>OX388345.1:53033453-54283453 GCA_947579665.1 Sympetrum striolatum | reverse complement strand
AATATTCGCGATCAATCGGATATTATTTTACTGTTGATGAACTGATTACTGCCATACCGTTCACGTATTCTTCGGTTCATTACACAAGTTTGTGTTTGATAAATATTACCTTAAAGTGGCAGAGTATTACTACTAGTTCGTTTATGTATCAGAATAACAAAACTAAGGAATACGTAAAAGCCATGCAAGTAGTAATAAATTCAAGTGTTATTCAGGGTAAACCAAATCTCTGATAGCTCCTTATCGTATTGGTGAGGGAAATTTTAAGGGAAAAAAGTTTGAAAGTATGAGATTTTTAATTCAGACTACCTTTTCTAGAATTCGGAAATTGAAATTTTTGAAAATCTTTCCTTGTTCTGTAAACACATCAATAAAAATTGGAAATAAAATTTAATTGTTATTAGCAACAATATATTAATATTTTAAAAGTAGTATTCACTTATTACAATTTCCTAGTAAGTCAGTATACATTTGTTTCCAGTTTTAATATATTTTGACCTAGGTTTGTGTTATTTGTCCGTGGTTCTTCACGACCTTTGCAAACTTTTTGGAAATCATTAAATGTTTTTCGGTCTCATAGCGAGCACCCTGTCACGGTCGACCTTACGTTACCCTCGTGACACCATCTGTCAAATAAAGGCACCGAACCCCATCAATCCAATACATCCACTCACCACCTCTCCCTTCTCTCTTATCTTTATTCCTCCAAATCCTTTCTTCCTTTATTTAAATACTCTTCTTCCACGCCTTATTCACTTCTAGATATGCTGATGATACTCTTAGAATTTATTAGTAGGTATTCTATTTCAATTTCATTCTGATTGGATAATAATGCTTCATTTTTGAGAGGTGGTGTTTTGACACGTTCAGCTGCTGATACCCCAACTTTCATTTTTTTCCCCTTCCATTACCAAGAATTAGACATTATTTATGCCTAGGAAGAAATAAAAGTGGGCCTAAAGATGGCTTGTAGCTTATTTAGTAATTAATTTGATCTGTTGCATCATCTTAAAACCTTAAAATTTTATCAAGGTTCGGAAACTTTTCCCTAGTCAATCTTTTTTAATTTAATTCCCATTGATTTCTTTATTTATTTGAAAATCTCCTTTTCTATGTTGACTAAGCAATGGTTTTTTTTATAATACATTAGTTTACGCCGTTTCTAAATTAATGACGGTTTACCTTCTTCATCCACATTTTAAGTGCACCTTTATCGCATTTTAATTTTCTTGGGCTACCGATAGCATTTTAGGGACGAAATTATACTACGTTCCATATCATGAAGGCATCTTTTAAAATTGATTGGTACGTGCATCCCTTACAAAATCCCTTTGCTGCCACCACTTTTCCATAATAACATAAATTCTGACAAAATTTTCAAATAATTCTTCAGTAGCAATTAACCTTCAATATATCAAAGTGTTAGCTCCGGCAGTACTTAACTTTAATTATAATATTTTTATAAATTTGACCAACTTCATTGTTTTACTCTAATGCCACCACACCTCTTGATCTTCTCCCTATATAAATAATCGCCACAAGACATTTTAAATGGTGTCGTCATGGCAGTGGACAGAGTATATCTGTGAGATAAAGAGGTTAGTGATCTGCAATACCAGATTACACCGAATATTTTCTTCCTTCAATTCAATCCACTTTTTCCTCGCCTTTCTCACTTCAAGATGCCGCCATCTCTACTCTTCTTTCCTATGTCTAAAGGTCCAGGACGCGTGTGGTGGAGGGCTCTCCACGACGCCGTAAAATGCAAGGAACCCTTCTACTACTCCGCCTCCGCAATCAAGAGCTTTCTCTTTAAGCGAGGCAATCGGTGCGGCGTCGAGTGTTTCGCAGGATAAGGACGGTGTCAAGCGGTGGACGGAGCGATAGTCGTGTGGGCAGGAGAGAGTTATGAGCAGAGTAATTGTTTATCCCTTGCCTTTCTGTCTTTGAGGCCTTGTCACTCAGCGTAGGCACACGAGCGTACCCGGAGGTGTTCAAGTCTGTGGTGGGATGCCGCAGTGGAACGCGTGATCTTCTGGTTCTGAGAGAGAGATATGAGGAAATTCGTCATTGACGTGACTGAAATGGAAATTTCGGCTGTTTGAACTGTATTGTACAGAATGTGTGCCGGTTATATCTTAAATACATTTTGATCTTTCATAATTGTACATAGATCGACTTCATGTTTGGACTTGGTATAACGTTCACTATATACATCCATCGCGTTTGCGTGAATACTTCTGTGTAAATTTTGTATATCTGCCTCAATCGAGTTTGTTAACTTCCATAGTATTAACCCGGAGTTCGTTCTGCGATATTATTAGTTAACGTTAAACTAATTTTGTGATATTTTGATATTCTGGTCAGGCCTCGAGAAATTTTCGCAACTCTTTCTCAGGTTTAAGGCTCTTTCAAGTTACTAAACAGTTATTCGATTTTTCCTGTATGAATTCAACTCTTTGGTTCTTGGTAATATAATGATATAATAATGCGAAATTTTTATAATTTTGTTTAGTAGATTTTGGTTGACTAGCCTCTTCTCCACTAGTAACAGTCTGATTTCTATATATATTAACCCTTTATCGTTTGATCTTCTAAAGAAACAAATTTTTGCTGAATTGGTAAAGACTAGGCTATTTGCTTCCTCCCTCTAATTACTCATTTTGTTATCCTGTATTGACATTCCTTGCTTTTATATTGATGCAACGAGTCTTTTACGCACATCTGCATTTCACTCTGCAAGTCGCCTTTCGGCGTGTGGCAGGTGGTGTAAGTACCTTTACTACTTCTCTAATCGATTAATTTCGCTTATCAATCACAGAACAAGTTGCAGGAGCGTTTCTCTGAACTTCCTCGCATGATCTGAACGACCAATTTTACAGGAATGGCGTATAACATCGGCTACATCCTCTGATAACGTAAAAAAATCTGATGTGGCAACTTATGGCTTTTTCCATATTTATTGAAAACCTATGCCGGTAATGTACGAGGTTATAAACCTATGCCGGTATTATCGTATAACTCCAAAACAATGACTGTTACAGAATGTTTCAAACAAACGTTGCAGTAATGTACATTATCTATAACTTTTGTACAAATTGTATATAAATACATCACATTTTGTCAGAGATATTTAAGAAAAACTACATTTTTTGGATAAAAAGCAACTTACGGTTAGCGAGTATTCACTAATAACTCCTAAACAATCAGTGTTACGAAAAAATGTTTCAAACAAAAGTTGTAATAATGTACATTATCTATAACTTTTGTATATAATTGTATATACCTACACTGCATTCTGACAGAGATATTTAAGAAACAAAATTTTGTTCCGAATAAACCGCATCCTCCTGGTTAAGCGATATTCATAAACAACTTTTGGCATTGTTAGGAAAATATTAAATATGAATTTTGGAAATGATCGGATAATTACTTTTTAAGTTAGAGCGCCCACAAACTTTTTTACCATAGACAGATGTTCGGGAAAATAGCGAAAACGAACTCTATGGGCCCCAAAACATCTATTTCCGTTGAAATTTGGAAGTCTAATTTATTTGCGATTACAATACTTTCTCTATACTACGTGTAGGGAGAAAGTAAAAATAGCGAACGAGTCCCCCCGAATCTTATGCAGCCCGTGTGACGCAAGGTTACCATCTGGCAACAGGGCAGATTACCACCAGTTATTAAAACCATTTTGATTAAAGTTAATAGTTTTCGGCTCGAGGAAGCCCAAAAGAAAGTTTTTGGTAGATATAATCGGGAATGTATCATATTTTGAAAGAGCAGCGGATTTGAGTTTGAGTTGAAACTCTTTTGTACATTTTCTGGAAACCCAAAATTCTTCTCCTTGATTTAATTTCCTTTCTTCTCGGGATTAGAGTAAGTAAAGTGGTGTAGAATTGGAAATTAGATACGTACCGTATCAGTTTCATATTATTATCTTCATCACTGCGCGAGTTCAAAAAATCAAAAGGGCGTATAACGATAGCTAGACCACGTGGAGGTGAAAGTCCTTGGATGAAGTGCAAGGACGAAGTAGTTCCGAGAGGTATTCCCTCGGAAGAGGGGCTGCGCTGAAGTATCCGCGCAGGCCATACTTTAGTGTTGAAGTAGAAGTGTTGAACGGTACGCTTCAAGGTCGACATCATAGGAGTGGCGATGATCCATTGACTTATTTCGGTTATGTATTGGGATTTCAATTTTTTTTAGCTTCGTCACTTACTGGAAAATCTTAAATATCGTTATTCTAAATATTTTCTACTGTAACAACATCGTTGATACTTAATCAGGTTTTAATTATTACGTTCTAAATGGGAATAATAATGTTTATTGTGCTCCGGTGGTATCTCTCAAGCGAAAGATAAATAAAATTACGTATCTCTTCGCAAAGATAATCTAATCAGACGATGAAAGAAGATAATTGATTCTGGTGAGGATGATACGGGTTATATTGCTGTTAAATCTGATCAAGCGACATATATTTATCTTCAGGTAATTAAATTCTCAAAACGACGACATTCAAACCTACATTGTGATATGAATGATCGCTTAATTATTATTTTAAGTTCGAATCCATAAAAGCAAATTTGAGCATACTTTGAAAGCGGGAAAGGGTTAAGGTGTTCTTTAACGTAAAGGTATGCTGTTAAGGAAAATCCCGAGAAAGGATCGGGATTTGAACCCGGGTCTCCTAATGGCCGGTCTATTGCTCTATTCAATAAGTTATACAAACATTTAATTATGCAGATCTATCAGAATATTCGAACATACCATTTGAGAGACTATGTAATTTATTAAATTTTTTACTTATCCTAATATAAATACACTTGGTAACTTCTACAATAAATACATAATCTTGCGACCGGTTTCCTTAAAGTATTAACATCCTCTATGATGTCAACACATGCTGTTAATTAAGTATTAACGTCATCTATGATGTTAATACTTTTACGAAACCGATCGCAAGATTATATATTTGTTGTCGAAATTACCAAGTGTATTTATTTTTAGATGGTTACATAACCTTTCCACTAAGTGAAGATTGAACGTATTAATTTTGAATTTCTTACTTTTTCTTAGTAATCCTATCCTATAGTTTTCCTAGTAAAACTATCCAACCTGCAGTCGAGGATGACGTAGATTGCATCTCCGTCAGATGTGTCTCACCTTATAAAATTAAAAACCTTAGTCTAGGGTGCCATTTTTCTCAGAGTTTGATAGCAACCCTCGGGATACAATTAAGGGTGAAAGTGCCGTGGGATTTGAAGAAGATAAAGGGATTGTTTGTCGTGAAAATTAAAAGAGGCCTTCCTCTGAAGAGGCGAGAGAATTAAAAGGGCTCTTTGAGACGATTAAGATAAAAAGGTAGTAGTTTAAAAGGATAAAAAGACTTGCTTGGGGAAGGATGGTAGAAAGAGGAAGGAAGTTGATGACATGGAAGAGAGGAGAGTTAATTAAACATCACGGAATGGAAGGGGAAATAAGGATAACCGACCCTAGTATTAAGCAGAGAAGGTTCTGTGGTCACGCAACGTGTATTCCAGCAAATTGATGACCCTTTGCACTAGGTATACTAGCCCCAACAACCACGAGGATTTCGCGTATGGTTTCAACAGGATTGCTCGTAAGATTGTTCGTGATCCTTTTACGGGGAGATTTATGCATGCACCATAGGGATCCTCTGATTTGTTCCCAAAAGGTAAATACTATATATCTCTGGAGGTCTTTCATTTCCATTTCATTTGGAATGGTTTCAGTGCGCCATTCTTGGGTAGTGGTTTTATCCCGTTTAGGGGCTAAAACCCCTTAATTTTTCGATATTATATTCGGATCCATTTCCAAAAAAGTATATACATAATTGCCCTTACAAGGGATGGAAATAATGGTTTTTGCGCCCTTGATTCTTTAATTATATATTTAAAAATTATTGCCATTTGTTAAAATACATTCGACGTATTTTCGTAAAATATTATAATAGTTAATTCTCATAAATTTCACTTGTTTAGGTTTATACGTATTTTGCGGAAGCTGAAGATTTCTTTTTATGTTCGTTCTTCCTTGTGGTTTGGAAATAATTCCAGCCGTTCCTTAAATATTGACGATTTACTTCCTTCTTGCCTCGCCATTTAACCTAATGTATAATTATTTTGAATGGTATTGGCCGTTACTTGGTGGAATTCCATAATGGATGAAAATAAAAGAACACTCTGTACTAATTCCGCAGAATATAGTTCAAACACGACCGGTTTCAACTTTTAAACAACCAGAAGATGACTTTTAAAAGTTGAAACCGGTCGTGTTTGAAATATATTCTGTGGAATTAGTACAAAGTGTTCTTTTATTTTCATCCATAATGTATAATTGTCGTATTTTGGTTTGCTTGGTCCACCGGTAACATTTTAGTATCGAAACTGGCTGTGATTTTCGTTTTGTGATCTATCCTTTCCAATTCCATACATTGATTTACTGAAATTTGCCTTCATATCGTTTAGTTTTTACTATTTTTTCGTTTATTCTTTACAAAAAGCAAAGAAAAGAATAGAAGAACTGGAAGCTGCTTGATTTTGATTTCACCTCACGGAAATTTAAAAAAATGTTTGTTGTAATAGATAACATAGAACATGACTTTAAAATGTTTTAATAAAAACATTCCTCTTTCCGTTGAAATCTCGTTGATGATATGATGGCTGGCATGTTTCACATAGAATTCGCTGATAACTATTCTTATGGCACAAGAGGATGTATTTATTCATATCTCCGCTTTTTTCGTCTTTTTTTCCGCCCAGTTCCTAATTTCACATCCCGTTAATCAAATGTGGACGATGTGCATTCCATCTCAAAATAGGATCTAACGCTCACCTGCCAAATTTGGTGTTTGTTTGTGTGGAAGCAGCTCTTTGCACATATTGCGTTGTATCTTTTCTGTTTTTCATTGCAGATAATATTTCATTAAATTATACGTTGTTGTGTTTCATCCGGAAATCGCGTCTGTTTGTGACTGTATCGCCCCCCAAAACTCGGATGCCCAGACGAGGTCTCTCAAATTGAAATAGCCTATTTCTATGTTATACTTTAGTTTCCTTTTGTGCTCGAACCTCGTTCAATTTTTGCCGCTGATGACACTCCTCTGTTTTGGACTAATTTTAATTCTTTCTCAACTCGGCGAATGTCAGGGCAAGAGACTACATGAACTTTAACCTATACTATTACTTGAACATTTACAAGGGACAATCTGAGGCTGAGATGTTTATAAAATAATTTACCGGTAACATCAGGGTTCCAATTATCGGATTTTTGTTAATTATGCACCACGTTTATAAAATAGCAATTTATATCAAATATTCATTTATCTTTTCTATTCCGTAATTGTTCTGGTTCCGCAAGGACGTCATTAATACGTTATAAGGTCAGGATGTTTTCATGTCAGTATAATTCTTTTTGTTGGGTACGATTTTCACGTTACATCACTATAATAATAGGAATGGATTTAATTCAGCTTTTGGAATGAGATTGAGAAGAATTCATCTGTTACTTATCTCATCTCTACTTTTGCTTGTGTTGTTCAGAGCAAAGATGATAGGGAAACTACTAAGCTTTTATATGAATAAATATCGGACAATGGCATTAATCTTGATTATTCCTTGATGATTGCTGTTAAGGTGTTATTCATTGAAAAGAGTGACCTGTGGATAAGCAGAATTTTACAGCTTGTAGCATTCAGTTTCAGTTTGAAAGTAAATGATAACTACCTCAATCCTCATCTTGCCTCGTCGCCTCATTCCTTCCCCCAGAAATCCTTTTGGTAGCTAAGAACCGAGTCTTTTTCAGGATTCGTCCACACTTCGGGATGAAAACATTACAGACATAAATTTCTCTCTTAATAGCTAAACAACATTCCCTCTCTTTATAGCTTTTAAATAATTTTTTGTTGAGTTTGTTTATTTTATATTTTCCCGAAAAAATGATAGCTCTAAGATAAATATACAGGAAATAAGCCAACTTTTCCAGTATTTCTCTTTAAAAATACTAAGACTAAAACTCGTACGTATTCAACCATAATAGTAAAGGGCTCTAGATCAAAGTATTCGTACAACTTCTTTGTTGGCTTCGCAGTGGATGCAACTAAGTTTCAATTCATGTCATAACCTTTTCTCAAAGCCAAACTAATATCATTCCAAGATCTGTTTTTCTCATAACTATGATATTAACGTCTTTTTTTCCTTCTTTTGTGGCGTTATAAAATGAGATGACATGAAATGTGAACCTTTTGGCGTTACTAGGAATCCTCGACACGAAAAGATTGATTTTTCATCTACATCAGAATTATTCTCAGTTTAGTAAGACAAGGATGGATATCTGTCGATATTTCTGGCTCCTCTCCGATGTTTTCCCTTCTCGGAAATAAAGCATTAGCTTGTAAAGAAACTCCCCCGCAACGCATTCTCTCGAAACATGAGCGCCGCAAGGCGACACGTGCAATTAAGCTCCACAACATCCCATCCTTTTATTTCGATCCGTTTCAACACGGCGTTCATCGGTTTCATCGATGTTTCCCAGCACCAAAATCATTTTTGCAAAGTCACCCAGAACCGAGGTTTTCGGTTTTCCTCATCCGAAAGGAAAGGTGTGAGCCAGAAGAGGAGGAAAGTGTTTCGCTTTAAGTCAAAAAGGGACTTTTTCGCTCCGTTAGTTACCATTTCAGGCGAGCATCCTTTGGGACGTAAGTGTCATTGCTTGCTCAAGTGTGCATTGAAGTAGTATTATGTTGTATAGTATATTGTAGATTGAAGTTAATGAAAATTAACTCCGATAACCTTGGGCTTTGCTGTCTCGAAATAGAGTGATTAATTCTCTGTCACAAGGTTTATATGCACACCTGGTTTTAGAAACTTACATTAAGCCGATCTTAGTTGACAGAGGATTTTCCTTGTTTCATCATAACCCCAGAATAGCGCGTAAACTAAAACTTAAATCAATATTATCTTCTAATTTCTAGTTCCAATGATAAGGAAATAATATAAAAGAGATGGTTACATCCAGTCTTCCTTTTCGTAGTCTATTAGAGAAGTTAATAGAGTAATTAAACTAGAATTTGGAATCGTCAACAGCGAGAGTGGTGAATCTATTGTTCGAGTGAGCATTACTTTGGCATACTGACATTTCATAACGCAATCCAAGTAATGTGTTCTTCCCTTAAAATTTAAGCTTCAAAAAAGATGAACATTAATGCTGATCATTTATTAATCTCATCTGTAAAACATTTTAGACCCTGCATTTATATGATAACTTAGATATCATTACCTCTCGAAAGGATGATGCACTCTGGTTATACGTATCATTTCATCAGATATCACTTGATTCGAGCCAAACGTTCTTCTCTTCTTCTCTGACCTAGAGTAAAGGATATAGGCCAAGAATGCATAGGCCCTTAGGAAAGCGGGAAGCTTTTGGATATTGTTGGATAAAAATTCGTATTTTATTACTTATTTATGGCAATCCCACTCATTTCCAATTTGTAGGCTTTCGCCGTTTCTTTACGTTCTATTTCACCAAAATCTTTTAAACATTATTTCAATGTAACACAGTTCAAAATCGCTATTCTGACTAGAAAGTGGGTCATGCTTGTACACGGTATCTATTCTCTGTACCTATATACAATTCACCCATTCCGTACACAGGTAACTAGCTTTTCCTGCGGTCTTTTTCGTCGCCCCTGCTGATCTGTTATATGATCCTATGAGGATAGAAACGATTCAAGTTTTGTTTCGTCACTCCCAGGAAATTTCGTTGCTAACTTGGAACCGTCGAGTTGAAAGGTGTTAATAAATTTCGCCAAAAATACCAACTCCCCGTTATAAGGAACCCGTTTTCCTCCTTAACAATATCGCAATAGCTTGTCAATTATTCTCGTGTTAAAGTTAAGAGGAAAGTTGCAAAAAATTGAAAAATTACTAGTATTTTAAATTTAATAACAACTTATATTTAGGCGGGCGTGTTTTGCTTTATTTTCATGGCTTGATGAGGAAAGGAAGTTAAAAGTACTCCAATCCTCATCCTCCCGAAAAAGCCTCATTCCCCTTTCGCTCCTTGCGGCTAATGATGGAGGGGGTGAAGTTATAACCGGAATTTTTGCTTAGTGATTCACTGACAGTATAATAATAATGAGTTATTATGTTACTTATCCGCTCCACATTCAAACCTCAGCGCTCCAGGAAATTCAGCGAAAGGAAATGGTTATATCCTTTGTTAGGCCCCTTTCCTGAAGAAGCGTTTGATGGTAGTTTGTCGCTTCGATGCTTCATAAGTGGGAGTTCGTCGGATGCAGGCTTTAACGAGCGGATCCTTTTAATTAATAGACATTTTCCTATTCCGTTTTTTCCATCACAATTTTCTTTGCCACGACTGAAATCCTGCGGGAAAATTCTATACTCTTATCCTCCTCTTTGAGAAGTTATCCCGCCAGGTTCCATTTATTCACCTATAATTAACTCTCAGTAGATAGGAACCTTTTCACAAGGTAGGAAATGAAGTTGCTCAGAAATATCTTTTTTATGAAGTTCGAAGCTTGGTGGAACTCCGTACCATAATGCACTCTAGTTTTACTATCCTGTAATGATTGTTTGTATGTGAATGAAATCCTATGTAATTTTCTCAACACTGAAGGAAATAAATCCGCCCACGCCGCCTCTATGCCGTTTTCTCGATCTGACAATTGAGTTAACGGTTAATTGTCGATATTAAAATATTTCAACTACTTTTGCAGCCATCAGACTGACTACAAAATCGTACGCAGTCTAGGAAGCATGGCAACAAAACACAGGAAGTTACCCAAACAAATTTCTTATTGAGATCAATTTCGAACTCACTTGTTCGTCATATAATCGCAATAAATAATTCTATGGGACCTACGTATGTTTATTCTCCATATTTCCTCTGTTTTTATTGCGACGAGGTTATTGTTTAAACTACGTATAACTACGTTAAATTATCTCCATGACTTCTAAATACGACTAAGTTCAAAAAGTTTCCGAACTTATTTTTTCCCGCAAAAACACCGAGCAAAAGAAATGTAAAATTAAGGCGGTAAATAGCGCCACATATTGCGGGTACAGCTACCTACCTACCTATCTACTACCAGAATTTTACTTATATCCTGCCCGGCGTTTTCGCGGGAAAAAAATAAGCTCGAAAACATTTTGAACGTGCGAGTATTTCAATTCTTGGCCTCTGCGTTAACAATGAAACAGAGTGGGTGAAATATTGCAGTAATGTTTGCGAGTAATGTTTAGCGAAATGTAATGTGTGGGAGTTTTTAATGTATAAAAGTAAGTGTTCTCGGGATCTAGTTTGTAAATTAATTGGTTTAGCCAATGTAAATCGCTTATTTATTTATGGGAACTCCCTTTTAAATGCGGCCGTCACCTTCCTTAACTCCTTTTTCTGAAGCGTTTGAATAAAAGTTTTGAAGAGATTCTCAAAGCTGGCAACATGCCTTCAAGTTTAAATTAAAACCTTCCCCTTTTTTCTCTGCCGCCCCGATGACAAAGTGGGTCACAATTGAAGGCATATGCACCGTCGGAATCGCATTCTGCAGCGGCGTTTTTCCGTCCGTCGACCCCCTCTCAGTTGCAGAGGTCTTCATTCCGCCTTTTCGACCGAAATTTCATTATTTCTCTCCAGCCTCCACGAAAAATGCGCCGCCCAACCCTTTATTTTCGGGCTGTCCCGAAGTGTGGTAAACGGGACTTTTTCCATCAGCGGGAGGGTAAGTAAATGGAATGACTCCGTAATGCAAGTGGACAGAGCGGCGAAATTCCCCAAGCGAACTTTGGGCGAATTTCGTATTCCGGAAGCTAACGACTGGATTAGAGCAAAACGCAGGCACTGGATCCAACTACGTTTACCCCTAAGAAAATTAAAACGGTACGACGACTATCAACGCTAAACTGGAAAACCTATTTCGACAGCGAAGTTGCCAGCATTAGTCGACTTTCCCCAGTTCCCCTTTGTGTTGCGGCTTGGTAATTTTTCAGTCATTTCCAAAAAATCTCTCTTGCTTTGTTGCTGTATCTTTTATCAATGCAATGAAATAACATGGAAAATTTAGTTCGCACGATGTTCTAAGGATGAATTTCTCCCTTCAGCACTCACAGAGCAATTTTAAATACTAACTCCGTCTTAACCGAAAACAAACTTTCCCCAAATAATTCTTCGATATTTTTTGGTTAGAAACGAAATAATGGAATTTAGTTGGGAATATTAAGGACCATGAATTTTTCGAATGTTAGGACTCTTGTTTTATTTCAATATATTGTTTGAATTTTTAAATGTAAATTAAAGTAAAGTAAATTTGTTCCATCTTGCGAGGAATACAAACAACATGAAAAAAAATAAATCTTTATTGATTCAATGAAGAGTAATATGGTAATAATTAGTTAACAGTTTAAATAAGTAATTAGCCAAAAAAGTAGTAATATTTAAACTTAAAATAAATAACGCTTTGGCAGTAATTTCACTAAATGTGTAAAAATGTATTCAGCCTAAACTAAGAGATGTATTTTAAGAAAGTAATTGTTTTCTTTGCACTGGTGTGTCAATATATATTGTGATTTTTTTGTTTTTGTTTAAATAAATATCGGTCAGCTTAACGCAATGTTTATCTTATTAATTCGGGATGATTATTTTAATAACAGTGTCAAAATATTCAGCTAAAACGAGAGATATTTTATCTAACAGTGAAACGCTCTGACAATGATTTAGCTTAATGCGTAAAAGAATCTATTCAGCCAAAACAACAAGAGATGTTTCAAGAAAATTCGTATGTTCCCTTTGCCCAGGGGTGTCATTGTATATCATGTTTATATGGATAAATAATGATCAGTTAAAACATAATATTTCTATTATAAATTCCACTTTTCGTCAGTTTATGAATCTAAATGTTGACGGAAATGACTTTAAAGGTGTCTAGACAGAGTGAAAATCATAGTTTATATACCCTGCGTAGATAAGAAAATTCGGTGTAGGCGAGTCTACCTTTCAATGACGAGTGTTGAAGCTGGTTGGGAGGCTGATAAACCGATAGTCCTATGCGTTAGGCTCATAGGTTCTATAACTTTCTTCCCCTGAAGAACTTTACCCTTCTTCGTTTGACATTTTGCGCTAACATGGGCCATACGTTCTCAATTTTAGTGTGCGTTTCACGTCTATGAGAACGAGATGAAGGGTTCAAACAAGTAACTTTCTAGAAGAAAAGGGTCGAATGGTCAGCTATTTAGTATAAGTTTAAGCTCCAAGTTCTCCTTTCGTGTCGGTTGCGTTAATTTAACTCCTATTCGAAGTAGTTCTTCGAAATGTGCCCTAACTCTATCTGTTGTAATGAATCCTTGGGCTCATTTTAAATGGGATCCGTCAAAATATTAGTAAGAGTTGCTTAATTATGCCCAGTGTTCTTTTCTTATTGAATTTTGCCAGTTTTAAACTTGCCCACATTCGATATCGGATCTTGGCTAGGATTTGGTTTATTTATTATGTTGGTGATATTCGTAGGTTTCTGTGACTCTGTACTATTTCTAGTGCCTTCGATCGGCCCACTGTTTATTAATATCACAAAGATCCTTCGCATCTCCAACATTTAATAAGAAAATTGTACGTCTTAATTTGGCACTGTATACGTATTACAGTGAAAATGCGTTATATTTTTCAATTCAGTTGAATTCCGTGATTTAAGAGAATGTTTATGATTCCCAAGGTCATTAAGTATTTAAGATTGTCCATAGAACCCATCCCTTTGGTGCATCTCTCATCGATTTTCTTCTATTTTAAGACTATTTCCAGGAACAAGTTCCTTACTTAAGATGTTAGCAGATGTTATAAATTATATATGTATTAAAAATATGTTATATATATAATGATGGTGCATATGGTAGAGCAGATATGCTAATCTCTGAACAAGTATCATTTAAGTTTTAACTAATTTTTCATTATGAAAGTTGATAATCAACCAATAAATGTGATTTATATATAAGAAATGTAACAATATTCCTCGATTATCCGTTATTCTGTTAAATTCTCTTAGTTCAAGGGCCATCACCTGAAACGTACTCATTCATTCAGTAATTTTTTACTTCTTGTGTTCTTTTCTTCTTTCTATCTTTTACCGTCATTCAGTAACACCACAAACCTTTTCACTCTTTCCTAAGTCGTCCATATGCCACTTTTTTCATAATTCTCTCAAATTCCTCTAATTGAATCGCCTTTAATGTGCGCGACATCTGGCAAAAAGGCGCAAAAAACGTTTTAATTTTCTCAAGCTAGTCATTTTATCATCACCTGGACCAAATCTGCGGACCATACCCAAATCAATTCCATTCCGTAATCAGCGACCCCCGCACATTTTAATGACGTGCGAGTTGATGCGTTTTTCCTATTCCTAGCCCTGAGAATCTGTCCCACACGGGCTCCTCTCAGTGCATATGATGCACGCATCTGTTCTCCGTATCTCAGAGCACCGGCAATTCATACTACGAAGCGAATGCCGCTCGACTCACCTTCTGGAATGCGGCGTTTGCTGCACGTATTTCGCTCAAATCACGGAGTGCCATCTCTGCATAAGGTCACGTGGTATTCAGCCTTTAGTTCAAATCCCCTTCGCCGCTTAACCCGACTTCCTCGCTCAACGAGCACGGCCTTTTAGTCTTTTTTCAAAGCACACGAGGACTTGCCACAGCGACGCGCTCTGGAAAGAGTTAAGGCATGCCCTGTTTCTCGGATCAAGTGCGCGAGTATTCAAGGAAATTACGGGAATTTGCGTCTTCAGAGACGTAACCACGTTCGTTAAGATTTAAGGAGTTGTGTGATAACTTAGCAAATGAGGACTTTGATATTCGGCCCACGCAAAGTGTTCTCGAGTCCAGGAATAACCTCTTGGGATTTACAAAGGATGGCATTTAGGATAGTTTGCTCTAAATGTGCGTAATCCTTCCTTTGCAATGTTCTTCATTCTGAGACAAATAATTACATGTGTTTCCTGCTCAATTAATACCGCTTATCATTGCATTTTTTATTTTAGCTTATGTCATTATATTTGCCAATGTTATTTCTACTTGTGAATTCTTCTATGTCCATTTTTATATTTGCTTTTTAGTTTTTGTTGTTGTTTTTTCTTGTGACCTAATTATTTGCTTTTCACTGTGTTGTTTTTCTGTTACGCAAACTATTCTATTGATATATCAACGTGAACATGCATTTGTATTGCTGTGTTTGCCTTTCACATCTATATTAACCTACTTTCTGCATAAAAATGTACTTAATCATCTTTAGGTTTCACAGCTTTTTCACATTCCCATCTTCCCGAGTATTTTCCTGGCGTGATGTAAATTTTCTCATAGGTGAAACTAAGTTTTTCAAACCTGCTACGTGGTTTTTTTAATGTGTACTTATTAGAAAGACATCTCTATCTTTAAAGTTTATATAGCGAAGGGTTGGATCTAAAAAGATACTCAAAAGGCTCAATCTCGCTCTATTTAAGACACTTTATTATCATTTTCGCGTTGGAGGCTGGAAACTGTTATCACGCAGTCATAATTTTGGTATCCATGTTGTTTAGGTGATAGTAGTATTTTCCTTGCTTTCCTTCATATTTGGCCTAATTACTTTTTTTGCGATCTTCAAAATATTGAGATTTTGGTATATGATAATTGCTTTCCGTGAAGAAATCGCTAGAAATTGATTTCCCCACAAATAAAAGGAAGCAAAAAAGCCCTAAGAGACCGTTACTCGAACCCCGAGGTTTCACTAGGTGATTTAACTCCGTGAAGCCATCTTGTAGAAAGGTCTCAATCGTTTTTAAATACTTTACGGTTCGAGTAAGTTCGAGTATTTTAATGGGGTGGCTCGATCTTAACGGCACCAGCCAACGGCACGGTCCGTCTGCGCAATCGGGCTTCTGAGGGTACTTGGCTTACTCCTACATAATCTTTTCTCACACTTGTTTCCCCATCCCTTGGTACACTCTGATATTGTTTAATTCCACATACTTATTTTTCCTTATATAAGTGAATAAATATATTCAGGCATTTATTTAAAAAAATATTATTGTAACATTGAGATAATTTTATTTTTCTAGTGAAATTAATTCTAGATTAGTTATTAGTATTTAGTGCTAGAAATAGAGAACCACAGTGACGTAAATAAGCGTAAGATCTCGGTAGTTATCAAAGGATAGCTGTGGATTTCTGGTTTCATTGTGTATCTTTCCGATCATACTGTGAGTGTCATCCACTAAAACTACATTTGTATGGGCTGTAAAAACTGGTTTAAGTACAATTAAGGATGAATTGAAAGCCAGTCGATGTTTCCTATTGTTATTCATATGTTAAAGCATTTATTCGTTGGTGCTCTTGCGCGTATAAGCGTAAGCCTTTTCGAAGTGCAGCGGTAAAATAACCTGAAGATTCGCATTTAAATTTTGAGCAGCCGTTCCACAGAAGTGCTGGAATTTTCCAGGGTTGGAAAAGCGCAGTAAAGTTCCCGTTGCATTTTAAACGCGTTTACCGTTCGCTTTGAACATAAATTCCTGAGCCCGGAACAGGAAAATTCGACAGCCAGGACGATTTTTTTTAAAGCTCCGTCTATAAAATTGGAGAATTTTTATGATCCTCCTTGCCTTACGTTGAACAGTCGATGAAATTTTCATTGGTACTTTCAGTGCTGCCATGTGTATACCAAATGAACTCCCGGGGGTATTATTCTAAAATTGACTTCGCTCAAACGAGTATTAACTGAGTGTATGTACTGAGTGGATAGTAACCGTTTAAATAAAAAAATAATTTTTAAATTTCTTCTTTTGAAGAAGGAAAGGTTGGATAACATTTTTGTTGTCTTGTTACATCTAATATACATCAAACAACTTCGTTGTGCCAGAAACCCGCCGGTGTACTATTCAAGATAACGTTAATAGAATAAGGTTTCAGGCAAACGAAATTTTAAACTGGGTGTCGCACCGTTTCAAGGAATATTTTAATCTCAATTTCCTTGCACTGAAGTTTAATATCTAAGGTTTTCCTCGAAGCATTCTAAGGAGTTATATTGATTTAATTTAATTTATTTGATGTCTTTGTTTTAATCTGCAATCTGCAACATTGGCAAGCGAAAATTTTGTTCGTAAGTTTAATCCAAAAACACCATATATTACGAATTTTTCGTTTAACTTTTTGAGCTTTCTCAGAAGAATAAGACCGTAAATTCTTCTTTACAATGCAGATGGGATGATCTGGTTCTCTACAGAATTAGTTAAGTTTAGTTTAGTTAGACATTTTATTGAGGTAAGGCCCAGGTGGGCCTCTCTGCCACCTAACCTCGTATGTCGTTAGAATATGTACAGATATAGATTAAAACAAAAAGACAGAGCAGAGTGTTGAAAAAAATCTTTGCAACGGAAAGTTGACAAAGAAAAAACTCTCGAGAAGGGGGGTTAAAATAAAGCAGAGAAAACACAGTAAAAAATAACAAGCTAGTAAAGGCAACTATAAAATTTTATAAATTACGTATACATAAATGAAGAATTTTACGGAAATTTAGTAATGTTAGTAATTACAGGAAATAAATAACATTTACTAAACCTAACTGGGAAAAATGCACAGACATAATTATATATCCTGCTAATTAATATTCATAAAACAATTTTAAATAAAAATAGGTCAGCCCGTTGTTTCTGTCGAGTGCTTGGTGTTAATGAGATGCTTATTTTGCATTATCTCAAATAGTAGCATCTTCAGGCATAGGTGTACTAGAGGACATAGTTTAAATAGCAAAGAGGAGGGTGGAGGGCAAGAGAGGGCAGTTCTAGGAGGTTGAGGTAAAAGTTTCCAAGGAAGAGATATGAAGGGTAAGTTGACATTTAAAATCATAGATTTTTCCGCTGACCAAGGCTTCTTTACCAGCTTCATACCTTTACCCATACCTTTCCCCTCATATCCTTCCCACAGGTCTTCTTTTACCTCCTACCACCTCTGAACCTCACCCTTTTTTGCTCCTCTTTGCTACTTAACTATTTCGTACTGCACTCTAGTACCTGAATACCTCTAGGAGCGAAACCGGTCCTTTCATTAAATCCGTGAAAAATTAACAAATTGTATTCCGTCTGTGCTATGACCTTCTACAAAGTAAAGCCTGATCATATGGATTCCATTCTTGCGCCTTCTGCCAAGAACCTTGCTTTCGAACTTTGCGGAAGTTTTCGCAGAATGGCACTCGGAAACAAAATTCATGTGTTAATATACAAAGGATAAATTCTTATGGATCGAATATCAAATGTGATTGAAGTGAAGATTGAGCAAATTATATCAAAATTATACGAAAAAGAATTGATTAAAAATCGAATAGGCTCAAATAGAAACATGATGTAATAAAATTTGAATAGAATATTATGTATAATATTCTAAAGAAAAAATATGTATATGTATATAATATGGATAATGAATGAGATCACTGTGAAGATAACGCAGTCTACACCTTAAGTATACTAAAAATATGCATTTAAAATAGAATAAATGATGATAGATATATGAAAAATAGATAAATAAATCAAATAAAATATTATATATTAAAAAAAGAAAAATTAATGCATGTGTATAATATTTAATAGAAATAAATACATAAGGGATTATTTTTCAACGCTTATTGAAAGTTAAGTCGTCGTTTTTTAAGGTGGTTAAGTTAAAGCAGCTAGTATAGAACATTGTTTCCCCGTAATACAAACAGATCGATTGTGGTTAAGAAGTAACTAAAACAATTGTTACCATAAAATTAATTTTTTCATTAATCGAATGATATCGGGTTGTCGTACAGAAATTTTTGAAACTGAATTAATTAATTCTCGTTACTTGATTGTTTCCAAGAGTTTCGTTTAAGCCGAGTTTGCTATTTCCCGAAAGGAATTTAGCCGTTCAATGTTTCCAGCGGTACTATTAAACCAGACCGAAGCCATTTTTTAGCATTTTAGTATTTATTTTTACCGGTGAGCCCATCGTGGATTTCATTCCGCTTTCCCCGTGATAGGAACTTTTTGTCCCGCACTAGATTCCCATTTCTCACATTTTCGTCGAGGGGATTCGACATTTTTTCCTGTTCAATTGCTGTCGCGCTGGGTTTTGTATAATCGCCTCATTTCGACGCCACCGCTGGCGTACTTTTTCGATAGGTGTCGCCGCTGCTCCGCAAATGCCGTCCTTTTTGTCCAATGCTCTTTTCTCGCCATTCAGTTCGACGAAACGTTCATTTGCACCGGTGAAAAGGGGGTCACGAACAGCGTGAACACATCATCCTATCAATCATCTCCTTGGGGTATTTTTACGGTAGCTATGCTCCTGTTGTATTAATACTTCTTGAGTTGATACACGATGAAAGTCATCTGCGGTGTGCTCTATAGAATACAAATTTAAGCGCTCTGACGATAATATCCTTCTGGATGGTTATTAGGAAGTTTTAAGTTCAAGTGTTGCTTTATTTTTAATTTAATACTTCGACATTTCAAAAGTGGGTAGTTTTGCGAAGCATTATGACGAAATCTTGGCTGCCGTTTTATAAGAAAATTTTAATTTTTCTTTTTTTTTGCGTTTACATGATTGTTAGAACATATTAAATAATTTTTTTTGCTATTTTTTTATTAAATCCATCACTTGTAATTCTAGTTTCCTTTTTGGCAATTCGTATTCATTTTTATAAATTAAGAAGCGACCAATAACTAGATTTTTTTATGAAACCCTCCAGTATATAGTTGTTTGTTGAAAGCAAACAAATCGATCTAAATTTTTGATAAAACTAAGCTTCAAGTGAATTTCAGTTATAAAAATATACCTGATTTTTTCAATGATGTACTATTATAAAATAGTTAAACATCTTTCTCGATCACGAAGAGAAAAACATATGAACATATGTATACAATTTAACAGGGATATATAAAAAATATTCTTAGCTTCTTCCAATAAATTTTCAAGGGAAATTTAATAAGATTTGGTTTTAGGCCTGATATTTAAGGATATATTGTGTTTTATTTTCTGTTGATAAATACTTTTCTGCCACTTTCCGTAGTTCTCAATAAAACGCAAGGGTGCGAAATTATTAAAGGAGAAATTTTTGTGATATGAAAAGAGAAATCAGAAATCTAGAAAGAAAGAAAGGAATTAATTTGAAGATCTTGACTAATTTTTAGCGTATTAAAATGATATATATCTTTTGGCATAATTTATATCGATCAATTGATATATGTTAGTTGGATTGCTTAGAAATATTCTAAGTGTTATAAATCACCGAAGCTTTCAGGTATTCAGGATTGGCGATCCATCTGATATGTTATCATTCTACGCCAAACCTACATCTTGAAGGACTCCAAACGTTCAAGTTCCTTATAATATAGTTTAATTATTTCAATTTTAATTCACTTATTAACTCTTATTCAATCTACGAAATATCATTTCCATCTTCCTGAAAAGTTATTAATCAGACATGATTTTGCATAATAGACCTATTGTTTTTTCTTATTAAAAATGTCTTCAATTTGATTTTCTGATGGTATGCGTTAACTTACTTTTTCGTTGCTTTTGGAAAATGTCATCACTGCATGAAAATGCACTTCGATTTGTCATGAAATCCAAACGATGATTCAAGGTTATCTAACGCTGTGTAACATTCCGACATTTATTCTAATGACAGTAAAAGCATTCCGTCATACGCCTCACATTCGACAGGTATTTTGGTCTAGTCATTTCGCATTTTGCGGTCTCTGAATCCCGTGTGTGTATTATTTTTATATTTCAAATAAAATTTCATCATAGCGTTTGAATTTGTCGGAACTCGCTCTTCTATATCTTCCATTTCGTTAATGCATATACTGCATATTTTCCATTTCATTGATGGAAGAGTCGTTCTCAGTGAAATTTAACCGCGATAAATGAATAAAATGAATTAGTGAGCATAGCTTTTGATCTATAATGGAACACATATATTGTACGTAGTTAACGCAAACATAAAGCATACAATCTGTCTTTATTACAAATCAAGGTTTTTAGAGCTTTTTGATATTGGAACGCATCTGTCGATCAAAAGAAATATTTCAGTAATTCAACCGCAGTTTCATAAACATTTCCGCTATGTTTATTGACCATTACCTATTTCTGTATATGTTAATTAAATATTGTAATGGAAACCATGTCGAAAATAGAAACAGCGTTGAAAAATTCACGGTATTAAACAAGCTGTGGCTAAAATAAATCAACAACATAGAGTATAAAAAAATGACTATTATCTATATCTCATGTCATCCAGTTCAACCTTCATTTACAGGGTTTACCTAACCGCAATCTCTTCTTTCATTAATCCTCGATCAATGTTCCTTCTCCCTGAAAAACGCAAGTGGTAATGGTAGCTATGCTTCTTGTTTTCCCACCGTGAGATACGCGCGAGACCCACCGCCCTATATTTTTTCGTCAGAAACGAAAAGATCTTCAAGGATCTACCGAAGCCGGGGATCCTCTTACCGAATGATGTTATCCTACGTAAATAAGAAAAGTGTGTATACACACGGCTCCGTCTCTAATACGAATCGCACTCGGACAAGGCGCTTTTCAGCCCGTGTTTTTCTTTCCCCGACATCCTTTCTTCCCGAGCAGCGGTCCTTCGATCTTTGCGGGAAAGAAGAAAGGCCCGAGATATTTGGGAAGGGGGCGGGGCAGGCGGTTAGCCGGTCGGACGTCTTTCGCTTTGTGCCCCAAGACTTTATGTTCCTCTCCGTCCGTCTTGATGCCCACCATTTGGAGCTTTGGGATCGCGAAGGCATGAGATGTTTCTTGCCTCGGAAAGTTTGGGTGCCGGAGGGTTAAAAGCCCGGCGCTTCCTGAGGGTGCCAGCCCTGTTGATCCACGCTGAAAGGGGTGTTTGAATACGTAACAACCCTCGATGCTAGGGTTGGGGAAGCGCGTACGTCATCGCTGCGATGTAGATTGGAAGTATCACGTCTCTGTTTTTCTTGTTTATGTAAGATATCGCATATGCATTTATATGTATTCAATTCTTATTCATGTACAATGATACTAATAATAAAAAATTAATACTAGTGTAATATCGCTGTAGGAGTTTAATTTGCATCGTGAAGGATTCAAGGAAAATGGAATAATTTTAGCTGACGTAACCTAAAATTTATCGGAAATGTAAATGAAAAATATTATCAGCTCCGAATATAATTTTGTTATCCCGTTAAGTTTGTGTTTACTGCAGCTTCCTCTTGAACTTACCGGCTTGATAAATGATAACATTACATTTTCTCTTCCTTCTCATTTTGAATGGAATCATTAATACTTTGGCTTATAACTATACTGTAAACTTTAAGCTTTAGTAAATTTGAACCTATAGTAAAGTTCACAATACAGGTGTTGTGGAATGGATTCATCATTTTCGTCGTGAGATTATTATACGGAGTTGTCGTTTCGGCTCAATTTGAAAATGTTACGATAGGAGTAGCGTAGAAATTAATTTGGGTTTAAGCAGCATTTTCCTCAGAACGGGTCAATTAATTAGTATTAAATATTGCATTTTTATCACCTTAACTTTAACTAATATCGTTTATTTTTATGTGTTAAATCTTTTGTTCAAATCTCATTTTTTTCAACACCAGCTTCGTTAAATTTTCTCCAGAAATATAACGCAATCTTTTACGCTTTTATTATGTTGTTCAGCACTTATTAGGAATTTTATGTCCATTAAGGACTTGTGTGATAGTACTAAGTCTTAGAAAGTGGCTTAAATTAGACAGGGAGACAAAACTCTGCGGATTTGAATCCCTTTGCTCAGTAAACATTAGAGTTCAAACAGTTTAATGCGACTAAGCTAATTGCGTATGTATACTTTGTGTTTCCTACCCTGTCCATCTTTGGCACAATTGAGTACATTTGATTCTCCTGGAGAAAATAAATTGAATCTAGGTGTTTAATGATTCAACGGGGCCGTAACCAAAGCCGCCACGAGCAAAGCAGGCAATTAAAAGGACTTGTTTGTCTTTCTCTCTGTAAAGAAGATAGAAAAAGGATGTTAACCTCAAAGGTTCCGTCCCTGGACCATTCTCTCAGCATCAATTCCTGTAGGGTCCAGTTCAATGACCCCATAAAGATAACCGAGTGAATTGCATATTTGAGACGGGCGAAGAAAAATTAATTTCCGATTCTTTAAATTATTTGAATTCAGATTTGCTCCGATTACTTTCAAATTTCCTGCCCGAGTTCTCTTGAAATTATCAGCTATAATGCCTATAAATATCCCCTTTATATTTTGTGAGTATAAAGTAAATTTTTCTACGGTGAAATTCGTTTAATTTATTTCATGAAAATACGAGTGCGGATATAAAGGCTAAATAAATAGTTTAGCTTTTGCCGCTCGCGAAGTTCGCCAAATTTTTTGGCGATATTTCTTTCGGCACGGAACACGTTTAAATATATATGTATTTTTTATCTCGCTCTTGGCGGCGCATTTCATTTCCTAAAATCACATTTCTCTCATGCAATTTTTTCTGGGGCTACACTTCCTCCGTCTCTCTATCTAGGTCGCGTGTTTTCATATATAATTTGGAGTGAAAATTTGGAGGCATAGTTCCCTCTCGTCTCAACCTATATTCTCGTTCGTTTTCCGTGTTTTACCTTTTACTTGGGCACTGATATTTGAGTTATTGCATTACCTTTATGAATGGGATTATTGAGTATTTACCCATGTGCGACCCGTGTTAAATTAATTAAATACTTATTTGAGCGTAATATCATTTTTCGAAATAGCGAGGATAAACTTTATTCCTCAGCTCATTAGCTAAGTTCAACCCATTCGATAAATACGGTGGGAAATTGTTGATTATTTTAAATAAAGATACTATCATTTATGCGTGTCGCTATCTAACATAAACTGTGACTCTCTTAAAAAATTGTAATCCTCCTACTGCGGAATAGTTTTTCAACTTCAAGGGCGTTTTATGTTTAATTTAATCGAAAAATATTCTTATTACCTAAGTGAAGTTTATTTCTGTCTACTATGTATTTTCAAATTTAATAGTAAAATAATGAAAAAGTTTCACTAATTCTCATTCGTGTCTAAACTAATGCATAAAAGCAAGGACACCTAAACATAATAACGCTTAAAGACGTGCATACCAGTTAAAGATACATTTATCAAAAACTACTAAGTATATTATGATATGTATATTTTAAACCGTTCGCAATATAAAGCTCTTTATTTTTTATACAATCATTAATTGCTGATTTAAATTCTCATACACCTATAGCAAATGTGCTCTAGAATCTATTTACGCCGTTAATCTTTAACACGCATCGGTTCTTAAAATAAACAATGGTATCATTAGATATTTTCCATTAGCTGAGTGATTACTCGATGATTAATTTAAGTGCTTATTAATTTTGGTTCCTAATACCCACGAATGTCTTGATCATAGTTTTATTTTCTCATCGTAATAATCCAATCTTGCAATATGTTTAAAGATTTCCCCTTAACCCATGCCTGGTCTTTATGCTTACTTATCACCCCCTTTAAATTATAATACATAATTTTGGGTTTTTATCCTTTCTTTTCTCTCGTATCGTACCTTCAATTGCGAGTATTTCCCTGAACAATTCTTCTCTAAATATTTGATTAACTCATTTACTCGCTTGATTACTTACTTTTTCAACTTTTTACTTACTTCGCTTACGTATTACTTATTCTATAATTCTGCAAGGTAATGTTTACGTTAACTATATTTTATTTTAATTTTAATTTATCAATCATTAGCATACAGCGAGACGCCAATATACATATATGACCATTCCCTAACTAGAAAAACCTGGATTGCCGGGATTCGAACTCAGGACCTTGGGGTTTGAGCGTTATCCTGTAGGCATGCTAACTACTCCGCCACCGCGGTCTAAATGCGTATTTGAAATATCTAAATTCTGGTGGCCACCAAACTGGAGTATTAGCCCTAAGGGATGAACAGCAACCAGCCTTCAAAAGCTTAAAAAGTTCTATCTGAATATATTATAAACGCTCTAATTAGCTATTCCTTCTTGTTTTTCTTTTGCGAGAAGGTTCCATATAGGAGAAAATTACCCTCTGTAAGTAATAATGAATGGATGTTCGCTTACTGATTATTTATTCTTTCATCATAGTGTAAGATGTTAATTTCAAATCTTAAGGTGTATTTGAAATGTCAAAATTCTGGTGGTGACCAAACAGAAAATTTAGCGGTAGTGGTCAAAAGCAATCTATAAAATTAAACCTGCAAAAGCTTAAGAAGAGGTAGTTAAAGAGATCACGCACACTTCTTAGCTATTAGTGTTGGATTTCCTTTTGCGAGACGACGACGAAACGCCAAACGACGAAAAATTACATTCCGTGAGTAATTAACGAATGATCTAAGGATTGGAATTGTTTACCTCCGAGTGTAGTTATCTCGTGGCGAGGGATTGGACCATTAGTAACGTCCGCAGTCGTGGGTCTTGATTAGTACACCTCCCACGCTTTTCGTTTCCACTTACGATATGTATGCGTTATCGAGCAAGTTTGGGAAATCTCTAGTGTGGACTACACCTCTAAATGTTTCGGATTCGTAAATCATTGGAGCGTTCAAATGGAAAATAATAGCTTTCAGCGGTCGTACATTAGCGGCCCTAATCTCTCCCTTATTCGGCCCGGCAGAGGGATTTCTGTTGGCCCCTCGGGGTTAATCGCGGAATTCTCGCGGCGTAGAATCACTTCCGCTGTTTCGGTTTGATGTTTCGGATTAGGGCTAAATCTGCGGGATGAATTACCACCACCCGACCCTCTGTACCTATTTCCTCATTCCATAATTATAATTGATTAGACTTGAAAAAAAGAATACGTAACTCTAAGGCATTCTTTCTTTCATTCATTCTTCTATTACATTGAAGGAATTAAAATAAGTGGTTGATTAAGACAGACGAAATAAAATACACAACAATTCCGTTGATTGGGATTGTACACTCCTGGCCAAAATTAACGCAGCACCGGCCGTAAGGATCGCTAGGGAGGTGCTGCGTTAATTTTGGCCAGGAGTGTACCATCGCTTAGATTAAACAAAAGACGTGTATAATGTTAAAGTGAAAATAAGCAGTAAAACAAAATATAATTGCATTTTATTGTGGATTGGAATTGGAAAAATAAACGATAAATTAAATTAAAATACTTCGATATCATTTTAATAAAAAAACTTTTCCTTCAATCTATGAATAAATACCTACTCTTTCCATGGTTGTAGTGGAAATATTTTTTTGTAACAATGGGAAAAATTTAAGGTGTATAATATCTATAAGGTCTTTACTAAGGCGAGGTTAGGGCCAAAAAGTCCCTTCCTCCATCTAACCTTTTTCAATAAAATTAATTAATTTGTAGGTGAATTGAGGCATAAAGGAAAATTTGAGGAGTTCATGTAAAAGAAGCTTAGCGAAAAATATCCACTGAAATTTAGGTGTCACATATTTATAAAATTGCCTATGGATCTCCAAGTTGGGTTTGGATGTTTCAAAACAGGAAGGCCTTCCTAAATTTAAAAAAATGTGTTAAATGTCGGCGTTGTGAAACCATAATCATTCTCCTATTGCGGATGCTTTTTCACTAAATTTATTTTACTATTACGAGCGTTTCCCATTATCTTAGCATCCCTCTTTTACCTCTGTCATTGGATTTTGAATTTGCCCCAGCTTTTCGTGACCCAAGTAATGGGGTTCCCAAATAATAATCTTCCCAAGTTCTGCGTTTTCACTAATTTTCTGAATTATTCGAAAAAAAAACATGCCTAGTTCAGTTTGGTCGCTGAAGCAAATCATTTCGTTTATGTTTTCATCAACAAGCTACGGAATTAACAATTCATCTGATTATCATTGTTACTACTACTACTACATCCTTATAAATAGGGATATTTTAGTTTCATTTTCGTACAGGATGGGGAAAAAGGTATATTTCGCTTAATTTTATCGCAGTCTTGTCCTTACGATGACATGAAAGCTACTGCGTTATAATGATAATAACTTTTCTAATGGAAACAGGAAGATCCCAATTACAACCATTTCAATAATTATTACTATTTACAAAGACATAACCATTCCCTAGAGAGAAAAATCCAACTAGCCGGGATTCGAACCCGGCACTAGAGTGTTAGCACGCTAACCACTCCGTCACCGCAGCCATTCATGATTGAATAATTGCGTCCTCACCTCATAGAGTGTTAATGATAGAACCATTTTACTTCACTTAAATTAATTCATTCTGTTGTCCAAGCTATCTGGCTTGGCGAGGAAAGCAAGGAGAAACTACCTCACTCCTCATCTTGCTTGGTAAGCCTCATTCCCCCTACTAGCTGCCGATACCTAATATTAAAGGGAATGCGTTTCCAGCCACCTCAAGGCTGAATATTATATAGACCGGTCATCGTGATTTCGTCTCTTTTTTAAAGTTTTACCCACTTATCTTTTTCTTAATTAATGACTCCATGAATCGAAACCATGGTCGTTTGAGAGTAAATTATAGGAAACTTAGTGTCCCCCTACGTTTTAATAGTTCAAGTTATCCTTATAATTAATTAAAGAATTACTTCTAAGTGAATTATTACTGAATGTTAATCCAGCCCAAACTTTATTATATTCTACACCTCGTGTTATGGTTTCTATTTTCAGAGATCCATCAATGAGCTAATAATTAAATTAGCAAATGGTTCTAAATGACCTGAGCTGTCAACGCACCTTAATTAAAAACTCTCGCAAGTACACCTAGAGCACCTATCAAGGCAGTGGTAATAAGCGTTTGAATTCTCCTTTCTCCGGCAGTTTTGGGATGCATTTTCTGTTTCAATGACCTCCCATTTCCCGTTCTTCTGTCTCAATTTTTCTACTTCTCTTCTCTTTTTCCCTGCCTCCCGCAATTCCTCCTTGTCTGTAGCACTCTTCCCTTGCATCATTCTTTTTTCTGCTAGTCCAACGGAGGCCTCAATAAATCTCCATTATGAGACCATTCTTCCGAGTACTATTTAAAAATATGACCCAGACGTCACCTGGAGTGTGAAAATATTTCAAAGTTTTTACGCTGGCTTTGTATCGAACCCATTACAAGTTTTTCGTCCGGGATAAAAGGAAAGGCGGGGGCTTTCGGGCCAATATCATTTGAAGAGCACTTTAGAAGTTTTTTTCCCTCCCGAAAAGCACTGCGGTAACAGATGATCGGTCCCAAGTAATGGGGGAAACAATCTCCACAAATTTGTGTATGTGCGTGAGAGTATGTAGAACTCAGTCAAAGCGGTTACTTTTTCTGACTTCTTTTTGGCTAGGATAGGTTGTGTCTCTTGGGTCCCAGTTTTGTATCACGATGGAACTTGGATGGTTAGAACTTGAGTAATGATACACATTGGTGATTCCGTGATAAGTTTTCAAACATCCGTTGCGTAATTCCCAGTTGTATTGCCTTAAATATTGGCTTAGAGAAGGGTATTTCATTCCACTATCTCATAGAAGTAGCCATTTATTTTGTTTCAGACTATAAACTCAGTGCAAAGTTTTCACTTGAAGTAGTAGCATCTGTCTGTTCAAACAAGTTTTGTTATGCTTACTTTAAAGTTAATAACAGACAATTTGGAGCAATTATAAACTATTAATATTCATTGTTCTTTAAGAATGTTACACATTTTAATATTTCAATCTTAAATTTATGGCGTTACCTTGATATTTAATAATGCTACAGCCCTTGGAGTAACAATCAAAATCTTAGCGTTCTTGAAGAATTTCTTGCTCGCAGTCGACTTCCTAATTTTTCAATACCTATTGAGATAATTCATCTCATATTATAACAATATAAGTAAATAATATCATTTCTTAACAACGGACAGAAGAAAATATTCAAATTAAAGACGATTTCATTTTATAGAATTTTGGATTTTCTTAGGTTCATTATGTTTTGATTTTATTCAAACATACTTTTCAAAGTTTTTATTCGAGTCCGAATACATTCCCCATTGATGTGTACCGGTTATCCTATTTACTGCTTGTATTCCATATGTCCTGTAAACTCGTTGAAGACGCCTTACAGGGGACCGAGCGAAAACCACTTTAAAAGCGGGAGGTAGTTTGAGCGGGATATTTCAACTTTTTATTTTTTGCTCGTTAGGAATCAAAATGGAAGTATATTTTGGATTTTTGCTTTTTTGATAAACGCTTTTTGCCCTCAAACATACTTTCTTTAGCACCCTTTATTTACCTATCCTGTAAATAAGGTATCTAGAGAGTCCGGGAACTATTGTTGCGTAATACACTTTTTGAAAAATGGTCAGCTCTCCGAACAAAGAGCTTCTCCGAAGATCGCTCTTCTTTGTTACCTCATTTTAGTCATTTTTCACTCAACAATGAAGCGTTTTTTTACCAGTGAACGATTATGGATGAATATCGAAATGTATCACAGAATTGGCGTGTGGCCGACAAAGCGCTCTTTCTCCAAGCCATCGCTCACTGCAACACTGCGCTGCTACTCTGGTTACTTTTAGTATTGAGTATTTCACAAATTGAGATTGCAACGAAAAGAAACGCCGCCAAGCAACTTATCATTAATTTACTGCCCCGAAACGAGACTGACGGGGAATATCTCGGAGGCCCAATTTCAATCATTCTTACAGATTTAGTCATCACAAGCAAGAAAGTCAAAAGGAACCCTCTTAGAATCCAGGCGATGCCGAAGGGGAGAGCAGCGATACAGATAATTTTTAAGATAATTTTAAAATTTTAAATCTACAATTTTTTTGTCGTCGTAATTTCGTAGTAAAATGACGTAATTTCAAATTTTGCATTTACAACCCCTGAAGACGGAGTCATCGCCTTTGAAAAGTACTTAGGGTACAATAAAAGTGCGGAATTACTTTTTAGCTTTTTCCGACTACCGGGAAGTAATAAGAGGAACGCCGACGAAATCGGCTTTTGAAGATTTCAAACTTCTAATTCTTAACAGCCGTGTTCCGATATTTCTTTCTTTACACCACTACAATGTAACATTTACTGGCAGTATTGCTGGTGTAGTAAAAGTGACGAGAACATATCTGATGGATACCGATGATGATAAATAAGAATGCTCTCTGTAACCCAATGCAAGAGGTATAGGTAGTTACCCTATTGTATTTTAAATCAATCCCATAATGCCAGATTTTTGTTATTAATACCTTGTAGGACTTCCAGACGCAGTGGAATTAATGTAGGGCCAATGTCTTTGTCTTAAACGTTTCATACATGTGTAAGTAATTTTGTTACTACTGTCCAAGTTACGTTGAAATATCCTTTCAATATATATGTAACACCCCAAACGTGTAATTGCCCATTTCATGAAATGGGCGATTACACTTTTGGGGTGAAAGGGATCGGCGCCGCGCATATTTCACGATTTGTAGCGGAGATTAATTAATTAATTAAATATGCGCGGCGCCGATGGGTTGAGAAGGTTAGGTAGGGTTCCTTTCATCCCAAACGTGTATTTGCCCATTTCATGAAATGGGCACTTAACCGTTTGGGGTGTAACATATACGTTCCTTTAATGTAGCGTGCTACTTTAAAGTGTATGGTGAAATTAAAAAATTGGCCTCGTTCGTAAAATTTATATTTTCCTTCATTTTATAAAGTTTTTTTGAACTCGAGAAAGTTTTTGGCAAAGATTGTATTTTTCCAATTGGGAAAACTTGTTTTTGGCGATGATCATTAAAGCTAATCTTCACAGATATTTCCGTCTAAAAAGTAAGTTCTGCAGCTTACAGTGTAATATGACGAGTTCTTCTCCGAACGAGGGAGAGCTGTCGTTGATGCAAGAACCTCCCTTCGTTAGAAAAGTTTAAAATACCACCCTCATCTAGGGCAAAGAGAAATTTTCATTACCCGCGATCTTGCGATGACACCTAGGTATCAAAAGTTTCAACCTCGCAGAATGCCGCAAAGAGAAATAATATCGCCTTCTCTAAGTTTCCGAGCGGGAATTGAAGATGCCTCCTTTTCTGGGGCGATATCTGGAGGATGAGTCCGTAAGTAATCTGCCGCAATATTTCAAGGGAAATATCCTTTCACTCCGAATTCACGTGCGGACGGTAATTCCGCTCCGTTATCGTCGCTCTGGAATTCAGTTTGCGCAAAACGTCCTCGCCTAACTCCGACGAATTTCTCACGCATTCAATGCAAGTACTGCCGACGTATGGGGGATGACGGCTTGTACTCAAGGTCTCAGAATTTCCGAATAGCAGCATCAGTCAGAATGGGTCGCGGTATTTTAAACGGAGAATATTTGGTGCAAAATGGGTCCAAATATAATATTTTTGGTACAATTGAATTGTAGATTTTCTTATGCCTCATATTTATATTAGGATGCAAATTGTCCTTATATCAATTATTGAGTTCGAAATTCTTGAGTAAAAAGAGACAAAAATGAAAATTTAGTTAGTTAGTTAGTTTGACCCTTTATTGGCGAGGTTAGGCCCAAGGGGGCCTCTCTTCCACCTAACCTCGTATGTCGTCAGAATATGAACAAGTATGAATTAAATTCAAACAAAAAGACAAAATAGAGTGTGGGGAAAAATCTTTGCAATTGAAGGTTGGCTAAGAAAAAGCCCACAGAGAAGGGGGTGAAAAACTAACGCGAAAACACAGTAAAAAATAACAATGTAGTGTTGACAATTATAAAATTATATATCACATATACATGAATGAAAAAAGAAGTTTAGTCCATAAACGTTTATACTAGGAGCTAAAGATTTCTTTACAGCATGTAATTGCTACATTCAGCATGATATTACAATTGATTTAGATGTTTTTCCCTTTGAGTCATGTAGCGCGTTGTTAAAAGAATGATTTTTCTTTTAAAAGTTGAAAAACTGATTTTGTATGTATTTAAAGAGCACTTATTAAATGTTAACTGTGCCTAAAATGTATCTAGATTCAATAGCCCGATTACCAATATATCTCTTAATGCTCCAAATAACATCTTTCTATGATTATTAATTCTTTCAGTTATATTTTATCAAACTATTGCCTTGAATATTCTGCTCTGTTCTTCAAAGAAGTGGGTTTTCGAATTTGCGTTTAAATAAGAAAGTACCTCGGGCGCTTTCATGGTCTATCCGAGCCATTTAAGAACCCGAATATAAATAAAACTCGGCACCTTTTATTTTATTCCCGAATCAGTTCTCTCGAATTTAGTTGAAATCGTTCGAAAAGAGAGGAAAGTGCTCTCCTAGCTGAATTCGTCAATTTTCTCTAAAAGGAACATCTTCCATTAAAAAAATGAATCCCTTTACGTCTATTTTATTAATTTTCATCGCGAAATTGCTGAGGGTCGGTTTCCCACTTGGGTTCCGCCTGGTATGCTTGCATGCCATTGGTTTACCGCCTAATATTCGAAGGTAACATTCTTGAAATTCCGTTTTGATTAAAAGCATTATTTTCCTTGATATTTCGTCCTTTTAAGCGGGATTACTACATGAAATCGACAAAGATTTTTATATCTCGCATAGGGTTTCCTTCTTCCAATATTTTTATTTGGTTCTAAAATATAACTACACCATTTTATATTTAATAATAATAATAATAATATAGGGACTTTATTAAGGGCTAGATTATATATGTCGTATGTCGGTAAAGTATTTAGCGCGAAGACCGGTTGGTACACCCTCTGTAGCATTAGTTATGGAGTGCTAGTAAATGGGGATGAGGCTTCTAGCCAGGATGAAGAGTGAAGTAGTTTGCCTTTGCTTTTCTCACCTACCCAGGGTGCTATTAGCGGAACATGTCCACGTGAATGAAGCACAATTACTCTGCGAGTAACAATTTTGTTGGCATTCCATATGGCAGTATATTAATTAGTTCCGCTATTCAGCTTTGCTTTCATCTAATCATAACATTTCATAATCAGGACTGTGAGAAAAGAAAATGATATATATATTTCTCTCTATTCTGCACCAAAAGATAAATAAAAAATCTGATGTGGCCAACACATGACTTTCTCCGTATTTATTGAAGACAGAAGCCTATGCCGGTAATATATAAATAACTCCAAAACAATGAGTATTACAGGAAAATGTTTCATACAACATTTGTAGTAAAAAACATTATCTATAACTTTGGTACATAATTGTATGTACCTTAATTGCATTTTGACAGAGAAATGTATGAAAAACCTCCATTTCTGGGTTAACAACGACTTCCGGTTAACCATTGTTGAAGAATAACTCCTCAACAATCAGTGTTACGAAAACATGTTTTATACAAAATTTGTAGTAGCGTATATTATCTATAACTTATGTGCGTAAATGTATATACCTATATTGCATTTTTACAGAGATATTTAAGAAACGAAATTTTGTTCCTGATAAACCGCAACTTCCGGTTAAGCGATATTCACCAAAAACTAATCAACTCTTGGCATTAGTAGGAAAATTCTAAGTATGAATTTTGAAAATGATCGGATAATTACTTTTTAAGATAGAGCGTCCACAAACTTTTTAACCACAGACAGACAGACAGACACACAGATAGACATGTTCGGGAAAATAGCGAAAACTTGCTCTATGGGCCCCAAAACATCTATTTCCGTCGAAATCTCTATACTACGTATAGGGAGAAAGTAAAATGTTCCATCTGTCAGTATATGGTAGCAGGAACATAAATCATTAAAAAAATATTTTTATAGAAAGTGCATGATTTATTGTGAATTAAAATAGAGTGATTTAATGCATGGCATGCAAATTAGGCTTAATAGAATCACTTTTGTATCTAGTTGCCTCGCCGGCTGAAGCTATACATTTTACTATGAATTTGTTTTTCTGCTTCCCTTGTCGATTCCTTTCGGTCGCTCTGGAATTACCACTCATCGGCAGTCAATACCAGCTGCCATTAAACAACTGAATGCATCGCAATGGACCTTAAGCCCCCAAGCTTGATTGGAGTACAGTTGCTGTGCAGCTTTTACTCAATCTCGCGCTCTCTCGAACCGCGGAAAGTTTTGGGGTCATAGGCGTTGGCCCAATTGGAGGATTCCGCATGTGAATGACCGCATCGAATGAGGATTTGCCCTCGGATTCCGTGGAGGGAATTTTCCACCTCTATCCCTGCATTTACTTTTACCCTCCGCTTTTATTCATCTTCCGAGTATTTTTACAACACCCTTACTGGTTTTCCGAAATCACTTCATACTGATATTTCGCTAAATTTTCTTCTCTAAGAAAAATTCCTGTGTAAGCCATAGGTCCATACATGCCGATCTCGTACATAAAGAGGTACGGAATGTTATCCTATGCGAAATGAGCTTTAGCAAATAATTGACTACTTCTTTTGTAGATTTCGATGTAGTTGTTTAAACTATAAAGTAGGATTATATTAAAATTCTCATAATTTATTTTTAAAATTCATGCAACTATCTTGAATTACGTGATTAATTATGATTTCAGTGTAACCTACGCATGTCGTTCTCGTGTCTATTTCATTTTAAATTTGATTGGAAATTGGGAAATTGTCACACAAGACTTTTTTATAATAGGATTTTCTCATTTAGGTTTACAAATTTTGTTGCATTCTGTGTTTGTGAAGTAGACGATTTCGTTGTTTAAAATCTGGGAATCACGATGTCATAATAGTATAACTAAGAAAAATATATTTATTTGATGCTGGTTAAGTCTTTTCTCCACTTTGTCTAATGCATGTTTTTTTTAATTCATCTTTCCTGTTCTGGAAGAGTGTTTGCGTTATAATGCTTGCAGGAGTTATATAATTTCAATCAGAAAAAATCTAAAATGGAATTGTACAATTAACACCAATTTTTAACCTTTAATAGTCATCTTCTAGTTGATTAATTAATTAATCGTTCGAAACCGGTCGTGTAACATCTACAACACCTTGCCTGATTCTCTGAAGTTTATAATTTAAATCGCTTGGGAAGACATTTCTTTTATTTACGGAATTTCAGAACTCTTAAGGCTTGTTACTCTTAATCTTGGGTGAATTACTAAATTTTTGATGGAGCATTTTCGTTAAATTACATTCAGGCAGAATAATTGATGTCGTTAACGGCCAGCCACAAAGAAAATCCTTATTATAGAACTATACATATGTAACGGAACCTTTTCGTTAAAAATATGCCGTTCTTTTAATTTAAATAAACCACTCATAAAAATGCTTGTAGATGTTAAAAGTTCTCGATTGCTCGAATTTTCTTGCATTGATCAAAGACAATGGATCCGTGCAATTAAAAAGTGTTACAAGTATATACCAAGTTTCAAATAGAATGGAATGAACATGTAGTTTAAAGATAAACATGCAAGAAGCATATGTGCGCACAAACCTATTTCTTAGATTATCATTTTTGTAGAAGAAATTGTTTTTATAGTTAAAATATCGTCGGATCCGTTGATAATTGAATTAATAATCCTTTCACTGACTCCCGCAAAACTCACTTTTGTTCATCGTTATCAAAATCCATTTCCACATTTGGGGAAAGTAATAATTAGATTCCATGCGTTAAAAGTAGCCGTTAAAGTCAGCTAATGGAATCATACTCTTTTTAATAATTTCGGATTCGGAGAGCTTTTTTCCCTTCCAAATTGGTCCTTTTCTTCTCCTCTATTCCATTCCCTCCATCTAATTTTATCTCGGCATTTTCCACGTCCTTGTTTTCTTGACCACCATCCTTGAATCTCCATTTCTCTTTAATCCATCTCAACTACTTCACTATTATAGTACACGTAGTAGAGAGCATGCGCGGAAATTTTCGCGATCTTCACTCCCTCGCGGTTGCCAGCTGTCGCTAATCGTTCTCTTGTTTTTCTTCGATGTATGCCATCCTTCCGCCTAAAGAATTTGTGAATTGAGAGAATTTGTCAACACTGGTGTGCATGAATGAAACTCACGGCATGAGAGTGTGGGGAAGGGATACCAAAAATGGAGGTATTTGGAGGTTGGGTAGGTTATCGATTCCCGAAAAATGACCTTTACTACGCGGCACTATTGTAGTCTCTTCTATGCATAGCAATGTTGGCAAATTCTCTCAGTTCACAAATCCCTTAGGCGTACGTATGGTATATTTTGTAGAAAAATAAGATAATGATTAGCGATAGCTGATATTCACGAGAAAATGAAGGTCGTATCGTGGAATATATGAGGTAAGGAGTTCGCCTGAGTGGGGGTGTACCCCTCCGAGGAGGGAATGCGCGAAAATTTCCGAGCAGGCTCTCTACTATGCGATACTATAATAGAATTGCAAAAAAGCTGGCCGAAGGATCAAAAAATGTTTGTCTTGAGTACGAAAAGTAAACATTCTCACAAATACTACAGAATGATTGAATTTTATGAAATTTCGGAGCAAGCTCTCAACTACGCGGTACTATAATATCCATTTTATTTCTCCCCATTCTTTTCCGATACCAGGCTGTTCTCATCCCACTGAGGGTGGTCGCATCCACACTCCTCTAAGGACCAAGGCCCCTCCAGGTCTCCCCGCTTTTAAATCCAGTGATATACGTATCTCGCGTTTAAAATGCGATGGATTCGGTCGGTTTAAGGGAGGAGAGATTTATATCGCGGAAATATCTCAACGGCGGAATTAAATGGGTTTGCGAGTGGGAAGAGAGTGTGTGTTTTGGCTTCTAGGATCCCTTACTCCCTAAGTAAATGAAAGGAGGGTTTGGAAAAAAGGTGGGAGGGGTTAATTTTTAATCCCATCCCTTCTACGTTTCAATTGTAATGGGTACACAAATTTTTTCGACGAATTTGTGCGAAAGAATATCTTCGGAAAGTAAGTATTTATAAAACCGAACTACCAAATTAAACTTATTTGTTCCCCTTATACTAAAAATGGATCAATGAAAGCTATCAGTTCTTGCTGAAGTCTAGAGTAATCTCTTAAACATCGGAATTGATTCACTGCTTAATTTTTTTTCCGATAATCTTCCATCAATTTTCTTGGCTAGTTATTGCACCATTTTTCGTGTTGTATAATTTCCATCGATATAGTATCAAATATTCAGTATTATTTAGACGTTATTAAATCCTATATGTCAGTTGGCCGTGAATTTCATGTAATAGAAGATATACGATGAACTATTTCCAGTCTTGCTGACTCTAATACTTCCGTTTAGGCTGAAGCAGTTACAAAAGTCAAACCGGATTTGTATTCCCTATGCCAATTTAGAAATACAGTTCAATCTTCCACTTGATGACTGTAAATGGAAAAATCCTAGTTTCCGCTCTTTCCATTTGTAAGCTTGCAGTGCCTGTTAGTTAATAAATTAGTAATAATAAAACCAAGGTCCCGGATTCGAATCCCGGCAAACCAAATTTTTCTGGTTTGGGAATGGTCGTTTTTGTTTGTCTATTGCTGATGTCATATTAAATTGGTGTCTTGCTGTACATGAAGAATTGCATAAATATGCTGAATTTAGATTTATGATAAAATTAAAGTTATGATATTTAAACCATGACTGATTTTGAATCTCATAATGGTGAGGAACATCTATATAATACATGTAATAACTTTTCTATACTTTCCATCCTTTCTAATTTCTATCCTTTTGGTATATAAATACACTTTCTCATTAGTTTCGTCATCACAGTTTAAGCTCATATGCCTAAACCCGTACACTTTAGGATTAATTGTCTGTTCAAAACTTACTTGGCTAGTGTTTCTATCCTTACTCTGTCTTGGTTGAAGTGGGATTATGGAATACAATCCACATTGGAAGTTACGGCTTCGTGAAAGGAGACAACAGGCGGAAGATAAATATCTATCATCCGCAACTAGTTCCCTAAGAAGGTTTCTTCGATAAATTTTGGGAAGGTATCAAATAGCTCCTCATGGAAGATGCCTACTTGCCTTGGAAATGCGCGAACATATTCTCATACGTCCACTTTAGTGCTTCTACTTCATCTATCACTCACTGGAGGCTTTTGTTGTGATGCCTTCGTATAAAATATCGAGTTGCATGGGAGAATGAACTACCACGTTGCTTTTATAGAGCAGATATGATATCGCAAGGTGTGATATCTTGCCTGTGAGAATTTATTCTAGGAAAACATAGTAAAGGTATAACAGTGGGTGTGAAAAAAAAAGAAAACGACATTGGTAACTGCATGCTGTTTGTTGCGGGTACTTTTTAATACTTTTCGAGAAGGAATGGCGCATGGATTGTTAGAGATTGTAATAGCTGTGTCAATGTGTTCCTGCGATACTTCTCTTTTTAATACATCATAATCAGAGGTGTTTGTTTTTTCGCAAACCAAAAAAAACCAACAAATAACGCGAATTTTGTCCGATTTAGCGAAATAACGCTAATTTCTAGCTTTAACAAGCAGCACGGATTTTGGCGATATTTACATCATTTGTAAAAGAGGGAAATTTAATTTGAGTATGTTTTAAATAAATGTACAATATATAATTGTATTATTTACGTATTTTTTGTCATATTTTTGATCACTCATGATATCTGTGCTTACGCGAATTCAGCTTCGATCTTTTGCAATAAATTCACAAAACTTTCTTTTCATTATGGATTATCACAAAATCTCGCCTAATTCCACGAATCAATATGTTTTGTTTTTCCTAACATCTATGTCTATGTCTATGTAAGAACCCTGCAAGCCGCCTTTCGGCGTCTATCGTGTTAATAAGTTTTTAATGAAAATGTCATGTTTTGTTGATCTGCAGCTGTGAAAGCATTTTCCTTATGTGTAAACAGCTCAGTTTTAAATAGATTTTATTTAATAGTTTGTATAATTTACAGTTAATAATATTTTTAATGCTGTTAATGTTTATGCTAAGGTGTGCCTAATATTGTTCCTTTGCTTACATAAGACTCTGTGAAAATTAGTAACACCAAAATTTGGAAATTTATGACCAAAGTAGTGGTAAGGAGCAAATTTTCTCGAGGTAAGTTAAGTACATTTAAATAATCTTCATCGTAATCTTAGTAAAGATTTAAAGTCTTCAATAGCCGTCTTTCTCCGGCGCACAGTGGGGCAAAATGCCTAAAAGATGGTCATAACAAGTAAATCTCGTTGAATCGATTTGAAATCCGGTATATAATAGTTTTTGAGGTCACTAATTCCGAATATGACATTGAAATTATTTCAAAATTAAGTTTTCGCAAAGAAATTCGCATTTTTTGACAAAAAAGACAATATTTGTATATCATTCCTATAAAAAACGTGAGTATTGGTTTCATGATCGCCGATCAAGCATATGAAACTGATATTTGTAAACTGTTCTTTCGTGGAAACATTTTAATTTTATTTCGATAGTGTAAATTGATAATTTTATATGATTTTTTAAATCCATAATTACAATTTTATGCGTATCTTTATTTGAAAACCATTCCAAACAAGTTATTTTTAGATATTATTAAAAGTATCGTAACACAAATATATTATAAAAATATACACACTTTGTGTGTATATATTTATAATGTTTTATGTAATAATTGTTTATATATACAATATAATATAAACAATTATTATAATCAGACTCTCACCTGTCCAAAGAATCATCTTAACACACAAACACTATACAAATATACATAATTATTGTTTCCAATCTTGGTAGGAACATATGAGAAGTTAAGAAAAACATTTATATAAAACATTAATGTATCACAGCTTATTGACGTAGAACAGGGTTTCCCAAACTTCTTCTGCAATGGAACACTTCGCAAACCTGGAACGATTAACGGAACACTAAGCTTATTTTTAGGTTGGGTAAATCTACTTGTATAATTTAAAAATCATTTAATTACAACAAATTATTTATGAATATAAAACTATAATATTGTAATAAAAACTTAAAATATGAATCAATAAAGTATTTAATGACTTTTATTCTCCAATTCTCCATTGACACTCCAAATTGTCGCTTAACACCTATTCAGGTTCAGCGGAACACCGGTGTTCCGCGGAACATAGTTTGGGAAACCCTGGTGTAGAATATGAAAAGGCACGCGCAAACACACTCATACACACGCAAACACTAATGACTATCCGATTCTGATCCGTCCAAAGAATCATCTTCCGATCCGGATTCTGCTGGGTACGATACAAACAATATTTGCAAGGCCTCGGAAGATAAAACTTTTGATGGCCTGGAATACATTACAACCTGACTTGAAATATTAGGGTCGGAATGTAACATTAATCGCACGAATAAGTCCTCTACAGTCTTCTTCCTCGAGCACTTTCGCGTAAATCTTCACTTATTGGAAATCATCCTTTATTGGACAAGATATGTTGTCATCATCATTATTGAACTCCGTGGATGTAGCGTTGCAGATTGAACACCGTTGTGTTGAAATTGTGTCCGTGAGAGCATCTTTCCGTCAATCATAGTAAGTTAAAGTTTGTAGGAAACCTTGATTTTATTATCATTAACTTCAGTCTCCACTGGTGAAAGTTGCCTCTCCTCGTTGCGCAAGTTTTCAATTTGTATTTTTGCATGCTGTTTTGATTCAATCTTGAACTCGATCTTCGGAGGACGACAAAATATAGGAGATGCAGGTCTGCTGTTTTGCCAAACAATTCATCTCAGACTCCCTGTGGTCACGAGTTTAGCGGCACAACACTAGTGAAAAAAGCTATCCTGTTAAAATTAATTTAGTTGTCCTATGAAATACCATTTGCTTGAATTCAATAGCGAAGTTTCGAAGTCCGCACTCAAAAAAACAACTTTTCTATTTTTGTCCAGTATTTTTCAATTCTAGCCCACTGCGCGGCGTTATGTGCATTACAATAAATGCTAACTAAAAGGTACAGATTTCTTGGAAGGTAATAGGATGATTGCATAAAGATAAGTTATCAGTAAAATATGGAAGAAAATAATTTCCTAATTGGAAAATCTCGATATAGGTACGGTAATGCGCGTGTGTGGCGGGGTTGCCTAACTTCGATTTTCAGTTGCTAATTTTTCATAAACAAAGGCTCATTCAGTTGAACGGTCAGACCCCTGTCCACTATGTTCAAGCAAAGAATGTGCCCTGAAAGTTTCGTTCGAATACGTTAACCACAAACCTGGTGTTCCCCTTATAAGTAAGTGCCATGCCTGCTGCCTGCGCTTCGGATACTTTACGGATACTGAGGTTACTCACGATTTTCATTAATTACTCGCGGAGGGGTGGCTCGGGGTGGCCAATTCTTTTTGGGTTGCATAGCTGAGATAAGTGCCTACAGTAATATATGTATATCAACGCAGGACTCGGCGGGACACTTTAACTTTATGAAGTTCGTATATTTGTTTTTGAACGAAATTTGTGCAAATTAGTGGTTACTTTTTATGTTAATAACATTATTAATTTTGTTTCGGAGGTATTGTAAAGCAGCTTTTCAAATCCACTAACATTGCTAAGTCATTTCCATTTAATGAATTTTAAATTGCGCCAATGGGGTAGCTACAGAGGAATTTTGAAGATGAGGCTATTTCGAAGCGAAAGTATGGTTAGGCATCCGAGCAGCAAACCTTCCACTTTGTTATTGATTTTTAGAAATATGTGCATACTTACCTGCATTTCGAATGCATTTCTCAGAGGCTCAAACAATTTACTTGCCAACCATGTAAAAAGAAATCATATCCCCGAACTTTTTTTTTTCTCATAATGACCACCTTTTTGGGATTTGGTCCCACTGTGCGGCGGTCCGAACCTCGTTACCACCGGTATCCGGAAAGAACAGGAAGGCCCGTATAACCAAATTTCTTAGAAACACCCGATGTATATTTCAACAACGATGCTGTCATTATCAGGGGTATAAGAGTGCAAAGAAAAATTCACGGGGTGTTTCAGAAAAGTTTGACTCAGGGTGTATATTTTCAACCAACCCGAAAAGGTCAAATTTTGAAACGCTATGGACAGGTAACCGCACCGTAATGTATACAAAGATGGGATTGTAAGTATAGTTGGGGGTATGACGGAAAATTTTTAACGTATATTAAAGCGGCAAAGCAATTTACTCCTAAAATTATTATTTTCCTCCCGGTAAAATCTCTTGAGTTACATATCCTCATCTGCAAGTATTACATTAACATGCGAATGCAGAATGAATGCGAAGCCATACGATGAAACAGTGATTTTGTTGAAGCTGACGAATGCATTACGTTGCGACTTCGAAGTAAGTTTTCCTGCTGTTTCCCGTTTGCATGAATTCCAAGAAAATTTTCCTTTGCTTACGAATATCTTCCAAACTGTAATGATCACTCGGGATTAAATTTACGACTCGCTTTTGGAAGATTTAATGGCCGCCATAATTTACCTATAACTTCGTAACAGGCGTGTGAAGCAACGGTTTGCTAAATCCCCTCCCATTTGTCTCCGGATCTTAACTTTGCGGATCACGGCTGATTCGTACCTTCTCTTACACGTTTTCTCCAAGGTCCATAATCACTATGTAAAGCCAAATGTGCTTTCATTGAGGTATTGCGTTAAGTTCAACCGAGTAATTAATAAAGAACAACGCTAATTCGATGCGGCGTAATCCGGAATACCTTTTGATTGAAATTCGTGGGTAATCTCGGGAAACACTATAAAATATCATGTAAAGATGCATCTTGGAATTCAATTTCGCTCGAAGACCCACAATAATAATCAATGCTACGTTTACAAATATAGCCCAGGTCATGGAAATGTAATAATCGTTGTTAATTTGATCAGATCTTAGTTTTCCATTCATTGATTCACCTTAGATTTTTCGGGGAATTTTTTTATATCTCTTTAGAGATCCAGAATAAAAATTGTGTGATTTTAAGGAAATATAAAATACATATATCGCAGAAAATTCAAGTTTATTATATCATTCTTTTAGATAGAAACCTACCACAAAGTTGAGGCTAAATTAACTGATTCTATCGTGAAATTTCTTGTAATGAGTACGTTTAAAAATGTCTGTATTTTTTACACTCCATTACATAGATCCACTACCTTCCACAAATCATTCACAATATCTACCATTCTGGAATTCCCTGCTAACTATAATTGATTCAAGAACTATAAATAGGTTTGAAATTTTATTATTTCATTATTTGTTTAATATAGAGTGTTGAATATTGTATTTCATTGGTTTCGAGTGCTATGATTCCTGTGCTGTAATTTACTATTTTTCTTTGTTGGCTTCCCACAGGACATAATAAAAATGTATTTATTTATTTATTAAATATTTCAATAAAGAGATTTTCGGTAAAGAAAAAGAAAATACAACAAGAAGGATATAATTGGCGGGTTTACAAAAAAACACTAATTTAGCACTTAGGAAAAATATAAACTTCTGCAGAAAAATGGCCACGGTAAGGGAGGCGTTAAAAACCTACGAAACCTTCTGATAGTTGCAACTAAATTTTACAACGGATAAAGAAAGGAGGGGGGGTTAAGAAAAATTAAAGTGTCAGGAACGACCCTAAAATGAAATGCTTGTCTTATGTAACTTAAATTAGCTGGGATAAGTAGTAGAATAAAACTGCAAGATGAAAAAATTAATTACAAAATGCACATAGTTATTTAAAACTAATACCAGAGATAACGGCATTTCCCTATTTTAAAGAAAAATTAAAAATGTTTTTGAGAAACCCAAAGGTTTTTTAACACCCAGCGTCGCCTTTTCTTGCTTTCAATACGTGTTGTGTTTGCCATCCAAACATGAGCTCGTGGTTCGAGCATAAAAATCAGAAGTGCGGATAGTTTCGTTGTTTGGTTGTCTCAGAACTGTTAGCTTACCGTTCACTCCTGCATTGCGTTTACATCGGCTACCGCGTTCTTTATTAACTTTACTATTCCCGTCCCCGTCCCTATAAATAAAAAGTGTTTGCTACTCATATAAACAGTGTATAAGTTTTTTTGAGTTGCGTTGCATGTATTACTATTATCAAGATGAATAGTTTGTTCAATGTTATACGTAATAAATCGTCGTGGCCTATTATTTTATAGTTTCTAGTTGCTCTGTGAGCCTGTGCATTCTCATAAAATGACGTTCATGCACCGGAATGCCAAATATAGAAAATGAATAATGTACAAATTTTTAGGAAAAAAGGTGAAATACCCCACTCCTCAACTTGCCTAGTAAGCCTCATTTCCCCTTAATAGCTCTGGTAGCTGATGAAGAGGGGCGTGGTGTCAACCGGCCTTCTGGCTGAATAGCTTACAGAGAGTCGTTGTTTTTTTCAGGTTGTTCTGTTCAATAATATTCGTTAAAAATGTAAGAATAATAGTTTCTACCGCATTTAATGAAAAATCGTTTAAATAAACCGATGAAGTGTAAATGAACCGATGAAGCTGTAACATGTTGGAACTGAACCTTGGCGTTGGATGAGGTTGAAAATGAACTTATAATTTTATTTAGTTTAAATAAAAACTTATTTGCAAAGATATTATTTTCCAACGCCAAACAATCTTCTAGGATAAGCATTTTTGCGAATGGATTTTGTAAAGAAACAGTAGTTGATATCATTGGTTCATTCTATTGAAATAAAATTTTTAATAAGTATTTTTTACTATTTCGTTTGATTCTAATTCGTACGAATTTATATTTCAGAACGGAATATGTCCTATGTACCCTAAATTTCCAAAAATGTGGTTTCACCTCACCTTCAATATACTACTACGTTCAAAAAGTTCCCGACCGTATTTTTCCCGCGAAAACGCCGAGCAGGAGAAATGTAAAATTCTGGTGGTAGATAGCACCACATATTATGGGTACAGCTACCTACCACCTTCCTACCTACCCACCTATCTACTACAAGAATTTTTCATTTCTCCTGCTGGACGTTTTCGTGGGAAAAAATAAGCTCGCGAACATTTTGAACGTAGGTATTTAACGTGTCGGAAAACAGTTTTAGACACATTCACTTAATGCAGAAAGCTTCAGTTGCAATACCCATTGCCTTATATAGTTAACAATGCAAAACCGCAGTGGAGTGGATATTGCAATAAATACTGAATTAAAGGATTGCAGAATTTTTCACAGGAGTAGCTTGCATCGGAAAATTTTTCGTCATAATATCCGTCCACATGGGAATATTTCGATAAAACAAACAGATTCAAAGTTTAGAGGAATTTCCATTTAGTTTTATGAATCTTCTTAGCATCGGGTAGGGTTGTATTAAAATCAAAAACGTTGGGCGTTTAAAGAAAGTCATCTCCGTAAACAAGCCGGCGAGATAAGTCATGTACGAAATATAGGTCGGTGTACTTGCATAGGAGGTCTTATTTTATGCACGAGGATCAGGAGTCCAGGAATTTGAAGCATTTCATTTTGCATGATTTGCATCAAAAACAGCTGCCTCGGAGTGACTAGCGTGCTTGGAAGTTTGTCGCCAGATTTGGAATCGCTCGAAACGGAGTGCCGCAGATTTCCTATGCGCTCTACGGAATGTTTATGAGCTCGGGTGTATCCATGGGGGAAATACTTGCTTTGATACTCGCGTCAAATCGTCAATTCATACTAAAATACCTTTGAGTGTCATCACTTACCACTTACAGATCGCCCAGATGCCCGATGCTTATTTTAGCTCACTTGAGTCTTTTCCTAACGTAACTGCTCGTTGTCTGTGTGAAAATAACGATAGATGGAGAGCATGTGAACACTGCCCTTTGTTATTTATAGAGTTATGAAGGTCTTTAAAATTCTTAGTTAAATATTTTACACTCATTGACACTCATAGTATTCTGTAATCTACATTCTGCATGCATATTTTCTGCAGCATACGCATCAGTTTATTCAATTTTCATTGCAAATCCCTTTAAAATTATTGTAAATTACCGCCATTTTTTTATCATAATCGATAGGGCTAGATAAGAGAGCCTATGTACTCTGTAATGTTAGACTTATCTCACTAAATATTCCATTATTTATTATGATACTTTTTATTCCTCTTTGACGCTGAAAGCAATTTTTTTCAGCCTTTCATAGAGTCTTTTCTCTGTATACTTTGCTTTAATTGTCTATTTAAAATTCTTGTAATTGAAAGATTTTCTATATTGGTAGTACCTTACTTATCCCTCGTGAAAGCACAATTTCATATTTGAATTGAGTCGTAGTCACTGGAAACTATACTTGTTGGAATTCATTAACGTATAAACAACACGCACATGATTGATTAAAACATTTTTGTTGGAACATTTTTAGCCTTTCCAACTGTAGAGGTCATAAAAATCACAATTGAAGCAGTAGTATGATTAAAAAGATCCTAATGACTTTAAGTAGCAATATATAGTGTACCTGCCGTGGCGTGGTATCATTAATATATATTATAAAAATTCATATATAATTCGTTAAAAACAGGTTATATTTACGTAATATGAGAAAATTGGTGAAATCTCCTTCTCCTGGATACTTGTTCAGTCATGCTGTTTACTATAACATTAAAGCTTCCATAACTTGATAAAAATATTGACCATCTCGAGACCAATATATGAGCATGCTATATTCATGCGCAGCCGGATCGATATGGTAATTATGTACTTCTTTCTCCCTTAGCGTTTGCCCTACTTTAATTATCTGGTGAAGATTATCCATGAATATTCTCTCTCAATATCCTAGCACTTCTCGCCAAAGCCTGGCGTTTTTTCCCATTAACGTCATCTCCGAGTAATAGAGTTTTTGCTAATCGTAGGACGTCAGAAAAGTTATCTCAAAGATTGATGAGCCACGTGCTCTATTTCTATCGCCTATAGCAAAAGTTTTAGTTGAGGTCGCTTTGATGGAACCATTTCGTATCTCGGAAAGTCCATGAAAGCTATCATGAATCGTTAGGCGTACGCACGTAGATCTAACGCTTCATGGATCAATCGCAACTCTCATGTCAATCAATCATAAAATGTGATATATCGTAAGTACAATTTGCGATTTCTAATACAATATTTAAGGTTTAACGGTCATTATTCATATTTATTTTCAAATTTCTCGAATCTGTTTTCTGTTTTCTGGGATTAAATAGTACTGTAACTCTTGTGGCATAATCTTCAGGGACACAATATCGCTTTCTATGCACTCAACTGAATATTTTCTAAGAAGTAAATATTTAATAATCCATGACTGTTGCAAGAAATAAAATAGAAGCGGCTTTTTAAACAACTGTTTCTGTGGTATTGAAAAAAAAACTTTGCACAACATCGCATAAACTGTATCTTTCTTTAATAAATAGGATGTTGGTTCTTTTGTGAAAAGTGGCTCCTATTTCTTCCATTTGCTCTTTCAACTTAAGGAAAATATCTCCGAAAGTCCAAATGTAATTTCCTTCTTCAACAACCTGAAAGCTCCAAATTCAACATTTCGAATATTTAATTTCTTAGATTCATGGTTTTTCAAAGGATTAGTACTACCGAAATCAATTTATCTTTAAAAATAAGGACATCGTTTTTTTGTTTTTGTCCGATTAACTACCTACACAGTTGTACTTGAGTATGGAAGTACAGCTTCATCTCATTTTAGCTTAAGAAATTACTCCTATTTTAAGTTACAAAATCCTGTACTTTTGTCGAATCTACGGGTACATGGATGTATGTATTACCCATTGAATATTTGGAGAGTTATTAAAATTTATAGATTTCTAAAGCTAAATCGATCAAATCTATAGACATATTTTTTTCTGATAACTGCTTTTTTCCTTTTCGGAAATACTGAAAGCCTTGCCAAATCCCTCTGAAACTTATTAACGTAAGCCATTGAGAGAGAAGACAGAGAAAAACATTTTAATGCGCATCTTTTAAGAAGCGTCCCTTCACCAGCTACGTTACCTGGCCTGATTTCTCTCTTATGAGATGGATTATTAGAAAATGTTTTATCGGATCTTTAATTCATACTCATTGCCTTTATTCCTCCAAATCTCTCAGACCTCTTATTACGTGACAGCGTCCGACTTTTCAAATGTTTTTCATCATTACTTCGATTGCTACATGTAGAGATCTTCAGCTCTTCCAATCTTATAAGCTCTCTGCAGCCGTTTAAGGATGGATCCAATTAATCTGTAGTGCTCGTTACTTTTATCGCCGATTTTTTTCTCTACGCGCGCTATAATTACGTTTCTTGGTCCTACATTGTAATGGAAGCCTTTTTCTCGATAATAATGTTTCCCTCGAGTGGATTATTCACGTTTCCGAACCAATTATTTAGACCCTAAGACTCGGTGGTGTTCGTAAATCAAGTCCTTCCGAGGATCTTCTTTGGAGAAAGGTATGAATGGGAATCGAGGGGTTTTACTCGCGGAATAGGATTCAAGTAGCTTATTAGCTTACCGGTTGGAGCTCGAAAAGGGTTTTTAATCCTATCCTATTAGCTGTAGAGTAATAGTCGCGCTTTTTTGTTATTTCAACTCCGCCTCACAGATATTGCTGTTTTTATCCTAAGCGTAATCATCAACTTCCGAGATGCAATTAAAATAAAAGTCCGTTTTTTCCACATTTTTATTTCTAGGAGATTTCTGCCAAACACCCATCTTTATGTGGTCGGAAAACTGTTTGTTCCTGACTTTAACATTTTTTATGAAACAGGTGACCAGAAAATCTATTTTGGCTAAAACTGGTAGCATAGGGGTTTTCAGTTGAGAGTGATTTTTGATTTATTTATTAGCATTGCAAGTATTATGTTCTGATAATTTTTGGTTTTAACTTATTGTACTTGATCACTATCATAAACAATCATCGAATACTAGGGTATACTTAGTAATTTTTGAAAATCATGATATTTTTCAGTTCATTGGACACAATATTTGAATTTCTGATAATGGTTCTCATCACTTTCTGATTACTCATTGGTAAATTACTCTAGGATAAAAATATAATTTAATACGTTGACGAGCATGTTTAATGAGCTGTGATGTGGAATTCTATCGTAGTTACATAATTTATCGTCGAAAATCCTTTGGGATATTTACGTTCCATTTTTTGGAAAATACATTTTCTCAATTGGAACTGCTGTCGACGTCTGAGTGTTCGTTGATTGAAATTCAGAATTTTAATTCGATTATAATTACCTCTAAAATATTGTAAATCCAATTTATCATCCGTTGCTTCCCCGACAGTTATTTTTATTCCTCAAACAATTGCTTCGTTAATGCCTTTAAAACAACTATAATAGATTGAGTTGTCAATTCCTTTTCAGAAGGAAATGTTTTATTAAAAATTCACTGTTTACTAGGGAATATACTACTTGTGGGAATTAGTTGCTTATGTAGCTCATTTCCTTAATTGTTGATGAGTGTGGGGCGGTAATGTTATTTTTCGGCGTGGATAGATAAACAATTTCTAGATAGATTAGTATGTATTATATCATTTATATATTAGCTATGTTCCCTCAAATGTGTAAAAATTTGCTCTTTTCCCACTGGAAAATTTCGACCCAATTTATGTTCGAGCTATCGCTTTAAGCCACTATATTTTGCAGTCTATAAATAAGTTAATGAAATTAATTCACCAGTATATATTCCAGTGGGTAGTCGAGCAAAAATTCAATGTTATAATTTGATTCGCCTGGATAGTTAAATTCACTTTATCCTAAATTGATAGAATCAAAATTATTTCGGGAAGGGTATTATTTATTTCACATATTTATTTTTGGATTTAATGCTATTTGTCCAATAATTTACTTATCATGATATTGCAATACTTTTTCTTCATGAAAAAAATCGTATAATTATCTTGAATCGTTTGATTATAATATTTTCCGTAAAACCTACGCATATCGTGCACGTGTCGTTTGAAATTAAAACTGGAACAGTCCCTAAAAACTTTTTTTATTATCGAATTTCTCACCCACGTCAGACAATTTGCTTCAATTTGTGTGTGCGAAGAATGCTGTTATAGCGATATTAATGTTTTTTTTTATCTAGAAGCTAAAATGTCAGAATTAATTATTCCTTTATAATAAAATTCTTATTTGATACTGTTGAACTATTTTTGTCATTTTGTGTAAAGCGTGGTTTTAAAAATCTGTATTCAATGCGATGACATTTCACGGTCAGTTTTGCTTTAATGTATTTATTTGCCTATCTCTTCTCTGCATAAGTTTGGCCTTCAGGCCAGGTGGCTACCCTCGCGAGGAGTCTAAAATACGTAATATTTTTTAAAGCTTTCCTGGCTTCTCTCTGAAGACGTTCAAAACCTCCCGTAGGTAGTGAAGTAACACGTAATAAGTTACAAAATAGTAATTATATTTTATTTTTTCATCGATTTTACTGCCCTTTTAGTCAGTATTTAGTAGTGTCATAAAAAAGGAACCGCTTTTTTCTAGGAAACTAGATATAGTTTTAATAAAGAAAGCTTACTACAAATCCACTCACACTTAGACCATAGTAACACGATTATTAAAGAGAAATACTTAGTACATTTCCACGGAGAAGTTTTTATTATTTTTTTATTAATTATTTATTACTGTTAATTTAAGCTTGGACTTATAGGAGGACTTGTATCCTCCTGAAGATGCAAGTCCGCTTGTGAAACCGGTCGTACAGTAAAATATTCTCTGTGGAAATGTCCTAAGTATTTCTCTTTAATAATGTTTTTCCACCAAGTGACGCCTTCAACCATCGATTTCATGATAACGCGAGGTATATTCGCCATCTTTAATTGAAGAAGAAGCCTAAAATACGCATATTTAAGATAGATAAAATTGTGGGATTGAAATCATACATTAAAATAATAAATAAATAATAAGTAATATAGTAAAGTTACTGAAAATAACTATTTCTGCTCTTTTTATTTATGCGTGTGCGATATTTTGCTGTTTTCTGTGGTAAAATTGAGTCTAGTTTTCTAAAAAAAGTGGTTCATTTATAATTTCATTACCGTCATTCAATTTCACTTAGAAACACGTAACTAATCTGATTTTAGTCTATATTAGTTGATATTTACAGAAATATGTATTACCTGATTCATAGTAGTTTGTATTTCATAAAGTCTAAAACAACGCAATAAATATAAGTGTAATATATTTTATGGAAACCAATTTCTAAAACAAATTCCTAGATGAAGAAAAGATTTATTATTCAGTAAGAGATTGGCTGTTTTCCAGAATTCTAGCTGTAAAAATTCCCCCTATTTTTTGTGGATCCTTATGTTTTCTATTTCCTCGTGGATTACTTCTAACTTTAAAAAGTCTTATCTGAGAATACTCTCTCGAATTTTTCGGGGAATCATTTATCTATATTGAGTTCATGTATGGGGAGTTGTCCCGAAAATAGAAGCAAGAAAAGGTAGCGGAATAACCCATGATATCTTGGAATCGCATAGGACTTTTTACTTCTTTTTCCGGATCCGTGTCCATGAGAGATGGAGACTTCCCGACAAAGTATCCCCCCCCTCTCTCCCTTTTCCTTGCTTCCGGCTTTCTCTTCTTATTTTGCTCCTGTGTCGTTCATTTTCCCGTTTCTTTTCGAAACAAAAAGTGTGACAGCAGTGAGGATAGAACGATCTTTCCGTCCAATTCGTGCTTACGCTCAAAGAGGTGTAAGATAATCCATCTCCGATCGCTGTTGTATTGTAAGATTGTTTTTACAGATCTTACGTCTACGTTGTAATATTTCTTTTGGGGTTCTGAGAATGATAATTAGCCTAATTTCCCCGATTAACTTTCTTCGTAAATCATTTTTCTTCGTACTTTTTAACTCAGTATAGTTAACTTTATAATGTGAGAATTGTACTTCTTTTAAACCGGCGAGAATATTCCTTGAGATGTTGCGAATGCAAGGGTAGTACGGAGTAAAATAATTATTTATTTTTAGAATCCACTCCTTGGTCCGTGACTTCGTGGTAAGTCTCCATTAAGAACAAATGAAAAGATTAATTTATATAAACCTCAAAAAGTTTTTTATTTGGAAACTTTTTTATTTTCTTTATTTGGAAAGTTTCCTATTAATGAAAAATCTTGTGGTTAGTGAAAGTTTATCTTTTCATTTGTTCCTATTTATTTTTGATTAAGTATTAATTAACTAAAATTAATTAGAAATTTATTCTGCCGTATTGAAACTAATTTTGATCTCTGAATTATGATTTCAGATTATAACTTCGGAATAAATTTCTATGCGTTTATTTTATTTGTAATTTGAAGACACAATTGACCCAATCTAAATAACTTTACATAACAAACAGAGCAAAACCTTAGTAACCTATGAAACAGATTATCTGAAGTGTCATTCAGTTTTACCAAGTACATGAATTTATTCAATTTTATGAATTAATCTAATTTTATATGCAGCCTTTATGAAGTTATATATTCTTTACTTAATTGTTTTATTACTTAATAAATTAATGTATTATTAATTAATTGTTTAATCTCACAATTGATAGCAATATTGTTAATTCTGGAATTCATTGTTTATTGAAATAATCATCACTCATTACCAATTAAATGGATATGTTGTTTATTCTTTGTTATTCTATGATATGTCATTATCCACATTATAAATGCCGTAGAACGTTATTGGTGTTACAATAGTGAAAGAAGCAGAAAACACCGTATGAGGCTAATACTAGTTAGGAAAAGGAAGCAGGACCTCTAATATCAAAGTAGAAACCCGCTCTTGACTAGAAGTGAGTGGGTTTTTATCTTGATATTCACAACTGCTGTCTCTCCAATCTCTTTGGTAGGACATATGTTTCATTATTTTTTAAAACGTCCCCTGGTCATGAATACCTTTACCGTGATTTTTTCCTTCGAAACTATCCCTTTAAAGTAATATTATTATGATCAAGCATAACTTTCCGAATGTCTACATTATACATCCCAAGGAAAAATCACATGTAACTTCCACATGATGGAGGAATACTCTTGCAACGTCCAGAACGCATTCAGATGTATGTTTTAGAAGATAAAAGTGTTATGTTTCTTATATGTATCTCTTAAAAGGTTTGCTTTTGAAATTTCTTTGGTTGAAATTTCACACGTCATGAAGATAAGTATGAAAATGTGAGAAAATAAGAACATTTAGAATATACTCGTATTTCAATGTGGACAAAGAAGAAGGGACCACCAAACAGAAATTGCGAATACTTGTAAACTAGGCACCCCAAGATAGGTCTTCAATTTAGAAGCTAACAAGATAAGAGGCTGTGTACAGAAGGAACTTAAATCCCTGATAATTAAAAGAGTGGAGGAAGAGCAATGTGGAGGTAACTTTCGTGTTTGGCTGGAATGGACGTTAGGTAAGATTATCGATGTACCGACGCTCTCGATTAATCTATACCGAAATCTCATGGGTAAATCTCAAGGTTCAATCCGTGCAGGTATTGGGCTTGACGTGAAGCCTGTTAGTGACGCAGTAGCCATTCAACTATCGCCGAAGATTGATTAATAGTTGCTCAGCTGTCTCTCCAAAATGGTCCATTTCTGGCGGTCAGAAAACTTCCCTTTCCTCTCCAATATCGGATCTTTGGTGTCCCTTCTCAATACTTGAGCAAAATTACTTTCACAACTTCGTTCATTTTGAACATCTGCTTAAGTGTTTTCCTTCGCAGGCTACAATTAAAGTAAGATTTTCCAGTAATTTTCTTGGGATCTAACATGATCTGTGTTATTGTAGATACTAGATATTTACAATAGTAGTTACTTTAAAGGAAAATTGAGTTTATGATCACGCGTTCGTAAAAGTACAACTAAAAGAAAAGAAAGTTCCTTCAGGAAAATTCTTATTTACATGTTTCTCATTCATGCTTTATGGCATTAACGTTTTGCCCCGTTCTTTGATAATCTCTTCCAGTTACCCTATGGAGTTTCACGAAGTAGTAGTTTTTTATTTTGTAGAATAAAAGTTCCTTATTTCAGATGTTTATCATTAAAAATAATGATAATCACGTCTTTATTAGGTGTAATCATGCATTTATCACGTCTAGATTTAGTCTTATGATACCCATATTTCAGTTACCTCTTGATCTTCCCTCACTGCCAAATCCTAACCAGGATTATAATCTTAAACATAAATTTTGCTAGGCCACCATGCTTTATCCTACTCAACCGATATATGGGAAGATATATAACTTACGGCTGCACGGACCAATATATGGGAAAATAAGTGATTCTCGCCACGCTTTCTAGGCCCTTGCGGCGTCGTCGAAAAGTCGGTTAATTTATTGGCGTGGCAACATTTTATTTCAGATTCCTCTCCGGAAAGCTTTGAAGAATCTTTTGATATAAGTTAACACCTGTATATCGATGTCCAATTCAACGATTTTCCTTGCCTTAGGTCAAAGTTACTTTAAAATAAAGACCCGATATTTATCTATTATAAGTCGAATAGCAGTCACCTTTGTTTATTAAATCAAGTATCAATTTGAACGTAGGATCGGTTTATAATATGCCAGCATTTTACCCGATTGTTTGCCCAGTATTGGTTCAGTATCGGCTTGAGGTTGGAGGCTTTCACAAAAAAATCAAAGACGCGTTTTTAATCTTTTTGACGCATTCTAAAATTTGATCAACTTTGACTCCCTGTATAATATTGTTACGCTGGATCCAACGTAAATTATCGTACTTGAATGGTCTTACGTCTGTGAAGTATTCAGCCCGGAGGCCGGTTAGTGCCTCTCCACCTCTGACTTAAGCTACTAAGAGCTTGCAGAGAGGAATGAGGTTCACTAGACAGGATGAGGAGTGAAGTAGTTTGCCCTTACTTTCGTCACTGAGCTAGGATTCTATCAGCGGAACATGTCCTCTAAAGTGAAATAAAATAATAATAATAATAATAATAATGCCGTCTTTCTTTTTTGGGCGAATTTTAGCCTAGGAAGGCTATTCCTCCAATTAACCCCCTTTTTTAATAATTTTATTCATTTTTTTGCATTTTTATTTAATAATACACACACACAGACTCTATGAGTAACACTTTTCTTGTCACTCCATAAGGAGAGACCTCGATCATACCTTAGTAGATTTCCTGTTCTATTCATGATCAAGACTGTGACGAAATTAAATGAAAGATACATTTTACTGTATCCTACACCTAATGACAAATGAATATATTGCATTCATCAGAATATAGTCACATGTACTTATGTTTTTAGGAAGTCCGTAATTTTGCGGTTATCAACATTGAATGGTTCAGTGCAAGACAGACAATTGATTAGGAATCACTTCTACAAGTGGTTACTTCGCCGACTCAACCTAGAAATCTTTACTATAAAATTTTTTTTACTGCTTCCTTTGTCGATTATTGTACCAAATGACAAATTCATATATTCTATTCTTCAGAATATGGTAGCCTGAACAATAGTCGCTAACAGATGTTATCTCAGAGTTGGCACGCGAGGTTTTAAATCAAACTCAAAAACTAATTTCGTACATTTGGCCCTTTTTTCTACCCCTCCGTACGTCGGAGGCCGTTCCTTGGGCAGTTATCCAGAGACGTCGTTGAGCGGTAATTCGTCGGAGTAAAGCAGGTCAGCAGAGATGTAAACATTCTCTTCACTTTGGTAATCATGTATGCGATGCCTGCGAGCGTTAAAGCCGAAGTTTCGGAGGTGGTGCCCGATGTATGAATCGTGCGGCCGAATGCGCCCCGCAGGAGCTGCGCGTTCAAGACCAGTCGTAAATTGTTGTGAATCCATCCCACGTGTACAGCCTTGTAAATTACTCTTAAGAGTTTTGCAGTTTATCCAACTGCTCCCCGAGCGGAGCCGTTCGCTCCAGTTTCCGAAACTGCGAACGGTCCTCCGAGGAACATTTTTGGAATCCATTCACGGGAAACGTGCTCGTGTGTATCAGATACGAGGAGGATAATCTGGGAAGAGGTGTCGTTGCTTTGGACGAGGCTGCTTCAAAATTGAACGTTTCAGCCGCGTAGTCGACTCGTCGCATGAAAACTCCCGGCGAAGTCGTCCCTCTGCGGATCTCCATGCCATTCGCAGTAGGCTATGCGATAACTTAGGGAAAGTTTCATTAAAACCTTTAAGGGCACCGTTTTCGACTGGTACGGTCATCAGCGGGCGTTTAGTGAAGATTTTAGGGAGATTGGTCGTGCAAAATGAATGAATATGGGCTTTAATTTTATGGGAATATGCTACGGAATAATACGCGCCTATTTTATTAGTTGATAGGTAACCTAGCTTTCATTTATGCCATACATTTAGTGACTCTAGATCCTGTTTTAATTATCTATTAATTTTATCAAAGCGTTGAAAATTTGTCGGATGAGCTTTCGATTTAAATGTACTATATTGAATTTAATTTATCCTGCAAGACTTTCCTATTTATTCCTAACTTTGTATATAACTGTTTCGTTGATTTTTTCTACTAGCTTTCTTAAGGCCATATATATAGAGAGAACAAGCTCTAATTGTCATCAACATCACCAATCATCAAAGGAAACATCAATCTACCCATGGGAAATTAACAAGGAAAATATAAACGTTTTTTTCCCCATAACTATTTGTATTTCTACGCTCTTCAATTAATTTAAATTTCTAGCAATTTAATTTACTTTAAAAATTATGATTATTTAAATATTTTTTAACATTAGCGGTAGTTGGTTTTTTCGTAATTTTTCATCATATAAATGAACTATTCATTGAACGTTTAAATTTATGCCAGTTAAAATCGAATCCACAGACCTTATCCCTATATTTCCCCGTTACTTGCTAGAATTTCGGCTGCACGGGCTCTCCTTTTTTATTCAGACAACTTTACGAGATACGTTTTCGGAAAATGCAGAGACCACTGTGATATCAATGTGGAACTACGCCCGTATTTTGATGGAAATCGCCGTATAGCAGCGAACTTTTCATCTGAACGACCGAATGTCCATTCATATGTTAAGGATGTTCCTGGCCCAATCGAGATTCCGAAATTTATTCGATCCGTGGCAGCTTTTAGCTCGTATTTTCATGGGCCTATTGAAATTTGATTTAACTTTCCGCTAAACAGTCCGTTCACCTTGATAATTATTTTTCGCACTAGCTTATTAATTTGTCTTTTTCTTCATCCCCCTTCACAATGGCACTTATCACCGCGAAATTCCATAGTCTAAGTTCCGCATTATAATTCCCACATTAGCGGATCTTATTTAGAATTTTGTTTACAAAGTATTTTAAAAATTTATTTGCTCTAAACTTTCTTATAAAATCACTGGTTTCGTTTTTACTCATAAAGTAAATCTACCTCTTTCCAGCATTTTTCTGCTGGAATATATCAACTGACGTTAACGGTACTGACCACTATACTATCCATGAGTAATGAATTTATTTAGTATCAATAACAAACGATTTAATGAATTTACAATTAAGAATAATAATCTCGTTTAACGTTGTTTTCAGAGCAACTTTGGAAAACTGCGCATCATTTTCTTGTGAGAAATGCATGCATAATTGTTTCATGGTGTTTACACATGCATGTTTTATTGTGTATAAAAGCAGCGTAAAGTGTGTAGAATATAGTAGTGTAAGTAGTAGAAGTTTGTAGATTGCAGTGTAGAAAGAACTTGTAAGCACAGGGTGTCTTAAAATACTTGACTTTTAAAAGGTCACAGTTACGAAACAAACGGCAGTTTGAGAGAGAATAATGGGCACATAAGCATTTGTAATAACATTTCCAAAAATATTTTGTTTAAATTTTATAGGATATTTTTATCGATAAATATAAGGATTAAAAATCTTTTTTTAATGTCTTGCTAGAAGTAGTATCTAAATCAGCTGCGAGAAGTATGTAGTATCTACATCAGCTATCTACATCAGATACAAAAAACGCTATTTCCAGCAAGTGCTAACTCGAAACGTGAAAAGTTGTTATCTATTATTACGCAAAGCGTTTATCAGCTAGGAAGTAAGTTGTCTCTCGCTACGCTCTCTATTAATTTCCAGCGCTATCAGCAGCAATCCCAGCTCCCTCCAGTCAACGCCCGCATTTTTCTGCTGAAGTTCTATCCTGACTGATTTTGACGAATAATATCGGTAGTGCTAATAAGTAATCAAAATAGTCCGCATTTTTATCAATAAAATGGATTTGTAACTAATATATGACAATAACTTCGACTAAGCTTATTTTTCTAATAAAATTTTGCAAACTCGCTGTGAGCGATGCTTGGAGAAATGCATTCCATGCTTGATTTATGCTGTATATATACTCACATACAGAAAAATATGATGAAAAAATGTCATACATAGATCTAATTATTTATATAATTTATAAAAATTGTTTCAAAAAGAATCACCTGCTTTAAAATGTTATACTTTCGAAACAATTTCATTCTCGGAAGGAAGGCTTCCCGGATAGCCAAGTAGACCACGCGTTCAGATTTGGTGGAAGCATTCCGAGTTTAATTCCCGGTGGGAGCCTACGTGCGAAATAACCTATGATGTGATGGCATTGTAAACTATATTATGTATCACATACTACTTTAGGAAGGGATGGTGGTAGATACAGAGCATTGATAATAGGTGGTCTAAAAATCTAAAACTTTTGAATATATTGCAATTCGCTAAAGTTTTATTGGATGTTTTCATCAATTAACATATTTTTAATATGGTCTGTTTTTATAAACACTCTGCTTTTCCCCTCTATCTTTAAGCTCTAAATTTCCTGTTTACCTGTAGCGTGTTTTTCTTTATTTTGCCTTTTTATATTTCCACATATTTTTGTATTTCTCAGTGCATTCTTTTGTTCTATATTTTTTTATTTCTGTCGTGATTTTTTGTACTTTTTGAGCATTTATGCATTTTGTGTTGTTCTATGGGAATCTTTCCCAGAGCATAATGAAGTATTATTATTATTAAAAGAGCATATCAACATCAGCTCCAAAAAACGGTACTTTCTGCAGGTGCTAACGCGAAACGCGAAAAGTTGTCATCCGAAATTACGCAAAGCGTTTATCAGCAACGAAGCAAGTCGTCTCTCGATTCATTTCCAGCTATCAGCAGCAATGTTTCCTCCCTCCAGTCAACGCCCGCTCTCCTTCCGAATCCTTTATTTCCTCCTTAAAACAAAGGACGGCGCAGTTCCGAACACCCGCGCTACTTTTAACCTTCGTGTTGCGGCATAAAGAATTTCCAGACCACTTAATGAAGAGCCGAGATTACCGCGATATCTCTCCCCGCAAAGTGGCGTTTATCTTGATTTGTAGCATCCATTAAACCTCTTATCCACAAGGAGAAGAGGCGTGCTTCAGTCATTCTCTTGCGCGACGCTTTATTTTTTCCTCGGAGGTGACCGCGATTCCCTTGATTAGATTGGCGGGGAGCAAGGAGGCGCAGGCGGGGGCTCTTCCTTCGATTGGGGCGCTGTTTTCCTGCGGCGGTGCTTTTATCAAATATAGCACGCACCGGTATTTTAATTTACGGCCTCCCGACGCTCCTAAAATTCGCGCTTTTTTAGCAGTTTCGCGTTCATGTCGGGAGCTTAAAACGTCGATGGCTCTATATCAAAAAGTTTGGTTCTTGACCAAGGGTGGACGAACTTTAAGGAGACTGGAAAGATGTTCCTAAGGGCGCGAGGATCTTACTGCGTATCGCTCACTTAATTGTTGCGCGAACTCAACACTAAAGTATCCTTTGCAAGGAATGTTTTTGAAGTTATATATTATGAATTTCGTCTGTATAAATTTGCCACAAAATATTTCCTTTGTATTCCTTTATCTAATAATACAGTTTTATATTTCCTATAAATGCCAATAAATATCAATAATAAATAAATAAAATTAGATACTGCTTCAAAAAGGTGCGAGAAAATATTTCGGTAGTTGAAGGATTGTCACAAGAATGTCGAGAACCACTTGCATTCGAAGATATTTTTGTAAGCTATCTTTATATACTTGAATTGAAAATAGAACAATATTGATCATATAACTTACTATAGAGTAATGGAACAAATTTAATTTAATACTGCAGATCAATTTATTATTATTACATTAAATATTAATTATATTAATTATTAATTGGTTTGTATAATTAGTATTCTTGCTAGAGTTTTTCTTTAATGTCAGATTTTTTAATATATTTACTATCACAAATCGCTATTGTGATGACTCAGATATTTTAGAAGCAGTTTGAAATGTATCTTAAATACATTTCTCCGAGAAAGGTAATAATGCAGTGTAAAAGTATTCGAGTCGTCCGATATAACCCAATTAAGGAAATGATCGAGAAATGCTTGGATCAGAAAGGAAATTTCTTAACATAGAAATTTAGAAAATTTCGTAAATTTTTTTATTTTTTAATGAAGTTAATGTCTTAATTCATGAAATTAGGAAATATATCAAAGGGCTCAAAGAAATTCCGCTACACTTTCTCAGAAGAGAAAACTTTGGAACTGATCAAAGGTCGTTGTTCCCACAAAAGGAATTGTAGGTCTTTTTGCCCATTATTTATGTTTCAGAAATAAAACACGTGCTTTGAGTTATATCTAGGACTCGAATACGGGCTTCAAACTTTTGCCACAGTCGTAAACTTCTGCCTAGGATTAATCCAATGAAAATATATCAAGGTATTACACCGTGGTTTCCCGTAGTTTATAATCCTGCCGTTTCCTGTGATGGCGTTGTGGCTTTTTTCTCCTCTTTACTTCCATACCTATTCCACTACGATCTTATTTTTACAGTTGACTCTTCTCATACTTAAATTGAAAAAATTTAATCTCTGCTTGCAGAATTCCTCCTACTTATTGCTGTCTGGTGTCTCTCTTTATTTTATGTAAACTCACTAACACATACACTGCTTGGGCATTTTTCTTATCTTTGAAGTTCATAGTTTTCGTGTCATCATTCCAGTTTTCCTTGTAGCGTTAGATCTTTAGATGATGAAAATAAAGTTCAGTCTTGATTCACGAGACAATTTTTCTTTATCTGGTACATTTTTTTCAACGCAAGATTCTTATCGTATTTTATTTTTTTATCTGTAAAGGCGTACGTACAGCATTTAGTATGAATGAATGTATATCCCTGATGCTCGTATATTTGCAAAAATTTGAATATCTCTGTTTATGCTCAAGATCTCTTTCTTATAATTCTCTTAATATCCTATTTTTATGAAATTTTAGGAATTTTCCTTCGTCTTGCATGTTGTAGAACACCACTGTATCTCTTCTCTTCACACAAAGATTTATTTTGAACTGTATTCTCTATTAGAAATACACAGGGAACCTCGCATTTTGTTCTTAGGCTTGATGGTCATGTGTCTACACGCTAGACAGAATGTCCATGGTGAAATAACTTATATTTCTAGAAAATATGAGATCAAAAGTTTGAGAGAAAATGTTCGCTTCCTCTCTAAATTAGTGAAAATTGCATATGGTATTCATTTGAGTCTAGTTTTATAGCTGTTACTGAACACGCCGTTTTAATATGCATATCTGAAAATGTGTGTGTAAGTTTTACACGTTCACAGATATTTGACGATTTAAACTTAATTTCTCTTATATTATCCCGTCCATGGTATGTTGACCTATATTTTTAGCAAATATGAGCACAAAATTTTAAGCGAAAATTTTCGTTTCCTCTGTAAATTATCGGAAATTGAATAGGGTATTCATTTTAATTTAATATTATAGTTGCTACTGCAGAAGTAATTTTAATACAAATATCTAAAAATGGGTTTATTTTTATTTTCAAATGGCGTTTTTTATTCCAAAATTCAAACGTAATTTCCCTTGTTTCAACGGTTCAGTACAGTTTAATCATTCATCCGTGCATCCAATGTGATACCGTCTCTCTTCCATTCTGTACAGCATCGTAGCACTACGCCCTAATGGGAATCCCCGAAGATTGTGCTGGGAGCATCATCTGCTTAGTCCTCTGGGGTTTCTGTGTAGGAGCAACGCTCCACTGTTTGAGATCGCCTTAAAGCTCTTTTGGAAAACATCTCCAGTGGTCAGAAACCGCACTGTCTGTAGAGAGTAACCCCCTACCATGGACCGGTGTCATTGTTCTTTCTCCCTTCTCTTTCAAAACTTTCCTTCCTTCCGCACTGGATTTTCTTCCTTTCTCCTTAATTCACTCCTAGCCTTCCACTGTTGCTGTTTCTATTACTTCACTAATGCTTCCTTGTTTAACCCAAGTTAATATTAGAATAATTTTTAGGACTGGAACGTATATTTTTGCTATTATGTCATATTTTATATCACATTATATCACATTTTGATCTCTTTTCTAAGTTCTTTACGTAAAATATTTAAAAATTCCTTCAAATTATTATATATTTTTATATTCATATTCACATTTTTTCAGTACTAGGGTGTCGAATTATCGCTAAAATCCTACATGGAAATGTTATTCATTCTCATCTTTGGGACAGCCCATTCTGGTTAAAACATTCAGTTACAACAATTTTCTCGGTTGATTTAAGGTGATATATTTTTTGTAATTTTTTCTACGTAGGTCTATTAATTTGCATGCTTTCCTAGTTCTATTTTACGCATGAAAATAGAGAAATCAGCACGATTTCGAATTGGAAGACTTTTTGCTCATTAGAGTTAGACTGAGGTAAATGAAGAAAATGATTACCTTTGATGTGACAATAATAATAATTGAAACTAAAGCAGTGATGCATCATAGTATCAGCTGACCATATTAAATTTAAACATAGTGCAAATCATTCATTATTTTCAATTTCGTCAGAGAATTTTTTTAAGTGAATAGAGGAAGGCTGCCTAATTTGGACCATTTTTTATTTTCTTTTATATTTCCATCGCTAATTATTCAACCTCAAACTTTAATGCTGGATAATATACTTCATGTACTGTTTATTTTAAAATAAAGTTTGATTTAATGATTTAATAATATAAGTACAAAATAATGTACGAATACAAATATTTTTCGCGAATTAAAACGATTTGAGTATTTTCTCCCGTTAGGCATCTTCTTCCGAATTATCCTATATGATATTATAATAGTGTAACACATGTAATAACTATATTCTGAATTATGTTAATATTGAATACTCACATTTTGGTATGCTTACTTTCTGGTGAGAGAATCAATCCTGGAGGAATAGAGGTGCAAACTAGTACATACATTATAATAGTCAATTTTTCAAATGATTTTATTGTATTAATTTATTTTCAAACTCAAACAACATGAAGTTGCATAGCGATGAAAAAAATCTCCGCTAAATATTTCAAATATAGGACGATGAAACAATAATTTGAAATCTATTTTCGTTGTAAGAAACGGTAGGAATAATTCACTCTTTCCTTTACCAAAGAAATAGAGGAATTTTACTTATGTTTCACCTACCATGGGTACAATGAATGAATTATATAGATGAATATTTACGTACGTACAGACGTGATTTAATTTACTTGCTTATCTTTCAAAGCGGTATTGACCTCTTCGGTTCAGGATCAGCGTTACGCGCACAAGAAAAGTACTCCTCATTTCGGATGGGACCGGGGTAAGTACTTCTGCGGATGAAATGTTTGGGAAAGCATCAGTCGTCGTTTTAATTCTTCTCAAGTGGTAGCAGAACGGTGCTTTAAGGTCGTGCTACTCCATCCATTCTCTGGAATAAGTAATCCTTTTTACTCCCCGTGCTCGAACATGTTTCTTCGACCGTAGTGGTAACCGAATCCGGAATGCGATCTTCCTCTTTGAAAGAAAAAGGAGGTCGAGCTTCATCATTTTTCTCGCTCGTCCTCGCATATTTCCCAGGTTTATCTAGTTCTCGTTTGTAGGTCGCGACATTTGTATGATTAATTCTCTGATAAAGTTTAGTATCAAATAACACCGTAAAATTTGTATAGTTACTCAAAAAGCCTGGAATTCCACGGCTGATAATAATGATACGTCGTTGTTTGCTTTTTAAATCCGCAAGTGCGCAAGGCTTGCAGAATCACATAGTATTATGTAACGGGGTTGTGGAAAAGGTTTTCTGATATAAAATTCCGTAAGCATACCCCAAGAATTATCGCCGTATACCATTTGCAATCAGAATTTATTCTCTAACTTAAAATTGCTATATTTCTAGAATTCCTTTAAAGAAAAGATGTAGATATAATTCTAGATATCTCTAGATATTTGAGAAAACTCTTTCTTGCTTAGATCCAGATTCCATCTTAGATATTGCATATACAATTAGTTTTATATAACAAAATGTCTACGTTGAGGATATATTGTTAATCCATAGTACTAAATCATAGTCTATCACACTACTATCGTTTTTAATCTACTTTTGTCAAGCGATAAAGAAAATTAAAGTTTTAAATTTGAAGCCGAATTATAGCGAAGAAAATTCCTAATTTTCATTAATTAGACGATGATTCTTAGTATACGTTTTGTATTATTAGTTTCGATTTAGAATCGTTTAAGAATTTTCAAACGAAATATAATGGTAGGAAGCAATTTTTGGAATTTTGGAAAAGAAGGATTTTTGGAATGAAAATTTTGAAATTCTTTCCATTTCATTAATTTTCATTTCAAAATCAACCGCGTGAGCCACGATAATGGGAAATCTTCTATTTGTCTCATAGAATTGATTCACTTTTAATCACCATATTTAACGAACTACAAGTAATTGACTGCACGCTCGTTAATTTTCATGCAAAAGATAAAATAATGCACTATCAACCCGGATTATCTCAAGGCAATCCGGCTGGAAATTATTTAAATAAGTTTCGTTAATTGAGATTCATTAAATTCGTTCCATCCAGCGATTTCCGAGATTGAATTGCTATTTTATAATATCTTCTACCATTTTTCGTACTACAATCTCATCCTTGACCTGAATGTGTACCCAAGTACCATTCAAACCTGTGAAAGCGTTAGACGGACTTCTCATTTGAAGTAGTATTTTTTATAAAGGTTCTTCTTCAACTGGGCCTATTTGTCACCTTACTCACTTATCTCTAAAATATTAATTTTCGGATCTCTGACAGCACTCTTCAAAGCAATGCTTCCATTTAGAGCAGGCATTAAAAATTCAAGTTACGAGGAAATGATATTCCTCTATTGTGAGTAAAACTAATGAATTTCCCCGTCAAGAGTGATGAAATTAAAATTGAAAATCAGTTGCTATAAATGAAATGAAATGGGATTTTCAACAATTATCTCTGTCGTTAGGGAATTGTTTATATCCACAAATCACACCTTTCTCGTCATTTTCGTCTGAATTCTCTCAATTTCGACTCAATTACGAAATTAAATTTTTGTTCAATTTCCTTTCTTTTATATTAATCTTGATTTCGTACGACCATTACTTCTGATTTAATTCAGCAAAGACATAATGCCTGCGATTGATCAAAATGAATTTCGCTTGCATTTTTTATGAGAGACGATTCGAGTCGTCCAGAGTCGAATCAAGGATACTTTGGACAAGCAAATGTCAGTATGTACTACTCCATTAGACCTTCAACGACTCCCAAAAAAGTATAATCCTATCATGTCTGTCACATCAGGAAGTGCATCAAATTCATGTTCAAAAATTTCTCCCATGTCTATCTTACTGGAGTTACTGACATCGAATAAATTAATTCTCACACAACGGTGATTATTATATAAGATTTTTCCAGAAAATTATACTTCAAATGAAAGATGATCCAGGTCTTGGTGACCTCACTCTCTTCGCGTCCAATTACCTTTGAATATTCTGCTTACATTCGAATTTTGAAGGAAAAATCGTAAATCCTGATTCGGCGCTATGACAGTGTTTATAATTGTCTTACTCGCGTTGGTATTATTGCTAGGCATCGACAGAAGATTTTATTGCTAAATGAACTTCATTGTGTATAATTACGTATCAGTTATTATTATCGATTTAAAAGTTATCAGGAAAAACATAGAAAGGGTATCAAGAAACCATCAGTCTACGAGTCCTAGGTAACTTTTATGAAAAGGTGAATTCAACAAAGTGAATTTACCCAAGGAGAAACGGACATGGAAAAAAGTCCACCAAGGCCGGGAATCGAATGGCCTTGGTGGACCTTTTTTCCGTGTCCGTTTCTCCTTGGGTTTTTCCTGGGTGCACATCCTATTCTGCAATTTTCACCCATCCTCTCCCTTGTTAAAGTGAATTTATTATTATTATTATAAGGTGATGACGATGATGACCTGATGATGGCGGTAGTGGATAATAAAACTGTGGAAAAAGTGCAAGTCTGTCTCTTTTCCTTCGTTGCGATGGAATTTCACAATGCGGAAGCCTTCCTTCGCGGATTTTATTATAGTCAAATAGCTTAACAAAGAAACTGTATTTTGAAGCCAAAAGAATTTCAACGTTAGCCAATCCCAGGTGAGATATTTTCCAATTTGGCTTTTACATGAAGCAGTAAACAAGTCTGGGAAACAAAATTAAGTCGATGCGTGCATTCGTTTCATTAGGTGATGAAAATACCGAATTTAACTCCCGAAAATGCAGCATGTTGCCCTTAGGTTCCCCTCCCCAGGTTTTAGAGATACTTAGGTAAAAGTAGGGAGACCTTAGCGGCAGGCTTCGGATGATATTAAGAAAGTGTTGTAGGAAATGGTATTAAGTAGGAAACTTTAGGACGCACACCTGACTGTTAGGTGTGATACTTTGTATGGAAGGCTTCCCACGACTCTCGTTATATCATGCTTACATTAGTTTATTCTCTAAAATCCCCTCCTCAGGTGCTTGACTGCTTGAAACTTCATGACCTACATGAGAAGTTCCCAGGCAATCTAAATTTAAACAAGCCTTTATGAGCTCCAGGAACCCAAACAATTACGTATAGCTCTCGATTTAATGTTTTTCCCGGGATCAAAAGCAATTGGCTCGCGGTGCGTTGAAACGTGAAATGGAGCTCTAATGAACTCTTCCTCTTAAATTTTCGTATCTAGCGTTTTTCTTTCTTTTTAATCGAAATTTTAGATGGATTCGGGTTTAACTCAGTTCTATAGTCCGCAAAAGAATAGGAAGTGTGTTTTTTTGTAAAAATCTCTGCAAATAATCTGTGGTGTCAGGGAGGATTGTTTCCTTTGGCTTCCATTTATACTAGTACTTTCGTAAAATAAATTTCTCTTAAGTAGCTTTAGGGAACGATGCTTGCTGGAAAGAGAGAAAACCTTCAGGGGATCTTCATCCTTTTGTGGGGAGTAGTAGTCAAAATAATTAATTATATAACAAAAATGTCCATCGTCGAAAGAGGGAAAAAATCCTGGTGAAATTAGAAATGATCTCTCTGAAATGTGCCTACTAATTCTGCTATTTGAGGGGCAAGATAATCAGTATCAGAAGCAGTGAGTGAGTTGTGTGTGTGAGAGAGTTATTCGTATTCCGGATTTAGAGATTGTAAAATGAAAGGCGATACGATTTATGAAGAATTAATACGATGTGGGATGAGATTCATTCGAAGATAAAAGACTAAATCAAATGATAAACGTAACAAATAAGTCCAGAGAAATTAGGACTCTCTTAAATGTCACAATGTATTATAAAGTACTCTTAAAAGAACATCAAACTTAGGAGATCTAATACGTATTTCACCTTAAACATCTTCAGAGAAAGTTGGTGAGACAGTGACACTGAACAACACTGTCAAGGCGAGTGACCAAAAATAAAGGAAGAACGAAAGTCATAATAAATGCATAGATTTTCAAAGGAATTTAGACCATAGTGTGCCTGATGTAACAGTTTTAAGTCAGCAGATTTTCAAACGCACGTGAACCTACCTTCCGGTTGGTACATGTGCATTCAAAAATCCGTATTCTATGCCATCACCTGCATCTATACCTAATGACATATGAATATATTCCATTCATCAGAATATGTCAGCAGGAATGGAGACACAGTATTTATATATCATATTTGTGCAGGAACCTTAACGTCCATTTTTTTGTTCCGAAAATTGTAATAGGAGCAAAGGTTAGGTCTAAGGCTCATCTGAATTTTCCCTCGGGATGTTATAATACCCATGCTTTGTAGCAAATATTACATTTTCGTGCCTTTCTTAAGTGAATGTCGCATTCACCATTCACGTGGCTCGTTTAAAGGGAAGGCCAATTCCGAAAGCCAATCTCGACTCCTAACATCTTCCGAAGGCCGTTTAACTTTTTGACGCTAAGCAAAGCGCCGCAAAAGGAGTGCGGAAGCAGATCGCCGTGAACCCCATCACGAAAGGGATTAACGTAAATCCCCGCCCGTGGCGTAAACGTGCATTTCAGTTTACAAATGGTTTTCTTTCATCCCATTTATTTACCCCCGAAATATGACCTCGTTTTACGGCACCGTTAAGTCTTCCGGTGGCTGGTGGGAGGTAAGCCGTTGTGGTGTTTTGGGCGCCGCCGTATTTTTTTCGGTACCAAAAGAAAGGGATAAATCAAGATGCGGAGCGCCTCTCACCTCTGCTTTCTCCTCCCAGGGTATGTATCCATTCAAGTGAAATCCTTTCCGTTAACGGCTACGTTAACACATTTTCCGATCCATGTAAGGCCACTAGAGTGTTTCTCAGTGCACTGCACCGGCGGTCGCACTTCTTTAGACTGAGCGAGATGTGAACTCTTTAAGACTCGCTTCTGAGAAGTAAGAAAATCGGCGTAAGGGGGTTAGAAGTAGATAAATCGAATTAAAGTATAATAGTGTAGCAGAAATAAATCAATATAAAGTATCGTATGTTAAATTTTAATTATGAGTTATATATTATAAATTATAGTTATTTATTATATTAAATTTTAATATCGATGGTTACTTTTGATATATAATATAAATTTATTGTATCGACTTCTATACAGTGTCAATAAATAGTATTAGGATCGATGTATGATATAATAATAATTATTTTATAACATCTCTAATGGAAACAGGAAGACCCCAATTACATCCATTTCAATAATTATTTCTATTTACAAAGAGACACAACCATTCCCTAGCCAAAAAAATCTGACTAGCCGGGATTCGAACCCGAATACTACTTATACTACGTATCGATATGTAGTATTGATGTATCGTTTAACCGTCTATGTTTTAACCAAAGGGTTCTCTATTGGGTTTTATTTCCGTTGTATGGCGTTCAAACAGTGCTTGCTGCCTGCTAATTACCCTATCTGTGTCGTTATCATTTAATAGCAGTAGTTCTTTTCTTCACCATCATGGCATTACTCGAGGATAATTTTTGGATCATATATTTTCCGTATTTTATTCAGATTAAATCATACTTCCTACCGGTATATTTGGAACACTATCAATTTAGTATAAAGGAATAAACGTAGTTAAAGGAATAGCTTGGGTTAATTACTGAATATTTTGCGTGTATAAACATTTTCATTGATGTCTTCTCATGAAGATAAGTGGCAGGTTTCATGTTATGCGTAGCAATTTATCTCGATACATCGTGTAGATTGTTGTTCAAGAATCAACGTTGGAAAACTTTCACGTTTGAAAAATCCGAGACATATGTAAATAAATGTTTCAGTCATGTTTACATTTTATATTTTAATCCAATATTTATGAAATATGTCGTAGAAATGAAAAATTTTCTATGATTATCGTAAGGAAACATTTCTGTTTTATTTTTGAAGTGTATCTCTGATGTCTTGGAATATCTTCCCTGAAAGTTAGTATCTGTCTTGATTTACTTTCTTTTCAAATGTTCTTGCTCCGGAATCAAGGCTGAGCTGTCTAAAAAATTAGGGGAAATTTTTGGAAAATAGAGAATCTTCGCGATTATTGTGCGATTTTATCCAATTTTCTTGTATCTTGGTCTTCTTTCTTGGGTAATGGGAGGATCATAATGTTGCCATTGATGATCATAATAGCTGATAGCTTAATGACTTAGTAACCTCCTTTGTCTCCGTGAAAGATTAGATCCGTTCAATGCGGTAAATTGAATCGCCTTTTGTAGTATATCGCGTAGGTTTTTAAAGATAATAACGAAATATCGTCACTGTGTTTAATGTAAGATGATTGGATAATAAGATAAATTTAATGCAATAGTAATCGGAAGGCTTGTACGTACTAAACGAGTAAATTGTACTACAAGAAGACCAGGCAACTTCCTTTCAAACTATTTCTCCCAATCGTAAATCCTTTTACTGAAGTTTGATACCGTCTATCCGCGCCAAGGATGAGATTCGTTTTCGAAAACTCAATTTATGATGTCGTGTTATCAGTGACCATTCAACAAAGTAGTTGTACCGTCACTGTGTATTCTACCAAGCAATTGGACTCTTCTCTCAATAGAAGGCCTAATCAAGCTGGGCCGTTAGATATATAGGAGGCAAGAATATTATTTTTTTAATTTTATTTATAATTAATAACAACGGATTCCGTTTTTTGTAAAAAATAGTCGACTTTTCTAAGCAAATAAGACACCGAAATAAGAGAAAGGAAGAACTCTAAATAATAGTGAAAATCGAATATGAGACATTTTTTACTTTCTCCATATACGAAGTATAGAGAAAGTATTGTTTTTTTCATGAAAAAATTCGACTTCGAGATTTCAACGGAAATACACGTTTTGGGGTCCCTAGAACACGTTTTGACCATTTTCTGAATAATGTCTGTGTGTATGTGTGTGTGTGTGTGTGTGTGTGTGTGTGAGTGTGTGTGTGTGTATGTGTGTGTGTGATAATGGGCGTTCTAACTCGAAAACTAAAAGTCGTATCAATACCAAACTTCATATATAGTACTGTTGTGTGTGCTGTCAGAGTTGATTAGTTTTTGGAGTAAATCCGTTAACCGGAAGTCGAGCATTATTCATTAAAGCTCATTTCCGGTTTTCAAAATATCTCCATAAATATGATATATACGTCTATTGTATTACTTATAAAAGTTTTAGATAGTATAATTTACTATAACTTTTGTATTTAACATATTTTTGTATCACCGGTTCATTAGGAGTTATTCGTGAAATACTGATAAACCGGAAGAAGATGATTATGTACTTTGTGGGCGCTCTAACATGAAAACTATTTGTCGGATCAACACCAAATTTCATACAAAGTACTTGTATTACAGTCGTTGGAGTTGATTAGTTTTTGGAGTAAATCGGCTGACCGGAAGTCGAGCTTCATTCTTCAAAGCTCATTTCCGGTTTTCAAAATATCTCCTTTAATATGATATTTAGGTATATACTATTATTTATAAATGTTGTAGAAAATTTAATTTACTATAACTTTTGTATGAAACATATTTTTGCATCACTGATTGTTTAGGAGTTATCCATGAAATACTGATAAACCGGAAGTAGCTGATTATGTACGTTGTGTAAAGCTCATTTCTGGTTTTCAAAATATATCCATAAATATGATATATTGGTATATTGTATTCCTTATAAAAGTTTTAGATAATATAATTTACTATAACTTTTGTATTTAATATATTTTTGTATCACCGGTTGATTAACAGTTATTCGTGCAATACCGATAACCCGGGAAGTAGCTGTTATGTACTTTGTGGGCGCTCTAACATGAAAACTATTTGGCGGATCAACACCAAATTTCATATGTAGTACTTCTATTACAGTCATTAGAGTTGATTAGTTTTTGGAGTAAATCAGTTAACCGGAAGTTGAGCTTCATTCTTCAAAGCTCATTTCCGGTTTTCAAAATATCTCCATAAATATGATATTTAGGTATATACAATTATTTATAAATGTTTTAGAAAATAAAATTTACTTTCTTTTTTGTATGAAACATATTTTATTACCACTGATTGTTTAGGAGTTATTCCTGAAATACTGATAAACCGGAAGTAGCTGATTATGTACTTTGTGGGCGCTCTGGGCTCTATGGGCGAAAGGACAGTTTCATCGGTTTTCATCCAGCATGTCCCGAACAACATTATTTATAACGTTTAGAGTTCGAAATTACTGTCGTAGGTAAGTATTTACATCTTATATATGGAGAAAGTCATGTGCTGGCCACATCAGATTTTCTACTTCATGTCTTCCCAAAAATAATATATTTATAATTCCCTGTATATTCATACATAAAAGAAGTTAAGACTTATAAAGGAGTGCACTTTTTTAGGAACATCAATTTGATTATGAAGTTCTGTTAAAAATTTTGATTTAGATTTCCTAGTTAGCCCTCGGTTACCTTAGTGTAAAGCAAGAAATATTGGAACACGGCTATTAATGAGTTAGAGGTTTAAAATCCCCAAAAGCCAACTTTGTCGGCGTTCCTCCTCTTGCTTCCCGGTAGTCGGATAAAGCAAGAAAGGAATGCCGCTGCTTTCTTGCTTTCTCTGACTACCGGGAAGTAAGAGGAGGGACGCCAACAAAGACGACTTTTGGAGATTTTAAACCTCTTACTCGGTTACTTTAGGAAAACCTCAAATTTGGGCGATTTCCTGCATTATGCACCAACGACAAAATCAACTTCAAAGTTACAATTATTCATGAAATTAAGTCTTTTGTATCACTATGCTCCTTTAAATGAAAAATGTCTCTTCTGATTAATTTGTTGCTTCCTTTTCGAGGTAGCCAGACTCTCGAACCTTTACCTCCTGAATCAGTATCCTTATAAGATTGATTATATTTTATTTCTTAAAGGAATTCAATTTTAGAATAACGGTCGAGTTTTTTTTACATAAAATGGTAGTAATAGCGAATCTATGAATGTTCTTTGAGCGTTTATCGTATTGTGTCCTTAATTAGTCCATATAAGGCTGAAACTGGTTTAGTGGATATAATTCAGGATATAATGGATATAATGTATGCATTCATTTTAGTTTAGCTTTACTGGATATTCAGTTTACTTTAATTACAGTGGATATAATATAGGAATTCAGTTTTCGAATTAAAATTGAGCTTTTGAAATAAAAAAATGTAGTAATAGCGATACTATGAATCATCTTCAAGCGTTTATCGTAACATGTCCTTGAATATATCGTAGCATGAAAGCCTGAAACTGGGTTAGTGGGCGGCTAAGCGAAGGCCTGGTGTCCTGACTGAAACAGAGATGGAGAATTCAGGGCAATTTCAGCAAGCTTTTTCGTAGGGAGGACAAATAATTCGTCAATCATCTTTCGCTGGGGACTGAACCAGAGGGTTAGGATCTGAAAGCCATGGGTTAAGACCCCTTGTTGCTGAGTAACGATTATTTGATGGATGGAAACTCGGATAATGCTTTTTCCCTCTTTTTTGGATGAAATTGGGTCGGATCGGTGTCATGTTTCGACATTTTGGACAATAACTCTTCAGTGTCACATGACTAAGCTGTTTTCACAAAATGTCCTCCTCCTGATCATTCCAACAGAGCATTAGAGATGTATGACAGAGGGGACGTAATATAAGTTAAATTATCGTCTATAAGAGCCGAATTCTATTTTATTCTATTCTTTGTTTTACAATTTTAATATCCTTAACATTGTGCCTTGCTCAATTCGAATTCTGTCTTGCATTAATTTGTATAAAAAGGTATAGAATTAATCAATTCTGGTGGAACTTCTTCATGATTAGCTAAATAAAAACACAGTCTGATTCAGTAAATAGATATTATTTTCTGAAAATTTATGTTTCATTGAACTGAAGAAGTATATGTTGAAATTTCAGTTAATCCGTGGATTAAAAAAATAGTTGCCGAGTTTAGTTATGTATTATTTATATTCATTTAGTAATTTTACACCTGATGTATTTACTTACCTATTCTTATCTACGTTTGTAGGTTAAGTATGGTTGTGTAGTAGATAACTTGATTCTCAATATTTTATTTTTATCGATTTAAAAAGTTCTATTATAGAGTACAGTGTAATTAGTGAAATGATAATATTAAGCTATATAACGGCGAGTGTGTTAACCATATTATAACTCTATAACCAAATTGTAAGTAAGTAAGTAAGCTTTCTCCAATGCACATAAATACACACACTGCAAACATTCAGTAGAAAGATGTCCTTAGCGAAATCTGTACTATCGGCCTCCAGCTCATGATGTAAGCCCCCTCTCAAACCTCCACTCCCCGATCGAGACCGGGTGACATTGGTCATCGTCGTTCGTAAATGTAAGGAAATGGAATAAAAAGATTCTTTGTACGAAGTTCATTCGCGTTCTCGAGTCTGATGGCTTTTTACTGATTTCCCCGAAATAATTCCACTGCGAGAAAACGGTTTTCGCTTGGCTCCCCTCTTAGTAATCGCTGTCTGTCCTATTTTCTTATATATTATTCGGTTATATGGCTATTTAGCTAAGGAATTTCGGCTTCAAGATCAGGAATGGACTATATTTAGCTTTGCAGGGAACGCAATGCTGATAAATCTTTAATATGAAAATTTTAGAATTCGTATTCCGGTTACAGATATTTTATTTGAAAAAGTAGTTTCAAAGATAAAACGTTTTTTTCCTATAATAGAGTTCATTAGCAATTGGAGTAATATCTGATAGCTAATTACTGCCCAAACATTTGTATTGTTATTCGCATATGGCAGCAATATGCCGAGCGCAGGGTAAGCGAGCCTTTTGCGTCAAGAGTGACATATTTTATGAACGTAAAGAACTTGTGTGCCAATGTGGCGTGAAACCTACTCGTTAATTACCATTACTTGGGGGTTGTTACCATTACTATGGGTTAGATGGGATAGGAGACTTTTAGTCTCAATCTAGCACAAATATAGACGATTATTATTATTACTAATGAAAAAATTCCACATTTATTTTCTGCGGGGCTTCATTTTTAAGTGAAGTATACATAATAAAGGTAGCGTTGTAAGAGTTCTGAGTGCCAAAAAATTCTCTCGCGTACTATAGATTAGCCATTACTGACCTAGTGTTTCATTTAAATATTTCGGGTAATACTTCTTGATCATATCTTTCAAAAGGTTTGAAGTGTATGGACTGGCTGGACAAAAATATTTTTACAAAATACATACATTTGACTATGTGTATAACGTGAATTGTATTTCTATATTTATTGTAACCACTGCTTGGAGGACCTGTACCTATTTGCAGTGTTATGTATATAATAATAAAGCAATTTCTCGTTAAAGTATTTCGGGTAATAATTCAGGCTCATATCTTTCAAAAGGCTTAAAGTATATGAACTGGTAGGACAAAAATATTTATACGCGATACATAAATCAATTCCAATTTCAATCTTAATGAACTTGCTGAAAAATAATCACTGAATGGGGACTCACTTACCGAATCAGTGAATTAACTTTCCTCACGGTGGGAATGAATTTCCATACTCTCGAATAGATTGGATGTTAATGTTCTCCGCTGGACCGTGAACGCTGTCATTATCTTCCTTCCACATATCGGCTTCATATCGCCGCTTCGACGGGTAATGAGTCCCGTAATATGGACCGCTTTTTCAGTACTTTCATAAAGTGGTAATTCCGCGCAATCGCCTTCGCTTAAACCGTGTTCTCCGTCAGATAAGCTTCCCAAAAGGCCGTCAAAATGGATAAAAACGTGAGTTTTTTGCGTGCCATTTCTCCCGAAGTGAAAGAGGTACTATCTTACGTCGCAGGAGGGATTTTTCTCCGGGTAAAGCACGGTTTACGAGCCGATTGCCCTCGTTCTTCGTACGACTCGACAACTTTACGTCTGAAGTAGTCCAAGCGGATATTCTTTTGCAGCCAATCCTTAGTGGCGGCATTATAAAATTTTAACGGCGGAAAGAGCTAACAAGCCCTAACTAACGATGGAGTTGCCAATTAAATTTCACTCTGCACGATAAAGGAATTTATAAACGTTGTCTTCTTAAAGTATTACTCATTGACGAGATCCATTAATGGAGCTAGGTTGTGGTTTCATGAGAAATTATCTTTCGTGATTTTAACTCCCGTAATTAACTCCTGAAACTCCTAGTTCAGCCTGCGGTAATCATATTGTGCTAATTGTAATTGCTAATACTCATCTTATTGTGTCTGTTTGCATTGATGCTGAGTGCTAGGATGATCTACACAAATGTAAGTGGTATCCTTAAAGTATTACGCATTAGCGAGTTCCATTAATGGAGTTAGTTCGTGATTTCATTCAAAATTATTTTCCGTCATTTTTATTCAAACAATTTATTCTAGTAATTCTCATATCAGGGCATATATATAATCAATTTTTGTTTCTGCTTGTATTGAATTTAAATTCAAGGATAATCCACACGCATTAAATGCGGATTCTTTTTTCGATAATGGATACATTTTGATTTTTCTCCTCTCAAAACAAATTTGATTGTGACATGACTTTATGGCATTCCATGATAATCGGAAGCAAGCTGACAGAAAATAATTGTATAATATTTGTAAATATTTTTTTAGTGCTAGTATAAATGAATTATCTTCTGGCAGCTTGTTTCTGATTTTCTCCCTTTTTTAAAGCACAAAAATATTCCGTTTATCTCCTTTTCTGACCAAGTGAAATTAGTTAAAATTTACCTTTAGTAAAATAGTAAATCTCGACAATAATTGATAGGGATGTCTTTCTTGTTTGGCAGATTTGTTTTTATAATTGAACTCTACCGGTTGCATATTGAACTCCTTCGTCAGGTACAAAACGAAATAAATCTATCCTATTTAAACAACGAGAAAAGTGTTGGGTAGGGGATGAGATAGAGTCAGAGACGAGGTATATAAGGGAGAGGATATGTTATAGTAATATCTAATATATGATAAGGTGTATAGTACAGATAATGATATTTATGTTATTTAACGTAATGGATAAAAAAATCCTGAAGAAGAAGTATGATTTACTAATCAGTTGTTGAAACGATGAACTTCTACGTCATCAAGGCCATATCTGTTGAACTTATGGTGTAGTAATATATATAGGAGGATCGATTCCCCTGAATTGGTTTCCATGTTTAGTTCCCCCTAGAGCAACTCGACTGACTCCTCTTCCCCATGTTCCTACATTTAGATTGTCCCTTGCTCAACGTTCCCTGCTTTATAGACTTCCAAACCTTCTGAATTCCCTACCTCCCTCCATAGGCCCTTCAGACTGTCGTTTGACGTATTCTTAGATAAATGTCTTTAAATTATTGTAAATATTTTCCTGTTTGGGTTGTATTCTGTATATGTACATATATGTTATGTTATATGTTATATATATGTTAATTCCTGTAGAGGTACGCTATTCATATTATTTGTCATGACGGTTGAATTCCACGTCATCTATGCTGCATCAGTTGAATTTATGGTTTAGTAACATTATAGATATATATAGGATATGATGTAAAATATAAATAATAATATATAGTAATATAATGATTTAATATCGTGATTACAAAATGCCTGTTGAAGAAGAATGATATACTTATCATTTTTGGCGACGATAGACTTCCTCATCATCAAGGTCGCATCTTTTGAATTTATTATATCGTTCACCAACCAGCACTCCGTTCTCTTTTCTAATTGATCATCGAGGAAATTGGGACGACATGCGAATTCTGGTGAACGAAGCCCACATGGGCCTAACCTTGCCAATAAAGGGTCCATCTATCTATCTATGTATCTTCCTTAATCCTCTGGCTGCGTATTATCACGTACCATGCGAAGGCGAGCTTATCTTGAAGGGAACCGCAAGTGTGACGAAGGATTACTAACATTCGGCGTAACATCCATAAATCGAGGAGTTAGGTCACTTCGTTGGAAAAATAAAACTATGATAACGTTTACGCGATGCAATTAATATATGGTCGCGTCGATTATTCAGTTGTAAATATTTCGCATGTCTGTAAAATTGTTTGATATGGAGAGAGAAAAATTATGGGCGAAATTTGGCCATTTTCATGGCTTATGCATCAGCATAAGTCGTCGAAATGATACCGTTAACTCATATTGTGGGCAATAAAATAGGGTAAATACTAATTTTCTCAACTTAAATACTTGAAGGGACCGGGACTCGAACCTGGATCTCCCAATCATTGGTCGGTTGCTCTGCATATTGAGCTATCTAAGCATGTTTGAACAATCTGGACACATAGCTCAATTGGTAGAGCAACCAATCGGCCATTGGGAGATCCGGATTCAAGTCCCGATATTGTGCGACTTTTTTCACGCACGTTCCTCCTTTAGAATTTGTTTAGGATTATATTTATTTATTTATATATTTTATTTATTTATGTTTGCACAACTTAAAATTGAATCCAATTAGACCGAAGGATAACTAATATGGTTATATACTATAACGATTTAATCAGGAAATTATTTACATACATTCTTTTAAGATTGCGTCAAGCGACAGTCTGAAATTGTCTATATTTTTTAGTGCACACCTTTCGAGGGGAAATTTTCTAGTTGCACGTCTTTCCGTGCAAAGTCACGTGTATCCCTTTCCTTACACAGGTGATTCGTCACATGCGGTGATAGATGACGGGTACCCATTCCTGTCTTATACATCTCTCAGATACTCTTCTCTGTTTGTCGTAGATGCCAAACATTTAGTGTGAAAATATCTATCTTTACTAGCAAATGGTGCTAAATGACCGTAGATGTCGACCCACCACAATAACACACAACAACAACACACAACAACAACAGGTTAAAAAATCAATTTTAAATTACCTCGAGTGCCGGATTTTGCATTCTGAATGAATCATACGCCTTGGCACCATCATTTCAGACCGATGGTTTAATTAATTTCATAATTACATTAATTAATATTTGAATTATGGCCTTTCTGGCGTCGCAATTGAAGTTTAATTAAGTAGAGGCCAATTAAAAATCCTTTTGGTTTGCCTCGGTCATCTCGTTTTAAATTAATTTCGTTAATCAATACGTAAACGAACGCAGTTGATCCAACTACAGCGTCGTTTACGGAATAAAATTAAACAGATTGTTTGGTTATTGGCGAAAATTGAAAGCAATTAATGGGTTTAGTGGTTATGAAGTCATGATTCATGAATGGTTGATGCTTTTATCGGCGTTTACTGGGTTTTCCTTGAGAGTTGTATTGAATCGGTGAATTCCCTTAATGCCTTACTTATACTCTTACTGGGAAAAGAGTATTGTGCACAAAAATTACCTAATCAGTTTTTTTATTCCAACTGCATTTTCTATATTAAAGCACCACTTCCATATTAATAAGGATTTTAACTAAAATTTTATTTTTCCTGTTATATTATTATATATATATTATGCCTATTGATATTATTCTTAGATATAGATATTTTGTTTTTTTCTGACACCTTTTAGAACATTTTTCAAACCTTAATCATTAAGTTCACAGAGATGGGCGATATAGTGTGGAAATCCATCGTGTATAATGAAAGAAAAAGAAGTGGTGCTTTTAATGAATCTGTGATAAAAGTACCACTTCTCTTCCCTTCATTATACTTAATCATTAAGCATTACAATCCTTGATAAAAATGGACTTTAAATTAGAACGGAAAAACGTCTGTGTGCGTATTTTTCACTTCTCGTTCAAATCATTGTTTACCTTGTTGAATTTAAGAATTACAACTATTGCTGAATGAGTATTATGCCTCTATGTATTCGATGTCTCCGAGCTTAGGTGTAGATTATATCATTATTCGGAATCGTAATACAATTAGGATGTTCAGACGTTGATTGGTGGGAGACCATAACAGAAATGAAAGGACATTTAACTTATTACTGTGCATTATTATTAATGCATAGTTAAAATGGAGTTTTACGGTACTCTTCACTTTAAATCTATCAAACCTTATTATCATCGATATTTTTTAAAATTTCAATTGGTATTTAAAATGATGGTTAATGTATGTAGCAGAATGTGTGGGCTTCAAATGTTAAAAAATGTTTTATTATCATTCACCCCATGTTAATAAATTGCCTTTACGCTTAATCTTTAGATTGCTTAGTAAAACGATTGGATTAGACATTATATCGAGTCTTAATCTGCTACCTACTTATATATAATGAATAAATACTTACACTTAGTTAAATAATCATTTTGTAACTCATGAAGGTATAGACATCGATTATGAGGGCCACAGTATATTTGGGTGGACAAATTTTCAATAATTAAGTAAAGTATACTAAGAAAATTTTTGAGGACTAAATGTCTTTTCTTCTATCCTGAGTAATGAAAAGAAAGAAAAGTTGGAACTCGGCTGTTGATGAATTAGAGGTTAAAATCTCCAATAGCCATCTTTGTCGGCGTTCCTCTCGCTTCGGAATTCGGAGAAAGTTCTAAAATTCTAAAAAAAAGGATTGCGGTTCTTTCCTGGTTTCTCCGAATACCGGTGAATGAGGAGAGGAACGCCGTCAAAGACGGCTATTGGAGATTTAAACCTCTAATCCTGAGTCATATTCCGAATGGGACGCAATTGACGGGCCTAGACGATTTCTCAAGGCATGAATGAGTTGAATCATTTTATTATTATTAGTGAGGTAGTGGAAATGTCCCCAACGACTTTCAAAACTGTCTGGGCGAACGGTCTATTGAATGAACCGTCTGGACACCCTTCTTCCACCCCATGAATCCTCCCCCTGACTGATATCATCCTAAAGCTCGCTTTCCATGAATTTCCTCTCATATTTCAGAACCCAAAGCGATGAATGATATCGGAGGAGATCGTCCGAAGCCTTGTCAATGGTCATCCGTCTTGTAACTTTGATCGGAGTTTCCTCGTTTTCGTCCTCTGCGATTCACAAATTATTCTCCCATTTCCCTTAAGATCGGGCGATTTCGTTCAACATCTGCTCACTTTTTTATATTCCCATTAATGGCGCTCGATTACTTGCTTAAGAGCGCGATATCGTCGGGGTAAAAAATTTGAAGCAGGGCCAAAGAGCTGTCTAATGAATTCGTTTCCGTGTCGCCTTCTTTTTTCTCAATTTTGCGCGACCTTACTTCGCTTAATATGAATTATATTGGGATACAATGGGAATTAATTCTGTTACGTGACCTTATGAATCCTGGTTATTTCCATTTATCATCCTCTTGGTTGAGCTAATGGGAATTCTTGAAATTTATAATGGTCTCGTCAATGCATGAAATTGTGTATTGTTATTCTTTTGAAATATCGCCCATAGTACTCGGTATTTCGTTGTATTATATTTAATACTAATTTATGGCGATCATTTGTTCATTACGGTGAGATATTTTAAAATACACACACCTGAAATTTATTGCTATCGAATGATTAATAATCAGGGTATCATATTACGACGAAAATGTGTAATCAGAAAAAATATAATTTACTTTCAGGGTAATATTTTTTGTGATAATATAATTAACTTTAATACGAACATATTTGTTTACAAAAAAGGTGTAACGGATTGATATATTCATATTTTTAATTTATTATTCGATTGGTGACAAACGGAGTCGGAACAAACGAGAAAAAACTTCTGAGTATAAGGATGAATAATGAGTGGACGATGTTTGAAAAAAGACTTCATTATTCGTCCTTATATTTTGAGGTCGGAGTTATAATATATATGAACTACCTCACTCCTCATATATTGCTTAGTATGCCCCATTCCCTCTCCAATGCTATCTGTACCTAAGAAAGAGGGATGATGCATAAGCCAGCTACCGAGCTCAAAGTTGTGTACGCAGTATTATGCGACGAGGATCCTTGAAAGGAATACTAGGACTTTGTCAATCTCATCGGCCTTGACTTTGTGGTATTTCATCTTCACTTCACTTCAACGCCATTTGTGGAATAACGGCAATTTTTTATCAATTTTGTGTTTGTTTCAGACTAGATCGTATTTCAAAGAAAGCATGCAGATTTCATACGCATAAAAAAGTATAAACCTTAGTCTATTGCATTCTAAACAGTATAATCTGCTTCAATCACCACTCATTTTTTTATCTCCATTGCTTCAAGCAAGTTCATGTATCTTTTATTAAAGGAATACTAGCATCAGAAATACCACCGTAAGGGTTTTCTTCTTTAATCACGTGTTTTCATCACGCCACGCGCATTTCGATCTCATTGCAGGTATTAAATTTCCCAGAATAGAAGCGAAGCCTCAAAGGAGCCCCGCCTAATTTTGCCTTTAATGAAACTGTGACCAATTTTCGCTAACGATGATCCCGTTTCGTTTGTCGACCTATGCAAAGAACGCTATCTAATTGCACGTGATCCGGCTTCCGTTGCAATCCTTGAATAAGAGTCTAACATTAACCGAGTTTTGTTTCTCTCCGTGGTTCTTCTTGGGTACATAATCATTCACGTGACTCCCTTTTGGGAAAATCCCGTTGTTCGCTTCGTTAATTCATTGACTCCGTGCTCTCCTACCCTTGAATTTCAGACACCCCAGACATTTCCATACATGCATTTACTATTTCGGAATTCACAGCCACTATACATCTTGGATCTATTTACCCGTAAGAGATTAATATCTTCTATTAATATCCAAACCAGCCCTGATCATCTACATCATGAGTGCTCTACCTTTCGGTTGGTTCATGTACACTCAAAAATCCCTATTAAGTGCCATCTTCTTCATTTCTTTATAGTCAACCCCACCCCTTATATCAATTAACATCTTCTGCCTTTGTCTTCCCTCTGTTTTTTACCCTGAATTTTAAGGTAATATATAACAGTTAGAACCTCAATAACAGTCTTCACCAATATCTCCCCTCTCAATACCTGATCCACCCATTTCTTCTGTTGATGGTTAATTACTTCAATTAAGACCCTCTCCTCCCTAACAATCTTCAGCACCTCCGTGTTTGCTTTCATTTCAACCCAACTTACTTTATCCATTCCACGCCATACCCACATTTCGATACTTTTAGCATATTATTTTTTTGTTTTGCCATTGTATTAATCTTATATTGAAATTCTTTTTTGTATTATTTGCTGTATTTGAGAACCGAACTATATTTATTATTAGCTCTTATAGCAATCCCCATAGAGCTATTAAAATAATAACACATCTCTTATACGCACCCTTTTGAGATGAAATATATTCACGTCAAACTAAGCGTCTATAATAAGCTTCTAAGTAACCGCAGTCTACCAGTTTTTTCTCTGTCTCCATCTCCCTTTAATTCCATTCACTTTCTCCTTTCACTCAATATAACAAGGGAAATTCCATGGATTTGCCTCTCCGATTCTGATGGAATTTCGTTGGATTTAGCACTCAAAGTACTATTCACCAATTATCTCGATTTTGGGTGTTGAAAACGTATGGTTTTAGCATAAATAGGATTTGTTTCTAAGAAAACGCCGAGGGTTGAAAATTTACACGACTCTCGAAAGAAGCACTATGCATTAAAATTTCAAGTCAAGAAAACGTCAATTTAATGAATATTTATCTATATACTCTTTATGAATTGGAAGTAAATATAGTTGACGGTCACAAGTGAAATCTGGTGGAAAGTCATTCTATAAATTATGTAATGAATATTTTCAAGAAACTGGTGGAATTTAAAAGATTTCAAATCACAATTGTTTCCGATGTGATGGCTCTATGACTACACAATATTGAAAAAATTGCTATTGTTTGGCAAAGTTGTTTAGTGTTATCCTTCGGAGACTAGGTCTTAGTTAATATTTTTCTCTCGTCACTAAAGTACTTTTTGGATTTATTTCGTTCCTTATTTTAAGGAAGAGCTATTTAGGGTTATTCTCCTTCCTTTCTTCTTTTCCATATTTCCTAAACAGCGTAAAGAATCCCTTCCATCAGGGGCCACACATTTTAACTTATTGATGCATTTCTCAGCGACAATTATTTGACTAATTTCTATACTCCCGAGATTCCAAACCCAAAATCACTTTCTTCTTAGGTTGAACGTAAATTTATCTTCACTCTAATTAATCTCTCTTATATCATAGTTCAACCTCCTTATTCCAGAGATATTTCTCTTTCCCGGCAAGATCTGAATCGTTAAATCAGAAATACTCTCCGTAAATTCGTTAAGCCTTATTTAAACCGGATCAGGTTCCACCAGAGAACGAAGCTGAAAGTGCAGGAGGGAACACGTATGAATTATTACCCTAATAAATTTTTCTTGATCAATTATTTTCTTTCTCTATTCAACATAGAGGGATTTAAAATGTTTGGAATATACTATATTCAACGCTTTCGATCTCTAGACTCTGGTAATTAATAACGTCAAGAGAGTAAATTCAGGGGAGAATTGTGGTCAATGAAAGGCTCTTGAATGTGAGATTTAAATCAGTTTCAGTCGGACAGCTAAGCATTTTCGAAAGAATTAAATTTCCACCTGGCGCCCAGGTTTTGAATTTATCTCGCTTCTGGCATTAATATATTAACTTTGAGTGAGGAGTTCCAAAGGGTCCGTAGATAGCGGTTTTATGAAAATGGAAACTGAGTTTTTATTTCCGAAGACCTTGCTTGTGTAAAAATACGATCTTTGCTTGCTGAAAAAGTTGCTGCAACAAAAGGTATTAACTTACTCACTGTCTGCAGCATACTTTTACAACTTATCCTCAGCGTTTAATTGGAATACTTCAGAACGTTTCGTTTGAAATATATAAAGGATGTTTTTAAGCCTTCTGCATCCATTAGGTTTGCTGAGTAAGGAAATATTATTAAAGGTACTTTGCTCGAGGTATATTATTTAGCTTATGCAATGCTGTCTTTTACAGTCATTTATGGAAGATTTAATAACCTGGATCCTTTCCACTCAGAGTCTGTTTTGATAGCTTTTCATTCATCACTCTGGAGTATGGCGAAAACAGCTCTTTTTTATAAGGGATTTCTTCTCCTTTCAATGTAAAATAAAGTCAGAATTAGAGATTTCCGATAAAAGCATGCCGAGGATAAAATTATTCTAAAGGTTTTCTTTCCTTAAGTTGACTCTTTTTTTGAATAAGTTTCTTCATTAAGATACATCAGAATAAACTTACTGCTCCTTGCACTAAGTAAGCTACGATGCGCATTTTCCAACAATGTGTTTATTTAAAATTAAGTGTGTCCGCTTATATTTCTCATCGTCTGTTATGGAATATAAAGCCATATTTATTTAAGCTGTCATCCGAAAATATTTCTTTGCGAGGAAATATATTTTATCGAGACCTTTCGATTGAATGCCTGAAAATGTATGAGTGGATGCGCGCTAGCTATCGACAAATTCTTATGTGTCGGAACATCGGAATTAATTTCAAATTTCAGTAAGTAATTTTAAATGTTAACACGTCAGTATTTTTTGAAACGCTTCCGACGTTATCAACAATTAAAATTAATAGCTTAAAATCACAATTTCAGAGCTATTTTTCGAATTCCAAACATATCTATTTGATAATAATAATTCGTCTTTATTGTTTGGCGTATTTTAGTCCATAATAACCATAAAATAAACTTCAAAGAATCACGCGAGGTGTTGTGGTAATCCATAATGGAAGAATAAAGGATGGAATTGTACTTATACCACAGTTTGTTTTGTTTGTGGTAAATCGTAGCAAATGTATGGTTAAAGTTCAATTCCATCTTAGATTCTTTCTAATGATGTCCATTCTTACAATGATATACAGTATAACGTATATAAATTTGGAATACGACTCTTGATGAATTAGAGGTTTAAGAGATCTCCAAAACATATCAATGTTTACTGACAAAGACAGCTTTTGGAGATTCTTCAAACCTCTAAATCTCTATTTACCATTTGGTATACATACTTATTTTATTAACTAATATTATATGGAATAAACTGGTGGTGTATTTCTCTTTTGCTCAGTTTGAAATGTTTTGAGTATCAATTTTACAGTGGAAATGATTTCATCGGTTGATTGTGAATGGAGATTGACACATTTAATTTTTAATCTTTCGTGTAAGAGCCTGCAACATTCATGGACTTCTCGTCCAATCTTCCCCAATCGGAACCCAAAACCGAGCGTTTTAATCGTTTCTGGCAGCGCACCGCATTAGAATCAATGTAATCCGTCATCGGAAGCGGGACGCGTCGTTCCGAAAATTAATTCATTCGAAAATCAAAACCTTCGCGTAATGTCCCAAACCGCGGAGCTGTTAACGCTTATTGAAGGATATGTCACTCATGTCTCGTTTAGAATTTCTCCCACGCCCAACTAAATATAGCCGAATGTTTCGGTCCTCCAGTGCGTTTTAATCACTTTATTAGTGCTTTGCTTGAAGAAGGAAGAATTTTTCCTCAAAGGGCTTTTCTGCACCAAGACTAACTATTTCCCTGATATCTATCAATTTGCTAGGAATGCCATTGCCAAACCGTAGGCTAGGGAATTCGTCTGTATTTAACGAACACTTTTATAGAGTAAATCCATGCAAATATTCGCGTCTCCCAAGCATTTTAAGGGAACTTAAATGAACCCGTCAATATCCATGTCAATTTTGTTTACAGGAGGAAACTTTACGAATCTTATCATTTTAAAATTACTAGTTTCTGGCGTTATCTTGTGGAGGTTCTTCAAGATTAGAGAATAAAAGTCACTTTATTGCCTCAACATTTACTTTAATTAAATTACCCGGGTTTCGTTGTCATGCAAAATCATTGGGCAACGAAACCTTGATCGTGTAATTAAAGTACTTGTGAAAGCTACAAAGTGACTTTTATTTTCTGAGTTATCATGTTAATCAATATATATTTATACTATGAACAATTATTTCTACATATGTCGTAATGTTTATCTCTTTTGATTATTGATATACCAGATACATGTATTTATTGGTTGTGTATTTATGTATTTTGTCATGTTAATCTTCATCTATTAGTCATTACCATCAGTAGATTTGCGTAGGTTTTTTCACACACCCCTTCCGAGTGGGTGTTTTCCTGCAGTAGATACTTTTTTCTTAAGAATCTCTTAGATTTTTATTCCCAAAATTCGTCGCATTTTTCTCATGCTATCACTTTAAATTAATTATTGTATACTTTAAATGATGAGTTAGACCAAGGATTTCCAAACCTTTTCTGCAATGGAACACTTCGCAAACCTGGGAAGTTTAACGGAACACTAAGCTTATATTTAGGCTAGGCAATTCTACTTGTAAAATTAAAAAAATCATTTGATTACAACAAATTATTTATTTGGTAATTATTTTTAAATATAAAACTATAATATTGTAATAAAAACTTAACAAATGAATCAATTAAGCATTTAATGTCTTTTATTCTCCATTGACACTCTAAATTGTCGCGGAATACCTATTCAGGTTCAGCGGAACACCAGTGTTCCGCGGAACATAGTTTGGGAAACTCTGAGTTAGACGAAAGAGGAGACTTAAATTCGAAATATGGCCCAAGTAAAGACGTTTGATTGCTATTTGTTCTCTGCTACCATTTCTTTAATTTTGTCTGTGTCATTTCCCTTGAAAATTTCTTTATTCGTATTCATTATTTATTTTATCTTTTATTATATGCATCTATTATAACACGTTTTATTGGGAATTTTCCTGTGTGGCGAATGAAATATAATTTATATGAATTCATTCCTCGGCGATTCCAAAGAATTCTGGGAAAATAAGTTTCCTTTAATTCTCGGTTCCCGTTCCAAATTTTAGGAATTAGAAACCCTATTCCTGGAAATCAGAGTGACTTTATTCTTTCTTTACATAATTTTTCCTCATTTTCGGGACTTTTTCTCCTTTCCAGACGTCTGAGAACTTGTCCTTTCTCCTATTACTTTTCAACAAAGGATCTCCCGCGTCGATAACATCCATCCACGGAATTTATCGCGGGTGATTAACCGTATTCCCTGCCAAGATGCTCCTTTGAATGGAATCCCGGTCGGTTACCATTAGGTCCCGAGATGAGACTTAAGCCGGCTCAGGGGTCGATCGCCCAGAGCTCGGTCAATCGCATCTTCCCTGGTGTGTGTCCCTTTCGAAAACAGTCGGGGTCCTTAAAGCGGGTGGACCTTTTTAATGAGATTTTTGGCTGAGTGGAAGTCGAGAGTAAAATGGGAGTCAAGGCGAAAGAGCGAAGGCGTAAGAATAGACGATTCTGCCAAGATTAAGGAGGAAGGAGGAAGTGGAATTGGTCTACCTTCTCAGACGACTCCCGGGTGCTACAATACCTCCTCCCAGACTCCTCTTTAGTCGGCGCACCGTTTTATTGTATCCGTCCTCTTCGGGGTGTTATGAAATCATCATCTTCTGTTAATCTGCTTACGTAGGTCTTAGGTATCATTCTTCCATCTTTCTCTATCCTCTGCCCTTCTCTTCATTTCTGCATATCCTTTACCATTCTTCAATCCATCGATCATTTTAATTCTTCTCCTTCCTCTTTTTATCTTTCCCTCTATTGTTTATTCATTCATTTCCTTTAACAAGCATTTCGTCCTTAATGTGTGTCTAATCCAGTCTCTTTTTCTTTTATTGATCAATTTAATCAAATTCCTTTCCATAGATTTGTATGAATGATTCTATAGAGGCTATGAATTATTGAGGCGAAAAGTCATCCCATTGAAAATTATCCAACTAGTCAAAATATAATACAAAATGTAAAAAAGTAAATAGTAAAAATATAATAATTTTAATACATCTACATAGCGAAATAAATATGATAGCAATGAAATAAAATAAGAATAATTTTGAATAATTGAATACCTTGTAATTATTTTCTTCTGTGGTGGCCTTCCTCGAAGTTACGCCAAAACATATTGATTTTATTAATTAATAATGATGATAGCAATGTATCATCCTATAAAAATCCATCCTTTATGTATAATTTGCGTAGTGTGCGTCCGTCCGTCCCCCTTTATTTCAATAATGGTTTGATATAGAGACCCATTAACAAAATATTGTGTTCCTACGAGTTAGAAAAACTATTGCCTTTACTGAAAAGGCTCGGGTTCGAACCCAGGGGCCCATAATTCTTTTCTATGATAATTACACGTAAAATTGCTTCTATCGGTTGCAGGACTTATTTCTTTCGCGAGAATAATTCAGAAAGAATTGTCGTAAAACGTCGAACCTAGCATCAATAGAAGGGAAATTGGATAAAAGGTCTTATTCTGGTACTGAAATACTATTTCAGTTAGAATTTCGATAAATTAGATGAAAATTTTGGGGCTGCATTAATTATAGTGTAGTATACTATTATTAATAACTAAATTTGAGGTTAATTTTACACGATTATTTTTATTTAATATCAAATCCAATTTAATAATAAATAGGAGTATCGGAGACTTTTAATAGTTTAAATAATTCCGAGGCATAATTTTAATTTCAGGTTTTACGCAAAAATAATAATTCTGATGTGCTATAAATAGCCTAAGCTGTCTTGGGAGATTGTGCTTCTAATTAATATTGTATTGCACCTATGCAGATATGATCCACCTTTTATATTTCATTCGTCAATTATGTCGCTTTCATTTAGGTGATGTACTTTGTAAACGACAATATTACGCTATAGACAAAAATGAAAACCATTAATTAACGCGCACTATAGAATTCATCGATATTTTATGCTAATGTATTTGTAAATCGTGTTAGAAAATGATTTAAAATCTATATTATTCAATGCGTCACTTATTATAATTAATTGTACCACTTTTGGCGGTTGACTACCCTTACGGTAGGTGTGTTGTGTTCTTTGTGAACTTGTGTTAAAGCCGTTTGGCATTATGAGAAATTTTTCTTCCTATATATATATATATATATATATATATATATATATATATATATATATATATCAGGAAACCTATTTTAGATTTTTTTCTCGAAGATTATCAAGTCTCTTTGCTAACTCGTACTTAATTTTCTGCAAGGGTGGATCGAAAAAAATTTTTCTTTTTCGAAATTTGTCAACAGATGAAGCTTAAAATCTGTGGATGGTGGTCTTTATAACATATAAAAAAATTCAACTCGATCGGATTATGTCCTGAGGCTGCGAATTTTAGTCAAAATTTTAATGTTTGTGAAAAATGTCAAAATTTTGCATTTTTTCCTTATGGTTTCTCAATGTTTCCGAAATGATTTAATGGCAATGAAATACATATATTGCTTGGTAGTTACTTAATATTAAAGATAAAGAACGTTTGAATCAAATAAAATGGATTCTCGGTTCGCCAAAATTCGTCAAAATACGCAAAATATACAGAAATCTTACGGATGTTGGTTAGACAGTAGGGTGGGTCCTTTTGTCTTTTTTCTGATAGAAATGTAATACCCGGCGATAGCGGAACACCCGCATTACTGATATAATTTTCTTTCCTAGTCAATTACTATCTTTTGTGAGAATATTTACCTCGAAGCTTCGAAATTTCAGCAAGAAACGTTAAAATTGCCAAAATTCTAGTTCAGTTAAAACGAATATTTTTTGGATAAGGATATGTCATTTCCGACTAAAACTGTCCCTCTAGCCTCAATATGCCACTTGTAGGCTTCTGTATAGGGCAGAGATAACCCCGCCAAACCTCCACTATCCCCGCTAGTGCAATCCCAAGATATACTCTAGTAGCATATAAAGAAATCTTTTTACCGTAGCTTGGTGGGAACTGTGCAAGGTCCACCTCGATGCCCACGGTCACCGGGTTGAGTATCCCGGACTTAAACAGTGCACACGCTACTTGGAATTGCGTTGACACAGCGCCGTTTCTCCCAAATTGAATTCCAAGCACCGCGGAGGTGCTTGGAATCTCCACTGTTTCTCGAGAGAAGTGTCGATTTCAGTACACCTCGGTTCAAGTACATCAAGAGTATGTTCTGGAGATAATACTTCGGAGTGAATCAAGTTCTCACTTAGACACTATAAAAATACCAATCTATAGAAATAAGGGTATCTTTAATTTATAATTATCACTGCGCGATTTTTACTAGTCCTGCAGTAAATTCATTAAGTTTGTCTACACATTTTTAATCTGATTTTAATTATAATTATAATCGATAATTATTGAATCAATCGAATTTTTAATCGATAATAATTAATGAATCGATCATCGAATAATAACTCGATCCCTCTCCTAAAATCGATGTATAAAATGCTGTAATAGTGAATGTAATATCCTTCCAGTGGACCTTGAAACAAATCTTGATGGATGGAATATTTTTCATTTGTCGCATGGCGTAGGTTGGGAAAAGTGCGTCTATCATTTACTTTAGTCACGGTGTTTTCATTTCTTTGGTAATGAAATTTATTTACGTATGAGCGATGCTGAATAACAACTTCTATTTTTCAATTTTTCGGAGATGATAATAACCTTCGTTGATCATTAGGACTGTTTCCTTTTGATGCTCGCATAGTATACTTCAACAACTAGTACGAGGACTGTGTACTCTTATCAATTATTTCATTCTCGGTTTAATCTCAATCATACTCCATATTCATAATCTGTGTGTATAATTTGAATAAGCTTGCAAACAGTAAATTCGCGATTTTTTTATTTTTACCCCTTCTTACATGTGTGGGTTGCATTAGGGTAAACCCTTTTCATTGTTACGAACCGTTGAAACTCATGAGAAACCATTGAGCGTTTTACGAAATTATCAGTTCACACTGCTTCAACCTCTTGTACATGGTTTAAAAGTAGCTTATTTTTTACCTTCAAATAGCTCAAAATCGGAATTTTACAAAGGATAACGCATTTAATGAATAACATAATTTATTATATATATATATATATAAATTTATATAATCTTAAATTAATAAATTATTCTTGAAATCAGTGAATCGTTATATTTAATAAGTAAGAGAAAATTATCACTTTTATTTTATTTTGCAGTAATCAACAAGGCGAACACTTCACTGTTGAACGCATTCGTTTATTACATTATTTATCAATTAAATACTTTATTTATTGTATACCAAAGAACAAAAATATATATTAATTAGCATAATGTTTAATTATTTAATTATACAATGACTATACATTATACAATGTATAGTCATTTTTAAGAAATAAGAGAAAATATTCCCTTTTATTATCTTCTGACGTGATGAAAAAGGCGAAAACTTAAGTTTTGAACGCGTGCCTTTATTGCAGGAAGTCGCAAAGTGTTGCGTTGAAAGCCCGAAGAGGCTAAAGGTTCCCCGCCTCTGCTCCAACAAAAAAGTAGCTCGCACGAAAAGATTTAGAGGCCCAACTGTATGAATTGCAAACCCTCTTTGCTCTACAGCACTTCAAAGACATAGCTTTTCGAAGGATGGGAATCATCGACCCTCAAGTTCGGAAAATAGTCATCGCGTTTAGGGCCGAACGCGTTTCCTTTCTCCGCCAAAAGCCCGTGTCTCTCCCCAAAATGAAACTAAGTGGATTTACGTTGGCGCGACCAAAGGGCGATTTATTTCCCCGCTTTTTCGGCCGAGCCGATATTATCCGTAATGGGGGATCAAGCCGACGCCGGGGGCAAACCTCGACGTTTCCCATTCAAAGGAGGCACAAAGGCGTCGTATTTTCCTCATCGATTCCCCTTGTTAAAAGGACCGATCGAAAAGATTACCGCGGAGGCAGAGCGTCCGCGAAAACCTTTTTCCCTTTTACGGTTCAAAGCGCTTAGTTTTTAGAGACTGGATGAAACCGCACTGCCGCTGACGCCGGTAACTTTCTTCCCGCAAGGATTTTCGTTTCATTCGGGAAAAACTCGTTCCCCGCTGCTGTCACTTAAGACGGCTCGCGTCTGCAGCGGAAGCTTTATGAATTGCCGCTCTCATTCACTTCCACGGACTCGTTCTCCTCTCCTCCGTCGTCCATTCAATTTCGCGCGATGATTACTCATTCTTCCCGCTTTGTTTCCCCGGAGAGCTGTTGCTTTCGGAGGGGAAGCATTCGTCTGGTGTTTTTTTTTTGCGGGCGAGAGGTGTCGGGGATTATCTTCCACGGACTGCTCAACGCCTTCGTCGCTTTCTATTCTCGGTATGCTAATGTAAGTTTGCCCTTACGAGTTCACTTTCACCCATCCGTCCGCCTTGCCCTCTCTCTTCCTGCAAGTATTTCTCCGCGACCCCTCGTTGACTTTTTTCGGTACAAAACCTATTCTCCTGTTGTTAATTCGAGGAGCGGTTACAATGTGGAATTCCGCTGCGGTAGGAAATTCATTGAATCATATTGAAGGGCGGAATTTTGATATTTATTAGACTTGATTTTCTTTTGTAAATTATTATTGTTATAATGGACAAAATTACATCTGACTGCGGTAGATAATCAATGAAATGCCATATTGAAGAGCGGAATGTAGATTTTGTTAGACTTTTGAATTTTTTTATAAATTATAAGAACAAAAATGGTTATAATGGACAATGTGACTATAAGATGACAATGCTTAACAAAGAAATGACAAAAACTGACAATATAAAAGTTACTGTATTTATGAAATATCATGTATGTATATTAGAGTTGGTGCCAATTGGATACAGTATAATTTAAAGCTTGCTGTAGTAGCTGTGTGTGTTATAAATTATTTTGGTCATACATTGATGTAATTTCGAAATAGTTAATCGGTAAGAGGTTTTGTAGTATAAGGAATTGTGAAGGGTATTTGTGTTAATGTGTTGTTGTTGATTTTTTTATTTGTATCTGCCACCTGACAACAGTCAAACAACAGTACGTATAATAAGAAATAAATATAAAGGATTTGGAGGTTGTTTTTGATTCTGAAACGGTCTTATCAAATTGAGTATTGCGTTGCTCTCTGTCTGTATGCAAATCACGTAGCTTTTTTATAGAGTATTTAAAGTACTTTCCCGATAAAATGGCGCTGAAGAGGCTGTATTTTTCTAATAGTCATAGTTTGATCAATGAACCTGTTTACCTTGTTCACAGAACACATTTCTGAAAACGGTTTCTTTGTAATAATCAAGCTTGCAGTATTATTAAACATAGAAAACTGGAGATTTTCTCGCGATCATGAGCTATATTCCTTTGTATGCAATTAATGTTCTCTGTACAACCGCAGCTATGAATTGGTAATTTAAAATAATTTACGTAGTTCACGAGAATAATTATACAGTTTAAATGTTTAAGCAGTGTCCACTTCCTATTACTTTCTGTATTGGGACATGAATCTATCCGTTTGGTATAATAAATACTGATAGATTGCATACAAACAGCCACCGTAGATCATCATAATAAATCATTAATGAAGCAGAATGTGCGATTCTTATTAACATTATTGAATGCGCATTATTTCAAAATGTATTTATTGGTCTGTTCTTTAAGATATTATATTTCAAATTTAAGACAAGAATTTCATCTTTTCTATTTCTTTAAAAGTTAGCAGTTGTGGAATACGAGGCACATTAAGTGAATCAGTTATTTAAATGTCTTCGTCACTAAAAATCAAACTTTTCTCTCGCTGTAAATGCTTTGAATTCGGTTCCAAAATAAATGCAGTAACATCGATTGCCTTCACCATTATGAAACAAGATTCTCTGTCTTAAGAGAAAGCTTATGAATTATAACGCAAGCTTAGTTTGAGGGGATGGTGGAAACAGATCTTCGCTTTTTCCGAGCACTCATTCTCATCTTTTAAATACAGTAATAAATAGGGTGTTAGACGCTGCTGAAAAATGTCGCATTCGTAAATTAGAACAAAACCAGTGAGCGTGACTTAGATGCTTCAGAATGCAGGATGAGAATATTTAGAAAAAAAGATAGATAAAGCCTCAATTCACTTAATGCACTTACTCACCTAACTAACGTTTCCACCTGGCCAGTAGGCCAGCTTGCAGCGAAACGTGAAATAAATAAATAAATAAAAACTTCAATATTAGTGCAGTTCTATCGTAACAATAAACAGGGAGGTAATTCAACTTGGCTTTAGCCCTCATAAACACTTAGTACAAATTTAAATTTAAGATTATTTGTAATTTAGTACGAGGCAATTGTGCTCGTGTTAGTTTTCTTCGACTTTTTTCACTACTGCACAATTCTTTATTATTATAAACAACAGCCAATACCCAACATTTTATGCGATCTCTATCGACTTTTTTGGATGAAATATCAATTTCCCTCATTTTCCTTCATAAAAAAACAACCATACCTCACCTTGAATTTGTTTTATATGTTATATTACACTTAATATATCCTGAGAAAGTACATTCTGAGAAGTTGTCGCCGATAGTATGCGTCCAAATTGTTATATAGGCATGAAACTACGAGTAAGATCAGGTTAAGAGAACTAGAACAATTCACTTCAGGAATTTATTTTCCACACGTACGGTACGTAGAAGTAATCAAACAAGTGAAAACAAAGAAGTAGAGTCATGGTGCATGAACCCCAGCCACACGCCAAAAGGCAGCTTGCAAGGCATAAATGTAGATGAAATAGGAATTTTTGCATATCTAAGACGTGCCACTAAAAAGTTTGGAACCTTCGGTTTGTTTCTCATGTCAGAGTGATTCCCTTTCATTTCTTGCGAGGCTTCTTATCCAGAAATGGGCAAGCGGTTTGGATCTAAATATATGCTGGAAAATGCAAGCCATTACTCTCCGCGATTCAGAGTTTGCCGCCCTCAAAGGAAGCGATTCGTTCATGTGGTCATCCTTGATTTAAATGTGCACCATTAAAAGGTCTTCCCGGAACACCGGACAGTGATCCCGGTTCCGGAGCGATTCATTCGATCTTTTGATCTTTAAAGGATAAGGCGAGCTGAAGGAGCAGTGTTATTGAACTCCTGTGTGGTCCAGCGAAAGATTTCGTTGACTAATCAAAGTGAGTTCGGAAAGGGGCATTACTTGATAGGTATTGGAGATTTGGGTTTAAAGAACTTCTATTATACCGTTTCTGTTTGGAACCCATAAAAGGCAGATCGCCGACCCAAAAAGGATGGAGTTGTTTAGTTTGTTTTTGTGCCCGTTTCTTCCGAATCTTGTTACGCGGAAAGGTTATCGAATGATTGCTTTTAGTTTTATTTGATAGTCTTCAAAGTATTGGGATGCTTATCTTGTGGAAAAGCGAAACGAATTTTTTATTCGCTATAGTTGAACTTTGGCCATGCTAGCTTTTACGACAGGGTTATCCCTATGTACAGTCTACTGGTCGGAGTGCAGCCATTCATAGGCTCCAAATCGATCTGCCAGTCTTCTCAAAGTTTGGGATTTGTATATTTCTCAGTTAATTGTATAGAACAGGAAGATAAGAATGACTAATTGAGCATTAATACCCAGAAAATAATCCTTTGTGAATCTAAGTTTTAAATTTCTGAAAATTTCTGAAAACATAATGTTCTCTCACATATTGTTAATTGTGTTTATTAATATAAACTTAATAGTATATGTTTCACTGCTCTAAATCCCTGCTTTTCCTCAAACAGTTTTCATGAAAATAATTTCCGAAAAAATCTTTAATGAAAAGTAAAAGTCATTGTAAGGTGAGATTTCCCAACTATCCTGTAGGCCGTCATGGTTCGTAAAATTTCAAACGTACACTTCCACCTGAAAAGGCTCGGTTCTGAGTTACACTCTAAGCTAACCTTCCTGCTTGTGAACGATACTTTTAGAAACCCTATCAAGCACAGATACTTGATTTTGAGTGAACATTTTCCAAGCTATTTTCTACATTAAACGAAGATTGATTGAGTATATTGAGCTAGGTTAACTAACAACCATACTATTCTTTAATTTTCTGAATATCGTTTATTTGCAAAGGGATATTTCATCGTGAATGCGTGATGTCATGTTAGTTAACTTAGCTTAGAATCCACTGCTTGGTAAACTTCCATCAGGAACAAGTGAAAATATTTACTCTTTTAATATCACTTAATCCTTTCATTTGTTCCTAGCTCAGCTTGGATAATAATTGCAGTGTATCCAATAGAATTACATAGCAACAGCATCATTATAAATCATAAGAACATTCATTTTTCTCTTGAAAATATTCTTAAATGCTTGTACAGAAATAATGTTTCCCTCAAAACGCTGCCCTCAAAAGGTTAAAAGAACCTAGCATAAAATACATTCGCAAATCGGGTTTAAGCTAAATAATGTCGCCCTGATAACATGAAATGCGGTGATAATATTTATTGAGTTTGACATTATAACCAATGGAACTCATCATTGGAAGTAGCGTAAAGGAAATACAATCAAAGACCTTAAATGGAAGTCATATTTCACGTAAATGTCCCAAATTGCATGCAAAATCATGTATGGTCTTTAGAATTTACGTGACTGTTATCGCCGTCAACATAATTTTACTGTTACGAGTTTTTTCGAAAGATTTCACTGTAAGGGATTTTTTTAAGAGTCGAAGAAGAGGAGTAGTAACTTTTGAGGAATCTTGTGTATAAAATAGCAGTTCAATGTACAATTCATTCCCTATGTTTCTGTAATTAATTGTTGCATACATTGTCCGTGGAACTCAAAATACACATCCCCTCAATAGGGTCATGGCTCCTGTTGTGGAAAACCAACTAATCCAAGTACCGTCGGTATGGCTCAGCCTAAGTTTGAGCTAGAAATTGATAAGTTACCATTTCGAAATTGTTCGGCTGTAATATTCCTTTATCTATTGACTTCTTTGCTAGCATTGATTCTTCTCGAATCACTAACTCTAGATTAGGGTGTACCACGAAAACTTCGTTTTTTTAATTCAAAATTTCAAGTCGATAAAAAGTTGCGGGAGACCTAAATATTTTTAAATTTGACTAAAAATTTTTTGGGTAAATATATGACTGACAACTTTTTATCGACTCGAAATTTTGAATTAAAAAAAAAAGTGTTTTGTGATACACCTTAGTCTTGGTGTATCTGAGATTTTTATTATGTATCTTGTCTTCCGTGAGAGGAGAAAGTCGGTTATAATACATGATTCATGATGTTTCACGTAATTTACCATTTATGTAATCATATTTTACCTAAACGAAGATAATTAAGCTGAGTTTGGTTAGGGTGGTAAGATGTAGCTTTTGTCAGAGAAATATCTGGTATATCAGCGAAATAAAACTTACAGAATCGTTTATGAAAATCTTGCAACTATTCGAGAGTGTTTCGTTTTAATGATGATGCTGTACGGTTATATTTAACATTAAATTTCGAAAACTAGAAATCCATTCTGTAAAATAAAACACTGGTGATTAGAAATCAGTCGAAAAGGCTAAATTAATTTTCATTTAACTACGTGGAAAAAGCTCTGTGTATCACTCTTTCATTTTGCTTTCACGCAGCCTTTTTACATTGAGTCCGATCATAAAGAGTAAACCACTAACAATCTTAGAAGTAGTCAATTATAAATTGGAAAGAATTTAATTAGAAAATGAATAGCTTTACATAAGTAATTACTCGAGAAAAATATCGCGTAAGAAAGATCCTATGTTTAAGTTAACATGTAATAAAATCATATAATGTATTACATTTATACTTATGTTGTTGTCCATTTTTACTAATGTTTCAATCACCTATCTCTGAGCGTTAGCGAGGTTTATAAGGCTGCGGTAAAGCTAGATTGATACCCTTGTCGATTTTCTGTCAGGTTATGACGGAATAAAACCTTTAACATCTCATTTAATCTGGTTTCATCACCAAATTTACACTCCTATCTATAAGTGTCGCAGGCATTTTACACCCCCCTTCTTTGGGGTGTTTTCCTGCATTGGTATTTTTTTCCTAAGCTTATAGCTTAGGAACGTTTTTAACATCCATAAAGTAGTATTCTTCTTTGCACTTTACCAATCTATCTCTTTCTTTCGTACCTAACATGACGATTGTTTAGAAGTAAGAAGAGACGTTATAGTCTCTATCTCGCCCTGAATAAATTCAGTTTATTATTATTATTAATATCGAAACTATCTTAAAAATGAGAAATTGTATCAAGAGATTAGTTTATTGTTTTCGTGGCTATGTGATTCGCGATATTATGATTCACTTTCGATTTTTAGTGTAAAAATGTTACATCCTGAATCCACCAACCACCTATTATATAGTTGTATATTTTTATATATTTTCTATAGACTTGTATTTTATTTTGTTATATGATTTGAATTTTTTTATATACTATGTCATATGTTTTGTAAATGTTTTTGGTTAAATGGAAGATGGGACTAAAAGTCCCAATTTCGCCTAATAAAGTCCTTTGTATGTATGAATGGGAGACTATTATTATTAACATTTTACGCTATGTCGCGGAAGCTTGGATAAGCATGGCTAAACTACATGTTTATACACTTTTCGGGAATCTAGTCTTCCCTTCTGAAGGAAGCGAGTAGGCCATTTCTATGGAGAATCTTCTTATGAAATTCATAAGAGCAAAAATAGGCTTTGACGCATCGGCTGATTAAAGGTGCGAATATGATTCAAGCAAAGGTTCCCCAGGTTCGCACTGCACCGATTTTAACTTCCGCCGGGGGAAAATACGAGGATATCTAAAACAAATAGTCCGCGTCTCCCCCCAAAATAGACGAGACATTCTCTCGTAAACTTGCCTCCGACATCTTCGTAAATTCCCTGCGTTTCCAAAGAGGAAGGATGTTGATGTTATCATCTTTTAAGGGCGCGGGGTTATTACTCCGATGACGGCCGTTAACGTCCTCGTAGGTGTGCCCAATACCAGAGGCGACTGCAAGGACACAAGGTGCAATCGTACCGCCCGACGGTGACTACGCCCCTCTCTTTTGTAACCCGCCCTGCTCGTAAGGCGTACTCACTCTTTGTTTTCACAACCACTTTTATCGTGGGCCCGTAACTCAGGGCCTTTGTGGGGACCCCGCGAACATGCTTCTGCTGGCCCGCTCCCCAAATATTGTAAAAGTCTTTTAAAAAAGTTTATAAATTTGTTTGGGTTAGGCCGAATTTTGAGGCGCGGAAGGGGACGGAGCATTTACATTCGCCGGGCGTTTATCGTGGGTGTAATTTATCACCTGCGGGATTTTTTCTTACGATGCGCCCTCGGAATTTTTTTTCGGAAGGCGATGTGTGACGCGAACAAGAACTCGGACGGGATCCGCCGTTTTATTCTGGAATGTCGGTGAGTTGTCCTCTATTAACCCATTATCCTGACGTCCGCGTCATTCACGCCCCAATGGATGGTTCCGCTTCTGATTCGGCCATGTTGACTTCGGAAATCCCGTCGAAAATTCCTGCCCTTTCCAAACCGAGTTTCCCCTTGATCTCGGAAGAATTTGAATCTTCGTGAAAATAGATAAAATACCATTAAGAATCGTGCTTTAGAAAAAAAGGTTTTTCGCAAAATTCGTCGATTCTAAAGAAGATCGATAATATACATATCGCAAAGGCGCGAGTATTCCTTGAAAATAGGTAGGATTTATGGTTCATAAAAGAGCCGATTCAGCTAACATAACCTGAATTACGTAAATATTAAAATAATTATGTTACAAGACGTAGTTCCGTGGCTATGATGATTTGAAAATCCTGTCTTAAATAAATGCCCTCTTTAAGTCAAATTTCCGTTTGGTCACGAAAGAATATGCATCTTCGTAATAATATATCGAAATACTTAAAGCAAGATTCTTTAAGTACAAGTAGTAGTAGTAGTATTGTTAAAAGTGCTTCGACAGCTGAGGTCATTTCGCACATTGGCTCCCACCCTTTAAGTACAAGTTTTCCGAAAAATTCGTTAATTCTAAGATAATAGAGATACTATTATTATCGCATAAATGTGCTATTTTGTATAAAATAGATAGGATATGCAGATCATGGAGGAAGAAGTTGGAGGAATGGGAGAGAAAATTTTGGTTGCCAACCAAGCACAAATTGATGACTAAAGAAGTTAAGATTTATGGCTGATAAAGGAACCGGTTTTGCTACAATAAACATAATATTAGCGTATATGATAAAAATTACGTTAAGACAAATAGTTCCGTAAACGATTATTACGTAGTGAAAACGAGTTTCTAGATAAATCGCGATTTCGTAAATGAGTAGCATAAATATGGTGATAGAATCCACTGCTTTGGACCGTCACTGCGTTGTACGAATCCATACGAAACCAAGATAAAGTCAAATTTTAAAGCACTTCAATTCAAAACTTCGTGTATGATTTCTAATAAACACTGTAGTGTGTTAAAGTTTGATTTTTTCTTGGTTCCTTGTAAATATGGAAATTACAAAAAGTAACTACTACGTGAAGCATCTTCTTTATTTTGAATAATATTATATTATTTAGCATGATGGATGATACGCGATGAAACTCTCGTGATAGTGCATCAGGGAATAGTTCAAACACTTAAGATCGACGTTAAACAACACCAAGAGGAATTAAATTATGCGGTCCGGAATCGCTCGTTCTGCGAAGCCGGCAATGGTCTTTCTCTCCCTCTGTCTGTTTTTACAATATCTCTCGTTAGCGGCATCGTGAGGATTCACCAACGCTTCACCCCATTTACCTCATCCTTAAGCTTTTGATAGCAGCAATTCCGGATAGATAAACCGCAAGTGTTGAGTGGAAGATTGTCGTTATCTCGGCGGTAACTGACTCGGAATTACGTTCGCGAACTTTATGAGAGCAACTGCTGATTCAACTCCAGCGAGTGCCCGCTAATATTTTGACTTCCTCGCCTCTCGACTCGCTCTTGGCTTTGTTAACATCGTTTCATTCCACTAAATGCATCTCTTTGTCTTTTGAGAGAGCTGAGGGGTTTTATGACGCTTGATTCAACCCACGTCCGCTCTCATCCCGGTCGACGGAGGGAGTCCGACGGGAATTAATTCTTTGAAGCTTGCGGTAAAGTTTCTTCCCATTGAAATCCGCTATCGGAGATGTTTATTCACCAGTGTTTTCTTCGCGGCCTCTCTGCGTGATTGATTTCTCCTGAATCGGTGGGGCACAAAGAAAATTCTGTTGGAGTATCATTCTCGTGATAAATCTCGATAAGATCGAGAAGTGCGTTTTCGCCCGCAAAGATTTCTTCTCGCAAGCGATCGCTGTCGACGCGAGATCTTTGTCTGGAAGTTTTCGAGCATCGCCCGAGAAAAAAATCGGAAATTTCGCGGAATGTTTGCTTTGTGAGCGAGAGAAGAAGGATTATTTCCTCAGAACTTCATTCTCAGATGTCGTTAGCCGCGATCGGTTTCCGAAAGTTTGTTTTCCGTCGGAAGAAGAATTGCCTCAAATATCTCGAAGGCCGAGTTTTGCATACGCGCATTTTCTATCTCTCCTTTAAGTTCAACGCGGAAAAATAAAATCCGTTACTAACATCGGGAATCCTTGGCCGAAATAAACCCCGTTGAAGTTCGACGGAGTCACCAGAGATCAGCGTAAACTTTTCATATCCATCGGAGGGTTTTTCCTCCAAGTTTCAAACACAGCTATACGCGTATGACGGAAAAAAGGAACCCGTTATAAGTATCGGTAATCTTTAACCGACTTAAATTCCGCTGAAGTTCGATTGACGCCATACTGAAGTTCGGAGTCACCAGAAATCGGCGTAATATTTTCAAATTCATCAAGTTTCCTCTAAGTTTTTAACACCGCTATACTTGTACGACGGAAAAATACAACCCGTTATAAATATCGGGAATCTTTAACCGACATAAATTCCGGTTATGTTCGACTGAAGTTTGTGGTCACCAAAGATCCGCGTAAAATTTTAAATCCACCGGAGAGTGTTTTCTCTATATTTTTTAAACACCGCTGTACTTAGATGACCCCAGGGCATCCCTCAGCACTTACCCTTTCTCCCATAAGAATCCCCGCCGTGGAACCCCGTCAAACACTTTCCCAAGCCGAGCTTCGACCTACGACCAACGTCTGTCCCGGCTATCGCCCTTCCTCCGAGGGCTACTTTAACCACCGTCGCACTCACTGCCCGCCGTTGGAGCCGCGGATGGCGGTCACCGTTCTTCCGGCAATCTCCCTCCCTCTCTCTCCCCCCATTTCGCACTCTCTCCCTCCTCTTCGCGAACTTTTTGGTCGTCGCACTCGCAAGATTCCTCCGGTTGGACGCGGATGGCGGATGGTGTCGTGGCCGTCACTGAACATAGGGATCGGCGGTGCCTCCGTCGCCCGGCACAAGAAGGGGGGGCGCATGCGCGTAAAACCCCCCCGTTTTCCCTTTCTCTCTTTTCTTTGCTTATCTTCTCTCCGCGGAGACCATGCTCTCTCCCTCGCGGGATCTGCCCCTCCTGGACGCGGACTTAGGTTCACCGCCCCAAGCCGGAGGGTCTCCCGAAGACGGATCCTCCCACGGCCGGGGATGTTGTTTCCACAGTTACGATCGACTTTAGCAGTGAACCCGTTCGCTCGTTTCGCATTGGATAGCTGCCATCCTCTGCTCGGATTCAAAGTTTTATCGGCTGCGTTGTTTAGCCGGGAAGGTCAACGTCATTAGCCGGCAGTGTTGTGCATGCGTCTCTTTTTCTTTTGGAGTGAGATACAGGGGATTTTCCTCGCATTCTCTTCGGTTTTCGGACAATTTCTCGCGAACGGCTGCTCACCTGACAATTTCTCTCTAACAAAACCTCTCCGGAAAATTCTTCGCCGAAAAATTATACAACCGATATCTATCTGTAAAATATTCAGGCCGAAGGCCGGTTCCTCACTGAGCCAGAATGCTATAAGCGAAAAATTTCCACGGAAGTAAAGCACAATGACTCTGTGAATAACGCTTTTCTTGGCATTCCGTAAGGAGAGACCTTGATTAGTATAAAACCTCAATATTGATTAATTATGTGGGAATTCCTCTGGTAACTTGGTTATTTAAAGGATATCCCCACTACCAACTAATCAACCTAACTCATCCAATGGGATTCTAAAATCCTAAAAGGAATTGTAATGCGAGGAAATTGGCGCAAGGAATTGTCCGGCGCGAGAAATTGTCCGGGGAGGAAATATTCGGCAAGGAATTGTCCGCACTAGATTCTTTTCTCCCGGAAAATTGTCTTCCTTGCCTCGAATTCTTCTTCGCCGGTCGCTAAATTATTTTCCGTAACTTTACCGTTATTTTACCTTAACTGTATTTTGCTATTTTGACGTCGTTTCGTAGACAAAGCATATCTCAATCAAGGGATCCTTTCTCCGAGAAATTTTTTTGCGACAGAAATTCTGCCTTCTTGTAGCTCGCTTAACTTCCTCCTCCAGGTATCTTGAGTGATATTGCTGTCTTTATTTGGGAACATTTTGTATTTTATTCTTTCTGTGGAATTTGAAAATTTCAAGATTATCGGCTACTGTTTTCTTTACCCTTTCAGTTTGCACCTTTCATAATTTTGCTTTCCGACCTCTCATTTTCCTTGTTCTCAACTTCTGCTCTTTGAGCTTAATAACCTAGGTACCCGGTCTAGGTACTAGGTATCTCCTTCGCATTCCTTTTTTCCGATATTTGATGCATATCAGACTTTCAAAGAACCGATAAGAGTGGTTTGAGTACCAATTTCAATCCGTAATTTGATGCGACGGCAGATTAGTTTCCGCGACATCGTTATTCGCTATAGTCATAACCACACTTTGAATTTTAATTGTTAGATATGGGTTAAGATCGGAGGCTTGTTATACTGTGTTTAGCATTTATTAATGTTTTGATTTAATTAGCATTGGTATACTTTAGCTGTCCATTCTTTATGATATCCAAAAATATCTTTTTGATTTTTTTAAGTAATTTTTGATGATTTTCTAGGAAAAGTATTACTAAACGTGAATAAAGCTCCAGTAGATTATTTTGAACTTAAACGATTAATGTTTTTCTTTGCTAATGAGCGCAGCGTTTTCTGACTTGTGAAAATTGAAATAATTTCTTTGGATGTTCCGTTAAAACACTACTTGCATGATATATCTAGGAAGTAAATTAGGAAAGATCTTCAGTAGTCAGTATCTTCATAAGATTTCTACGTTAAGGTAAATACGTGCTCCTCACACTTCCCTTTTTAATGTCGCATTCTTTATTTCTTGAGGAGCTTCCCGCCATTTCACATTGATCCTTCATCCAATTACTTTTTTTACCAGTCCATTACTTTCAATTTCTGACCTACCCGTTTCTTACTTTCATATTCTATCTCCTGCTAAAATATTTTCCTATCCCACCCCATACAGCACTTCCTCTTCATTTTCTATCAACGCAACTCCTTTCTTCCCACTTAACGCCTCACCCGTATCGCGAACGCATATTTTGATGTCCCCTTTTCGAAAGTTCCTCGATTCACACCCAAATGGCAGAACACTCATTTTCTGAGTTTCTCACTCACACCAAGGATTTTGCCAATCTTTTCCTGATTCCTCCATCGAGAACTCAAGTCATCAGTTTCCTTCACTTTGTGGAGTCTTCCTTGCCAAAAGCAATTCTTTTTTTAAACCTCATCTGAACTTTCATCCTATACTGAATTCCCAACCCAAGTAGAATACATTACCAACTTATACTAAGAGAAGGTTTTCCCCATTCACCCAGACTGTTAACTTAGTTTTGTTTTATATTTTAAATATCATGACTATAGTTGTTATTCCGACTCCATTCCTCTATAATTTGTCCACCTTACTAGTAGTGTTATACCAAGTTTACTAGCTTACTAGTATTTACAAGTTTATGATACACATGTTATGCAACAATATTTATAATATATAATAATATAAGTTTATAATACAATAATAATGCAATACAATAATATAAAATACAACAATAATACGATACAATAATTTACAATACAATACAATACAATAATAATAAAATATAATACAATATTGTAATTATAATAATATAAGTTTATAATACACATACACACGCTAATACAATTACATTTATAATACATAATATATACACCGCTGCCACCAGGCCTGATGGCCTAATCGCAGCGTAATTTGAATAAATAAGTAATACTAGTAATACTTGTGAACTACTTTCGGAATGACTTCAGATAGACTTTTTCCCGCATATCTTTCTATGCTATTTCAATTCATACTGCAAGCAGATCGACAACACTAATTTCATGTCGGCATCATATCGGGAAAGCCGTTCAAAAAAAATGGATTGAAAATATTCTGATTATTCGCTGCAATTTATTCGTCCGGCATCGAACCCGGGTCTTCCTGGTGATACTTACTATGCAGCACAATAGAAGATCACCATCTCTAAATATCTGTGAAAATTCAAGCAGAAATATTATCTGCAACTGCCTCAAACGACGTCCTACTTTTCCCTTATATTTCTTATGAGAGAAAAGTTAATGTGCTCTGGCATCGAATCCAGGAATAGTACGGTCTTCTGAAAACTGTTTTCTTAAACTAGTTTTAACCATACATCTTCCAGCCAAGCACGAACTTCCTATCATTTCGATAAGTGCATCAAAAAAATAATGAAATACTAACCCTATGTATTTTAAACGGGAGACATATTTACCACCCGGCATCGAACCCGGGTCTTTCTGGTGAAACTTCCTATGCAACATAATAGAAGATATTAATCTTTAACTATGTGCGAAAATTCAAGCAGAAATATTGGCTGCAACTGCCTCAATCGAAGTCTTACTTTTCCCTTATATTCCTTCTGAGAGAAATGTTAATGTGCTCTGGCATCGAACCCAGGAATAGTACGGTCTTATGAAAATTTTTTTCTTAAACCAATTCTTACCTTACACTTTCCGGCTAAGCACGAACTTCCTATTATTTCGAGAAGTGCATCAAAAAAATAATGAAAAACGGCTCCCATGTATTTTAAAGGGCAGATCTTTGCATCGCCCTAGCATCGAACCCAGGATATTGTTTGTGAAAGTCGTTGATGTTTTCGAAAGTCCAAGACCATAAATATATGCAACTTGAGTTTTATTTCTCTACCTATCCGGAAAGTATTTTTTTTTAATTCCCGAAAATCACGGCAATGCATTTAAACGGGAAAAATCGGGACTTTGGGGCCCCCTGGAATCGAACCTATGACACTGAGGATCAAAGTCGCTTTTTTCCTGGGGGTTTCACGTTATGGCCAATATGTCATAAAAATTTCAAGTCAATGACGCTTGTGGTTTAGCCTGTGAATTTGTATCCTATCTTTATAGCTATATATATGAATGAATCCGGAGAAGCATCTATATATAAAATAGATATACTACTAAATTTTCACTCCTTTATCAATTTCTCTCCAAGATTCTTTCGACACCCCTTCAGAATATGCAGTGCGCATACCTTGAAAGTGCCGGAGATAAATGATACCTTGTCTTAATAACTCCAGTATATTATATCTCCTAGGTTGTGAAAACACACGAAAAGTATTATCAGACACTTACTTAGCTCTATCATTTACAATTTCTTAGATTGTGTAAACTTGCGAAAAACAGCTAATAAATAATGGCCGTTGCGAGTATTACCATCGTTTGAGAGCAGATGGACGCTAAAAATCGATATGGGATAAACATGACGAAATGGAAGTGATTTTGGATGCTAAATTCCGCGTCTATCATCTCCCATTCGTAATGAAAATGTACGTTTGCATCGGTTAAGCATTTCCTTCCACAGCTCATCCGGTGGTAACAAGTGCGCCCTTGTCTTTTCACGAGAATCCGTCCTTTAATCTGGCGGCGGCGGTTGGGATAGGCCCCGGTGACGCCTGGGATCGTGAGTTGGAATATCAATGGGCTTTTGCCCTTTGGAGAGTTGGACGTGGTCAAAGTGGTTCTTTCCGAGCGGTGGTTTCACCTCCATGTTTCATTCATGCGATTAGCAGCTAATTGCCGACAATTTTACGCCGCGTTTCTTCACCACACTCGTTCATTTTCTTTAAATGCGTCTCTCTTTGTGATCGCGATTTTCATTCGTGTGGATGCTCGCGGATATAGGGACAATGATGGCGTATCGGTATTTTCCCCTCTACTGTTAATTGTCCCTTCCCGCTTTTACGAAAGCAAAACTAATTGCAGATTAAGGGTGGATGGAGTCATTGAGCCATTTCCTTCGCACGTGTGTAGCTAAAAGGAGGAATATTGAGTATATAAATATTGGAATATTAATTATTGAAGGTGGTCTGGTATGATTAAATGTGGTGATGATGTGAAAATTTGTTTTTAATGAAAATATTTTCAGAAAGAGAAGATACGATTATCGAATTTGAAAACCACAATATTACTGTAATATGCTGTATTTATAAATACTAGTGATCACCCAGTGGGCGAAATTCAACCGGAATTCCTTAAATTTTAAGTTTGAGCGTTATTGAGGTTCTTTTGTCAGTTCTTTTGTCTTTTACCATGTCATGTTCTTTTGTCTTTTACCCCTAGAATTATTTCTTATAATGTTTTTGAAGTTTATTCTATTACATCAGCCGCCAGCGTGTACAAATACGTCATTAGAGTGTGTTGTGTGTAATTCCCTTCAATACCAACTACAAAAAATACGCAATGACAGCTTGTAGTTTTGTGTATTTTTTGATACAATTAATTGGGAATTTTAATTTTTACGTGTTATTATTGAATAAAATAAACGCTAATACAAATGAGACTTGATAGTCATAAAGGTATAAGATATATTTTATATGGATTACATATTTTATTAAGTTAAAGGTTATGTTTATTTTTTGTTCATGTTTACCGATGCACAATGAATGGACATACATCGTTTACTCTTAAAATGTAATTTGACGTTTTATCGGATTTGAAAACCAAATCATCACAGTCATATGCTGTAGTAGTAAGTATGTTTGGTTTATGTTTACCGATGTGCAATTTATAAATATCGTTTACTCTAAAAAATATTTTGTTATTTCTTTCGCTTCGTTCTTGACTTCCAAAATATCAATCCAAATGTTCTTAATGGTGAACTTGGATCATGAATCGGTTTTTTATTCATTGTGCAGTAGCAGTGACATTTGCTTAACCCTTAAAGGACTGACGTTCCCATATGGAAACGGACTGCAGCAGGGTTCTCTAGGTAGCTAAACAATATCTTGAGTGTCATAAAATGGTCATTAAACGATATTTTGTGAGCTAAGAGGGTCCAAAGCTTAGTTTCATTTGAGTTTTGGTGCATTTAAGTCAAGGGAAATATTTCTTGTGATTTTTCGAAAAACAGGGAAATTTTGAGATGGATCCTTCTGGCAACTAATTTTTATAAGTTTTACTGTTTTTAATTTAAAGTAGTCTTTTGCTTGTATACCTTTAGTATGATGTTCTAATCATCGAAAGAATTAAATAGAGCAGAGTTTGAGGTTATTTGTTGTTGTTATAACGTTGTTTATTGCTGCGTTCCCATATGGGCACGTCGGGCCTTCCCACTACTACGCGATTTCCTTGCCGATGGCTGTCAAGGAAAGCTATATATAGTATATAAAAGAATATTTTGCGACATAATACATTATTTTTGGTGCAATTAAGTTAAGAATTATTTTAGTTTTAAGTTGTGACAAAAAGACTATGACAATTATTATGCATATTTATGAACTAAATCTCGGAAAACCTAAATTTATATAGTAGAAGCGGCAACAACAAATATTAGCAAATGATTATTGTACTAGATATACAAATCCTTTCAAATTTTATTAGCTTCACATAAAAATGATATCATTAGAGGTGTTATAGTTTCTATTCAGGAAAAACGTAATTTTTCATGAGTCGACTTCACTGAAGGAGGCTCTCCGAATCCTTGACGAGGATGAAGAGAGTGAGGTAGATGTTACCGATTTCTTCATTTCTCCAACAGAAGAAAATGAGCGAACTGATGAAGCATTGGCTGATGAAGATGAGGAAAGATTGGTTGACAATTTTACTGGCAAGCAAATGAGGGCACAAGCCGAAATTCGGTTGGCAACCAACGAAAGTATCGGTGCTGGAGAAGACGATGGGGCAAAAAAATCTGTGCGGAGAAAATGGATAAAGGGCAGCATTGAGTGTACGGGAAGTTTTTCTGAAGCAGATTACTTTTCATACTCTAAACTTAGCTGCATCTAATTGCTAGAGCTCTTCATCGATGACAATTTCGTCGCATTCATAGTGGAACAAAGTGAGAATTACGCCCGATTTTTTAATTGCCCCAGTCCACAAATTACAGCAGAGGAGATGCGAGCCGTCATTGCCATTTTGATTTTATCCGGGTACAATGTTCTCCTGAAAAAAAAATATTACTGGGACGCGAAAAAGGATGTACATATTGAATTGGTTAGTAGAGCGACGAGGAGGGACTGATTCATCCAAATAATGAAATGTTTACACTTAGAGGATAATACTAAGTTAGACAGTCAAACGATGGGTTCTACAAAGTCTGGCCTACGATGAAAATAATTACACAGAGATGTTTGCAGCATTTGGTGCCTTCCCAGTTCTTAGATTGTGAAGAAGAGATGATAAGATACTATGGAAGACACAGCTGCAAGCGATGTAGTAGAGGTAAATCGATAAGATTCGGTTATTATAATTTGAAGTGGTATGTGAAATAATATAATAGCATTAGTTTATTTAGCTCAATATATAATTTATACGAAAGAATTTATTGCCACATTTGAAAGGATGTGGCTACAATGGAACTGGGCGAATCAGAAAGAACCGGATTCCGAAAGATTGTCCGCTACCACCAAAAAATGATCTAAAAAAGGAGGAGAGTGGAAAGAGCATCACAGCTATTTCTACATGTGAAGGAATAGGAATCACTAAATGGCTGGACAATTTGGTAATTGTGGCAGCTTCAACAGCGTATGGAGTTACGCCGTTGATGAAAGCTAAAAGGTTTTATAGGAAACAAAAGAAAATTATTCAGCTTCGATAACCCTACTTCATATCCCAGTATAATAAGCATATGGGTGGAACTGACCAAATTCATGTAAATTCACTGCATATTGGTAAGATATGATTTATATAAATTATTTGCAACTCAGAAAATCGAATAATCTATTATATATAGACGCTTCTCCGGATATACCTATATATATATACACTCATTCATAGGGGATCAAAAGTTTCACCATGTTCCACAAGTGCTATCGACTTGAAATTTTTACGACGTTATGGCCATGACGGGTAACCTCCAGAAAAAATCCGATTTTGCATCTCAGTGTTATGGGTTCGATTCCAGAAGGCTCCGAAGTCCCGATTTTCTCCATAAGGATACATGGTGAGGATTTTCGAAAAATATTTTGAGGCACTTCCCGGAAAAGGAAAGACTTGAAATTTTAGGGATCGCTGGATGCCGTGGAAATCCAACGAAAATCAAAAAGACATTTTCGAATATTGTCAATGGTTCGATTCTAGCTTGGGGCAAAAATCGGCCGTTTAAAATGCATTGCGGCGATTTTTAAGATTTTTTTTGGACCCTTTACCGATGGCATGGTAACTTGAAATTCGGCATGGTTTTAGATATCACCAATATATTTCACAATCAGATTTTTTATATTTGCTGATGGTCCTCGGTTCGATCCCAGAGGGCCTTTTACGTTCCTCAATGCATTTCTTATGGAGATAACGGAAACAAATTTTAGGTACTTCCCGGCATGATATCGACTTCAAACTTTGCAAAAAATAAAATCAAGTCTTATATAATCATACTGTGCATTTATAACTACCAATGTGTCCTGGGTTCGACACCAGGCGTCTCTAAAATCAGTAACTGATCCGATTTCTAGGAATTAATTTGAACCCTTTCCCTTTAATATTAAAACACTAAATTCGGTATATATATAGAAATAGTACATAAATTTCGAAAAGAGGTTTTAGATTTCCAAGATCGTCCTTGGTTCGAATCCAGAGAGCCATTTACATTCGTGAAAAGTAGAACGTCGTTTGAGGCAGTTGCAGCCAATATTTCTGCTTGAATTTTCACACATAGTTAGAGATGGTGATCTTCTATTGTACTGCATAGCAAGTTCACAAGGAAGACCCAGGTTTGATGCCAGACGTTTAAATAGAAGCGAATTTTAAGTATATTTTCTATCCTTTTTTCTTCCTTATAGGGTCCGTCCCGATATGATCCCGATATGAAATTAGTGTTGTCGATCTGCTTGCAGTATGCAAGCAACATTTTACTCGTAATAATAATAAAAGGAAATCCTCAGATCCAAGGACAAAATTAGAGTTTAGACGGGAGATTGCTCAGATGTACTTTACTCGGTACAAGACGGAATAAAAACCACCCGGTGGACGACTCAGCAAGGCTTCCACGTCAAAAACTGTTATGGCATGATCAATTAATCGGTGTAATTGGTGACATACCGCAGAACAAGGAAAAACGCTGAGCATATGAAGAGTGCGAGAGCCGTGGGATAACAATGCGTAATAAGTGCGATGTTGGGCTCTGTGTTAAATGTTTTACAAAGTACTTAACAAGATAATTATAAAACAAATACTTATATCTTCCAAGAAAAACCATTTCATACAATATTTTTTCAAAATAAATATGATTTTTTTCAATAAAATGCTTTTTTTAAATTTCATCATGGCGCGCGAAATAGTAGTAGTGGGAAGGACTGACGTGCCCATATGGGAACGGGCATTTGCAACGAACCTATTATTGTTAACTTTTTTTAAACAATTTTCTGTTGTTAATTTAGGTCATCTGAATACCAATATACTAAAATTAGGGTAATTTTTAAGAAAAAATAATTCTCGTCCTTGGAGGTTTAAGAGATTCAGTATTAGATTTTTTATATTATTTGACAACTTTAAGAAGTTTTTATTGAGAATTTGAGTTATACTCTATGGACTAATTTCGTGCGCCCCTTTTCTCTGTAATGATCGACGGAAATGATCATCTTAATTGTTTGTAACCGTCAGTAGTTTCTCTTGTACTATTATATGTGAGCCAATATTCACTAACTTCGATTGAATCAATCATATTTTATATTTATTTCTCATAAAAAGAAGTCTAAATTATGAGATAAGCAGATTCTTTTATTTTACAATCCATTATTCGAGTTGACACCTCTCTCACCAAAAAAAGAAAGAGTTTTTTTATTTTAATTAAAATATATTTCTTATATTTCTGAGATGTCGACTTCGATTCAGAGAATTAACTTTCTGAAAGATCTGTATAATGCTACGGAAGAGAAAATTGAGTTAGTTTCAGCTTAAAAAATGAGTTTTATACATTTTCATCCACTCAAGAGGCACATGGTAGAACCACTTTCCTGATTCAAATTAGTGTAATGGTTACTTAAGTTTTATTATATTTTCATTTTGTTGGTTACACTCATTTTGCAATATGTATTTCTCTTTTACGGAAGCATTTAGCCAGTTCACAAATTGAGTTCATCTCAGATACAATTAAAGGGAATCTAACGTAATATTACAGAACGACTTGAGGTAAATATAAGTATTATTATTGTGGTTTGTAACAATTTAAAAGAAATATTTAATTTCACTCTTCGATAAAACTGTGGAATGTACACGCATAATTTGTCCCATTTTTCTTTGCGAATGTGTATTTTTATTGCCAATAATCGATTTAATAATTAATTAAATACTGTAGCAAATTTTAAACGGATAAATCACTAATCTAGGCTGCTCTATTCTCCTTAAATGCATACCCATAAATGAGTTAAATTGAAAAATGTCAGTTGGAATGTAACCTTTCTGATTTGACCGGATTTCCGCTGGCATTTCTCGTACTATTTCTCGTATTTCTATTGAAATTGCTCGATAATTGTCGAAACCGGGTTTCAATCGGTGATCCAATATTTGCTCTCGTTTCTTTCTTTCGAGCTCCGAACATTCGTAATTATACTTGTCAAATGGTAAGCTCGGTCGAGAGATGCGATCGATTCCCTTAAACGTTTTAAAGCGGCCTTCGCCACACATCTTTCCAAGGAAGATTGATGAATGAATTTACTTTATTTACGTGAATAGATCCAATGTGAAATTTTAAAGGAAATGGTTTGTATATGTCCTATATTTAAATTATCCATAAATATTTTTTACGACTCAAAAGATCCTTAATTTCCGTATTGCTTATTATATTCCCGGAATTATAAATTTTATTTCTACGATATCTGATGAATTCTCTGTAAACGTAGTCGGTGAATTGGTCCGGGGGGAATTCGTACGAGGGGAATTGATCTCCCGACAGATTGGTACGCGGGGAATTGATCCCCCGCACTGATGTTGTACTATTGTTATTCAGTCTTATGTTAATCTACACGCCCTGATTATTGGTTAATGTTATAAATAAATTAACCGTGGGGTTGGGTTGGGTTGGCAGTTACAACATCAGCGCGGGGCATCAATCCCCCTGTACGAATCTCTCGGGAGATCAATTCCCCGCGTACGAATTCCCCTTGGACCAATTCACCGGGCGCCCTCTGTAAACGTCAACAGGCTTTGTGAGAATCACGGTAGCGATGCGTGCAAGCACGCGCCGCGGTGTGTTCAACTCTTCCTGTGATTTCTCACACCCTCGGGCTGTGTAATATTATTGCATGAGTAATTTCAGATCTAAAATATTTATTTTACGGGTACAGCCTAACAAGAATGGTGTCAATTTACCGTAAAACGAGAAACCGTGAGAATTAGTGCAATATTAGGTGCTGGCATCTGTCTAGTATGCAGCCAGAATGTAAATCTGTGATTAACTATGTGAATTTATATGCAGCTGGAATGAAATTCTGAAATTATCTATGTAAATTTGTGGTTGTTTTCATAAATATTATCTGTTACCTTTTAGATTAGGCGGAAGAGGCCATCTTCAACGACTTCCCCTATCCATTCGCTTGTGTTTACTTCATTGTTTAGGAGTAACATTGACGGGAAGAATGGTAATAACCTTCAAAGAGTCATAAATACAAAGATAAACCTCAGATGAAGCTATTTAGCTAACTGCTGTTGTTTAAATAAACATCAGAGCGTTGCTGTTCATCACAAATAAACAATAGATTTACGTAAACCTCTCCCGAACCGTGTTTCCGTTTAGACCCACATCCGTCGTCATCGAAAACTTACAGGCCATTTGAGCTAAACTTCCCACCTTTCATTCGGACGCTCACGGAAGAAAATTGCAGAAGATTCCGTTTAGAACAACAGCATCTTTTGGAGCAATCGCGAAAGTTCTCTTCGGAAAGAGTGTTTAAAAGTTAACACCATCATTGAGCGTCTTCTTCATCCACGATGGAACTCTTCCGAGGACTTGGGAGGTTAAGTTACCGATCCAAACTTATAAATGCTCGTTAGAGGAGAAACGGTCACGTATGCTAGAAAATATGTTTTAACATTCCCAGTAAATGCTTCCTCCTGGTCGTTAAGGTCAGCGTTATTTCCGTCATTACTATTTTACTCGCGATATATCGTTGGGTTCGCAAATTGCTCCCAAGTTCTCCTACGGAGCACTTATATCGCCGCGGGAACGCTAATGAAATTCCCGCAATTTTACGCTCTTTGGGAACTAGGATGGACAAAGGGCTTTGAAACGTGTAGCTACTTCCACATCTAGCCTACTCGAATCCTGTGGTTGTGTCGTAAACTTTAATGGTGTTAGTGAATCTTCGAGAATAAAAGGGTCTTACTCATGAGTGGGTCACATTCCTCCAGCGGCGGCAGACTACAGGTACTAAATCAGGTTGTCCCTCTCGCGGCATATCTGGAGCGAAGATATCAATGCTCGTTATTGGGCGAAAGAATGGAGTATGATGTTGTCAAGGGGGCAATGTTCCTCAATTGGTATGGGAAAAAAATTTCTGGCTTTTTTGTTTTCCTGTTTTCCTTTAGTGCCTTTAAAGTATTAAGTGAAACTGAACAAATTATGTTTTGTATGCAGATTTGCGTGCAATATGACTGTCTGCTTAGAGGCAGAGTTTGCGATATCATTTGAAACATGTGAATGTCAGTTATACATTTAATCGTTAGAGTTTCTTCTGCTATAACTTGAGTATATTTCTATGAAAATCTAACACTGATGATAATCATGTCTTTATTAGCCGAATTTAATGTAGTATTTACTCTTACATTTTAACTTTCAAGGACCAAAACAAGCAACCATACCTTAACCAGGATTCGACATTACTTGGGTATCACGCTAAGCGCTATGCCGCCTAGGCTGGCGTTGTAATGTATTCATAATGAATATACTGGATAATGTATTCTCTGTCCTACTGCCTTACTTACTGTAAAATACTGGCATACTATTGTTTCAGTTTTGCTAATGGCTGTCACAATATGAAATGTACTGAAATATATCATTTGTCATTTGGTACAGGATGGATAGAAAAATGCATCATTTTTTTGTCCCAGTCTTGATCATGGCTGTGATGAATGGAAAGCTACTGAGGTATGAGTGAATAATTGAACTAATAATTGCTCTAATCTCCTTACGAAATACGTAGAAAAGTGTCACTCGTAGAGTAATTGTGCTTCACTAGCGTGGAGATGTTCCGCTTATAGCATTCTGGCTCAGGGAGGAAAGTAAGGGCAAACTACCTCACTCCCCATCCTGCGTAGTGAACCTCATTCCTTTCTGCAAGCCCTTAGTAGCTTATGTCAGAGAGGATGAGGTACCAACCGGATTCCGGGCTGAGTACTTCGTAGACAGTATGAGATATAAGTGATTTTGAATATTTGAATTCATCTCGACTACTCCTTATTAAATGTCATAAAAATGCTTATTCTTAGGTAATTTTTGTCGCCTTTACGTAGACTTTCCCTGCTGATAGTATTTTGGCTCAGAAAATAAAGTAAGTGCAAACTATCTCACTCTTCATCTTTCCTAGCCGCTCCATACCCTTTCCACTGGTTTTCGTTATTAATTGTCGAGAGATGGAGTACTCCACCACCCTGTAGGCCGATGACTTAACTTGTGGGAAAAAATAATATGAGTTACATTTTAGCGATAATGGAACGCCCACTCGTCTCGTTAACTTCCTGCTCCATGAGCTCAAATTCAGCTTTTCACAGAACAAGCGTAATTCGCGAGATTATCATGACCAAAAAAATAATTCAGCCTCACTTATTCCAAGCGATGCTCGTCACAAGGGGAAATTTCACAAATGAGGGAGCTTGCAAACAACAACCTCGGATTAGTTCTGAGTAGCTAAAACTTGATGGTGGGTGTTACAACATAAAGGTCACGATTTAAAATTTAATTATTTACTTTTGGTTGGGGATGGATGACCGGAGAAAATATTATGTGCTTCCTGTATTGAGTTACTCATTCGCACTTGCTACGTTATTCGTGAAGTATCAAGTTTGGTGCATTATAATGTCTTCTTTGAGGTTGTGTGAGCATGATCATTTCATAAGGAATTTGTTGAAACAACTATTTTTATGAATTTACGTCATGATGGAGAACCTATAGATCTCAGTAAAAAATAATTTGATAACACTGAAATTTTGACGTCATAATGCATTTAAACAATACTCAACGGTGGTTTTAAGAAATAATTCCTTCTCATTTCCGGTTAATTTTATGCTCATAAAGATATCAGCTCTCTTTCATTTAATGGTGCGGACGCAGTCACAATCTGGGTTATTAGTAATCATTCTGGGTGATTTTATATTCATTTGGTTCTTATTTCCATTTTTGCTATTTTTTATTGTTATATCATGTGAACGTTATTTCTGCAGTATTTAGATTACAGTTTTTTTCTCTGAACCTTATTCCCACATTCTGATGGGGTCGGCTGATGAATGATGGCTTTAAGTGATTATGAGGATGAGGTTGGTTTTGTCGATGATTGACTTTTTACGGCCGGATGCCCTTCCTGCCGCCAACCATACACGGGGAAGTCAGACAAACACACACAACCATTCCCTGATCTGAAATATCCTGATCAGCCGGGATTTGAACCCTTGGAGTTTGGAGCGATAGCGCTTAGCACGCTAACCACTCGGCCACCAAGGCCGGGTGGTGTTTATATTGCAATAGTATTTCTAATATTTCTACTTCTATTATATATGAATTATTCACTTAAAACAATTAAATTTAAAAATAAACTTAATAAAACCAATTTAAAAAATATGTTTAACGTTATTTATATTTAGGAAATCAACTTGAAATAACAAATTCAAAAATTTTATTGTCAGAAATAATGCATACAAAGTCTAAACAAAAAATCCTAAAGGAAAAAAGGCAAAAAATCGATAACGTTGAAAATACATTTTTTAAATCTCGTCAAGTTTTTACAATGTTTAAATATTCCCTTTGAAATAATGTTTCATTTTCTATTCTGCGATCTAATTACAGAAAACCATGTAATTATTGAAAATCATCAATCAATATTGATTTCCTAAATAAAGTAGTTTTACACCTCAGATTTCATAGTGGAATAGAGATATGGCTGCGATATTTGTGCTAATTATCGGTTGATTGTGGTTTGATGAAATTGGACGTCAATTCGAATAAAGCAGTTCATTCTAATTCAAGTTCCATTATCAAACGTTCTCATTTCTTTCAGTATCTTTCTTTGCTGAATTCGATATCTCCATCTGTTGATCCTTTTTTTCTTGCCTAAAGGGACGTTTTAAAAAATTAAGTTTAACACTCGCTTTATATCTATTCGATGAATTTTACCTTCCAAGAAGTCTCTAAGTCTCTTTAAAGTCCTAGAAGATATTGGTCGTCTCTTCTCGGAAGTAGCCGCAAATAATGACGGCATTCTTGACTTCTATTTCCGAAATAAGACGTTCTGTGATTTGGTTTTTCATTCGCTCGAATGTTGAAGACTTTAAACCTCTGATAATGTATGAGATCGAGGCCACGTTGTTAAAATAAATATCTAAGAACGGTAAGGAGAAATATAATCTTCAATAAATCAATCTGTCAAATGTTACGAAATTATTCAGCTTTAGTTGTTTGTCTCCAATCGAATTCCCAAAAGCTCAGCTATTTAACTTTATTTTGGCGTTAACATTGTGACCGATCAATTAAAAATGCAGTTATATTTAGAGATGGGAACCTCGAAAAAAATGAAACGTTTAAAATGTTTGAAAAAAACGTTTTTTCATTCGTCTTGCAAAAAACGTTTTTTTCGTCAATTTTAAGATGGCGTTCTTCGTGGTTTATCCGATAGATTTACTATCCTAATTAGTAAATTTTGCAGTTGACCTGACCTAATAACTTGTAAAGAATGTATTTCTCTAGTTTTTACAACGATTTTATAAAAAAAACACAAGTGTTTATATGTTTGCAAGACTGATGCATTGTATAAAATCAACATTTTCAGGCGTAACTTTGTGGAAGTTTGTCTTCATGATAAAATTAAAATGAGTTAATAGCTTTGTAAAAGCAATCTATGATAGGGTGTATAATTATAAGTGTATAAATATAGTGTATTATATATATATATATATAACTATATGATAAGTGTAGAAAATTTCGAAAATTTTCCCCATGTGGTTCACTAGTGAACGTTAAGTTTCATGTTGCTGAACAGAAAATAGTGTACATAGTTGTTTTTTGACACCACGTATTCACGTGTTGGAATTCATCAAATTCAGTGATCCACTTCAGGCTCTTAGTGGAAGACGTATCTTTGCATGGATTATTTTGGCGTGTGTATCATCGTTCGAACTTAGTTTTCAGATGTTCAAAAGAGCAAAAAAATTTTATCACTTTAAAAAACCCCGCATAACTCGATTCTGATCCACAGCTATTGCTCTGGAATCATTATTTACTAACAAAAGTGTGCTGCAATAGATAGCGATTGATGCGAATCCTAAGAATCTATCCCTGAGGTTTCGTCACGACAAAAAAAAACGTGTACTATCCGAAACTTAACTTTTGGATTTTTTTAAATAATCTGCAAGACGTTCTGAAACCACTTAAAGCTTACATAATCGACATGGCAAATGATGAGCCACAGCTTAGCAAAGTCTGCTGCATTTTCCTAGATCCCTTTGAAAGAGTAAAACATTTTTGTATGATCACAACTGAAATTACTGATGGTCGCAGTTGTAAAATAATAAATTTAATTAAAAAGAGAAGAGATTAGGCCGTGACGAAGTCCCATTTGCCAGCTAATTTTTTTGACCCTTCAAGAAAAGGTTCGAGCTTGGAACCATAAAAAATTTTTGATGTTTTTAAATTTGTTGATATTCTCGCCAAATCAGATCCCACCTTCAGTGAAGAGAATATAGCTGAAATCCATTCCTAGATGGCAAACAACGTGGCTGACGATGGTAACTGGAAGACACCATACGTCATTTCAATATCTAAAAAACTTTCGCCTCTAATTTTTTGGAAGGGAATATGCTCCAAAACAAAAGTCTATTGAGTTGCCGTAAAGTTTTTCACTTCCACCCGCATCCTCGGCGACGGAAAGAAGTTATAGCCAGCACGGAAATATTCACAACCTAAGAAGAAACCGCAGGACTAATGAAAGAGCTTTGAAACCTATTTAAATCAAGCACAACTTGAAATTACTGGAAACTGAAAGAGCTAAAGTTTCAAGCGATAATCTCTCGAAAACTGGATGGAGAGGAAGTTGTTACACTTGCGTTTGTAGATGAAAACATTTCTTCACTCATTTCCAGCGAGGAATCAGATCTAGATGGCCTTGTGGAGGAATTTGAAGGCACAGTTACTGACTAATCCAATCCAGAACATATGGCCACTTTGGTTCTTTTGCTTTTGCATCGAGTTTTATGCATCTTTAGAGTTGTGCCATACAGACTATAATTTATCTACAACTTATAAAGACTATAATTTAACTACAAATAATACAAGTATGGCTGTAATTAATACCATGGAAGATGATATTGCCCATGATTAAAACAATGATGTAAACATTTATCCGTCTTATTTATAATTACCTAGGAACTTTTTAACTCATTTTTCAAGCATTCTAAGATACGAAACGGAATTGTTAAAACAAAACATGTGTCATCATAATTAGATTGGAATATCAAACAAAAATGTTGCTGCGGTTTGTTTTTAATTTTACTGTTTTTAAGTCTAAATTAATCCCCTATACTATTAGATAAAAAAACCACTGTCGATATACTTAAAAGATATAAACATTTTTCGTAGATGTTTTTGCTATTCGAGGCAAGTCGTATTAATATTATAAATAATTTATTTATTATTTACATTAACTCCTCCCTTACCTTGCGAAAACTGGAGGATTCCTCAGCATTTATATCCAATTGAATATTTTCCTTTAAAATTCAGAACCAGTTAAAGGTGGCTGAAATAATTTCATATCTAATACTAATAGTTATACTTATCATAACTATTACATGCTTAATCCATTTGGTTCCTTTATTGGCTCTTGAATATGACAAGTAAGAAAGATTTAAGTTTAAGATCATCGAGTATTCAAATGTGATTTTCAGCGCATCATTGTTCATAATTTTGTAATAAACTTACGTCATAAATTTCAATTTTTTCAGTTTATATTGTCAATGAGTAATATACACATAAATGTCTAATTTCAATCCTAATATGGGAATAAAATGTAAAAAACGTTTTTTAAGAAATAAAAATGTTTTTTATTTTACGTTTTAAAACGTTCGGATGAAAAAAACTTTTTTTTTCCCATCACTAGTAATATTACCATATTATTCATCAATATGGATTCTGGCAATAGATAAAAGATCAAGAACTGCTTTCGCGTAACTCAAATCTATGTAATTACCTACACAAAAAAATAAATGTTTATCTGAAAACCTCAATTTGGGTAATTTTAAGAGTTTGTAAAGGTACAGTTTGATATCCGATGGATTCTCCTTTATAATTGTTGCCCTACTTTTAATTTTTATTCTCTTCATTTTTTGCTGTTTTTGTTGTATTTATTACAATATCACTGTAAATTGCCATTTCTCTGCTTGATGTGGTCAATATATAAATGAATGAATGAGCGATCCTTGACCGTGGATCGATTACCTTCGCCCGTCACTATCCCATTTCCTGTGCGATCCGAATAACTAGTTCCCAGACTCTCCCATCGTTCGCTACACGATAGATTTCACTATGTTAGTAAACTATGTTAGTGAGTCAGCGCGGCATGAATAGAGTCAAGGTGAATCAATACGGGATAATTCCCGGCAAATGTATTTACTCCGTCCATCCGCGGAAAGTAATCCGAAAGGCATTTCAGGCCAAACTGAATTAGGACGTTTCCGAATTTATAATTTAAACACCCCCTGGCGGCGCCTAGTTTATACCGTGGAACTGTAAGTACAACTCTTTGTTTATCCCGGGAAACAAAGGTTTGAGTTATGCCGTCGTTGTGTGTTTTCATTTTCCCGAAGATTAAAACTACCCAGCCCTGGCTTTCGTTAATCCCTTTAATGCGTTTTCCGGCAAAAGTCTCCCGGTTTATACCTATAAAAAGCTCTGCAATACCTCCGCGCCGGGAATGAAATTCTTTCCGTCTGTTATTCCCATTGCGCCGTGCACCCCTTCATTTATTTTGAAAAGGAAATCATCGTCCATTTTTCTCCCGTTTATATTTCATCCGCGAACTGTTTCGCAAAGTCGGGATGGATGGGGCATTGTTTACCCGGGACCCCATGGGGAGATTATTGGCCGGGCTGGATTGCGTCAAGCACTGAAAAACCGTGTTTATCCAGCCGCTGCTTTTCGCACCGAATAAAATAATTCGGGTGTTGGCAGCCTCTTCTTTCCGCTGCGGCAAAGCCGTTTCAAAGTCGACCGAAATCTCGTCCTGATAACGAGATAATGAGCTCGAGTATGGTGGTCTTCCCCGGCCCCACCCGGTTTTTTTGCAGGCGAGAAGAATCTTTTGGTTAAAGGATGCCTCGTCTATTTTTTTCCGGAGATTCACTTCTTCCTCATTTGCGGGTTTCTGAGAAGCGATTCCCATTACCGGGAGCGGGTTTAAGTTAGCTCCCCAGTCTATTTTCTCCGTTGAGAGTAATTTATTTTTGCGTAATTTACCTGTCTCGCGTTGAAGTGTGGGGGGCAAGTGAATGGCGAATTTCAGAGTCACGCAGTTGTTTCAGTTCCGAGGAGAGAATTTACGTTCAATACAACTCTCTTCCATTGGTTCCCTAGATTTGAAACAAACTTCATATTAATGACGAAGTTTGCCGTATCGCTATATATATCAGAGGAAACTTAATTGCCTCCGTGTCTTGTCATCTTTTGAGATTATTTATTATGGTTCAAGAAGGTTGTCTCGAAAGTTAAATTTAAGGAAGAAATTTTACAATAGAATCCAGCGTAGTATAGTAAGGATAGCTAAGGCAAAATATCTTATTCAGGGATATGTAGCGTAGGTAATATATGTTCGTAAGTCTGGGTTTATCTCTATTTTAGCTAGTGAATGCATTATCTGAATCCCGAATTCTTGAATTGCCTCGTAGTATGTCATTCCAGAGTCTTATTGGAGAGTCATCTCGTCAATAAATATTCTGCCTTTCGTTTTTCTGATATCTGTAGTCTTTATAAAAGATGAAATATCGTAATTTTCACAGTCATGTCCGTTGTGATAATCCCTTTATTTTTTCTTTCGGATGCAATTTTTCTGATGGTTTAGCCATGTAAATCATATCCCAATACCTTATGAAATATCATGCATTTTTTATCAGAAAGACATCGCTTTGAATAAAAAACATTCAGGACTACTACTACTATGATTCTACGAAGTACTACCTCCTCTGCAGAATATTATACGAAATAGAATCTTAGAGAATTTATGGAATAGAATTTGTTGAAATGCTCTTTTATATGAACAGAAAATAATTGTTCACTTATTTGTATCTACGATTACAGTTTATTTACTACTCGTACACTAAAAGTATGTATTGAACTCCCCAGTTTTTATTACAGTATCACACGTTAAGCATAGTCTAATAAATTGAAATTGATGAGATAATGAGCTTTTTTTAATACACATCAAATTGCGGTATGACCTTTCAAAATATAATCACTGCGGTGTATTTGCAGTTAATTTATTAGTTACTATTTTGTTGTAAACAACCGAATTGTGTTCCAGTTATATCGGGGGTGGATGTCCCTAAAAGACTGAAGTCGATGACAGCTAGTTATCTACAATTTTCCTTGCTATATAAAACAATTTATCAGTATTGTTAAGTAAACATTTATATGCAAATAACCCGTATATCCTCCGCCCTTTTCCCTAAAGTTTATTTGGGGTAAAATATCTTCAAGTTCATAAATTAAGGTTTTTCTTGATTTAAAGACTCTGTCGCCCTCAAGATAGGAATTAAAATATTTTCTCCCACCGTAATTCATTGCTAAATTATAAAAAGTTTTCCTTCTCGTACAACTCTGATGCGATTCCGTCGATTTCTCTAAATTTATTATGAAGTTTCAGAAGTGAATCGTTGTGAAAGAATGAACAAGAGATAAGGAAAACCGATTCTTATTTATTCACATTTTTTGATAGCGCCTTTGGAAACGATTTGCGCCAATTCTTCCAAAATAATATCTATATAAATATATCTCTTGTTTGAGATTCGGTCTGCTAGAGCATCAATCATGATTATTCTAGCAGAAAAAAATCTTCTATGAAGTAAAAGTCCATGTTGTGACGCGAATCAAACTAATGATAAGTGCTCCTCTTATCAGTAGATAACGTTGAACACGCTCTCGATCTAATGGAAACAGATATTTCTTGATGATTTCTGTTGATATATTCTAAACTGAACGGATTTCGCCGATAAGTTAGTGCTGATTTAACTAAGCATTTGTAAATCTTTTCTATTTAAAGCTATTTATATTTAGCGACATAAAATGTTATCACTAACGTAACTCATAAAAAACTGTCCGGCTGCATTTGTTTAGTACGTACATTTCATTTATTACATACTTATGAATATTTATCTTAGCAGCTTATCACATTTAACTGGGTTTCATGCCCGTTGTTACAACATTAACCCTCGAGTACTCGCGTGTGGGTCGAATCCACCCGTGTGAATTTTAAAATTCCATATCTTTTTACTAGTGCTTTTTTACCTCTTCTTTCTCATAGTAGCTGAGTTTTAGAATATCCTGAACCAGCCATGTATTTCTGCCAGGTCGGAAATGGAATATTAATTATTTAAACAAATTTTTCTTAGCGGTAGTGCCAGGTAGATGAAAGACCTTTACGTAAAATATTGCATTTTTTACCTTGTTTTCGGCTTAATTTTTGGAGATATTATATAAATTTCATATCATTAATAATTATTATTAATATATTCAATGTTATTTTATTTTTTAACAGTTTACTTTTTATACGTAATATTCCAAATTCATCAGCCATCAGGGATATCGAATTTTTACTGAATATTAAAATAATTTGAAAATATTTATTTGATTTTATTTTAATAACCAGGTTAACCATTAATTGATATGACATCATCAATAATGAATTAAAAATGTATTCACTACATTTTGAGACAATTTTCCCCTTTGGAAGATGTTGGGTTGATTCCACCCAACGCGAGTACAGAGGTGACAATTTGGGATGCGAGTACTTGAGGGTTAATATCCATATAAAATATCATTAGTATGGTTTATACACTGGCGTAGTAACTTTGTGTATTTGGAATAGTGATTCAAAGAATTTTAAGAACAAATATCAACGTATCCAAAGAATGCTTAGCGGAAAAGAAAATGTATTTTACAATGGAAAAGAATTGCTTAAAACGTACCATTTTAGAACTAAAAGTTGGATATTTTTTATGGTTTTAGTGTATACACTTCTGTAGTTATTTTATGCATTTGGAAAAGTAATTCATAGAATTTAAGGAAGAAAAATAACTGATTCAAATTAATTTCATTCTAAAATTGGAAATAATTGATTAAAACATAAATAAATGTAAGTACAAGACTATACAATAAAAATACGTTAAGTGTTATACTTTTAAATTTGGGAGTTTTTCGAGTTTTTGGTAAATTTTCAGAAATTAAGAAACAATTTTGATCCCATAAATCAAGTTATAATTATTTGCAGGGAAACTCAGAAAAAGTTCCTGGTAATTTATTATCTAAATATTCAATTTCGCTGCCCTTTTATTACTGTACCCTGAGGAGACTAGCACCATCCTTTACTGCATGAAGCCGACCTTGTGGGAAATTGCTGAGTAAACCTAATTTGGAGCCTCTGAAGAAGAATTGCTCCGTAAACCTTGTCTAGTGTAACACTGCCAACTCGCCGAAAGTTTCGTAATCGAGAAATTTGCGGTTAATCGCTTACGCCTCTCGCATGAATTGCTTATTGCTAACGGCATTTTTCTATTCAAGATTTATTTTGGGAAATTAAGAGGAAACCAATTAAAATATCTAACAAGAATAACCACTTAGTAAACTAGTGTTACAAGGTACAGTGCTGTCTGGAAGAACGTTCTGTCGATCGAATACGTACGTGGAATCGTATTACACTCTTTTGTTCTTCTTCACTTGATTATTTACGTCCGTAGAGATTGTTTTTTAATAATTCAGGTTGAAATTCCGGTAACCTTTGAGACGGAAAAGCCAAACGTACCTTTTAGAACAACTTAAGAACAAAATTTCACAACATTGTTGATTTTTGTGGAAGCACTCCATGATTAAAAGTACTTCCTCTATTTTCTCCATTATTTAAAAATAATCTCAGCCGGAAGTGTGTTGTTTTCATATAACAATAATTTGAACTTATTCGACATCGATGGGCATCATTAAATTCATTAAATTTTTTTAAAGGCGGACACCTCGATAAAAATTTGCTCTCTTTAGTTAAACCTTAATTAGTCGCGCCAAAAACATTACGTAATTATTCGCATAGGGACATTTTCTCTTCCAATGGTAAATCAGCTAATACAGTTTATCATAGTACACAAATGCTTCTTTAAAAAAATCTGATGTGGCCAGCACATGACTTTCTCCATATTTTAGATGTAAATATTTACATACGACAGTAATTTCGAACTCTATATTCCATCTAAACTTAGAAGATGAGTGATTAATTTAGATATTATTATCTTTGACGTCACAAACATTATAAATAATGTTTTTCGGGACATGTTCGATGAAAAATGATGAAATTGGCCTTTCGCCCCAGCGCCCAGAGCGCCCACAACGTACATAATCAGCAACTTCCGGTTTATCAGTATTTTACAAATAACTCCTATACAATCAGCGATACAAAAATATGTTTTTTACAAAAGTTATAGTAAATTATATTTTCTAAAACTTTTATAAATAATTGTATATACCTAAATATCATATTTATGGAGATATTTTGAAAACCGGAAATGAGCTTTGAAGAATGAAGCTCGACTTCCGGTTCACCGATTTTCTCCAAAATCTAATCAACTCTAAAGACACAAACCAAAATACTATACATGAGATTAGGTGTTGATCCGACAAATACTTTTTATGTTAGAGCGCCCACAAAGTACATAATCAGCTACTTCCGTTTGATCAGTATTTCACGAATAACTCCTAATCAACCGGTGATACAAAAATATGTTAAATACAAAAGTTATAGTAAAACACATTATTTAAAACTTTTATTCAGTACACAATATACCTATATATCATATTTATGGAGATATTTTGAAAACCGGAAATGAGCTTTGATGAATGAAGCTCGACTTCCGGTTTACCGATTCACTTGAAAAACTAATCAACTCTGACAGCACAAACTACAGTACTAAATATGAATTTTGGTATTGATACGACTTATAGTTTTCACGTTAGAGCGCCCACTGTCACACACACACATACACACACACACACACACACACACACACACACATACACACAGACATCATTCCGAAAATGGTCAAAACGTGTTCTAGGGACCCCAAAACATGTATTTCCGTTGAAATCTCGAAGTCGATTTTTTTCATGAAAACAATACTTTCTCTATACTTCGTATATGGAGAAAGTAAAAATGAATTAAACTTTTTAACGAAATATCCTTTTACATTAATTATCAAATAAATAAAATGTTTAAACACGTACTTAAGTTGCATTAACTTACATAATTGATATTTTTCCTATTATAAATTAACCTAAGAGCTTCAAAGTTCTAGAATATATAGTAGAGGGTTATTACTTTGATTGTCTATAACAATATTACACTATGTTTTACATACCATCTGTCGAAATATAAGAAAAATTAATTTCTCTCCTTTTGTCAAAAATGGTACGAAAATAAATTTTCGAATTTTTATGGAACTTTCAGTATAGGGGTTTTCGACCACGACAAGACTATTATTAATGTTTTCAAAATCGTAAAATTAATCCTCATTAGGGTTACCAACCAACAGGGCCTTGACTTCACATTACTCAGGAAAATTGTCGCTTTTCTGGTTTGCTCACAGTAGCCTGTAAATCTAGGAGCGGTCCAGAGATGTCTTCCGCAAACAAATTAATAAAACTCATTCTAGAAAAATAACTTACTTTGGTAACTGAATATGCACTCAATTTGATCACGTCAGTAATCACCGAGGGATGATTACTGACGGGAATACTGAGGGAAGGGCACGAATTATCCAATGCGTTTGATATCAAAGCTGTATTCGACGGAAGATGCAAAAATATATAAGAAAACGATGGATTTCAGAATGGAAACGAACATAATATTGTGAAGTTTGTCTAACTAGACCTGCCTACTGAAACTTTTCGGAGCTAAACTCACTTCAGATTCTTTTAATTGTCGTGTTTTTATTGTTGTATTCGTAACATTATCACTTTAAATTTTCATTTTTCTGCTGCATGTGATAGAAATAACAATAATTGTTTCCTGAAAACAATATGTATTATATCTTGAAATATCTTCAGGAACACATTTGCGTGCCCAAAGAACCATATATGGCTTGCGATTCGCAGTTTCCCGATCCCTGACCTGCACTAACATCTCCCTTCTCGAGCAAGCGTCTTGTCGTGGGACGACGCAGTTTTATCTGTTCCCGTCTTTTCTCCTATTCACAGTTTCCTTCTTTTAACCGACACTTCTCGCTCGCGGAAACGCAACGTTTCGCCCGCGGTGCAAATTTCATTTTCCCCGCGCGGCTTTAAAATTTAATTACAACGTTCAAGAGAGGGCGTTCATTTAATTGTGAATTTCCAGCGGGAATAAATTCCTGGTTGCATACGCTGTAGGCGCAAGGTCGTTTTGGGGGTGGTGCACGCTTCACATTTCACGCGTCACCATCGTTGTAACATTTGCCGTCGCCAATAGCGATGGCAAATGCGGCTCTTTCTAGTGATTCGCCTCAGAGCTCACAGCTCACTAAAGAGTCGCTCTCTAAAACGACTCTCCGGGAGCCATTTTCTTGGGGGGAGATTAAGTAAAATCCTACAAATATTGCATCATTATTTTGAAGGAAGGTTCATTAAATAAATGAATGAGATCAATTGATGAATCACCTCTATATATTGCAAAATATTTTAACCCAGAAATATCAAATCACTAAAATTAAATTCACTAATATTAAATCAATAATTGAATGTAGGTATTCATTGCATTAAGAATTATTTACTGAGTGCGAATAAACATAACTAAGAGAGAAGGAAGGAGCGTAGAAGAATACTCATATACGAAGAAATAGTCGTGCTTGCAGAGAGAGTTTTAAGCGGAGAAAGAGTTGTGCGCGAAGAATGAGCTGTGAGCTAAGAAAGAGTCATGTGGGAAAAATGAGCTAGAAGCGAAGAAAGAGTCGTGTGCGAAAAATGAGCTAGGAGCGAAGAAAGAGTCGTGTACGCAGAGAGAGCTGTGAGCGGAGAAAGAGTCGCGTGCGAAAAATAAGCTGTGAGCGGAATCTTGAGCGGAAAATGATTGTGAGCCCAGAGAGGTGTGAGGGTTGGGTGAGTTCTTTAAGGAGAAGGAGTCTAGACTCTCCGAATATGACTCCCTCCCCTCACAGCTCACTTTGCCGAGTCGCTCATTTGAATTGTAACGCTCACACATTGCCCATCGCTAGTCGCCAAGTCCTATCGTCCGTGAGGAATTCGCTCAGCGACTCAGTTGCATCAGATAGAGTCGCAGAGGTGTCTTTAATTAAAGCTTCTTGTCTCGTTCAGCGATGGATAAGAGTCCGGTCGATGAAGAAGAGTTCTCATTAACACTCCGCTTAATCGAGGTCCTTTCTCCTTGCTTTCTTTAGGTGATTTCTATCCCCTTCAGAGAGGGTGTTTCAGTTTATTTATGCGGCTAAATAAGTAAAGGAAAACATATATGTATTCTGTTTAACTCTCCTCGCAGTCTCGTAAGTGGCTTTGATGATATGAAAGCTACTGATTATAATCGATGAATAACTACTTCATTTGTCTCTTTGAAGTCTGCGAAAAGCGTTATTAGTTACTAGTGTTAGATTAGTATTACACTTAGTTCTCTTTATGTGAGCTAAACATTAACTTAGCGCACAAAACGTTTTATTAAGCGTGTTAAACGTATTGAAATAGCAAAATCATCGTATGTGCATTCAGTGGGTTTAGAATGTGTTGGGCTCGCTTAAAAAAGCACTGCGTGCACTAAGAAGATGTTGAGTGGGCTAAGTCTACTTAGAGGGCTTTAAGTGAGTATATAATACGAATTTCTACTGTGGGTATGCCCTGATATATTGTTTTTTTTTTACTGATTGGTTCTAAAAATATGTACACTTACTATGTAGAAATGTGTTCCTACTGCCTCTACAATTATTATTTTTCATTCAGTTTTTCCGTTTATTCGTACAATAACAGAGCATGAATTATTACTTTGTTACTATATTCAAGGAAATATATTTACTAATATTATATAAAAATAAAAATTGATTACATAAGCCTAAATTTTGGATATTTTATGTTTTCTTATCTAATCTTCTCTTGCAATGAAAATCTAATTTCTACGTGTTGTTTTCCAACAAATCGTCCACACATGAGGTCAGATATCTCGTAACAATTTTTATTTTCTTTTCAGGTGAGTTCTTCACAGCCGTTTTTTTCCATTCTGTTTCGAGGTGACTTTGTAAGTAGAAAGACTATGTACCTTGTTATTTTTCGGATGCAATTTCTCATAGAAGTGATTGTTTGAAACGTTAGCTGATGGTAGGGTTCAAATATCCCATTCCATCTACGATGTAAAAATACGCTACATTCCATTCAAACGATAGGGGAGCCGTATTTTTTATAGGAGATTATACGTAGATTAAGGGATATTATCTTACGGACAGAGCCTCTCAATCTATTGTCTGCCGTGGAACAATCAATTCAAATTTCATGGTGTACTAACCCAAGGTCAATTTTCAAATTGAAAATGAAGAAAATATCAAATGCTGCGTAGAATGTGTGTCATACCACTACTATCATCTACATATTAAACTAAAAATAGTTCGAAAAGTACAGGTCGCAAATACCGTATGTTTTGCAGAATTGTATTTAATGTCAATTTCACATGGTTCACGACACCCCGGTTGGGAATCACTGCTTAAAAGTGCATACCGACTTGGGTTGGCAATAAATTATTAATTTTAAAATTGTTACTGAAATAACTAAGACGAAGTTTCGTAAAATTGTGTGAAATTTCATATATATTTAGATGACTATTGTAAGCTAATCTTAAAATCTTCCGAGTAGGGATTCCTCGAATACTTTTGATGAGTACATTGCTTAGATATTTGTGAGAGAAGATGGCGATGAATGCAAAATTGGAATTTATAATATGAACAAGTATTTAATTCTTTCAAGACAGTACTAAAATTCGAGGTATGGCTTTACGTTTGGTTATCATTTTAGAGGAAAATATTTTCATAGAGATTTATTCAAGCATAAGAATTGTTTAAAAATGAGTTTAAGTAATACCTAAGCATTATTTTCTATTTCCTCGTCTCGCATCCTCTTCTCATATCTTCTTTTGATTTTCCGAACCAGACTTTGATAGGCGTAACTCCTGGTATATGATCAAATGATCACATAAGATCTTTAATTATAATAGACATTCATAATAAAGGACCGTAAGATAAGATTTTTATAAAGTTGAAATTTTTTCATGTTCTACCTAAATGGTAGGGATATGAATGGATATATAAGAAAATTTTGGCTTAAATAGATTCTGCACGGCTTTTCTTAGTCGTAAATATATACGTGTGTGATTAGGGAGAAAGATGAGTTACCCCTGGAGTTAGAAATTTGAATTCTTTTCCATGGTATAGTTTTCGGTGTGGAAAGATAATATTCCAATGAGTTTTTGGTAGAGCGTAGTTTGCGATGCGGAAAGAAATTTCTCTATGAATATCTCATTAGATTCTCCTGAACTAGGGTGAATTTAATGTAAGACTGACCTTTTATCCCGTTTTCCGGTTGCAATTTTGTTATTTTCTTTCGTAAGCGCATGCAAATATTTCGACCTGCCTGCGAAACATTTCTTTTAGGTCGGAGTTTTTAATCTGATTACCGTTTTGAAGGTTTTTACATTTTGCGGAAACTTTTGCGTCTTCTGAGAAAAAACACGGAGGTCGTATTTACGAAACTGCCCTCTGGATTTAAGATATGAAAATTCGGGAAATAATTCGCCTTTAATAAATAATTCGCCGTATCGAAATTTAATGCGCACGGAAGGACTTAAAAATATTATAATGCTCAATTTTTAGAATATTGAGGTTTATCGATCTCGACAACCTTTGGTATTTTTCATTTCTTCCCTTTAGTACTTCAATTTTCCCGAGGAGAGACGCAATCTGCTGGAAGTCTTAGGCCGAAGCTTTACTACGGGGGTTTTGCTATGAGAGTCCGTGGGACGTTGGGTGATATGATGTCTGAAATTCGGTGCATTGATTTTGCAACATGCGTGTCGCGAATTTACAACTTGTCGTGAATCTGAAGATAGCCTCTGAGTTATATTCGGTATCTGAAAGCGTGGGGGATTCGTATTAACAGGATGCTGCGCCAATAGCTTATCCCGCAACCCTGCCAAAACACCTCATCATGATGAGAATCTCAAGGTTTTGGGTGTTTTTTTTTTTCAATTTCTTTAAATAAGGAACCCTAATTTATTACATAACTCCCGGATAGCCAAGGCAATGCGTTCGCCTACAGTGAAATGTTTACTTCAGAGCAATAACGATGTATATATAAAATGTTATAAATTTAACGGATTTAGAATTAAAGACTGTTATAAAATATGCTAAACGTCGAATCGAAGAACAATCTTCACGTTCTAATATTATCGCAGTTAAACGTAATTAATTTTTAGCGTATGTTTATTTTTCTACTTATAGAAACGATGTTATTCCGTGGTATTTTTGAATCTTTCGCAGTGAATCTCGATCTTATTTAGCTCATTGAATATAGTATCGGAGTACGGTGTTTAGATATTGATTTTAGATAAATAAACCATAGAGAAAACGTTTTTTATAGCCTAATCGAACCCGGCCAATTAAGATAGCGAACAATTTCTCAAGCTATGATGAGACACGTTGTGGTTACTTCACCATCAATATCGTTCTGGAAATCTGCTATGATGATGGGGTGTCATCATTGATGTACTGCGCGCCATGTCAGATCATCATAGGCATCAATCATAGCTTCTGATATGCTATCAGATATTGTCATTTCATGGTAGATTAATTGGTTAGAGTAACCTCCCGACAAGTGGGAGATTTGGCTTCGAGTCTTGGGTATGGTAAGCTTTTCTCTTTCATTTCTTTATATTAAATCAATCATTTTGAACCATTCGTTTTTCATCATTTACCAACTGATTATAAATCTCGCAAGAATTCTGATTCCTATGAATTCCATGGAAAGGAATGGAAATTCATTTTCTTTGAATGAAAAGTACGAGCTAAGCAATGTATTTCATTTATAAGTAAATTGTATACATTCTAACCAATATTTTGGTTCCTAATTCCAATATTTTTCCATATTCATGTACGAAACAATAGAGTCGTGACTTTCGACTTTCGACCTCAATTTTAAGTGTTTTGATAAGAAGTTTTCATAACAAAGACGAAGTGATCGTGTTTACAGCATTGTCACATATATCATTGCTTTGTCACGAAAGTTGGCTTATGCAGATTTTAAGATCAGTTTGTTTTCAAGAAAAGCCTAAAGCGAGAGAGATAAGTCTGACAGTTTATATCTCGATTTCATTTGACTGGTTGCAACCATAAAATGCGATAACTTCCTAATTATTCACATAAAACACACCGCAAAGTGTTATTTTTATCTCGGTCACATCATACATAAATCCTTGTATTTTAATATTAGAGTCACTTTATTTTATCGCTGAAAAGAATTTCGTTGTTTCGTCAGTATTGTGCGGATCATAATTTTATTTAGCTTTTCGCAGAGTTAAGCCATAGTCTTTTTTTATAGTATATCCAATGAAAATTAGTTATTTTTAAGTAAAGTTGGAATGACCTGAAATACCTCATTCCTTTATGAATGCTAGTAAAAATAGAACTGGAAATTTGATCAGATTTTGCAAATTTTTATCCCTAAAATATTCAACTTAGATTTAGAGCCTTGGGAGATATATTTAAATTTTATCGAACGAACGCACGAAGCCGAGTTCTTCCCGAAAAATACCTCAGATTCATTCGTCCCGTCGAACGACCCCTTCTCACCATCCAGCATCCCCGAGGACCACTGTTGGACCTGAGGCTGTAGTTAGCAGGCGGCTCTCCGCATTGTTTGTCCAACAATGGATTCGACATCCGTTTCGGGCGATTGGCGCCTGCATTCGAGGATCCCATGCGTTACCGAGCGCCGACCGCTTTTGTGATTACGCATAATTATGAGCAATTGAGGCGAAGGATTCGCTGAAATCTTAACGATACAGGTGTAACCGGATTGGTCACGTCCTCCCCTTCTGGTTCCCATCGATCTTCTGACTCAACTGAATAGAACGATCGAGGAATGGAACAGTCTACCTGCAGGTCTTCGAGCATTTCCAAAAAAAATAAAAACCTCTGTAGAGTGCATTAGTAAAATGAATAATTTGATGAGTGAACTTGCCGATAACGAAATGTGAGTAGGTGATCGCCTGGTAGGTTGATGTACGGTGGGGACTTCGTTGGCCCCGTGGTCGCTTTGGTAAGGTCTTTATAATATATTTATAAGGCGAGATTGAGACTGAAGAATCTCTTCTTCCATCTAATCTATCGTCTATGATATAATAAACATAAGTGTTTTGGTGAACAGAGATAGAAAGGAAAATTTTAGAAGGAAAGGTTAAAAAATACTTAAGTGGTATCTTAGGAAGGAAGATCCACTGCTGGAAAACACCCAAAAATAAGACGAGTGTAAAAACCTTCGCAAACCTACTGATAGTACAAGCTAGAGAAGGTAACCGTGAAGGCCTATCAGGAACCCAGGAAGGAAAGATCTTACGTGATTAATATTGACTAGTGTTAATGATACGTTAGAACGATTTTAAGTTTGTGTATAAATTGTTGATATTCAATCATATATATTTAAATTATTGCAGGTAACATACAGTGTTTTAAGGGCAAACTTTTGTACATATGTATGTGGTTCATTTGAAAACGAGTGCATATGTGTGTGTTATCTTTAAGAAAAAACTGTGTTGGTTGTATAATGTTATGTGCTGGCGTCGCCACCTGACCTTGCGTCATACTGTGACGATGTTGTATTATAAATAAATCAAAGACCAACACGCGAATTCATACCCGCTGATGAGGTCTTCTAGAAAGGTGCTCCGAGCTCGCGAGGTTCGTAAAATTTTTATTGCCTCAAATCGGAAAATTCCTTACGTGACGGAGCTGCTCAACGCGGGGATTTTTTCGATGCATTCTCACGGATACATGTTGCTCGATCGAAAGGTTTCTTTCTCTGCTCGGTCAGGATAAGGTTGAGCTGGCAATGCGGCGTTTTTTTAAACCGTTGAGTTTGGAGGAATCTTGATTTCCTTAATATCTTCGATTGTTTTGAGTGATTTTCTCTGGGTGGTCACGTCGCAAGCAGCGTACAAAATGAATATGCCGTACGCAGTCTGCAAGAGATTCTTTTCTCTTAAATGGAACAATCTTTTTCCAGTCTATTTATAGTTTGGCGAGGTTTTATTGATGGATCTCGTTTGTTATATTGTTCATAAAACAACAAACATATAATAGACAGACATTTTTCTTATTTGCGACTAATTTAAATTTCCTTCTACTATTATTCCCTAATTATATATATTTAAGATCAACTATGTATCAAATGGAAAGAAAGACTTAAAAGAATTAATTTTGCCCAAATGAAGAGGTTATTGATATATTTTATTTATTAATAATACTTGGCAGCAAATTTTATTAAATATTAAAAGAACACTTAAAGCTCTAATTTTCTTTTGCATTTTTAAACATTCATAACTTTCACAAATCAATCAACATTTACGACATATGTTTGACATAAATTGGGCTCTTGTTATTTTTAAAACGATTATGAATAATTTTTATCCTTCAAAATTCCTTTATACATAAAGGAAATTAAAATTTTAATTTTTGTGTCCACGTAAATCGTATACGTTCATCATTAATCTTTTCTAAAAGTGCTTCTCAACTTATTTGCATATTTCGATTAATACATAAGCATAGTTTTAATTGTTTTCCTACCATTGCAACGTTTAATGGCATGGAAGAAGTGGTTTAACGCTGATAGTCTTCACGGATACATTTTTAACGTTATTCAAAGTGAAAATAACAAAGAAACTATTGTTAATTAACCACAATTCACATTAATTATAGCGTATTAACATTGTTAAGAATCTCTAGTAACAACTTCCATGGTATGAAACTGTTGAAAATTTTAGAAATTTAATACTACGATAATAATTCTTTGGGCTAACAACTGTATGATGGTTGTAATCTAGAACACGAGTAAACGTTCTCGTTTCGAGAACCAAGTTGTAAATTAGAGGCTTTATTTTCTGTTGCAATCATCTTCATACGCGCCTTTATGAAAATGCAGCAATATACGAATCCTGGAGATGTTTGCAACAGTTCCTTCTGTGTTACGATCAAAATAATTGCTCCTCGGCTGGTTTCCAGGAAGCGTAATTTCTTTCTTATTTGCACGAAAACTACTTGTTTTCAGGTTTACCCTCATGTATGAGGGTTGCTACGAACTATTTAATTGTTGCTATTTCTAAGACAGGCCATGTCATTTGATAAAATTCTAGAAGTTATATTTTTGTTATTATATTCAACCTTAATACCAACGTTCCGCAATATATCTGAATCTTAAGGTAAAATCTATGTGCATTTTAATATTACTTCGACTTTGCTATTCAGGTCTTTCTTGAATACCGGATGTACTAAATGTTCAATTGTGTCACATTTTGCTACATTTAGTCACGCTATCTTTACCATTATCGAGTTTACCATTATTTGATTACCTTCCTTGAGGATTAATAATTGATTCGGATGACGGCAAGGTTATATCAGGATTTTTAGCAATTCATTTTTCATAACAAAGTATTGTTAAATTCCTTTGTAGTTTATATTTCTTGTTAGTGTATTAACGAGTACTGTGCTCGTTCATTCATTGTATCAACGAGTTACTGTTTCCTTAGAAGCACTGTATCGATGATTTAAATAAAACACCCACATACATTTAGTTCAAATAAGTATACTTTGGCTTTGGAGGAACAGTACACTCACCAGTGTCAGGGTTTGCTCTAGGGTGCGCCGTGTCTTGGCTGAAAATGCACTAAGGGTTTGCCTTTCCGGGGGGTGCACGGTACCACCTGGTGACCCAGTAGAAATAAGGCGTGGATATGGGCAGGTCTCTACACTCTCTTTTTCTTTGAGTCACTAGCGAATATTTAAATACAAGCAATTGCGTAAGGCTAACCGGCCGTTTTAAACATATCTATTTGTAAAATGTGAAATGTTTCCGTTCTGCCCACAATGTTCTAAAAGCTCACCACGTTCTCATTTTCACCTTAAACTTTATATATATATAATTTTGATCGTGGCAATAAAGTTAATTGCGTACTCGTGTACTTGATATATGTTTGAGGATCAGTGAAAGGGCGTATGGTAAATTTTGAGCCAGCTTTCACTTTTTAAAAAGGCAGTTTATTTTTTGTATCGCCAATTGATATCGGGTTCGGTGCTTTACTTTCACTGTGTGAAAAAAACTAAACCAAACATAATGGATGCGTTTATAGCATAAAAATGAAAATCGTAAATAAAATACAAAATAAGAATTGCATATAAAGTGCGATGGAGACGCCTGGAGCTATCGCATAATTCGATCGTATATCGTTATTCCAAAGCTTTTTCCGATGCATAAGAATCGCTCGGCCTTTTTCCGTCATAGAATCCATTATCGTGGTTCTTTTGAAATTCATGAACTCTACTGAATTCATTTCACGCCTTCCTGTAAGCATTCCATCAATGTCCTTTCAAAGTATTATTTATCTAAGTTATGTAGTAAACATGCTGATAATTGACTCGTTGTTTTCACCGCATATTCCGGATTTAAACGAAAAATAACTATCATTACAAAAAAATGTGAAAAATCTTATAGATGGACAACTAGTAATCCAAACGAATATCAATAAAACCCATGGATGATATCTCCATTTATCAATAAAGATTGTATTACATATTGGAATTTGACATTTGAATTTGATCGAACATTTAGGTGATCTTTGGATGACTTGTCATTTTTAAATATATTCATTAGAATGATTTTAACGGCAAAATATTACAAAATAATAATTTGGATATTTATAAGAAATTAAGATTTTCAGTGACTTACTTCTATTTGAGTTTCTGATTAATATTTCAGGCCCATAGTCATAGAAAAAGGATAGATTAATCTTTGTGCTTGAAGGTCCAGTGTACGGAGTGTAAAACAGAAATCTTTGAGGTTAGGAAGTAAAAAAATATATAGTAAAGCTTTATAATATTTTTATTTAACTTTAATGTAACTCAAATAATTGTGCACGTTTTATACTTTCAGTTCGTTTTCTAATTAATTATATTGTAAAGAAAAAATTCTTATACTAATCTCCGGGGAGATTATGAAAACTGGGATCTTTATATTCAAAAATCTGTAATACACATATGAAATAAAATAATACTGGACCCTCGTGTTTTTCTCCATGATAGGGACCCCTGAGGGTCCATATGGGCTACTTTGGGAACCTATGATCTAAATCAGTGATTCCCAAAGTGGGTAATAACTCCCCCCTAGGGGCGCGGTACTAATCTAAGGGGGTGCTTAATGCTAAGGTATTTTATTCCCTATAGCAAGAGAAAAAATCAACTTTGTAAATTTCCTCTCAATAGTTTTCATTTTCCGACCGGCTATGGCACAGAGGCCATCTTAAAAAATTTACGAAGTTTTTTTCCCCCTTGCTGTTGTGAAAATGTCGTTCCGCGAAGTACGAACTGAGATGATTGAATTTATTTTATTCCCATTGGACTATATTTCCATTTCTGCTCAATTTTATTTTGCTAGAGGCAGTTATTAAACATCAGATATTTTCCCGTTAACGAACTGGTGGAGACTTTAAATATCGTAGCTCTTGTTTCGCTTTTTATTTATTCTCTGGATGAAGTCTTACTGAAAATAATTTTTACTCATATCTGTTGGGGGCGGTTGCATGGAAATGTTTGGGAGGTGCTGCTCTATAAATGGACCAAATTGTCGCGCCAAGCGTCACACGGAGAATTTATGCGTCTCGCAGATTATGCGTGATACATGAAAAAATGCGTTCACAGTCAGGCAAAGCCGCTCCATGAAACCCTAGACACTTGTAGGCCTCCGAAGACGTAATTTAGGACCGCCATGAATCTAGGCTGTGAGCAGTGCACCATGCGTCGACTGCGGATGATGCAGGTTTTAATTAACGAGGATGAACGTATCTCATTATTCCGGAGCCCTAATCACAACGGATCCCCATCACGGGCAGAAATTAAAAGTTGAGTTCGCACGGTGTGAAATAACTTCGGAGCCAACACTTGGTGGAGGCTGATTGGGAATGCTTAATGAATAAGGTTGTTCAAAGGAAAGAGGAAATTTTATTGCTTAAATAATGTAAATGATCGGCTTTTAGAGATTGAATGGATGTGAAAGAAAGAACAAATGAAGAGATGACTGTTAAGTTGGAAACGGATGGATTCTTTACAGACAGTCTTCGAAAATCAGTTCTTCGAATTTCTTATTTATAAGTGATTTAATTATGCGACATTCTATATTAAGATTAACCATATTATTATAGCAATAGATACATAAAACAAAAAATCTTATAGCCTATCAGTATTATTCTGTTTTTTTTTTATCGGTCTGACTCGTTGTTCATATTGATTGCATTGAGTCCAGCGGACTTTTTATGCATTATGTAGCTTTTGTTGTTTTGCCAAGGTAGAACTTTGGTCAATAGACCTTGTGATGAGGGCGAGAGGGGTGATTCGATGAAGATGAAGGTGAGCCTAAATCATTCACTCACAGGCCCAGACATCTTCGGATGTCTGAGCCCATGAGTGAACGACCCACTTCTGATGTCGATGTCCGGAGCCTCAAGCGAAACCACTATCATTTCGCAAGGAGATCTAGTAAAGTATTATTCTGATTATCATCAACGGCAATATAAAAATCAGTTATATAAATTTCTTGTGGTAAAGTTTGTCCAATTACTGCTCTTGTAACTAATCGATGTCCATTAATTGTAGTCGTTCAAGGTAGTTGCACATCCTCTCGTCAACTATATGCCACGTATTAGTAGATTCACATAAGAAACGAATGAAATGCTACAACACAACTTCCGAAGAGTATTTATCCTATAAAGAGAGTAGTGGGTTCATCTAGCGAAACCCTCGCTTTGTAAATGATTGCCTCTACAAAGCCTGTGGCGGTGGCAGGTGTCTGTGAGAGGAGCTTCCGCTCAATTTGCTCATTAAAGTTTCTCCTCAGAACAGAATTAGATTGCATAATAGCTGAATCGGTTGAAGGGAGTGATGCTTCTTACTACCTGGGCCCGAGATCAGTCGATGGCCAACGGGCCGCATTTTTTTAAGTGCATCTCAGGAACAGTATCCTTATCAAAAATTCTTCTTTCGAATTCTTCCTGACTAGTTGATGTACTTTGACTTGAATTAAGTGGCTAATTAAATAACTGTATTGATATTTATGCTTTACTTATTAGGCATATTAATTGATTTATAATCGATTAATGATTTGGAGGTTTAAAATCTCCATTAGCTGTCTTTTTCGGCGTGCTTCCTCTCATAAACCGGTATTCAGAGAAATCAAGGAAGGAAAGTCATACTTCTATGATTACCCAGTACACATTTCGATAGCGATACTTCCTTCTTCGGGGGTTATGGTTATAGTTATAGTTAAGAGCAAAAGCTTTTAAATTTATTCTTATAAGGTATTCTCAAAAGGGCAGCATTCCCTTACTGGATTCCCCGAATACCGGTGAATGAGTGAAGGCACGCCGACAAAGACGGCTATCAGAGATTTTAAATCTCTAATTCATTAATAGCTGTATTCCAAATTTTCTTCCTTTACTTCGATTAATGATCACTCTTGACATATGCCCCTTATGCCTTTGGAAGCCATATCTAAGTATGTGGAGACCTGATTTGACCCGCGGGGCGTATTTTGTGCATTCCCGTTTGTGATTATTCACCCGCAAAGTGGAGCATTATATCTGGATTCGATTCTTAGTCACGTATGACTTATTCACCTCCTCCTTTTCCTTTTTTCGCATATCAGGGAATACATTTTCGGAACTTCAAATATCGTCTTCAATTTTCATCGATCGTTTTATTAATCGAGGAAATGATTTCAGAACCTCTTTCCGATAGTAAATAATTCCAACGACCGCTTTTTAAGTTCGTTGATTCGAAAAAACAATCCGAGCGAACCGTTTTAGAGACGATCTTTTCGGAATGATGGTTCTGCACCCGGCGACCCAATTTCGGGTCGCAATCCGTGAGTCAGCGGGTAACGGGGATGAAAGATAACGCACCTAGGAGAAGTTATCGAAACCATATACTGCAAAAATATGGGAAAGTGGCTGCAATATGTTTGTAACATTTAGAGAAGCAGTTTGCAAAATTGACATCCAAAACAGCCGGTTCCTATTATAAGATAATCTTGGGAAATAGACAAAATCATAACGTATATGGAATAACTATCTCAATATGTTGCGATAGAGAATGATGATTTTCGTTTTCGTATCAATTTTCACCTGTCGTTTTATTAATCGTAAAAAAATATATTTTCATTATAATAACTTCAACGGTGATAACGGCCACACGCAAACAAAAAGCCTTGGACCAAATCGTACGGGAGAAGTTGATTGGCAAAAAGTCAGCCAATTAGCAGAAAGAACCAGTTTAACATATTGGCAGAGATATACAAGACCTAACTGCTGCACGACAACAATATAATACGGGAGTAGTTGATTGGCCGAAATCGACCAATCAGGGGAAGACACGGATAGGCATATGGGTATATACGACATATAGGTACCAATTTTCAACTGTCGTTTTATTAAAAAGTGTGTTAAAAAATTATTTCGGAGCCTCTTTCCCAAAACTAAAAATTTCAAACGATCGATTTTTAAGTTCGTTGATTCGAGAAAAACAATTCGAGCGAGCGAGAAGACCTCGGAACGATCGCACTGCACCCGGCGACCCAATTTCGGGTTGCTAGGGTGGGGGGATGAAAGATAGCACGAGGGTAAAACGGTGGGAAAAGGAGTGATGCGACTTGGTCACATGACTCGCCCATACCTCCTTCCTATTTCACCGAACTCTCCCTTAAAAGACTTCCCGAAAAAGAAAGATATCCCACTCTTCCTGGATCCTCCTCTTTAACTTCCCAGAGGCGCAATTCCCTGCGAACTCTGATATGGGAAGGAGTTGAAATTAAAATTTATTTCATAAGGCTCTCTCTCTCCTAGGACAGAGAATTAAAGCTACCGGGAGTTTACTTTCATTCTTCAAACGTACGGGAAACTTACGACGCTAACCAGCCTGATTTGATTAATGAGATATTTCGCAGCCCTAAGAAGTCCCCAGACTTCCGGATTAACTCTCCTCCTACTACTTCAGGATTCAATTTTCTCCATTATTTGAAAACTAAAAATCTTCTTTTTTGTTCTTCTCAAGACGTCGACAAGGTTGCTCATCATTGAGTGAATAATTCCAATATAGAGGTATTGAAATGAATTATCAGCTTTGTTGCAACGGAATTCTATAAGATGATTTGATGTATAATCAAAATGAAATAGGGCCATGCTATACTTATGATTACCCGTGTATTTTATCGTGATCGTTCATTTTAAGTAATGTAAGTAATGGGTAATGGAATGATTGACCCTCGAGATAACCGATTTTGACCAAATTTAGCAAATCGCTCTAATTTGATAAAAAAGTGAAAACCCCTGAGCTGTTTAATAATCTCCGCAATTTTTTACGAAATATTGCAATGTTTAAAAATAAAACTTTTACGAAAGTACCTTCTCATTTAAGGCCATATCTCTGGTGATATAAAAGCTAACAATTCACATTATGGCTTAATTTAAACTTCATACGTTATAGAAGATAAATGCAGGAAATATTTACGAAATTTAAACAATTTAATGAAGTTTATAACAATTTAAATGTTAATATAAATCGGTTCTGTATTAATATAGAACCGCTTTATGTGTAACATTTAATGGTAATAGTTATATGCCTTTGTTTGGGCGTGATTTAGACATCTTCTTATCTATCTTATTATTTTTACGCATTGTCATATACATAGGTAGTCTGAAAGGTTTTTGCGCGTTCTGGTTTTAGAGAGCGTTTTCCGCAACAGTTTTTGGAAGCGTTCTGATCATCTTTTGAGTGGTACTGCCCGAAGCAGCAGCCATTTTGGACGCGCAGTTGTTGTTTAACAATCAAAGAAAAATATTTGTTGGGTCGGAAACTTTTCAGGCTACCATGTATAAATTATAATATGTATAATTCTGAAAAAAGTGGTTAATTTATATTTTCCATAATAGTGACCAATTACTTGGTGAGGATATCCCCGAAAGGGTCTTTGTTCTCTTAACGCCATGTATTGTTTACATATTTTACGAAAAGTTAAGTGAAAAAGGATGTAGTTGATTATAGCGGAATAAATATTTGCATCTCAAATGTGCTGAGAAAACCCTGATCTAATTTAGGGCTTTTCGTATAGCTCTACTTTAGCATTTGGGACCCTCACCAAAAAGGACTCACAGACAAATTCGAAAATGTTCAGAGAAGAGCGGCAAGGTTCGCGTTGGTTGGATATGGGAAGATAGATAGCGTCACTGCAATAGTTGCAGTACTTGCTTGGGAAAAATTAGAATATAGACGTCAAGTAAAAGGGTTAGGGAATATGTAAAAAACTTAACTGGAAAGCCTTCGTTGAAAGAATTAAACAATAGACTCATGGAACCAGATTACCTTGGGAGAAACGACCACAATCATAAAGTCGCTTCTCTCAAACAGAGACTAGATGTTTGTAATTATTCATTTCTTAATTGGGGAATTGTAGAATGGAACAGATTACCTCGAGAAGTTTAAGAATCTTTTTCCTCTCCCTACAATGTATTCATGAATAAAATGAGAAGAGTTTCGTGATTTTGTAGTAGTATAATATTTAAATATTGTCTTAAATATTTTAAATATTTTAGTAAATGCTTAAATATTGTATGATTGTTGTGAACTTTGAAATATTTTTTTAATAATATATGTTACGTACTGCCTTCGGGAGGTTTTGGGGGGTTTTCCTCCCGACTAGGGTGAATACCAGGTAGCTTATTTTTTTACCTTCTCCCACAGAAATGGCTACCACCTGGCCTGGCGCCTATTTGTAGTTTTTCAGAATAAATAAATAAATATCGAAATTTAGTATTAATTTAAAGTCCTGGGAGAAATGAAGAGGTTGGCATAAATGACAAATTTGGGAAAACTAGAAGAAATAAATTACAGTACAGAATAAGCAAAAAGTGGCGTCTCTAAATGAAGAATTTCCCTCAATTTGATGGTTGGATGAGGACAAGGCCAGGGTTGATGACCTCTTTCCTGCACAATAGATCCGAGATTTCATTGGTTGCGTCAACACCATAGCCGTGGAGCTCCATGCCCCAGTGTTCCCCTTTAGAGAGGTAAACTATCTTCTAGGGCTAATAAAATGTGATAGATCGATTCAGAATCGAGGTGGATCTATTTCGGTGATATTTAGAAGTTTTTATACTATTTATTTTTACGTTACCATTTAGCCATGTCGCAACGCTGTAGAATTGAATAGCTTTATATTTAAATTCGCCCATCATTTTCCGAAAGATGAAAGAGAAACCCTTTCAAAAACCTCTCAAAGGCAGTACAGTAACACTCTAATGCTGTACATAATTAATTGCGATAACTTTTTGCGTCAATTGAATTGTGCTATAATTCTACATTAAGTTGATGTGTAATTACATAAATGTACATTTATTAATACCTAAATACTATGCTATAAACATAATTAAGTCGTAAAACTCAAATTAACATAGGATATGTGATTAAACGCAACGTACATTAATTATAGTAAATAATACCTAATAATTAGAATTAAACATACATATAATGAGTGATTATGATAATTGGAAATGAAAGTCGTGAAGTCACATAGAGAATAAGATACATCAGGATTGAAGTTTTTTAAGTTTTCAAATTTTTGGCATTGGTGAATTAACTTGCGAAAAAATAAAAGAATTTTAATAATAGATCGTGACATGAAAAATGAGCCAGTAATAGCAATTCCATGAGTACATGGTATTGAGATAAATCTTTCATATCATATCGTTCGTTCAATCTATACCAACAGTGTATATACTTTTAGCAATCCCATACGCGTATAGAAACATTTATTAAAAACTTAATCGTGTGAAAACTGCCAACTATTGATCTTCAAAACTACCTTCAAATACTTTCAAATTCGGATGCCCCAAAAAGTCTGTAGTTATCTCTAGCTCTTACAGTAAATCATAAATGGATGAGCTTGATGGTAAATTGGCTAACTTGCACAAGTACCCAAATGTCATTGCCAAGTTAATCAAGCGCGCTTACCTGCTGTAATACTTTTATAAAGGAATCTTTTCTACTTCTTACTTCTTACTTCTACTTCTATAAGAGACCTATAATACATTTATAAAGGTAAATTTTTCTTTACCTAACTTTTAATGAGGTTCTTCCGTAGCAACTTGACCCAAATTGGATGACCTAAGAATAGGAGTTAATGAGTTGATTTCCAGGTTAACCCTGACATTTTTATTTTTTTAATATTTCCATGAGGCTATTAAAGGCTAATTAATTTTTTTCCCAATTTCTTTTTGGATCAAGCAAATAAATCCACAATTATTTCTTCAGTTGGTGATATGTAACCTAAAAATATGCGTTCACGAAAAGAGAGAATCCAGATTTATGAGATTGATGATCTGAAAAATTTCCTCCAATCAAGAACGTTTGTAGCTAGAACAGGAACGATTTCGTGGAGAATTAAAGACCTGGATGTTTTATAAGATTTGTTCAACTTTGATCTGCGGTTGAATTTGTTGCGAGAGATTCATGGTAAATTTCGCCTACAGAGTCACACGCAGAATTTATTGGAGACGACCTACGAGACGTTTCAGAATTCTGACTTTAAAACACCGGGCTTATTACTATTATGTAGAAAGCGCCGTAAGTGGGAGCAAGACCTGGTGAAGTAGTTACAATTAAGAAACTATAGCAAGAGAAAAAATTTGTAAATTTCTACTCTCAAATTTTTATTTTCCGACCGGTTTCGGCACAGAGGCCATCTTCAGGTATCAAACTTAAGTGTTGGAATTTGCGAAGTTTTTCTCTTGCTATAGTTAAAATGTCGTTCCACGTTCCACGAAGTACGGCCTGATTAAATTTATGCAATTTAGAATATTTTTATGCTATACACTTAGTCAAAATTATATACAATTTCAAAGAAAATAGTTACATGTAATGAGGGTAACACTCATTTGCCTTTTATTTGCACTAGAAGAGAAGGAAATCTCTCAGAAAACCTTACTTACCTAAAGCATACAATAAAATTATTTATATCATTTAAAATCACTCACCCAGTATACGTAATGCTCATATAATTATATTCACTCTCTTAACAGCAGTTGTCCATAAAATTAAATGTTAATTAATCCTACTTACAATAACTTCAACAAATCACTCGCACCTTTTTAACTACTACACGTTTTTCGACGTTCCGTAAAGGTACGCACACGAGGAAGAGAATGGCTCATAAATGCTTGCTGGTAAGGCAGTTCACTGCTTAATTATTCTATTACAATCTGATGTATCCTAACTATTTTTTTCTATTCTAGCTAACTTTTTATTCGATTTCCAGTCACTGTAGTGTCTCTTGGTCATCCTGAAGATGGTTAGATTCCGTATAGGTCACTTCCTCAGAAGTCAATTGTAGCTAGCTGTAAAGCCTATCTAGCTTCAATTACAAACGCCCACCGAGAGCTTCTTGGAACACATAGTTGGGAATTGGATTACATTAAACCTCCTCAGTTCCTCGATAAGCTGTTAGCCATTCTCACGCGGGAGGAGAGCGGCTCAGGTTAACTATGCGTTTCTCCAGCAGTATTCTTGTTTCATCGACCAGATTCCAGCATCGCCGCTTACTAGGGCTTTGGTATTTCTTGTTGCCGTCGCAAAAGAATTTCACTTCAAGATGCCTCAAAACTTTCATAATCGAGATCACTTCAGTAAACTTTAACACTTCAGTTCTTTTACCGTGATAGCTTTCTGTTGAGTTGTATCGTTACGCGTATAAATAATTTATCTCGATTATTCCCCCCGGTACAGTCCCATTTTTGAACTTGCTCTTCGTTGCCAATATTTAATTTTAGCTAGGAAATGATCTTAATTGAAATTTTTATTTATAATGTATGTGGAAAATCATATACGAAACTCGGGTTCGATAAGGGAATAGTCGATAGGAGCGAAGAAAAAGTTCGTGAACGATGTTACATAGCGTTAGTTAGACCTCATTTAGAGTATGTATTTAGTGTATGGAACCCTGCCTACAAGGGTCATATTCGGGAATTTGAAAAGGCAGTGCAACGAAAGGAGATCTGATTTGTAAAGAATCTATACGATAAAGCAGTGACAGTTATTCGGATGATACAGGACGCAGGATGGGAATCTTTAGAAGATAGAAGAGTAATGCAAAGGATAAATTTGCTAAATAACTGGAGAGAAAGTATGTTCTCAGGAGATGTAACCGATATAATGCGACATACCTGTTTATTGGTCGTTGTAATACTTCAAGGGATATCAGGAAAATAGTTGCTTGAAGGAATTCAAGAATTCATTATTTCCGCGAACAATACGCGAAAACAATCGATTAGAAAATAGAGTCCTAGTACTTGCTTCCACTGCCACACGCCAAAAGGCGGCTTGCAAGTACCTTACATAGATATAAAAATATTGTGTATTTGTGTAGTAGGCTATTAGTATATTAGACTACGCGATCGAATATTCGTCCACTCGTAACGTACTAATATAATATATAATATATCGTAATAATGATAAAAGAAATTTTCTTCTTTTTTTAAGCCACTATTTATGATTTTTGATCAAGTTGCCATTCCCACAAGCACCATTCATAAAATTTAATTTTAGGACAAGAGCTAGAACTGAAATAACGTAAATTTTGAATGATATCTATTTAATTAAAAAATGGTTTTTTAAGTCAATTCAAATGTGCCGGTGCTATTAAAAGATTAAAAACCCAATCAAAAAACATCGAACAGAAATTACACATCTAAGTGGATAATAACATTTAAAGAACACGTTCATATTTTTCTACTCGCTTTCTCTTTCAGCTTAGTCATGAGTCACCTGTGATTCTGTAAAATGAATAATTATTTGCTTATATTTATGGTATTGAAATTTCTTAAAGTGAAAAAATATTAGTAAAGTAAGCTTCCTATTCTTTTGAAAGATTTTCTCTGTCAACAAATTAACAACTAATGGTAATAACACACTATTTTTGTTACGTATTAGTTGAAGTGTCTGTTGATTCTCAACCAGGAAAATAGAAGTAAGGGTTGAACAGAGAAATGTTAAATTGTGGAAAAAGTACCACTTCTCTTTCCTTCATTTTATATGATGGATTTCCACAAGTTTTCGCCTGACTCTATTAACTTCATTGAACATAGAATTCCAATTTACACAGAAGAAAATCAAACACATCTCATATTATCTTAGTTTAAGGAAATTGATTCCATTTTTTAATCCTCGTTGAGAATAGACATATTTGTACATACTATACCATAGGTTCCCAAAGTGGTCTATATAGGTTTAAAGGGGCCAATGTCAAGGAGAACAAAATGGGAGCCGAACATTTTTCTTTAATTTTTGAAATTTTTTTTAGAGTTTTTGGAAGCCAAAGATCCAATTTAAAAAGACCATATAACCAAATGGAAATCATATATGGCTTTTTAGCAGAAAACTTCCCATATTAAGCAGGCTAGGGCGTCAATGCTTAATTAACTTAATTTAAAGAGGTCCACGGAAAAAAGTGTAGGAACCTATGTACAGTCCTGGCCAAAATTAACGCAGCACCGGCCGTAAGGATCGCTATGGAGGTGTTGCGTTAATTTTGGCCAGGAGTGTACTACTATACTATATTATTTTTCATACAGATTTACGGACATACCGTGTAGCATGTCTATCAAGCTTATAGGCCATGTATATGATGGGTAATCCTCTTTATTAGTTTTTCGATGAAAAAGTAAGAGCGCAAACGTTTTACAAACCATCACCTCATCTCTTATGTCCGAAATATCTCCGTTCATACCCGACTGATTCCACTATCCGCTGGATTAATAAAAGGGCCCAAATAACGCAATTTCCTCCTCTAACAGCGGCCTGAAGGGCTATTCCTATCCTTTCTAGACGAACAGATAATCATGTTTATGCTCCCATCTTTATTTACATCGCTCTTTGGATTCGTTCCACCTTTGGAACATTCTCTAGCTTGTTAGTCCTAATTGCTCTCCGTCGGTCTGCGCATTTTGCCCGACGTTTCTTCTTCCCACGGAAGATTAGTTCGTTAATTACCCGCTAGACTGCATCTCTTCTTTTAATTAAATGAAGAGTAAAGAGAAAATGCATATTTACGACTGTATTTTTTCTTATTAGTGTGTCTTTATTTTCCGATAATTACCTCGCGATGAAATTCAGCAACGCCTAAAATAAACGTGAGAAACTATTTTGGTTATTGTTTTGGTTACTTCATCGTTAGTAATATATTTCCGGATTATTCATTTAAAGTAAATCTTTCACCTTCTCAAAGACATAATCATTGTATTTGTCAATCATGTTTTTATAATATGTATATATCTGTCTATTAATGTACTGTATATATGTAAATCTATGTACTTTTTAAAGTTTTATCTTCTTTTATTTACTTTTATGTTATTATGCATATTGATATCATTTATTTAAATTTTAATGTAATGTTTATTGATGTATCGTATAAATGTACTTACTGCTATCGTATTAATACATTTTGTCATATTTCTTCCCATCTTTTAGTTATTACTATCGGTAGGTTTGCGCAGGTTTTTCGCACTCCCCTTCTTCGTGGGTGTTTCCTTGCAGTGGATATTTTTTCCTAAGAATCTCTTAGGTCTCTTATTACCACAATTCTTCTCATTTTTTCATTTACCGTCTCTTTAATTTAATTATTCTATAATTTATAACGATGAGTCAGATGGAAAAAAAGAGACTTTTAGTCTCAATCTCGCCCGAATAAAGATGAATTATGATTATTATCACCTGTATTATCGGTTTTCTGTGCTTGAGGATGTTGGCAGTAAAATTAATGCTTGAACATGGATTGTGAATGGTTTGAATGAGGATGTTGGAGATTAAGCTATATCACTTCTTAGTACACTGGCAATTCTTCAAGAGGGGCTGCCGGATAGCCAAGAGGGCAGAGCGGCGGCTTTAATGTAAGTGGTTCCGGGTTCCATCTTAATGAATTTCAGCCCGTGCGAAATCACTTAATCAAGCTGTCGAAGCACTTTTAACACTAGTGCAGTATCCACTGCTTGACGTGACTTCGTGGTAAGTCTCCATCAGGAAGAAATGAAAGATTAACTTTTACTAACCACAGGAATTTTTTTATTATTTCGAGGTGACCATGATTTAGACTCATGGTGTCATCCTCAGGTAGTTAAATCATCAACACCCTTCATCACTCCCCCTTCTTCATATATATGTAGTACTATGCATGTCTTACTTCATTCCCTGAGGATGACTCGATTAGTCAATACCATGGTCGTTTCCAAATAACCTATTTCCTGTGGTTAGTAAAAATTAATGTTTTCATTTGTACTATTATGATTCTTCAAGATCGGAAGCCAACCCAGCTGTTCTTGAAGTGTTTTGAAAGGAGAGAATTTATATATCCACTCTTGATACACAATTTCGTTTGAAAAAGGTTCTCCAAAGCGGTTAGTCGGTATGTTGGATGGATCTTCCCGCTTGTCTGACACTGACTTTACGGACATCGACTTGACCGAGGTCCCATTGCTGGTCACGGTGGAGGAGTGGTTACCGTGGTAACGCCCCAACCCCAACGTTCCGAATTGGATTTTGTTGGTTAGCGAATTGTAGAGCGTGTTCGTCATTAATAGTAATTATTGAAACGGATGCAAATAGGATATTCCTATTTCCAAGAAATTATCTATTATTATTGTTATTATAAAAAATAGGTTACAATTGGACTAATCATCCGGTGGCAACACAATATCACGTATGGAATAAATTATATACATTCAATAAATACTTATATAAGTATTTATTTATTTAATAAGTTGATGCTAATTCAATCTTAAAGGAAGGTTGAAAAGAGTCTGACAGGGCCGAGAGTCGAACCCGGGTTCTTTCTCTATCCGGGAGGCTGCCTTAACCATCTACGCTACCCGGCCAGAACATTTTAATAAGCCGTTTTGTGGACTTTGTGCGCAAGGGCAAGTGTAGTTTTCCGACTTCCGACTGACTTCGTTCCTTATGTGCAAAGTCACCTTAACCCTTTCCTTATTTGAAAGTTTTAGCACTCGAAAATTCAGTAGACGCCTGATCGTGTCTTGTAAAATTCCCAATATTGTTCTTTATCCGAGCATGCTAGAGCGCGAACATCTCCTAAACACCCATCAGCAATCGATTTCCGCTGGAAAACCTGTATGCCTAATTGAGGCAATTCTTACTCATTGGTCTCCGATTTAAAACTCCCAGTTTTTTTGCCAGCAAACGCCGTAGATTGAACTAATAGAAAACTCTCCAGAAAGACTAGCTCTCGGCTAACATTCAAGAATACTTCTCCCATAAAAAAGGAGATCTGTTTTAAAGGGAACGGAGAGCATTAAAGATTCGGTACTGGACGAAAAGCAAAGAATATCAAGAACCATTAATCACGAGCGTCTTTCAATGAGATGGAAGATTTTGTTATTTTGCCGTAGAGATTCCATATATTAGAGCACGGTAAATTTTATAATACGCTTGCCGAATAGGGGTTTAAAAGATACGGAATGTATCAGGTCAACACAGCGTAGGAGTAAGGAGAAAAAAAAGAAATTATAAGTGTTCTGTCAAATGCTGGTGAGATTTCCAGCGTATAAGCAAATAGTCGAATGAATTGAGGAAGCATATTACGTTGGTAGGCACGATCATAACAGAAAAATGATAATCGTTAATACTCGTTTCTGATTTCCAGTACCCGCAGAAGTTTTAGAGTCCTCCTCATATAAATAAAATGGCATGAAACTTCTCACTTAAAAAATGGAAGAAGTGGTAATTTTTCATGGAAATTCCTACAGGCAATTTTAAATCTGAGAAAATATGAAATTACGAATACGAAATATATCAAAATTATACGATCCTTTCCTTTGTAAATTACTTGACATATGGACGAAACTAATCGTGCCAAATATATTCCTCTAGAATATAGCATTATTTAAGTCAAATTAATAATTAGATGAGTTATCCTGCCTGTAACGAACACAGATGCGAATGGAGGAATGACCGGTTGGATCTACTGCGGGTACTTCGATAGCCCCTGAGTTTCCACAGATGGTTGAACATGTAGTATTTCGAGGAAATTTTAAATTCATGCATAAATGATTTCCGAAGGAGAGAATGAACGCAAAGTTCAGGGTGGATGTTGCTGGATTAATTCTCCTACTTGTGTAGCGTTCTTTCTTGAGATGAGTGATGCCAAAACGAGGCTAGAAAAATAATAGCTTGGGCCTAGGAATCCTTCATGAAGCGAATGGAACTAATGGATACAATCCTTTTTGTGTTTTTGTGTGTTTTTCTTTATGAGTTATGTTTTACTACATGAGTATGATGTATGAGTAGATCTTAAAATTGGGGGTATCAGGACAGGAGGCCTTCGAGATATGGTTTAGTTTACTATAAATAAACTAAGTTGGATATAAAATCAATCATGGAGAAGTTAGAGATTGAGGAAACTACATACATTGAATATATATTTCTTCTTTACATATCAAATATATATATATCGTCACACTGACCTAATAGTGGTTATTTAACGGAATAACTTGGAAATTAATTCCATATATACTATGTAAAAGTAATAAATTTCAAAATTAAATCTATTTTATACGAACGCTGCCTTAGTATAGCATAAAATATTGAAGTAGTTTGTAATGCCCTTAACGTAACACTTTTGTTACACTTTAATTGTTTAATTAACCGTAAAATCGTGGTGTTTAAGTCATTTGCGTATACGTGTATAAGTATTGAGTTTTAAAATTAAATCTATTTTTATGCGAGCGCTGCCTCCATATTGCAAAAATATTTTTATAATTTGTAATGTATTTTACGTAACACTTTCGTCACTCTTTAATTGATTAATCAACCGTAAAATCGTGGTGTTTAAGTCATTTGCATAAACGTGTAAAAATATTGAATTTTAAAATTAAACTTATTTTACATGAACGCTCTCTTCGTGATGCATAAAATATTGTAATAGGTTTTAATATCCTTCACGTAAAACTTTCGTTTCTCTTTAATTGTTTAATTAACCCTAAAATCGTGATGTTTAAGTCAATCCCATCACCTTTCCTAGAATCCCACTGCTGCGAATCGCAGAAAAACAAATAAATTTAATGGAGGACGGCATCATCAAACGCTTCGGATGCTGGAGCCAAAATCTCCCAATCCCCTCGTCCTATATTTCCGCGTTGTCTCCTCTTTCACCGAATCAGGGAGACGTGAGGGGAGGAAGGTATTCCCTTGAATACGCCGCATGTAAGCGACATAGCCGCTGCATCTGGCGATGGACGAATCGAATTGCGCGGAAAACGAGCCGGGAATATTTCTCCGGCTAGGCGGCTATGGGCGTAAATTGGAGGAACACGTCGGATTCGGTCAAGGTGAGGCGCAGTCGGGCTAGAACGGGGGCGCGTAATTGAACTTAAATTTTTGGAGGATAGAATCGCTAGAAGGGACATTGAATTGCATTCTGAAGGCGTTCCGAGTACTCCCACTTCGATGGGAAATGTGCGTCTGAATGTTTAAGTGGAGTTTTGAGCTATAAAGACTTGGAGGAGTGGCAAAATGGATTTTTCCCCGCCGAAAGACTGGATAAGGACCCACTGCCGTGAAAAATCTTTCGAAAAGATTTAAAAACAAATCGTTTCACTACGTGAGATAAGAAAAAACACTTTGTAAATTTCCACTACTTATTTATACAGGGTGTCCGGGTTAAACGTATTATAATATAAATTGTGATAACTTGAGAGTTAAAAAAGATATTTGTTGGCGGTTTGTTTCTAGAAGTATGGCAATTCAAAATGTTTTTTTCACAGTTAATTCACCTCTATATGTGCACCATTAGTGGCAAAAATACATCTAATCTGTATTTTACTCCCTCCAAGTGTTTTGCAGAATTACAGGCGTAACATTTGCAATAACTGCAGGAATTCGATGGCGCAGTTCTGGTAAATCACGAACTGGTGTCTGGTATACTTGATTCTTGATAAACACCCACAGAAAAAATCAAGTGGCCTCATGTCTGGGTTTCTAAGGGGCCAAGCAGTCGATGGACTACCTTTCCCAATCGAGCAATCTGGGAACTCATTATCCAAGATATCCCTCTCAATTACTGCGTAAGGGCATGGCGCGCCATCATCAAGCAAACATAGAAAACATTTTACCATACTTCTAGAAATAAACAGCGAATGAATATCTCAATTATTTCTCAAGTTATTAAATTTTGTATTATTACATGTTTAACCCGGACACCCTGTATATTGTAAGTTATGGAAAATTTACAGTGTTTTTTTTTTCCTTTATTTCATTTTGTTTTCCACGAAGTACGGCCAGAAATGGTCGATGTTTCACAACATGCTATCCAACTTTTCCTATGACTTGATGGCACTGCAAAATTGTTCAACACTTTTTTAGAACTATCAAAATGGTTTATTTTATCTCAGACCGGCCTTTCTCTCCACTAAGGAGTCGAGTGACTAGATTTAATATTTAGGTAAATGATATATTACGTTGATTTTGCGGTTTACATTATTGGTGGATAATCAGCAAAGTAAAGGCTGTGTATAAAACTATACAGAATAAAGTATATAAACATGATAAAGTTCCAAATTGATAAGATTCACTGAGACCGACGAAATTGTAGAAATCCATCATGTAAAATGCAGGAAAGTGGTACTTTTTACAAAATTGTATTTTATTGTGGAAAATTGGAAATGTGTAAAATTCTGAAAAAAGTACCACCTCTGTTTCCTTTATTCTCAATATTGATGTTCATGGCCTGCAAAAAGAGGCTAACTTAGTATAAAGTTTGTATTTCTGTTTTCAACAGAACTTCTGTTTTCTGTGAATTTTCACGAAGTTAAGGCTTCCACTTTCAATTATTATGTTCATGTAGTTTAAAATCATTCGTCTTGGTAAAATTTCGTTCTTTTGGAACTTTGTTCATTTGTGTAATCATGCATACAGTTGGGAATTCGAAAAATTTATTTCTTTGTCGATTGATTTCAATTAATATTAAATTTCTCGATCGCGGAATTCTCCATACCAGAAGAGACTGTAGGTTTCACTTTTTCAGGCAGTAAGTTGTATAATAGCTTTTTTACGATGGGAAATGCACGTTTGAGTAGACCTTCTTTGGTTAGTGCATTTTCAGGGTCTGCCCATTTTGATTCTTAATCTGTGCATTTTCGTAGTCACGACTTGAATTTTTATCGAGTTTGCTTTCGTTCTGGAAGCAAAGCATCCGCCTGTTCATATCTTTCCTTGTCACGTCACTCAAGGTCGTCTTCTTACTCCACGTTTTTTCCTCTCGTTACTCAGAGCCATCCGTTATCGGTATGATTTCAATGTCGAAACGTATTCTAGTCGTTATCTCAGGTCAGTATATTTTATCTGAAGTCCTCTCGATGAAAGAATTCGCCTGTGATTGAAAAACGCATTAGTGGCCCATTAGCGACGTAGTGTTTGATTATCGCCCGTTTTCCGCCGTCTCGTGATATCTCGATCGTATTTCTCCGGATCTTCGGAGGAAATACTGCTTCTCGGAATGTGGAAACGGCGATGAAGTACGATAGACAATGATTATTAAATGTTAATAAGGAGGTAAATAGGTTGGGCCATCTGCCTGTTTCTTTTTAAATTACGTCGTTAAATAAAATATTTCTTATATTTTATCTATAATATTTATATTGTATTTTATTATTCATATATTATAAATTTATTTATAAATTATTTAATTGTCATTAAATATAATAAATAAAATATTAAAAAGAAATGTTTAAATGGTCCGCCCAATAGATGTCAGACCTAATAATTGCCTGTAAATCAGAGTATAAATGATAAATAAATACTTCTTCTGTAAAGTTAATCCGATGGATAAATTTATTAACCAAATTTAAGCGAACGTTGTCCATACGGATTCAAAAGCATTAGTTTTGATAGGTTAGTGTTTATAAATTGGACTATCAAGGAATTAAGCGATTGTCCAAGAACAGAAGGGAATGTATAGCTGTAATAACTCAACCCTCGAATTGTTTACCCTTGATTACGATTCCTTAGAAGGAATGGACGTAAAAAAATTGGACCGGGACTCGAACTCGGATCTTCCAAATGAAAAAACCGAAATTCGTATTTTCCACAAGATCATCATTATCATTAATTTATTATTATATATAATTTGTTTTTAACATTATTAAATTATTCATCATTTAATGTCTTGGAAAATACAAAGTTCAGTTTTGTCACTTATTAAATAGCGTTCCAAGAAATCAAGCCAGACATATTGATAACGTTCAGATCTCCGAGTTGCCGGTCGGTTGCTCTGCCCAATTGTTTAGAACAGATCTTGCCGAATAGCTCACTTACTTAGAGCAACTAACTAGCATTAGAGGTTTAAAATCTCCAGTAGCCGTCTTTGTCGGCGTTCCTCGCCACATTCGCCGGTATTCGGAGGAACCTGGAAAGGATCGCCGCCATAGGAGTCATAAAATACATCAGATCACACTTGTACTACATAACGCATACTACTTTATGACGCATGCGGAGGAAAGCATCGCTTTCGAAATGTGCATTGGGTGTTTCTAAAGAGGGCAGCGATCCGTTCCTGGCTTCTCCGAATGCCGGTGAATAAGGTGAGGAACACCGACAAAGACGGCTATTGGATATTTTAAACCTCTAATTCATAAACAGCCGTATTCCAACTTTTCTTTCTTTGCAGCCAACTAGTAATTAAGAGTCCAGGTTCGATTCCCAGTCAGACTTTTTTCATTTCCTTTCCTCCCCCTATTTTCCTAGCTGCACGCCATAAATTGTAAAATCACTTTTCTCCATTTTCCTTTTATTATGATGATTTCCTTATTCAACTTACTTCTGTGTTATTCTGAGCTATCAGGTTATGTATTAATTCTACTGCGGCATCCGCGTATAATCGGTACCAAGAATAGCAATGCGTGACAAGATAATTCGGAATGTACACCGAGAGGGGCTCGACACGTCTCTCCTATGGCAAACAGCTTTTTTATGGAGTGGAAATAGGAGCTGTCTACGACGTCACAAGGCGATCAATGTAGCCTGCCAGAGACAAAAGAGGATAGTAATCCGCAGAAGACAGTGCATCACGTTCGTGGTGAGGATTAGTGACCCGTTCCAGAGGAGATCCTGCGTCAATCACGAAAGCAACGAAGCAATTCAGTTTCGGTGGAAAAACTGCGGGACAATGGATGTTCCGCTGAAATGTACAAATATAGCGGATTTGTTCGCTTTTGAACGTTAGGGAAAAACTTACACGAACTTATTTATCTTATATGAACAAGCTCGACTTTGTGGAATGTTGGCAGACTTATGAATAAAGAACTTATTAATTTTCTTAGGAATATATTTGGTGCGACTAGTTTCGTCTGTATCTAGACATCATCAAGCAAATTTACAAAGGAAGGGAGCGTATAGTTTTTATTTTTCTCATTTATAATTTTAATATATTTCCATTCCAATCTAAAATTGCCTGTAGGAATTTCCATAGGGAATTATCACATTAAGTGTTAATGATTTAGTGAGAAGTTTTATCTATTAAATATAATGAAGGAAATAGTAACACTTCTCTTTCCTTCATTATACATGATAGATTTCCATACTATGTCGCATCTGTGGATTTCATTTATTTATTAAAGTTATAGTTTAAAATCACCCATATTCGTTTGGAAGCGTAAGTAAATTGCATTCCCTAGCATTGCATATCACGATGTTCCTTTGTTTGTAATTTGTTGTGAAAGATAGTATATTAATATTTTGAATCATTTAAGGTTAAGAAATGTAAGTATCCAGCTGTTTATATTGAGTCGGGTCTTATTCTGAGAGGTGCCTCGGTCTTTGATATATTTCTCGGAATTAAAATTTCAATTAAAATGTATACTGATGAATATAAGTGTTATTATGTAATTTATAGCATTAACCTGGGTTTAATGTGAATTTAGTAGCCACACTAACGCTGAATCGCCTCCTCATTCAATATTGACTGCTCGAAAACAAGCACACAGGAGCGCCCTAATATTAACTTGAACTTAAAAACAAACCGCTCTTAATGTTGAAAATTCATTGGATCAGTATATTGTAATTGCGCAAATATTATGTAAGACATTTGTATTCATACAAGTTGTACAATTGTAATTATATTTTAATAGTGCAACTTGTGCGAATAATATGGCATTAATTCGATATTATATCTCGAATTATTTCTTTTTCTTTCTAAAAATTTTAAATTGATAATGGAAAACAAAAAAATAAAGAAAGAACTTTTCTATAGGAAGCTAATTTACTAATAGTTACTGTGTTATTTTCCTTATGTGTATTTTGCTAAGTTGATAAAATAGGTCCTGTGGAAAAGTTCTATCTGTTCCTTTATCTTTCACCGTTATGGAATACCTCAAAGTTACTTGCAAGTCCGTGAATTTTAATTTGTTATTAGAGATATGTTTTACAGAAATTGTATCGACTACAAGCATACAGAACCGTTCTAATATTAACCTGAAATTAAAAGCAAACAACTCTTAATGTTGAAAATTAATTGAGTCAATATATTGTTATTGCGCAAATATTATTATAAGACATTATATTATCGTACAAGTTTTAAATTTCGAGTGACTTGTAATTATGCAACTTGTACGAATAAAATGACATTGAATTGATATCTTATCTGCAAGTATTTCCTGGTGTTTCTACTAATTGATCTTAGAGATATGTTCAGCAGACATTTCCCCATCGTTTGCTCTCCTTTCCCGGGCACACGTATTTAAAAGATGATGTTGTCAGTTTTTCCCTCTTGTCATTTAAATAAATTATATTTTATATCTTAGATTCCATCCCTTTACAGCGAAAATTTTACGAAAACAAATTTAGTATCAATGGCACCCAGCTATTCATATCCGAAGAGAGTGGGAGAGGTGTTAATTTTTCACGTCTACCCTCAACTCGGATGTATTCTTCCTCGCGTGGATTTTCATTAATGGAAATATATGCGGACAAAAACGAGTAACGAAACAAGATCATGACCGGGACTCGAAACTAGACAGGCGGCGTTGATTAATGTAGAACCGCTACTAGGGAGCCACTCGAGGAGGCTAATAACTTGGAGCGAGAGATACCCTGAGAGCTTTTTGCTAGCAAGAAGCCAAATAGAATGTTTTTTCCCATTAAATTTATTTTTTCCGAAGATTGATCCGTCAGTCCCTGTAATTCATGGATGCGAGGGGTATTACATCTTCTCGAAGATGGCTTTATGGCGTAAAGTGAGATCCTTAGGAGTATCTTTATTATTTTTTTAGGAAATAAAGCATTGCCAAGTTGTGTAGTAAGTCTTAATTTATAAAATAATTCATTTTCCCATCTTGTGATCTTCCGTACGCTCTTTTTCCTCATGACGAATTTTGAGTCGGGTCGGGATTTAGGAAACAGGGTGCATATGCAGAGTTTTCTTTTGTATACTTTATTTAGGTTTTTTTACGGTATTTTTCAATTTTAGATGTAAAATGAACACGCATAGAAAATTCAGCATCATCATGTAAGCTGAAATAGTTCACCTAGTTCGGATCATTTGATAAACATTAACAGACTTTATCTTTATTCTACGTTTAGTTTTCGTGACATTTTATGGTTGGACTGGAATAATGCAAATTAATTCAGCCTTGAAATCGCCATCGCAGTTCATTTATCTAATCGTAAATTGACGGATAATTGGATTTTCGCCTTTGTTCTCCCATCGTGATCCAATTTAATGGAAGTTCCAGTTTTAATTGTTCGCACGGAGAACTTTTCTGTGTGTGACATTGATATCAGTCACGAACTGGAAATGATTTACGCATTTACGCATGCCCTAGGCATTCATCCATTCATGGAGTGTGCTGATTCCATTCAATATCATTATTATTTGGAGCATGAATTAGAGTTCGAAGTGGATTCACGGAAGAATGATTAAGGAAAATGAGTTAGCATGGGTCGAGGGTTTTCGATGTTAAACCTCCAATGGTTGATATCGCTCTATTGTTAAATATGAAAAATGCGAAGGTTAATTCTATCATTGCTGTTATGTTTAGAGTGAATACCGTTACCGCAGTTTAAATGAAACTACGAGCGAAGTTTATTTTTTCCATTTCTCTTATCAAGCGTTAAGAATGGAAATAGAATCGGCAATCTGACCGCAAGACGTTGATTAAAGAGTTACCTTTGTTTCACCCCAGACTTGTATGAAACAGACATTGCTTTGCTTTAAATTTCTACGCTTTTTCATTTCTTATACTCCAATGTTGCTCATATATCATACACAAATGCTTTTATAATTTAATTTTATTACACATGTTTCTCACGTTTCAGTTATTGATAATTTATAAAATAAAGTCCTATTTGATGTGAAGTTATTTTTCAATTTTAATTCTTTTTTTCTGTTATTTTTCAAACTTTGCGTTTTGAATCCTTGAAGCAGTATCGTAATTTGTCGTATATACCTATTTGACTTTTTTCTCCTCAAAGTTTATCCTAGTTGAATATCTGTACAGTAGTCAGTTTGAACCTTAAACTCTACACCTTTAGCTACCGAAGCCAAGTTAGGGCTTACTATGCAAGATGAGGAGAACGATTCAACTTATGTGGATTTTTTCTCTTATATAATATCTCTGTGTGCAGTACTGTGGCCTCAAAATAGTTAAATTTATAAGGTCGTTAAATAGATAAATTTATTAGGTTGCGTTATCTCATTATGTACCTTTTAGGAAAAATAATTCTTTTTCATTTTTATTACCTGGCAACGTCATATTTGCTGTATTTTTGAATCTACTGTCATTTGGTCATGCAAATATCTGCAGTTTTTTTAATGATAATAATTATTCAGCACTCATATCTGACTAGCCTTATATTAGCATATTCATGCAGAAGATCGATAAAAAATTAATTAAAGATACATTTTTCTCCATCCTGTTCCATGAAAAACAAAACGAATCGCATTCATCAAAATATGGAGTAAATAACCTAGTTTAATAAAATCGATTCTGTCAGGCTCTACAGAGTGGGAATCCATACCAAAAGGATGATGAGAATAAAATTGCAAATACGCTTTTAAACACAAATATTTGAAACACGACTGAATTCGGCACAGCTTGGCCATCATCAGGTTCATCATTCACTTGGTTATACCCGATCTGTGCCGGTCATGTTTCAAATGATTTTGTAGAAAAGATTATTTGTGATTTTGTCCTTACTATCTTATTGAACCCTGTTAAACGTGGTCTAGTATTAATCAGATGGAATTATCAAGATTTTTCATCCTCGAGTTGAATTAACATGTCTGTTGGTCATTGCTCACGGATCTGTTTTCCTCTAAGCATCTCCTATACTCTGATGACCCTCTTTTGTAGAATATTATTCCCTCTCCTGTGGCTTTGAGTATCGGTTATTATGCGCCCAGAAAGCGTATCTCAAGCAGGATACCTTTGTGGTGGATTATGCTTATAAATCTAGCTTGTTCCTCAACCAGCGTTTAGGCTATTGATTCTGCGGTCATCTTCAGGTTTAGTAGCAAATGTGTGCACATTTTTTATTACATCCACAGACCACTTCATCGTTTACCGTTTGTCTTCTCTAGAAATTGGTTGGAAACCCTAGTGCAATACCTATGATTTCCAAGAATCTCAGGGACATAAATTCTGTCGTATAAACCAACAGGTGGGCCTAAAACTTTTTCATGATCGGAATATTTATGCTTACACATTCAGATAATCCTCATGCCAAAAGCTGAGAGGAAGGTTATAAAGTGTTTAGCATTAACTTTACCGCATTTTCAATCTTATCTCCTAACTTAACTTATTTTTTTCTAATGGATAAATTATGTTATTTCATGTTAACTGTTTAAACCAAAACAGGTATACTTTTTCTTACCGCTTATAAATATAAATGTATATTTATAAGAATTAAAATGCATTCACTGCAACGGATTTCATTGATTTTAATGGTTAATCTTACTTGTATTGATTTATGATATCGCTGAAAGAGTTAGGGATATAGTTAAAGAATACTACGAATGGTCTCGTGAATGTCGAAGCGGATGCTTTAAGGTTTATAGTAATCCATCTCTATTGCTACTTTAGCCATAGTCGTAAACACGAAATAGCATCTTGCTAGAGGATGGATACTAGAGTCCTCTCGCTTCTTGAGGATATAGTTTTTTTAGTGGAAGTCCTCGAATGGTGTGTTTTTATCTACTTTAATGCCTCTCTAAACGTGTCTTGTTGTTGTATACGAGCTATCCATATACTCTTGTAAGTAAAGTAAGTCTCGTGGAGATTTACTTGCATTTTACGAACGAAATAACCTTCATTTTTAGGAGGTTCCTAGACCATAACGTCTGAACATTTTTGTGGTTTTTATGAAGTGAAATGTGTTCCAGGATAAATTTATCCCAAAAGGGATACAAATACTCGCATAATTTTTTTATCTCATCCTTGTCGTAGAGTGAGCGATAAGTAGATCAGACTGAAAAAAAAATCTGCTACATACTTAGGCAACAGTTTAACTTGAACTTTTGAATTTGAAGTTTATCTTGAAACAACGCATAGATACCAATATTTAAATTTAACCATGAACTGTCTCGAAACAATAGACAATAAATCAAGATTTTCTTTCTGTTTTTATTGTAAGCTTTGCAATTGAAGATTTGGGCACGGTTTAATATTATATTTTTTAATAACAAAAATGCAATTACTCTGTAAAACCAAGGCTCAAGCTTACACAATATGTAAACATTTAATTTCATAATGTAATTTTTTAAATGCGCAAACTAAATTTTACACACAAGATAAAATCCGTTTAATCTAAAATTTTAATGAGATTTTTAGGTTCTGCTCAGCAGAAAAATGCTTGTCAGGAGGATCCCAAAGAGTCCATTACAATTTTATTAAGGATAACTCTTCTTACACAAATTTGTAAATAATTATAATATATATTATATATTATAATGTAATGAACACAATTTTAATGATTATAATCTTCAGCATAAATTCCCATATTAAGTCATACTATTCAGACTATTCGAAATACATTTCTATAGTTAGAGGAGACACTTAATCGTTTGAAAACAGATCTTTTGGTACAAGAGTTGAATGTGAAAGAAGAGAAGCTAAAGGAGTAAAGGTTAGGAAAAGCAAAAGATTGGTGTAAGAGGAACGTATAAGGTAACTAATAAGGAGAAAAGAGAATGCTGGAGATAATTATTCTAATAATGTAAACCAATTACAAGTGATTTTGAAGATTGCCGTCTACATCCGTTTCTAGCTGTTATCATCGTCACAATAAGTTCAATTAATTAATTGGGTCGATTCAGCGGTCTAAGGTGTGCTAAAACCGTGTCGTTTGCGATGATTACGATCTCATCTGGAAATCTCATGCAGGAATGATCTTCGTCGCCTAATTGATCCAACTTGTTTACGACGTGGCCTCTGGAGATGAAAATCTACCCCTTAGAGCACCAGCGAAGTTGTAGAAGACGTCATTTGCCTTGCCCTGCTCTTATCTCGGCGTTTACTTGCTGTTACACTCGTCAAGGAATTCTCTTTTGTTTTTCCATCTCTTAATTCTGACGCTTGAACGCTGAGCATTACGTTTTGGCTGTGCCTTTTATTTTGTTAGCTCTTCCTGCCACATCTTTATACCGAATCTTTTTTTATGCTTTATATTCCTTTTTGTTTGTTTTATGTTTTAATGTATATTGATACCATTTATTTAAATGTTAACTGGCTATACTTATTAACATATCGCATACGTTCACTTATTGATAATGTATTTATATATATTGTCATGTTTTTTCTCATATTTAAGTTATTACCACCGGTAGGTTTGCTCAGGTTTTTCATATCCCCTTATTCGTTGGTGAGTTCATGCTGCGGAAATTTTTTCCCAAGAATCTCTTAGGTTTATTGTATCCACAGTTCTTCTCATTTTTTCTCATTCTATCTCTTTAATTTAATTATTGTATAATTTATGACGATGAGTTGGATTTAAGAAGAGACATTTAGTCTCAATCTCGCCAGAATTAAGACATAATAATTATCACTATATCTATTCACGGCATCTGATACGGCTATTCACTATTTATTTGAGTGCATGGACTCTATTCAAGTAGGGTGGCATTTATACCCATCTATATAACTCGGTGAGGATCAATGGGTAGTTGGGTAAAAGAACGTGTGGACGACCTTAAGTATTTGGTTCTTTTGATCTGCCGTAAAAGTGTTTATCCCATTATGATTCCATTACTCTAAGTAGCACAACAATATTTTTTTACAATATCAAGAATTTGTTTATTTATTAAACTGCACCATGTATGATATAAATGAGAGCAAATACAGTCTTAACGATAATGTTTGCCCAAGGAAATTTATTCGCAAGTTCCTGGGTAAAGGTGAAGGAATATGATTCGCGATTGTCTTTCCCTTTCATAGATCCAATAAGCTTTATTGTTGCCATACGTTTACTAAAGCGAATTTCCTGAAGTTCGAGTTATGGTTTGCAAAAAAATTCTACATTAGATTTTGTTGGGGAACAAATTCTTATGTAAATGATAATTTTCAGATATAAGAAATGAATTGCAGATTAGAAACTTCAGCGTAATTTGATGGTCTTGTTTCATCGCAAATGAATTTTCGAAAAAAAACTCATTAGAAAAAAAATCGTTTCAGAAAATGCTGAGGTTTCTACAGAGATATGTTTGTGATGTTTTTAAGATTCCCATTGAAAGTAGTGAGATTTTTTTAATTATGTATTTTCGTACAATTTCGCCATTCGCCTTCGTTCTCATACTTAAGTTATCTTCAACTGCTGCGATTCATCCTGAAAACTATTAGTGCACCTTTATGTTTTAAATGTGACTTGTACGATTTGGTATCTTTTTTTATGCGTTTTAGCGGAATTGAATTTCTTAATTTCTAGTAATTTCTTGTAAGTACTTATACTAGTAGTTTAGTAGTAGGCTCCCGGATAGTCATGTAGACAACGCGTTTGCCTTTTGTGAAAGCGGTCCCGGGTTCGTATCCCGGTGGGAGCCAATGTGCGAAATGACCTAAGCTGTCGAAGCACTTTTAACAATACTACTACTACAAGTAGTTTACATGCACGCAATGAATTAGAATCATCGTGGCATTAAGGTTTTTTCCTCAAGTTTTGACTAGAGCTAACTTTTGAAGACTGATAGATCTCAGCCGTGCTATCTCATTTGGGAGCGTCATGATGCTTTGCATTACCCTAGTGATCCGTTATCTCATAGAACCTTGGTGATATCGTTGCAAAATAATTAAGTGGTCCCTCAATCTACGTTGCCTTATCAAACACCGAAAGCAATAGTCTTATCTTTTGACTTCCGGCTCTTTGATTTATCGCAAGACGCTCAGCTGCGGACTTGAAGGTAAATATGAGAGACTTTATCGAATTAGGCCACAGCTGCATTCCATAAAACTTGGCTTTAAGACTACGGTAAAAATAGTAAGCATTCTGCCTAATCATATTATTTATTCCCATGTGATATATCAATCATGCATGTCTTACCAAAGCTTCGCGTCTCTCGGTTTAGTTACACGTCCAAAAACACAACAACGTGTGAACGGGTACAGCTAGTATCCTATAAAGGAAAGAGTGTTCCGAAGATTCTCTCTCTTTAAAAGAGCTTATCTTAGAGCAATGATTGATTTTTTGTCATTATATAGTATTCTTTTGCGGTAAATATCTTACTTTCTCACATAGGCGAGGTTAGCTGGTGGGCAGTGCGTTAACTGCAATTTCTCCAAGTAAGTTCGAAGTATATATATATATATATATATATATATATATATCTATTATATATAGATGCTTCTCCGGATTCATTCATATATATACCTATATAGATAGATAGGATACAAATTCACAGCCTAAACTACAAGCGTCATTGATCTGAAATTTTTATGACATATTGGCCATAACGTGAAACCCCCAGGAAAAAAGAGACTTTGATCCTCAGTGTCATAGGTTCGATTCCAGAGGGCCCCAAAGTCCCGATTTTTCCCGTTTGAATGCATTGCCGTGATTTTCGGGAATTAAAAAAAAATACTTTCCGGATAGGTAGAGAAGTAAAACTCAAGGTGCCTATATTTATGGTCTTGGACTTTCGAAAACATCAATGACTTTTACAAAAGTTATCCTGGGTTCGATGCTAGGACGATGCAAAGATCTGCCCTTTAAAATACATGGGAGCCGTTTTTCATTATTTTTTTAGATGCACTTATCGAAATGATAGGATGTTCGTGCTTGGCTGGAAGATGTATGGTACGAATAAGTTTTAGAAAAAAATTTTCATAAGACCGTACTGTTCCTGGGTTCGAAGCCAGAGCACAATAACGTTTCTCTCATAAGGAATATAAAGGAAAAGTAGGACGTCATTTGAGGCAGTTGTAACCAATATTTCTGCTTGAATTTGCATACGCGGTTAGAGATGGTGTTTTTCTTTTGTGCTGCATAGAAAGTATTGCCTGAAAGACCCGGGTTCGATGCCGGGCGGTAAAAATATCACCCATATATAATACTATGGGGTATCTTTTCATAATTTTTTTATGCATTTATCGATATGTAAGGGAGCTCTTGCTTAGATGGAAGATGTATATTAACACTTTGTTTAAGAAAAAAAATAGATAAGACCATGCTGTTCCTGGGTTCGATGCCAGAGCACATTATAATTTCTCAAATAAGGAGTGTATGTGAATAGTAGGACGTCGTTTGAGGTAGTTGCACCTAATAGTTTTGCTTGAATTTTCACACATAGTTTGATATGGTAATTTTCTATTTTGCTGCATAGTAAGTACACCAGGAAGACCGGGGTTCGCTGCCAGGTGATTAAATTGCAGCGAATTCTACGAATATTTTGAATTTTTTTTTTCTTTTGATGTCCGTCCCGATATGATGCCGATATGAAATTAGTGTTGTCGATCTGCTTGCAGTATGCAAGCTACATTTTACTCGTATATATATATGTGTATCTTATTCTCATACATGTACATTCTCGCACATTTTTTTTCTATTAGTACGCGTAGAAATAATCTATAGAAAAAGCATCGATAATTCAGTCTTATCCGCTATTTTGTAACAGGAGAGGTACGCAACGCGTAGAAAACAAATATTATTAAGTCTATCGTAAATAAGATAGCGCTCTTCGTATTTTGTAATTGAATTTTTCCTCGGTAATCCACCTTCTGCGATATCCATTCGTGTCACTCTTATTTCTTAAAGTGGAGGCAGTGAATTTATCTCCACCATTGCAATATTCTCTCTTCAGACGCCACTTCATCTCGGTTCTTATCTCAATAGTCACTCGGAAATCAAATTCATATCCAAGATTTGAAAAAATATGACAGCTCATATATTCCTTCCATCTCGATTCGCGTAGTTCGTTCATTCCCGTTATGTACACTCCTGGCCAAAATTAACGCAGCACCGGCCGTTAGAATCGCTAGGGAGGTGCTGCGTTAATTTTGGCAAGGAGTGTACTTTTTTCCTTCATTTCTTATATAAATCCATTTCTATTTCTATCGAAAGAAGAATTAAAGTTTAGTTTTCCGAAGGCAATGAATAAATTCATATCTTGTGAATAGATGTACTTATTAGAGTAATATCTGCCAAAAATTAAAGAAAAACGTATACCTCATTCGTAACGGTCTCGTTTATTGTTGTGAAAACAACTGTGCTAAGGTATGAATGATGGTGAATGATAAATTTCATTTTAGTCCTTCCTTACTGAATTCTTTGTAAAATTTAAAAATGATGCTGCTTAAACGTGGATTTCTTCCTCTAAGAGCATCCAGGTCCCAGTATAAAAAGCAGATACAAACAACTCATATTATCCTAGTATGCTTCAATTGCCCTCTACTGCTACTGGTAGCTGATGGTGTTGGGGATGAGGTTCAAACTCACCTTTAAACTCGGCTAAATATTTTTCAGACATTCTTGTTATCTCGGATACAATCGTTCCTGTATGCATGTACAATATATTGTTTTACACTGTGTGTAACTGTATAGTATTTCATTCTTCGTTATATATTATTAGAAAAGAGAACAAACTGGCAAAATGAAAGAAAACATTTACTTGTACCACAGACGGATTTACCGTATTAGTCTGAATATAACGCGGTATTTTTCGACCGTTTATTTTCCCCTAAAAAATCGACTCGCGCTGTATTCGTGGTTTAAGTAATGGAATTTAATATAAACAAGGACATTTTCCTGCAGAGGTTGAAACGTGACTGATCCGACCGAATGTTTTTCATTACTTAATTTTATTGACATGAATATAACCTGTGTTATTAGCTATAATTACCTAAATAATTGCTGATCTGATTGAATTTTACTTTCTTTGAATTCTTTTATGAGTATTATTTTTTTCTAAATATCTTTATGAAAATTTCGGAGTCGCGTTATATTCGGGGTCGCGTTATATTCGAGCTAATACGGTATTAGGCGATCCAGGTTTCTACGCATCGTGTCATCATCATCATCCTCCTTGTTCGTCGTATATTTCCTTCTGAGTTTCGTGTAAACGTTTTGTTTCATTTTGTCAGTTTGTTATGGTTTCCTACTGCAAAGTCTTGCCAGAATTCATTGATAATATTATAATAGAGAAATTAAAACAAAATCAATATTCCCTGTCCCCGCCTTCGAAATGAACTTCCTCAATGTGCAGATCCATGATTTGTAATAATATGTTCTGAATTTAATCCATAGAGGAATTTTTCGTTCAAAATATTCGATTTTCGAAGCATAGGTAACTAACGAATCAATCCTCCGTGGATTTAAGTGTCTCAAATTAATATTGAGGATTTATTCTATAAACGTTCAAATTAATCACTCTCGTTCTTAATATAAATCCTGCTCCTAAAGTTGAGGATGTCATTCTCAAGCAATGGAAAATATAGTATGATATCGTGAATTTTTAAATGATGTGATGATGTAATTATTTTTGTTGGTTAAATAGCTCTGCGATCGTATGATAGACATAATATTCTCATATTCTTCTGAACGAATCAGTGCTGGGAACGAAGTGTAAGAAGTAGCACCCTCTCCTTCGTTATCTCCTGCTGTAATACTCGAGTGACTTTGATTGGCACTCAAACGGTCGTAAGCGTTCTCTGATTGCTTTAATCACTCTGGCAATCTTCCATCTCTTCTTCTACCAATCACTTAAAAAAATCTGCCAATCGATCATCTTGGCTTTGTAACCTTTCTCCAAGAGATTCCGATATCAGAAAGGCGAGCCAACCTTTGTTGAAATGGCAATTGATCAGCTCCATATTTTCGTTCACGCAAGATGGAAAGTCTTCCCAATCTACAGTACTGTGATTCTAGGCTTTTCTTATATCTACCCCTTTGCAAACTTTCGCCTTAAACATAACCCAACGTCAAGTAAAGTGAGTACATAAATTAAACATACGTTATTTATGCATTAGGTACCCCTAGGCCAAGGTTGGCAAACCTTTTGCGGCAAGAGTGCCATATTTTATAAATGTAAAGGACTTGCGGGCCAATATGGTGCGAAACCATGCAGGAAGATGGCGATATGCATGTTATAATGTGAACGACAGGATTAATATCTTATAATTGGCTTACATAATCGGTCGTTAATTATCATTACTAATGAACAGAATCCACCGTTTTTTACTGCGGGGATTCATATTTTGAGTGAATAAAACATAATAAAGATTGTGTTGTGAGAGTTCTACGTGCCAAAAACATTTTCTCGCGTTCCATTTTGATCACGCGTGCCATAAGCTCGCCACCACTGCTCTAGGCGATATTTAATTTTCATTTTTAGGCCTGATTCTTAATCCAATTGAATTGAGCAGTTATACTATTTTGTGTTCGCACTATGAATCAGGATATTATTTTGGGAAATGAGTGTTTTACGTTTCTTGCTCGTATATTTAATATTTTATGATAATGAACCTTTAATGATTAACCAAAGAATACACAAATATATAAAATAAACCGCTATTCATATAGCTACGACTTCCCGCGGAACATTGTTGTAATTTATAGCAGTTGGAGCTGGAGATATTGGTTTTCTATCGTAAGGCAATAAACGACAAGTCACTGGTGGCTTGCGTAGTTTTTTAAATAAATGTAAATATTTAATCCTATTAAGAATGGAATTATTTAGCTACATCGAAATTCACTCATCCTATGTATTAAAATTTCATACCGCTGTTGTTAATTACGCAATAATAGGTATCTGTGATTTTTTCAACTGTGGTATGAAGCTTTGTACCATTCGGAAGGTTAGTGGTTAAAGAAATTTTCAATATCTGTAATTGTCAGCGCTCCGCTCCGCGATGCTGCCGCAAACAACAGGAAGTCCAGGATTATCGACCCTCTTGTTAGAAGTGCCCTAATCAGAAAATTATTAATTCGGGTTACGCGGTGAAGAGTACTGACAAAGACTGTTATTGGAGATTTCTTAAACCTCTATCCTAGAAAAATGTTTTTATTCGGGAGATTCTGAACTCCAACCGCATACTCATTTCTTTATTTATTCCATTTCCACTTGCAGAATAATTGTCAGTTTAAAGTGAAAATAATAAATAAATTATAACATTAACACAGTATATAATTAAAAATGTTTAGAAAAGGGGTTTAGTAGGTGTGAGTCAATCCCGTGCGAATAGGTAGCCCTTTGGATGATGCAAAGCGATCTAACGAAGGTGGAGCCAAAGAGGGAAGACAAAAAAAAGAACGTTCAACAATTGAAAGTCTGGGATTGAAATAATGAAGTATTAATGTCAAACGAGAAGATCTGTTCGGAACGCTAAAGGCGAAGAAGTTAGGAGTGGACGATAAGAGACCATATTGAGGTCGATAGATTGTAAGAAAATCCAAATAGAGAGGATAGTATAATGCTATTATAGTAGATTCATGGCGGCGAGACGGTACTCGGGATTTCTACTATTCCGAGAAAAAAGCTTGTTTTTAGGTCAAGTGTGGAAAGGTTTTAGGCGGTAAACTTAGACCATTTTATGGAGCAGTAGGTTAAAATTCGAAAGGCAAAGGAAGAATAGTTAAGGGAAAGGGCGAGAGAAATACCAATATAGACATGGCATGGTTTTTAATTTTTTCAATGTGATCAGAGTTTAGAATCGGTGATTACTCCAAGATCTTCTGCCCCTGAAGGTACTCGTATCACAGGTTAAAAAATCATTACTCTAATAGATTAGCTCATCTCACTCGTGCGTTAAACCAGAGGTTGAGCGATAAAACAGAGCACCTGTCTCGGATAATATTTCTTGCGACTAGCCTCATTGCATCTGTCAGTTGATAATCCCCGTACTGCGTCATCGAACCCGGAACTTGATCGCAAATCCGCGGTATCCAATAAATCTGTAACGCTGTTTACTTCCTCATTTAAGGGGAGCGTAGATTTCTTTTCCCGGGTACGCATACGTGATTATTAATAGTCGTTCCCAACTCTCTTAGCTCATGAAAGCAGAGAGACATTTTTGAACGCAGGTGCTGAAAATCGAGAGTTCTGATTTCATCCGAGATTCAGTGGCTTTTACTGCAAGAAATAACGTAACTTGCCAATATAAACAACCGCCTGCCATCCTCCATAAATTTTCATTTCGTGGCTTAGCATTTGTGAAACGAGTGGAATTATAAACACTTACAATGTCATCACCATTCCCCTTCATCGTTTGGGCTCTAACAGTTACCTTCAAGTATTCTTTAATGTCCTCTAAATCACATATAGTAATTCTTATCATCGTATCTTATCACTTATTTATAGTTTACTTAGGTATGCTTCGCGAAGAGTAAACAAAGTAAACATTTATGATAAGTAAACATTTATGAAATAATTCGCAAATATACTAATATACTCATTGCTGACATCAAGATGTCTGACTGATAATGGATGCTTTTCTTCGTCTATCTTGTTCATAATTTCCAACCACATCGTTTCTCTTCGAGGAAAATGATTGGGGATTTTCTCTTTCGTGGTCTGACTCTCTTATGTTTGTCTAAATGTCATTTCTGGCCTTATAGGCAGTAATACTCTGTGTGAAATTTTCGGAATTTCGGCATCTGAAAAACCAGAGAAATCCTCATATTTATCATTAAAAAATTTAAAAGAGTTCCTATCCGTGTCTTTTGAAGCATGGCGTGACTTTTTCGTTAAAATAACTTTTTTTTGGGCCCTAACTTCCCAATATCCGTTTTAGAGGATTTGGTCACTTAAAATCTGTTTTCAGGTAAATTTTTCCCATTTTTTATACGATTTATGAAAATTAATCCTACGCCATCTCTCAATAATGTACACATAAGTTAAATGCGTTCAACGAAATAACTTGTGTTTTATTAAAGTTTGTGGCGTGTTTTTAAAGTCCCAAAGTGTTAATTTTTATTGTATGTATTTTGTAGTATTTACTAGAGAAACAGTTGAAAAGTTAGATAAAAGGTTACTAGAAGCAGTTACTAAATTTTTTGCCGTTTCTGTAAACCATTATTTTCTATTTGTAGAACTGCTTACATCTAAAAACAACAAAGGAACGCAATCGAGCACGTGTCAAACGATCAAATTTTAGCGATAAATTTATTGAATACAGAATGGCTTCAATGTTTTCTCATCGCTCATTAATTAATGTGACCAGCTTCTTCCCTGATTTAATTCATATTTCGGGGATACATAACTCCAGAAATGCGGATTAAATTTTAAGGACTGACGGAATCGTAAAGGGAGGGTCGGGTGAAAATAAAAAGGCTACAATTTCTTTTTACGCAAGGCTCCTCTCGCCAGTGTACGACATTTAATAAACGAAATCTCGTTTTATTCCCTCCTTAAGACTGCCATCTTTCGTCGGTCCACCTTGCGATTCCTCTTTTATTATCCCATATTTCGGATAAGAGATTCATTTCGCTGGAAAATGAGCGCTTAATCCATGGCTACAGGCGTCGTAAACTAGAGATGGGCCGCGGAGAAAGCGTCAGTAAATAATCAATCCGATGAAAGGAGGCCCTCCTTTTGCTTCCTAATTCCGCGTTACGAAAAAGCTTGAGAAATCACGCCTCGGCAAATGAACCGGGGCTATATCCGAACGACGCACAGTTGATTGCAATCGAGAACAGTCGGACATTGGGTCAAAATATGTATCAAATCCTATCTTAATCCGTCTTCACAAGAGTTATTTATACGATCATCGAGAATTTAACATGGAAGAGGCTGATTGTTAGACTTCACATCACCAAAACAATAGCGAAACTGGATTTGGAGATACAATGGCGGCGAGGCGGACGGCATAGAGCTTATAAAAAATCCACCGTAACCCCAAGGTAGATAGTGAATTGAAGCAGTCTCTTCAGATTCCATTTCTGGAAGTCTTGTAGATTGTTGTGGTATAAGACACTTGATAGTCCATCGCCGTTTACCTAGTTGTTTTCCTTAATTTATCTCGAAATTTAAATAGTGGTCCACCATTTTGTGGCTTTTAATGAGCAGTAAAATGAAAGACTTTTTAAATTCCACACTGAGTTTATTCGTGACTGGTTTCGTAATTTGCATTAAATCTTCAGGATGTAATGTAGTATGCCTGAAGATGTAATGTAAATTAGGAAACGGGTCGCGAATAAACTCAGAGTGGAATTTGCAGTTTTTCATTTTACTATGGCTTTCCACGAAATCACGCCTGCTAATATTGATTACATTTAATGAGCAGACTCATCGTTTAGCGCGAAAACTGAATGTAATCGAAAGATAAAGAGTTAGATGATTGAAGCGTCGTTTCTTTCAAAAGTAGTTTCCAAAAGCTTCCATAAATCAACTAACTTGAATGTTTCTCCGAAAAATCCGACTTACATTTTCTGAGAAAATTTTACAAGTTTGACGACGACGACATCTATGGGGCACCTGGAAATGTTATTAAAAGACAAACGAACAAATCGATCTTTTTGCAATAACTAAGCGAAGTTTCAAGTTCCGCGTTCAATAGAACCATTTTGACCTAATGTCCGACATTTTTCGATTTCAGCTCAATGCGACAGCTTCTGCGAAAAGAAATGAGTCCACGTTGGAATTTCTTTCTCTCAAAGAGAGGAAAAGGTAGCTGAACCTCAGATCTGGTTGAAATTTGGTAAAGCGATAGTTCTCAATGCGAAATTCACAAATCACCCCCGTTTTGGTTTAGCAAATCTACAGTATATCCAGAAAAGAAGCGTGATTCGTGAATTTTGCATTTAAAGCTATCTCCCTGCAAAATTTCCACTAGATCCGAGGTTCATTTACCGTGTCCTCCCCTTGTCAGTTTCCCTTTTAATTTCATCCATTTTTGAAATCAGAGCAGCTGATTTCGTTAAATTACCTGCTCCCTCAACCAGGATTTATGGCGTTGCAACGCTCTATCTCCCACTTCCCTGCACCTTTGAAGTCACCTTCCGAACGCACTTGGTCATATATCACGTTTGATGATATCCGGGTCACGATCAGTGGGGATCGCTTAAGGCTTCCCTATTGGCGGGGAATCAGGAAATTGTGCATGAGTTGGGGAGACGTGAATAGAGTCACGTGTTTTCGAATGGAATCAATCAGCCCTTCGACGCTGCAGGCATGGATTTCTAATATTTCCTAATGGGCCCGTATATAACAGGGAGGGTAAATGTTGAATATAGAGGCTCTGTAAAAGCTTATGGCACTCGCGCTTATAGCTAATTGATGTTTGGAAGAGTTCTCTAAACATAGCTTCGGTGGGGGTTATCCAATTACGTGGCAAAATTAATGACATGATTTGCCTCACAACATTGCAAATATAGACTTAGGCCACGCGCCGACATGCAATTTGTAGTTTTCCGACTGTCTGATCGCCTTAGTGACTACGAAGTATGTTAGACTGGGCTCACATGCTAGTGTTTAGTTGGCCGATTAAATACTTTGTGTTTTACCTCAAACTGAATGCAACTCAATTACTCACATATGTATTCTTCTTCGAAATAAAATCCATAATAAATTATTATTCTTACTGCCTCCGTGGGGTAAACCTAATGAAAGTTGAATCTGTGAAGTATCTTGGAGTAACTCTCACGAATAATCTACCATGGAGAACCCATATCCGAAATATATGTGGAAAATCACTTAACCCGGTAACGCCTAGCGGTACCGTTTGGTACCACCCGGTAGGGTATTAAGAAGATTGAATTTTCTGATACTTCCGAATATTTTTCTAGATTTTTTTCAGTTTTACATCTATTTGCATACTTTGAGGCTCACGATTACAAAAAAATTGCTTTTGTTTGTCCTTATTTTTCGCCAGTACCGATGTTTGAAAAAGGTGAATTTTCATGAATCCCAAAAAACACGCTTTTTTCGTGCAGACCTTCCGATTTTTTTTTAATATTTCCAGTTTCGTGGCTATCTACGAGATTTCTTCAAGTGGTATCAAATTTCAATACATCTAGCTATAGATGTAATTAGAATTTTAGGTTGCTAGTTTATTTAAAATGAAGTTACAATGAGTTACATTTTGCTGGTACCATATGGTACCGCTAGGCGGTTCCCGTTATACTTTTATGCGGGAAGCGGAAATTTCTTCTGCTACGACATCTCTATCGGATTTCTTTTGCACTTGCGATATTATTGCAAATAAATATTTGAATATAGTTGCATTTCATTTATGTGCACCCCAAAAATATATCTAGTTCAGTCGTTTTTGATGATTTAGGCTGAATTCTGAGGTATGGATTTACCCTTTTCGGGCTCTTGACGTACACCCATGACCGGATTAGGAAGAGACAGATGTTGGGTCCGGTTGTAAAAATGAACCATTTCTCTTGTGGCAATTTCGTCGATAATTTCGTGCCGACGTGACGGCGTGACCGGAGTGACCAGAGTGAATCTGACTTATGGTGACTTAGGGTGGCGAAGGGTGGCGCCTTCGACTCCTGTTCGCTTTTTATGCCAAATGGTGGAAGAATACAAAATCTTTGCCAAGAGTCAAAAGTTCGAACGGAGATTATTCCGCGGTTACGTGTGAAAGGCGTGCCAGCCAGCCTGTCCCGTTCACTGTGTGACCGTGAACTCAAGGGCGAGTCTAGATTGGTTCTGGTGTGAGAAGTTGGGATTGTTCTAAGACACTTTTTGCTAAGAGACTTCTTGAAGAAGGTTGTTGTGAGGAGAGAATGTTTCGACGTCTTGTGAATTCGGAGTCTTCCCGAATCGACGTTCGTATTGGGTGATTTTGTACTAATTGTAAATGAGCAGTTCAATTTAAAGTGTTATTTTGTTGTATGATATTGTTTGACCTCTTAATATTATTACTTATTATATTTATGGTTGAAACTCATTCTCTGATTGATTTTCCGATGTTCGATATCCCGAGCTGATTGCTGTTCAGAGTAGTTATTGAGTTACCGAATATTTTTCAGTTCTTTCCGAGTACAGAAAAATAAGGTGGCACAAATTGGTAGCAGAGCGTGGTTTGATTCACAACTCTGTTCTTGCAAAATTGCTTTTATCGACATCTTATGGACTCTGTTCGTGAGTATTCCTTCTTGATTCTTTGACATGTTGTTATTTCGTATCTTCACTGCTGACGTTCTTGATTTTTTCTATTTGCGCTCCAATTGTAAGTATTGTTTCGTGTTAATGCCACCTCCTAATCCTTACGCCAAAGGTTATTTAAGTTCCTCTAAAGATCGTCGTAATCGAGGTAGTTCTCGAGAGATTGCCAATATGGAAACTGCAACGCAAGCGTCCTCGGAAGATTATTCCGCTAATTCCATTAAGTTGGATTCTGTCAAGTTATTACTTTCGGATATTCTTCCCTTGGCAAACGTCGAATCCGAAAACTTGTTTAATTTTTAGAGTTCGGTCATTCATGTCTCTGATTTATCGCTAATTCCATTTGATTCGCTTATGATATATCTGACGTCGAAATTACCTGTTAATTTTCGGATGTTTTGGTTTGCCGCTATTCAGAGGAAATTATCTTTTCAAATGCTGGTCTCGGAAATTTGGCAAGAGTTTGTAAGTTCCCGGGAGTACGAGCGTTTGATTGCAGCTAAAGTCAAACGTTATCAAATGCCATCCGAGCCTCCCTTGGAGTTTTTAAATGTTGTAACTGTTTCGGCAAAGGTTTTGGGGTTGTCTTTATCTGATATTGAGCTCGTTTCTATTGTTCTCGATGGAGTAAATCCTCTCACACGAAGTACGTTCGTTTTCCGAAGTAAGCCTACTAATATTTTAGAATTGAAGCAATTATTGTCGTACGCCTCGAAGCAGCTGATGGATTTCGCTAATTATTCGGCTACTTTCAACCCCAATTCGCCACGTGCAATCACTTGTACTTTTTGCAATCGTCAAGGTCATACTTTTGGCAATTGTCGTCAGCGAAGACGAAAATCGAATTCGAATCGGCCGGCTATTACTATGTTCCATGCTACAGATTCTTTGTCTCCTGCTTTGCCAATTGTTAACGTGACAATTGGTAATCATTCTCTTGAAGCCTTGATCGATTCTGGTTCTACTTATTCGCTGATTGATGTTAATTCTTGTAACAATTTACAGTTACGTTCGGTTAAAACTCTTCAGTCCCCAATTCAAATTCGAGGCCTTGGAGGAACCACATTTACGTTAACTCAGCAAATTAAGGTGAAGGTCAAGGTCAGCTCATTCTCTTGGAGCCATTATTTCTACCTTGTTGACTTGCCATTTCCAGTACTAATTGGTAGGGATTTTATGTTAAAAACTAGAATGATCTTAGGCCATAACTATTTCACTTTTCAGTCTGATCCCACTCAAATAATCCCCTTCATTGATAGGCAGCTTGAGAACAGTTCACGAGATACTGCTCACCCGGTGCTAAGCTCAAGCTCTTCCGTTAAAAGGGATTCCCCTGCATTATCTACCAATCTGGGATCGAACAAACTGGTGAACTCATGCTCCCCTTCTGATAATTCTGATATTCCACAGGACGTGGTGCAACTTATTAATGAATTTCCAGACGTCATTACTACCAAACTTGGGTCTACTGGTGTAATGGCTTATGAAATCCAGCTTACAGATACCACTCCTGTGAGGTCGCATCCATTTTCTTTGCCTCCAGCCAAAGCCAAGATCCTACAAGATTCTGTATCATCTCTGATTCAGCAAGGTGTGGTTGAGGCCTCCACATCTCAATGGGCTTCACCGGCTTTTCTTATTCCTAAGAGGGATAAAGGTTGGAGATTGGTGGTGGATTACCGAAAATTAAATGGAAAAGTACAGGTAGACCCCTATCCAACTCCTTCGGTAGAACATGCATTTCAATACCTGTCTGAGGCTAAAATATTTTCTATTCTTGATCTAAATTCTGCCTTTAATCAGATACCTTTGAGTGAGTCTTCTAAGAAATATACTGCTTTTGTAACGCCTTTCGGTCTCTTTCAATACACCAGATTGCCTTTTGGATTTGTCAATTCTCCACAAGTTTTCACTCGTTTAATGGATCTTGTTCTTGGTGATTTGAAATATAATTGTGTTTATCCTTATATTGATGATCTTTGTATATTTTCAAAGGACATCAGCTCTCATTTAGTCCATCTGAGAGCTGTACTCCAAAAACTGCGAGACGCTGGGCTAACTCTTCATCCAGGAAAAATGAAGCTGTGTCAAAATTCTATTTCATTTCTTGGGCATGTTCTTCGAGGGGGATGTCTCCATATTGACCCGGAAAGAGTTAGACCCATTCAGAATGTTCCTGTTCCGCTAAATCTTCAGCAAGTGTCCAGATTTCTAGGTATGGCAGGTTTTTATTCTAAATTTATTCCTGGCTATGCGGAGATTGCCCACCCTCTAAATCAACTCAAGAAAAAAGATGCAAGGTTTGTGTGGTCTACTGTTCACAATGACGCCTTCAATAAATTAAAAAATGCTTTAGCCAACCCTCCTGTATTATCAATGCCTTGTTTCACTCGTGATTTCCATTTATTTGTCGATGCCAGTAATGTGGCTCTTGGTGCAGTTCTAAATCACCATATTGATGGGAAATACTGTCCTGTGGCATATGCTAGTAGAACTTTAAATCCACATGAACAGAAGCTAACTGCATATGAATTGGAATGCATGGCATGTATCTGGGGTATTGAAAAATTTAAAGATTATTTACAATTTAGACCTTTCCATTTGTATACAGACAATGGGGCTTTAACCTGGCTGTTTAATCATCCAAAGCAATTGGGAAAAATTGCTAGGATGGTTTTAAAATTATCTTCTTATAAGTTTACAATACATCATATTAAGGCTAATTTAAATAAACCAGCAGATTGTCTCTCCAGAATTCAGGTACAAGAGTCTGCTACTTCTTGTTTTTTACATAAGCTACCTATGTCTTTTGTTGATATTAGAACCCACCAAAATAATGATCCTTACTGTGTACCACTTATTAATAAATTAACTAATGATGGACTTAAGTTAGTTAAAGAAAATGGGATTTCTTTTGCTCTAAAGAATAATCTATTGTGTTCTAAAGTTAGTAAGGCTAAAAACTTTAGAGTTGTTGTTCCTGTTGTCATTAGACCAATGTTATTCCAATATTTCCATTCTTTACCTAGTTCGGGGCATTTAGGCATATTTAAGACTGTCCAAAAAATATCCCAGAGTTATTGGTGGCCAAACTTTAAGACTGAGATCACTGAAATGGTTAAAAGATGTTCGGTATGTCAGATAACAAAGCCCAGAAATGTTCTTTCTTCTGGTGTATTATCTTCTCAGCCTATTAGCAACCCTTGGGAGAGAATTTTCATTGACTTCGTGGGTCCCCTTCCTCGATCCAAATCAGGAAATTGTTATATTTTTACAGTAATTGATGGTTTTTCTAAATTTGTTTTCCTTGAATCTGTGAGAGATGCTTCATCCAAAAGTGCAATACATGTGTTATTTCATAATTTGTTCTCAAAATTTGGCTATCCCAAATATATTGTGTCTGATAATGCTACTGCTTTTACCTCGTCTGCCTTTAAAGATGCTTGCTTCAAAGTTGGGATTAAAATAGTACATACAGCCCCTTACTATCCCTGTCCTAATCTGGTTGAAAGAGTTCATAGAAATCTGCGTTTTGCACTGTCTGCCTATTGTACGCTTTCTCATAAAATCTGGGATGAATTTCTGGGAGATTTGACATTTGCATTTAATACATCAGTTCATGAAAGTACTTTATATTCCCCTGCTAAATTGTTTCTAGGTAGATTGATTCCACATCCCCTAGATAATGTGTGGGACCTACCTAATTGTGTTGTTGATACTTCTTGCTCTGACCGGGATCTCAGGCAGCACTGGACCAAAGCAGTTCAAAATTTAAACAAGGCTCACAAAAGATATGCTGCCTCTTATAACAAATTACATTCAGTACCACAATTCAAAATAGGGGATTTAGTACTGACTCAAAATCATTCAGTAAGTTCAAAACTGAAGAAAAGAATGTCTAAATTGGAGCCTCTATGGTCAGGACCCTTTTCAATTCTAAGATTTGTTACTCCTGTTACTGTGGTGTTACAGGTTGGGCCTAACAAGGAGAAAATATCACATGTTTCGCAATTAAAAGCATATCATTAATGAAGAGTTGTTTGCCCAATGAGTTCATGCAAATTCACGGTCCTTAAACTTGTTTCTATTCTGTTGTGTCTCTTGGATGTTTTTGTATTTAGTGTTTGACATAATACTGTTAATATTGATAGGTGGCGTAGCAGGATGGGATCTGCATCGCCCGGCAAGATTCTCTTGTCGCAACTACCACCTAACTTTATGTTAGAAATATTTTCTATACACCTTTCGACATTGTGTCAAAGCGAAGTTCTCCGGTACCCTAAATTCCACAATTGGGTATCCGGGCCATATGAGTTCTCTTCTTTGACCTATTTAGCTAACCTGTGTTCTTTTTTTTGGGTTTTGCCCTTGAATAATATTGTAAAGGCAGAGAAGAGACTCTATTCCTGAAAACAGCCCCAGTTTTCAGTTTTACATGGGTTTTGGACCCCTTAGGGACAGATCTATCTGAATTAAGTAATTATTGTATTGTTTGAAGTATATTTATGGCAAATGAAGGCATCACACAGCACAATTATGCTAATTGTTTGACTATGTTTCTAACTAGCTGCTAATTTAATGGAGGACTTGGCATTCATTTAAATGATTTCTTATATTTGTTCTGCTCATTTGGCATTTATTGTAATTGAGTTATTATATTTGTTCTGCTCCTTTGTTAATATTCAAGGACACCATTTGTTATTTTATCTATTGCCCCACATAATTAAACTAATGATAATTCGTAAATAACAAATATTTCTCTGTGTTTTCCAAAGAATCGGGCACCCAATTTTGTAAAATGGAAGTTTTTTGTTAATAAACAGAAAGGTCTTTCTGTTGCTCTCTTGTCTTCTTGACTGAAAGTTATTCCAACCCTTTGGAACTCATCTCAGTCCACAATGTTTTCATTTAGTGTAATTTTGGCCCTAATTTCTGGCAAAAAGTGTATTGCCAATAAATATGCCTTCCATTCTATATTTACTAAGGTTATTTTCTGTAATTGCACTACTGCAAAGGGTTTAATCCTGCCAATTATATAATTAATTGATAGTTAAGTTAATAATTATGATATCACATTTATATTTGTTACAATTAATTTCTAAATTGTTGATGCCTAAACAATGTGCTTGGAATATAATGAATCTATAGAGACTGCCACTGGTGTGATATTGTGATCAAGCGACATTGTTATTTCTTTCTGGGCATCATAAAAGAGACAATGCTATTGTGTGCCTAGTTGATGTCCAGTTAACTCAGTTACTTCTTTCTGGCCATCATAATTAAGACAGTGCCATTGTGTTCCCTATTGATAGCCAGTGAACTTATCCCAATTGGCTCAATTAAAGAACTATGAACCCTTCGTTTGTTTGAAAAAAGAAGATGGACATATTTTTTCCTAAAAGCAAGGGGGGATGTGGCAATTTCGTCGATAATTTCGTGCCGACGTGACGGCGTGACCGGAGTGACCAGAGTGAATCTGACTTATGGTGACTTAGGGTGGCGAAGGGTGGCGCCTTCGACTCCTGTTCGCTTTTTATGCCAAATGGTGGAAGAATACAAAATCTTTGCCAAGAGTCAAAAGTTCGAACGGAGATTATTCCGCGGTTACGTGTGAAAGGCGTGCCAGCCAGCCTGTCCCGTTCACTGTGTGACCGTGAACTCAAGGGCGAGTCTAGATTGGTTCTGGTGTGAGAAGTTGGGATTGTTCTAAGACACTTTTTGCTAAGAGACTTCTTGAAGAAGGTTGTTGTGAGGAGAGAATGTTTCGACGTCTTGTGAATTCGGAGTCTTCCCGAATCGACGTTCGTATTGGGTGATTTTGTACTAATTGTAAATGAGCAGTTCAATTTAAAGTGTTATTTTGTTGTATGATATTGTTTGACCTCTTAATATTATTACTTATTATATTTATGGTTGAAACTCATTCTCTGATTGATTTTCCGATGTTCGATATCCCGAGCTGATTGCTGTTCAGAGTAGTTATTGAGTTACCGAATATTTTTCAGTTCTTTCCGAGTACAGAAAAATAAGGTGGCACACTCTAAAGGAGCGAAAGAAGCTAATAGATGAGGAGTGGCGGAAGGGAATACCACCGTAAACTCCGAAGATGGCTGGCAAAAAGCGAGGAACACGCGACCATAGACAACTCCTGAAAGATTTTGTATTGTTTTGGCCTTCCGTTTCTCCATCGCGAACAATCGAGCAATATTTGCGCCTTTTACTCCCAATCCTGAGTTACACTTCCAAGGAGCGTTTGGATAGCTGAACTACGTAAGAGACCTCACACACGCGAACAGGTGATCCTTTGGGATGATAAAGACATCACCGTCCATGACGCAATTTTTCCCAATCCTGATTACTCCTCCTTTCGTGAAGTGTCCCCCACCCAGGCTTTTGAGCGTTTTTTTGACGAAGAAGTCGTTTCACATCTGGTGATGGAATCGAATAAGTATACCCTGTTCTGCAATTGTGGAAATCCGAATGTAACAGCTGAGGAAATGAAATTGTTTGTTGCAATTCTCTTCCTCAGTGGGTACAATACGGTTCCTAGTAAAAGGCACTATTGGGATGCAGCTTACGGCATAAGGAATTAACTTGTTTATAAGTCAATGAGGCGAGATAGATTTTTGCAAATTAACCGATTTATTCATTGCTGTGACAATACTGCTGTTGATACCTCCGATAGAAGGTGGAAATTGCGCCCTCTTATGAATATGTTAAAGAAAAAAATTAGTGAATATTTCAAAGAGAGTAGTGCTTAAGTTTCGATGAGTCCATGGTTTCATATTTTGGGAGGCATGGATGCAAACAATTCATTCGAGGGAAGCCCATAAGATTTGGTTATAAGGTTTGGTGTCTCAATACCCCAGATGGATACTTTGTAAATTTTGAAACTTATTAGGGAAATAGTCCCAGGAAAGTGGAAAGCTACGAGAAAGAATTTGGAAAGGCCGCAGAACATTTAGTTGGAATGACAGATGAACTGAAACAGAAAGAGTTACCTTCCCGATACTATTTTGATAATTATTTCACGAACTACGACTTAGTGAAATATCTTCGCGGAAGGAATTATGGTGCAACAGGAACAGTGAGGGAAAATAGAATTCTTCCCCCTGCCATACGCCTCTGGCGGCTCGCGGGGTATATATCTAAATCTAAATACCTAAAGAATGTTCTGTGAAGCTCTTTAAGGAATTAGCAAAGTTAAAGCGAGTATCTTTTGAGGCCAAAAGATCCGTGAAAAACAACATTCTCGTGGAGAAATGGGTGGACAATGCTGTCGTTTCGGTAATGTCCACATGTCACCGAATTAATCCGATATCTAGGGTTGGGAGATTCTCTTAAAGTGAGAAAGAAAGACTACTTGCGCCACGGCCCGCGATGTTTTAGGGAAATATAATAAATTTATGGGGGGCACAGATCGAATGGACTGGAATATTTCTCTTTATCGTGTGGGTGTCAGAGGAAAGAAATGGTGGTGGCCCATTTTTACGTGGATGCTTGATTCCGTGATGCACAATGCATGGTTGTTGACGAGGAAAACAGGGAAAAGTACAACCCAGTTAGAGTTCTGATGGGTAGTTGCGCAGACTTACCTGGAGAGATTGAAGAATACGCCAAAATCTGTAGGACGTTTACCTGCGTCCATAAGCAGTGAAATTGGAATGATGTATGTAAACTAATCATGAGATAATATTTTGACATACAACAGTCTGCATATGATTACTAAAAGCGGGTTTTCTTTCCAGTGGTTCTGATGAAATAAGGTACGATGGGTATAACCACCTCGTGCAATCCGACACCCAGAGGCGAAGGTGTGCCCATGAAAATTGTACGAGCAGAACACGAACGGAATACGGAAAATGTAATGTAGGGCTATGCATTGACTGTTTCACAAAATTCCACATTCTGCAGTAATACGATGAAGTCACTATGGCAAACTGTTTATTTACTTTCACTATTTTTGACTTTGAGGATTCCTGTAAAATTTATATAATTTTTAAAATCTTAGGGCAATAATTTGTTTAAACATATTCTTATAATTTTTATGATATTTCATGTTAAAAATGTAAAAATAAGCTGAAAAATACAAAATAATTAATAATTTGTTCAGCCAGCTCTACATTTCCGAAAATTCCTTAAACCTTCAATTTTATACCCCCAAGCGCCTAGCGGTACCATATGGTACCAGGCTATATCTCCGTAACTAATGATGTTAAAAGAAAAAGGATAGGATAAATTGACTTAGATAGTAATACCTATAAACTTACTTGATTATAATTAAATTCGAAGAAAATTTTTTTCCAGGCGTTACCGGGTTAAGAAACTCGGTTTCATTAAAAGAATAGTCGGTAGGAGAAGAAAAAGTTCGCGAGTGATGTTACTTAGCGTCAGTTAGGCCTCACCTTGAGTATGCATGTAGTGTATGGGACCCCGCCGAGAAATGTCATATTCGGGATTTAGGAAAAGTACAGCGAAAGGCGATACATTTTGTGAAGAATTGCTACGATAAAACAGCGAGTGTTACTCAGATGTTACAGGACGCGGGATGGGAATCATTAGAAGATAGAAGACAAATTTAAAGGATAAATTTATTGAATAAGTTCAGAGAAATTACGTTCCCAGATGATGTAACCGATATAATGCGACCCCCATGTTATATGGGCCGTTCTGATAATGCCAGAAAGATTAGGGAAGTAGATGCTAAAACAATTTGTTTCAAAAATTAATTTTCTCCACGAACTATACGCGAAAGCAACCGTTTAGGAAAATAGATTCAAGGTGCCAGCACCCCCTGCCACACGCCGAAAGGCGGCTTGCTGGGTTCTTACATAGACATAGACTTAGACTAAAAACTGCATATCAGTGTCCAGCCTAAGTCTCCAATCAACCCCATCCAATGTATCTCTCCCCTTTTATAATCGATTTGAAAAGGGCCAGCTTTGTGGAAAGCCATTAATAAAGGAAGCAACGATAAAGTTTCTACAGTTAATTTATGTACAACTGTAAAATAACCATTGTCACCTGAAGATGCTTCCACGGATGTGGAACCAGTACTACTTAAATGAATTCACTGTGGAAATTTCGAAGTTGCTTTCTTTATAGCTTTCCCTCCGCATTGCGCATCGCAATGTCATGAGCTTCGTAGATCTTTACTAATTACCGGTACGTTTCCTTTGATATCGTTAAGAAAGCTTTTATGGGTGAAAATCTTGGAGGTATTGCTGATGTTTTGTGAACACGGTTCTCGACTTCTTTAATTGCAGAAGTATCAAGGAGGTGATCGACGAGAAATCTGAACAAAGCTTTTGGATACGAGAATATCACTGGGCATAATGCAGTGAATTCTTTTTTCTTTCTCTTTAAAGAAAGTTATTTTAGAGTCGCAGATGCTAACCGACATGATGACCAGGATAGGAACAAGAAAAATATTTCCTCACATTTTTTAAAATAATATCTACCCTAATAAATGTCCCTTTACATTTTTGAAAGACATTTTTTTACCAGAAGATTTTTAGGTTAGTATGGAAAGCGAAGTTGAAAATTGAGCACTGTAAAAATATCTACTACTTTGTTAGTGCTCACTTATTTTACAAGGAAAAATCTTTCACTCAAATAAGGGTGTAATCTAAGTTTACTTGGTGAGAAGTTGCAGGAAGAGCTTTATCTAATGATACAGTGGGAGATTTATTCTGCTATAAAATAAGTAATACGCTCTTATTTCCTATCAATTGATCATATGGCTGGAGAAGCCATATGTAGCCAGTGTATCCTCCACTGAATCTGTGTTTATAGTCACAGAATGCTCTACGATAAATTTCGAGCATGTTTTGCCAGCAAATCAAACAAGTACAGTATTTTGTTTGAGGAACATATATCGGTGGTTGTTCTTCTCTTAATCTGTCGTCATCTTTTCATATTGCATTCAGAATGATAGGCAGGGCAAGATATTATAGCGGCATAATTACTTCCGTAAGCTAACCCTTTTTTTCACATTATTCCCTTAATCTTCGCTGGCCTTCAACTCACCTGGGCGTGATATTAATTCTGCAGGCTAATGACGCAGTGCCTGTGGTTCTGTCATTGCTAAATTACGAGTCTCGTAACGGTTGGAGTTCTTTCAATTTATTTTTCACTGCCATGATAAAAACGCTAATGCATAAACTGATTCAAAATTTAAAATTAAATTAAATTTTTTAATATTTTACTATTCTTTTCTAGTTAATATGCAGTAAATAAGTAAGTTTTATAGGTAAACCATTTTTTTATGTATAATTATTAAATTTTGATAGCAATTACAAACGATTCAATTAAAATAATATTTCATCACTGAACGCTTAAGTGTTACTTACATAAATTTTGTGATTTTACTGTGAACATATCTGCTATTTCATTATATATATATATATATATATATATATATATATATATATATATATATTATTATTATTATTATTATTACTATATATAAAGCTGCAATCCTGACTCATTGATACAAACTGTTTGGCTATTTCCAATCGAGCTAGAAGGCTAAAATTTTCAGGAGGGGTTTATAATTCACACTCAACCCGGGGAAAAATCGAAAATTTCCAGATTTTGACCTAGAATTGAGCCCAGAGACGATTATATTTTTCAATGTATTTAAACGGGAAAAACTAAAAATGGCCATGCAGAGCAAATTTCTTTCGTTAATTAAAATTTGAAAACGTAATCGTTAAGTAGCGAGGCTTGGTCTATATTGCGTCTAAAAGATCAAAGTTTACTTTTCTTGCGGCCGATTTTAACATTTCTGCACGAAATTTGCAAAATTTTAGTTTGAACGCCAATTTTTTACGTTTTTTTTTCCTCATTTTGAAAATTAAAACTATGGCAACAACCATTGTTTGAATCGAAAACAAGTTTGTTTACGATCCTATTTTCATACGCCATGATAAAGGTTTGTTGCATTTTTAATTATTTTAAATGTTTCTTTCGGTATATCTTATTACTGAATGCTGAAAAATGTAAATTTCGTCAAAATAGACAGTGAATATCTGCACAGTCAATGAATTATTCGTGAATACATACTGTGATAATATAAGTTTATGTAGAGGATACGATAACATTTATCGACGAAGATAATCGGAAAATTCATGCAAGTAGTGAGAATATTTGAGAATGAAGTACATAGATGTTAATATAAATTAATAAATAGGGATATTAATGTAAATTAAAAGGTTTAACGAGAATCTTTAGAAATAGCACAACTACAAGCATTACGAATCATTAGTTTCACGAACACTATAGTTTAGTAATATTTTATTTCATAGCTCACTTAACCAAATACATTTATCATATACTGAACTCAGACGAAAACATCTACTCAGGAATTACATGGTATCATTGAACGATGCTAGGATATCGTTGTTCTACGTATATGGTGGATTGCTTTTCGTGGGTGAGTTTCTGTGCTTTTTATTATATGCCTATTATATTTCTTCTTTTCTATTTTAATTACATATAATTATTGTATCATCCTCTCCAGAGAGAATTTTAAATTAAGTTCTTTTTCTACGTTTTTTTAATTAATACGTAGTACACAATTAGTACGTAGTATATTACGTAATTCAACTTTCATCAAAATGAAAAACAGAAATCTACACATAAAATACACTGATTTCCTTCAACGACCTTCTGATTACGTTGTTCTCCGCTGGATAATTCTTGGTTAGTAAAAACAATTTTCGCATGTATCATTGTATGAATATTATTTCCCCATCTTCTCGAAACGGGCTTTAGAATAAAGTTATTTAAAACTATTTACATAATTACGTTGCCTATTGTCTATTTGTTTATTTAATTAGAAACGGAGCTCATTGTTGTGGTAGAAACCATTTAATGAACATAGGATTCAATTGCAGTATGTCTTGCACTGAACCGAATACTACACAGGTAATCGTCTGTTTATTTTCCGCATTTTTATCTTAGGCTGATTTTTATTCTAACTTTACTATGTTTGGCGTATTTCCTAAATATAATTTTACGAATGCGTATTCATTAAAGGCTCCCGTGTCACATAAACGTGAAAGGCTTTCGAAATAATTATTTTACTATCATATTATTTGTTGAATCTCGATCTCACTCATTTGAAAATTATGTTATAGAATAGACAGTGGTATAATTAAAAAAACTTTTCTTTCCATATATGTTATTACTCAAGGTTGAAAAGTGTAACTTTCATCAAAATGGACAGCGAAAATCTGCAGGGTCAATGAATTATTCGGGAATACATACTGTGATAACATAAGTTTATGTAGAGGATGGGAGACCGTGTATCAACGAAGATAATCGGAAAAGTCATGTAAGTAGTGAGATTATTCGAGGATGAAGTTGAAAAATCTACACTGAATCTATTTAGGGGGAATAGGAAAGCAATTAGCTCATAAGTTCTCATTAGTTACTGCCGAAGTAAGTATTATACGGGATCAAGTCTACTTATACCTGAGTAAAAGTAAGTACAACTGTAATTTACATAATCCTAAAATATTAATTTCTGAATATTAATGTAAATTAATAGTTTTAACGACAATCTTTAGAAATAATATTAATACAAACAATACGAATCATTAGCATCAAGAACATTACGGTATAGTGATATTTTACTTCATTCTCACTTAATCAAATGCATTTATTATATACTGAATTATGTCTAAAAAGTACCTTTGTCATGACCTTTTCCGATTCCTAATTTATGGCGTTGCATTAATATGCTTCGTCTTTCCTATTTTAATTGCATATAATCATTCTGTCAGCCTCTCCAATTCACCTCAAATTATTTTCCCATCTTCTGCAAACGGGCTTTAGAATCATGTTCCTTTTCTACGTTCTTCAAAATTATTTAAATAGTAGCGTTGCCTACTGTCTATTTGTTTATTATTATTCTTACTTTACTTTGTTTGGCATATTTCCTTAATTTGATTTTACGCATGCGTATTCATTAAGGACTTCCGTACCAAATAAACGTTAAAGGCTTTCGAAATAATTATTCTATTATTATATTATTTGATGAATCTCGATCTCGAATTTCAAAATTATACATACGATTGACAGTGGTATAATTAAAAAGAAACGTAAATGTAACAAATATACCGATAACTCAGGGTAGCATCCCTTAATGATTTGCTTTGCTTGCAGTTTGCAAGCACCCATTTACTAGTTACTATATATAAAGCTGCAATCCTGACTCATTGATACAAACTGTTTGGCTATTTCCAATCGAGCTAGAAGGCTGAAATTTTCAGGAGTGGTTTATAATTCACACTCAACCCGGGGAAAAATCGAAAATTCCCAGATTTTGACCTAGGTTTGAGCCACGAGACGATTATATTTTTCGATGTATTTAAACGGGAAAAACGAAAAATGGCCATGCAGAGCAAATTTCTTTCGTTAATTAAAATTTGAAAACGTAATCGTTAAGTAGCGAGGCTTGGTCTATATTGCGTCTAAAAGATCGAAATTTACTTTTCTATTGACCGATTTTAACATTCCTGCACGACATTTGCAAAATTTTAATTTGAACGCCAATTTACTGCGTTATTTTCTCCTCATTTCGAAGATTAAATCTATAGCAACGACCATTGTTTGAATCGAAAACAAGTTTGTTTACGATCCTTAATTTCATACGCCATGATAAAGGTTTGATGCATTTTTAATATTTTTTAAGGTTTCTTTCGATATATGTTATTACTGAATGTTTAAAAATGTAAATTTCATCAAAATAGACGGTGGATATCTGCACAGTCAATGAATCAATCGTGAATGCATGCTGTGATAACATAAGTTTATGTAGAGAATACGAGACAATTTATCAACGAAGATAATCGTAAAAGTCATGTAAGTAGTGAGATTATTCTAGAATGAAGTACATAGATACGAATATAAATTAATAAATAGGGATATTAATGTAAATTAAAAGGTTTAACGACAATCTTTAGAAATAACATAACTGTAAGCATTACGAATCATTAGTTTCGCGAACACTATAATTTATTAATATATTATATTTCATAGCTTACTTAACCAAATACATTTATCATATACTGAACTCTCATCTAAATGAACAACAAATATCTAATCAGGAAATACATGGTATTATTGAACTATGTTAGGATATCGTTGGTTTACGCATATGGTGGATTGCTTTTCGTGTGTGTGAGTTTCTGTTCTTTTAATTTTATACCTATTATGTTTATTCTTTTCTATTTTAATTACATATAATTATTCTGTCATCCTTTCCTAAGAGAATTTAAAATTAAGTTCTTTTTCTACGTTTCTTTAATTAATACGTAGTACACAATTAGTTCGTAATATATTACGTAATTCAACATTCATCAACATAAAAAAAACAGAAATCTACTCATAAAATACACTGATTTCCTTCAACGACCTTCTGATTTCGTTGTTCTACGCTGGATAATTCTTGGTTAGTAAAAACAATTTTTGCATGTATTATTGTATGAATATTATTTTCCCATCTTCTCCAAACGGACTTTAGAATAAAGTTCTTTTTCTACGTTCTTTAAAACTATTTACATTATTACGTTGCCTATTTTCTATTTGTTTATTTAATTAGAAACGAAGCTCATTGTCGTAGTAGACGCCGTTGAATGAATATAGGATTATTTTGCAGAATGTCTTGCACTCAACCACATACTACACAGGTAATCGTCTATTTATTTTCCGCATGTTTATCTTATGCAGATTTTTATTCTGATTTTACTTTGTTTGGCGTATTTCTTTAATATAATTTTACGAATGCGTATTCATTAAAGACTCCCGTATCACATAAACGCGAAAGGCTTTAGAAATAATTATTTTACTATCATATTATTTGGCGAATCTCGATCTCACTTATTTGAAAATTATGCATACAATAGACAGTGGTATAATTAACAAAAATTTTCTTTCCATATATGTTATGACTGAAGGTTGAAAAATGTAACTTTCATCAAAATGGACAGCGAATATCTGCACGGTCAATGAATTATTCGGGAATACATACTGTGATAACATAAGTTTATGTAGAGAATACGAGACCATTTATAAACGAAGATAATCGGAAAAGTCATGTAAGTAGTGAGATTATTCGAGGATTAAATTGAAAAGTCTACACTGAATCTATATAAGGGGGATAAGAAAGCAATTTTGATGAAATATACTCATTAATTACTGATGAAGTATGTATTATACCGGATCAAGTCTACCTATGCCTGAGTAAAAGTAAGTACAACTGAAATTTACCTCATCCTAAAATATTACTATCAGAATATTAATGTAAATTAATAGTTTTAACGATATTATTTAGAAATAATATAACTGCAAACAATACGAATCATTAGCATCAAAATCGCTATAGTTTAGTATAGTAGTATTTCACTTCATTCTCACTTAACCCAATGCATTTATCGTATACTAAATTATGTCTAAAAATTTCCTTTGCAATGGCCGTTTCCGATTCCTACTTTATGGCGTTATAATTAATAACAATATTCATAACTTCTCCAATGAAAGCAGGAAGATCCCAATTACCACCATTTCAATAACTAATACTATTAACAAAGACAATCAACCATTCTATAGCCAGAAAAATCTTGCTAGCCGGAATTCGTACCTTGGTGTTGGAGTCCTAGCACAGTGACCACTTTCTCACCGCACCCGGTGTGTTTGGTATTTTGCCCTTAGTTTCTTTTAAGATCGACAGATAAGCTCCTGCGTCCTGTCTCGCGTGCCACCTCATAGTGTGGCTTCTTTAGATGATGTTCCTTATAGGAGGGGAAGCTTTAAGTATCGTATGCCTCAATTTCATACTACATACATTGTGATACATTGTAACCGAAAAGACGGGCAGCCAAACCCGTTGCTGCCCGCCTTTCTTGAAGGACCATATTATAATTGAATGTCAAGAAAGTGTAACTTTCATTTAAATGAACAACAAATATCTACACAGGAAATAAAATTATATCCTTGAACGATGTTAGGATTATACGTATATGTTGGATTGCCTTTCGTGTGTGAAAATTGTGCTTTTTATTGTATGCCTATTATGTATCGTTTTTTCTATTTTAATAACATATATTTATTCTGTCATCTTATCCATACAGAATTTAAATTAAGTTAAATTTTCGTTTTTTTAATAAATACGTAGTACCTTACGTAATGATATGGGATACTGCTGGGGAAACGATAAATGTCCATGAAGAACCAAATGTTTTCATTCACATAAGCATGAAAAATGTACGTACAGTGGAGAGTATTTAACTAAATTATACCTCAAAGAGGAATTTTTATTTTTCCTGCACCCAATTTCGCCATGTCGGCAACATCTTAAATTAAATACAAATTAATACTGTTTTTATTTGCATCCTTCCCAAGATCAAAACTTTGGCTACGACCATTATTTACGTGGAATACAAATTTGTTTGCAGTTCGAATAACATACGCCGTGATGAAAGTATGAAGTTTTTGAAATATTTTTCAATATTCTTTTGTTTGTAATATTAATATACATCAAGAACATTTAACTTTCATCAAAATAAATAACAAAAATCTACTCATAAAATACGCTGATTTCCTTGAACGAACTTTGGATTACGTTTTTCTACGTATTAGCTGGATGATTCTTCGTAAGTAAAACAATTTCTGCGATTAAAAATGTATGCTTACTATGTTTACTCTTTTCTATTGTATTCACCTCAAATTATTTTTTCATATTCTGCAAACGGGCTTTAGAATTAAGTTCTTTTTCTACGTTTTTCAAAATTATTTACATAGATACGTTACCTGTAGCATATTTGTTTGTTTATATAATTAAAAACGGAACTCATTGTCGTGGTAGATGCCATTTAATGAACATAGGATTCAATTTCATTATGTCTTGCACTGAACCGAATACTTCACAGGTAATCGTCTATTTATTTTCCGCATTTTTATCTTATGTAGATTTTTATTCTAACTTTGCTTTGATTGGCGTATTTTCTTAAATTAATTTTACGAATGCTCATTCATTAGGAATCAACTCCAAATCTCCCGTATCAAATAAGCGTAGAAGGCCTTTGAAATCCAAAGGGGGACGTCCTAAAACCTTGAACGACCTTCGGATTATGTTGTTCTACGTGTTCGCTGGATAATTTTTGTAAGTAAAAACAATTTCTGCGTTTATCATCGTATGCAAAATATTTTCTCAGAATCTCCATACGGGCTTTAAATTCAACTTCTTTTTCTACATTCTTCAAAATTATTCAACTACGTTGCCTAATTTCTATTTGTTTATTTACCGTATTTTCCGGCGTATAAGACGACTGGGCGTATAAGACGACCCCCAACTTTTTTGTTAAAATATATAATTCGTGCTATACTCTCCGTATAAGACTACCCCTTTTCCAACGCACACTACCGGTAAATAAAAAACATCAGATTTGATTTCAATATAGAAATTTTTAATTAATATGCTTATGACATCATGGCATGACATGATAGCATGAAAACGGTCGCTAATAAACATAAGTCAGTTCCTCATAAAACATATAAAACTAAAACAGTGCAAGTGGATTAAACTTTTCCTAAAGCAGTCTGATACAAGGAAGTTAACAAACGATAGAGAGAGCTCGCAATTCACTGCGAGTCAGCAACGCAGTTTCCATTTAAAAACCTTTAAAATCCTCCTGTTCGTCATTTGATATCATCAGTACATCAATAACGTCTTGTTCTACATTTGTAAGGCAATCATCATATGGATCAAATTCCGTATCAGATGGTGTGGTCTCAGCTTCGACTTCCTCTTCATTTTGCCACAAGTAGTCGTCCTCCATACCATCTAACGAATTTGATATGCCACACTTTTTGAAAGACTTGATTACTGTTTTTGCATCAATGTCATTCCAGGCTTTTATAACAAATTTGCACAAAACATCCAACTGTGGAGCACGCATGTTTCCTCCTTTTGTGAATGACTTCTCACCGCTAACCATCCACTCATTCCACTGTCTCGAATGCGATCTTTAAACGGCTTGTTTAGGCACACATCCAGTGGCTGTACCAATGATGTCAATCCTGCAGGAATAACTGCTGAACCTGTATTTAGTCTCGCAAGCCTTTCCTTGGTGCTGGGAGTTAAATGAGCCCTGAACATATCCCACACCAGTAGGCTACGTTTTTTAATAAGTCCACCTGGTCGCCTGCTCCATACGTTATCAAGCCATAGCTTTACCCCTTCTTCATCCATCCAGCCTTTTTCATTCACATGTACAAAACAACCAACAGGGAACTTGAGTTTCGGCATTGTTTTTCTTTTAAAAATAACCATTGGTCTCAGCTTGGCGCCATCAGCTGTGCAAGCTAGTACCACTGTAAAACTGGACTTCTCATGTCCTGTTGTTTTAATTATAATAGTTTTTTCACCTTTTAGATGGACAGTCTTATTTCCAACCATATCAAAATTCATTGAGGTTTCATCCATATTTCCGATACTATTTAACGCATAGCCATGTTTATTGCCCTGTTTTATTACGTATCGATGGAAGTTATTTAATTTGGCATCAAGATCTGCAGGTAATTTCTGTGCAATTTTTGTCTTTTGCCTCAGTACCAAATTGTGCCTTTCTAAGAATCTAGTACACCAGGATACAGTGGCCTTAAATCTGTTGCTGTGATCTGGATTAGATTTTGCCCACTGAAGTGCAAACAAGCGTATTTTATTGCGTGTTACAACATAACCATTTTGGCGATGCTCATTCACCATGTCTGCTAAATGTTTTTCGAGTTCTGGCCAATGTGGGGTGCCTCTTCTTAATGCACACTTACCCCTTGGCATATTCTTCAGTGCTTTTTCGTTTGCTTTCCAGTCACGAACCATCTTTTCTGTTACTCCATAATGTCTTGCAGCAGCGCAGTTATTATGTTCCATGGCAAAGTTTACAACTTTTAGTTTGAAACTGGCTTCATATTTCTTTCTTCTTGTTAGTGGAGCCATGTTGGGGCCTTGACTGTTTGGCATTTATACGGTATATTACAACCAGTGCGATCTCTTATGTGGCTTCCGGGTAGCTTGCACCAACGCCATCTGAGAGAAATATTGAAAGGTGTAGGGGAGGTAAGAGTGGAAGGGGGAAGTAGGGGAGGGTTATCGTAGAGCTCACAAAGCCTGGTATATTAGATCTCAGCACTGGGTTATGGTTAGGGTTCTGCAAATGTGTGAAGTGTTTGTTCAGTGCGGCCACCCCTCCTCCTTGCTGCCACATTCCCGGCGTATAAGACGACCCCGACTTTTTAAAAAAGATTTTAGGTGCTAGAAAGTCGTCTTATACGCCGGAAAATACGGTAATTAGAAACGGAGCTCATTGTGCCGCTTTAGACGCCATTTAATGTACATAGGATTCAATTGAAGTATGCCTTGCACTGAACCGAGTACTACAGGTAACGAATCATCTATCGATTTCTCGCCTTTTTATCTTACGAAAATTTTTAATACTACTTAAATTTGTTTGGCGCATTTCTTTAATTTAATTTTACGTATGCGTATTATTTAAGGTCTCCACTGCAAAACTCCCGTCTCAATTAAACGTGAAAGGCTTTCGAAATAATTATTATATTATTAGATGAAACTCGATCTCATATTTGAAAATTAGGTATACGATAGACAGTAGTATAATTAAAAAGACACATATCCCTTCATAATTTTCTTTGCTTGCAGTTTGCAAGCACCCATTTACTAGTATATATATATAGAGTATCCTCATGCCCTATATCATTATGTAGGATAGAATGAGTGAGATAAAATGAGATTTATTTGGCAAAATGTGTAGCGACGTTGTTTGCTTTTGATGTTCTCAATGAGACGGAACGCTACGAATAGGATTAGGCCGCATTGCATTAGCATTATTACCTAATAAATTTATCTATTCATAGTATTATAATAAAACAAAATGTTCGTCATTAATTTTCATAATTCAAACCGGTAGTCTTTCATAATAGCACAGACATGGACATGGAGATGGAAATGTATGAATATTAGTTTTATCAAATGAAATAATTTGTATTTTTCAAGATATCTCAGCTGAAAATTACTGATCCTATAATTGCCTAAAAATATTAAATTCATCGTCATCCACATATACCACTCAAATTTTCTATTGAATAATCTGTTTGTGATCCTGATCAGATAAGGCCCACTGTGTTCAATAATCCCGTTTCATCAGATTATACACACAGTGCTCATATCACTTATCATAAATATAAATAAGATAGTCCCTAAGTTTGTATTGCTTAGTGAGAGAATAGGGCTAAATAGAGTTACATGCATGTACCAGGCATACACTGGTGAGCCATCATGGAAATATCTGCAAGAGAGATTAATGCCTCCTTGTTTCATAGGAAAAAATGATCACGATTATGAAATAAGGACAGAAGGTCACAGAAGAGATGTTGGTAAATATTCGTTTATTCACAAAATTCACAGTTGACTGGAATGGCTTATCAAATGAAATGTTCAGCCCCTTCCCTCAAAAAAAATCTATTTTTAAAAAAGATGCCTTAAAAATGTGTAAATGGATCAGTTTTTGAGTGGAATTGTTACGAAAGTGATATGTAACTTTGTATATGATAATAATAATATTTGGGATAGTTACAGCACGATTTTATAACCTATCATAATGGAAAGGCCTTCAGAATATCTTCCTGATCGGTTTCTTTATTTGAATGCCTTTCTTACGTTTGTTTAGTAAGGAATAATGCCATTTTAACTGAGCAAATTCCGCTTTCCGAAATAGCATTATGATTCTTCAAAGGCACGAATGGTATGAAAGCATCTTCTTTAGCTATATGAGGCGTGTGAATGGCCTAGGAAGCTGACTTTTATGAGACGCTATGATTTAAGACTAGGAAGACGTACTCGGAAGAGAGACGGATGAAGATGAAGCTCCTTCTCGAGGAGGTGAAGAAAGATGTGCTTTCACCGCAGCACTTCTGGAATAGGCGCGGTAAAGCCAGGTGGCGAACTTAAGTAAACAAGAATAATCCCCAAAAGGAGCTGTTCGAAGAATGTTTGACAAATGCAAGGTTTCATCTCTCTAGGTTTACTTATTTACATAATTCTATTTAGGTATCTTACCTAGTACATCATTATTTTGACTATAAGGATATTATTAATGACTGTATTTACTTCCGTAGAATATTTTATTTTTAGAGGCAATATCTGTGTAGTGAACGCTCGTACATTATTCCAAATTTCTCTTAATTTGAAATTCTGATTTTTTCGGCCCAGCCCTGTTTTTCAATTCTGTTTCTGCTGTCACTTCTTGATGGATGCAAATTTTAGTTTTTATTTTGCCTAAGGTAAGAGGAAACTATTTTTTCATTTGCCTTTATCTAATTGTATTCTAATTGTATTGTAATCTATTCGCATATACACAAGTTTTTATGTATATACTACCATTGACGAAAGGTTAGATGGAAGAAGAGACTTTTCAGTCTCAATCTCGCCTTTAATAAAGACCTTAATAATAATTGTAAGTCTCATTCTTGTCTGAATGGATATAAAGGCTTGTGAAGTATGAGTAATGCTAAAATTAAATTATGCATCCTCTGGTTCACATATTATAGTTTGGTACGAACAGTGTTTTATGTGCGGTGGTGGCACTTGCCTCACTCCTCATCTTGCTTAATACGCATAATTTTCTAACTTAATTGTTCATTGTCGAGGTTGTCCATGTATTCGATTCAATATTGGATTTTAAAATCCTCCCAAAGCCGTCTTTCTCAGTGTTCTGTACCTGCGTTGCCACTTCTGGAAATAAGTTCCGGCATTAGCAATCTAGGAATCACCCGATATGCAATTCAATAAACAATCTATCATCTTCAGGTGTAAAAGATAAGTCGTCTGCTTCTTTTCCAAAATAATTCTACTGTTCGAAATGGAAAGCTTTCGAAGTACTTTTAAAAAGCAACACAACAAGTCCTCTTCTACCGCTGAGAATGAAGGTTTGGCTTTTGAAATATAAATTGGGTGATTCAGAGAAGGTCGGTAATCTGGAAACTTCCGTTGTTTCCGGGGGTGGTGGCAACGCAATTATGAAATGCTGACATAGACGACTTGAGGAGAGTTTTTAAACGCCTAATTCATTAACAGCTGTGTTGGATGTTTTTAACAATTTAAGTTTTGTTTATTCATCAATGAGCATCGATTACAAATAATAAAAAATCTGATGTGGTTTACCGATTTACTCCAAAAACGAATCAACTCTGACAGCCGCCACCACAGTACTATATATGAAGTTGTATTATAGTAGTATTATATGGTATTGATACGACGAATAGTTTTCACGTTAGAGCACCCACAATCACACACACACACAGACATCATTCCGAAAATGGTCAAAACGTGTTCTAGGGACCCCAAAACATGTATTTCCGTTGAAATCTCGAAGTCGATTTTTTCATGAAAACAATTCTTTCTCTATACTACGTATATGGAGAAAGTAAAAATACAATATATTACATAAATTTATACTGCTAGTAGTAGTATTGCTAAAAGTGCTTCGACGGCTTAGGTCATTTCTCACATTGGCTCCCACCGGAATCGAACCCGGGACCGCTTTCACCAAAGGCAAACGCGCTGTCCACATGACTATCCGGGAGCCCAATTTATATTATACACAATATAAAACAAGCAATGCAATGTTTAATATACATAATAATAATACAATTATTATGAAAATTGAAATAAGAAAATACGTAGATATAATACATGGAAGTAGTGTATAGCTTCGAAACCATTTTAATTACCTATGGGGTAACTTTTATGCACTACTTTGCACTCATAAAATGAATTCATTAAGGTCCCGCTAAGTCTCAATTATGGACTTGTCAGTTGATGCCAGTTTTGGCCTTACATCGTAGTTTTTTAACATAAATAATTTTTCAGTTGATCCAGAAGCCACATTTGAGTGAAAAGGTTGATTAATTTACAAAATTAACTTTTAGTGACGCGTTTGTAGAAACTTTCAGTAAATAATTAATGCAATCTCTTCATTCATTAAATGAATTATTCCGGCTGAAGTAACGTAGGATGGCATCAGTCCTTCGGTAAAGTGAACGCGTGCGAAACCTTTTGAGATTTATATGGAATCCCTTTGTATATGAATCCACGAAGACCCAAATACCACAATCATATTAGGATCGAACGTGTGATGCGGTTGTTTGATCTCCTCTATCGGAGAGAGTGCCGCTAAAAGATCAGCTGGGCGTAAGCACGTAACAGATTTGTTTGAATGAGGAGAATCGTTCTTCTTGGATTGGAAGTGTATTTGGTGGCAATTTTCTCAAGGGAAAGTCTTCTTCGCTCAATATTCTCTTCGCGTATCCTTGAGTTTCGAACGTTCGTCCCCCTTTCTGCATGGAAGATTGACTGAAGTTAACTACTTACACAAGCACCACAACAGTGATCTCACAAGGGAAACACCAGGTTCGTGGGAAACGGATTTAAACGGCACTTTCAGGGCACATTCTCTGATTAAAAATAATGGACACATGACCGACCGTTCAACTCAATGGGCCTTTGTTTATGAAAAATAAGCAACTGGAAATTAGAGTTTGGCAAGCCCGCCATACACATGCATTACCATTTAGATCTCGAGATTTTCCACTTAGGAAATTACGTTCTTCCATATTTTTGCTGATAACTTACCTTTTCGCGATTTAATTTCTTCTTCTTTACCTTCCTAGCATACTTTACCGTTTAGTTAACATCTATTGTAATACAAGTAACGACGCACAGTGGACTAAAATAGAAAAAAGGTGGACGAAAATAGAAAAGGGTTTTTTTGAGTGTGGACTTTAAAACTTCGCTCTTAAATTCGCGAAAATGCTATTTTATAGGACTAATATCATGTTTTAGACAACAGCTAATGTAAATAGTACCAACGAGTACCAAAGAATTGCAGAAAGCTATGTTACGAACCCTAATTTGCTCTCAGACGTAGGTTGGGAATCCTTAAAAGAAAGGAGATTGGAAGCTAGGCTGCGATATCGTAGTAAATTCAGGGAAACTACATTTTCGGAAGATACAATCGGTATCATGCAACCCCCCTGCTACCTCGGTCGATCCGATAATGAAAGTAAGTTAAGAGAAATAGATGCTAGGACGAATCGCTTTAAAAATTCAATCTTTCCGCGAACGATACGCGACAATAACCGAATAAGGAAGTAGTTTAGATTCAACTGGTGTTTACACCCCCTGCCACACGCCGAAAGGCGGCTTGTAGGGTATTAATGTAGATGTAGATAATTCATCATCCTTTTACTGAGGCTTTCCGTCATCGGTATAAAATCGGCAATTTTTAAATTCGCGGTTTCATAGTTTATTCCTATTGCGTTACTCCTAACTCCATATTGATGGACCATTCATTCACCCATAGAATTATTTTTGGAAATGGAAATGTTTTGGAATTTTTCGTGTAAACTCAATGTGCAAAGCCGTTAGCTCGTGGAAGTTTGTGGTGGCTCACCGTCTGTCCGCCGCCATTTGACTGACCGAGCACGTCGGCCAAGGACTCCCCCATCCCACGGATTCGTCCGGAATTTCTCCCGAATTTCGGGAGAATTCTGGAAGGCTCCGTGATAACATAAAAGACGAGTCATCGGCGATAACGGGGCATTCGCTCGCTAACAGTTGTACTTATAGCATCAATAAAGAAGCATCGAACACATCAACCATGCCATTAAGTTCATTATAAAGGGAAAAACTCTGTGTACTTACTTTTCTACTGTAAGTGTGCGAATAGCTTGATTTTACTATGTTTGTGGAGTGAGGTATTTCACCTTTGCTTTCCTCATTAGCCATTGTGTACTTAGTGGAAAAGGATCATCTAAACGCGCATTTATAGTTCTACGAATATTTTTTAAATATGGATTATATATGTTATAATCATTCAGAATTCACCCGGGATAAATGCTATTACTATTTAGCATTCATATCAGCAATCTGTTGTTTTTGTATTATCTCAGTCATGAGCCATATGGCCAGAAGTGAAATAGGTATAAACCTTTCACTAAAAATAAATTGAAGAAATAAAATTTTCACTTGAACTATTTTCTACCGTATATTTATATGCATGTACGGTGGAAAATAGTACAAGTGAAAAAATTTTATTTCTTCAATTTATTTCTAAGGAATTCCACATAGTCATGCCTACTACCATTGATTTAATTCACTTTTCACTATTCCGAGGGAAAAGTAAAATTCAGAGTTCGGGATTCCTCAATGTATTTTATGAGAAATTTTCAGTTGTTGGTAACAATTTAAACAAAAAGTTTTTGGGAGCATAAATCTTTGCAAAAGTTCCCATGCTTCCTAGTACAGAGTTTTACAAAGTTAAGGCGTCGACGATTGAATTTCTTAAAATTTAATCTTTTATCTTAGGAACCCTGAAAAATCTAGGATAAACTGCGAGGATGCTTTTCATTTATTAGCTAATGTAGTTATGAAGTAATGATATCATTCTGAAAAAAAAATTTTGTTATTGTTGTTGATTCTATTGTTGATTAATGGATTATGATGTGTATTATGCATAATGGCTGCCACCAGACTTTAGTCTAACTGCGGCGAAATTTTGAAATATATAAATATTATTAAATGTCTAAACAAAAAGCTTTTAGAAGTAGGCCAGAAGAAAAGACTGAAAAGGAAATATTTTTCGGGTTTACAAAGAAAAATATCATGTAGTTTAATATACGTATAAATATACGTCTTTAGTTGAACATACCTGCAGGAATTCCATTTCCAGTGACGATATTTCAGATGGATAACTCCACACTCCATGGATAACTAATGACACAAATTAAATTCAAAGTTGGATAAATCTTGATTCGCGAGCGTTTAGCTCCTGGATATTGGGACAACGGTGTATGCAGATACCGGGCGGACGGATATCGATGCATCGGAAAGTTCAAAGAAGTCCTTTGCGTACGTTTTATATCCCATCGAGCTCTCGTACAATTAAATCACATTCGAAATCCATCGCTGAAGCTGAGATGTGGTAGAAATCCATTAAAAACGGAAATGAAGAAACTTTGCGCCGTTGCCACAATTTCAATCCGAGCGAAGGGCTAATACGATACTCTGTCATCACCGGGTGACCATTTTCGCTTAAACGGTCGCTCCGAATATAGGTTTTTGAAATAAAAATTTTCTTCGTTTCCGTTTCAGAAATTCGTATCCTAAATTGAAGCAAAAATGTACAATCCTCGAAAATTATGCTATGACCGATTCGGAGAAATATCAGTTATGATACGCCGTATGTATCCGTGGATTTATCTCCAAAGAAGTAATCGCTGTGATATCGGATAATGTTACTTCATAAATCAGAGGCGTATTCGAAAGAGTATGTATTGAATAACAGCATTTAAAGCGGTGGTCCCGAACTAGAAAGGATCCTTCGGCTTTAAGAAATGTCTTGCCCCCGGACTATTGGCCTAGAAAGCTTACTCGACATCGACTGTCTTTTAAGCTTTTCTGGAGAATTGATGTAGAATGTTTTTAGAATAAAAATCGTTTTAGAAGAAATTCTATATTTATATAGATGTGGAGGAAATTGATTTTGATAGGATTGAAATTATTTCCACTATGATGCAGTTTCACCAAGTAATGGCTTCTTCAATTAATTTAGATGTCTTTTATTACTACTATAAACTAAATTACCTATATATACTCCAGTTCTTTCATGACAATTGCCCAATAATTTGTTGAATCCTGAAAAGTTTTTTTTTCTGAAGCTCTCCTTAAGTTGCTTTCATTAAAATCTCGCACCTAACTTTGCTATCCCCTGCAGACAGTTCCATTTAGCTTTGAGCAAAATTCTATTTAACCTTTCTTTTAAGCTTCCGTTCCAGTAGTTGTTTTCAAAATTTTGTTGCACATTTATTGTTTGCATTATTATCTAGTACTATTTGTTTGTAATGACATTATCAGGTTTACGTCGTTTGGGGTGTTTCTGTATTTATTTATTTATATATTTAATCTAAACGCTGAAAGTTGGTATGATTACCAGGTGGCAACGGTTAAAGAGATATCACAATACAAACTGTCCGGCATTCGCTCAAGGACGGGATGGAAACCCCTCCATAAACCTCCCGTCGACATATTAACAATAGCTATAGCCCCAATTAGTACAATATGTCAAACAAGTCAAATAAACAATATACTAACACCTCCACCAAACACAGATACTGTCGGCTATTACATTACCTGGAACTATTTTCTTATTCTAAGAATCATAAGGTGATTATAACTATCCATTATATACCTATATATACAACAATTTAAATTTTACATTCTTCTAAGCTTATTTAAAAAAATTTTAACATTCACCGGCATTGGATTGAGACGTTCTCCAGGTAATTCCCTTATATCTCTATTGATTAAAGAATGTTTCACCACATCGTTTTTCTGTTCACGCTCCTTTATTTTTAATCTGTGATCGCCGCGGCCTCTATAGTTTGGAGAATAGAACCTCCCACTAATTCCTCCCATCCATCTTCGGAATTTCACACCTGGTTGTAATATGTATGGTATGTTCTTCCTGTTATTATTTCCACTTCTAGAGACGTTTGTGGAATGATTTTTGGCAACACTTCAACTCTTTTTCATCAAGTTTTTTTAGCTGTGCGTATACTCAGTGTCCTTAACGAAGTGGAATTGTTCCGGATGAAGAGCCCCCTCTCCAATTACGGATCTCCTTTCTTCGCGTAATTGCTAGACGTGCTTTTTCCGCTCTCGCATTAGAGCAGCTTGGAAACATCGATTCGCCTAGTTCTACACCAACCGAACTGCAGTGTTGCACCTTCCCCTCGCTCCATTCAGGATCATTAAGGAGAAACAGGGGCTCTCTTCTCTTGATCGACGTCCTTCGAACGATTGCGAAATTGTGAGGAGGAAATAGCTCACTATAACACTAACATGAACTGAGGAACTTATTCTTGAAGTAAATCTTTGCTACGTATGTTCCCTATGATTGGAGTAATTATTTATTTATCAGTTTATTTTTACTCACATGTAAATCCAGAACTATTTGTTCTTTTTATTTTTTGTGTGATATTATTGGTTGATCCTTTTGTCTTTCACATTTCGTTTAATCTCATATCATCGCTAAATTTAGTTTCCTAATTGTAGGTTTTGCTGGTTTTTCACGCCCCCTTCTAGAGTGTGTTTTTCTGCAGTGAAAATTTTACTGTGGCATTAAAAAACCTGAGCTCTCAGCTTAGGGTTTTTAAACCCGCATTATAGTTTTCTTCTGCTTAATTTTTTCAAGCTATCTCATTTTTAATTTTTTATGACGAAGGGATGCATGAAAGGAGAGACTTTATAGTCTCAATCTCACCCTGAATAAAATAATTTATTATTTTAGTATTATTATTATGATTGTTATTAATATTATGATTTCAAGCTTTATCAAATAGTGGTTAGATTATTTCGCAGAATGTTTACGACAATTCCACTCATATATCCCGTACTGACGGCCTCGGTTGTGTAGTGTTTAGAGTTCTATCCTCACGACGTTGTGGTCCCGGGCTCGAATCCTGGTTAGGATATGGTTGTATGTGTGTGTTAAAAATATAAAATGGTATATTTCAAGAATGATGATCCTTGACTCATAATACGTATGTACCGTACATGAAGACGAAAAATTATTAATATTGTTAATAAGTACCTTCTACCATATCTTTATGGACCGAATAGTTTTAATCATCCTTATTGTATTGGATGAATAAAAATGTCTTAATTCCACTTATTGAAACTAGTGCAGTATTGTACTCTACTCAGCACTGTTTTTTCATCTAACCTTGATCAAATTGATTTCCAACGCCAAATTTGGATATATTTCCGTATGTACGTACGAATTAAACGAATTTCTTGCAGGAATGGTATCAAGCCAATGTTTCCCAACCTTTTTTTCGCGGTTTCCCACCAATTTTTTGCCCCCCATGTAGCATACGCACATTTTCTTAATGTTCAGATTATTTGATGGAAATTAAAATTTAAATGATTCGCTGGGTGAGAACAATATGACAACTTGTTCAAAACACAGGCCCATGTTTTTAGGAATGAAAAATTTAGATGTTGTAAACTAAAGAATAAAACTAAAGATAAAGGTAAACTGTTAATAACTATAAAACCTTAACTGTCAAATTACCCCCTTGTGGGGCGTCGGAACGTGGCGAGGTTAGGAAACACCGGGTTAAGCAATACTATACTCACATTTACATTTATAGTAATACAAAGCGAGCTGCGTATATGTCATTGGGTATGAAACACCGAACTACCTATATAACTGTCATATTAACGCAACTTAAACTATCCAGAAAAATATAACAATAAAGGCCATCTGTTCTCGCAATAATCTTGTAAAATTGGCATGCCCTCTGTCTGCAAAAATCGCGTTCGGTGAGAGTGGAAGTAAATCACCGCTGAAGAATTTCTCGGATGGATTTTCCCTATAATTATTCTTCCCTCCAAGAGATACCCAGCCGAGTGCTCCTACCATCTCGCACACTGCTATCGACTATTGTCTCCCATAACGAATCTTCAAGATTTTAGAAATGTTTGTTCTATCTGAAAAACGTTTGGAAAATGTTAGATTACATTATAAATAATGAACTGTTAATTTATAGTAAAGTATTTATTTTCTGTTAGTTGTCTCTTCACCATATCGCAAAACTATATTGCAACACAATATACTTTTTATCACAATCATTCATGACTGATGAAGCGGTACACTTTCAACAAGCGATTGGAAAACGTTAAAAAAGCGTTACAAATCTAAATCTGTCTATTTATGATCAAATAATAATATTTATACTCTGTCTTCCAGCTGTGGCAGGCACCAATCTTGTATTAAATCCATATCCTCTACCAAAATGTTTCTAAAATAAAGTTGTGGAAAAATATACATAATCTTTCTATAATGAATCTCCACAAAATCACGGCCGCATCCGTAGATAACATTCTTTTGCATTTGTCTTCCCGTCTGCCTTTTAATATGCATTGAACTCTCAATTACTGCATTGAACAAACTGTCTCCTCTCACCATACGACCCAATCTTCTCTAGCACCTCCGTGTTTGTTTTTCTATCATCCCAACTCCTTTCTCGTATTGAACGCGACACCCACGCCCTTACGACGATCTCCAATCTTTTGATTCCCTCTTTTCTTAAGGTCCACGCTACACCCCCAACAGCATAAAATTCCACGCTAAAGATTTTGCCAATCTTTTCCTGGTTCTTTTACCGAAGTCTCTGGTCATCAGTTCCCTTCCCTTCACGAAAGGGTCCATCTCCGAAAATATTCTTTGTTCAGCCTCATCTGTACACTTTCCATCCTAATGAAGTTAAGTAACCAAGTAAGAGAATCTGTCATACAGAAATAAAATATCCCCACTGCAGGATTTTGTTAAATTAATAATTTTCTTGCAATTTCGTAATTTATGTTTTTTTCTCACCATCGCCATCACGAGACAAGAATCGAAAGGTAGAAAGACGTTTTTTATGTTATAATGGTGACGTCTTTACTCTCGCTTTAGAGGTAATCGACATTCAAGTTCGTTTTTTCCTGATTTTTTCACGCTGCACGGAACAACACTTCAACTTCTTTCTTTACTTTGGAATATTTTGTTCGTTTTTGATACTACATTTTACATCTAGTATAACCTTTTTTTCCTATTTTGTATTTCCATAATATTAACTTACTTTAGATTATTGTTAATACATAAATCATGATTTTAACACTCTTATATAATTATTGTAGAGCTTTATTTTGTATTGATCGTGTTTTATTTTGCTTTTTTCTAGTTCAGTCATATTTTAGATCAAAAGTGTATGTATCTACTTACTGTATTCTCTGCATTTCATTTTTTATCAACTTTCATTATTTGTCTTGATAATATGTTTCTAACAATTCTTGTAATTTTCCAGGTTATATGTACATTGTTTTCTTTAATGTCTTTTAGTTTTGGCTATCGGTAGGTTTGCGCAGGTTTTTTACACCCCCCTTCTTTGTGGGTGTTTTCCTGCAGCGGATATTTTTTCCTAAGCTTATCTTAGGTTTTTTTTTACATCCGCAATCCCTTCTTCCATTTTCTTATATTTTCCTCTACGTTTCATCGATACATGTAATATATTTATAAGAATGTAACAACTTAACGACAGGTTAGATGGAAGAGGAGACTTTTTAGTCTTAATCTCGCCTATAATAAAGACAACTAATAATAATAATAATATACTCACTCAACAGAAGTCACTCACATCTTCTCTATCTGTAGTTGATACAGAGTTCTAGACTTGAGTATATACTTTCCAATCGTTTTACGATTCTACATTTCAGTTACTTTCGAAACGCTAGATTAATGTTAAGGTTGAAAGTGTTAATGACAATTTTGGTACTCGAAACTTTCTTATTATTCGTCAATTTCTGGTCGTTGTAAAATATATAGATAACCTTCCATGGCCATTCGAATAAATAGGAAATATTGGAAGGAGTAAAGGAAACTTTTTATATTGTATAATGCATTTTATAATAATAACTCTAGAATCAACCGCTTGGACCGTCTTTCGCTCCTAATAATAACTCTTATGATATTGTTTACAGAAATCAGTAAAGAAGGAAGGCTAATGAAGGTTCTTTATTGAATTGACTTCCAGCGTCTTATCCTTTCTCATCATCCAATGGGACGTTTACTCGTATAGATTATTGACTACCGCCAAGTGAAACCTCTTAGCTTCTATAAATCTTTCTAATTAATTCCTTGTATATTTTGTTATATTCATGATTAATTGAATTTTTGTCTCGTTTGTTTTTGTTATATTTTCATTGTAAACTTGCTATTCTGCTTTACCTGAAGAATTAAGTACATAAAAAATGAATAAATAAAATACTCCTCTTGATCTTTCGGAAGCTTGCTGATAATTGAAAACAGTTGTTCTTTTGCTATCTACCTGTAGCATTAAGGATGTATCCGGGCCTCTAGTCGGGAACATTGACCTCACGATAAAACCAGACACATGAAAAAGGCTTAAATAATCAAAGTACAGGAAATTGAATTTCATAAGCAAATTAAAATTCAAAGGCAGCGGTAGGAAACGAGTTTTGCACACAATGAAAGAGGAAATGAAAGGAAATTCAAATTACCGAATACATTATGGCGAACTTCTGTCTGGTACCGCACCTAAATCATTTCTCTTTCTGTGAGAAATTATCTTTAAATATTATTGTCATACTGCAGATAGTGTTTCTTTATTTTATTTAATACTCAGATATGCAGGCCTTTGTAACGATAATTTTCAGTAGATTGAAATGAACCTTTTGCTGGATGCGGTTCATTATCAAATAATGCCCACATATTTTAATATCGCACTTTCAAATTTGTGCCTTATCTTATATTGATGCTTCATTTCCCTCATTGAAAATTATTTTGCCCTTTAAAGGCATTATCAGGAAAAGAATTATTAATTGATATTTTAAGAAATATTCCATGATAAAATTACTCGAGGTCACCGGTACGCCTTTACATTTGAACTCCTTCTCCGGCTTTATCGCTTTAATTCGACAAGAAATCAGACTGAAGCACAGCGTCACAACAATTCAGTTGGAATAAAAATATTTAGCTTATTAATAACAAATATTTGCTTACGATATACCATTTTGGACTGAAAGAAAGTCTCCTGGAATTGTAAGCACCTAAATAAAAAATCTCCCGAATTTATACCTCAGTAATTAAATATCTCCTGGAATGAATCTCTCGTAAGGTAGTGACCCTGTTGCTAACGCTTTTCCTGAAGTAGTTATGTCCGCATAATTATTATTAGATTCACCTAAATATTGCGAAAAATATTGGGTTATACCTCTAAGAAATACATAACAAAGGTTTTAGAGGTTTAAAATCTCCAATAGCGTCTTTGTCGGCGATCCACACCTGATTGCCACCGGTATTTGTTAATAACAGGAATGTCAGACAGCATAAGGAACGCATAATGTACATTTAAATAGCGATATCTAATTCATTAACAGCCGTGTTCCAATTTTTGATTATTTACTGGGGATGAGGTACCAACCGGCCTTCTGGCTGAATACTCGTTCGGCAGAAACTAAGTGTGCGAAACTATTTCCAGTTGTATTAGACGAATGACGCTGGAATCCCCTTTAGTTAGCTTCCATTAGAAGTCAAGAGAATGACAAAGACGTCAGAAGAGGAAGTGAGCTTCCGAGAGGAGTAACTTAAGAGAATAGGAATCGCCTTGTTTTCCGTTGTGCCTTAGTCGTTGGAGGAAGGGAAGTTGAGAGAGGTTTATAATGGCGTTATTGAAGATGAAAGGGGATGATGGTGGCACAAAAGCTTTCTCGTAGCGAGCGATTTTAATTAAAACTGATATTAGGGTAGAGAGAGGTCTAAATCTAAAGATCCTTTGCATCCGTACCTCCGTAAGGAGATGGTGGACCACACAGAGAAGGATAGAAGGGGATGAGAGTCGGACTCGGTTTATCATTGATTTTGAGGGACGTTCCTCTTTAAGGCTTTCTTGTTAACTGTGTTGTGTGATGCAGTCGAGGAGAAAATTGGCTCCAGGAGCGATCATTTCTCCCGTCGTAACTTCATATAATTTGTGTGATTTCTGAGCCGGCGTATGCGCTTGCGCTCTGTTCATTAATTCTTGCAATATTCTGTTCCTGAACCAGTTTTGTCCGTATGAATATTTTTAGATTTACCCAATAATATTGCTCAAAATTTTAGGTTGTATTTCTCAGAAATACGTAACTTTAAAATGGTAATTTTCGGTAAGGATTTATTTACGAATTTTCGAGCCGTTTATTTTTTATTTCTGGTTTAGCATTGGTTTAAACAAGCGTGCTTCCTCGTACTAATTGTAGGCGAGTTTCATTTCAACCATATTTGTTATGTTCTATGATAGGATTCATTTAAATATCGCTTTGTGGGTCTTAATGCGAAAAGAGGTGGCTGTAGCATTAACTAATTAAGAGATCAAAGAAGAAAGCAAACAGTAATTTTTATTATTATTATTTTATATGTTCCATTGGAGTAATGTCAGCTGACAGCCCATATACATTCAAATAAGACATACGGGATATATACAAACACTTTACAATCCCTAACACTAGAAATCATAAAACAATATCACCATAATCACCAACAGTAATAAAACACACAAACAAAAACAGTAAGATTCAATCCATAAATTATTCCCCCTAGTATTCCCTCCAACACCTTTACACCACATAGATCCGACCATCACAATTTACATATGTACTTTGGGTATGTCATTTAAACGAAATAACGATCAAAGCATAGCCAAACCAACATCGATAGCATCATAAATACGATTAGCCATAGGACACTATTAAAACATTTCAGAAACTAGTATTATTATATTTTGACAGTATTATTTACATTATTACAGTACTACAGCACTATTTACATTTATTTATCTCGTCATTTACAGTAATGGTATGGTGCTGAGGGTTGGGGGATGATGATTCGTATGCTGGGGAGATTAAGGGAGAAATCCGGTTTGCCCAAGGGCCAATCTGAGCCTCAAACCCTCCATCAATAGCTACTTAAACCCAGAATAGGAAATGAGGCTTACTAGGCAAGATAAGGAATTAGGTTGTTTGACGTTAATGTCCTCATTGAAAGCTAAAATCCTCAAGTATAAAAGGTCCGCATAAGACCATGAGAACATTATGACTAACACTTTTCATTGCATTCAATAAATCGAGGTATAAATTAATTCCATTAATGAGCATAGCTCTGTAGCTTTCATGCTTTTAAAGTCAGGGGAAAGAGTGACATCCTTGAAGAACTTGGCTGGGAAGGATTAAAATTGAGACGTAAAACAAAAAGGTTAGGGAATATATGTGTAAAAGTATTATAGGAAAGTCTTCCTTGCAGAATTAAACAGTCAACTCAGGGAACCCGATTACCTCGGGAGAAGCGACCGCAAACAAGAAGTTGCTACTCTTAAACAGAGAATAGATGTTTCCAAGTATCCAGTTCTTAATCGAGGAATAGTAGAATGGAACAATTTATCTGGACAAGTTTTCGAACCATTTCCCCCTTCTTACATGGTACTAATTAATGGAATTGAAAGGGTTTTGTGACTGTATTTAAAAAATGTATTTATTTGTCAATAGACATCAACAAACAGCACGAAGCCAATTGCAGATGACGAAATGACAAAAAAGCAAAGGAAAAATCAATAATCAGCAAGATAAAATATAATAAAAATCAACAAAATGTACAGTTACTTTAATAATGAATAAGATTATAAAAAGGCAATCTCTTGCAACCATATTTTGGGTGGATTTAAGAGGGGATAAGAACGGAACGAAATGATCATTGGAATAAAGAGAGTTGAAAATTAAAGGAATGTTGAATTAAATTGTATTTGTTGTAAAATTTTAAATATTGCTGTAAAGTTTTTAACTTCATAACAATAAAAGGTTTTGGGGGGGGGGGTTTCCCTCCCCTTACAGGAAACTATTAACTGGCCTGGTGTCTACTTGTAGTACTTAAAAATGAATAAATAAATAAGTAAATACAAAAGTCAAAAACTATACAGTTTTCTCTATCTGTAGCTATATAGAAAAATCCTCCATCTATCAAGGCACTGTATCAAGAACGACAAAGGAGTTATTTTCTCCAAGAAGTTTTGTGCACCGTCAGAAGTTGCGGCTTCTTTAAGGTTTCACACTCCGCCTCGGAGGGATTATACCGGAAAAAGAAGAAGTTCGGAGGAGAAAAGAGATAAAAAAGATATAAATGGAATAAGCTGACAAGGTTTATGGTGGCAAAAGGCACTCGTGGGAGCAGGAACTCGAAAGAAAGATTTCGGGCGAAAGTGTTTTCGCGACGGATTCATCCATTCTATTACGCGGAGTTTTAATTGCGTTTTTCGAGTTATGGAAGTCGATCTCTTTTCGACCGCGCCAGTCTTCCGACAGCGCCTTGCAGAACTCGATTTCCTCGTGTTTTCCTCGCAGTCCTTATTCAGCGGTTCGCCCACTCGGATGCAATTGCTTCGCCCGCATCGCGAATGCGTTCTCGACGGATTCAATCGGACATAGTGGCGATTGAAATGCTTCTGGGCCGGGCAGGACGCGGTCGTTGATTTTTTTCGATCCCTCCCGGGCACAATCTCCGCCAGGTGTGGGAAATTAACTAATTTGTAAAATGGTTTGGTTCCTCTGCTTCACGATGGCTGCGATTTTTTTAACGGCTTTGTCCTCGCGTATGGATCGGATACACGCGTGTCTTTGAAGCTCTGGCAATATGTTCTGTTTTTATGTTTTTAACCTGACGGTTTTATTTTTATCTCCTTTTCCCACCTTTATTGTAGGTGATTAATAATAATAATCGTAATCGTCTTTATTTGGGCGAGAAAGAGACTTTAAGTCTCTTTTTCTATCTAACCCATCGTCATTAATTATAGAATAATCTAATTAAAAATAATGTTATGAGAAAATATTAGAAGAATTTTAGATGCAAAAAACCTTAGAGAGTGTTAGGAAAAAATTATTCACTGCTGGAAAACACCCGTAAAGAAGGTGTGAAAAACTTGCGCAAACCTACCGTTAGTAATGACTGAAAGATGAGAAGAAAGACCTTGACAAAATATAGAAATACACTACCAGTAAGTACTTGCGATACGCTAATAAGTATGGTCAGTTCAGATTTAAATAAATGATATCAAAACACACAATGATAAGGTTCGGTGACAACTTGGCGTAAGAACAACTCGTCTTAAGGGCAACATGGCAAAATTACAACCTGCGTGAAAATACAACCCATGACACCCCAACCAAACCATCCTCAACCCATTCCAACCCAATACAACCGAGTTGTCTTGCTCGGCGAAATGACAACTTGGCGTAAAACAGTAAGCCAACAGAACCCAAACAAACTCATACCAAACAAATCCAACCGAGTTGTCTCATGGCAAGTTGTCATTTCACTACGATGCCCTACGCTGAGTTGTCTCCGAGTTGTTTTAAGACGAGTTGTCCGTACACCGAGTTGTTTTAAGACGATTTGTCCATACGCCGAGTTATTTACGACGAGTTTTCCTTACGCCGAGTAATCTTACACCAAGTTGTCCTCAAGACGAGTCATCTTACGCCGAGTTGTCTTTGATACGAGTTGTCGTACGACGAGTTGTCCATACGCCGAGTTGTCCTACGCAAAGTTGGTCTAGAACCATCGGATATTCGCCTCTCTTAGAAGTTCGGCGGAACATTCCGTTTTGATTTTTTGTAACCTAACGGTTTTATGTTTATCTCCTTTCCACCTTTTTTGTGAGTGTTTTTCGGAATGTGGTTTCATTCTTCATCAAATTTCTCCCCCGAAATTTTTGCCATAAATTCCAACTTTTTTGCTTTAAATTTGTCTTGGAATGATCCGCTGAATTCGCTCCGCATTCTGAGGGGTAGTAAGTTATTTCGATTCCCACTTCTCTAAACTGATACCCAATTGCTTTATTGTCAGGCACGTCTATGGCATACAAAAAAGCAAGTTCTTAAGGAAAGAAATTGGAACACAAAAACTTCATAAGAGTATACTCTTAAGATGTAGTGGTGTTACGAAACCATTGCTGTTCTTGAAATTCTATGGTAAAATTTTACCCTCAGAAAGTCTTTGTATGCAATAATTACCACTTAGTTACCTCTGACTCTGTCTCGTTTAAATTGGAACACTGCTGTTAATGAACTCGAGGATTAAGAATTCCTCCAACACAGTCAGTACTAAGGACAACTCAGGTACGGAACGCTTATAGAAGAGTATAAAAACCTCTAAAAAGGAAGTTGATAAAAGTAGTATACAGTACAAGCATGAATTTTAGTTTAACGATTATAATCTCATGTAATTTTACTTGATCCATCCAGCTCATTGTTTTATAGAGAATTAAGATTCGTTATTAAGTTAATAATGATACCCTGATTAAGAGGAAGAGGTTCAGAGTTATTTTTGGAACTTACCTTGTTTTAATTGATAGCTATCTATTTTTTGTTGCTAATTTCAGGAGTAGAAACTAGACTTTTATTCTTAAAATATAAATTAATAGGTTTTTAATGCGCTTCTCTCTCATATGACGTAGGGATTGATATTAAAGGTAGCTATATTTATATCTTTCTTGCTTTAATTTAGCTCATTAAAATATATTTGCATCGATTATTTATGTTTAATTATTAAATTTTTAATTAACTATACAAAGACGGAGTCGTTATGGGAGTTCCATTGAATAAACGACCATCTTTTTGTTGTTAAAAATAGGAATATTTTTTTAGGTAAAATTACAGACACACTCTTAATGAGAGGCGCATCGTGTTTATTCATTTGGTTCACTCCCCCCACTTTTTCTCAAAAAGTAAATTAATTTATCCTTGGTGTATTCCAAACAAACAATAATTAACTCGTCATGTCCATCCGGGATGAATGTTGACTTTATTGATATGATGTGCAGACATCTCAGTGCTCGGAATATCTCTATCAATTCGCCGTAAGAACCCAGGAAGATGGGTTTAAATGGAATCGACCCAATATATATTCCTCGCCCTAAACAGAATGCTACATGTAAATATCTTTCATGTTCATTACTTCCCTTAAAAATTAGAAAATATTAGTGGGATTTACAAGCTAAGTCCTCTTTTCTTGTGACGGGTAATTGAATTCCATTAAAATCCCATCGAAAAATAATACTTCAGCTTTTCATTACATAAATAAACTGCTCCTTATAAAAATTACCTTTCATGTTATATTTTCGAGTTGACCGGCCGATATCTGTATTATTTAGGCGTCACAGTGTTATCGTTAATAAGAGGTGAAGTTTAAGTATTATCCTGAATGGTGTTATCAGATCGAGATTTTAGTTTTCTGATATTTAAAAATGTCTAATTTGAACCTCATTATCGCAATATTGTCCTTTTTTCCACCAATCAATTCGTTTAAATCCGTAAAAATAGGCTGATTTGTGCATTTAGAGAACTCTTAATTTTTGCTACGTTTTTCCTCAAGTATTAGGAATTGCATATCGAAATTGCAAGTAGCAGCATAAAATACCTGCATGTATTTGGCGTAATGAATAATGAGTAATAATATATTTAAGAAATTGTTAATAAATCATGCTTTTAGCTCCAAATAGTGATTAAGAACACTTAAAACCGTTTGCCATACCTGCGGGAGTTATTCTCGGTTAGGTCAGGGTACCCAGCTAAGAATCAAGATATGTTCTTATTAGAAGAACATGATATGTATTTCAATGCCTTTTCTATCATCCTTAGTCGAACAAATATCTACAGAATGGAAAAGTAAAGCCGGAATCAGTTTCTCAAGGTAACTAGATCCAGTTTCATCTCAACTTTGCAGAAATACCACGATATATTGTATACAATGCATTTTATTTAGTTTTATTTTATTATTTTAAAATTTAAGGTTTAACAGTATCTAGTTTCCTTGAAATATTAAATCTTGCTTCATATTTCCCTTCATGCAATTCCTTAATGTCACTCCAGATTCCGTTGAATTCTGCAGGTTGGATGTTCTTCTACAAGTTGGGTTTATAAAACTTTTTATTAGTTAGTTGACTTGCATACAAAATAAAATATTCTTCGATCCCTCAAAATTATAACTTAATTATTTAAATACGTATCGGGATGTTCAAGAATGCAGGTTTTCCCTATTTTCTCCCTGAGATTCCTAATGCTATATTGGGGAGCTAACGAAAGTTTAAAAAAAAACTTACGATACCGAATAGGAAAATATAAGATGGATAAACAGTTTTATCCGTTAACCGTTCGGGGGAAAGAATGCAGTGTAATCTTTTGTATCATAGGGGTAATGTAGGAGATTCCAAGGAATGATGATGAGATTGTTTTACTCACGATTTTCTAAAACCTCTGATTGGGCCGATGCGGATATATCTTCTCGGGATGTCTCTCTCCTTTTGCGTCAAGCAGCGGAAGAAAGATTCGGCGGTATTCAGAGGTTGCGGTATTCTTTCGTCACAAGGTCACACTGTATCCATTACCAAGATCCAAAGCACATATCGTTGTCCGCTGAAAGCGATACTCTTCTGCAAGAGCACGATCGATCGAGTCGCTGGCCATCCGAATACTCTGCAGACCGAAGGTGCTGAAAGCTTCCCATCTCCTCGAGGAACACAAAAAGTGAAAACGTAACCTAATCTTAATGGCATTGCCGTGTCTAATGCCATTTAGCGCCGACATTACTTTCCCAAACGGGAGAGATAATGCGTTTCTGAAAGATTTGATTTTCACATCACAATCTGTGATTTTCCCGATAGCGGAATTGACCATCTCTGGCTCCCATTGTGTCGGTATCTAAGAAAACTGGTAGCTGCTGATTAAGTGCTTCCGAAAGTGAGTTAATGACATTAAGGGCCTTTTTAAGCCGTCTAGAGTTCGACGGCTGAGATTGTATCGCATCACGCCGCGTTTCTTCTGTGAATGACGGTCTAATTAATTATTTGGGATTTCGGTTGAAGCGATACTATTCGTTTTCATTGAAGAAATTTTGCATCGTTTCTCTAAGCTTCTCTTTTAATGAAACAACAGTTCTCTGACGATTCTCACTGGATATATAATATTCCGACGTGTTTGACTTATCAAATTCACTGAATATAGTTTGTACAAATATCTATGCGCATGTAAAGACTTAGGAATTAATGTGGGATGTAACTGGTGTGATTTATGAGGTATCGATTTACCTTAGCAAATGGATTATTTCTTATATAATCAATATGTCGTAGCCGTACTTCGTGGAACGACATCTTAAGTTGAAAGAAAAAACTTCGTAATTTCCACAATAAGTTTTAATTTTTTCGACCGGTTTCGGCATTGACAGCCATCCTCAGGTGATATTACATCGGAAATGACAGTATGTATAGGTATGTACAGAGTTTTGAGGGAAGGACCAGGAGAGGGGAGGGGTTGAGGAAGGTGAGATCGTTAGTTAAAGGTTTCGTTGAAGAGAGAATTTCCACTGTTTCCAAGGAATCCATTTTTCTCCCTTTCCATTGTCTATATAGCGGCATTTTCAGTTTGAGTTCTCCTTGAATGATTTTTCATTCCTCATTCTTGGGTCTTGGGAGAGCTGCCGTGACTTTTCTTATCTACCATTTATTTCATAATATATTTAATATATGTTTTGATACATATTATAATTTCATAATGTATATAATTATTTGTATCCATAATTTCCATTTATTAAAATTTATTCCTTTCAAAATACATAGAATATTAAAATGTAATTCATCAAGTATATTTTTAAAACACAAGATATGGTTGCAATTTCTGAACAAGACTACCACGAACCGTTTTCTTTTATAATACTTTTTTAATTTATTGACCTATCCCAAAAATAAACAAGATTGAAAAATATTAACGTGACTGGGTCACGAACACGGGTCTTCCATCTTCCGTGAAGGTGTTCTAATCACCACCTTATGCCCTATAATAAATACATAAACCACTAAATCAGGTGCCATACCGTGGTAGGGTAGTTAATTGGTTTTAATTAGGCTAGGAGGCATTGGATCGAGTCTCAGACAAGTCGTTATTTTCAGTTCAGTTTATCTTTGGGTTTCAAGCCACACATCCTCTCGTGCCAAGTAAAACTCCTTTCCCTCAACCTTAGTTGATAATTGGTACGTCTTCAATATTTAATTCGTCCATAATTATACTCCCGCATTCTTTTTTTCTCTACCTCCTTTACTTTAATATCTAGAGAAAGAATTGTCCGACGTAATGTAATTGTGAGATACATACAGTGTATATACTATATATGATATAAAGTGCTATGTAAGATATAAATACGAGATATGGATACATCAAGGGTTTTAATAAAATAATACGACGGTAATAACGGGAATGAGTGAGTCAGATATTGGTATGAAATAGCAAGATAAAGAACTGGTTTTTATTCTACGCGTGAAGATACCCGTGGATTTTGAAAGGTACTTTTCATATATCTTATTGGGTCAGTCATTCGGGACTTTCCATTGTTTTCATAATCGGTGGTAACTGAGGTGGAACGCTGAGAAAATTGGCTTTTGGTGAGTTACTAAATCTCTCTCATCGAAGTACGAGTGTTTTGATTGATCGTAATTGAAGATTGGGTGAAATTTATGTAACAGAGAGGAGCACATTGACTGAAGTTATTGGACAGTGAAAACGAAAGGTTTAGCTAGAAGTGGAGGAGTAAAGTAACTACTGTAAATAATAAGGTTCATGTATGTATGTGTTTGCATTTTTCATGGTAATGAATTATTGTCCCAAAGTTTATTTGAACTGATGTTGCATTGAATAAAATTTGTTAATAACTCTCTGAAATGAGGCGGAATCTAACGACAAAATTTATTTATCTCAAAGTGCAATGGATGCAGTGTAAAATCAACTATTATACCTTCTAAGCTTTGGCGTAATGTATTGCGTCCTATCGGAAATTATATGAATAAAGGAAAAAGTTACTTACGACTACAACTTGGGCCAATTTTCCGATGATAAAGTCATCTTAAAATTTATCTTTCGTGGACGAAGGCAGCCTCAGACAAAGACGTACGTCTAATGTTGTGAACAGGTGCCTATCCATCTTTCAACTCAATCTATAACTTTGAGAGTTGTCCGAGCTAAAAGTCAAAATATCTGCCAGCGCTTTAGAATAAGGAAAATTAAGGAGGTGTAATTCGAGATTAACGCATCCCTATAAAGGGACTCCAAACTCCCTCTTCCCGCACTAGTACTAGTTTGTAATAGCAGATGCGCGTGATCTAAGCTCGATAAAAGTTTTAGAGTGCTGTTTAGAGCATAAACGTGTTTAAGGGCTGAAAAGTCGTAAAGCCGATATCAGGGTGTGAGCTCATTTGCACGAAACGCATCGTCTTAAAGAGGATATGAATGCGTTCTCTCCTTCAAATATCCTTCTCATCCGAATTTAGGTATCTTACTCATAAGATATTTCAGTGAAGTAATCAATTTTAACTTTTGATTACTTAATATCCGTGTTATTTTGAATTTCAGGCCTCTTTTTTCAATCTGACATGTTAATTGGATTTCCAGATGATTTTATTGCCTAAGTCATATGTTTTCAAATTTTCTTGTCTTTAAGTTTTCCATGCACCCCTAACCTACCTAATATTGAATTTTTCTGCTAAAATCCCATATCTGGTATCTATTTTTTCTAATATCTTTTAAAATTGGATATTTGGCTTCCAAAAACACTAAAACAATCCCATAAGTATAAAAATCTATCTTTTTTTCTTTGACATGGACCCCTGTAAATCTTTATATGGAATATATAGTTTATATGGAATTTGGGAATCTATCACCTAAGCGCAGATTCACCGTTATATTATGTTATTTAATCAACCATGTGAGGTGATTATTTCATATTTTGTGGGATTCTTTTTCTTTTTACCAGTTGTTTATTAGTATATAGTATTCAGGAAGTTTCCGGTTTTTGAAGGCTTTCGCTTCATGAGGATTCCATTATGTGACGATTTTTAGGAATATAAAGCTGTTACATTACAAAGTAGTAGTAAAAATGATTATGTTTGATCTACAATGCAGCTTCTTCTAGTCAGAAGGTCGTCATTTGTTTTGACAGCTGCTGCGAGTTCACTAAAATCATCGCATCATGAAAACGTTATTATTATTAACGAAGTACCTACGTAATGAATGTGTTGCTGAAGAGAAAAGACTTATCTGTTTTAAAGAATACAAGGGAACGGTTCTGTAAAAAAATTGACCCTGGATAGTCATGTGAGTAGTGCATCTGCCTCGCGTGAAAGCAGATCCGGATATATTTACCGCTGGAAATCACGATGTTGTTGACATTAAGGATGAATAAATGAAAAATTGTTAAGCTATCCGAATAGGTATAGGATGAACAAGGGTTACAGATCCTTACATTTCGGTCTTAGGAAGCTAATTTGGTAGCGTGGTAGTCGATGTTCTATGTATCACCCACTATAAATACCATTTGCCTTGGCCTAATGCCCTATTGTGCTACGGATTTACCTTCTTCACGAAAGAGCTGTTTACATGCGTCTGAAATGAAAGATGTTTCCAAGGAAAGGATAAGAAACTATGGTGCCCTCAGAATGAACGAAAAAAATGGAGACCTTGCACCGAAATAGAAAATTTATATGTAGACAGTTTTACGTTTAAAATTTTTATTTGTTAATTAGTAACTTTGCTTAAACGTTAAATTAAATGAAAGTTACAAAGTTTGTTTTTATCATTCCAATCCGGACGTCATAGTGAAATGTTCAACTTTTTATTTTACTGAGGAAAAATCGGGTATTATGTCCCAAAAATGGAATGCAGTTTAAAATTGAAATAAAAGCGAAAAGTGGTAAAAATGAACCTTAAACAATTTATTAATTCTGTGTGACGGAAACTTTACTAAATTTCCGATTATAATGAAGCTAGTGCTACCTTTCTATCGATTTTGGAATTTCTTTTTTTTCCGAATGCATCCATCATTATCAGAAGATCCTGTATGTAAATAACATATTGTTATATTTATGAAATCCTTTTCAATTAAAAAATACATAAGTTGAAAGACTGACAGTCTGTCTTGCCTGGCACTACTTAAAGTTTAATTGGAATTTTTTTTTCGAGAGGTACTGTCCGGTGTTACGTATAGAAAGTAGAAGGTTATAAGAGAATCCAAGAAGAAAATTACATTGATTTTTCTCAGAAGATATTGTTGAAGAGCAGAACAATAAATATCGTCTAAACTAGGGTTTCCCAATATTTTTTCTGCAATGGAACACTTCGCAAACCTGGGAAGTTTAACGGAACTCTTAGCTTATTTTTATGTCAGGTAATTCTACTTGTAAAATTTTTAAAATAATTTAATATCAACTAATTATTTATTTAGTGATTATTTTTAATATAAAACTAAATTATTATATTATAATCATAAAAACATGGATAAATAAAGCATTTAATGACTTTTATTCTCCAATTATCCATCAAGACTACAAATTGTCGCGGAACACCCATTCAAGTTCAGCGGAACACTGGTGTTCCGCGTAACATAGTTTGGGAAACCCTGGTCTAAACTATTGAAACTGAATTAAAGAATGAGGTTTAAAAGCACATATTTATTGTTTATTCAAAAACTTTACCTACTTGGTGGTTTTATCTCTCGTAAAATTCATCAATGCTTTATTATAACTTACTGTATTACATTATTATTAAGAATAATTGTATTATTTATTCTAACTATCATCTTGTCTTGAATATCATAAATTTGTCATTAATGACTTGAATCTTTAGTAATAATAATAATAAATTGTCTTTTCTAAGAGAAGCTTTGGGGGAAAATATCTACTGTAGCATATCAAAGTAGCATGACAAAATATATAAATGCACTAGCAATAGGTTGTATGCAAGTTACTAATTTAAAATTTAAATAAATGGTATCAATATACATAGTAACATAAAACAAACAAAAAAAATAAAAATGAAAAAGTACATAGATTTTCATCGAATCGGAGCAATAACAGACTCCATTTATGAATCCTTCTACATTAAATGTATATTTTACTAACATACGAGAAAATTAGTAATTCCATTAAATATTAGAATGATTTATCATTAAATTGAATACTAATTGAATACGATAATTGCTAATTTATTAATAACGTAAGTCCCTGTATTTGCCAAGAATTTCTTCTGTGCTATCAAAACAATCCCTTTCTGAGATGTCCCAAATTTTCTCCTTGGGTCATCTCCCCAGCATTCCTAGAAATTTCGGCCTCAGAATTTCTCTAGTATTTTCTTCCCCGAGACATCTCAGATGAATTCATATGTTTATTCCTTGCGTTATTCCGGGCTCCTTTGCTCTTTATATAGACTCTCTACTTGAGTCTGTTATTTGCTATCTTTTACATCCGCATGCATTCGTACGCGTCCTATTCCAGGACAAGCCTTGTGTATATTCGGGACTGCATGAAGGCTCCGAGTTTTCATCCGAGCCTGTGATCCAGTAACTTCCTTTTAAACCTTCAGCGGGGAAATGTTATTTGCATCCTCTGGCAGAAAGCCGTTCGCGAGATAGCTTTCTCGAAACGGGGCACACACAGCCCACATTTCGAGCATTCGCGTTATAATGCAAATGCATTCATCTTCTGTAATTGAGTTTCCAAAGCAGATAATGCTATTTTCTTACTAACATGGATTATTTTTTTAAATTGAATTTACTACTTTTTAAGCGTCGGTTAATAACATGCAGTCAATCATCGCGCTATAGTTAGATGGATTTTAATGTCAGAGCGAATAATTTTATTTGTGGAAATAATTAAATTCCATTTTTGTATATTTTTTTACTTCATTACCATTTAGTTGATGAAATTATTGCTAATGGATTCGTAGTACCCTCTCTATATTTCAGTCTGAGTTTTCAAAATTCCAGAAAAGCATTCTAAATGATTCGGAAATTCAGTATTCCGAATTCAGCATTGACTTTCCAAAAATTCCGAAAAGTCGATGCTGATTCCATCTATCATTTCAACACTTATATGCCTTAAGTAGATCTCCCGGAAAGAAAATAATGTAATGCAAGTATGTTTCCGAAATGAATAATGTACAAGAGAAAAAGAACGGGTGAATAGGAGGTGAATATGGAGGGCTTTGAATAGCAAGGCAACTATATGCCAGGAAAAAAAACAGCTTCATTGATGCGTAAATGTGAATTTTATGTATTCAAACGTATCTCGAATTTATTTTGTACTAGCTGAAGTGCCCGTTGATTCTCAACGGGGAAAACTTAGAATTAATAAATACTTTTGTTACAGGCTTGATCGTAACACGTCTCATAATTTTAGGTAGATAGCAAATGACAGGCTTTCATCATTTCCATACCAATAAAAAAATAAAATAAAGTTATAATAAAATCTGCAAAGTAACCTAAATATTAGAATGAACAATTCTTCGATGAACACAACATTTGTTTAAGGATTATTAAAAGTATATTATAATATAGCATTAGGATAAGCAGTATCACGTTTAACGAGACATTTTCAGAAAGGGAAAAAATGGATATCGGAAAAAATGATCAAATACAACAGAAATGTATTTTATATCACTCTGAAACAACCGAGATTAAACACCGATAACAGAATGATAGTAAATTTATAGGAATTGGAAGCACTTAAAAAACCACAACGAATAACTTTATTTATTCTGCGTATAACAAAACGTAAACTTGCTTTACCTTTTCGATGGAGGGATATGATATTGGAGATTTACTTAAGCTTTACAAATCGCCGTTTAACTCCTGTCCTTAACTGAAACTGGGAAATCTTTACGATATTCACCAAGTCCATTTCCGTCAATCGCTAAATATTTATCGAAGTAAATCAATAATTCTTAATGCAGAAGATTATATTAAAAACTTACCAGGTTTTTTATACGCAGTCAGTTGTATTGATCGAGAGAAAGCGATTTCATCTAACAAACTACTATAAACCCATTTATCCCACGAAATAGTCAGTAAATAATGACGTTTATATAAATAAAACTTGGTTGCTACAGACGTTTCCATAAAATTTAAGACCTTTCTTAAATACTGGTATTCGTATGTTTGAACGCTCGATTCTTCACAGTATATTGTTCATAGCTGCAGCTATTAATATTTACTTTAATTTCTCCCTCTTCATGTAATCTATCTCTTATTTTTAACATGAATTTGAAGTAGGCATATTTTCTCAAAGTGTTCTTTCGGATAAGTACATGAGCTGGGGACTCAACAATCGCCTTGATCGTCATGGAGGTGGATTGTTTACAACCTAAAGATTTCAATAAAATATTCACGAACTTTATCAAAATGTGTGCAAATTCGATTCAAAAACGATATTCTACAACCAAATTAAGAATTCTTATTTTATTTCCTACCTTTTGGTGCTTGATTCGTCTTTCTAGGGTCATTATTTCTAATTTAATTTTGCAAAAGAAATGAACCCTTCTACGAAAAAATGACCTCTACGTGTATTTCTTATAGAAAGGTCTTGGTTCGAACCCATCTGGGTTCGAACCGTGGACCTTAGGGAAATAAAAAGTAGCCTATACTCTGCGCGGAGTTGACTTTTAATAATGTAGAAAATTTCAAAGTCTTGCGACCTTGGGTTCTCGAGTTTTTAGCGAACATACATACATACACACCCACACTCTATTTTATATTATAGATGTTTGTATTAGGCCAGAGGGTAGATTTTACACTATATGTGAGCTTTTAGGGAGATCATTGCTGTCTTTTAGTATCTTTCTGAAATAAATAATCTTATTTAAATATTTTTTTTCGAATCTTGCTTCTTCATGTGGAGTGAAAAATAGAGTTGGATATGTTCTATTCCGTTTACTCAGTGAATGAATTCGTTTTCTCTTATAAAATTTCGATGTTTCACTATTTGAACTAATCACAATAGTGGCTCTATTACAGAAGGCTAAACATGGCCGTCCAATGGAAAAAGTTTACCCACCCCTGTATTAGGCGTATATTTTTTAGGTATTTGGTATGTATCTATATTTTTGGATTTAAAACAAACCAGACGTTCAGTTATACTTTCTAGCATAACTAATGCGAGTTTTTGGCGAAATTATCTCGAAGTCCACTGACGCCGAAATACCCCTAAATATCAAGAAATTAAACTGTAACAACGAATTTGGATCGTGATAAAAAATATAAATTTGCCTGCAAATGATCTCAAAATGATCAACCGCAGTAAAGTTTAGCTATTTTATAAAACATAAAGTAATTTAGTTGTTAGCCCAATTGCTCTCATTTTTGAATGCTTGACAGTGAGAGCTAAATTACGATATTGGTACGATCAGTAATTGTTCCTCTAGGAAATTATTTCTATTTCAGTTATGAAACTTTTTTATCAATTTGTATTCACCACTTTCTACTCCTGAACTCGGGATTTTTAAAATTCTGATCAATTATTGTTTTTTAAATTCTCTTATCGGTTTCTACCGATTAATCAGGAAGAGGAGCGTATCCTACTGTTTCTTTGTTTTTAAAATAGGAATAGCGTATCTTATATTACGTCTTTAAAGATTTTGTCTCTTCCGCTCCAGTACCAAAAGTATTCTGGCCAATCTTTATAAGGGATATAATTTTGACTCGAAATGGACTCGTATAATCTTTCCCTAACGTAGGATTGTAAAAAATATGCCAACAACTCGGCTTTAAACAGTATGTGATTATGCTAAGCGTGACTTTTATCGCAGTGAAGTTGCATTCTTGAAAGATCGTTTCTCGATATCCTTTCTTGACCTCCTTTTGAGCATATTCAAAGAGGCGAAAGAAATGAACTTTCGTATCAAACGTGAAAAAATTAAATATTTTTTTCTGGCAGAATTGAGACATCTGATTTTTCTAACTATTGGGACGCTGTAGATGTTAAGAATTCTCTGCGTTCGAAAATTTTCCATGCGGCTAATGGTTCCATCAAATCTAACTGCCAGTTTTTTATACACGACCACGATCTAAATTTTAGTTTTCTTCAGTTTTAATGCTCTACTTCGACTATTAACTGCATCGCATACTCGTGTAACAACTGAGGAAGACTTTATCAGCACTTTTTAGGTCATATTGGATGGATCTTTCTAAGTAAAACGTTGTTTACTTAAAACTTGCAACCCTTACGTTTTAACCCTCCGTCAGTCGCGCCGTTGTATTTTGTACAACACAGACGGTTTTTTGGGTCCCGTTTCTACCTGGGTGGTCCCGTGAACCTCATTCCCGGGTCTATTCCTTTATTGCACTTACCATTAACTTATAAAGTCGTCAAATGCTTCCTTTTAGTCTTAAACCATCTGCAAAATAGAGTAAATCTGTGAAGTGACGACTGTTGTAACACATACAACGCGCGACCGCTTGGGTAAGTTTTTTGTTGGTAAATTCTATTTTTGCTTATTATAACGTTTACATGGAATTTTTCACTTATTCAATCTTAAACTTAATTAGACGCATTTCAGTTTTGGACATAATAGACGTCTAGCTTTTTCGGTACTCTCTGAACGCATGTAAATAAATGAAGGTGAATAGTAATATCTTTTACTAAATGTTGATTACTTCTTAAATTATTCCTCCTTATTTATATTATTACCTTAAGTTTATTCTCATAATTATAAGTTCAATTTATTTTACACTTTTGTCCGAAAATCGATCTGTTGTATGGAATACAACACGAGACTGTTCGTGTTATGATCATAGGCGTGACTGATGAAAGGTTAAGATGCATTTCACTATTTTCATAAAATAATTTTTATTAGTGGTATGAGGCTTATTTCTATCGTTTCTGATGCCTTGCTAATTTAATTAAGTAACAGTCTTTATAATTTGAGTGGAGCAGGCCTGAGGTTTCTATTACCGTTAAAAATACGTATGTATAAAGTCATAATGAAATAATAAACACTTATCATGTTGATTTGACCTGTTTTTATAAAAAATCAACTAAGGATATTTTTACATAATTTTATGTTGCAATATTCCCAATTCTGTGTTGTCATGTTAAGTTACATTAAATATGCAAGTAATTGTTTTACATAAAGTTTATGAAATCAAGCATGATTAACGAAATCCGTATTAGTTGCTTTATCATCAAATGCAAATTAAAATTGCGATTCTTCACTTGATGGTTGTAATTCTTATCGATGAAGAAGAGTTCTTCAATTGCATTTTGATACAAAAGTTGCTGCCTAAAATATGCTAAAATTATTTAAGTATTCGGCTCACTTTATAACAAATGTATTCATTTTATATAAGTGCTACTCATTCAGGGCACAGACTTAAAATTTTAAAAATAAATCATTAGGAAATTGAAAGAAAAGGTAAATTTTCAAGGCAGGCAAGACATTTTCCATTGCTACCCTTAACCCTTTCAGATCCTGCGAACAATATATTGGACACAATTTTCAGTGTTTATTATATATTTATTTATTATTGTATTTATTGTGCCAAACCGTTGCAGTTAGTCGCAAGGACTGGTGGCAACGTTAACTTATATAACAATTAATTGAAAAAGAAATAAAAAATATTGCTACTCATACATACAATAAACCCAACTAAATACAAAATAAGCATGTATAAATAAAAATGAATAACAAAATAAATAATTACAAAAGTATAAATATGCATTAAATATATGAATTGTATATAATTAAAAGTAGTTAAATATTAACTTAAATAGTTTTGCTTCTTTTCTTTTAATATTATGTCAATAATATATTGAAGAAGCCTCACAATAAGATTTTATTGTTTATTGAAAAACAGAAACATCAATTATTATTAATTAATCAATATTTTTACCATAGAAAAATTCAGGTCTGAAAGAATTAAATAACAAATTGCCATCCTGTGGGGCGTAAACCCTCGGTCAGAATCACCGACTATGATGAAACATTCCTTTTTATAAAACACTTTTGATAAAAGTGATTATTTATCATGATCAATTCTGATTCAGTTGAAAATAAAGAGGGCGTGAAGTCATATTCGAGCTTGCTGATAAGCTATTTCGCGATTTTATCGAATAAGGGAATTACCTTTTCACTTTTTCGTGTTTCGCCAGCACTCCCTCCGATATCCTTGCGGTAATCCCATTTCTTCGTCCAATATATATTTATTTTGTAGTGAAATGAAGCGCGCTCAATATCGGAAATCTCGTCGTTTTGCGTATCTCCAACCCTCCGCGAATTTTTCCGTACGAAAACATGCCTGGAGGTGGAAGTTTTTGTCGATCGCAGAAAGGTGCGGTGAAGTACAACCGTCATCTCGCGCCATTTCCTTTTTCGTCGATTCCATTACAAGTGGTAGGGCAGCCTTCGCTGGTATGAAAACACGCGTTAGAAAACCGATGGAATCGTAAAATTCTCTCGGAATTATACTCCTCCGCGTCGTTCTCTCGTATTTTCGATGCAAACTCATCCCCTTTCCTCTGCTTCTATGTCTGCCCTCTTTCTCTGACATTTTCTCCCATTTCCTGCTTTGCTTCTTCTGCGTATTTTTCGGCCCTTTTCCACGCAGAGTAAAAGGATGTCTTCCGCATTATCAGCATCGCTTAAAGCGTATCTACGATCTATTTTCTTCTCTTCGAGCCTAGATGCGTTTCATCTCGCGGTCGTTTTCCTGCAGGATTTTTACTTTCTTCGTTAGAGCAAAATTGGTTTTTCGTTAACGCAGCTCCCTCTTCTTTGTTTTCATTTAGTTTAGTTTCTTAAAAAAAATCTTTAAATTTTAAGTGGCCTAATGAATAAAAGAAGATTCTTTTGTGCATAAATCTTTACCTGAAGTACTTTGGTTAGTTGATTATTTTTTGAGTAATGACGATCAGCTACTAAGTCATCGTTTTTCAAGAGGTATCTCAAGTAATTACTTAAACGACCGGAGTGTTACTTATCATATGAAGAAAATCAAGTTTATCTAATCATAGTTATAATAAAAATTAACATCAATTTATAAGGCTAATATATTGAAAAACGTATGATTTAATTAATGAATGTTCGAGATTGGTAATTTTTAAGCAAGGTTAACATAAAATTAGGTAGTATTGGAATCTTCGACCAACAATTTTGCATAACGGGGCCATATAATGTTTTTTTATAATAGCTATTTTATCATCTTTGGTATACTCATGTTTTATACAAACTAATTTCACTTTCAGTAATTTAATTTTTTTATTGTTTTTCGGGTTCATTAGTATAAGTTTCTTGAATAGAAATGTTATACGATATTTCTTGTATAATACCTATTCGATATTCTTTAGTAAACTAATGTTTCGTATAAAGTAATGTCACCTTCCGTCTTTTAAATATTTCATGGTTTTTCGGTTTAATTAATATAACTTTCCTTAATAGAAATGTTTTATCGTATAAATAAATTATCTGAGTTTTCATGATTATACTTACATTTTTATTCCAATGGTGTTGTATTTAATATTTTCCCTTACTCATACAAATCTATCTCTTAGGGAATCTATATTTTTAATTTCGATTTATTTAAGTATCTAAAAAAGCCTGCTCAACTCGCGATGAGAGTCACTGATCGATGTGGGAATATATTTGTCTCACTCTGACAATTCGATGATGGTAAGGGATCTTCACTATTCGATTTTATCATTTGGTTTCTTTTCCGACGGCTTCAAGACGGAGCTGAAGTCAGCTAAAGTCGCAACTCCGTCTTCGCAGACGGTTCGGTTCATTAGCTGTTAAATGAAGGGATAGAATGGAGGCTCGCACTTATCACGCGATTGCCGAGTTCCCCTTTTCTTGGGCGTCTACTCCTCTGTCAACATTCCCCTTTCTTTATTGCAGATCGCGTTTATAACTTATTCAATCCAAGTATCATGTCCGTCGTCGGAAGAATAAGATTTCTTATTTATTTTCCATATATATTTGAAAATAAAAACTTGGTGTTTCTTTTTCATGAAGACGTACAAATAAAGTTTATAATGGACATACGCTACCTTACATTGTTATAAACAAAGGCAATATAGCAAAATGGCTTTTAAATGCTACCTACAATGTTCATAAAAATTTACATAATAATATCACTGCAATTTCCAGTACATGCGTATAGTGAAATTCGTGTAGTGATGCGGCTGCAGTACAAACAATGAGTTAAAAAATGTTAAATAAATATCCCATATATAGTGCAATGAAATTTAATCCTAAGTTATTTGGAGAAGTAATATTTTTAAAAGGGCTAAAGAACCAAAGTAACATCAGAACTAATTGATACCTATATTAATGGTTCAATATTTACTAAGATAGTAATGCGGTGCTATGACTTTTAAATTAAAATAAAAAAATAGTGCAATGAAAAACAGATCTACCAGGTGTAAAATTATGAAACCGAATATTTTTGTAAAAATTACACTTCTGTTATTTGAAAATTATCGTAGGTATCGTAAATGATCGTAAATTATCCTTAAGTATCGTATTCATCCAATAAGGCTTGCAAGTCCTTGTCTTTAAACTTCTTCGGTGGTTTCCCACGGTCCTCGTTTCTCGCGTCAAAATCATCACTTTCAATTTTTTTAAACCTCTTAAAGCACTGAGTTTTGCCAAAAGCATGTTCACCGTATGCTTTGACAAGCATTCTATACGATTCCGCAGCAGTTTTCATCAAATGATAGCAGAAAACCAATGATGTCCGCAAATCATAGTTCGTAGGCACAAAACTCGACATGTTTGAGGTTATAGAAAATATACCGGTGTATGAAACTTAGGTTATTGCTTGTTGACAAACTCCGTCAGCTGTTAGAGGGAGAAGATGGCGCTGCAGAAGTGGTCTTAAATTCTTTCAACTGATAGCTAGCACCATCTATAGGGTGATTCCGGTTTAGTATAGAGATAATCAGTCTTTCATTCCTCAACTTTTCTCTCTCAATTTTTCAACTTTTGCAATATATAAGAGCCGTGTAAATCCTTTTGCGTATAAAGTATTTGTTTTGTAAATACTAGAATTTTATAATATTAGGATAAATATACATAGACTTTAGGGGGGTTCATAGTCAAATTGTTCTTTTAAGTATGGTAAATATATAAAATTAAATATATATGATTTGTCACCTACGGTTTCATTACAATTTCTCATTGCACCTATGGTAGGTGAAAAATAAGTCAAATTGCTCTCTTTCTTCGGTAAAAGAAAGAGTAAATAATTCCTATCGTTTCTGATGACGAAAATAAATTTTAAATCATTCTTTCATCCTCGTATATTTGAAATATTTAGTTGAGATTTTTTCATCGCTATGTAACTTCATATTATTTGAGTTTTAAAATAAATTAGTATAATAAAATCATTTGAAAATTTATTATGATGTATATAGTTGTAAAAATGTCTATAAATGCTGTATGTGGTCATGGCAGTGTAGTGTACAGTAAACATTATCTTTTCTGTAATTAAATATATAGTATCAGTAGGTGTAAAGGGTGATGCAAATTTATGCATTTAAGGACAATTAATAATTAATGTTGTACATATTGGGAATTTTGCTCTGTAAAATGAATTCTTTTTGACTGGTGTTGTATTTCTCGCATGGTTTAGGGATTTTGTAACGTTTTCTCTTACATTTTATTCGTTCATGTATGTTCGGATATGTGTTTCTTGAATAATCATTGTACGAAACGAGCACTGCCATCTGTTTTTGCCTATCTGCAGTGTAAATATAATAATAAATATATTAATAATTTCTCATTGGACCCAAGGTAGTTGAGAAATAACTACAATTCCTCTCTTTTTTTGGGAAAAGAAAGGAAAAATTATTCCTACCGTTTCTTATGACGAAAATAATTTTAATCATTGTTTTATCATGCTGTCGTTGAAATATTTAGAAAATAAATTTTTCATCGCTATGTAACCTCTAACTTACGAAGTTTTCAGTTCTGTGAATTTGCGCATCACTTTTTACTATTATGATAAAAAATGTTACAATTGCAGTAATCGTCCGGTAACAATACACATTACATATTGAATAGATTGTATATATTCATTGTATTTATATCCTAAATACAACTCATATCAACAATTCAATAAGACAGCCAATAAAATGACAAAATTCTCAGTTACAATTTAACACTTAACGTATGCATTTACTTCTTCAAAACTATATTCTAGAAGACTCCCTTTTCGCAAACTACTGTTTGGAACGAATAATTTCGCTTAGGGAGGTGTACGAGGGTGGTTTGAAAAGCTTCCGACCCCAGATTTTTCAGATATCAGAAATAATGTCGAGAAATGACGAAATGTCGGAAACTTTTCAGACCACCCATGTACTTTCACGTATTCGTGTCATCTTCGGGTATCACTCCACAACGGAGAGAAAAATTGCAACCAAATCGAAGGCTTCGCGTTTGCATCAACACTATCGTCGTTAACTCCGTCATAGGCTTCACGCCTATCTTTTTCTCCTCCAGCACGAATCGAGGAGATGAAGGAAAATACCACCAAGTGGATATAAGTGGAACTGCGTCCGTGCAAATATCGTCATTTAATCAGGTGTACTGCCCGAGTCAACGGGGTTACGTCAACATTTTGTACGTGGGGGCAGTGCTTGGGTGTGTGCGGAGAAACTCTTGCGTCATCGGCGCATTCGATGGGAGTCGTTGGTTATTCAGCCCTCGTCCGCCAGGTGGATTGAGGGTGTGGTTATCGAAGGCTCGCGGTAAATAACGTTTACGATCTGGGGAAGGGAAAGTGGGGGAACGGAAAAAAGCCTGCGAAAACAGAATATTTCATGAGGAAGCTGCATCGAGTACGGGCGCGTAAAAGTTTCAGAGGTTTGAATTCGTGGAACGCGTTTCGCGAGCAATAATGATTCGACTTTATTATCTGAACACAAATTGGATTGTTGAAGGGAAATGGAGTTCAGATTCCAGTTCTCAGTTGAAAGTTTTATTCTAGTTGACATTAAATACTCTAGATTTAAATATATACACCCCGTTAGTGGCGTACTGCAGGGGTTGAAATAACAGTATCATTACCTAATCTACCATATCACCCTCTCTAATAGCCCGGGAAAAAACGACCATAAATAATAACTGATTTTGCGATTACTTCGGTGTAACGTATTGTCGATGTTTCTCGGAGATCGCGTCCGTTCTTTACTGTAACTAAAATTTAATTTTCTTCGTCTGTAATTTTTGAACCGATGAACTTTTCGAAAAGCTTTTTTCAAATAATACATTCCAAATTATTTCATTAAACACCCACAGATCGGTTGGAATGGTGTTGTATAAATTCTCTCTGAATTTAAATATCTCTGTACAATTTTATTCTTTTTTCTCGATTATCTTACTAATTATATAAACTTTTATTCAGTTTAATAAATAATAGAAGCCAATACTTTTGGAATTCCACCTCAATGGAACTTCAAAGATCATCTTGTAAAATTTCACAAAAATATTTTTCACTGCGATATTTTTAACTCATAGAATTATTATCCGGTACAGAAATATATTTTAGTGGAAATTTATTAAGAGTTCCTTCATCGACATTCAATTTACCATCAAATTAAATAAAGAATTGAGGCATTATACGTTATACTAATCCTATTTGTAATCCTAATTCAAAAATATATTTCCGAAAACGACTGTATTATTGGCAATTTTTAATGCAGGGTGGGGCAAAATGGATTTCGTGGGTAATTAGGGAATCCATTATGCGCCACCCTGTGTAACCTCTCCTATTGTAAATGTTTATTTTTAATTCATCTATAATAAGTGTAATTTGAGAAGATATTTTATTTTGTTTGATTGCTTGAAGTGAATATGTATATTTCCCTTCTTATTTGTATAATTTTTATCTATTCTCAGCTTGTCTTTCATAATTCTTTTCATTCTCCTTCATCACAAAATATAGTTTTCTATCTGTAGGTTTCGCAGGTTTTTCACACTTCCTGTGAGTGTTTTACTGCAGTAGACATTTTTTTCCTGAGCCCTCAGCTTAGGTTTTTTTTAATCCACATATTAGTTTTCTTCGTGTACTTTTGCAAACTATCTCTTTCTTTCTGTTTCTCATACGACGATGGGTTAGATGTAAGAAGAGACTTCCTAGTCGCAATCTCGCCCGAATAAAGAGCTTTTATTATTATTATTATAACCAAAATTTATTGAGGACATATGGTTGTCGAAAGAAGTATGGATACAGAATATATATGTGTATGTAGGTTTAACAGTTTCGATATTTTTGTTGGTTGTGGTTCGGAAATCTATTTTTGAGTTGCGATATTGAACACTGGGCACACATTTCTGTGTATCAATGCAATATAACCTTAGAAATATACATGACATCATTTCTAATCGCTAACTTGTCGCTTTATTGCAATTATGCATTAACGCTAGAATTGAATGGAAGCACTTTCCACCCCTAGGAAAGACTTCTCGCTCCACAAAGGTTCTTACATGTATGTTTTAATAAAATCTTCTAAATTAATATTTTTCAACCTACTATGAAGATGGGCGCCGCGACAAATACTATTTCAAGTTTACGTATCAAGCTTATGTCCGTGAAAGATAAGGTTCTACGTATAATATCTAGGAAAGTCAGTTTTTGTAATACCGAGTAAAACTCTGAATTGGTTTTTCGCCAATCTTACTTACTGTATTTCTCTATTGTGTATTACTATCAATTCATATAGTGGAAGAATCCTTATTTTCAAATTATTAGTAGATTATATGTTAATATTTTTTGTTTTTGTATTTTTCCACATCATATTTAATACCACAGTTCTATGATTTATAAATTTAAGTAAAATGGATGTCTATATCTACTTTATATTTTGCGAAATTTTCGAAAAAAAGAATTTAAAATTGTTACAAGATATTACAATGAGTGAGAATGTATTTGCCATTATTCCAACCGAGCTGTGGGCGTTTTAGTAGTCATTCCATCATCTTCGTGTGTAGCAACTACCCCTGAAGAGTATAGTATGGTCTAATTAATTAACAGCCGTGTTCCAATTTCTTTCCTTATAGTCAGTGGTTTTCTTAAATTAGTTAATTGAAGTCAGCGTTTATTTTTAGCTCTAAATGTCTTAAAGTTACGTAATAATAAATTATTTTAAGTCTAGTAATCATTCTAATCTATTTTATGGTGAATAATGTGATAACTTTGTCTTTTCCATTACTTCTTTCAGAGTTTTTCATGCCTAGCTCGTGTTTCCTAGTCTTTTTGAAAGTCTCACTCCAACGACTTTCAGTCAATCGACATATTTGCCGATAGCACGGAGGAGTAAATATTCTAGAGAGGCGCGACCCTCTGCTTCCTAGTTAGAGGAGAAATGAAAAATTTCCAGTTAAATATTTCTGGAAAATAAACTGCAGTTCGGGGAGTTTGCGCGAAATTACGCCTTAATAAATCTTAGAGAGCTTCTGCAAAATCCTTGAGTGAACTAGGACACGCCAGGGAGCTATTTTTCGCTTCCAGACCTATATTTGTCAACCTTAGTACCTTCAGCTACTCCGGCAGAATCCCTTTTCTTGCAGAGGTGCTCTATTCCCGTTATACGAATGATTTTTATCACGCACCCGCAAGAAGGGAGTATTTTACGTATGGTTTTCTTATATTCGACCTCGTAATACTTCTAGACTTTACGACGTATTGCTGGAGTTTGGTGTATTTGAGTCAAGTGGTGGAATTGTTTTCTTTCGATGGATTTCCCTCACCGGAGTTTCAGTGTAAATCCGAAATTTTATTTAAGTCCTTTGGTGTCTGAGAGTTTACCGCTAGTGGGCCGAATTTACTCCTCTGAAATCTTTATTGGCCGCAACGTATAGGGTTTGTGAAGTTTTTATATTTTAATACAGGGTTTCCGTGCTAAACATATAATAATACAAAGTGTGATAACTTGAGAATTAATTAACATATTGGCGGTTTATTTTTAGACGTGTGATAACTCAAAATATTTTTTACACAGTTAATGCACCTCTATAAGTCCACCATTAGTGGCAGAAAGACATCTAATCTGTATTTTACTCTCTCCAAGTGTTTTGCAGTATTGCACGCGTAACACTTGCAATAATTGCCGGAATCCATTGGAGCAGTTCTGGTAGATCACGAACTGGTGTCTGTGCTACTGGTATCTTGTGCTAGTATCTTGGCGGAGGATTGAAATTTTCCCATGAAGATATCAACCCGTTGACGAAACCGTTTCAACTTGAAATTTCTGCGGAAGATAATGAGTGTCATTCATCTAGGTACTAGTAGTACTAGTATTGTTAAAAGTGCTTCGACAGCTTAGGTCATTTCGCACATTGGCTCCCACCGGGATTCGAACCCGGGACCGCTTTCACCAAAGGCATACGCGCTGTCCACATGACTATCCGGGAGCCCGCGCACACTAATTCTATTGGCACAAATATCGTTCACATACCCTGAAATTTATAGGTTTATTACTTATATTTAGGGCTCCCGGATAGTCATGTGGACAGCGCGTTTGCCTTTGGTGAAAGTGGTCCCGGGTTCGAATCCCGGTGGGAGCCAATGTGCGAAATGACCTGAGCTGTCGAAGCACTTCTAACAATACTACTACTTCATCTAGGTGTTTGCTTATTCATTTCGCTATGCTTTCAACATAATAATTACATAGCTTCACATTATAAAATAGTTTCCAAGATACTTAACATATTCTCTTCAGCTATTTGTCTCGGAGCTGAAAATTGGGTGAAACGTTTAGAAAAATGCTAATTACTTGGCCTCACAGAGTAAAGGTCGCATGAAGTGGGTACCCATGCGCATGAAGTGGGTACCCATGCGCATGAAGTGGGTACCCATGCGCATGCGTGGGGGCCCTACTTTATAGTAAAATGAATATTTTAATTTAGTATATTTAGCGTTTTCCTTTCTTACTTAACTTACACTACTAATTTTTTGTCTAATGCTACTCTTACTCCATTTAGTTAACATTAGTAGAAGTGCCTTACTGTTGGTTTGCAGATAAGTTAGTTAATTAACGTAACTTCATTCATCCTGCTATCCTTTGTAGTTTATCTGACTATAGATTCTCTAACGAGTAATTTTACTGGAAAAAATAAACTTCACAAATAATGGCAAAAATCTAAGAAAGGATTGTACTTTAAAGAAGATTTTACCAGAAGATGACGATCAATCGTCAAAACCGGTCGTGTTACTGTTTTTGTATAAAATAAAATTTGAGGAAAAAGAATGTACAATTCTTTCTTAGATTCTTTCCACTTGAATATAAGTTCTTAAGCCATTTAATATGCATAAATTAACTTTCTGTGGCAAGATTTAATTAGCAATTTGATATTATATAATGTATGTATTATTATTGCAAGCATTTTAGAAGGTATTAAACATTCTACTTATTGAAGCTTTTTAGAACCATCTAACTTAAAATCGAAGAAGATTTAACAATAAACAAGGCGTCAAAAAGTTACATCTGGAGTCCGTTTCTCCGGTAGTTTTCCTCAAAGGCTTTCAGGAAATTCAAGCTTTAGCCACTTGGCAGTGACCTTCGATAGATTTGCTTCGTGCCAACAAGGAAGGAAGTTGACGGTTCTACTCATTCACATTGTGACCGCTCCTCTACCAATAAACAGCGGGAAGCTGCGTAGCCCCCTGACAATTCGCAACCCGCTGTACAGTTCCGTGTTTGTATTGCCTACACTACAGGATGTCTGGTATTCTCTCTCGATAAGAGGCACATAAATACATAAACATTTGTGGCAGGAAGTTAAAGGGCGCTCATATTCTAGGAATAATATTGATGCAGAGAAAGGGGATTTTGGAATTCCTGATTTGTATCAAATCAAATTGATTCGATCAAAGCTCGTTAGTTTAAAATAAGAATCAGAATTCAGAGTAGTCTATCAGGAAGAGAGTTTGATTCTCAATCCCTTCACTATTGCCACAAATTCTCTGACAAGTGAGATGAAATGAAGCTCACTAAGCAAGATGAGGCTAAGCAGTTTGCACTTGCTTTCCTCTCTGAGTCAGAATGTTTTAAATGGAAATAGTTCTCGTAACTTAAATAAGGTGACGCCATAAATAACGTTTTCACCGCATTCTATAACGAGCGACTGAAGTGAATTCCATTACTCATCATTGCTCATATTTCTGTAGTTTTCATGCAATTACGTTTCATATCCTGTAAATGACGACATGTGACAAATTCCATTCTATAAAGTATGGTGGTGAAGGACACTTGATTATATTATTATTGTTATCATTATTCTCCGAAAAAGCATTGTCACGACGAGAAGGGATCTTACAAAAGAGAATATTCCTCCTCGTTGTGTCGATTGCAATTCGACACTTACTGATGAATACCTTCTGGTGGATTGCATTAAGTACTATGGCACAAGTAACATGCTAAGCATTGGAAAAGACCAAGCCTCAATCTTAAGAAATGACACAGAGGAAATATCCAGAGTTTGAAGTTTTTTAAGAAGAATTGGTTTGTTCCACATGTTGTAAAATCTGATGCCTTCTATACAATTTACTTACCCATTTTATTACATTTTATTATTTTTATTCAAACGTTAAACTTTTATATGATCTGGCGAAGATAAATATATTTTTGATTACTTTATTTGTCATACATCATATTATTTTTATTTAACTCTATTACTCCAATAATGATATCGACTTTATTTAGACGAATTTAAATCTTACTAGACCACTATTAAAATTAACCCTAAGTAAGACGCATGTTATTCAACCATGCCCTAACCAGGATTCGAACCTGGGACCTAAGCTTTGCTACTCTATTAAACTAACTTCCATGACTGTTTAATATATTAAAATAGTTTAAAATCTTTGGCACAAAATAACTGTTGTGCATCATCAAATTAGCCACACTTGAGAAGACCATTTCTTAACTATTATTTTGAGACAACGCTACAGAACCACTGATGTACCTTATATGCATTTATCGGAAATTGGCTTGTAAAATCTTCGCTTGCTCAATTAACAATTCTTCGTCATTTTCTCCGCAATCGCCTGTCGTCTGTTAGGAATTATCGGATTGAAAACAAACATGTTTGATAGGACGAAGTCTTTTACTCAAGTCAGTTTGTTTTCTCTGGATTTTGTGGTGAAATTTGGTGCCGCGGCTTATATTCGGGTCGACTTATACTCGATTATATACGGTATATGCTCTGAAAGTAACTTTTTATGCATCTATATTCTTCGTAAGATGTCTTCCTCCTTTCATCCTTAGTACATGTTTGAGTATGTAGGGAAAACAGAGGCATCCAGCTAAAACCACAAATCGCCTTGATATGCATCACCATGAACTTCATCCTTGTCGAGCAATCTGCCTCGTCTTCATAATCTTGTTGAGACGCCGTCCCGTGACATGATGGCTGACGTAATCCCCATCTATGATCGGAAGCGTTGACGCTGAGACGCAGGTTATGCAACACGTGAAAGAAAATGTGAGCAAAATATCGGTTTTGAAAACTGAAAGATAGGATTAAGAAGTTTTTCTTTCTTAAGAGCAACTTTGCTTTATTTTCGTCTCACGTAAATTAAGATCTTCTCTTGAATTTAGCACTACTTATGGTTTCCTGCCTGGGATATTTTAATGTAATTTATCACGATATATTTCTTATTACTACTATTTTCTCCAAAATATTACACACCTTCCTCCGCAAATAATTTAATTCAATCTGTCTTCGGACTTCAAGACTTTTCTCCAAGCATAGTCATGTTTGAACCGGAAAAACATGAGTTTTGAGCAATAGAAGTCATCCAACACCTGCATAGTAAATGTGGCATCGCCAATAATTGCCACTTTCCCTACCACCGACTAACATCCTCTGCAATGACAACCTAATTTCTGTTGTTATACAATTATCTTCCTTTCCAATGCATTCTATTCGTGCCTTTCTATTCAGTAGAGACCAATCTTAATTAATTGTTCTATGTCTACTGGTATGTAAGGTTCCAGCTAGCAACCTTTAGGCTTGTGGTAGGAAGTGCACCTTGACTCTATCTTCTTAATCAATTGCTTTCGCGTATAGCTCGAGAAATAAAAATGAATCCTTTAAAAGATTCGTTCTATAAGTTATTTCCTAATCCTCCTCGCAGTATCAGAGGAGCAGGAGGTCCTATTATATTAGTCACATCTTCCGAAAACCAACTTTCTCTGAGCACATTCATTAAATGTATTCTTTGTTATAATATTCTTTATAATACCATCCCGCATCTTGAATCATTTGAGTGACTCTCACTGCTTTATCATAGCTATTCTTTACAAATCGTATCGCCTTTCGTTGTTCCTTTTCTAACTCCCGAATACGACACTAATAGACAGGGTCCCTTATACTACATGCATACTTTATATAATATAAACATCGCTCGCGAGCCTTATTCTACGCTCCAACCGACTGTTATCTTAACGAAGCCGAGTTTCTTAAGTGCTTTTCCATATATATTTTGGATGTTGGTACTATTTGATAAATTATTCGTGAGGGTTACTCCAAGATATTTTACCAATTCCACTGTCATTAAATTAACCCCACGGAGGCTGTAATAATAATCATTTGTTGAAGATTTTATTTCAAAGAATTTAACTACTGATTACTTTTCTACATTTAGCTGTAATTGCCAAACCATCTCATAATTCTATCTATTTGTCATTCTCTCTTTCTTAATTAATTAACATTAGTTTGATTCGTTTACATTTCAACTTTGTGAATAAAGGTAGTCCTGTTTTTGGCGATTTCTTTACCTGAAAATGAATCTGTATCATTGACACTGGTTCTGATTTAAAACTGTGGAAATCGTTTCTATGGGAAATTCATCAAGATAAAAACTTTTTTAAATTTAACTAAGGATATTTCGAGAATTTTTTCAGCATAAGACAGCTTCATTTCATCTTTAACATTAATTATTAGTTTTCATTTTAGAGCTATAAATTAGCGTTTTACATGCCCATAAGTTGTGCTTTGTTGCATTCTATCAATTGCTTTCTGTTAATGTTCTAATGAAGTGGTCTTAATGCGATTTTCAAAAGCGGAATGGCGCCAAGCATAAGATTTCTTTTCGTTGTAATATTTAATTGGTGTAATTTCTCGTTCCGCTGCTAATTCCTGTACACCTGTTGCATTGAGTAGAACTATTTTAGTAATTAACTAATTGAGAACTTTATGTCACACATTTTCATAGACCAGTCGAAAACAGGAAAGTAAGCATCCGTAATGTAAAAGTAGAAAACCGAATTAATAAAGTAAAGGGAAATTATACTAATGTAAAGTTGTAATTATTCAGTGTTACTAGTTTATTCATTAATTCTCTTTTAATGTTAAATCATTAATTTCTGGGGATATCATTTTGTAGAAAATTTACGTTGTAATGATTGGCTTGATGATTACGCTTAAAAATATTTCTATAAAACGTTTTGCATTGCTTCGATGTATGCATTATGTATTAATTTTTAGGTGCCTTCTTAGCACGGTCAAGTTCAGTGTGGACTTTTAATAAAAATAGCAAGAAAAGGAAGTATTTAGTATGAATACATTGCATGTGTAGGATTATGTTTTTAATAAACACTATCCTTGATATCTCGATTTCTTTAGAATAATTAGCGTGCACATTTTGTATTTATGAAGATGTGAAAATTTACCGTCTACAAAGTATGGATGCTGATACGCCTTATGTAAATACTCGATTCCATCGGAAATTTTAATTAAGACCTTATTAAGAAAAAATCGGTCTAGATGCTAATCATATTAAGACCCCCGATGATTGAAAGTCCTAACGAACTACAATTTTAGACCACCTCTGACCTTTCCAATTAAAGACCCAATTCCTCATTTCCATAGAAAAGAGAGGGGCTGTAGTAATTGAAATAGTGCCGGATATATGGAAAGCATTTGGACCTTTGAAGGTATATTTGCCCCGCTGGTTGGGTAGATTTCGCTTGATTTTGCTCTTAGTAAGAATCGAAACATGCGCCTGCGGCAGTAATGAAGAAGAATCAATGACCAGGATGTGTCCCGAATTCGCTTTTTTTCGCCAAAAACAAAGAGTTTGAATCAAACTACGCTTTATATATCACCCGATTGGGAATATTTCACTGCGCCTCTTCTCTATTTCTGCGAACTGCTTCGTTAAAAAGTGATTGGAAAATTCCTTTCGGAGAAGATTTTAATACCCTTTGTCCTCATTTGTCTTGAATGGAGATTTTCGTACCTCTGTTAGCCGCATGTGCAGCACTTATGGCGTTGTTAGAGGTTTAAAATCTCCACTAACCGTCTTTGTCGGCGTTCTTCGCATCATTCATCGGTATTTGGAGAAACCAGGAAATGAACGCCGCTATTTTTAGAACGTCAAAAAAAAAACGTTTCGTACTTTCTGACACCTGAGAAAATCATCTCTTTCGAAATTTACATGTGGTGTTTCTAAAAATAGCGGCGATCCTTCCCTTTTTCTCTGAATATCTGTGAATAAAGTGAAGAATGGCAACAAAAACGGCTATTGGAGATTTTAAACTTCTAATTCATAATAAACCTAATTAAACCAAATTTTCTTCATTGCACTTACAGTGATAAGTTTCAGTTGAAAGTGTTCATAACTGTTCAGGATGTTTTGAATAATAAGTTATCTTGATAGTGGGCCCCACAGATAATCATGTAGCTAGCGCGTTTGCCTTCGATGAAGAGTGTTCCAGGTTCGTTTCGCGCTGGGTCGTAATATGATTATGGGTTTATCAGAATTCAAACGTACATTGTCCGTTGTATGGAAGCCGATATTGCGGTGTGGGAGTCGATGTGCTAACCTCACTTCACCCATTGTGAATGCCACGCAAATTCCGCCTAGTTAGGCCATATCTATCAAAGGGATGCTACTCTATGGAATTTACTTTTTACTCTGATATCAAATTGCGTCTATTAGTTTATCAACTGATTATCCATCTTTATTCTTGGGATAGTCTGTTTTTGAATTGCTCTCATAAGCTCATTAGCTGATCAAGCTATTTTATGCTTAAGTATAAAATTCGTTAATGAAGTGTATTTTATTGGCTACCGTGCCCTCAGTAATGTGTATCGAAATATGATGAATAAATAAAGGAGGAATAGTTTTAGTTTTGACTGATGATTTTTGTAATCTCAAACCTACTATGATATGGGAAGATCATGTAAGTTGCATTAAATAAACTATTGGTAATCATTTTAGTAGAAATTTTCATATTGAGCACCACGAATGCTGATCCTTGTTATTAACCTGCACCTAGCAAACATACTTCTACCCGAATTCTATACTTCTATAAATCATTCATTACGAAATCATATGCATTTCTTCACCTTGCCTTCAGAACACACTGTCAGATTATTGTCAGCGGAAAAAAAGAAAATAACCTTAGATTTTTTTCTATTAGCGTAACCTAAGAGTTTCAACGAGTTGGAAATTAATAAGTATAAAACCGAATTTGAGAATTTTGATTTTTATCTCCATAAAAATTATTAGCTTAGGAACTATGGAAAGAAAAATTATACGTAACCTCAAATTCCTTCGTGCAAAACATTTAACATTTGCAATAGTCAGCAACATGACGTTGTCAGTTATTTTCATAAATTTTCATTTTGTATTTTATTTATTTTCATGTAACAGCAACCCGCGTTTCGGATTAATTAATATTATAATGAAAAACAGAAAGCATAAAAGAGTTGACACCAGGCGAAGCCGGAGGGTAATATTACGTTTGATATTATTACTGCCGGTTCCTTCATCGCATCATCCCCCTCTCTTAATCGTTTTGTAGCTAATGGTGAGGTACAAACCACCCTCAGCGATTGAAACCGTACAGACAGGTTTCACTGTGTAAGTAAGCTATTCTCGTATTGGCGTGACTTTCTTCAGTATTTGTCTGGTGTGTCGCATTTTCCATGGCATTTTTCTATTTGAGTAATTCATAACTTCTTAATTTCACCAGAATGCACACGCTAAATGTAATCGTCAAAGGGTAAAAAAAATAAAAAAATCAACAATAATAAAATTTGATATTGTTTAACACCTTATTCCAATAACGGAGTAAGGTGTTGTTCAAACTGTGCTTTAGAATATGTTTTCAATGAAGTCGAAATCAAAAAATTAAAAATAATAAAATTTATAATTAGTTATAAATTCTATCATGCCAGACCGTACTTCGTGGAAAGGCATTATAAGATTACGGGAAAATAACACAGTAAACTTCCACACTGTTAAATTTATTTTCTGTATTAAGAAAATAAACTCAACAATGTGGAAGTTTATTGTGTTATTTTTCCATAACCTTTTAATATAATTTAATATGTCGCTCCATTCATTGCCAACCCACGTCTCAAACTGCGCTTTAGAATATGTCTCCAAAACCTCATCTTCAATCTCCATAGACCACTGACCCTCAAAATGTTTGCCGCCGAATCGGTCAATTTGTTTAATCCTTTCGCCGATCGAATTCACTCAAGGATATCCCGTACAGATATCGGTTTAATGGAAACGTCATTTGGATTCTAGATGGGATTGATAAACAAGGAAAATTGGCTCCGAACGTTACTACGGTAAGCGACTTTACGTTCCATCCCGTAATTGCCTCACGACTGCTTTAGCGATATATCGACCTCTGCTGCTCCTATCAACGCATAGCTCGGGAATGCATAAATAAGTGAGGTAGTGATATGCATTCATTCCCTCTAATCCACTGTGAGGACTCGCCCGCTCTTTCGTCGGCGAAATCTGCTCCGGTCATCCAGTAAGTAATTGTCGAGCGCACGATGTCCGATAATTAAGTTTAGGAACTCTCCTAGCATTCGAACTTATTTTATCGGAGGTCTGGGTGTGGCAGACTAGCCGTCCCGCTGAGTACACCGCTTCATTTCTTTCCTCACTCGATTTAAAGTTCCGCTATCTTCCATTGGTACGAAGCGGAAATTTCTCGGGAAATACTGGGTTACGTTTTGCTTTTCTGAAAAAATGATTCCGCCAGCATTTTATTTAGGAAGATGATAGTTACGAGAAATCTTTTTCTTGTTTCCCAGGATGGCAAGGGTTGAAAAATTAATTAGTTAAATCCTCGTGTAAATTCATTTGTATGTTATTCCGCTAATTTGGGCGTAAAATTTAACTGTCCATCAAACATTATATTGCTTGGAAATAACTTTGTATAAGTGCCATGAAATATTATTTACAATATTTATTTATAATATTTATTTATAATATTTATTTATAATATTTGTTTATTATATTTATTTACAATATGTATGTATAATATTTACTTATGACGTGACATATTTATTGTATATGTTAATATTATTGATATATCGTGTAACTTCTACTAACAAGCAAGTTATTGTCTGTCCATTCCCTTAATGGAGTTCCACAAAGTCACGACTGATGATAACGTGAAGCATCAAATACAAGGTCGCATAATTGAATATATTGTGGCACGGGATTTCTTTCATTTCATTCTTTAGGTTAACATCTCATCCTTTAGTCATCGCATTTTCGTAACAGAGTAAGTCGGTTCACTTGAAGAGATGAAATACAGTACTGTACACCCTTAATGGTTGTGAACCACTATTTTAACCAATCCTTAGCAGCCCTTACTCACCAAAGGTGGATACTTCCCAATACATCTCTCTATTCATTCCTTACGCCTTGCTTCTCGTATTGAAGAATGAGAATGTTTTTGTAATGTTGTAATCAATAATGACTTGATATAAATTTATAGATATGAATGTCTAAAATAGTCCGCGTATTATACTTGTGACTCGGAAGCAACGTGTTTGCACACAAAAATATTTTTTACTGTCTACTAGTACTACTAGCCATTACCCAATCTTTCCACTCTTTTCTGCCTATTCCTTGATACAGGTTAGCTTACCCAAATTCTGTATTTTTCTTCCTCAGATATTATGAATAAAATATTGCCCAACTCGAATACGAAACCCTTATCTCAGAAAGGGAATCTCTTGTGGGACCATATTCCGTATGCCGCGAAAGCTCTCGTTTCAACGTAACTGTAAAATTCATGAATTCCTGTTGTAGTCGGAAACAAGCAACAACTGTTCCACTCAACTTTTCCGCACGTTCTCCTCACAACTGCCGCATTGGTTTCCTTTTCCATTGGCATTCCGAAAACTGTCTTATCTGTTTCTTTCGCAGTATACCTTGTGAAAGTTTTCCAGCTATTTCCAATTTCCACGCCAGTTGCTAGATAATAAGGGTTTTCTGAAGATTCTTCTCTTCTAAATGCAGGAAATATGTTAGACAGGAAGATGTACTATATCTCTATGTCTCCTTTCCTCAGGTGCTATTATTTATGCAAACTTTTATTTACTTTTACATGCAACCTGTTCTTTTAAATTTGCTTCCATTTGACATTTTTCATTTTTGATTTTCTTTCGAAGCGAATCCAAAATTAGTGTCTATGATAAGTTTATAACTGTTCCAACATATTTTGTTTTATTGTGAATTATACCTCCAAATAGTTATGAATAGTATATTTGTATATTTTGTCCTTAGTTTCCCTTAGCATCTACTAAATGCATCGTAAACTGTGCAAGAATCTACCTCTACTACATCAGCAAATTTTTATGTTATGGAGATAATGTAGCTTAGAAGAAAATTTTGTTTTTTGATATTTTTTTATTAATTTTCTACATCTGCGAAATTGAAGGTCAAACGTGTAAAATTCATGCAAAAGGGCTTATTTATCTTGAAAAAGTTAAAATGGGATATTTTTATAATAGGTCTATAATCTTTGCTTTCTATCAAATTACGTTTCGTTAAAATAAAATTAATCATTTTGTGAGGTATTGGACTGAATGAGGCTTTTTCTTATTTCGACAACCGATATTCGTGGTGGTAGATCACAATCTAATCTCTCGTGAGTGATCAGAATATTTTGTAGATTTTCGCAGATGTAGAATCGGTTATATTTGTCCGCCAAAATACAGTACCAATGTTTTATTCTTTAGCGGTGGTATAGCTACTTTCCGTAATTAAATCTTTTGAAGTGAACTAAGCTTGGTAACTCATTTCTGCACGACCTTAAGTTATGTCAAGCTTTTTCATAACGATAACTTAATTTTTTTCCTTGCAATTGATTACATGATATATGTTTTTCCTTATCCATTGTTTTTGATTTTATTTCTTAAACATATTTTAATATTCGAAAGGGTTGTTAAATAAAACAAGTTTTATAAAACAACAAAGTAACTTTTTCTTATCCTTTTAGCCTTTTTGTGTGGATAAGTAAAAGTTACTTTGTTGTTTTACAAAACTTGTTTTGTTTAATCATTTCTTCGATTATATCGAAATTCCACAATGTTTCGGCCTCCTCCGTGAATTTTTTTTATCAGTGACATTTATGTTTAGGAATTTATGCGAAGTGAAATTCTTCATTGAAAATAATTCAAAATCTATCTTTTTATTATTATAATCTCAAAAATTATATTTTATTAGGCACCGAATAATACTTTAACCGTAGTTTAATATTAAGGACACCAATGCGAAATATAAATATTTGAAAAGTTGAGTTTATAAACAAGTACGTAGTTGGAGAATTCAGTAAGTATACTTTTTATAATGTTTCGCTCAGTTAAAATAATTCAATTTCATCGTAATGCAGCCATTCAACCCCGTCCTCAAGAACGGTAGTAGGACACTCTTTACTTCACAGTCTATCGCTTTATCGTGGCTGGGAATCATCAGTACGGACGCAAGCCTGAAATTTATGGAGGCTTTGCACCACATTTCTCTCATAGCCTGCACTCTCCATCTCCGCCCATCTCTGGCTTTTTTTCTTCTCCTCATCGCTTGCGATGCCGTTTATCTCCGTGATCAATAGGGACTCCGATCTCTATGACCATAGGAATGTAAAATGACCAAGTATTCGGAACGTTTTTCAGTTTGGGATGACCCAAGTTTCTTCTGCCACTTAAAACGAAGACAAACATCGAGAGTATTGTGCTTGCAGTGCAGAATTGATGATGCTTACATCCGTGATTTTTTTCTAGTTAGTAGGAATAGATTCATTCGATCTGCTGTCCACTTAGTTGCATCCAATCCGCTATATTTCCCTTAACAGTATCACAGCAACATCACCGATATTCTCCTTCTTTTATCGCTGCTAATTTTAACAAAACCATATCATTCCAATCGTTTGTAAGTTTTCCATAAAACGATTAACGTGAAAAAACCTCTTACAGGAGGACAAGCAAACAAAAATCAATTTTGATTACCATGACAAGCAAAGTTTGTTTGCATTACCTAACAATCATCTTTTTTCTTTTCCAAATGCGTATATATGCTTCCAAAAATTTTGATATGATTTATTAAATACATAATTTGCCATTTTCGCTTTAAATGACAAAAGATAGAAATGTTACGATTTACACAGAGTTTAATTCGTATGACTGGAAATTAACTTACGTATATTATAATAACATTCTGATAATTAACTTACATTTATTACATATATCATAGAAAACGGTATCGGCGTTTCCATAAATTAGAATAATTTTCATAATCAAATCAACTAAAACCCTCGGGTAACAACGAAAATGTCGTATTTTTAAAAGGAGTTTGAGTAAAATTTGGGATAAATTATCTATAAGCGAAATATTTTACTCTAGACCGCTTGTTTTGGTCAGTTTTCTATGTGGTTGTTCTCACTGTGTCATCTCAGTCGAAGCTTTTCTCAGGATTGGGATTTTAACATGCCTAGACGATTAGGATATAAGACTTAGAATAATTTTCTCCCAATTTGATAACTAATAATAATTATTTTTTATGATTAATAAATTGTAATATATATATTTTGAATTCACTAAATTGTTAGGAAAATATATTTGTACGGTGAAGATCCATTTTAGCTCTCCGCGTTCAAAAATGCAGTAAAAGATATTGGTCTCTTGTCCAGTAAATCGCTTCCAAAATTAATTTCCGAATCCAATATTTATGCGTAAAAATTATTCTCATACGTCAGTGTGAGTTGTCCACTTTAGAAGGATAGCGTGCCCTAAATAAAACAAAACGTTTTTGAGTCTCGGATTTTGGTGAGCTGCGAGCTTTTTCATCTAGGGATGATTAAATATTCTGCCGTCATCGAATTTCCCGAAGTTCTCTATCGAAAGAGGTACTAGTTTATCGGTGAGATCTTCTTTCTATTTTGCTCCGGAAACTAGGTTACTGTGGATCCCTTTTAGGATAGTGAATTCTGAAAGAGAGCCCCGTTGAGAACTGTTTTATTTTCAGAACGTGCCTGAATTAGAAGACTCCTGGCAACTATATAAAACGTGATATAATCTGTTGGCTCAATATTTTTCTTCAAATAAAATTCGTCTTGTTGGATTAAGTTCATTAGAAGTATGGGCAGTTCGTATACGGTGAAGTAGGCCGAAGAAATCTTATACACCAGGACTACCCCTAGAAAATTGGTCCAAATTAAAGGTTTTATTTTAGTTTGATTTTCTTTAATTTAAATAAATTCACGGAGGACAGGTCATATTGATCATAGTATGTATTCTACTAGCGTAAGGTCTTCTGCCAATAGTTTATGATGCAGCAGATCAATTCTCTATAGTAAATAATACTGAATCCCAAGGCTTGAAGATTAAACAGCTCTTTGGAATTGATAAATTAGCTCAATTTTTGCAGTTGTTTTATTTATATTTAAATAATGGAAATTCACAAAATTAAGGAATCGCAGAAATTTCCTGTCTTTATTTTATTGATCCATTGCAGATTATATAAAGGTAAATTACCAAATTGATTTCGCTGGTGTAAACAGGTTATCGTTTCAATGGTTTTAAATTGTCTGTAAAGTATTCAGCCCGAAGACTAGTTGGTACCTCATCCCTTTTATTGTGAACTACCAAGAGCTGGTTGGGGATAACGTCTAATAGGCAATATGAGGAGTGAAGTTCTTTGGCCTGGTTTTTCTCAACAAGACAGAATAATATAAAGAAAAAATTCCCGCGTAAGCACAATGAATAACACTTTTCTCGACATTCCGTACAGAGAGAGCTTAAATAGTGCAACTTTTCAGCTTATTCATACCCCAGTAGCTTTTATATCATCCCAGCCATGAACATACTGTAACATAAGTATAAACTGAACGGAATGGCAACTGAGTTTGTGATATTCCATGACTCAATGGTGAATAAAATAAAACCAATTTTCTAGAGAAAGTGGTAAGATTATATTCAATATTCTCTTTGCACAATACCACACAAAAAAATCAGAAATGATCCATATTGAAGCTAATGTGTAGAAACATTTGCTTGTGGAAATGTCTGATTTTTCTTTATCGTGTGGTTTTGCGCATAGGGAATATTTAATGTAATTTTACCACTTTCTCTTGAAAAGTGGTTTTATTTTATTCACCATTGAGATGTATATGAAGGAAAAAGTTTTTTCTATCCTGTACCAAAGGACAAACGAAATATATCCCGTACATCTGAATATGGCAGCAGGAACTGTATTGAATTAGAGATACATTTTTCTAAGCCAATTTAAAGTACGAAAAACAAGGGTCTTATCAGAAAAGACGCGAAAATCAACTCCTAGCTAAAATCTTCATTTCCAAAAAGGGAAAGCTTTTTGACTGGAGGATCAATTTATAGCCTTCCCTTTCACTTTTGACCTAATTCTGAATCGTTACTTAAGCGGACATCTTCCTAGCTCTCACGTTCTCTTTCGAAGTGGAACGCACGAGACAACTTTGGTTAATGGCTGAACGTGAGGAAGATGAAATTAAGATAGAGAATCGAATAGTCGTTAATGAGGAGATGCTGCTGTCAAGGAAACGTGGGATACGGTGGAAAATGGTTTTCCTCACAGCGAATTTCCTAGATAATTATGCGTTAAAAATGCTGGAATCGGGCATTCACTTACAACTGCTCTTTCTAACAATTTGCTGCATTCATTCCAATCCGACGTAAATTCAACATTAAAGCGGACACGTCTGTTTCTGGAATTTCTAATAGCATGCTCATGTTCAAAGGAATTTCCTTTTACATCTCCGATCATTCGTGGATATTTAGTGTTCTCTATATCAGAGTTTCTGCAGCAGGGTTTTCCGGAAGGAGACCGTACATCAGCGAAAAACAGATCTGTGAAATAACGGAAATTCGAAGGGAATAAATCCGCTGATAGAAATGAGTGCGGTTAATATTAACTACATTTCTAGTCAGGCTCACTTCCATAAAAAGATTTCTTGAAATGAATAATAATTATTAAACTTGGCTTCTTGATATATGCTGTGACAATTAAGTAATGTTCAAATTCATGTTCGATAAACAAGTAAAAGTTGACCCTGCATAATTAGTTATTCTTTAAAGTATTCAGCCCGAAGGTTGATTTAAACTTCGCCCCTTCTAACATTCGCTAAACGCCAGTACAAGAATAAGATACCTATTAGGCAAGATGAGGAGTGGGGTAGATTGTCTTTCCTCACCAAGGTTTAGTATGCTATAAGCAGAAACGAGTACGAAGCTTTACGAATAACACTTTTCTCAGCATTCAATTTGGAAATACCTTACTTACTTCCACTATTCAGTGTACCCATTCCTCAGTATCTTATACATAATCACAGCCATGAACTATGATAAAAAAGTACGAGATAAATGTATATAACTTTTCTCCTGAATCAAAAGTTAGATGAAAAATATTCCATCCGTCAAGGTGAGGTAGTAAGAACTGATAATTATTTGGTAAAGTTTGTCTTTCGTGGTTACATTCCTCTTTGTTGCTCACATCCATAACCTAAAGCGATGACTTTGATCCAAAATTTTGCGTGCTAATTCCATTTTTTCTGCCCTCTCATTCGGGCATCCATATATCTTAATCATCATCTTTCAAATGACATCTGATAAATGCAATACAGGTATAATGAATTGGTTTAGTGCCCTAAGAAACTCGCAACAGCATGTGAAAGTCTAATTCATGTCAATGTCAGACTTAAACAAGGATCTTTATGAGCCATTCACTTTTCTTCGTTTGGAGGCGTTCCCGCTAGCGAGGTGTCGAACTCGACATCGGCTTATTTATGGGTGAAATGTAACTACCTACCAGGGACATTGTGAGAGCAATGAGCGGGAATTAATGTGATGAACAACCCAGCCTTCGATTTGTTGCTCACCGAGAAATGTATATCCATATTATAATAGAACGCTCATACGAGGTAGCTAACAGTGTGTAGAGACTTAATGTGTTCATATACTCGTGATAAACGAATGATAAATTTTAAGCTGCCTATCGAGGATATTTGAATAGTAATAGAGTTGAATAAAAATGGTGCCTCGATAACTAAGGTCATATGCACCGGTTTCTCAGCATTTAAAAACCCTCATCTCTTAAATAAAAGTAATACAATATATTACAAATAAAATAATCAATGGAAAATATTATTTTCTTCGTCAGATCATATAAAAGTTTTTAAAGTTTAAATAAAAAATAAAATAAAATGTACTGAAATAGGTATGTAAATAGTACAGAAGCCATCAGATTTTACAGTACATGGAATGAACCAATTCTCTTTTTAAAAAAACTTAAAACTCAGGATATTTCGTGCGTGTCATTTCTTAAGATTCAGGCTAGGTCTCTTCCAATGCTTAGCATGTTACTTGTGCTATCGTAATTAATGCACTCCACCAGAAAGTGTTCAACAGTAAGTGTCGAATTGTAACCGTCACAACGAGGAGGAATCTTCTCTTCTGTAAGATCTCTTCTCTTTGTGGCGATTATTATATTATTATTATTTTTATTATTATAATTATTCTCCCTAAGAGCATTAAGTCTCATTCACCGCAATACTTTTAAGAACGGGGCGTTTTTCATGCTGCTATTTACAGGATATGAAACTTAATGGTATGAATACTACAGAAATATGAGCAATGCTGATCAATGGAATTCACTTTAGTCGCTCGTTATAGAATGCTGTGAAAACGTTATTCATAGCGTTACCCTATCTCTTAAAAAAAGAACTTAAAACGAGGATATTTATTGATTGTTTCAAATTGATAACTCCACAAATACGACGCTTTTACGTTAATTACTATGTGCTTGTTTATTTTATTTTGTAGCAATTGTTGTAACAAAGGGATTCAGTATATTATACTGACGGACAAAGAAAGTTGTCAAGGGACACAGTCTGACGTAGCCGGAATTCATACCCAGATCTCCCATTTTGTGAGTGGTAGCTTAGGCCAATTAAGCTAACAAGTCAGAGACCCTTCTATTTATGATGCTACATTGGAACCAGAAAAGTAAGTTGAAAATCCGTGCTCGAGTCCCGACAACGACAAACTTTTTCTTTTTCGTTTATTTGTCTGAATACAAAGAAAGTGAACTATGCGTTTCTCATCGCTTGTTGATACTGAAGAATCAAAAGTCATTACGGTGTAAAACTAAGATCATGAAATTGTAATTAAAAATGTGATTGCGCTAAACTTTTGTGGGGGATAATATAAGTGCTCTTTACTGAGATTAGCTCTATAAATCGTACCCAAGTTTTTACGCCTCATAAGATCTTCTATCCGAAGAAGTTAAAGAGAAAGTTCACACCGTAATGATCTGCTATATCATGGATATTTATCTAGGGATTTCTTCCTGACTGATAAATCAAAACTTCTAAAGGAAACGGTTGAATGGAACCATACATTCCGTTTTATACCTTCCGTGCGGTCTTTATCGCCAGGAAAAGTATTTTTATTTTAAGGCCTTCTATTTCCCAACTTTTGGAGTGGCTTTCGGCCGGTCTTTTTCTAGCCTAGGAAAGAGACGATACGTTAACAGCTTTCTGAAGGAGCATTAGTTCTTTTGAGCTACCTTACGTTTCCGAACTTTTCCCCGTTTTTCAGATCAGAAGTTTACTATTTCGGCTTGTTGGTCTACGGTGCCAGTGGTACCTAATTCGGCCTAATGTTGAAACGCGTCAATTGAAGTATAAAGATCCTACTCCAATCATTCCCTTTAGTTCTTGGTTTTCTTTTGGTTGAATGTAGATCTCCCTTGAATTTGTTGGGAATAATTTAAACGTATAATAAAAATGTGGAGCTATAATTTAATATAATTTTTAAAATTTAAATATAATTTGGAATTTTTAATTTGACAGTAGAGTTAATTCTGGAATTTTAAATTTCGTTAAAAGGATTAGCGCAACATTATTTTTTTAATAAACATAGTATTTTGTTTGGTAATATGGAGTACATAATTGCAGTATTACTAATTTTATTGCGCCAAAATTACAAGGTATTTACAATTATATAGCGAAGCAGCTAACAAATAAGGTCCTCCTGAGCTTGGAAGCTCATCAAGGAGGTGCCGGATGACAGACAACTATGAGTTATTAAAGCCTTACGAGTATAATACATGCATTAAGATCAAAATTTGTTAAATACAAGACATATAATAGTAGAACTCAAAACAGTGATGAACTTATTTGAAAGCAATATATATCTAGAAATACAAAAGGTTTAAAATCACAATAAAATAAAACATAATGTAATATGTAATAATTTTAATATTTATGAATGGTTGAGTATAGACTAACAATTATTGCAGAAGATTAAAAGATTGGAGCAAATACTTTTTGATTTTTCTCTTTGCATCACTTAGTCTTTCCAGACCATGAATGTTTGCGAATTCATTGTTTATTTTGAAGTAATGATGATAAAAATTATTTATTCCTCTCAACATGTAAAATACAGAACTGTACAAACATCTTTTTCGATGATTTCAGGTACCCCTTCAGAAACTTTACCTTCTTTGGAGCAACTAATTCTTTCTATTCCATTCTAATAATATTGTAAGTGACTAATAAATAGACATTAATCGATGCAAGTAGAGATATACCTGTTTGTATTAATTTCCATACATATTTTCGCGTGTTTTGTTTCGCTCCCCTTCCTCTGTGAGCGTTCTCCCGCAAGGTGAGGTTTTCTCCGAAAGCATCAGCCTAGGAGTTTTTTCCCACAAGTCCTTTCTTACCTTTTCTGTGTTAAGTATTATTTATATATTTTTATTTTTTAACATATCTTTCTATTGTACATTATATACATATATTATATTGTCTTCAAAGGTTAAGTGTAAGAGATGCCCACATAAGCCTTAACTTCTCCGAATAAAGAGTTTTATAATAATATATAATCCCAAGGTAAAACGGGTTATCTTCCGGGGGGGTGTCTTAACTATCTAGGCTACCATACTAATAATGTTTTCACACGCCGTTTGGGAACTTTGTGTGCAAGGAAGATCCCCGGTTCGATCCCGGCCCCGTCGGACTTTTTCCAAGTCCGTTTTTCCTTGGTATTTTTCCTGGGTGCATGCCCTTATGTGCTAATTACCTTTAACCCTTTCCTTAATAATAACAATATTAATAATTGAAGGGGAAAAAGAAAGACTATGTGTGGTGTAAGAGTTCTCTCTAAAGTGGTAAACAAATTTAATTCACACTTGATTGGATGCCCGAGTAAGTCAATTTTTTTAAGGTATGTAGTACATTTGTGATAACCTATCGTGTTTCATCATCAACCCTAAACGTCTTCCATAATTAAGTCCCCGAGGGAATCGTCTTATTTTGCCGAGGCATTATTTTCCTCGTTTCGCCTTCTTTCCCTCGGGCGGGATTATGTAAATAGCTGAACGCGACCCACTTTGCCCTGTAATCCTCCTCCGTCCCAGGAGATTTTCGCTGGAGTCAGCTAATCGAGAGTGCGATTAATTAGTAATGGGATATTCTTTTTCCCCTCAATTATCGCATTCGCCGTATTTATCTCGAATGCGTACTCGCATTTCCGTTTCGGAATTAATGACCACCATACTCCACGATATCCGTAGGCGTGTGCTCAGGTGATTTCAACTACCGCACTAGCAATGAAAGGAACTCTCAGGAGTGAAAGTATTGACAACTGAGGGAACATTCCCATGAAAAGTGACCTAAAGAGGCAAAAGGGGCCGAAAATTATCCGGTTAATGTTGGTGTAGAGTACCCTCGTTTAGTGACATAGGTTTAGGCTGATGATGCCCTAACAAGTCTGAAAAATAGAGATGTAAAACTATCCTTAAGCCCTAATGATGATGTAAAGAAAGAAATATGGAACACAGCTGTTAATGAATTAAAGGTTTAAAATCTTTAAATTAGTCCGGGGGGAATTCGTACGCGGGGAATTGATCTCCCGCGCTGATATTGTACTACCAACGCAACCCAAACACCCCAATTAATTTATTTATCAATCAATCAATATTTATCGGGGATCCATTCCCCGCGTACCAATCTGTCGGGAGATCAATTCACCGAGTACGAATTTCCCGCTGACCAATTAACCGGCCACGCTTTGTTGGTGTTCCTCCTCTTACTTTCTGGTAGTCGGAGAAAGCAAGAAAGGCATGCCGCACTATTACCGTATTTTACGACCCCTGAGGACGGAGGCATCGCCTTTGAAAAGTACTTTGGGTACGTTTGAGTTTGATAGTGCTAGATTCCTTTCTTGCTCTCTCCGACTACCGGAAAGTAAGAGGTGGAACGCCGACAGAGACGGCTTTTGGAGATTTTAAACCTCTAATCAGTACGATGATGTAGTATGTATTATTTAGTTTTCTTGAAAGATAGATTAGAAATGTAAAACTCTAAATAAACCGTCATAAATGTGGTCAGATGAACTATTCAGTATACTTGTGTCCCTAAAAATGATTGCTTGGCTTTTGAAGTACGTATCAGTAAAAACAGACATAAGCAAAAAATGACTGCAAGACAGTTTGAAATGCATTTCATTACGCAGAATACTGAACCGATTATAGCACTTGAGATGTCAACTCGTTGGCGAAACTAGTCGATGTAAAAATCTACCGTGGAAAATATAAAGCGAGTTTACGTAAGGTGTGTGCCATGAAATTCCAAGAAGTCATGCTTGACCACGTCAATTTCAATGATACGATTTAAGAAGAATTATTAATTACTATATCTTTCGCACATATAACATCAGTTTAAAGTTCCCTCTCCTCTGCTATATCTCTACAAATTTATTAATTCGTTGATGATAATTTTTACAGTTTGGCAAAACCTCAGTTGCGTTTCTCAGGAATGATAGAATAATTTGCACTGAAATTTTCCGCTGAAAATGTGTATTATACTATACGACCATGGTATCAATCTCTAGGGTTATCATCATGTGATAATGTTATAAATATTTCCTGTGGTGAAGGAATTGCTCCTTTTTAATGTACCATTCATGCAATGGAAACCTACCACAAATTCGAGACTAAATTGTTAGATTATACGTTTCTCAGATTAAGAATGTGCTATTTTTCTCTCGAGGATTTAATAAAATCGCGCAGATAAGTGTAAACGCGTATCATTTGCGTCTCCTACCAGAATTTTCATTAGGGCATTCGTTCTCGATAAGTAAAAATGCTTGTTGTTAAATCTCCAGCCCACTCACAATCCCAAGAAAAATGCCCAAACTGGAAATTGCCGCGAGTAATTAATTTACTCCGGACTCATTACGACTCCGCATATAACGAAACGCTTCTTCGGAGGTTTATGGTGGCATCCATAAACGAAAGTCCTACTCGAAGCCTATTTAACAAAAGTGTAGGGCACCCAATTAAGAAAACGAGCTTCGCGAGCATGTATTCGCTCAAGCCATGCCTTTGAGAACACGATTAAACTTTCTCATTACGCATACATCTCTGAGAAGCAGCCCTAATGATTAATGCATGCTAGGTCCCTCTCCAAACTGCGTCTAATTTCCATGAAAATGGCAGCAAAAAATACCACCAATTTTCTTGCGTAATGTTTTGTTTGCAATTTTTACCGTAAAATTTCCTTATCCCAAAGTTTATCTTTTAATTACGCCGAGAAAGATTTGGGGAACTCCTTTCAGAGGGAGACTCGAGATTTTTCTCAAAACGTTGCGTTCGTGGCTTTCAGGCGTGCAGTATCTTTTCCAAGATCTCTCTCAATAGCTAACCAATTTTTTTAATTCTCTTTAACTTTTTTCTGCATGCTCGTATTTACGACCTCTTTTGATATTCTTATTCTTTCGGGGACATTTATTGCCTGGTATTTTTTTCAGATTTGAATTTTTTGCAAGGCATGTAGGTTATTATAATAATAATGACTTATTAATGCTCTCGGTAATGACCCATTAGAACAAAAAGGGTACAAATTTAGAGGTTTAAGAAATCTCCAAAAGCTGTTATTTTCAGCGTTCTCACCAGCAATAACCTCTAACCCTGAAGATGATAGCATCGCTGTTGAAATATTCTTTAGCCATTTCTTTGGTCAGTATTCAGAGCACTTTCGGTGTTTCCCAAAACTGGCAACATGGTGTAGAGCGCTGACAAAGACGGCTATTGGAGATTTCTTAAACTTCGATTTCATTTGCAGTAGGGTTCCAATTTCTTTTCTTCAAAGGTAAATAATATATGTCTGCTCTTCCAGACATTATTACGTCAGCACAAATAAGAAATTAAAAACAGAATGATGCAAAAATTGTACTGCTTCAATGACACTTGGTGGAATTCCGTCATTCCTAACCATTTATCGTTTTAAAAACACCGGAACGAAAATATTCAGAATTAGAATTGTGCCTTGAATGAATTAAGGAATTAGGCTACTGAATATTGCCGTAAAATTGTTTTGTTGCAATAAATTGTTATACGTAAATACAAAATGTATTAATCAGAACGAAATTAAAACGGAAAAATAAAAATTTTAATGGAAGCATAAAAAATTATTATGATGAAAAAATAAAAGTATTTAATGGTGTGGATAGTAAATATTATACAGGGTTGCCCAATAAATACGGCAGAATTTTAAAATAGAAAAAGAAAAACAGAAAGTGGCAGAACATTTCCGCTTGCTGCATTATATGTGGGAAACCAGTTAATTACATTCAGAATTCTTTCAACAGATATTAATTGTTAACAGAATTTCAAATTTCGCTTCTTAACGTATATTATATATAGCTAACAGTGATTATTTACTATATTTTTCAAATGCATCCATCACTTTTGGACTCCCTGTATAATTTGTTGTTTTGAAATAAAAAACTTTGAGTAGAATTTCAGTCCGATAGTAATGAGTTTCAGAAGTAAGAACTTGCCAAATGGATTGATATAGGGCAAATATTTGTTCCTAGGATTGAACAAATATGTAAGAGCCAAGCTTGTAAGTAAGAGCCAAGCTTTTTATTTCTTCTAAATTCAGATTTAACCCTCATTATAGACTCTTTAAGATTTAGAAGGGTGTATGTTAAATTTTTCATATGTCATTTTAGTAAGTGTCATTTTCGAAACAATTTTTATTATTTGAATGTTCTGTTTTATTTTATTTTATTATTATTTTTTGTAATTTCGTCTGAATGTTATATCTTATGTTTTGTCTTATTAATTATTTCCTCATGGGTTTACTATTGCAGTTTTTCCTGTTTCTGATTTTATTTTATTATTAATTTGTAATTTAGTTATAGTACTAATACTTTTGTAATCTCCATGTTATACACAACTTTCTTTAGCATCTTTTAGCTTGTACTATCAGTAGGTTAGCGCAGGTTTTTCACAACCCCTTTTTCTGTGGGTGTTTTCCTGCTGTGGGTATTTTTTTCCTAAGATATCACCTTAGGTTTTTTTACTTCCACTCCTTCTAAAGTTTTCCTCTCTGTTTCAATTCACATATACGCAAGTTTTTATGTATATAATAACATTTACGAAAGGTTAGATGGAAGAAGAGACTTTTCAGTCTCAATCTCGCATTTAATAAAGACCTTAATTATGTATGTATGATCTGCCGCAACTTGAAAACGAATTTAATTCAGCCCTTTAACGTTAATGTTGACGTGAGTCGTATCAACGGTAATTTTTTTCAAGATTTCATTCCATTTTCCATCATCCATCTCCTTCTGCATTGCTTCCCGCTTTTTTTCACAGTAACGGTATCGTTTTCTTTCATTTTCCGTCCGAGTACTCCAATCTCCCGGCCTCACATTCATATGTTTATGAGGAGAAAGAACTCTGTGAAATGAAATCCCAAAATAGCCCCCGTTGCATCGAGACTCTCTGAAAGGAACTCGTTAAGTACTTTCTTTACGAGACTAAAAAGTTTTTCGCCGTTCACTCCGCTAATACTTCCTCTTGTCGGTCTCTGAAGAGGGACAACATTTTCAGAACATCACTGAAAAGAGTATCACGTAATAACTGTCACTGGATGTTGCAAATGTGATTCGTGTCGATGTAATCTATGTGAATTCATGGCTATTCGTGGAAATGTAGTAATAATGCAAAGTAAAAGAATTTCGAGGAAACGGTAAAGTTTCCGTCTTCAGTCATTTAGTGTTCGAGCTATTTTCTCCGAAATATTCTATGCAACCGGTTTATTTATTTTTTCGGAGAGTATTTATTAGGTCTCAATTCCTTTAAGATTTTATTCGCAGACTGGGGAATTATTTATATTTCTGAATGCTTTATCTATATTTCTTTATAAGAATCTGGTAAATAACTATCCTTCTTGACTTTCATGAAAATCCTTGAAAACTTAATTGTAATTGACTAACTTAACTTTAATCGGTAAAGTTGTTTATTTAATGGGCTCACAAATGTCCAGCTGAATAGTATGCTTGTCTTTGTTGATAGCGGTCCTGGATTCGAATTCCTGGGAGTATGAGCGAAATAATCTCAGCTGCCGAAGTTACAGTTTATATTATTCATTTTGCCTATTATTCATTTTGCCTATTATTCATTTTGCCTATTATTCATTTTGCCTATTATTCACTGCATTGCCGCCACGTTACGATAATCTTGCATTATTGCTTGTTCTTTTCTCTAGTTCGCCATTTTATTATCATTTACAAATACATAAGTCGTTTTAATAATATGTGTTGACAGCACAAGATATAATCACTTGTGTGAGTTATGCTAGATGGCATTTTAATTCTTTATGCTAGATTTTTCAAATTACGAAGTTAAAGTACAACGTTCGTGCGCTTCTAATCTTATTTCATTTCCATGCTGTAAGTTTAGAATATGTAGATGATTTTGTGTACTATTTATGTATAATTCACTCACTAATATCATTACGGTCCATGACCCAAAATTACAACGGTTGTGATGCTTATCTTTTCCAGTATCCCTCGCTCGATGGAAATAATTCAAGCTTTTGGTACGTGTGCTTACCCACGAAAGGTATCAACTAAATGTCAAAGCTACGTTGATAATATTCCTCGTCCCAAATAACTTCTACTCGACCCATTTTTGGATACAGATTAACGTTCCGTATGTTACTCCCGAGCGAGCATTTTCTAGGACGATGAGCCTTGCGCTCACGGATTTTTCATTTCGTGCATATAAAACCGGTTTAGCAGATCCATCTAAAGCACGGCTCCTTAGCGAGCAGCACGAGTTCCCCCGAACTTTTCTTCCTCTATCGGTTCCATGCAGAAACTCCATGCGAACTGAGATTGCATCTTCAGCACCAGCTCATTTCTCCTCAAAGAAGGGATTTTGCCTCTTTTTCAGTGACGTGCATCTAAGGATAACGTAAATGATCATTTTATCTTTATCTCGGCTGCACGCGAAGGCCTTAATCCTGCGAGGGCGCATTGCCTTCGAATGGGAATTCATTGCCTTTAAGCAGTGTGCTGCGTGTGCCGTTGGGCGTCGATTGCGTCACCACTTAAGAAACAGGGAGTAGCACTGAATGTTTGAGTCTGGGATAGGATGTCAAAATTTGGGCTAAATGTTCGACTCAGAAGCTGTCTTAGAAGGGCCCTATACAATAGCTTCCCAGACTTTACTTTCCCGTGGACCCTTTTAAATTTTCCATGGATCCTATATCCTGCATAATATTGTATTTTTCATTTAAAAAGCCATATCTGATTTCCATCATTATATTATCTTTCCGTATTGGAACTTAGGCTTCCGAAAAACTCTAAAACATTCTCAAAATCGAAAGAAAAAAAACAATATTTTCTCCGTGACATGGACACCCTGAAAATCTATATAGACCACTTTAGGAAACTATGTTAGAATTCCCACGTATATTCCCAAACTTTTCCCCTGTGCACCCTTTGCCGATCTTTTTATTTTCTATGGACCTCTCCAGCGTGCCTAAAGATGAATTTTTCTGAACTTATGAACTTCTTCAAAAGTACGCATAATCCTAGTCCCGGTGATAGTTTTTTGTAAAGCATTGTAAAATAGAAAACCATTCATACATTTTTATTTATGCCTTTATTGAAAAGACAATGTTGTTTATTGAAAACAAAATGTAAGGAAATATTTTGATTTTGAACAAAACAAAGAGAACCAAATAAAATTCTTACGTAAAACGAATGCAAGAATAAATACTGTTAATGGGAGAGATGAACCTGATGTTCTAGTAGCTAATGGTCAGTATTAGTTTTCGAATTAGTGAAGTACGTACAATTAGCTCAGAGATTTGCAACTGATTTTTTTTTTCGAAAGAAAGAGTGTTAACCGCGCTAAAACTCGTTTCCATGAAAGAGGAAACTGGGAAAGCTAACAAAACGTTCTAGCAATAGCCCATAATGCAGAATAAGCAACAGGAATATCTTTCTGAAGTATGAACTTCTAGTGACCATTCTAAAAATGCTGAAATTCTGCTGTAACCAATATAGTAATTGACTCTTTGATACAAAAAACGTATCCTTTGATCTTTTTTCGAACTAGAGACTTCAGTACGCCATCCCTTCGCCATCACTGCAGGTTTAAATTCATTTTGGATACATTTAAATGCATATTCAATATTCGCATTCTCTGTTGAAATATAAAACACGCGAAATTTCAAACGAAAGCTTATAGCTTGGTAGTTTCCGTACGCCATTCAGGAGAACCTCGACATTCCGCCTCTGTAAAGTAGTCCTTATTTTGAATGCGACTATGCAGTACGCGGATTTTTGAACTTCGTTTTTCCTAAGGGCGCATTTTTCCAAATTCACTCTGCGCAGCGTACGGAGGCCGTAAATTTTTGTGCGCTATTCCACTGAACTTAGCTCCGCTCAAACACCTGCGAACCTCTCTTTCGGTGCCAAACAAATCCTTGCGCGGCATTTACTTCGGGATCCACCCGATGTGTTTGCACAGGATTGGATATTTTTGATTAAATCCCGCGCGGTTTCCCCCGAGCTTATGCCTTCGGAACCTCGTGTGTTTTTTACGAAGTAACACCGAATTCCTGCGAATGGAATTATTCCCAAACACACAAAGTTTGCCTAGAACAGGAATTTTATTTCTTACTGCGTGCCCTTCCTTTTTAAAACTTCAGGTTAATTTGCTCGGTTAGCAAAGGCGGATCTAGAAATTTGTTATTTGAGAGAGGACCAGAGCTCTCTCTTTTATCATCTTAAGTAACACTAACCCTAGAGCTCAAGTCATCAACCATCAACCACCGGAATGTTAGTTTGTCGTTGTGTGCGAATTAAATATGTCAGTAACAACAACATCATCCTTCTTGGGAGACTTTTAATAACTGGGACTAATATTACAATTAATGGTTTATCAACGCACATAAAAAAGTACTCTAACAGGGATTCAAACCTAGAACTTATTCCCTCTACTACAACTCTCTGCGATTTTTTTAAATTTTATTCTTTAAAGCTATTTTTTAGACTGGCCTTTCTTGTTAATTTAATGATTTTTTTCCATTATGTTCTTTTTCTGTCTATTCGTATGCAAGAACTTTTATCGATTTATGTACGTAAATATTTATCCGTATTGCTTTTTTTCAAATGTCTTAATAATAATAATAATAATAACTTCTATAATGGAAACAGGAACATCCCATTTACATCCATTTCAATAATTATTACTATTTAAAAAGACACACAACCATTCCCTAGCCAGAAAAATCCGACTAGCCAGGATTCGAACGCGGGACCGTGGAGTTGGAGCGATAACGTGAGAGCACGCTAACCACTGCCAAGATGGCCGGTACTTTAACTATATGTAGGTTTTTCGCACTCCCCTTCTTGAGGTTGTTTTCCTGATGTGGTGTATTTATTCCTAAGGGAAACCTTAAGTTTTAAAAACCAGGTGGTATTTTTCTTCTGTACACGTTCTACATCTGTCTTTAAATATATTTAACGAAGAGTTGGATGTAAGAAGATGCTTAGCAGTCTCAACCTCTTCCATATTAAAGTCGCTTTATTGTTATTTATGTAGTACTTTATTGCAAGTACGCAATATACCCTATGCCACTGTTAGAAACACTTTTATCGTCAGATTTTAGTTTCAAGCTTTTCTTAAAACTCTTTATCTAAATCAAGTCCAATCGCCTACTTTAACACGTTCCGTGCGGTGTCACATTCATTGGTTGCTATCTTATGGCTGAATACCTTTCATATAATTATTATCGTGTTAAGTAATATTTCATCGTTAAGTTATTTCTTGTTTCCTTTGAGAGGGTTCCTCTAAAATATCGCTTTGTGGGTCGGTACAGTGAGGACCCCTGGTGGTGGTCGGGGCCACTATGTGGAGCGCCACTATCTGCTCATAAAGGATCCCTTTAACAGGAATGGAATTAGGATGGCATGGTAGTTTAGTGGTTAGAACACCTGCCCGGAAAATATATTTGTATATATAATAAAATAATAATATGATATAATAATTAAAATATATAAATAATGTTTTAATCATACATAGAATGTTAGCTCTATATGCTACAATAAGTTTTTTTTAACTTATACTAACATTTATCGTTTTTTTATATTTATGGCGTGATATGCCGCAAGGTAGATCCAACGTGAGCGACATATGCCGCTCTCTGCACGGAACGTGTTAAAAGGTCCTCAAGGAAGGAGGAGGGAGATAGACCCTGTTCTGGTTCTGTCCGCTCCGTAACTTGTACTCCGATTGGAGAGAATCGGGGCTAACGGGAAATTAGACCATTATCAGCCTAATTATTGTTTTATGTCGGTTATCTTGTCTGTGACTGCAATGAAAACTTGCCTTAGGAAATAAGATACACTACATGTAAATCAATCTGAGAGCTCCGTATATGCTCCAATGGAGCATATACGGAGCATTGCTCCATAGATAGATTATATATTAGTATACGGGACCAATTTTCTTTCGAAATCACTCGAAAAGTAACTGAATAAATAGTGTAAAACTCACTGCTCATTTCTTACGCTCACGTTGGTCCCACCGTGTGGCTGAGAGCAGCATATCACGCCTTCATACTTTTAGCATGTAATTGTACAAATATGTATAATCACTTAAGTAACATTTCAATAAATTCTAAATAAAATCGACCTAAGAATTCCGTAGCAATTTTGTTTGAATGCACGATCCTTCAAAACTTTTGTCTTTTCCAACTCGTCGTTTCTTTTTCCCTCTTCATTTCAAGTTATTAACATTAAAAACGGTTAATTGTTAAATAATTACTAACTAATTGTTCATAAGTACATAATTATTAATTAATATCCAAAAAATGTAAGATTTTAAAGCTTATAACATGGTGGCGATTATTGAAAATTGAAAATTTATTATAAAAAATCATTATTTAAGAAATTATAAGGTAGTTTAAATTTTTTATACCGGAAGAAGAAATTTTTAAATATTAAGTTTTTTACTTTATTTAAACTCTCCAAGTTGGTATTAATACCAGATGGCAATGGTTCTAATACCAAGTGGCAACGATAAATATTAATTATTTAAATAGAAAATTGATCATCCTACAAATAAAATTATCCATCTAGTAATCTCATTGTACAAAATCTCATTAAACGCAATCGACTCTTAAGAGACAACATACTTTTTTAAAATCCTGTTTTATATCACATTCTCAATAAATACACTATTAAACCTGTAACCCTCAGGTAGAAATATAGATACTTTTCAAGGAAGGCGATACGAAAAACTTTTCTAAAGAGAAAAATGCGAGTGCTTAGCATTCAGGTACACTTGCAACTCCCTTGTTGCCAAAGTCTCAGCGACATGTTGGGTTTGAAATGTTAAGGGTCTCAGGGAAGAATGGTAAGGAGACGCGTAGAGAGATATCTCGCGGAGGCAAAGGCGTAAAATTCTCGGGGACGGATACAAGAGGGAAGATGATGGAAGAAAATAGGGGTCGTAACCCAAAGGAGTTATTACGGGTCCTAGAAAGCAAAGGGCGTTCGCGGATCTCCAGGTGGTATTGTCATCTCTTGGCTTCCCAAGGGCAAGGGAGAATATGTTTAGGGAAGAGTTAAAGGTCGGGGCCCAAATGCGCGAGGTCGCAAGAAAAGGGGCGTGGGAAAGTTATACGGCTCCTACAGTAAGAAAGAGTCGGAAACAAAAGTGAAACTGTTGAGAATTGTGTGGAGAAGTGGTGACTTGGGGATGACAGATGAAAGACGGAGAGCGATCGAGGGTTTTTCTGTGAAGAGTTTTCCTCTCGATTCCTGCCAAATTTAGTCGACTTGAAAAAAATGTGTGAAATCGTTTTGTACTTTACTACGGATCAGCCATAATTTAAATACGTATGCATATTATGTGGCATAACAATGGAAATATTGCCAATACGTCTATCATTGAGTAACAAGAAAAAATTTAATAAGAGAAAATTAAAATAAAATCGAAGAATTACTCGCAAACAACAGAGATATTTCCTACCGATTTGGTTAGCGTGGGTGTGTAATTTGGGTAAATTTGGGTAATTTCCTATACGCAGATTGTCAATTTTCAATCAATTATTGCAACAAAACTAAAGCCCATTTACACGAACGCCAATATATTTGTTCATTACCCCGCTTCCTGCATCACCACAAAAACTTCAAAATCCCCGGACAAAAGTAAGATACCGAAGGGCAGATTCTACAGTGGCCGTTTTTCTGTCCGCTTCTTATGGTGTTTTTAGGAGTCTTTTTATCGTCTTGTTTCCGCTTTGTAATTCTATCGACAGACGTTGTTGGTTCTTCAGCTTCGTCACCGTAGTCCGTTAAGTACTTCAGTAAGTAAGAACTAATTACTCTTGTAAGTAAGAATTAAGTACTTTTGTAAGTGGGATAAGATTCAGTCAGTACCGTCAGTTAAAACCTCCTGTTACTATTTGTTTTTCGTGAGTAATTCTTGGATCCTCACAGTTTTTACGTTGTAGAATTCTAGATTAAAACCAGCATTATTTTTTTCATAAAGATACTCACATATTATATTCTGTTTAACTATGTAATAGACTGCTCTTCCGGTTGGGTAAACTCGGTCATGATAAGAAAAAAGTACAGAAAGCATTACCATCATATACTAATAGGAGGTTAGGTCGGGTTGGGATTGGGTGGCTTATTCTACTGTCTCTTCCCATGTTTCCTTTTCCTTTCATTCGATGATGATCGAAAGCACCGAAACTGGTTCTATAGCCTGCTTTTCGATACATGGGATAACTATTGTGAGTGATTGTTTATCTTCATCGGCTATATTAAAATTCCTACTTCAATTAATGGGATTCCATTTCCACGGGAGAAACGTTTATTAAATTCCTCAGTTTAAGCGACTCTTTTTTGATTAAAAGTTTTTAAAAGATGAAGTCCACCAAAATATTTCCTGCTATTAAGTCTTCTTTTCTTTTCCAAGAAGAAATTGGAATAATCAGTCTTTTTCAAGGCCCTATGAGATTTCTCGAAGAAGATATTTCTTCGATATATTTTCAAAGTTGAAATTAAACTCTAATATCAAAGTTGAACTTTTTCTAGGTAAATTATGAGAACTTGCAATCTGTGAAACAAGGGATTCCCTCGATACTGACAGGGCGTGTTTCATGCTCTAAAATATTAGGCACGACTCAATGAGCCTTTTTCTATAAAAAAATTTGCATTTAAAAATCTGAGCTAGACAACTACGTCATACACAAGCATAACTATGTAGTTCGTGGCATTTTGCATTCAGAGAATCATTTCCTCCCAGTTTGTTGGCAAATATATTTCCTTTTTTACCAGTAAATTTCAGCATCTTATCTTACAGACTTTTCTTACCCTTTTTGCTAAAAATGTTGTGTGCCCCGTTTGTGCGTCGCGCGACTCAGTCTTGCGTTCGACGATCATTCTGGAAAAAATCGTTATCAGATGCAATTCATGCTCGACGAACAAGTGAAATTAGACGAGCGCAATTAACATGGATGCGGAGGCAATTAACTTCATCACCGAGTGAACCAAGCGAACGTTTTCGGCAACTAATTCGGGTTTCATTAATGTCTGAACATTCTGACAACGCGATATTTGTTCTGCCGGGGGTAAACGAACCGCTTATGTAGAATAAACGTCCCAACAGAAACTCCGCGAACTGAGAATAATTAAGTTTAACTAATGAGTGCGCAATTCACAGCAAGGCTTCCACGTACCATATCTCTCGCTCAGCCACTGATAGAGAAAAAATTTCCCCTCTCTGTTCTTGCGATTTTTCTTGCTCGTGACGTGGATTCTCGATGCCTTTCGCCGGACGTCATTCAATTTTCCCAGCCGATAATTATCTCTTTCAAAGAATTTTCCGGTAAAAAAGGAACGGTGCTAACGAAAGAAGAATTGATGGTTTCCATATAGCCAAATTTCGAATCTTATGGTTCGCCGCCACGCAATATTGCATGTAAAAGTCAAGTATTTTGACTGCGTGCATGCCTCTTACTTAGGCTGAAATAATATGTTAATATTTTAAATCAATTGCTCATAAAGATGTCGTCTCGTTGGTAAGAAATTCTGGAATCAGGATCTGCCTTAACTCATGCTTAGAGTCATTGTGATAATTTTTAATATCACTAAATGTTTGTCTCCTACTTTATCTGAAGTAAGATGTTAATATTCTTTTCTAATAAATATGTCGTCTTGTTGGCATGAAATTTAGATCCGCCTTATCCGCTTACTCAGTGTGATAAAATTTTTGTATTATTTCAGAATATTTTTTAAATTAAAACCATACGTTGCTTGTTTTTTTAAATTAAGTTGGCTAGATGATGATTATTACCTAAAAGATGATAGGGCTGTATCGTTGAACTGAGATATCAGTTTCAAAACATGTTTTATGGTAGCTGTTTCATCATTATTTTTTTCGCTGTATATTTTATCTTGTTTCTAAAAGTTAAAACCAAACTACTTATGATCTCCTACGGCTAGAAGATGCTATTTATTTACTGATCTTGATTATCATCGTTAATAGTATTGGAATCAACTATACCGTAAGTTAGGTCAAAGATGTATACTTTAATATTTGCTTTGCTTTATTATTAACCAAGATTTCCATCATTTCTTTGCTTTTCATTATAGCAGTATGGTACCAATTAAGATAGATGTATGTATACTACAAACATTTCTAAATACCTTAATTAGGTACACTAGTCTACTTAGAAGTATAGAAACTCAGGGGTTATAATTTAAGAAAAGGATACAGTATACTTTTAATTATTATCAATAAAATGCATCGAAGTTTGCAAATAATGTATAGTGTTATTGCAGAGACACCGCGCTAGGTTATACTCGTTCACGGAATGAATTATAACGCAAGAGTTCATAATGTCAATGTCGATTGTATGAGTACCTTGAGTTTGAATGATATATTTTTCTTAAAGGGAGCTTTACATAGGTTTTAATGCTGTACTATTTCAATTAAAAAAGCATCCTTAATATATCCGGTGGTTAGCGTTCTAGCACTCTAACTGCAAGGTCCCGGGTTCGAATCCCGGCTAGACCCATTTTTCTGGCTAGGGAATGGTTTTGTCTTTTTAAATAGTAACAATTATTGAAATGGATGTAATTGGGATCTTCCTGTTTCCATTAGAGAAGTTATTATTATTATATGAGTTAGACTGCATTATCATACACAACTTTCGAAGAATCGGAATTTATCGTCAGCCCCAATATCTGTCAATATTGACGTCTTGGAAATTAAATTTATAGTAATAAAGGCAGTGGAATCGGTATCAATAAGCTAATTGATTCGATTGTCGTTGAGAATAAGTTCTCTCACTTGGAGAGCAACATTCGACCTTTCAAACAAACGGAAGAGAGACAAAGGTTCCGTCACATTTCATACCGAGCTTTCAAAATTCATTTGAGATAATAAAAGGTTGGTTGCCGGAAGTCTCTACATGGTCTATCTCGGCTGCGACCTTTCACGCCATCTCACGATGTTTTGTGAGGATAAAGTATTCGCTTCTTTAATTTAAAGTGCTCTCTCAGATTCATTCGTGACTCGTCTTTCTCCGTCCAGTATGTTTCTGTGACTCCGGAGGAATTTCTCCATCGTTAGAGGATGTTGACCCGTTCCTTTCCTGGAAGACTAATAGGATGTCGTACTTTTTTTCCCATGTTGGATTTTTCAAATATTAGAATCGCATTCACAACCGAAATTTGAAAGCCAATATTCACGGTAAATGGTTGAAATATTCACTCTACTAATTGATTCAAGGAACGTTGTGTGATTTTCTCTTTAAATTATTTTCTTCATATGCTAAGTAAATATTATAGGATATGATTTGGTGCCCAGAGAAACGGTCCGATTACAGTAGTATTCTGATCTGATCTCTAAAACTTTAATGGAACCCAGTACTGTGTAGAAATTGAAAACATTTAAAAGAAATATAATGTGAAAGAAGCTTCAAAATAACTTCCTTACGTATTCTTTAATAGTAGATACAAAGACAGTATGTTAATTCTACTATTTTAATATTCTTATCTTACGTTATAGATAATCATGTAGTTATAATCATATATTTTTTTTGCAATTTTATATTTTTAAATAAAAAATATGTCTATAGTTGTAGGAATTGTTCCTCGATACATACATGTATTTCTGATCTATACCAATACATATCTGAATTAATTACAGTACATTTCTTCATGTTTAAATAAGAACATACAGAGGAAAGAAATCGTGTTCTGTGTAGATGAAACATTGATAGCCCAGAAGATTACAGTTAAATTGTGATTAATAACTTGGATAAGTAACTGGCTTACGAATTTCTGTTTTCAAGAGTATTTTTTTGTAGTATGAGTTAGTTTTAGTGTATTGTCGAGGTTACGTAGCAGAGGTACCCATGAACGCTCATCCGCACCAATAGAGGGTCTATGTATCCATCTATCTTATATGAAATGTACGAAACAAGAAACGCGTACTTACAAACTTAAACTTACTTAAAGTTCTCAATGACCTCAAAATATATCGTGGAAATGTTCAAATTACCATAGAGAAGCTTATATGATTGAGAAAACTGCGTAGTCCTTGTAAATATTCACTTCTACGATCGACTATCATTCTAGTAAAATTATCATTTTATCTTGGAGAGTTTTTGCCGCCTCAGTTCTCTTGAAAGGTTTCCTGTGAATGACCGCAAGTTGGTAAAACGTGAGATATTGTGAAGGAAAGTTTTGGCACTTGTCCTTTTGGAGCCTCGTTCGACCTTTCATGTTTTCGGCCCCATTCCAAGGAATAAAGCAGACAAAGGAAGCGTAGGGCCTATAGGCAGTTTAGACGCCTTATTGTCAACCAACAAATCATGTGAACGAATAAATATATAATGTACTGCAACCACTCACAACTCTCTTTCAGATTAACGAGAGACCACGGCCATTCATTTTTGCTGTATTCATCGACATTTTCATCTTAGAAGTATTCGTTTCTTTCTAAAATATTTGTATGTAGATCGACTTATAAGTGCATAAAATTTTTTAAAACTTTGAGAGATCTGCATTCCGTTTCTATAAATATTTCAAAAATAGTTTTTGTTAAGGTTAGAAAAGTTTTTGTTTTTAGGTTTGAGTTTAACCTCAACTAAATATAACCATCAAGTAATTTAGTTTTTGTAACAGAGATATTTTGATTGAACAAAGTAAGCATTACAATAGAGAAGTCTTTTATGGAAATCTGAAGAAATAACACTGCTTGTAATATTTCACTTGAGAAATTACAATATGAATTTACCTATGTGGAATTAAATTTTTTTATTTCTTTTCATGGTATAGCTCAATATAGTGAGGGCTACCACCACTCATCATATTGTACATGTAAAATTAGGAAAATATATCTGTATAGGAATTACAACTTATTTATATTCTGCTGGAAATCTAAGCTTAAAAAATACTTTTCATTTTCCGAAAATACACCTCTGATTGGAAATAGCCAGGCGCAATGATTTGGTCAATGGTGCATCAACTACTAAGTTTGTCTTAGTGTCTAAGGATAGCCGATATTTCGAGTATCAGTTAGGTGCCACTACGTAAATTCTTACTCTAAAATTAAATTATGCACATAACCCTAGGCTAGAAAATCGGTGTACTTTATTTGTCTTTCTTTCTTTTTTCTAATTTTACAATCTCGATCTTGCAAATTGATCCCTTAATTTTTTTAGTCTCCACCTGATGTTTACGCAAGGTGATATAACCGGTCGTAAATAAGATTTCAAGTGGAATTTGGAAAAAGATTTTCTTGTGGTTTAATAAAGAAGAAGCTCCACCAAGTTGCAGAGATACAGTCTATAGTCTAAAACTATTTGTGCAATTCCGCTTATCATAATCGAAGGGACTCTTGACAAGTTTTTAAAAAACAACAATATTCAGTTGCATTCCTTGTAGTCCTTGAGGTGCACTATGAAAAGTTCTGGAAGCTATCATCAAAATTGTCAAACTTAATTAGCAGCATTAATTACATATGATTAAAAGGGGTCTACGTGCTAGAGAGATTGTTAAATAGACGGATTTAGTGACAGTTAAAACCCAATTCATAGGCGTTTATGTTAGGTTCGTATCTCTTTTCGGTAGGGAATACTATATTCATTACATTAAAGATATATATAACAGAGACCGCTTGATTACGGTTAGTTGTAGGAATCGTAAATAATCCATCATTTATTACATCACCTGCATTCATTGTTTTTGTAACGTTTTGTCTATGCGTTATTTCTTAATCTTGTTACTCAAGCAGGTTCTCACAATCAGACCTCCAATTTTCTCACCGCAGGCACATCTTTAATTTTCTGTAGCTCTTCAAGATACCGAACGTTTTAAATAGAGAATACTTTTCGGTGAATACTGTTTCAACGTGGAAAGAATATACTGGTAACGATTCTAATATAGTGGAAAAATTCATGTGTTTATGGAAGACTTCTCCCAAAAGTTGACGGAAATGTTTTTCAATAGTTTTAAATATATTCGATTTTTATCCCTTTTTGTGTTTATTTACTGCTTTTCGTGTACATATTTATTTAATTTTAACCTTTCTGACCACCCACTTATTTTGTGGGAAAAGCTCTTCCTTTAATGAAGAAGGTAAATAAGTGAAACGCATATAATATATATTTTATTTTTATCGTTTATTTATTATTTTTATTATTTTTTGTATTTAAGGAAATGATAAGGTGCTAAATGACTTCGACTGTCGAGGCACCTTTATAACTTCGACACTACTACTACTACGAAAGAGTGTACGTACCATTCAATGAGCGTGAAGCGAATTAAAAGTACCTCCGAGAAAGAAATCAATCTTTCATCATTGTAGTTCGTGTCTTCAAAGAGCACCATTACAAAGGGAAGTCTTGTAAGATGGAAAAAGGTAGAAAAGATAGCAATGAATGGAAAGGTTAGCAATGCCTCGGCGTGCACTAACCAAAAAGAAGGGTGGTTTCTGAGGATCGATCTCTTCATGTACGAGGGCAGATCGGAACGTAACGCACAATATTTTTTTTCTCCCTTGGTATTGCAGCTGGAATGTTGAAATTTCATGACGATATAGTTTGAAGTTTGCGCAATAGACGGTATTTTGTTTTCATGTGCAGCTCTAGCGAGAAAAGCCTGAACTATGAAACAAATATGGCGCGCATTTTACTGTCGTCCACGTGTGAAGAGCAGCGAAGTGTACGAAGACAGATCGGAAAGTAACGTACAGTAATTTATTACTTCTGGTATTGCAGCTGGAATGTTGAAAGTTTACGACGATATAGTTTAAAGTTTGACTTTTATCTGTTTAGTCCCATGAAGAAATTCCTGGCCGGCCAACACTTTGCAACAGATGCGGAAGTGAAATCATCAGTCCGCAGATTGCTATACTCCCAACAAACGGACTTCTACGAACAGGGCATATTGAAACTGGTACCACGATGGGAGAAATGTTTTGAGAAAATTGGTGACTATGTAGAAAAGTAGGTCAAAGTTAATTTGTGATTTGTTTGGTTTTGGTACATATTATACTTGTTGGGATAAAAATTATTGTGCGTTACTTTCCGATCTGCCCTCGTATGAGAACTCGTTGAAGGGCAAGTAAAATAGGTTTGAGTAAAACAGGATGAATTGCTCTTGAGAATTCGGAAAAAGGAATTATATATTCTTGGAATGGTGGAGCGCAAGGGTTATTATGTGAAGAAAGGTTGAGCTCTTATCAATCGTGTGAGTGTGTGGAAGTGTGCTCGAACGAGCAAGTTTGACTATAAGCACGAGAGGCAAATGTTACTCGACGTCACAACTACTCGCATTGATGATTCTCAACAGCAATTGCAATTGATTTATTTTAATCATTCTATAAATTAGAAAGGATACTTATTTTTTCTCTAACAGAGTTACATATTATTTGGTTTTATAGGTTTCCCTTTGTTTGCTCGTGATTTTCCAACTTAGAAGGCTATTTTACGAAAGAATCAGAAACGAAATTAAATCAATGAAAACAGTTAATTTTCATTCCATTTGTAAATTCCATACATTTAATTACTTGCGTTGTATACGTTTTTTCGTATAAACAGCTAGGTTCTGAGCTAATGTTGACTCAGTAGGTTTCACGTTGCGCATCTGTTGACTTTGTACAAAGAGACATATTGTTAATGTAAAGATGTACACATTACATGTTTATACAATAAACAATAATAAAACAACCATTATTCTAGAGCATAACATTTTTACAAAATAGATAAGTTTAATATATTGGTAGGCTATAAACATGGCAATTAAAATTACTACGGTAGTCTATACAATTTTAATCTACATAGAAATAATATGAAATCAAGCTTCATTCGAAAGCTGAAACTGAAGTACTTCGTATTCTTTTGATATTTTCATTGTATGTGGAAAATATTTTTTAAATATCGGTTTCTGTTTTTTTAAGGATATTCCACAATCTATTTTATCTTTACTTAAGAAACCTTTGTTGTGGTTAACATATCAATCACTTCCATTAAAATTTAGACTGACCCTTTCCGAAAGGTTAATCATCGTTTACTATGCTCTTCTGTTAATATTAAAGCTACTCTTGCTGCTTCTTATATCCGTTGCCGATACCGATATGCTGATAAATTCTTAAGGGAAGCAACGATGTCGATTTGGTGGATACAGTTGTGTTTCTTTTGCGACGATTAAGTCCAATTTAGTTAAATCGTTATTTGTGGCTTTATTTATTTGGGTTTTAACCATGAAATATATCCTATTGTAAAATAGCTTCATGAATCGCATAGATGCATGTATTTTTTGAAATATCATTACCCCCAGTTGAGAAACAGTGAAAAGCTTCCCTTTGAATCCCAAATGGCGTTCTGCTTGTTAATTCTAAGGCGAGGCGAGCACTCTCCCTAGCTAAAATTGTCCCTGGAATCCTGGGGAACGTATTTTTAATTTCCATTCTGTGTTTTCCCTCTAGGAGCATTTGTTCTTTGTCAGCCCTAAGCTACGAAGAATTTTACCCAAAGGCATAACCTTTTCATTCATTTAAAGTCCGTTTTGCTAAACATTAAAACAACGTGCCAGCTAAGGAGAAATATAATCTCAGTTGAACTTACGTTAAACCAATCTTATCCGGGTACTAATGAATGGGTAACCCCAACGTAGTAATCCTTTCTTCATTATTTGAATCTTAAACGAAACCTTTGTTTTTCGTATTGTAGAAAGTCCCTTTAGAAAGAGAAGTGAAAGATTTTCCTGATGAAAAATGAAGTCCACAACACCGGATAGAATTTAAATTCAATGGGTCTGAGGTGAGCATTTGTTGCAAGGAAATCTGCTACGAATGCCGGAGGCTTTATTTAAATCCCTTACGAAATTTTGCTTGTATCCCTTTTGTTTGCTCCTTTGATATACTCTTGGCTTCTGCTTTAGATCACTCCTTTACACCAATGACAAAGTAGCTTTTGTAGAGGGCTCTCTGCGAAATCTTATCTTTCACATTATTAGCTTCATCTCCCGTAAAAGCTATTCTAGTCGGCTCTTTGTGGATCAGTGTTTCTCAAAGTCTCCTTCACGTTACCATGGAAGTCGACAATGAAGTACCAAGGAAGTACCCAAGATTCTGAAGATAAGCAAAAGGAAAAGACCCTAGGTAATTACAAGTTATCAAGCAGTACTTGACGATAATAGTAATAATATTTATCGAATTTTGAGTCTACTAAGATAGGGTCTCGATATTGTAGACAAGGTATTTATGTATACATTTTGTAAAATAAGTACTTAAATTGTAAACTTAAGATTTGTAAACTTTTATTTACATACATTCATACAGAAAATTAGTCGTGGTTTAACTCTATTTCACTCTTATGTAATAAAAAAACATTTTTACACATTTTTCGTTCGGTTTTAGGCATTTTCTCTTTAAGGACAATATTTTAGAAATAATGGTAGTAGAGTGCTCTTAGAGTGAGTCTTAAGGTGCCTTAAGAAAATATGAATAAAGATTCTTATTTTATCATCGAATGTTGGTTTCCCTTTGAAATCGCCATTTCTTTGATTCTATCGGTTTCTGTACATTTTACTAAGCAAATTAATTAAATGTGGACGTTGCTATCGATAACATTTTTGCCGCTATACTCATATTGCTACGTATATATCACGATAGCGCGGACGATGAAACTATATTAATTTATGAACATCGGTTGTTAATGGGCAACAATGACGGTAGCATCAGGTGGGCTGGGTTGGTAGCCTCCCTAATCTCGGACAACAGCAAGAAACATCGGACGAATATCAGAAATTAGGTTGATGAAAATGATTTACGCAAATTACATTGATAAGAATAGGTCCTGACAAGAAGAGAGTACTACTATTAAGTTTCAGATGACGCCATATTTAATTAGCTCCAATACCATATAGTGGTGTACCAATGAATACAAAGTATTACAGAAAATTTGTTTAAAACAGTTCTTTGTCATTTTCTTATTTGTCATTTCCGTTCTTGAGAGTAATTGAGATGGAATAAGGTAATTTAATTGGATACCACGTGGATAAAAAGATTCCCAACTTTTACTGACAAAGTCAAAACATAAATCTTGTTCAAATTCCATAAGTAGAGAATTGTGTGATATATTTGTGGAATTTGCCCAAGTTTTATCTTTCGACTGTCGTTAAAAGTTGTTAATATGAAATTTCACCAAGTAACTCTCGATAATATCTACTTAAAAAGATATCTTTTAAGAGACCATCAGTGAGTAACAAGAAAAAAATATAACAGAAATATAAAATAAGATATGAAATTTACTAATAAACATCGGGTTAATATATTCATATATATCCGGTACATATTGCTTGCTATAAGCACCTCTCCCGGACCCTTTTTTAAATTTTCAATCAATTTCTGCAGCGAAACTCGGACCTATTTAGTCAAGCCCCATTTCTTTTAGGTCACACTTCATTACCTCTCTTATAAAATATTGTTTTGCTCTAATCAGCGGAGCAACTCTGACGATCCCTCCTTGCGAGACGGAATATTCGAAGCAGCCCGTGCATATTAAAATTTAGGAACCAGGGTGCCATCGGGATGTCTTCATGCTTTCGAAATAATCTCCCTGGGAGGAACAATGGCTATCCCGTCGAGATTTCATCGGAGGTCGAATCTGGCTCTCAACTCGCAGATATTTTAATCCTTTGGAAGTAGATCGAGAGAAAGGGAAATGAGCGGGACGATATCATCTCGCTTTGAGTCTCACATGTATCGCCGTCTTTGACAGGTCCCTTTCACTTCCCATTCTCCGGCGGTTTGTTCGCACCTTTCCGTCGCCATGGTGATTCTCTTTTGAACGGAATACATATCGCGCGTGTAGCTTTTTCGCCGTATCCACCTGGTGAAAGTATAAAATTTTCTACGGAAAGCCTTCTCCTCGCCGTGCAGACGAAATTCGTTTTCATAAGGAAATCTCAATGGCGCATCCTCACGCCGTATTCGTGTTTTCCGTATCGTTTCATTGTGTTTCTCAAAGAAGAATCTCATTCAAATGCCTTCCACGCGTTATCAAACGGAAGCCTTCGAGTCTCCGCTGACATTTCGGATAGGATTGAGTTTTGTATTCTTAAGGATTCGTGTCTTTCTTACGTTATCAATGCACGCTTTTTAAATATCCCTATACGCACATTTGGTTACTTTCATGGACAAGACGAGTTTATTCTTCGTATTCAAAATGCCTTTAGCGATGGAACCTTACTAAACTTTACGTCATTTTCCAAAGGTACAGATTTAATAATTTTCCACAGAAACTTTCATACAAGACCGGTTTCACAGGCGTGTTTTCTTCTCCAGATCCTGTAAAATATTCAAATATTTAAATTTATTTAATTATTGCTGCACCTGAAGATGAAAGCACACTCACGAAACCGCTCGGGTATTCAAGTTTCCTTGGAAAATCCTTTGTCCTCTCGTTAGGTTATCTATTTCCACAAAGTTGCGACTTCCAATATTGATTTCATTTGATTTATTGGGCTTGGAATTAGAAAAACCTATGCCAAATTATTACGTTTAAATCCTATGTAGCTACAACGCCCCAGGCAGCTTTTATAACTTGCGTTATGTGGTCAATGAGATGCCTCCTGCAATGCCAACTAACTCATAAACATTATTATTCTAAGCTTCAGTAGTCAAGAAAGAAAATTTAAGAGCACCGCTGTTAAGGAATTAGAGGTCTAAAATCTCTAATAGCCGTAAACAACTTAAACGTGCGGTGTCCTTTCTTGTTTTCTCGAATTACCGGGGAATGAGAAGAGGAACGTCGACAAAAACGGCTATTAGAGATTCTAAACATATAATACTATTTGGTAGTTTCTTGTGCCTCAAGATTACCTATTCAATGTCATTTCTTACGCTTCTTTATAAATTATATAATCCTTTATGTAATTTTACATATTATGTTTTCCCCTCCGTGTTTTACCACGCACCGACCAATTTTAATAAGCTGCCTTGTATTGGAAGAAGCCAAAGGATGGAAATTTGTATTTCAAATTAAGAAAATAATGTGATAAGAATGAAAGTATCTAAATAAAAAGTTTTATGATAACTAATGTTTAAATGACAGGCAATTTGCCTTATATATACAAGCTATGTCTTATGCTACAACTTATGTCTCTCTAACTTGGATATGAAAGTAAGGCGAATAATAAATTATTATAACTTATAACCTTACTTGGTGTTACGGAAAGAATCTCATACTATAAAGGTATATAATTTGCAACAATTACGCTAAATACTTCTTACAGATATAGAGGAAATATCTGAATTTATTTAGCAAAATATGGAATGGTTTTACGGAATGAAAAGACCAATATCAAGTGTTATAATTTGATTCATACGTAATATATATGTGAATGCTGTTGTAAATTCTTACATAAAGTCAGATTACATGCTCTGATGTATATCTATTCAATTTTTTCATGTTGGTTTGTATATAGATACGATTTTTTCTGTAATACTACTGTTCCTCATGTTGGGAAAATAACGTTGTAAGGTTTTACAAAATAAATTTATTATGGCGACTATTTTCAACTCAAAGTCATCATTATCGAGTACTCGAAAACTGGTTTCGTGTCTAAGTTTTTGTTTCCAAGATTTTGCACATTTTATACTTAAATGTGAATCTATTGCGAAATGAACCATCGTCTTCAAATCTATTTCGGTAAGTTTACATGCGGTTCATTTAACTGATAGTTTCCTCCTGATGATTCCATCCTACGCAGATCGTTTTGTGACGGTGACAAAGTCCTTCTTAGGTAACAAAGCTCGCCGTTTACTCCCACGTGACGTCAGTGTTAGGCTGCTAGATTTGCGGAGCTCCTGTACAATAAAGGATTCGGCCGTGACCTCTTTACTTTGTAAGGGTTAAAATGTCAAACAATGCTGGCATAGGTATCGCTTTGAACGCTCTGCGACGTGCGGTTGTTGGGTGAGATGATGCTTCATTAACCTCATCACGTACCGCTGCTTGAATTCGGGAGATGCTGCCCCAGATATAGTCGTCTTTCGTGGTGATTACATGACAAACAGTCTCTATGTTTAATGTGTTTTTGCTCGAAAGTATTTGTTTTTTTAATTTTGATAACCTATGCCCATCCTTAGGACGTAGATTTTGGCGTACTATTCCTTTAACACTAACGCCCCGAGTTCAAATCAATGTCAAAGCAAGACTTTATTCGCTGATTACAATTTTAAACGGTCTTATAGGACCTTGAAATTCGTCAAAAGAAAATTAGAATCTTATTATTTTTATCATCGTTATCTTCAAATAGAGAAATGTTTCCAAATTATCTCTCAATTTTATAAAATTAAAATCTTTAAATTTTGCCGAGTCTATTCTGAAAATTGTTTCAATTTCTGGTCCCTGTTTTTCATATAAATTGTTTGTTTTCGTCTTCTGTGGCCAGATTGAAGTCAGTCTAAAGACAACTGAAAAAATTGTGTTATTTAATGTTTAATGCTGTCAAGTTTAATAATTATTGTTTTCTTATTTTTTACAGGTAAGAAAGTATCCTGTCCCTGATAAACTATTCCAATTTCTGAGTCTCGTTGTAAGTAATATTTTGATATTTCTTTGTATGTTTATAACGTCTTTGAGGTATTTTGATGACATGACAAATCGTGAAGAAAGAAGTTCTAAGGCATGCTTACTTCATACGACCTCCATAAATCCATAGAGTTACATATCGGAAACAACATTCTGACACACTTTCAAAGACTAAGACAGCACTACTCCATGATCTCATCCTAATGTGCCTTATTAATGCAAAGTAAATGCTAAGTCCTAATCATTCATGTAATTTCATTTAGAATCAATGTGTGAACTACTATGGCGGTACATTTTACCTGTTAAGGATGTTAAACATGGAAAAATTTCTACATTTACCACATTTGTTAACTTTTGCCAATCTTATGGTGTTTTTATATTTTTTGATACTTACATTTTGTCAGTGTCTTAGAAAGCACTTGGAAGTCGTTAGGGAAAGTTACATTTTCATAAATATCAAATTGAAAATTTGTTCCAGTAATGCATAGATGTATGAAATCCTTATCAAAATAATCTCTGTTGTTCCAATGCGCTTCTTACCAAAACTTACTAACTTCTTGCATTTGATAAAACATTGTACAAAGTATATTATCAGTGTAATTTTAGATAACCTGCGTATATCTTACTTTCTATCGCGTAGAAAATCATCATGCGATGCTACAGTTACAGGACGGCTGTCGACGCTACTGTTCATCGTAAATAATGTATATTACTTAATAAAAGTAACGCTCAACTCATAAGCAGTTGAAATTATTCACTTGAGTAATTGGTAAAATTTTGAAATAGCACAAATAGTCAAATCGATAGTATACTGTGTACTTTTGATGCTAACAAAATTCTAATGTAACCAATATAAAAAACCGCACACTATTTGAGAGACACTTTCTAGAATTTTCTATAGGAATTACAGTTATCAAATTTTAATGGATTACTTCTGCTTTCACTTCGTGGAACCTTAATAGTGAATAAATATTTCGAAATATTTTTTCTTTCTTTCATTTCCTGTGGAAATCAAGATATTTCGGAGAACTGGTTCGCCACGAATGAGTTATCAAATATTTTAAATCAGAAATAATAGCAAAACGCGACGGACACACAAAAGACATGATTAATTTTTAATTAATCTAATCTTATGGCGAAAGAAAGTTCGAAAGACTTTTTGATTGAGAACGAGACTGTTTATTGCAACTTTTTCGGATGATAGCACTTAAACTTCTGCGGGTTCTAAGTACCTTCGTTAGATTTGTTTTTAACCTTTGTAAATATGATCATGTTTCTAAATTTCGTTGCCAACTGTCGTGGCTTTCTCCAATTAGAATAAGGAATTTCATGCTCGGATCTTTTCTTTTCTCTATGTTTTCGGAGCCGAGCTATATTTCTGCCCTTTTCACTCGCAAAAGACAGCTTTCTACTAATTCTAGATTAACAAGAAGTGGACCCTAGCAAATTACATATCCTACTCCTCGTTCAAACATTTTCCTTGATTCATTTCAGATTTAAGGCTCAAAATTCTGGAACTCTTTACCCGACTCTATAAATTATTCCGGATCGGTGAGAGTTTTTAAGTTAAAATTATCCAACTATCTCTTTGCTGATGATGTTTAAATGAGTATTTTGTGTTAGACTAGTTGCGTCTAGTTTTTTTCCCTCTCTTGTTGTCTGTCTTTAAGTTCTAAATTCTCTGTTAATCTTTGTTGTGTTTTACTCCATTTTGTTTTTGTGTATTTCCACAAATTTTTGTATTTCTCAGTGCATTTTTTTTCTTCTGTTTTTCCATGCATTTTTGTATATTTGTCGTGATCCTTTTTAAACTTTTTGTACTCTGAGCATTTTAGTATGTTGCATTGCTCTATGTGAAGAGTATATTAATTTATTGTTATTATTATTATGTTCATAAAAGACGCTATTCGTTAAAAAAATCCGAATGGATTTCACGAGGACTTAGACCTTGCGGTAGTTTTCAAAGCATTGTTAATGAGCATTTAAGGATCTGATGAGGACCGATTGTTTTTTTGCGAACTGACATTCATCGACGTCCTTTTTCCTGCGGAAGCCTTTTTTCCCGTTCTTCTTTTGTGTCGTTACAACTTCAATCGCAGCGTTCCCTTTTTAAACATATTAGGGTCGAACGATGGGGAAAAAACAAATAATCCCATCTCATCCAAACCATTGAGCGGGGCTCTACTGCTCGAATCCTTCGATTGTTTCGGTCAACATTCCCGTTTAACGGGGCTTTGCACACAGTTGAGTGAGGAACGCTCTTTTTATATTATTCTCCAGCCTTGGAAACCTTTTAACGCCCCTTCTTCTCTGTCCGGAGGCACACGACCCACTCTGAGTTCTCTCTCGTTTTTAGCGCGAATCAATCTCTTCATCGCCTCCGCTTTCTTCTTCACGTAACTAGTTCAAACCGTCTCGGACGTTCAATGCGTCACCCGGAGCCAGAGGTAGAGGGACCGCGCAGTAGTCCAGAGGTGGGTATTTCTTTAGGGATTTCGGTGTTCCTTCCGTTCGAAATGTGCGTTTAATAACCCTTTCCGGTCCAAATTTTGAGAGATTATCGAAGTAATTTATTTTTTATGCTGCTATATTTTATATTTTATGATGACCAAAGGTCTTGACAAAGGTATCGGAAAAAGGTTGGTGAAATCCTTGGTTTGGAGTGTGTTTCTGTATGGGTGCGAAACGTGGACTTTGAGAAAGGAAGAAGTCAAACGTTTGGAGGCCTTTGAAACTTGGGTAGGGCGTAGAATGGAAACAGTTAGTTGGGTTGATAGAAAAACAAACACGGAGGTTTTAGAGATGGTTTGGGAGGAGAGGGCTTTAATTGACGAGATTAAGCATCGTCAGAAGAAATGGGTGGGCTAAATATTGAGGGGAGTGGGATTGGTGAAGGTTGCAATTGAGGGGAGGGTTCAGGGGAAAAATCTGATGAGAAGACAGAGACATAAGACGTTGGATGACATAAGAGGTGGGGTTAACTATAAGGAAATGAAGGAGATGGCTCTTCATAGAGATTTTTGATTGTACACTCCTGGCCAAAATTAACGCAGCGCCTCCCATGCGATCCTTACGGCCGGTGCTGCGTTAATTTTGGCCAGGACTGTACATGAACCTACCGAAAGGTAGAACACTCGTGATGATATATGTGGACTCTAACATTTTTAATTACCAAACTAGTAGAATTAAATCGCTTATAAATATCTCGATTACTTCTCAAATTATTCCATTTTGTATTATTATGTGTTTAACCCGGACACCCCGTATACTTTTAGGCCTTATCTAGGCGTCATACTGGTGCGTATAAATGGTAATATTTTATGCTTTCAGTGATTGAATGCTAATATTTACTTATACAATGAGCTTGAATCAGTCAATCATATTTTAATATTCGAGAAAAGGAGAATTGCTATATCTCGTTGATAGGATATCAAAAGAAGAACAATGTTACAAGTACCTAATATTTTGATCGACATGGAATTTAACTCAGCACGAGAAAAGTTGAGCCTTGACCCTTTCTGGTCCAAATTTTAAAAAAGAATCTAAGAAATTTCTTTTTTCTCTTGAAAGGCCCTGAAGGTGTTATATATATTTTTCAGAAAATCTTTACTTCGTTCGTACATTATTAGAACTAAATTCCAGATATGGTTCCAAATGGAATCAAGTTCAATTTAGGGGAATCCCGGATAGCCATGTGGGCCACGCGTTCTCCTTTGTCGAAAGCGGTCCCGGGTTCGATTCCCGGTGGGAGTCCACGAAATGACCTACAGGTAAGCTGTGGAAGTACTTTTAACAATACTAACTAACTAAAAGTTCTATTTAGCGAAATATTTTCCAACTTAAAGCCTTAAACCTACAATGTTGAATGTTATTGAAACAGTTTTAAAGTTTTATGCGTAAAAAATTCCACTAACAGTCAGTTTTTCTGTAACGTAAACGCCACCAACGGTACACCCTAATTACAGCTCGCGAGCAAGAGTGTAGCAATCTTCATTTACAGCTGGGGACCAAGGTCATAATATTATAAACTATTATATTATATAATTATTTTATAGTACTTTGAGCCTAAATGGAGTCAGTGAGCGATAAGGATGCTAGAATAAAAGAAGCGTCGTGATTTATTCATGTAAACTCACAGGACCGGAAAAGGTTAGATAGTTTTTCCCGATCACGGTTATTTTATCACGCTAAGATAAAATGGAATTAATACCATATGGTATTTCTTGGCGATAAAATTAGTTTTGTTAGAGGTTTAAAGTAAAGGGAATATTTTAGAAGGGTGCTCCATTTTGTTATATTAAGCAATTTTCAAATTAATTCGCAAATATTAAACTATGAACATCAAAATAGAATCTTATGAAAGATGAAAACAATTTAATGACGCTGCGTGAAATTTTGCCAAATAAATTTTCTCATCGGCTTGAAGTTGAGGGATTTCGCAGGAAATTGAAGTCTAGCTATTCCTCGTTTAATCTGGTCAATTTTAACTTCCTTTACAATTTAAATTTTCAAAAATGATATGCACATTGCATATGTGATTTATTCCGGAGTGATCATGCTAAGTTTCTAAATCCGAGCTAAAAATGCTTTTTTCTATTCTGTCCCACGGTGCGACGCGTCCCCCGTCGCGACGGGGTGGTAGATTCTAATACTGGACTATCCCAGATAAAATGGATCCTACGCCTGGCTAAGTGTGCTTGGTCTATGTGTGCTTTGTTGGCGTGGGAATGTTTTCCAAATATTAACATAAGATTAGATGTTCGGAAGCGCTGTTCCTCTTTCCTTTGCAAACTCCTACCCAGTACATAAACTTTCCTAAGTTAGAGTGATAAGTTCAAGGAGCTTTCTCGCATCACTTTCGAACAATTGTACTTAGTAGATAGATTGAAACTTTAAGCTTACTTTCCTTCAAATATTATTTTCAGTGATTTACTCCATGATTTTTGCGATGCATGCCAACTTTGATAGATTCCGGAGAAGCTTCATAATAAATGTCTGACAAACACCCGTTTCAGTGAGGAAATTACTTTTCTATGTCTATAAAAAATTGGAAAATTCTCCTCTATATTTCACTGTAAATCAGTTTGATCCTAGTATAAGTAATAGTGATATTTTTACATTTTCTACTCACGCCCTCTGTACGGACATATATTTCTTAGATTTACAGTTTAAAGAGGAGAAAATACGCCGCAGTGTCGGTTCTCGTTGTATTTTTAATTGTTTATGTTGAGGGTTATTTGTATGGATGTAAACTCAATCCCAATTTAATTATTCTATTTCGATGCAATTCATAGAGTTGTGTTTTAAGATTTTGATTCTTCAACTCAACGAGTGGAAAATTCGAGGTTCAAAGCGGAGCAACGCAGAATTACGAGATAGGATTTTCAGGGCTCATGTAGTATATATGCATTTTTGGCGAAGTTGCATATTATTTTTTTGTTTCCTATGCATTCTTTGGTTACGATTACTTTGTTTTACTTGAGTATTACTTTTCCATGAATATAATTGATGTACAATCGCATCTACTTTTACGTTCAAAAAGTTCCTGAACTTATTTATTCCCGCGAAACCGCCGAGCAGGAGAAATGTGAAATTCTATTGGTAGATAGGTGGTAGGTAGCTGTATCCACATTATGTGGCGCTATCTATCACCAGAATTTTACATATCTCCTACTCGGCGTTTTCGCGGGAAAAAATAAGCTCGGAAACTTTTTGAACGTAGACTATATCGTGCGAGAAAAATACATTATGACTATAGATCCGATTCCAGACGTATAGTCTAGTGAATAAAAAGGGAGCGAAGAGTAAAGAGTATTCATCAAATTAAGCTCGTATTTTTTGGTAACTCTTCCATCGAACTTGTATAAATCTTCTAGAGACAAACAAAGTTGGACTTCAGTTGTTTTCCGTTCGAATTTCTCACCCATTGGGGTTGATGTCCTTATTTCTTCCGAAGGTGTAATATATTCCGAGGCCGCAAACGGAATTGCATGTATAACATCAAGAGTTTTTCAAATAGTTATTGTTCTCTAGTTGCGGTTCCCGGATATAAATAAAAGTGAGCTATTGCAAGACAGTATCGATGTTTTTAGTTTCACTGCTCGTATTTGTAAAATAAATATGTACCGATTGCCGTACATGTGGAATTGTAATTTGCGATCCATCCAATAGCAGCGTAAACATCCTCATTGTCGATCTACCTATTTAAGCAAATCTGTTTAAAGATTCGTAAAATTACCAACGTTAATGACTCTTGTAATTTGTCATTTTTTATTTTCCAGTGAAATCTTTACTGAATAAGGAATCAAATTCAAATAACTGGATTTGAGCTATGACAATAAATCCGTTTCCGACTTCATAGTCTAGTTCGGAGGTGGGGAGCCTACGGCCTTCAAGCCACCCGTTGCCTTTTTAGTATTAAGTGTAGCATTTTTATAACTCCTTGAATTAATCACCCGTTTTCTAATTATTTAGTTTTCCAATCTTGCCGATGACACCAAGTGAAAAATGAAGCAGGAAATGTTCTCTCACAGTTTTCCCAACAAATGTACTTGTTTTTCATATAAAATTTCGCTGTGTACCTATTTGAATGTTGTCAACATGCAACGCGAGTTACCAGATGAATGAGACTGTTGGATGGAATGAAATGCGATGGAAAAAGGTTCCCCTCCCATGATCAAGTAAATAAAAAATTAAGAGAGATGTAAGGCACACTGAATTTTGCTCGCTCTTGCACGTTTTTTTTACATCCACACCTCTCATAATTTTTCCATCTTTTTCTATTTGTACGTATGGTATTTATATTTTTATTAATATCATTGACGATAGGTGGGATGACAGAAGAGACTCCTCAGTCTCAATTTAGCCTTAATCAAGGCCTTACGACAGTCTTAGATCCTAGGACCTTACTCTTTCTCTTATTCTGATATTTTTATGTCATATTTTTCTATGCCGTCTATGTTTATATTTCTTGTTATATCGCTGTACCAAGCTATGGCTAAAGTAAGCCACTCTTCACCTAACTTCAGATCTGCGAAACTTACAGATAGTTCAGTAATTTTTTATTGGAAAAGCAGGTTGAGGCGGTATGCTTTTTATTTCATAAGTATTTTTTCTTTAGCATAAGCTAAAGTGTAGATAGCTTAAGTATCCGTCGTTGTCTCTAAACGTTTTGGCAAAACTGCCCTTAGTAATTCTAAATCTGAATGTACAGGGTTATTAATTATCACGCTTAGAAGACTTGAGCCATAGCATAGACTTTTATCAGTGTTTAAATAAGGGAATACTGTATTATTTTCTTCGGCCACGTGTTTACGCATACGGTCACTCGGTAAAACCGTAGGGAATATGCAACCCCGTAACGACCCTCCCATTGTATCCCTCAATCCTTCTTCCAGCTAATCCTTCCTCCCCTTTTATCCTTCTTAATTGCGTCATCCCTTTCCTCCTCAACCACACCTTCATCCCCTTCCGTTTACCTTGTATTTTCCCTCGGCTACACCCAATCTAGCGTTTTAATTAATCTCCGGCCACCCCCTTTTACGTCCCTCACCGCGTCCGTCACACTCTTCCTGTCCTCGCGCATTCTCTTCCCCGTAAACATTCAATTTTTCCGGGGTGATGTCGTAAAGGCCCTTTAATGTCCCTCGCATCAAAACAGTCGGACCTCGGCTGTTATTTGCGGAAGTAATTTAAGACGCTCGTCTTAAGTTTGGGACGCTCAGGTTTTTTTGGAGATAAGAGAGTAATTACTGTCCTTTTTTATTCGCGAAGGAGGGATGTTATTTGAAGAACTTTCTCCGGGAATGTTCTTGGTGTCTTAAGGATCTTAGAGAAGTGGATGATTTTTTCTGATAAACATACTTGATGGAAAATTTAACGGCTTCAGTGCAAACTAGTTATAAAGTTTTTAAACTCTGGATTATTTTTAACATTGCATGCATAATATTACAATTCACAATTCTCGTTTTAGCACATTCTAACATTTATAGCAACAAACGTATCGATCTAGCTATTCTATTGGAGGCATGTAACTTTTCTCTTTTATTCACAGTACTATCTAAGATATTTATAATAATACCAGGAACTTTGAAAAATCTTGGATCACCTTGGACCACGATTGTATGTTTTTTGTAATTATGAAGTATTAAAATTATGGAAGATATACATTTTTGTTTTTCCTGGTATTGTAATTACTAATTGTTTCTATTATTGAATGATGAATTGTGATGTGTATTGTATATGAAGGGAGTAGCAGCCACCAGACTGTGGAGGAATTTTGTAAATAAATATACGTACTTTCCTATTCCCACACGATTCAAAAACACCAATTTCAATACATATTTTCGCACATTCTGGAGATGTGTCAGTGTTCATATTTATCTAGGTGTCATTCTGGTACGTACAAACGGCAATGTTTTCTTGCTGTCAGGAACTCAAAGTCAAGGTTTACTTATGCGATGAGTTTTAAACAGTCTTTCATATCACCCACGATCATTATCTTTGATAAAAGGAGATACGCTTTATCTCATCGATAGGGCATCAAAAGAAGAGCAGTGTTTCAAGTAACTAATATTTTCATTGAAATTAAATTTGACGGGATGAGGAAGCCTGAGCCTTACACCCAAAATTAAATAAGTAGCGATAAATAGTGACATTACTGGGACTCGAACCCAGGTCTCCTTCTTTAAGGATTCTAACCAATTAAGCTAACATGCCGCGTCAATCCCATTTTGGTTGAAGGGTTGCTATATGAACAAAAGTGTGGTACTCCTCCAGAATCTTAATTATGCCTACCTCAGAATTACTAGAATGTTACTAATACAGGGTGTCCGGGTTAAACACATTATAATACAAAATGTAATAATTTGAGAAGTAATCGAGATATTTATCAGCGGTTTGCTTCTATCAGTTTGGCAATTCTTTATCAATGGCCTGCCATGCCATTATGCAGAAGCTGTGAGGCATTTCTTTGATAGTGAATAACCAGATCGCTGGATTGAGAGAGGTAATCCATCGATTGTTTGGCTCCCTAGAAACCCAGGTATGAGGCCACTTGATTTTTTCTGTGGGTGTTTATCAAGAATCAAGTGTACCAGACACCATTTCGTAATCTATCAGAACAGCGCCATCGCATTCCTGCAGTTATTGCAAATGTTACGCCTGCCATGCTGCAAAACACTTGGAGAGAGTAAAACACAGATTTAGATGTGTTTCTGCCGCTAATTCTGCACAAATGGTGGTGTATTAACTGTGTAAAGAAACATTTTGAGTTACTTAACTTCTAGAAGCAAACCATCAATAAATATCTTAATTAACGCTCAAGTTATTATGTTATACGTTTAACCCGAAAACCCCTTATAAGAATAACTTAGCGGATTCTTTATTATCACAAGCAAAAGGAAGGGTTGTAAAACATCTTAAGTGAGCATTATAAACTGTACAATATCATGCAATATATCCGTTTTCTCAGTGCCAGAGAAACAGCCCCCCGTTCGTCTTTGTCATTTTGTATTCAGCATGCGAGGGATTGTGATGTTCTTGATTGCGCTCACCCGAAATTTTGGATGCGAAAATAGAGGAGATCGTGTACACAGAACAGTAACTTCATTAGGTATTTCCCCGCGTCTTGAAAGGAGATAAACGGCTCTTGAGTCGCGCATGAATTTGCCGCTTCGAAAACAAGGACATGAATCTAATTTTAGCCAGGCTCTTATTTTTCGGTCCTCTTTGAACTAAACTTGCGCTTTCGATCCATTAGTCGTCTTCATTACCGTCCATTCAATGTTTCTTATACACTGACTTGTCATAGCGACTAAACTAACTGATTAACGTTTGTTGTTTTCAAATATCTTTTCTGTGTTCGAGAGCTACAGCTTGTGAAGGGTTCCAGATCGTTTCATTCAAGAGAATTTTCACATTAGAGACGTTTTCCTCGAGTACTTTCACTCCAGAGACGTTTCATCAAATGTATATTTTTCTAATGGCACTCAATAGTGAATGAAACTTCGGGCTTATTTATTTTTCTGAGTGCAATATATATTAATCTTGTTTGCATATTTGATTAATACTTTCAATTTATGTTACTTTTATGTAATATAGTATTAGTGAACTTTGTGAAACTGATTTCAATAGAGTGAAATGTATTTTCTTTTGTTTTTATTTTTTTCTTGGGCAATAGATAGGATCTTTATCTATTTCCTATTCTATAGGGGATATTTATCTATCTGATATATATTATATTATTATTAGTTTATTATAGATTTATTATATGAAGCTGGTAATAATATTGTCATATTTAATTTTCTGTGATTAGTTTTACATATATATGCACACCTATACATACTAGGAAAATGGCATCTTAATGCCCGTTTAATAAATCCAATATTTAGTAATTTGTAACTAATATGTTTACATATATAATAAGTAAGTAATAATACATTGTATACATCTCTCGTTCTTCCTTATAAAGCTCAAATTCCACAACATCTCGGCCACCACTGTGGATTATAATCTAATTGCTGGGTTGGTCGATCGTTAGTGAAAGAATTCTTTGAGAATTAGAAAAAGAACTAATATTCTATTTTTGTGATCTGTATAAATAACATCGTCTAACTTCAATTGGGACCATTTAAAGTAGCTCAGTATCAGGCTTTTATGATCCTAAAATTAAAATTGTAGATCGTATGTAAGAACTTAAGATTAAAAAATAAAAATGTCCATAATTATGGATTTTACGAGTAGTACTCCTAAAATAATTCTTACGAAAACATTCTGAAGTCAATGTAAATTAATTTGCCGGACTTCGAGGAAAGACTTATTAAAGAAGCGAAAAAAGACATGGTAATATCCAAACAAATTTGACACATTACAATGAATCGTAACAACAACGTAGAAAAAGTATAAATAGAAATAAGAATGTGTATACATTTTAACGAAGCATCATGGAAATGCAACCAAACAATTGTGTAATATGAAAAAATATAATTAAAAAATCTGATGTGGCCAGCACATGACTTTCTCCATATATAAGATGTAAATATTTATCTACGACAGTATTTTCGAACTCTATATTCAATCTAAACATGGAAGATAAGTGATTAATTTATATCATATTATCTTTTACGTCACAAACATTATAAATAATGTTTTTCGGGACATGTTCGATGAAAAACGATGAAATTGGCCTTTCGCACCCAGCGCCAGAAATGAAATTTGGTGTTGATACAAAAAATAGTTTTCACGTAAGAGCGCCCACAAAGTACATAATCAGCTACTTCCGGTTAATCAGTATTTCACGAATAACTCCTATTCAACCGGTGATACAAAAATATGTTAAATACAAAAGTTATATTAAATAATATTTTCTAAAACTTTTATAAGTGATAGAATATACCTACATATAATATTTACGGAGATATTTTGCAAAAACGGAAATATTCTTCGAAGAATAAAGCTCGACTTCTGGTTTACCGATTTACTCCAAAAACTAATCAACTTTGACAGCACATACCGCAGTGCTAGATAAGAAGTTTGGTATTGATACCATTAATAGTTTTAACGTTAGAGCGCCCACAAGCACACACACACATACACACTGACATCATTCCGAAAATGGTCAAAACGTGTTCTACGGACCCCAAAACATGTATTTCCGTTGAAATCTCGAAGTCGATTTTTTTCATGAAAACAATACCTACTTTTTCTATACTTCGTATATGGAGAAAGTAAAATTGTAAATTTATATATAAATAAGAGAAAGTAAAACTGAAAGAAAAATAAAGGAAATTAAATGAAAAAAAACATAAAATAATTAAATAAATAAAATAAAAATATAATAATAAAGTAAAATAAAAAAATTAACGAATAAACAATAATGATGGGAAAAAAAATATATATATACACTCATAGTATCAACGCGTATTATTCTTTCTTACGCTTTCGCACAATTTGTTTTTACGAACTCCTTAGGAACTACCATTTGGATAAACATCCGCTTGTGAAATATAACCAAATTATACATTGAGTTAAATATCTTTAGAGAGCTCTTGGGTGAAAAATCATGGGCGTAATACATCAAACTTCCATTACAATCGGATCAAACGTCCTACCATCTACATGGGGATTACTAAATGTGGGAATATCTTATGTTTATACACCCGCTCAGCTAAGTACGGGAAGATATGCTTCAGATAGCCCTTTTGACATTTAGAAATTTTGGAGTCAGCTATAATACTCGAAGTAAAGTATGCGTAACATACATTTGCATGAATATATTTACTGTTATGTTAAAACGGCGTTGTGAAGCAAAACATTAGGTCAGAATACCTTGATACATGAATGCAAGTTGTGCTGGAATCGAAAGAGCTCGCACGTTGAAGCACTATTCTTCCACTTTTTTGAAAATAAATAAACTCTCCTGTTTGTTTACCCTAACTAATCTCTGATATGAATTTTAAGCCATAATGCGATTTTATACTGCATAAAATCAGTTAGTTGTCGTTTACTTTGCCTCCCAGAGTATAGCTAATAACTGTGTGTATTATTTGTAGCTATCAGTATTACCCAAACCGATGTTCTGCGGAACTGGAGAAAGTGAATTCATTAAATGATAAAATTTACAATGCTCTTCGACTGTACATAATTCTGGAGTTCATTTAATAATACGTATTTTTCAGTTTTCATAAGATGATTCAGCCTAGATTATATATTTCTCCTTGAGTCTAGCCTAGCGGATTGGAAAGAAGTAGGTTGTTTGTAATAGCTGATGCTTTTTAGGAAATTTTCACTTAAACATACCATTAAATAGTAAAATTAATATTTACTGTATTATAGTAAACATATCAGACATCTTGGAAGGACTCACTTAGTAAATTTCACAGTGAAACTATCAACGAATGATTTCATCGAATACCAGCTGACATTCTGAAGATTTTTACCCGTTGACGAAACTGGCTGTTAATAAATTCTTTATGAAACTTACAAATTATTTTCCTCTTCCAAGATACTATTATATACCAATTTCTCTGAAGATATTGTTACATGCAAATCAGCTTTAAAGTAGCACAACTGTATTTGGCTGATTAATTAGTAGATAGTACAAACCAAAATGGAAAAATTGGAAAACTTTGGATATATTGAATTATCTATTGATCATTAAGGCGAATGAAGAAGAATGTAATATTTATTCAAAGGTAAGATTAGTAAATATTTTAGGCGAATTAAATAACTAGATTCAAATATCTTAATGTTGATGTAATGACATTATCATTTCTTTATTTTAGCATTACCCACTTAATAAATGGTTACGGATGGATATAGCCGTAGTAGCACGCATGTTTTGAAGCACCAAAGTATGTTAAACTATGAAAGAAAAGAGAGGCCAGACAAAATACCGATCAATGACTTCATATAAAGTGTCTTGTTTATATCATTTATACCTATCATTTAGCTCCTTCCCTTTCAGATAACGATTAATTACATACTATAAAAATTGCTATGTTACTCAACTGAAAATATTTTAATACAGTTTATTACGCCGTTATTAGACTCATTCCAATATTCTTACTTAGCTGAATATAAAATTAATCAAAGAAGCTTTGACTTTGTGGAACTCCATCCTGGTAATTGTGAAGGAAATTACTTAGCAATAGTTCCTCTGTTAGACAGTGGAACTATTGATAAGTTATTTCATTCCCAATTAGATGCATATATTCCTCGACGCCAGAATTTTAGATCTCTTGTATCTTGTATGATTGAAAGGTCGTTGAGAAAACTATTCGAATTATGTGGAAAGTATTTATTCCTGTAAGAGAAGTACTTGAATTTAAATATAATATAATAAATGTATTTCAGTCCCTTCGATTTTGTATGCTCTCTTTCAAATTTATATTTGACAACTGCTCTTATACTCGCTCTAAGTTTCTTCCACTTTCCCTTTCTGGGTAAACAATTTTAATTAATTCTTGACTCCATTATTCCTTGATGCTCTTTGAAACCTTTTCCCTTCTCTTTCATATGAGTTTTCGCTTTTACGATATCAATCAATCAAATGATAAAATTCAGCGAGTCTTCTATTCTGGCATACTCCATTCAGTGAGTTAAAACCACTCTTTAAACAGAGTCCTCCCACCAGTCTTTTGCACACATTGTTCTGGCTTCCATTCAGAATTTGCGGACATTTTCCTGCTAAAGACCACTGCCATTCATCCTTAGAGTGCTGAATAAGTCCGATTCACGAATCCACACTATCAACTGGCCTCGAGAAAATAAATCTTTTTCAATCCGCGATGTGAATTTCCCGTAATTTTATCGCTGATTTATTTCCACGTGGTACTCCTTTGGAACTTAAAACTTTAGTGCAAATTATATCACAAAATCGTATCCTTTTCATTGTTACATTGTTCTTTTATAAAATTATGAGTGCATCATTCCGTAGAACTTATAGCTCCTTGTGCAAAGTATGGTTTTCCAGCTTTCAATAACCTGACTAACTCTGAATTTTACGATTAATTTGTTAGATATTGAAATCATTTTATTGCAACTTATGTGTAAGAGAATCGCATAAGGTGATTCTACCATTTTATGGTGTGCACAAAATAACAATAAATTTGCAATAGGTATGCATGAAGACATGATCTATGAACCAATTATTATTTTTTTAAATTAAAAGCATAAAAAATGAATATTTTTTACAAAAAAATATATACAAAATAATACTTTTAGCATAAAATTCAATAGAAATATTTTTCAAATAATGCATTCATTCAATTTGTATTTCAGTCTTTTATAAAAATTTAAAAACATCAGTCCAAACATACCAATGTGGATCATTTTTAAATGCACTCTTAGTTTTGCCTATTGAAAAGCACTTTACTGAATCTCCTCTTCAGTTTGCCATCTCCTCTTTCCATTCCAGTTTCCTTTCCTTTTCAATATGCTCCGCGTAAGAAGGAAAGAGAGAAAAGAGGTTTATAAATAAACGTCCTCAGAGAGAATTTCCAAAGTTCTCTCTCACCCGTGGACGCTTTTCCCCCTGTATTTTTACTCTCGGAACTCCTTTTGTGAGCAAAGAGGACCTTTTTTACGAATTGCCCATTTTTGTTTTAAGTGTTTTTCTCCAAGAGGGAAACAAGAGTCTTCAGTGGGACGATAACTCATCCCTCTTTTCCTCGTCTCTTCGCGTCAAACAAGATTCTTTTTACCTAAGTTTTTCTTTTTATAAGCTTCGCGTGTCTATTCTATGGCACTTGTGTTAACGCATTACAGTGTATTTGCTTGGAAATAACACTTAGGGAAATAGAGCGTGATTAAATAAGTTGATAAGATAGATTAATTTCTTGGGAGGAAGGATGCAAATATGAGGTTTGTGAAAGAATTGCTTTGGCCAAGGAAGCCTTCATGAAGCGAAGAGAATTGACGACCAAAGGTCTTGATAAAAGAATCAGGAAAAGATTGGTAACAAAATCAACGGAGGATGGCCTTGTTTTGTGGAAATCTATCCCAAGAAAATAAATGGAGCGAGTACTTTTTTCACAGTTTATTTTAAACGACCGTTTCAACCGGAATCATCGTCATGTTCAGGATGATTCGTTGAAAACGATCGTTAAAAAAAATAAACTGTGGAAAAGGTATTCGCTCCATTTATTATCTAAAGATTGGTAAAATCCTATGTTATGAGCGTTTTGCTTTATGGGTGTGAAACGTGGACTTTCAGGAAGGTCGGAATCAAAGGTTTACAGGCCTTCAAAACGTGGGAATGGCGTATAATGGAAAACGTATATTGGGTTGGGAAGGAAACGAACATAGAGGTGCAGGTGATGGTTAGGGAGGAGAGGGCTTTAATTAAAGTAATTAACAATGGACAGAGAAAATGGGCCGATCAAATATTGAGGACTGCTAAGGAATGTAATTGAGAGTAGAATACAAGGGTAAATACATAGGGAAGACAAAGGCAAAAGAAGTTGAATGACATAAAGGGTAGGGTAAAATACCGTAATCTATTTTGAGTATAATGTAATAATTTTAATTGGCTTATGTCCGCAAGAGGCACAGCCTATGTATTTTCACAGATTATTTTTTTTCACACAAATTATTTTTTGAGAGTTTTATTTGCAAGTAAAAATCATTATCCCGTAAAACGCTTTCTGCTAAATATGGTTATAATCCTTTCCCATATGATATGGCGTAAGTTTCGTTCCCAAATAAGCGTACGAGAAATTACAAGAAATATCAGGAGGTTTCCTCTAATTATCCGACTAATTAAATAAATTTGTCTCGCTCCGGTTGGAATCGATTTATTTCTCAATCTGTTCGCCCAATTAATATTTATTTGCCCTTGGTAGATTTGATTAATTTACTTTGAAATGCAGCTCTTACCTTAATTGAAAAACGCCCACAACGTTTCGTAACAGGTTTAATCTGATAATTTATCAGCTATTTTCGGTTTGAACTCTTTGCGCATGACATGCTCTTGCTCTGAGCTGGACTTGCGTTTAATTTTCGTGTCATTCTAAAATATATACACGTGCCGGAGTCTGGACGAGGAAAATATCCGGTATCACTAGTTTCGTCTCTCTCATTCCTATTCCACTGATCTCTTGCCTAATTTCTCCTTTCCTTCTTTATTTTTTATATTTATTAATTTGTGTGTATTTTCTCCTTTCAAAACCGCTAAGCCCTTTCTGCTAAGCCCTTTTCTGCTTTCCTATTGAATTCTAGACAAAAAGCATCCCAGAGTGGCTTTATTCATACATTGAGTATTTTCACAAAGGTTAAAAGTTGATGGTTAACAGTTAAATTTTGTATTTATTAAGCCTTCTGTTTTTGGTATTTCACCGTTATCGTTCGCTCTATCTATATCGGTCTCACATTGAGGAAAACAGTCCTTTTAAACTCCTTTCCCTTCGTTTTAACGTTGAAAATGAATGACCTGCAAGAAGCCGTTCTTCTCGCCGTCTAGGATGAATACCTCAGCTGACCCGCAAGACCTTTTCACGTCCATTACTTTAAGAGCGGGTCCATTTTCATCCCATCACAGGGCCCTTTGTCTATTTTAGAATTCTTTCCCACAGCTTTTGACGGAATACGGCGTGCTTTCGCTCGTTTGTCTTTGACGAGAAAGGAATATTAAGAATCTGCTTTTTCTCTGGTACCCCGAGTTTCAGTTTCATATCTCATACAACTTAGTAAAACATTTTTCACTAAAGGCAGGCGCACTATCCGCATTGCTTTCCGGGAGACAAATTCCTCTGTAAACGTATATCCTAGAGAATATGTTAGTTTTATTCAAATCTTTACCAGATGTGGATCTAAAAAAGTAAATTTTCAGAAATTGTTCTTTCATCTTCGAATTTTCTCAAACAAAGTTCTTTAAGTTCCAATTAAATGGTATTATCAATTAAAAATGTCATTATATCAAATAATATAAAGTCAATGATAAGCGGAATGTAAACTCATCTGTTTTCTCTTCTCTTACATCCAATTTTTGTTTAAAAAAATAATATTAGCTAAATCCCATGTAACCACATGGAACAAATTACGTAAATATAAAAATAATTCGCTATATGGATACATTTAATCGTTAATACATCAAAAATAAAATAATAATAATAATAATAATATTTATTAATCCAGAGACAAACATAGGCATGTATAGGACAAGTCAATCAACATATTCACAGACAGTCAATACATAATGAATAGAATACATAATGTACATAATAATTTTGGAATAATGAATAATAAAAATTCAATACATAATGAATTACAATAACATAACACACTCAAAATACATGATATTCAGTAGCAATATAGAATTTAATCACATTTTCTTTTCGATTATAAATTCTTCTACGCTGTAGTAAACTTTATCTGTTAAAAATATTTTCATTTTGTTTGAAAATGCATTGATATTACTCTCCTTTATTGAACTTGGTAAGGCATTAAATATTCTAAGAGCCATTACCTGGAAGCTCCTTGCATATAGGCTAAGCCTGTGAGAAGGAGTTCTCAAAGACAACCTTCCTCTAGTGTCATGGGGATGTTCGATTCTGCCAAGTTCAAACTTACTTAAGTTCGATTTAACATACATAGCAGAAGCATAAATATAGGCTGAGGGCATTGTGAGTATCCCCAAGTGCTTAAAAAAGGGCCTACAAGATTGCCTTCTTCCAATCTTAGCAATTACTCTTATAACCCTTTTTTGCAGTATAAAGATGGTTTTCCAATTAACAGAATTACCCCATATTATAATACCATAAGTCATCACAGAATGAAAAGTGGCAAAATATGCAGTTCTCAGCACATTAATGTCTACTACTGAAGTTAATTTTCCTATCAGGTATGTTGCTTTGCTCAACTTTGTTCCAAGATATTTAATGTGGTCATACCAGCTTAATCTTGGGTCAATTACAATTCCTAAATATGTTATTGGGGTTTGATTTGTGTTTTGAGCATTCTTGGCTAGAGAAATTTTTAAACATTGATACTTGCTTTCATTTGCAAAGAGTTGATTCTCATTAAACCAATCAGTAATATTTTTAAACTCTATCTCATTGATTGAATCTACATCCACCTGTTCTTTGCTTTTTGTGAGGATAGCAGTATCATCAGCAAATTGGAAAACGTTTGCTCTACAAGAGTAATGTAGGTCATTTACATATATCAGGAACAGATATGGTCCAAGAACAGATCCTTGAGGAACCCCATACTTAACTAGATTTTTTGGAGACAACTTATTATTTACATGCACACATTGATATCTGTCTTTCAGGAAACTCTCAATGAGATGCAGAGGAGTACCTCTTACACCATAGGAGTTTAATTTTGAGAAAAGCTTGGAGTGACATACACTATCAAATGCCTTAGTTAAATCACTGAAAGCAAGGATAGTACTCTCATTATTCTCTAAAGAGAAGTAAACATCACTAATCATGGACATTACACAATCAATTGTTCCTCTACCTTTCAGAAAGCCAAATTGTGTTTTGCTTATCAGATTATTCAATTCAAAATAGTTATTTAACCTTAAAAGTAATGCCTTCTCTATGATCTTAGATATAATTGGTGTAATTGCTATTGGTCTATAGCTAGATAGATCTTCTTTATCACCTTTCTTAAATAATGGGATGATTTTAGTGAGCTTAAGTTCTTTTGGATAGATACCCGATTCAAATATTTCATTAATCAATCTAGTAAGAGGTTGTGTCACAGTGTGAGATATATTTTTTAATAAATTAGAATTCACCCCATAGATATCGCAGCAGTTGCTGCTTTTCAGACCAGAAATTAAATTACAAATTTCTTTTTCATTGACTGGTTCTAAGTAAAATGATTTTTGGCAAGAAAATTTAAGTTTACTGTGATCTTTACTATGCTGTGGAATTTTTGAAGCTTTTACAAGATTTTCAATAACATTAGTAAAATAATTATTCAAAATAGTTGGTGACAAGCCAGTTGAAATATTCTTTGCTTTATGATTAGTTTCAGTTTTAATAACTTTCCACAAAGCTTTTGTTTTATTATTTGAATTTATAATGAAATTATTATTGGCTTCAATTTTTGCTTTCTTGATGGCTTTCTTATAGTCTCTTTTTAATGCTAAGTATTCAATTTTTCTGTCTTTATTTGAGTCTCTATGAAGATGTTCATAGGCATTTAACAGTCTGTCCCTCATGTGAAACAGATCATCATTAAACCAAGATATTTTACATGTATCAGTCTTAACCTTTCTGGCCTTTTCTGGCATGCAATAATTTAAAAGGTCAATAAATAAAGACCAAAAATCTGAAAAATAATCATATTTCATAGGGGTGTTATAAAGAAATGACCAATCATAAGTTCTTAACATGCTATTCAGCTTGGTAAATGACTCCTTACTTAATTTTCTTGAATAAATAACTTTTTCCTCCTCATTGAAAATAGTTTTTTGTATATTTACATAGCTAAGTAAACCCATATGATCAGATAGACCAGTTGGAACTACAGTAGTTGAAAAGTTAAAATTTGTCAGTACATTATCTATACATTTACCATAAAAGATTTTATGTATACAAACTTCTTTATAAGGATGCCTTTATTTTCATAATTGCTGGTGCTAAGTAATTGTCTCCTCAAAAGAGTTACACAAAAATAAAACGCGCTGTTTGGATACAAATATACGTTAATACGTAGAAAAGAATAGTTTTAATATGTACATGGATGTGTATAAAGATGTTCAAGGCTCTCTGTAATCTATACGCGCGTTTATCATTTTATGACGGCATTTTCAAGAATCAAAAAAATGATACCACGGCTTCATCTTCCCTTGAGAGATATTGCTCTATAGCATCTACCTAAAGGGAAGTAGATAAGGAAGGTGTGTGCGCTCTTTCTAACATGTTATTGACAAAACTTTCTGCACTATCGGCGATAGTTCAGATTTTGAAACTCCAAGCTTTTGGGTTGGTGAGTCTATGATGAGGAGAGGTTCTCCAGAAACATTTACGACTACTGCGCGTTATGGCATTATATCACTGAATTTAAAGCGTCTTTGTCATTAATTTGTAAGTTTTGTGGCGACGACTATGCCCGTTTTGAAAATGAACCTCCTCCTTCAGTTACAACAATTAGTTTCGTAACCTTAATTAGTAGCTTAGAGTAATATAGACCCTACTGGTTTAGCTTCGATAATTATTATAACATAATAATGTCGTTCTCAGTCGTTCTTCTCTGTATTCTCCCATTTCTTGACCTTTTATCACCAAGTAATGTTTGATTTGCAAAATGATTTTTTGATTCTCTGAAACTGTCATTTTGACCAGACGCGACCATATGTGCAGCAGTTTGTCCTCGCCTTGCTTACCCTATACTTGCATGATTTTTTTCATGAAAATTGGTAAAGTTCATTCATTTCTTCTAATATTTATGAAAGATATTCATGGTTGTCTTAGTTTTAAGTTTTTAGAGTAACAAAAGAAATTTTATAATACAAACTTGCTGTAATGATGATGATTTTGTGTTTACGAAACAGTTGCTATTTTTAAATAATAAAATATAAATCTAATATAAGGAATTTCAATAATTAAATTAAGTAAAATTAATGCAATAGTATTGTGAAAACAATTTGATGATAGCAATGTATGCATCTCGGGTCATGAATACCCGACGCGACCATTCGTTTAAGTTTCTGGGTGTGACTTGTTACGTATTAATTGACATCTATTTTAGTGCAATTTGAAATAATCCGATGTGTGTTTATTGCAAAATTCGAAAAACTGCATCCTCAAATGCAGTAAACGTGTAAACGTTTTGTACACTCGATTTTTGTCCGAGTTAAGACCCGATACTACTTATTACATTGCGTCACATAGATCCACTACCATTCTCAAATCATCTCCAGTATTTGCCATGAATTTCTGCAATTCCCTGCTAAGTACAATCCGTGGTGCAAGAACTATAAATAGATTTAAAATTTTATTAGTTGATTATTTGTTTAATCTAGACTGTTTAATATTGTAATATTTCTTTGTTTCGACTGCTATGATTCCATTACTGTGATTCACTGTTTTCCTTAGGTGGCTTGTGACAGGACATAATAGAAATTTATTTAATTTAATTTAATACTTTGATACTTCTCAATTTTACGTCACTTGACCGTTTGCCACCTACCCCGAGTGTTTTTGCTCTCCCGGCGCAGTCTCCCCCTTCACGCAGCATTTCTCCTCCGACGTAAAAACATGTCTGCGACCATAAAGTATTCATAAGGAAGTACTTCGCAACAATCGTAACCGCTCCCGCCGCCTGAACGTCTCCCACAAATCGTACGCGCATGAGGTCGGCAGAGAGCTAGGTGCAGTAGATAAGTCATGAGCCTCTTTATGGCCCTGGATTGCCTTACAGCGACGAAAAAAATAGAGCTCTTCCTCTCTTTTACATCGAAATCGGTGTCATTCCGTCGAAAAATGCGACGATTCGATTACATTTCGCGGGATTTTCCGCTGAATCGTCTCCTCACTCGGATCACAATGGTCCCCATCGTCCCGTCCCATAAAGGCTCGCTGTTTTTCTTTTTTCAGGGAGTTAAATCGAGAAGAAGAGTTGTTCGACACCTCTGGGGGAGCGAAGTATTAATCTAGTGCCACGGGTCGCCGGATTCTCTTTCCCCGCGAGATTATTCATCGGTGCGGACGAGGAAGGATTGTAAATTCGCATTTCGGTGATTCGGAGCGCAGCTAAATAAGGAATTAAATTTTTTCAGCTGATGGATTCCGAGCGTTTGAATAATTCTCTCGGCGGGTGATTAATTGCTCCAAGTGCGATTCTTGTTTTGGTTTCGCTGCTGCGTTTCTTTTTCCTTGTTTATGTAAAAATTATCCCTTTGATGCATGTTCTGAGAGCGTAAAATTAATCTTTAAGTATTCATCCCAAAAGCCGGTTTGTACTCAACCCCCAAATAGTAGCTACCAGTTATTATTTTGATTTGTCAGACAATTGAAATACAGTAGTGCATAGTATAGCAATTCATACAATACTATACTAAACGTCTATTTTGTTAAGTTTGTTAAATTTATTTATTTGGGGTATTTAAAAGTAGCAAGTGTGGAAACCATATTACAAATTGACTTTCCTTACTTATATAACTATAACTGTGGTCATTGCAGACATTGTGTTTGTAAATGGCCAATTTTTTAGCCGACCATTTTTCAAGGTACTCCGTGGGTGCTTAGTTTCCTTTAATACATATAATAATAGTAATAATAATAAACCATAATAGGGCGAGATTGAAACTATTAAGTCTCTTCTTACCTTCAATTTACTGTGAGTAATTGTTTGTTATTGACATAATATATTCACATTTTTCAGGAAGAATACTGACAGTATGTCTCGTTGGATAGAACATAATCATTCTATCATACATTATCACCCAGGTTGCACGACTCTCTTCCCTGGACTCACCACATTACATTATTATACTAATCATTTAAATATCATATTAACAATACTTATAGATTCCTCATATTTTATGAAACTATTAAAGCAAAGTATTTGTGGTACAATACTCTAATATGCTAACACAAATTCACTAGGTTGTGCCTTTTGTAGGCACAAAACACAACCGGGAAAGATAGATGTGTATTTATACATAAATAAAAGAGGTGGGGCCTTCATCTAAATATATTTTTTTAACTCACATATCACTTAACTGTCGCAGAAAATCACTGGCAATAATCATTTAACTCTTCCCTAAGTTCGAGAGGTTTTTTGTTGAAAATTTTAACTCCCATGCATATCACAAATTATTTGTATCATTTTAACCAATGTTTTTGGTAATTTATTAAATTTTTATTTCTTCTATGATGATGATGGTATGTGTATGGTTAGATTTTATATTTTTGTTGCATGTATTTCATCATTTTGAATATATATAGACTAACTACATAAAATTAAGGGAAATGTTGAGAAGGGGGCAGGTAGTCTAGACTCAACCTTCATGTTTCTAAGGTCACCCTGCACAGTTGGACAAAAGTATGTTTGCCACGAATCGGAAGGACGAGATTTTAATACATTTTACACAAACGTAGCCGTTAGATATACGTATAATACGTAAAAATTTTGAAAGCAGAAAAAGAACGAAAATAAGACTTTTAGAAATTATTAATGGGTTGGAGGAATAACACTTCTACCTACAATTTTTGAATTAACCTTTGAAATAACCTATTCTTTGAATATGAAACACAAGCACCTCTTAAAACCTCTTCTTTGTGAACATCCGGGTATTTTTTACAAAAATTTGTCAGAAATATCTACGTTTAAATATAGACTTCATAAAATGGATATTTTTTAATAATGGGCATCTCCATGAAGAAGAATAGATTTAATTAAAAGGCGTCTCAGAGTGAAAGGCTCGTGACAGATGTTCCAAGTGATTGGGAATCGTGAAGAATTCGAATAAAATTCTGCTGAGAGAAAAATCACTCAAAGAATAGTTCCCCTTTGAAGTTTCGAATTTCACGCTGACTTAAATTCGGGAATCCTAAAGAACTCGCTGAAGAATATCAATTAACTAATTACAATAAAGAAGGAAATCCTACTTAATTCCGGTTTCACAGTTTTATTAATTGGAAGAATTGGCGTGAAGTGTTCATTAAAGGTGAGGATTAAAAAAGGTTCAGTTGAAATCTGCTGCATTTTCCATAAAATAAAATCGTTGAGTAAACGAAAATAACTCATAAGTACTTCAGTTTTCTGATTCCGAAGATTTTTAATTACGCAGGTAATCCAGAAGAGAATTTCTTTGTACGCTTACTAATAATTATTTTAATTTTATTTCAAAAAAGACATCTTGTCTTTAATCTTTCGTGGGTAGCATTAGTTGATTCGAATATTTTCTCTGGCTAATTTCTTGGGTTATGTTACTATATTATAAAAATATTTCCACGTAAATAATCGTTGTAATTATGAGTTATCTTTCACATAGATTCAGTGTCCACTCCAGAATTAAGAAGGATCGCATTGATCGCTGTCAAATGCATTTTTAGGGAGGGTCTACCTAGTTAGGCCGACGTTATATTGTCAAAACGGCGTCATTCAATGGAGGACGTCATATTTCCCCTTCCATATTTAGGACTCTGACTCTCTTAAGGTTTGAATTAAATTTGAGTATATTTGGAGAGAATTTCTTTTATGTACTTTATTCTATAAACATTCTAAACTCTAGTATTTTTTCTCTCTTTCTCTCGATGTTACAAAAATTAGCTTCAATAAAATTATTTGTGATACTTAAAATACATGAATGAAAATCATGAAACATTTCAGAGATGAGTTTCACTAAGTGAAAGCTTCTGAACTTGAAACATATTTAAGTTTATGAATTTATTGTGCTCCTTTATTTATAACTATGTTGTAAAAGTTGCATTGCAAATATGCGTCAGATAGGGTGCGATTAAAGGACCAACTATATTAGAGTTCACTGTGATAAGTTATTTTTATATCCTTGATTTAGAATGTATTTCAAGCAAAAACTTTTCTTTCTCCTTCTTTTACTTGGAGAAGTCTTTATGGATACTGTTTAATTAAATACTATGGTATCGACATAATTCAATTGATTATATTTTCCTAACACGGTGAGGCTATTAAATGTTCTATGGAATGCGTGTCTTTAAAAAAACAGGCATTTACCTATAAATACAGCAATTACATAATGCGTATTAACAAAATTGTCTCTTTTTCTTTTTGTAACATCGACACTCATGGCCCTTGAGTCCAAATTTAGATTCACTGAACCACTCTGAGAGTGCTTTAAGGGCCTTCAGAAGGTATTTTAGCATTAAATATTTCTAATAAGTCGTAATTCGATTTGATGGTAACGATTTTCGCTTCAGATCGTCATCTTGCAATAGATGAAACTGCAATGTTTTGTTAAAGTTTTTTCCGACTTTTCCGCAGTATATTTGGTAAGGGTAGGAATTTGTTTTCATCGTAAGGTTGGCATTTTTTATCTTACTAGTCTCATCTCTACTCTTCGCCAAAGCCTCGCTGTCACTTAAAATCCGTTAGGTTCTCGCGTAAAAGTCTAAAGGTAGCACATGAAAATCCCATTTTTTGGATCAAAGCTTGCGGATTCGCATGAAGGGATTTGCGCAGTTTCTCGAACGCTTGGCGATTCTTGGAAGCGGTTTGGATGAGAGATTCCGAAGGTGTATGTGCTAAGAGAGGTGAAGAAAAGACGGGAATTCTCGATAGGAAAGTTAGTTAGTATCAGGTATGGAGAGCAATAAGTCCTACGTGAAATGTGTCTGTTTTCAGTCGTAAATCCTCAAACGAGCTGGCAATCATTCGAAGTGACCTCGCATTTGAATTGCTCTTTCCTTACTTTCTCCCAATCTTTAACCTAATCACATGTATTACCCCTTTTGAAGCAATCCTTGCCTGGTATATCCTTTGAAGTTGTCATGAAATTATTTATTAGATGGAACCTTTTTTGGAGAGATTAGGCTCACTTGGGACTCTCCTTCTCATAAACCTCGTAATATATAATATTATATTAGTATAATTTTAAAATTTTAAGTCAAAATTACCTAAGCTTTCGAAGAACTTTTCATAATACTACTGCTTTACCAAAGAGATATCTATCATCATCATTTACGTAATTTAGCAATATTCCCAAAATCACTGAGAAAAAATGTAATTGGAAAAATATCTCCATCAAGATGTACATTAATTGGTTGTGTATAAAATGTAACGTATGTTTTTATTGCTATTTTGTTCCTTTTCTACGGTTATTTAACCTTTTTTTTTGTTTTGTTTCTGCCTAAAAATTGTAACTTTATAGTTTTAATAAATTTCTTGTAAGAAATTTATTAGAAAACTTCTAAATAAATATCTATATGCATAACCTATTCAAACTACTAATATTCGTATTATGACGCGAAAACACAAATCATATCAATTTTCTGCTTCATTGAAATCCACGGAAAACCTTAGCTGTGTACTCGAAGTAATAATGATTAGAAAACCTTCAAAAATAACGGAACATATCTGAGAAGGTTTTACAATTCGAGAGTGAGATCTTAAATGAGTACGAATAGTTGAAGGCTCTCCAGACTGTATATTGAATACATATTCATAGAAAGATCAGCAAAGGTAGCAGAGGTTATCTTTTCTCCGGGGAAAGCTTGTAAAATCCCTTACACTTTCGTAGTAAAAGCCCAGGGCCCCCATACTTTAAAATGATTATGTGCGGAGAAAGTTTCCCACGAGTTTATCATCCTTTCTTAAGGTTTTCCCTTGTGGAAGTAAAAGGTGAGAACGCCTTTTCCACGTAACTTCTGGCGAAACGTTTGGAAATGTATAAATCTTATTGCAAAAAATTTTCTACCGAAAAAAAGAGCAAGAATATCTTTGAAAACTTTCACTTTCCCAAAACGGATAAAACTGCTACAGTCTAGAGTCGAAACTTATTTTTCACTCCCTTGCAAGTTGGAAGGACTTTTGCAATATTTTTTCCCTAAGTACTTTAGAGAGCTCGTAAGCTGCTTAATGTTCTTTAACTCGTTATGGTAATACAGGTTTTAATAATCTTCGTAGTTAATAATATTAAACCCATAAAGTGCTTCGGAAAATTTCATTGGTTTATCAAAGCTCTAGCTTTAAGGAATAAAATGCTTAAATTTTTACAGACTGGATTATACGTGGATAAACCTGCAAAATACGCTATAGTTTACATTATTTTTACTTGATTAGCTTCTTATACTTTCTCATAAATTTCTGAGAAATAACTTCTCCTGTGCAAGCAGCACGCTTCGTCGTACTTGTTTCATTTTTCCAAAGTTTTTTTTCGCCATTAACTTTAAAGAAAGAATTTTTAGGGGCAAATCAAATGCTAAAATGAATAACTTTCTCCCTAACCACACCCTTGACAATCTAATTATTGCTCATGAGTTTAAATTTCCTATCATTCATTTCATCTCCCCCTTCTTTATTTACTCATCTTTCAGGTATGACTTTCTTCCTTCGTCAGAGAGGAAACTAAAGGTCCGTATTCTTTTTCCTACCAATATGGCTTGTTTTATGTTTTTGTTTGACTCCGATTCTTCCCGTTACATCTTTTCCTTTGATATTATTTCTATTTCTTTTCTTCTCTGATCCGTATTATAGTTGCCTTCTCCTCCGAAATATGTTTAAAGATCTGTTTTATTTCACTATCTGTCCTCGAGTAAATCTCCAGTATATGTCAATCCGATCACGGAATGATATTTCATCTACCGCTTACTTTATTTGTACTGCAGTCCTCACTCTTTTTGTCCAAGTTCATTTGTATAATTTTATTTATCTGTAATTTATGTTATTGGCCTTTCTATAATTATTTAATTTGCAAGTTTATACTTTTATTTCTTTCAATTTATTTCAATTAAAAGTTCGTAGTATTTTTAACATTGTTTTGTTCGTTAAATGAATTGTTTGTTATATATTTTATTGTCGGTGATGCTTTGTAGAAAGCTTTTCCTGTTTGAAGATTGACGTTGAGGTAAAAAAAAAATCATAAATTTTCTTTCTTTTCTGTTTACATTTAATTGCCTCTATAATGGCAAAGCTTACGTAATCAAAAAAAAGTAATATTCGTGTATTTTTAAGGTTTTGATTGAGGGAACTATGTATGTATTATTTTTAGTGATTTGAGAATTCCGTTTCTAGTTCAAGCAAATAGTGGTATCTGTGGATTGTAGCATTCTCGGTTACTTGAATTAAATCTCTTTGGAAACCTTATTCGAATGTATATACTCCAATGTATATCAGAAACATTAAACAGCTTCTTCTTTAACCTTACTATGAATATTATAAAATTGAACTGCTTAAAAGAAATTTTAAGGAATTCCGTCACACAAAACAATTTATTGTCGTGTTGTGTGTTTGTAAATATGTACTATGGAATTGCACAAGTTTATGCTTATTGTTGTCACAATATTTTGTATGACGGAATAAATTATTTCAATGTATTTTTTTGTATGATTACGCCATGATAATTTTATATATTTGCGATTATTTATGTTGCTACCGTTTCACGTTTATCAGCAAAACTAAAATTTAGACCGTATCGAGTAATTCCGCGAACAGTTTGGGATATTGATTAATTATTATTTATTTTTATTGCCAGTAATTATGCATGGTTAAATGTTGATGAACGTTGGAAGGGTCCTATGGTTAAAGGCATGGTTAATAAAGTTTGTTATTTTTATAACTTTTACATTTCCTTAAAATAATTGCTAATATTTAAATTTCCAGTCACCGTCACTATTTGGTGGCTACGATTCCCTTGAGACGAGTCAATTTGCTTGTTTGTTTGGAAGTTATGTGGGAGAGAGAATCGACGGAGCAGAATCTATCTAATTAAGAATACCGCCAATTAATTAATCTCGTCTTTACTATGTGAGCGAAGGGGGAGCTTAAACGTTTGTTCTGGCGACAAGTATTTACTTGGCGATGTGGACAGAGGCTTCGAATTAATTGTAGAAATTACAATTTTCCGCTCATTACTTCGGGCTAGGTTTACAAAATATGACAACATTCAATTCTCCCGAATATTGACGTGTTCAGAAATAACTTTGGCTCCTTATTATGGAATGGTGGGTACTCCTACAGTCTCACTCCTGGAAATTTCATCCTCCAGCTATTCACTTTCGCTTTCCGAGGTGTAACCCGTCCAGAAAGTGCCTTAATCGTTTTTAGACTAAATTAGATTTATATTATGTTAGATTAATTAAACGAGCCTTCTTCTGTAGAATACATAAGAAATACATACGATACACTTTATAGACACATTAAAAAATAGAACATAAAATATCACTATATTAATAAAAAGTAAATATCACAACATATCTGCACACCATAAAATAAATAAATACTTAGAATACATAGGAATAGATACATTTTATTGGATACATAAAATAATAGAGCCTAAAATATCACAATATAATTTTTTTTTCATATATTGCAATATATTTCAATATATCTTATAATAAACTGTATTACTGCACGTGTCATGGTCGATTATGCCAATAAATATTCTCTAGATTTGGAGGCGTGAAAACAATAAGAAAGAGGGGGAAGATTCAGTCTATGCATTTACGCTCGCAGGTATACTATGAGAAAGTACGTACCTTAAACGAAGGCTCTGATTGATGCATGCTGATTAGCGCAAGCTTTTCCTATTCTCGCAGATCTCTGATACTAAAACTCGAGCGGAAATTACATTCCTCGTGGAAATCAGATGACGCCAGGTTCCAATTACCTAGATCTTTTACATTCAGCTCCATCACGCGCTCCTCCCAAAAGGTGCGATCAAATTTGCCTCCATTCCTGAAAGATCTTGAACGTGTTGAGGGGCACGTCCCCAAAATGAATCCACGTCATCAAAATGAATCTACGTTGAGTCGTGTTTTACTCCAGATGAATAGTCGTTAGAAAATAAAATCTACGATTGCTATCTCGACAGCTTAAGGACGTGGTAACCCCTCTTCGTAAACACGTTAAAAATTGTTTTATTTGAGGAATTATTTTTTTAAGATTTGGAAACCTGTAGGAATCGACTAGGTCATATCACTCTATTAACAACATGAATAATTATTGAATTGTCGAATATTAACGTTTGCAATCGAAACACATGTTTCGGCCAATTCGAAAATGAGCGTGAAATATGAAAAAATAGACTCTGAGTTGTAAGTTAAGACAAGTACTTTTATAGATGCCTTGTTTCCGAAGAAAAGAAATCCAATATCCGCGAACGTTACTCGATAATTGCAAACTAATTAAGTTTTCCGAACGTTTACACCCCCTGCCATACGCCGAAAGGTGGCTTGTATGATATTAATACAGATGTAGATTTACATGTAATTTTTGTAAATCTTACAAGAAGGCTTATTGAATGTTACGTTGTCTTCGGAAGTCTTATTAAGAGTTTGTTTTCCCGGACTGGGTGAATGTCAGGTTGATATATTTTCTGCCTCAAGCAAGTTAACTATTGTTGACTGATGATGGAATGAAAAGAATGAATTAGCCCATGAAAATGTGCTGCTTAAACCAAAGTTATACAGAAGTGAAAAATCGTCTCAGCCAAGTCACTATTTTTCCCCTCTGTATTGTTGACTGAAATATCGTAATTGTACCTAATCTTAAATTTTGGAACTGTTTTATTTTGGGATACTTATCGTTTTTCTTCTATAAGGATGCCACCTGCAATACCCTCCAAATTATAGTCTAGACACTTACGTATGATAATAATAATAATAATTTATTTAACACGCACAGGATAAATTCCCATATAGATGTGTTGTATTAGATAAACAATAAATTAATAATAAGCACAATAAACAGTGAGTGAATATGAAAAAATCTTATGTGGCTAGCACATGACTTTCTCCATATATAAGATGTAAGTATTTATCTACGACATTATTTTCGGACTCTATATTCAATCTAAACTTGGAAGATGTATAAGTGATTAATTTATATCATATTAACTTTTACGTCACAAACATTATAAATAATGTTTTTCGGGACATGTTCGATGAGAAACAGTGAAATTCGCCTTTTGAGTCTGCTACAAGCACCATTATAGGATGAATCACAAAATTGATTATAATAGGCGATGGAAACGAAATCAAAATACGAACAAAGATTAAAACAACACACGAGTGACACAAACAATTAACTAAAATAAAGACTACATATTTAAACTGTGGAAAGACTTCCCGTAAACCGATTTACTCCAAAAACTAATCAACTCTAACGACACCAAACAAAGTGCTACATATGAAATTTGGTGTTGATACGACAAATAGTTTTCATGTTAGAGTGTCCACATATCTTGTACGCCATTCTCTTAAGGTAGATAACTTTCTCAGCATGTCAACATATTCTTCCCGACTTGCACATATCCTTCACGTCCGGGATATCCATACATTCCCTTTAAATCTTTAACCTGCTTTCGTCTCCTCTCTTCGTGATCTCATTCGACATTCAATCCGCTTTATCTCGGTCTTTCTTTATCTTTAGTATCTCTCTCCGTCTTCTCATACGCCATCTCAGGCATTCCTCTCATGTCTTTCCTTTCTTTCCCTCTTGGAGAACGCATTACACGCCTTACCTATCAGTCTCTCAGAAATTCTGAGTATACAATACAATTCTTCTACATCCCAATATTAGGATGCGGCTCCCTGGCTTGCTAGATAATCTCCAATCAGAAGATTGTCCGATAAACAGGCGCGCTTGTGGTAAACAGGCTAAAATACGCCTAAACTTCTCGGCAGAGGTGCCTTCTTTGGTAGCAAGAGATGCGTCTAATAGTATAAGGTCTTTATAACAAGCAAAAATATGTCAAAGAAAGCTGTGTATAACATGGAAATTATAAAAGCAATGATAAAATAAAATCAGAAATAGAAACAGGAAAAATTGCAATGGTATATAATCAGAAAATAATAAATAATGTATAAATATAAAAACAAAAAACAAAAAATAAGGTAATATATACAAACGAATCTAAAAAATATAGTTAAATAAAATCAAAAAGGGAAAGTTGCAGAAATACACTATAAGAAAAAAATTCATATCGCAAAATAATAAAATAAACCATTCAAATAATAAAAATTGTTTTTAAAATGAAACATACTAAAATGACTCGTGAAAAAGTTAACAGTTAAATTAAAATAGAAAATTAATAAATACGAAACGAGATTTTTATAAAAAGGCCCTAAGAACAAGTACAAAGGACAAGTAAAATGTATGTAAAATTGTGCAGTGAGAAAGGACAGTCATCAGAGTGTTGATCAGTGCTGAAGTAGCTATATTGAGGGGTAGAAGGAGAAATATCAATTGAGTGATTGATTCACTTGAAGATGAGAGAGGTACTTTTCTATGGGTGTGGGTATTATCACATAGTTAACCTAATGATCATTTGTAATATACGATACTCTACAATAAAAGATTAAGTGTTACTCAGATGATACAGGACGCAGAATGGGAATCATTAGAATTTAGAAGACTAATTCAAAGGATAAATTAACTAAATGAATCGTTTCAAGACTTATTTTTTCCGCGACCAATACGCAAAAGCAATCGATCAAGAAAATAGAGTCAAAGTGCTTACGTCACCTGCCACACATCGAAAGGCTGCTTGCAGAAATCTTACATAGACAATATAATCTATTTTACTAACGAAATTTGAATTATTTACCATTTTCACTCAGTTTCTCTGACAATTGTGGTTTTGGAATACCAGATCTTCTTTGATCTGTCAATCTTTAGTTTCCCATTCCTAATCCAGCTCAAAAGTTTTTTTCTAAAAGTAGACAACATTGTATCCTTAGAGTGTAAATGTCCAATTTTTAAAATATTTTATAATTTCTGTTGTGGATTTTTAGAACTTTATCATGTCTTAGTTTCTGCTTCGACCAATCGACTTTCCAAAGAACCGAGATCTTCGATGCAACTATCCGTAACTCTAATATTTTATCTACGAGCGTCTGATCATTCATGATTGAGCCATAATTGTTTGAAATTATGTGAATTTCATACATACATACATACATGTACTGAATATAATATTAAATGTATAGTATATGGTATCATTCACAAGGAGATCTTTAGTAAGGGAAAATGTGAAAGCGAGAGCAACAGGCTGTCAAAAATCTCTGCCAAAGTCGGGCACTTGAAAGAACCGTCGAGTAACCTGTAATAAGTTTTTTGCAGTCGCCCATACTTACCTACCTCTATCCTTTCCTAATACTTACTTCTCATCGTCTACATTTTTTCCATGTTATACGGTATTTGTTATAATAATAACAATAGAATTATTTATTTGGGCGAGACTTAGACTAAAAGTCATCTTTACCATTATACCAATAATTTATAGCCGTGATATTATGAAATTCAAGATTTGCATTTAAACTTTAAGTTTAACATTTAAGTATTTGAGAAAAGTTTATTTTCCGCTGCTTTTCCTTAAATTTAAATAATAAGTTGTGTCTTCTTTTGTACATTTAAACTCATTAACCTACAATAGATTACCGTATGATTTACTAGATGCGCGGATAGAGAGCTACATCGGATTAGTTTCTATATTTCTATATTTGAGGACTATCTACAGCGACACTGACCAAGGAATTTTAAGTACTCGTTGAATTAAATAAATCGGTAACTATTCCAAGGAAAGCAATATTACCTTTTGATCCGAAATCGATTTTATTCGATGACTCTCTGAAGTGAATGTCCTAATGATTAATCCGCCAATGTCAGTCGACGAAGTAACACATCATAATTTCGATTTTTCGATTAAAAACGCGATGCGAAAGCATTCTTGAGTAAATAACCTACAACTTGTCGCCGACATTCCCATCTCGTGGTGATTGATCCATCAGGTTCTTTAAAACAAAAGGTAACCTTTCTATTCGCAGTAATCAATGGGAAAAAGACTTTGCGGAGTTTTCATTCATTCCAATAAATCGGAGTGTTTCTGAAATACTGCAAAAAAGTGGAAAGACGATCTGTCAAAGTAACCTTTTGTTCGCTCGATCTTCGAATCCCTTTCATCAAAGGAACGGGAAATCGGTACCTCCCATTTTATTTGTAGTTCCATTCCACGAATCGTCGGTTGGAACAGATGGATCTGAAAGGCCCTTTTAAAAGAGAACGAATTTATTTTCTGAATAGTTTTCGTGTTTTATATCCTAGTGATATACTAGAATTTTTATTTTGTATGAATACCATCCGCAAGATTGGAAACTGCCGTACACAAGCTGCTTTTTATACCTTTAGAAACATTTACTATGTCTATTTGTGTAAAATCAAATTTTTCGCTTTATAAATGAACATTATTTCGTATGCTTGACGGACATGAAAATCGTTTTTTTTTCCTTAATGACTGCTATGCTATCTTTTGTGTCCGCATTGAAAAAGTTCCTGCTACCATATCTCGATGAATTAAATGTTTATCATTTCGTACAGGATAAAGAAAAGTATATCTTTCATTTACTATCGTCGTTCACGACCGCGATGACATGAAAGCTACTGATGCATGAGTACGCTGAATAGTGCTACTAATTAAGGTCTATCCTTATGGAATGCCAACAAAAATGTTAATCGTTTAGTGATTGTGCTTAATTTTCGTGGATATGTTCTGCTTACAGCAATATGGATCTGGAAATAAATGAAGGGTTAACTACCTCACTTCTCGTCCTTCCTATTAAACGTCATTCCATACTACTAGCTTCGCAGCTATTGTTAAAAAGCTTAGAGGTATTTTAAGTATTGACACAGAAAGTGTGTACAGGGTTTTAAAGATTTTTAGGGATGCTGGTCTATATAGCCAGATCTGACCCTCTTGGGGAAGATAGTCTGTCCCAGATTAGAAACAGATTTGTGAGCATTTTATTTAAACATTAATTTTATTTATTTATTGTTTTATTTTGACTATTCAGTTTTAACATATTAGTTTGGCTTTTTTTGGATTTTTGTCAGCGTTTTATCTACCATGAAATTGTGATTATATCTACATTTGGTTTTATCTATTTACACATTTTTATCTATTTATAAATTTTATTTATTTATTTATTTCTAGAGTCTGTTTGATTATCGACAGGTTTTACACTGGCATTGTCATGACGTAATTGATGCAACACCTGCAGCTGATCTTTTTTGAAAGGGTGCAAGCGCTAATAACCTTGGAGTTTAGGCGTCTAAATCAATTACCATTACTACTGTTAAAAAGCGTGAGATACAAATCGACCTTCGGGCTGAATACTTTACCTACACTTAGACACAACATCAAAGATGTTGCCGAAAGAATAAAACTCCTTTCACATTTCTAATTATTTCATGGACCAACAATTTTTTCCCAACAGCTACATCTCAGGCAATGACTATATTGAGGCATTTCCATCGTTATTGAATTATTAGTAATTGGAAATATATTAATAAAAATACAATTTACTACCTCCGCTTTGACCCATTCTTTAAAATAAATTTGTGTTCTTATCTAACTAATTGGTTACCTATTTACAATTACAAGAAGGCGTTCGATTATGTATAAGTATTAGCTTTGATTCAGGATTTTTTCTTCCATTTATACGTCTAATACGTGTATACGCTGTGTATTCTGGATTGTGCTTAATAAGAAACTAACAAATTAGCAAGCGACCAAAATTAGGGTTTTTAAAAAGTGCCCTATGTTTAGCCGAATCACTGTTAATTACTATATACCCGATTGTAAGATATTCTGACCCCGGCGAAAACCTTCGCCTTACAATTATCGAATGTATTGCTTCATAATTTAGTTAACGACTTTATTCACTGTAGCCAAAATATACCAACACATAGAAACGTGCTAGAAAAATACAATTCAGAGCTGGGATCTTCACATTTCTTGATGAAAGGAATATCCTTCAATTGTTTTTTTGGAGCAGGGTAGAAGACAATATTCAATTACTTTTATTTCAGTCTTGTTCTTAGCTGTATTAAATGAAAGCTTCTGAGGTAAGAATGATGCTAACTAACGGCATTCATTTTGGTCCTTCCGTATTGAAAAGTATTAAAAGTGTTATTCATCTGCTCTGCCGCAATATCGCAGAATTGTTTCACTTACAGCATTATAGCTCGGCGAGGAAGGCAATGGTTTACCCTACCCCACACATCGTCTTCCTTAATGAGCTTCATTCCCCTTTCTGGGTTATTTTAATGCCTTAGAGAGTCAAGCTCTTCATACAGCAATTTCATCCTAATCTCGTCTCTTTTTACATTCCTGATGGTAATTGGGACGAAGTCAAAACCCCCGTTTGTAAGGCAATCATCCCCGAAGCCTGTTTTGAGCTTCAACCCCTCCACCATTAGCTGTGAAAACTGTTAAAGCTAAAGAGCATGAATAACTGTAACCCCATCATCAGCTAACACCGTTTCCCTTCCTCCTCCTTCATTCTGTCAGCTGTAGTCTAAAACACCCTAACTAACTCTCCCATTCTCTCTCTCCAGAAATTTGGAATGCCTGTTGTTTTCTGTGGATGCTTTCACACAAACGTGGTACAGATGCTTACATTCCCTATTTTCTTCTGTGCCAATTACTCTCGAACCAAACGAGCAAAATTTTTCTTTTCATCCAAATGTAATTAATATTAAAAGAGTATACTGCTTTTTTAGAAGGATTTATAGTTAAATATAGTTAATTGTCTCCAAATCAGCTGTTATCTTATTTGTGATTGTTTTAGTTTATGGCACCGTATATAAATACATCAGTCATGTAAGTAAAATACTCGTACTAACGTCAAGTACAACATTATCAGAATTATCACAGTTTGCATAGTTACTTGATGTACATTTTGTCTCCAATGGAATAAATATCTAGACCCGGTTCAAGATTTTTGTTGTTCCAGAAGTGAAACAAACCTGAATTTCCATAGAATTGTCAAATTCTCTACAGGCATGTCAAAAAATATTAAATTCAATAACTGAAATATCTTTAGTTTCCGTTACCTTTTTATTAAATTACAATAGCTGCTTATACATTTTTTCTCCTCCCCAATGCATACCCAATCATATCCCTTCAAAAATGAATTAATTATTTCCTATATTCACCCGATGATAACTAGTACTTGTTCAAACTAGTCGCTCAATTGAAATCTTTGGTAACGTTTAGAATTCGCTATTTTTATTTCCCCGAGATAAAACTGCTGTCTGTAGTGTTGTATACACTACGCATATAATGGATTCCCATACTATACTATGCATATCAAGAATCATTTTGCTTCTCGCTTTCTTCTTTTTTAAGTCTTCAGGATTTTTCATTTCGAAATTTTCTACAAATTTTGATGTTGACTGAAAAATGTTACTATTCGATGAAGGAATTTTAAATAGCCCTACTTCTTTATCTACTGGTATACTGTAAACAATTTATGCTTTACTTTTCTATTAGTTCAATTTTAATGAATGTAGAAAGGTGATATTTTGTTATAAAATATCTAAGTCTTAGAAAAGGTTGTAATATGTATACATTACTCTCATAGTGATTTGTAATATTTAGCATTTCTTATGATATGGTATGGTAGTTTTAATATATGAGTCATAAAATTAGTAATAAAGAGAAGCGAAAAGGTCCTCCTGAGCATGGAAGCTCATCAGGAGGTGCCGGATGACAGACAATTGTGTTAATAAACATAGAAAAACAAAAGAAAAATACATCTTAAAATTCATGATTGATATGATTCAAGATATAAATTATTTACAAATAGTTCAGAATTAACTAAATAATTACTGCAGCAGGTTATCTATTCAATTCCACTTTTTTTGCCGAAAATAATGTGAATGCATTATTTATTTTCCATCCGTAACTGCGATAATTTCGATAAAATAAACGAAAATTTCGTGAAATATTGAGGTTATAAACAACACCTCCTCTTGACAACCAAACCCATAGTTGAGTCCAAACTCATGCATTCTTCCATAAGAGCATCTCAGAAAAAGTAAGACTTTGATCTTACCTATTATTGGTTCCATTACAGGAGGCGACTCTAAAATGGTGACTTTTCCCATAGTAATGCATATCACCTAATTTTTCAATTAAATATATAGAAATCCTTCAATTGCTCTCGCTCAACCCAGCGCGCCCCATCACGCTAGTTATCTTTATAAACGGCAATGCCTACAAACGAAAGCACAGTTTTTAGGCGGAGCACAGAAGGCCTCTTTACATTTCCTCCAAATCTCGTCGAGAACAAAGAACTCTCCCAGCCTTCCTCGTTCCGCGTTGTTTTTCCGCGAGATAATGGGAACTCAGCCACTCGGGGACTTAACGAGAATTCTTTAGCGTATTTCGCGATTCCCTAAACCTTTTCGCGGAAGCGGATGCTCCCGCTGATGGAGAGGAAGCCTTCATTCATTTCCTCCCTTCGCAATGCCTATTCAGCCACTCTAATCTCCATAAATGTTACGGCCCCCTCCCGTAACACTGCCGGTATCTCCTCATTTAACCCGCATAATGAATCCGGCAAACCCTCGCGGAGGTTCCCCGCTCGAATCTCCCCGGAAAGTTCCCGATAAACAAGTTATCCCTCGTCGGGGTTACAGCTCATTCATTCGAATGAAAGGGAACGCGTGGGAGGAAAAGTTTGACGAAATAATGATTAGGAGTTTTGAAATCTTAGGTAGGCGTTGACGAGTGCGGTGCGAAGGCGGATTGAGCGTTAGCAGAGGAAGCCTTTTTTAGGAGTTGTGCAATTTCCCCGTGGGTGGTACTTCCGGGGTGTGGAAAGGATTAGGCGATTCAGGAAGCAGCGCTGAAAAACGTGACATTTCTCGTCACCTTTATCCCCTGTTACTAAGGATGCCAACTTTTCAGGAATCCCGGAAATGAGCAATCATTTTTAGAATCTTCCGCCTCCAATATCGAGAGATCTTTACTTCACGATATTCATCTTATAGCTCTTCTCTAATCTACCAACCTACGCAACTTTTTGCAACTTATTTTAATTTATAGTTTAATATCAGTAGTCTTGCTAGATAATCAATTACGATTAATATATATTATAGTTCTTATAAATCTTTACAAATAATTTTAAATTAGTAATTTTCACAGATTTCTACTGATTGGCTTGAGGTGTGCGCGTTTGGTAATTTTCATCAAATATTATGTTCCATCTTCCTCTGGAGATACTTGGAAATATTTTGGAAGTGCCTTTATTTGCTGGCTAATTGTTATACTAACAAACAAATGTATATGCTTTTTATGATAGTATTGTATTCAATCGCCCTAAATTACGTCTCAGGGTAGAGCTAGTACAATTATAATAATATTGTACACTCCTGGCCAAAATTAACGCAGCACCGGCCGTAAGGATCGCTAGGGAGGTGCTGCGTTAATTTTGGCCAGGAGTGTACATCTATACCGGTCATTTAGGAAGAAAACATATTCTACGATAGTTAAATTTTATTGCTTTAGTCTCCTAGGCTATCGGCATTTACTACTCAAGGAATCGACTTCCTCCGGAATCACCTCTTCAACAGTTGGCAATGTTATCTCATCCCCCCGTTCCACCTTTCTTCATCTTAGCTTTCTGCAAATTTCTCCCCTCCACCCGTAATAAGGGATGGGAAGGATTTGGAAGAATAGAGACGATGGCCTTTGACTCGAATTTTCGGGGTAAGGAACGAAAATGCTACGTCGTGGCTTTTTAGGCGCTTTTTTGTGGGCCGAATTATCGGAAAGAAATGAGGATCGTTTGAATTTTTTGTGAGCTCGGCGACTTCATCAGGCCAACGTTTCTTGCCAATGACCTCTGATGACAATTTGCCTCGTCAAGGAATTTCATTTCGGATTACTTTTTATCCGGCCGTTGAAGAAAACGCCCAACGGTTGCGGAACTCTCATCAAGAGCTAGATGCTGTCGTCTTGGCTGTAATTTGAGATTATTAATTTTCGCTTTGTCTTAAACGGATTTCACAAGTCTTTAATTTTGAATTTATTTTGCGCAGCCTCTCTATTATGTTGCATCTATTGGGTTTAGGTTGCCAACTTCGTAGAGAGTTGTGGACAATATAAATGGTGAATCCTGCATCAAACTATCACCTGAATAAATTCCCTAATAGAAGAATAAATTCCCCGAATAAATAAATCGACGAAATACCAGCCTTGATGCTCGAGTTGTTAGTGCGTTGAGCGTCAACGCTCCAACCCCAAGGCCCTGGGTTCGAATCCCGGCTGATCGGGATTTTTTTGATCAGGGAATGGTTGTGTGATTGTCTAACTTTCCCGTGCAGGGTTGGCGGCAGGAAGGGCATCCGGCTGTAAAAGTCATATCATCGCCAAAACTAACCTCATCCTCATAATCACCCAAAACATCATTCATCATCATCCTTAGAGGAAAAAAATATAACAAATGGAAAGAATAGTATGTATTAAACATGAACATGGTTTGCCTTGAAAATTTTCGTCACAGTTTGAGCTCTATGTAACCACGGGTGCACGATCAAAAGATAAAATTTCGTCGATCAGAAATGGGGAAAGAGTAGACCCATGCCTCGTATTCCCTCTTCAGTGGATTTTTGCGCCAATTGAATACAAATATCCGAAATCAGAAAATTTTCTAACCTCTCATGTGCGTGAGAATTCCCCTTACGATTTTTAGTGTTACAGGAGAAACAGCCGATCAACATATTCTATCGAGAATTAAAAGTATTTTTCAACTCGTGTGTTATTTAGAACTACGGAAAAGAAGCCCAAGGGACGTGGTCGAAATTTTAAACTGTAATAACTCAAAGCATCAGAAAGTTCATGAAATGTCCACAATACATTTTAAGAGTAAAACAAGCAGATCAATGGATAAATTTCTAAACATTCCTAAAGTATAAGATTAATTTTTTCCTACGTACCACTTTCTTGCTCCGCCTTTCTCATTAGTTTTTGCGGAGCTGTACTACCTAGTTTATTATTGTTTCTCGTGTCCGTGGAGTTTGACTAGATGTTCAGTCAACTGGGAGTTAAGGCGGTATCCGGACATTTCACCCAAGTCGTTTCGCCCAATGGACGTTTCACCCAAAGACGTTATAACCAAAAGGCGGTTCGCCCAGAGGCGTTTCACCCAAGACTTTTCACCCAAGGACTTTCCACCCAAGAGTCGGTTCACCCGATAGATATTTTGCCCAAAGGATGTTTCACCCGATGAATATGTTAACCATGACATCTTCACCGTACGGTTTTTTTTTAAGCGAGTAAAGCATGTAACTCGGTTATTCGTTAATAACTCTTGAATATTCTTGTCGTTGATGATATTTAATTATTGGAATTTAGGAGTTAATTGGCTGTAAAGTTTGAGTGACTCAATTTTGTACTTATATCAACAACGGATTTTCAAAACAGAGAGAAGAAAAAGAAACGTCACAACCCAAGCAAACATATTTTACGCACAAATCACATTAATCGATACATAATCATTCCCATCGAAGAAATGGTTGGGTTGGGTTGGTTGGTCATAGGTCTGGTTTATACCAATGGTTACAACATTATCTCTTCATGCTTTACGCGTATTTCAGAAAACAGTAAGGTGAAAATGTCATGGCTAACGTATTTATTGGGTGAAACATCCTTTGGGCGAGATATCTATTGGGCGAACCGACTCTTGGGTGAAAAGTCACTGGGTGAAAAATCTTGGGTGGAAAATTTTGGGTGAAACGCGTCTGGGCGAACCGCCTTTTGGGTGAAACGTCTTCAGGTGAAACGTTCTTTGGGCGAAACGATTTGGGTGAAACGTCATGGAACTGTTAAGGCTGCTACGGCATGTGGTTCAGTTGATTGCCACCCTGGAGGTAGGCATCCCTTGGTGCTTTACCATAGAGACATTTGCCTGGCAGGATAAAAAACCCATTCTCTGCTGTTTCCAGTAAGGTTGCAAGTACCTCATAGATGCATTTGTACTTGTCCTCAGACACATATCAAGCTGACGTGTGCTCAGCGAGGGCACCCTGTACCCTACAGGGCTTGAGGGTAGCGCGTTTATCCGCTATAAACCTTCCTGACGGATGCATACATCTTCTTCTTCTAAACCGCCTTTCTCTTCTCATATTCCAGTAATGATATAGAGAGTGTTCTACTGTCTTGCAATGACTTCAGGTGCCGTTGAAAGCCCGATATTACTTCTATATGGAGTGATCTAGTTTGTTGGCATCTAAGTAGATGTATAACGTCATCTTCTTCTTTCTTGCAGATATTGCAGAGGTTTAACTATGCCTATAAGACTGTTTAATTCTTCGAAAGAATTGTCACTACACGCCTTAGTGTATATAATTATCATACTTGATTTACAGGTTTAAAATCTCCAATAGCCGTCTTTGTCGGCATTCCTCACCTCCTTCGCCGGTATTTGGAGAAAAGAAGGCTAGGAACACCGCTCTTTTCTGTTTTCACCGAATACCGGGAAGGGAGGTGAGGAACGCCGACAAAGACGGCTATTAGAGATTTAAAACCTCTAATTCATTAACAGCCGTATTCCAAATTGGGATTTCAATTTAGGATATCCTTACTTGATCCTTCATTTTATCAGTATGTTTAGGAAAGCGAAAATATGAACTGCGGCAGTAGTTCTTTGTGTTGTAATGTACGGTAACGGTCATTGACTATTTAAAGATAAAACGGCATGAAATTCATAACATTTCAGACACCTCAACGAAGGAGCATCTGCAATTAGAGGTGAAAACAAGGAAGAAATAATTTACAAAAAATATTATAAGAGATAAATCAAGCCCACGCAGTCTCCTGAATATATCTAAGATTTCGCTCGCTTGAATTAAAGAGGGCCCAATTAATATGAAAGTCACGGCCAAGTTCTAAAGGTCAGGCCAGTGATTAAATTTCTGAGTTATCGCGGGAAAAAATGATATAATATTTCGATGGAATATTAAATTTCCGAGTGTTTGTCTTTCGGGAGAATACGAAGTGGGAATATCCACGAGTTTAAGGGAATAAAATGAGGAATGGAATTCGACAAATATAGACGGAATGTATTGTCGTCAAAATAAAAAGAACTCCGCTTTCAGAAGTATGACAAATATTCAGGTCGCATGCATGCTTTCCCCATTTTCATTTCTCGGGATTAAGGTTATTTAGGGTAAAATTTAATTAATATACTTAAATATTCTGTTTGATTTATTTATTAAATACAATGAAATTATATTACACAATAGGATAAGCAATGATCAGATCAAATTTAATATGTTTAATATTTTATCTGAATTATAATTCATCATCATCGTTTTCATGGAATTCTTTTCTCTTTTATTTCCTTTACTATGACAATTAAAGGGAGTGTAGTGCTCCATGCTGTAAAACAGTTAACAAATATTTTTTCTTTCGCGTTAAATTCAATAAATATATATGATTTACTTCTTTTATACTTTATTTTTATGTTTATGAAATTAAATAATTTATTAATGATACTAAATATTAGTACTGAGTTATGATTCATCTTTAGTTTTGTTATCGCTGATTTATTTACTTTCTTAGGTTTGTTGAAATTACGTGCAAAGTGAATGTGCCGGTTCAAGTTATTGGGCTCATACCAAATAGTGTTTGATTTTTTTGTACTCAAATCTTCAAGTATCGGCATGAAATATAGAGTCAAACCTACCAAAAAAAACAGTTACTTGGGAGAAAAGTATTATGATGGCAATAATAATGAAATGACTATGATTGGGTTTGATATTATTGGTTTGATATTAAGACCAATAAGGCTTAAGTTAGTGGAAAACCATGATATGGAAGGAAACTTTGCATTTTCCGCTTGTTCTTATTGAGGAAACCAGTCGAGGTAAAAGCAATGAAAAATTGAGAACTTCTTATACCTTTCGTCTAAAAGAATTATATAGAAAGAAATAGCTTGAAAAGGGTATAATAATAGTAATTTTTGGTATAAATAGTATATATATAGTACGATTTGGAATTAATATCCAAATTTTTTTCTTAGGAAAAATACACCTAAACAGGTAAACACCCGAAAGAAGGAAATGTAAAAATCTGCGAAACCTACGGATAGTATAGTAAATTTTATAAGAAAAAGTATGTATATTACGGTAGCAATGGGAACAATACGGATCCAAATTAATGTTGATGTTTGGACACACCTGAATTAAAACTTGCTGATGGATAATGAATATATTTTTGTTTATAATAGAGATGCATTGGATTCATGTAATAGATGCTGTTTTTTTAAATTGATCATTAGAGTGGCAAATCAGACAAAGAAGTTTTACGGGAATGCATTCCTTGAACTTTTAACCAATATGTATCCCTGCTAACGTCAGTTTTCATTCTTCGAGCGATTCACATTCATATGGATGCTAGCAATTTGTTCCAGCGGATATCTTTCCAAGCTGCGCCTTAATGTTTCATAAGAGAGCGTATCGTTTCTTTTTAATAGCAGATTTCGAAGACTCGTTCTTCCCAACGAAAGAAGTTGATTTTCAATATCCTCATCGGATATTCCTTGGATCTCTCTCTAAAGATTCGGCAAATCATCGATGAACCATTATGAGTATTCTTCTTCTCGGTTGGTACATGTGCATTACAAATCCGTATTCAACTCCATTTCCTTCTTTTCTTGGTAGAGTACCTCACCCTTTATGTCATCTAACATCTTTTGATTTTGTCTTCACCTCTGCTTTATCTTTCGTATTCTACCCTGAATCACTTTCTTTAGCATTTCCCTTTCTCTCAATATTTGACCCACCCGTTGCCTAAGTCGGTCTTTTCTCTGTAGACTCAAAATTAAGCAGTCACGACCCCTCTTCGTTTTCAGTATTTAACTGTTGATTATTTCCCCAGATAGAACTTTGAATTCGTAATTTTATTGATTTCCAGTGCATAACTATAAGTTTGTTCTCAAATATTGGCTTATACAGCCACTACGCCCAACTTGCCGTCGTTCACCGCAATTACTAGTTCTACATTTTCAACTCGTACCACCCTATCCGGACTCACACGTGCGATTCGACAGAGGATATCCATCGTTATCGAATTTGCGTGGGGAGGGACATAGAAAAAGAGGTCTTGAAGGAATGGCGGGGATGGTACGGGTAGGAGATTCCGCAGACGACTCTATTTGCCCAAGAGCCGAGGAGTTGGCGCATATTCACGAATTCTTTGGAAGTGTGTTTGCCTAGGAAATCGGCTATCACAATCCCATAAAGGAGAAATATTTGCCGCCATGATGAGGATGCGTACCTTTCGTGATAAAATGGGCGATGCGATCACAATGGATGGAAACTCCGCCGGTCCTTTTTACCTCGATAATATTTATTTTCCCAGTGCAAATATCACTTGCTCCTTTTCCCTCCTATTTACTTTCTGCCCCATTTATATTTGGCATTTACTCAGGCTTTATCATCAGCCCTATATTTGGAAGTTTTGTTGACCCAATAAACTCAATTTGTAGTTGATAGCTCCTCGGCTGACTTTATGTCTGTCTCTAAAGAATTCAATGCTAAGGTCGTTTTGAATCTCGTTTCCTCGGTCATTAGCTAAAAAAGACCTGGGTAGGAAACAAGGCCAGCGATACTGCGTTTCAGTTTTTGTAACCAGTTTGATAGCTTAATGTTTGATGCTTATTTTTCAACTCCTTTCTTATTTCTAAATCCCATATTATTTTTGAAGGTCTGTTTAGATGCTATGTTAAAAAAGGTTCAGTTATATTTTCAAACAAACAATCTCAGAATTCATTTACATAACTGCTGTACAATTATTTGCGATTAATCCGGGTAATCACTCATCACTAGAAGAAGACACTTTAATTTTCTTCTTCCTGTGCTTCAGATGATACGGTTTTATGAACTTTTAAAGCAAGCACCTTTTAAAGCTGATTTATTACTAACATTATTATTACAATAGCAATACAGGTAGATTAAAAATTTGGTGGCAGTGGTTCAACATTACATATCAGACAAGCATAAATTCATACAGTCGTACATGGTCAAACACTATATAGATAGTCAGTGTAAATTGAGGAGTAAACTGTTTGGCATTTGCCCACGGAGGGAGGGAAACCCCTCGGATTACATTCCAAAATAACGATATATCACTCAATATGGAATCTTCTGCGAAGTTAAACATATTTTTCTGCTTGACCTAAAAGAAGAATGGATTTGGATAACACAACTAACGTTTTTGTCCTATTTACTCAAAATAATTCATCTTTTCTCATAGGAAACGTCCCGAGAGCTCTCTCGGGCAGTGCCGTTCTTTTAGTTCATGAATATTAATCTTCACCAGTGATTTTAAGAAAATTTAAGGCAATTTTCTCTCTTCTAGATAGGTTTTTCAGAGAATTTAATATCCTCAAATTGTGGACCTGATAAGTTGTGAAATAAGTCCAGGAATCCACGTCGTCCGCTAGAGAAATTCATTTTCGATAATCATCATGGATGACTTTGAGAAAATTTCTCTGCTCTTATTAGGTTTTAGCGGAAAAATATCTTCAATCCTTCCTTTTATTTTGCAATGAAATATGCACCAGAGGCACTAAAATTTTGTTCGTTCGAAACGGGCGCATTTGCATCATCTACAAATGATTAAACGTAATGAAGAAGGTTTCGGACGAGAGGAAGGATGTATCCTATCGTTTAATGAGACGATTAAGTAAATGCTCTCGCCTCTCACGAGCCTACTTATATCTCAGTGCGTTATTCATTAGATGACGTAAAGCTACGGCTATTCACCATTTAAACGTCTCAAACGATTCTCATTTCCTGCATAATAGTTCCCGAAAAGTGTTTTATACGAGGAGGCAGTGAGGGAAAGGATATCCCGGCATCAATTTTGTCGTAATTTTCGGTCCTTGTTTTACTGCGGCTGGTAATTTGCCTAGAGCGAGCAGGGGCTCTAACTCATAAAACTAGCATTAGCGATAATGAAGTTCTTTTTTGCTAATCTTCTTCGGAGATTATTGTAGTATAAAAAGTTCCATTTTCCATATTCTTTTTGTTCTATTTGGCGATTATCATCTCACTAATGCTTAAAATCGGCAATTACCGCAACAGCAAACCAAAAAAACTCATGGGTTGTTTTTTTCTATTGAAATCGATTAATGACTTAATTTATTCAATTTTTTCATGGGAAAACGTGCCTAAAATTCCTTCGCTCTAGCTAGAAGATAGCGCTGAGCTGCTCAGCGGAATTTCTAAAAGCTTAAATGTAAATGTATTTTCTAGTAATTCATTCCTGTTTTAAATTGGATGATTATCGTCTCCAAAATTTTGAAAACTTGTTAGTGGATGAACAAAAGGTACCTTGCAAGCCGCCTTTCGGGATATAGTAGGGGGCACCATGACTACTATTTTAGAAATTTGATGCACTTTTGTCAATGAAGTACTCAGTACATGCTATTTAACGCCTTTAATTGAATACCCAAGAGCGTTACGTCACAATCTGCAGACATTTTTGTTCACAGGCATCCCTATTTGTTTTCAGAATTCCTTACCGCAATGTAGTTTGCAATAATTATGAATAACGGATTACTGTTATTTCACATATACTAACTTTTTAACTCAAATATATTGGTATTTCTATGTTTACAATTTGTTGATTTCTTATTGAACTCAATATGTTTAATAAATAAATGAAAAGAACAACTTTGTTGAGTCCACAAATTTTAATAATCACAATCACGACCTAGGTTTCGTTACTGCGTAACATCCTCAAGTGAAGGCTAAATTTCGGAAAGCCCGAATATAAGCAGGAAAGGGGGGGAAAGAAGGGATGGGGGTAGAGGAAAAGGAAAGGAGTAAGGGGGAAAAGGGGTAAAGGTAAGGATTGGGGGGGGGGAAGGGAGAAACCACCATCAATTCCATACAATTAGCAAGGTCAATACAACGTTAAGAGGAATACCTCTTAGAAGTCATAACAAGGTCAAAAATACATAGTATACAAGAGAATGCACAATACATCTTGCAGGTTGAACGGAGGTTGTTGACAAGTAGCAATAAATAAATAATAAATTATATAAAAACTTATGTTAAAAGAAAACCGAAGCCATAACCCCGAATAAAAGGGAAGACGCCAATACAAAAATCTACTAAGACAATTTAATAATAAAGTTGGGGAATATCCAGTAGGGGGGAGTGGGACGGAAACAAAAACTCATTTACCACCTCGAAGTTTTCAGATTTTTTAAACTTCAAAATCTCGATTTGTTCTAAAACATCACGTCTGGGGGCTTTATTTTCTACATGAAGAATGGTAGGTATGAAGGAACTAGTATGATTGTTGTCCAGCAAATGTTTAGCAAAATGAGAGGATTCCCCTTCTTTTAGGAAACAGTTCTTATGTTCTTTAATCCTAGTTTTAAAATTCCTTCCAGTCTGTCCTATATAGACCCCGTTACAGTCATTGCAATCAAGCTTATACACCCCACTTCTTTCTTCATTTACAATTTTGTCTTTGGGGTTGGAAATTAAATTTCGCAGAGTATTACTATTATAAAATGCAACCCTAAATTTATCTTTGGGGAATAGGTTTTTTATTTTTAAAGATAAAGGTCCTAAGTAGGGCAATCTCCGCCATTGTCGAACCTCGGTTTGAATAGGAGGAGTTTTGTAAATCTCTTTTTGGGCAAGAATTTTCATTTTTCTTTTCAGTAATCTATCAACAATTTCGCTCTGATAACCGTTATTAATCGCAATTCGCTTAATCGTATCCAGTTCTCTCTGTTTATTGAAATCTGACATTGGGATCGATAAATAGCGATTTAACATGCTGTGGAAGGCGGCCAATTTTGTAGCAGTGTAATGTTTTGAAGTTGAATGGATAATATGATCAGTATACGAAGTTTTTCGGAAAATAGCAAAATCAAACCGTTGATTTATCACAGAAATAGTGAGGTCAAGGTAATTCAGTGACCCATTAACTTCCTTTTCACAGGTAAATTTTAAATTAGGGGATCTGGAATTCAAAAAATTAGTAAAACTACTTAATTGTCTGTTGGAGCCTTTCCATACGCAAAACACGTCATCCACATAACGGAACCAACACACAACATTTTTCACTAATGGGTTGTCCGAATGTAGCATTTCCGATTCGAAATTATACATAAAAATTTCCGCCAGGAGCGGAGAAAGGGGAGACCCCATCGCAAGTCCATCCAGTTGTTTATAACACTTCCCATTAAACTTAAAGTAATTTTGACTAATGCACACCTTTAAGAGGGAGAATAATTCACTGATGATTTTGGGGGGTACATTTGCATCCAGCAGCGTAGTTTTTGCCAGTTCCAACGTTTCTGCCGTGGGAACACTAGTAAAGAGGTTCACTACATCAAAAGAAACAAGTGTGCACTTCTTAGGTAAAACCATTTGGGATAGGGTATTGGCAAGTTCACTGGAATTTTTAATACTATATTTTGATGAAAAACTCGAAAGTTGTCTAAATAAACTGTTAGTTTTGCGAGCTATCAGCTGTGACGGGGCGGAGACACTCGAAACCACAGGTCTAATAGGGTGGGAAGGTTTGTGAATTTTGGGGAGGCCGAAGAAACGAGGCACCAATGGGTTAGATTGAAATAATTTGCGTTTTTCTTGTGGTTTGAACAACACTGAGCACTCCTTCACAGTATTTTTACAAACTATTTGAAAACTGCCGGTCGGATCTCTGTCTAAGGGCACTATATTATTGTTAGCGATGAATTCCATGCATTTTTCTTCGTAGGTGGATTTATCCATTATCACCACTGAATTACCTTTGTCCGCTTTTTGAATAATTAAATTTTCCCTTTTTAAAGTCTGATTAAGGTCTTTCACAATCTTATGAGTGGACGTATGGGTGCCAGAGTTAAGAGGAAATCCCCACTCCCTAATTTCACTCGAAACAAGATGTTTAGCGCCAGAACGGTCGTTGCGGAGGGCTAGTTCACAGTCGACCACCAGGTTCTTCACGTCCCGGATCGAAGTGGGTAGATCAGGGGCGAATTTCAAACCTTTCTCTAATAAATTAACTTCTACTTCATTAAATTTATACTGCGACAGGTTGGTAATCCTCTCACAGAAACAGTGGGAGGCACTGTTTTGTTTTTCGGAAGGGGACCTAGACGAAAGGGATCCCTTCTTCTGGGTGAGGATTAAATTGGCAAGTTTCTTTTCGATGGTGGCTCTTTTCTTGAAGGCAATTTCACTACTTCTTATTCTTACAGCGTCATCTAAACATTTCCATTCAAGCCAGTGAAGATCATGAGTCAGCTCGGTAAAAAGGAGAAGAAGATAATGGGATATACTGTCTCTCTTAACGTACCACTCATGAAGCTCTCTTCTGATCCAGGTGATCTGGGCGTTTCTCACAGCAAATTTTGCAGCAGACGAAGTCGACGTTGTCTTGAAGTTGACATACTTCGGAACCACTCGGAGTTTTAAGCATTTGCTATTGAAGTAAATATTTAATGCTGCCACTCGGTATTTAATTACCAATTTCCGGTATAAGGACACCTTAGTAGCGTTACAAGCGCTCTTGATGAATGAGACGGAACAAAATTTGTGGACTCAACAAAGTTGTTCTTTTCATTTATTATGAAGGAGTTCCACAGGATAACACCAAAAACCGTCTCATTCATGTTTAATAAAATTCAGTCTCCGACGATGTCTTGTGGAAACACGACATTCCTTCCAAAATAAAAATATTGATGAATGAGAGCAACTTGTTACGTTTTCCACATTGTTTATAAAAACAATTAATAACAAATTCACGATTAGTTTCATCGATTGATCTTCATCCTCACGTTGAGTTAACTTGTAACAAGACTTGAGGATGGCGATCGATTGCTGATACTAGTCTTTAATATGCTGTTATTTGTTTTTATAAACATTGTGGAAGATGTACAACTTTTCTCTTTTTCATCAATATTTTTATTTTGGAAGGAATGTTACATACTGGTTTGCATTGTAAGGCTGGAATAGTTGGAAGATGAATAAGGTGATAGCTAAGGGTATTGTAAGTGGTAATAAAGATAGAGGAATTCCAAGAAAATACTGGTTAAACGTGTTGATTGATATGATAAATAATTGTATATAAGCTTAATGATTGGCATGGAATCAAAAATAAAATGTATGGATAGTAAGGTTTTGAATAATATTTTGAATGAACGAGGTAGATAACGTTCTGACTTCGAATGAAACTACACGTATGTATATAGATCTGGAAAATTACGATATATTTTAAAGTAGTCAAAGTAGGTACTCGAACTATTACTATAGTTAATGGCATATTCGTAATTAATAGAATTGGCCATGTCATTAAAAGTTACTGTTAGTTTTATTATATAATTGATGTTCGATTTCACTTTAGTAGTAACTCTAAATGCACTAGCTGCAAAGGTCTCTTGGAGATTCCAATATTATATCGAAAGGTAACTCTGTAAATTATAAATACGTTCATACTCCATAAATGTGAAGCATAATGATTATATTTTTTAAATTCATTGATAGACTCGCATCTTTGGTATAGATGACGTTAGTTAGATATGTTTAAAGAAAGGTATTAGATTTATTACAGTCCATGTTAATACACGGACTGTAATAACACATTCCTCTCAAATCTGATGTAACCTACCTCTAGTGCAAAAATATCGTCAGTTTAAAATCCGAAATGTAATATTTCCCTCCGAGTTCTTATTGAGATAGAACAAATGGCTGAATTGCGAGAACGAGGGTAATTCCTTCCTGGTCTTTGTCGAGTCATCCAACTGAAATATCTCGGAGAATTTAATATGCCCATGCGCTTATATTCCATGATTTAAAAATGGAAATGAGAGTACTAGTCACGTTATAAAGGTGGAAGTGCTTCATCTCGTACTTGCCTTTCATCCTGTGACCCTGCACGTTGGAACTTTTTCCATAGGGCTTTTACATTAATAGATAAAAACCGGATATCCGGGTGAAATTGACCGTTCTTTTTTCATCCTGTGGATAGAAGTCTTGAATATAGAAGGGGTTCAAAAATATTTTAGTCTCTAAAAGTAGAAAGCTGATTCATTCAGTAGCTATTAACAACTCGGCGTTGGGTAGTATAATTACCGAGCTTAAAAATTGCTCTGATTAAATTAAATTAATCGAAACAAATGATGACGTAATCAATGAAATATCTAAACATTTTCTAACTAGCCTAGTATGGCTCATGATGACCGTAAGGACACAGAAGATAACGTTTATAACATCAGCATTCTATCGAAAATATTTAGGTTACAGTAATTTTTATCGCATTTAATGTTAAACTATTTTCTTATAAGTGGTAAATAATTGCATTCTTATTTTTATGTACACCTTTATCGGTATAATTTCTATAGTAATGTGTCTGTCTGTTTATGTATTGCTCAAATGATCTATTTCTTTTTATCATCTTCATGTTTTTTTTTTTGCTATCCAATACTCAGAAACGGCTTTTATGATATATTTTATCTACAACCATATTTTTATTGGCTTATTCAATTCAAGATTAAGCCGTACCAGTAGAGATGCCCCAACAGATTCTTGGTGTAGAATGAAATACATTGTATAATGTGACGTTTAATTTAATGTATAAAGTATTGTATTTAAAAAAATATCAATGAATCATGTACATTTGTAAGCCTCGGTAACGGAGGGACGAGCATGCTGGCCTTACAACTTCGACGTTCTGCGTTAGAATTCTGGTTGTGGCATGGTCGTTTATGTTAAAATTATTAATTGTGAGAGAAGTCCCCTTAGAATAATATTTTTCTATTTAAGTTGCCTGAATTATAATTATAATGTATGTAAATATGACACTCAATCATAACGCTAAGTCAAGCCGTAGCAGAGATGTAACTTCAACATATTCTTACATACTCATAATAATAACGTTTAATGTTATAGCTATCATTAAATTTAAATTCTTTTCATTAACTTGTTTTGCCTTATTAAGATGAACTTATTTTACGCAAATAGCAATATCAGTTATGATATTTCATTTATATTGTATTATTCATCAAAAAAATTAAAATAATTTTCTATATTCAACTTGTACATATTTTGATAGTAATTCATATAAAAATGTTCCAATAGTAACAATTCTTCATTTTCAAATAAGAATATTCACATTAAAATATAAAAATTACAATATATCTTCCTTCAAAAACTATGAACAGACAACAATAATTCATAGAAAATCGTACCAATTGTAACAATTCCCCAATGTCAAATATTAATATTCACATCAAAATGTAATAATTCTTCTCGGTGAAAATTGCGATTCATCAACCTTTAGAAACCAGCCTTCTTTGGCTGTCATTGCCCTAGAAAATATTCGAATCATCGCCTTATAGGAAGGGAATCACCAATCCCGAAACCATCTCGAGTATTTACGGTCCTTAATCCATCCTCATAATCACCTTCACCGTTATAAATGGCTCCAAATTTTCCGAGCACTTAATGCCGACAGGCGTCGCCATTTCTCCGACTGTGAGAAATTCGCTCCGGCAGTTTTCGGATGACGATCTTCTACTTTGACGAATTCACCCTCCCTCTACTCCCTCAGATATTTCCAAGGCATTCGCTCTCACGGAAATGAAAAACAAACGAGTGACGGAGTGACGGGACGTGAAGGATCTCTCCGAGAATTCATAACATAGCGATAAACTCTCTTTTTCTCGTTTCCTCGAAACGATTCGCAGCAAAACGTGTAGGAGTTTTTTAAGTGCTACTGTATTCCCTTTTTTCTCTATTTATCACTGGTAGTTATTTTAAAGGAAGTTTTCTTCGACTATTTTGGAATGTGAGTAAATTTTATATACTTTCCCTTTATTCTCTCATGAAGTATTTAGACATGATTCCTAAATTTCGGCTGCGGGTTCTGAAAAATGTGTTCTGCAAGAACTTTATTTAATTTATTAAGGTAGAGATGACTTACTCGAAAAAGTTGTATCGATAGAAGCAGAGATTGCACTGCGATACGTTACGTTACAGATTCATTTTCGTTGACCAATTAAGTACATAATTTTAAGTTTAGTTTATGAAGTTTTCGTATGAGGTTAATAAATTGGGCGCTAAGTATTCCTGCTAATATTGGACTCTTCGTCCTAATAAACGATTTTTATTCCTCGATAAACAATTTCCACTATGTTGTACGATAAGTGAAAAATAATGACTATTAATTTGGTTGGTTTTATTAGACTAATTTTATTTTTAAACTTATGTAAACATTAATCCTTCTCTAATATTACGTTTTACTACAAAATATCATCAAATAATAAAATTGTTCAGTTTAGAATATTTTTCTGACGTTGCTGGGATGTTTTAAACAAGCAAAACCTTGATGATTGATACTTCAACGAAAAAGCCGACGACCCGATCCATAAACGAGGTTTTGTACAGAAAAAAGTGCTGTCTAAAGTAGGTTAACTGTGAATAAGAGGATGAAGTGTCCTAATAAATTAGTGGAAGATACTGTGACTTGACTAGACAAGATTTGCAGCAATAATCGTCAATTTGTTTCAGAACGCCCTCACCTATTGCAGAGTGCAAAGATATATATTAGAGCCTGTATGTTATGCTACCAGCAATACATATTGTTTTGAGTGTTGCCTATTTTTCGGGGGCTCCTGTATCCCTATGAATTGGAAGTATTCCTTCTCATCGTACGTCCCGTATGGTTTTTTTTTAGCTGGCCCAAGATATATAAGGATTGTAAACTTTTGTATATTTTGTTCTGTTTGTACCGTCTCTCTTGTTGCCTACATTATTGATCCAGTGTTCCTTCTACCTTATTCCAGTACCTTGAATATTTTAACGCTTGGATGACTCGGAACTTTGAAGAATACTTGGAATTTGAAAATTTGAAAATTACTATTAAAACACTCTTTATCGAATAATTAAATCCAAAAATATTAAATTATTCAATACTGTACCATTCATTTTTTTCTAGAGACTATATTTTTGTTTTATGTACTAATGTTTTATTTTCATCAAGATTTATGAAATACATGTACTTTCATGTCTGTGATTCTAATAAGTACGAAATTTTCTAATGTACACTTTCCGCCGGATAAAACCGTGTTGTTCAGAACATAGCTTTTTATGTCTATTGTTTTTTTCTTTATTTTCTCTGTTTTTATCATTCGCCTTACTTTTATTTGAAATATTATATTAATTATTCGACATTTTAATAATAAATTTTACTTATTCCTCAGTTCCGTTTTACTCAAATCATTACTTCCCAGTTTTTTCACCACCTACTTGTCTTTTTTTGTTTCATCCTCATTTTTGTGGTTTGTTTCTCTCATTTAATGTAAACTCTGTCACATTCATGGCAGTTAACCACAAGATTTCCATGTCTCCACCAAACGACGCCACACAAAGCCGGAAATATCATAGTTAAGGAGTCTTGGATACCAAACTATCGTAAACTCCTCGCCATAAACACATAACCAAATCATTTGCATAATTTTCTTTTCGTAATCATTTTTTACATCTTGTCCTTGCTCGCCGAATCAAATTATTATTTATTGTGATTAAAGTTCGCCCAACGAAAAAAATACACGACAAAAACTATTAAATTTTATATACAATCAGCCATAAACTATCAACTTCTTTTATACATATGTATTAAAAGAAGTTTTTAGAACATAATAGTTAAAACATTTTTTATCTATGAACAGAAAAGGCTTTTCTTTTAAAACCGATCATGGTTTCTAGCAATGCATATTGAAGGTTTGGTACAATTTATAAAATATTGAGTTGTTTGCACAGTAACTAGATTTCTAGATTTTTGCTAGAAATCCCTCCCCCCCAACCCAACCCATCCCTGGGGCAACGTTGCCTTGTGTCAACGGGTCATTTCTAGCAAAATCACGAAAAATCTTAATTTTCATCGTAGAACGTTGATCAAAAGACGCTTGTATATCTCTTTGGACTAATGAGACGACGAAGATAATAAATTGTGGCTCATATGTACTGTTTATAACTTTTTAAATCGTATTCCATGCGCTCAGTTTTTTTTATGGTCCCCCCTGATGTAAAGGTCGGGCGCTCAGTACTTGCAAAGGCGAGCTAAGGGTCCAGATTAGCACAGAGACCTTCCAAATTTCCACCTGAAAAAAGTAATGGTGAAACCCCCACATACCATTAACCGAATATCCTATATAATTTTCAAACATTGGATAAATGTTTTTATGATAATAGTATGCATAACGCATAGATCTCTTCTGTGCATTTTCTATATACTTTACATATCTGATTAAATGAGGAGTCAATACAATAGAGGAATGGTATAATTTACTTCTAATAAGTGAATAATACGGAATTTTTATCACTTTTGTCAACATCAAATATTTGGATACTCATTTGTTAATATCGAACCTATTATCTTTCACGATGCTTATTCATTGTTTTACGGATTCGTCACTCGGAAGGGATCCTTTCAACTGGTATGATGTCAGCCTTGAATTACCGTCGCGGATCTCCAAAGCGATGGCATTTCGCAATATCAGCACCTACGATACCCTTCCAAACGATAATACCCGTTCTAGTAATTATTCGTGCATTTATTGCCGTCTTAGCGATATGAGGTAGACTGGAAATGACGCCACGCAAGCCATGTCTGAATTTGCCAATCCCCTCGTTGTGTGTGTGTTATCATCCCTTTCACCTTTCCCGTGAATGGGGTCAAATTATTCATGGATTTCGAGGTCCGATTCCTACCTTTGAGGCACCCTTTGTCGAAAGCTTATTAAAGGTAATGATTTTCTCGCTTGGATCCCCCAAGGCTACGATTTCGACTTATTTCTTCCATTCTCTGGGAATTTGTTCTGGATTGTAATTTTAATTGAGTAAACCGCAAAATTAATTTGGTCTCTTCGTAGAAAATCTGTCTCAAGTTGATTCGAGTTGTACAGCTTAACCCAAGAACCGTTGGATTCGATTCGACTTGCATTTTAAAAACTGAAAGTGATTTGATGTGATTGATTTGGAAAGATTCATATTTCTCTCATTTACTTTCAAGTAAAGCCAATCTTTCTTCATTTTTTATCCTTCTGAATGACAGATTGGTAAACTAATTCGTTTCGAAGAGAATAAGCTCCTTATTGGAGATACTTTTTTATATTACTTTCCGTTATGACAGATTTGTTCTGTTGTTCATAGCAACTATTGGTAATTTGACTGGCAATTTATCATGTAGGTATACTTTAACGATCTTGGATTTCTTTTCATGTTTATTTTCCTTGGAAATCTTTATCTCTTATTTCAATTATGATCTCTCTTGGAATCTATCCTAGTTTAGATAGCGACTCACAACGATGATGCAGCTCTCACTAGAATATTTCTAGCGACTCTTCTTGTGGATATTTTAGCTTCAGTTTCATGTAAGATTTTTTCGATTCAGAAATATTTTTTCCATTTTATATTTATTGAACGTTGTTCCACTAGTATTTTCTAATAGGATATTTTTAATCAATGTTAAGTTTAAGGGAACAAGAGACTTCAAAATCTATTTATTCCTAAATAAAAATTGCATTTATTTTTTATATGTGATGCTCATTGGTAACTTAGGATCATCATCATTGGTAACTAAACATCATTGAGACGGTGGTCTCTATGATGCTACAGAGACCCATCAGAGAGATTATAATTTAAACCATTATATATAGCAAAATAGTCCTAGTTGTTTATGCAACTTAACTACCACAACTTCTTTAATTCCACTCATACACCACATATTTCTTTAGAAGATTATCATGCCTTAGTGAAAGGAAATTCATCTTTCTCCTTTGATCACCCGATAAATTACGTACTTAGGTGATGCTAATAAATTTGTTTATGAGATACGAGTTTTCAAAGCTCTCTTTCGGGTTCCTCACGCCGAATTCTCGCTCGAATTCGGAAATTCAGAAAGGAATTCCTCTGGATTCGCCCCTCCACACATAATCCAATCCCATCTCTCTCCCTCCCCCGATCGTCACCTTTTAAAATCTTCTCTCCTTTCTACAGCTCATTTTTTAACGCCACGACTCCCTAATTCTCTGTCGCGATAGTTACTGGAATGTCATCCGCGAACTCAAGAGCTTTCCTCAAATCCATCGAGTGCGTCGTTAACTCACACTTCTCACACCCACTGATCGCTTAAGTTTACTGCGCAAGTTCGTGTTTGCTATAGATCTGAGGTTATCCACTGTTCGTGCATTATTTGCTGGTGAAATATGTATTTGTTACATAATACCGCCGAAGATAGTTGCAACAGCAGGTGGCTACGTTTACTTATGCCACAATCAATTCAAACAATATTTCTGTGTATCAATACCATATCGCAACTTCAATAATTTTTAATTTAGCCTAGGTTTACGTAAAAATCCACAAGCACTACCTACAGCATCTATATTTAACAATAATTTTAGGAATTCGTAAATTTTATTCTATTCAAGGAATTCACCCCTCTCAAATAATTCAGATTTTGAACCTTTTAAAGTCTTTATAAATTAGTTTAACTAAAGATGAAATTAAAAATATTCTCTAAATCAAAATCTAACTTTTATTTTATCGAATAATGAATTGCATGTGAAATGAATGCGTACTATTTACATTAAATGAAAGTAAACAAATATTCGCCCTCCCATAAAAAAAATTGTCGAAAACAAACAGCTTGAAAAGATGTATTTATCAGTTAACTAACTAGTCAGTTCCTATTTCTCAGTTTCCTTTCCTTTTATAAGCAAATAAATCTCTCTTCTTGCCAAATCTTCCTTTCTTTCCCGTCTTATCGTCCTCTGCCCATGCTTTTGTTTCTCATCTGGTTCCTACACCACTATCCATTAACGCAAATTCGGTTTCACTAATGCTCTGCTCCTTATTTCTTTCCCTTGTTTAACCGTCTCACATTACCTTCCTCCGATTCACCACTTTCTTTCCTTTCCTTCCCTCATTATCCCGGAAGATCCCTCGCATTTCACGTGTGTCTCCTCCAATTTCCTTTTCCTTTCATCCCTCCACTTTCTCAAATCTAAATTGATAGTCCGTAAACAATGAAAGCAATCAGCCACTGTGATATCCTTTGCTTTATGGAACCAAATCAGCGTCATTTGTTTTTATCTGCCCGTGATATATAGAGGATACATTCCCTAAGGTTTTCCTTGAGAAATGTATCCTCTATTTCCTTATTCTTTTACATTGACTGGCTGCTGCGAAATGAAACTGAATGGATGACTTGGATGGGGTATTCTATAAAAGTCATCCCTTTTGCTTCTATTGGAACTGAAATCTATATTTTCTGAAACAGTTCTGCTTTTAAATGATACATGGTTAATTAATATTATAAGAGTCAATAATTGCTAAGTTGTTACAATACATTACTTATTTCTATAACTATACTTTTTCTGTTTAGTAATTCATCCATAATTATTAGTTAATATCAAATTTAGAAGATGTAATGCAAATTACGAAACCAGTCGCGAATAAACTCAGTGTGGAATTTACAAGGTTTTTCATTTTACTATGGCTTTCCACGAAGTCACGCCTGCTAATATTGATGTCATCAAATTTATTATATCCGATTGCATTCTTTTTATTAGCGTAGTCCTCGATCTATGATTTCGGGTGCTTTCAAACTCTTCTTAAGTTTTTTAACCACATTTTTAACGATCAAAGCAAAAGAGAAATACTATTATGATTAATTTAACGAACAACCCTTCTTCTTTTTGGAAAAGTTTCCTAAGTTTTTGTTAAACAATTTTTCCGTAATTTTCTTGCAGAATTGCAACCTAGCAGCAGCGATAGTACAATAAAAGCAAAAGAGGAATACTACGATTGATTTAATCGAACAATCCTTCTTCTTTTTTAAAACAGTCTTCTTCTTTGATTAAGTTGCTCTGTTAGTAAAGATCTTTCTCATTGATAGCAAAAAACATTCAGTATGGACATATTTCTTCAATACAATCTTATCGATTGTAGTTTTTATTCTTTCTCATATTCATTCATACAGCGAAGTGTGTTTCTTAAAGTTACAGTCGAGAAAATTGACATCAGTCATTAACAGAATTACCTACGGTAACTCCGAAATCGATTAGTTGGTAAAAATCAGGTCTCCTCACTTTCCAACGAGGCTGGAACACAATAGAGCCGTAATCCATTTCGTTTTCAAAGGAAAGGAAGTCCCTTTTTATTCGATTAATATTTAATCAGCCATCGTAGGTTTCTTTTTCACTCCGTATTCTTTTCAATATCTTGCACAGAAATTAGCGAGTTACTTGTCTAATCCTCTCAACTTATTCTCTGAATCCCCAATCAACTACTCTTATCTCCCTCCTATGGAATCTCCCAAATCTGGAAGCGAGACAATTACTTGTTCTCCTGATTAATGAATCTCTTGTCGGATGAGATTAACCTGGCTCATCACATTCTGCAGATTATCTCTAGACTAGACCATTTTTATGTAGAAAATTTGCCTTCATTCATGTAAGATTTCTTTAATTAGTTAATCTTTTGCTCCGGACAGATTTTCGATATAGTGTAGTGTCAAGATTTACTGTGGCAGATTTAAGCCATGATAGTTTTGTACATTTATGTATTGGATATGTACTCTTATATGCTGGGAAAAAACAACAAAGCAACTTTTACTTTCCACACAAAGGTTTCAGTGGCGACCAGTTTGGGCTAGTAATAGCCATCTTCAAGCCTATTACTGGCCGAAACTAGTCGCCCTTGAAACCTTTGTGTGGAAATTAAAAGTTACCTGTACTTTGTTGTTTTTTAAAACTTCGTTTTATTTAACAATTCTTCGATTTTGTCGTTATTCCACAAAATGTCGGCCTTCCCCGTGAATTTTAATGAAATGTAGTTACAGAAAAAAAGATTTATACAACAAAAGTACCGGGTATGAATTCTGTAACTTATGTATTATCTTTCGGCCATGACTTATGTTTACGAATATTATAGTTTTAATTTGATTGCATGAATATTCTATTCAACGGATTTACGAGGACGGTTTGGTAACCAAATAATTTCCACTTGAAGTAGTATAAATTATTTCTCGGTTGAGTAATAGATAGCTTCAAATTAAAGCAGGCACACTTTTACGAAATGGTAGAGTAATTTCTTCCGAGCGTCGGAGATCATGTCTTTAAACTATTGTCGGGAGCGTTAACCACAGTCTCTAGCAGAAGGGCACGCTGCAGCTGAGAGGTCATTATACCGAGAAACTTTTTGGGCCATGGATCTGAATATTTGGCCTATTTCCTTCGTGAATAGGAGACAGAACTCTTTGTGGGGGAAGCAAAGAAGTAAACCGTTCACGATCAACATCGTAAAACACTCTGTCCACATTTGGCCTCTAAGATATTTGCTGACTGAATTCCTATCAAAGGCCCTCCCACAGAAGTCTTTCAATACTCCAATGAAAGAGTTTCAGGAAATGAATTTCCACTGTCTTGGGCCTCTGGATATACATTTTGTGACGATATTTGTCGATTTATATCGTCCGTGAGTTTGCAGCCGGAATTTTTTTGCTATTCGCATCTTTCAAAATGAATTAGATTCCTCATCGAGATGTGTTTTTCAAGGAGGTAAATTGGACTTAATAAAAGTCCGAGGATGATGTAATTGTGATTAAAGTCCAGAGGAGCAGTCGAAATGTCAGAAGAAATACATGTTAGTAGACAGGAGTTGTACTTAACTTATGTACATTAGAGAAAATTTCATTGGAAACCTGTTTCGAAGGATAACGTTCCTTATCTGATGGTCAAATAAACCGTTGTTCATTTTGAAGATATCCCGTGTTTAAAAAATGGAGCTGATTTCAGATTTTTTCAGGAAATAATGAAATATGACTTTGTTTGTTAAGCAAGCAACTTAAAAGTATGTTTTCACAAAAATCTAAAGTACTGCATTCTCTGGACTTCGTTAGTAATTAGGACTCTGAACTCTATAAAAAATTGTTTGCATTAAGTTCTTTTTATCAAAAAAATATACGAACAATTTACGGAAGATATTCTGAATCCAAGAGCTCCAATAAAATTTCCCCGGCCTCCCGTGAGAAACAGATGCCTTTTTCTTTGATATTTTAATCTAAGTAAATGTCTTATAGTTTGCGTGCAATGCATTTGTAAAGAAGGAAAAGTTGGGACACGGCTTTTAAGGAATTAAAGGTTTAAAATCTCCAATAGCCGTTTTTGTCGGCGTTCTTCTTCTCATTCCCCGGTATTGCGAGAAAACAAGACAGGACACCGCACTTTTTGTCCTGCCTTGTTTTCTCGGAATAACTGGGAATGAAAAGAGGGACCCCGAAAAAAACGGCTATTGGAGATTTTAAAGCTTTAATACAATGACATTTGACATCATGCAAAATTTTAATCTATGTAATTCTTTTAAATCCGTAAATACGTGTTTGTAAATATATGTCACGAGTTACATGTAAGTCATATGTTTATTCGTAAGCAATCACACATTTAGAAGTTGCGTAAATCATCCAGGGCAATGATTGTCGTTTTATTCAATTTTTCGAGGTATTAATAATCCGAATCAAAACAAATGTTAATGATTAAATTACATCACTTTCGAGGAAGTAATCTTAAAATCATAAATATTATCATACAATTTCAAACGACTTATTCGAAAATTAAAATTATAATTGTTCATGCTTTATATTTTTGGATTAGGTAATAATTATTGTATTTATTGCTGTAGTTCTCTAAATTTAAACGTTTTTAGTCCACCCCTTTATGCTATTATTCTCTCTTGGCTTCTCAATTATATGTCCTCCAATTTAGGTCAGCTCAATGGTGTTAGGTGATTGTTGAAGGCTTTCGCCCCCAATTTAGACGAAGCGACACATCAGTCCCTGTTACAATGATATGCATCTGTGTGGGTAAATATCCTTAAAAATATTCAGAGATAGTAATAAAGGTACAAATCCATCTCTGTTACATTTATATCCATGTACATATTCTATGCATATATGTGCGTATATATCCTTAGAATTATTCAGAGGTAATTATGAAAAGGTAGTAAAGAAGATATCTTTGATATTGAAATGCGCATTGAGTTTTCAAAGCGACAGTTTTGTAAAGGTCATGTTGTGTTTTTTTTAACAGGTCTTAATTAACCTCTGGGCCTCATTCGAAACAGCGTCAACAGAAATAAAGCAAATCAATTATGGTAGATATTATTGTGTGAAAGCAAATGATAGGAAAATTTGAAATAGTAATGAATATATATAAATTGTTATCTTTATTCTTACATTTTTCAGCTCAAGGAGTATTTTAATCGATATCGTAGTATAAAGTAAATAAACATAAGAGAAAAAATCAATGAATCAAGCCACAGCCAGGCTTTGAAAAATCTCAGAATTTAAAGCTGCCTTTTCCTATAGAAATATTAGAGGAAATGTACCACGGGAAAATATTTTATTAAAACCTTTTATAAAATCGGTTCGCGTTCTTGACTTTTCCATATGAGCTCATCATATAATAAGCGAATATGCTGCAGGAAGATGGACGATTTCATGAAATAATAGTGCCCATTTATCGGATTCGTTGTTTTGTATGACTTTGATGGATCCAGCCGTGGAACTTTGCCGCGTAATACTTTTCCCCGATTGCGGACTTCTTGGGTTGAAAAATGCTTTTCCAAACTCAGCCGTTAGTTTTACATCCACGAAGAGTGTTGCATCCCATCATACTTTCTCAATATATTTTCAACTTTCACAATAGAGAATCGCTCCCAAACGTTCCTCGATTATAGCTATCGTAGCCGCAATGTGACGTGGTTCTAAAATATTTTGTTGGTTAGAGTAAATGCTTATAACCAGGATAAAGAGTAATAGCGACCTTCTATATATAACATCCTCCGACCCTCTCCGATGAATCTTTTCACTATCTCTTTGTCTGATGGGGAGAAATAAGCCTCGAAACAGACGGAAAAATGTCATTAGGGATAGATGTCGCAATCATTAATTTTGTTTTTCCTTGTGGCATCCTGCCACAAATTCGAGGATCTAGGGAACTCATAATACCAAGCAAATTTAAATAATTTTGCCTAGTGTTCAGAATTGGTAGATCACTTTATATTTTTCCTTTCTCGTAATATAGAAGTCAAAAAAGAGCGATGGTCCGAGCCTTCCTGTTTTCACTACATACCGGCGAAGGTGGTGAGGAACGCCGACAAAAACGGCTATTGGAGATTTTAAACCTGTGATTCATTTACAGCCGTGTTCCAAATGTTCTTCCATTATATTTGTAGTAATATTTTTCCGAGCTCCCTGGCCCTTTTCATGTGCAAATAAAAAATCATGAAAAAATATGTTTCATGAGTAGATATTTTGGATGCTGAGGATACATTCTCCATAGATACCGGCTGTCATCAGATAGTCGGTTTCTATGGAGAATGTACCGAATACATGGGTAAAACTACCCAAGATACATGTAACGTTAATAGCAACTGCTCTCGTAAAATGCTTATCTCGTCCTTATGTGAAGCAAGAAGAGTCCGAAACTCCAAAAGAACAGGTATTTAGTATTCACACAGTGTATTGCTGTAGATTTATGTATATATTTGGATGTCTTTGGTTGTAAAAAAGCATATATATATAATGAGAAAAGAATAACATTCGTAGCGAATAAAGAACTTTTAACAACAAAATATTTTACTTAACTTAAAAAGGTATGGTAATGAAGTAAAAACTTCTTATTATCTCGATATTTAAAATAGCTAACTGAATACTGGTTTGCTTCTATAAACTATTTCCAGTTTCTTTGTTATTAGAAATACCTCCCGATTTCCAGTGAAGTGCAGTCTGTCTCTCGCTAATTAAATCGTGTCGATACGAAAGTACGCATTTGGTCGTATGCTTAATTAACGTTGTTCTAAATATTTGCTCAGCGGGTCAATGACTTGTCAAACACTCAGGGAAGAATAAAATGAATGGCATCAAAGGCAACGTAATGCATGGTAACTGCACATTCACTCGAAACCGAATGAATTTATTTTGGGAAAGCGTTTGCGGGACACTTTAACCACTACCAATTGGAAATCAATCACGGCGTCCATCTCATGGACATCAGAAAGCTTCATCCAAACGATATTCAAGACTATCTCGCTAATGAGAAGCAGTCGTCAATGCACCTAAATTTACATTCTAAAGCTTCAGCTTCATTATTGCAGTGGCGTTTGTAAGTAATTGATTGAAACAACATGAGGTACTGAAGCTTTTTGCTTCCTAGGCTATTTTGTTAGGTGTATTTAACATCTGTGTTCGCGGTGCTTTTTGTTCTGATTAACTTCTGGACAGTTTTTTTAGCTGATTAAAATTTTTCACCCTTCAATTTCTCATCGATTGATTTGTATTGGCTTTTAACTTGATTTGTTTAAGTAGCGTCGCGGGGAAATCAAAATGTATTAACCATACACAATTAATACTGGGCGCAATTCCTATTCTACAAAATATCATCTGCAAGTTTCAGCTTCACTCTTGAAAATTATACATTATTAAACTTTGGATATAAATGATGGTCAAATTTTGTCCAAGGGAATATAAATTGCAATGGAAAGATATTTACAGGATAGTTTCTATAATCGTCAGTAACAATTAAAATTGATTCAGTTATGTTCTTTAGAATATTGAGACGCATTTGTTTGTATTTTTTGGAAAGATTGTGTACAGCTTCAATCGTGAATCGAAATTACCAATATTAGTTACTGATTTGCAGGAACGCTTTTGATTTGTGAAGAAACTGTCATCGTACCGAATACTAAAAATAAATTAATGAAAAACTTTAAGGTTTTAAAGTGCAGTAATATTTTAAATAGTTAAAGAGAGGAGAGATGAGCCCGTACAAGTTAAGAAAAACTCCCTCAAAAAGTGGTGCTTAGTGTCTATCATCAAACCATATTGAGATAGGTTTCTCTGCGGAGAGACAGCTCTACCATTCGCACGGTTAAAAATGTATGTGCGACAAGAAAACGTAAAGCCAAGCCATAAAAGAAAAAAAGAAAGCAACCCCGCAGCCTTGCAGAGCTGAAGCTATCCGCGCTATTGGAAAAGCAATTTTTCCCTAGGGTCGCGAAAAATCGAATCTTTTCTCAACGCATCGTTCCCCCATAAACATCGTTAAGCGGAGCTGTTTGAGCACATGTCTTTCGCTCCCTTTCAAAGTCGATAATGTACTCTGAAAGACACTGTAACTGAAAATGATATCCGACATTTATAGCGCAAGGCGTAGAAAATGTAGATATGTCATCACCGAAAAGAATACAAATATTCGTTCAGTTTCTAGTTTGAGTCAGTGCTGTATTTAGGTACAAGGAATAATAATGCTAAAACTTTATAAAATATAAAGACTGTAAAAATTTACTGTTGTAAATCATTTAAAAGGTACAAAAATTAATCTGTAATCCCGTGATGGAGTAAATCCCAGATTTTTAACCATCAAATATTCAGACTAATACGATTAACAGTGATTACGTTTAACAGGATTGACGTCCAAGAAAAATAACGAGAAAGAATAGTTTTTCCTAATTTTTTTTCTTAAACCCTAAGAAAAGTTTAAACTTTCTCTAACACTCTACGGTCATTATTAGGATACTATGCAAGCACACTAGCATTCGAATCTTGCGTTTTACTAATTATATGAGTTTTTCTTATTTTGTCTCTAACGCCTTGCCCTCTGATGAAGAGTACATAAACGTTTATTTTATGTGGATACTAGTGCAAACGTTTGGAAAACATATTTCTCATATTTTCTTTAATATCAGTCTTAAGCCTGGCTGTGATAGCATAAAAGTTACTGATGTTAGAGTTTTGCTGAAAATGGTATTCATCTTGGTTACTCACTCTATATTAAGTTCTTTTGAAACTTTTATTGATGATCTTATTATTCTTAGAGCTATATATATTAGAGTTTATATATTTTAGCTATATAGTTATTCATAGAGAGTTAGTGAACATAGAGTTAGCTCTTGTGTGGACTTATCTTATTTAAAGTATAACAAAATTCGTTGGCCTAAGCATTCTGACTGATCGAAAAAAAACAATATCAATCTACCTCACTGCTTATTTTATCTAGTAAGCCTCACCTCTTCCCTAAAGCCTCTGGTTGCCCGTAGTTGAATGACTTGAGAAAGGATCCAATCAGACTTAGGGCTGATCACTTCAGCTACATTTTAGCCTAACTTCGCTCCAATATGTTTCTTTTAAATACATTTAAGAGCTATAGTAATGGTAACAGTAGTTTATTGACGTTTACATTCAATTTTTTTCATTAAGTGATTCATTTCATACTATATAATCACACCATATTATTATACCATACTTCAAAATACATCATTTAACAAAACTTTACACATATATATAGCATATCAATTATTTATATTAAAATATTATAATGTAAATATCATTGTATGTATTTTATAAAATTTACTTACCATGTGTTCATATTCCATTGAAATCATGCATATTGCATACACTAATATTATTATAGAAATGCGTAATATTGTACACTAAGTGTACAAAAACACAACCAGGAAGGCTTACGGCTGGCAGTTATTGTCAGAAAATTAAAGTGAACTTTATAATGTGATACTTTTCTGACAAGCCTTTTAGGTTAAGTTTTTGTGCACAGATGGTCTACTCGAACTAATTTCTATAATAATAATAATAATAGTGTGCGTAAATTGCATAATGAAAAATATGTAATAGGTGTACTTTGTATGTTAATGTAGTCAAATGTATACAATGATATTTATATTATAATATTTTTAATGCGAATGCACCTTAAAAATAACCATAAACCTTTTTGTTGAAAAGTTTTTGTTACACTATCGCAATATAAAATTCACTTTAATTGTAACGAAGCATTTTTAATTCAGCTCGTTGCAGATCTATGGAAAAACTCTTTCGGATTCTCGGCTATCTTTTCCAATTAGAGTCCATCGAGGCCTCCCCAAAAACCTTTGATAAAGGCTAACGTACCGACGATGATAACGAATCGAACCGATAATGGACTCCAAATCCTCTGCCACAATTCGCGGGCTTACCGTATGTATCTCATCGATCGGATGTTTTTTCAGTCGCATCTGTTGCTGCCCATTGTTTTGCTTTCGCCCGGCGGACCTTTTAATCATAGCCGATCGAGACGATGACTCCATGCAAGGATTAGCCGGAAATCGTGCCCGTCCTGTTGTTTCCGTAATAGGTTCGCGAGTTTTCATTTTCATGTCATTCTTTGTTTGCTGCAATTCGGTAATCTTCGTAATCCCGGATTGGTGGCGATTATCCCGTCGAAATGGATTAACCGTCGTCCAAATCGCCGGAGGCTTCCTAATCGCTACCGCAGTTTGGCATTTAATAAATGAATTACTGATCACGTGACGATTTCCCTCGGATTCAGTCAGAGATATGCCTCCAATCACGATTCGTTCTATTATATGGGAAACGGGATTGCGCGAACCCAGGCTTAATTTTGCGTATTCGTTAACCATACAATATGGATTGCGGTTTTTTTACAAATACATCGTAAAGCACCGTAATTGAAATAAATCGTAATTACCGAGAAAGGAAAATCGTTTTTTTGTTGAAAAAAGAATACTTAATAATTGACACAGGAGGTTAATTGTTCGACTAGTTTCGTCAATGGGTTGATGTACCTGAAGATGAGATTATGTTGACGAAACTAATCGAAAAATAAACCTGCTGTGTGAATTAAAAAGTATTCTTTCTATCAATATGAGTGTTGATTTCCACAAAGTTACGCTTGACCATATTGATTTTATGAAAATCGTTCTGTTGTTCCCAAAGATAATTTTAGTAGAAATTAACTCCAGTTTTACCTTACCATATTACACCCTAAATATACCTCAATAGTTTCACCTAAGATACTTCCGTAGATTCAAGAATTCTTAAAGCTTTCTTTACCTGCGATCATAAGTGAAGTTACATTCCGATACATAATATTATAGTCTTTTCCATTTTTGTTCATTTTGAGGTATCTTAGGATTATTTGATAGAGCAAATCTAATATTTGACATGAGGGCCTCACTAAATTAGATGTATTCATACTATCATAAAAATATTCATCATCATCATATAGTCACTTTTGTATTTTTTTCTATACTTGAGATACCTAATCAATCAAAGAATCGTATAAGAATAAGATACACTATTTAATCAAACACAGTCTTCTTGAACTTCATTAAAGTTATTTATTGAGTAAATTGAGTAAAACCAGTTGGTTGATACAATTCAAGCGTTGTTATTCAAAAGTTGTTTTGGTAACAGTTTTTGTCCATAATTTAAAATGTACCCCTTACGTTTATTTTTGATGCTTACATGAAATTGCTCTCTGAGAATATATAATATTTAAATGGGATACGGTGTAGCGAAATAACAATTTTATTAGTATTTTAACCCTAATTTATCAAAATTTTTATTAGTCCGAAATTACAGTTTCTCACAGTCTAAACAGGAGATTAATTTTTGAAAGGACGTAGTCATCTGGAAAATAAATTCGAATCAGTGCACTCCCAGTTTTGTTGTTTGACGATGAAATATATTATCATCAAGTTGTTTTCCGAATATTAATTCCGTTTTACTAATCATGCATGATCGCGAACCGATAAATAAACCGAGCCATGAAATAAATACATTTGATTTCCTTTCCCAGCTCGAACAATCGAAAGTCCTTTGTAGTTTAAGAGCGTATTCAAAGTAGTATTCAATGGATCGGCTCTGCTTCATCCATCGGAAAATTACCCATATTAATACCATTCCCAATGATGATATATCTCCGCGATATAGCTCTGCGGATGGGTGGAGGTTAATCAACTTTCCTTAACCCTTTGGCTACCAAGAGAAATAACTCAGTTACCCTAGCGATAATTTTACCGTGTTATTTAAGCTAGGAGTTTTAAAATAATTTCATGCGTTAATGTAATTGTCCTTCAAGATTTAATAATTTTATTCTTTGCGTATTTTTTCATCAGTCACAAATTTTTGGTGCAATATTAGTAAAACAACCTGTGAAAGGGTAGGCACTGTGTGAAAGGGGTGCAGAATGTTATTCTTTGCAATTTTTTCATCAATCGCAAATTTTTGGTGCAATATTAATGAAAAAACCTTGCTTTGAACTTGCACTATGTAAAAGAGGTGTAGGTAGAAAATCTAGAAATATGTACATAAGCAAGACCATTCTTTCTCTAAGTGCTCCTAATGTGAAATAATTCCTAAACGTTGATGAAACCATTCAGAATACGACTTTTCACATAAGTTTTTTTGAGTTCAATTTAAAAGGCTTGTGATGAAGATTTTTGAAGTGATATTTTTATTATATTTAACGATTTAAGACATTTCTCAAGAGCGAATTACACTTATTTTTCTATTATCATTATTTTTCTATGATAAATTTATAGTTTTATTGCTTTAAACATTAAACTAAACACTCAGAACACAAAATAATTTTGGGGTCACCCAGTTACCCCCCCTGGGGAGAGGTAAGGCGTAGAAACATTGGTAGCCGAAGGGTTAAGGATGAAATATATCATCATCAAGCTGTAGAGAAATAAATATTGGAACACGGCTGTTAATGGATTAGAGGTTTGAAATTTCCAAAAGCCGTCTTTGTCGGCGTTCCACCTCTTACTTCCAGGTAGTCGGATATAGCAAGAAAGGAATGCCGTACCATAATTGTACCCAAAGATCTTTTCAATAGCAATGCTACTGTTCTCAGGGGTCGTAAAATACCATTTTACGTAAAGGTAATAAAATACGTAAAATTTTACGTAGGGCAATAAATAGGTATAAAATACGTATAAATACGTATTTAATGATCCCTGATGACATTGCTATTGAAAATATCTCTTTTGGAGATTTTAAACCACTAAATCATGAAGGTGTTTTACAAATATTTATTCTATTTTACTAATCATACATGGATGTGAACCGATAACTTTCATTTCCCTTCCTGCTTGAACAAAGGAAAGTCTTGTATAGCTTAAGGTGGATTCAAAAAAGTAATCAACGGCTCTGTTTTATCAATCGGCAAATCGCCCATGTTAATACCATTCACCATGATTATATGGCTCTGTGAATGGGTAAATCAACTTTCCTTAACTGGAAATGGGAGTGCCTAGGATAATAACGGCCAATCCGTCGATGTTTATTCTCCCCCGCCAGTTAACGTAATTCAGGATATCGATTGAACCCTCAAGAAAAATACACAGCTCTTCTGCAAGAGTTGGAATGGAAAGGGCAGGCATTATTGGCTGAATTTAAATCTACGAGACACATGACATTGGTGATGACCAAACGAGTTAACAGGGAGGCTGGATTTCGCGAGTGATTAATTCATTAAGAGGACAATGAAGAGTGAATTACGGATTTGCCTGATCCGTGTAATTGCTGTATTTATCTGTAATTTTTTATCGTTTGAGGAACTCGGAAAGGATTAACAGGTCTGAGATATTTAAATGAATTATTACCAGTTCAGATCAGATCGATGTTTAAAAAAAGGTTACTCAATATTAGTTCGTCATATGCATCGCCTTGTATGCTTCATATCATTTTTTGCGTGGCCGGTGAATTGATCCGGGGGGAATTTGTACGCGGGGAATTCGTACGTGGGGAATTCGTACGCGGGAAATTCGTACGCGGGGAATTGATCTCCCGACAGATTGGTACGCGGGGAATTGATCTCCCCACATATTGTTACGCGGGGAATTGATCCCCGCGCTGATGTTGTACTACTGTTATTCAGTCTTATCTTAATCTACACGCCCTGATTATTGGTTAGTGTTATAAATAAATTAACCGGGGGGGGGGGGTTGGGTTGGTAGTACAACATCAGCGAGGGGGTTCAATTCCCCGCGTACGAATTCTCCCCATGTCGCCCATTTTTTATCCATTTTATACAAATCCCTCATCTTTATCCTTATTAATACAAATTAATAGTATTAATATTCACTATTGTTAATCTCATCAATGCACATACTGATCAGTTTATTATTATGTTTATATCATGTTTTCATTTATCATACTTTTGATATGAAATTCCGCTTTTGTAACTGAATTTCCCAATGAGCTAAAGTAGGTTGATCGAGAAGCTCTTATTCTCTTATAATGCCTTATCAGTGATCAATTTTGTAAATTTACTAATTATATTTCTGTAAACTTCTATTACTAGTGTGTGTAGGTAGAAGTGTTGATCCTCCAGTGTCTTTCTTATATGTTTTTAAAAATTCTTTGGATTTACAAAAGCTGAATCGAGAATCTGTATTTTGTTCTGTGTCTCATTCTAAAATATTTCACTTCCTGTGTTGAATCTTTTAGATTAGGAAAAATGAAAACTATTTACACTTCTAATCGTTCTTTATTTTATAGTAAAAAATTTAGACTGGTCTAATGACACTTGGTGGAATTCCATTACACAAATTATTTTATTACGTTAAAAATGCGTGAGCTGTAAAATTATCAAAACTTGTAAAATTCCACTAAATTTTTAATATACACGAACAGTTTTTGAGTGATACCTCATCATTAGTCGCATGTTTGGTTTAAATTGTATGTACAAGTTTTTGTTTAATTACACTGTACTCGCATTTTTTTATATTTCGTTTTTGGTATTATTTTGGATAGTGACAGAATAATAATTATTATATTAATGAAAATTATTAATTTTATCCTTAATATCTTTTATATCTGTTTTTCACTATAAATTATCTGAAACCTTATATTTTTAATGAAATAAATTTCAGATTCTCAAACACATACTTATATTTCAATTTACGGTAATACATATCTTCCGTAAGAAGTCTCCATCTAATAATATCGGCGGAGCGAAGTCGAATCGCGCCCTATTTGGTGATGTACCCTCGGATCGCTTTTGTATTCCTTATTTTGCGGCTTGCAGCCAAAATATATTCGTGACCTCTCCTCCTTCAAGTGCATCCCCCGAAAGTGCCGCATCTGGGCCAAGTAACATTATGTATCCAATACCGGCATACATTTGCGATCCTTTTTCGAACTCCTGGCTCGCTCAAGCGAAAATCTATGCCTCGTCAAAATTCGTCAAAGGAAATGTAGGTTGCCGTCTTTGGCTTACCTCCGATCGTCGTATATTTTTCCTCCTTCCTCGTTTGTTTCATGTTTCAACTGTGTTTAATCGTAAATATTTTTCTTCCGTAACGGAAGCATAACTTACTTCAGTAACCTATTTATTTATTTATTTAAGTTCACGTTGCAAGTTAGCCTTCAGGCCAGGTGGCAACGTTTGACTACGTCTTTCTACGTTACAACGTTTGACTAGGTTTTTGTACGTTAACTTGATGAATAGAATATTTTCCTTTGTCTTTTCTTGTCTAGATGAATGGAAATGTATCTTTCAGCCACATTTGTAGAAGTCATGTCATTGTCTTTGATGAAAAGAAAGCTGTTAAGGTATATGTGATAACGGATATATTCATTTAGGTCACTCATTACAGAGTGCTGTGAAGTATGCTAATCATGGAGTAATTGTGTTGCAATCACGCGGGCGTTTCTATTAGTTTTCTTTTGGAACTGTGAGAAAAGGCAGCGCAAAGAACTTCATTCCTCACCTTACATAGTCGCCTCATTCCCCCAGAAAACATTAATAGTTTACAACTGGTATTTATTTATTAGAATTTTTCCTCAGTTGGTGGCAGGTGGCAGCGTTATTATAATTATCACATTACATTATATTACGATTTTAAGGTTACAATTACATTTATATCACAGTCAAAACTGATATAAATTATAGCTATGCACGGTTATGATAATGTACAGTAAAACAAACAAGCAAAAAATAATACATATGCATATATAGTATATATGGATCTGAGAGGAAATACAGGGCAAAGTACTTCTTTCCTTACCTTACATAGTCACTCATTCTCTCAAAAAACAATTTTTAGATAAATGTGAAGTTATTGAGGTTATGGGCAACTTCCGGATTGAAAATTCTGTAGACAGATAATCCATAAGATCAGACGCGCTAAACATTACTCAACTATCTCTTTTCCTTGAGTTTCTATTCTTGAGCTGCCATTTTCTTCATTATATCATTTGAGCTATAACTTTAACCGTTTCTAAAAATTGCCCAGCTATTTATTTGCCTTGAGTTTTTGCCCTGCCATTTTCATTATTCTAACATATTAATTTTAACTTTATCCGTAGGGATTGTAACCGCTGGGACGCTACAGCGATGCTTCCTTTAGGGTTTTTGTTTACCTTGACGATAATATTGGATCCGCTTCGTCCTATTTCTAATCCTCCAGAGACGAGTGGACTACAAAAGCATCGCAACCCTGGAGACGTGATACAAGACCGGGTTAAGTTTCGGGAATTTGTAGCTTCAAATACATTTTCCTCTAACATCCTTCACAAATGTGTAAAAGAATCTCATATTGCGATCAGCTATGAACAAAATTCCTAATATTTTAAACGTGCATTGTAAGCATGCTCTATTTTTAATGCTTAACTATTTTTCTCGTAGACTTAATTTTATTCATCACGATCAGCACCATCAGTGGTGATATAAATATCTAACCTCTTAAATTAGGAAAGGCTTTCTCGATAATGACTCGATTTTACAATTGCTTATCAGGTTTTAGAGCTTTAAAAATTCCAAAAGCCGTTCATACCCTTCATTCATACCCTTACTTCACGGTAGTCGGAGAAGACAAGAAAGGAATGCCGCAATTTTCCAACCACCGAGAAGTTAGAGGAGGAACGCCGACAAATACGGCTTTTGGATAATTTAAACCTCTGATTCATTGAAAGCCAGATTCCAAAATTCCTTTCTTTACCGCTTACCAGATATTTATAGTTTCATCCAATCATAGCTTTGAGGCACAAAAATTATAGGAAACTACATCAATAATCAGCTTTCCCATTAATCATCCTTCTCCTTCCAAAAATGCTGGTAGTTAATGGTGTAATGAATGGCTCCTGTCATCATGTTTTGATGAATGGAATATTTGTATTTAAATTTTATGAAAGGATAGAAAAAAAAATCTTGCCCACCCTTTTGTCATAGTCTTGACATTGGTGAGTTGACATTAAAGTTACTGAGGTATGAGTGATGCCGAATAATGACACTTACTTAGGTCTCTCCTTATGGTATGTGTTACTCAAGTCATAGTGTTACTCTTAGAGTCATTATACTATGCTTACATAAACATATTCCTCTTGTAGCATTCTGGCTCAGTGAGGATAGCAAAATACCTCACTCCTCATCTTCCCTTGTACCCCCATCTCTTGGTAGCTAATGTTAGTGAGGGTGAGCTCCTAGGCGATTCTCAGTATGCAAACTGAACAAATAGGAATTAGCATCCTACCAGACTTCAGTCTGATGACTTGCTGGCAAACACAGTTTCTACCACTTTTTTAAATACATACGTATTTCAACTCAAAGCTTTTAATAGTATCTGAATGAAATGAACAGGAGTATCTTCCTATAATTGTGTCAAATAACTTTTTAGTTTCGGCCCATGCTCTTTTCCCCAAATGTCACGCCTCAGATCCTCATTCAATTATAAGTGTTTCTCCCGCCGTCGCCTTTTCTCTTTGCCTTTCGCGTCATCTGTTGCCTTGGTTACGCTGAAAATTTTCAATTTTGGAATCTGCTCCTCCTCTGCGACGTCCATGAAAAATATACTTAGAAATTCGGTATCGCTATTACCATTTTTATCAACGTCTCCCTTCCCCTACTTCCATTTTCTGCTGTATCTCTTGTTTTGTCAAATTCAGGCTCAACGCTATAATTTTTTACATCCAATCCTTATTGTTTTCTATACTGGGGAAGGCAAAATGCCCGGAATGTCCCGGTATTATGTCTCGATAATCTTTTGATAAAAGGTTTATTGAAAACCATAATACTCTGTGTTTTTCTTTTTGCGATGAATGAAGTAGCCATTTTGTTTGAAGTAAAAGCTAAGGTAGTGGTGTAGATGGTAAATTTCTTTTTTTTAACTATGATTTTTGTTCGCAAAATATTCAAACTTTCTACGTTAATAAATGTCAGCACTCCTCAAATGATGTTTCTCGAATCCCTTGCTCTACTTTATTCATATCAACTTTCATACAACTGTCAAGTTCACTTAACTGCTGACAGGATTCTTTTCTGTTCCAAGAGTTAATTCAACATTAAATCATAGCTGTAAATTTCTATAAGCACATACCATGGGAGAGCTAAATCGATAAATATTTTTATTTCTGTCATTGAGTTACGTTTCCAAAGTGACGCCTCGGTAACATAAAAATAATAAAACAAAATTTCCTATTGTTCTTTAAGCGTCATCTTGGCAGGATGTGCAATATCCTTAGAATGAATGCTCGAAAGTGTTCATAAGATATTTTAGGAAAAATTAATTTATTCGTCTATAAATAAATTCATGTCTAATATAGCAAAGGTATGATATTATAACTTTCTTTGCAAGAGAGGTGTCTAAGTGAGCGAGGCAGGGGTAGTCATTGGGGACAGGTCACCATAGGCGGTCTGGGGGCATAGCCCATACAATGACGAAGAGTAGAGACGAAGTGCTATTTGTGCATCTATAATGTATAATCATTTCATTTCTCATTTATTGTGTGGTTTTATCGATGATTGTGAACATTTAAGTCTCTGGTGGCTAAATAAGTATTTAGTCATCTATTTTTTCTTCGAATGCGCAAGTTCTTTTCGCACATTCCAAATTGTATTATGAATTTGCACATTGCAAATCCAGGTAAACTTTGAAGTAAACTTAATGTAAAGATTAGGAAGATAAATTCGAATATGAAAATTTATTGGATATTTTTGCTTCCTCAAATCAAGTGTTTTCATCCTGTCCAAAGCTATATTTATTTCCTTACCCAGCATTAAATGTCAATAACTTTTGCATTATGCTGCTTTTTTTAGTCACATTAGATTATCGGATTCATATAAAAACTAATGGTATCGCGAAATTACTATATGAATGGAAATTAATACAACAACATGACATGCGCGCCCTTATTGATTTCGACTGATGCATTTTTCATATCGTTGCTCAATATTCAAAGTGAAATGGCTGAGTGAAATCTGAAATGTATGGACGTTAATGCACCGTGAGTATTGGAAGTAAGCGTTGCATTTGTCACTCCAAACCAAATCTATTATATCTGAGAATTACTCAATGATAGCCCCTGAAATGCAAATCATCGTTTCAGCCAGTTCATCTATTAATGGAAAACCAATTTTATGCGGCGCGAATAATCCATCAATCACGAACGAGGATTTAGGAAACGCTAGTTTTCATCGAATAATAATAATTTCGGTGATTTTAGCAGATAAATGTGTATTATTAGATTTTAGACTGATTCGGAGTGATGACTTGTCTCCTTCGGTTAATTACGAGTAACTTTACTGCATTGATTTACGTTTTGATCCAAAAAATGTTACTTTCTCTCTCCAAAATTATTTTTTTAATTATTTAGAAAGAAGATGAATTTATCTTAAAACCCCTTAAAAATGAGAATGCGAAACTTAGCAAAGAAGCATATGTTAGTATTCAAAACTTGTCCGTAGTATATGCAGATAAAGTTCACCAAAATTACGATTGTTTTCAACCAATTGGGCACTGCCAAATTTTGCTATTTTACTCATTACCCGTTCTCTAATAATGATTATTTGCTTTAAGGTCTGGCACGTTCCTTGTGGCCGTCAATTGAATGCCTTGTCATTTGTCGATAACTATAAAAGTAAATAAGCTTGAACAGCACATCATGACATTATTAGGAATTATCTGTCTTTCGTTAAATGAGTCATTTGTTAGCCTCAAATCATCTCTTCCATCAGCTTAAACGGAATGAAGGTGTAGCCTTAGGCTGAAGCATGGACTAGTCTGAGGTGAATGTAGTATCTGATGCATAATTTGGTCACATATATTCTTAATAAAATAATTCAATTTAATTTATTTCAATCAATCATCATATACAAGAATACTATTCACAAAATATATATAAAATAAACATAAAACAGTATGTATAATGCTTGAGATAGCCAAAAGGTTACAGAATTTAATCTTGTCCGACTATCTTTAGTTAAAATTTATATTCAATAATTACATAAGAAAGACATTACATAAACTAAATAACAAAGAGCTGTCCTTACATAACATTGGGTCATACTTTTGCATTGTTGTCTTGTGATTTACAAATAGTTTGATAAGAAGAAGAAAAATACATAATTCATACATGAAAAAATAATTTTAATCTAGAAGGTATCTATAATCTAAAGGTTTATATAAGACTTTAGGTATAACATTCGCTGGTTTTGTCCCTGTCTCCAACGGCTCCGAAAATGACTTGTCGCATCCGGATACTGAGTGATATACTGATGTGTAAGTTTAAAGGGAACGTATGTCCTAGGTGACCACATCCCTTAAACATATGAGACATTGAATTCGAGCCAATATTGCCCAACATTCATCTTCCTCTCACTTCAGTCCACGTAATAAGTGTTCAGATAGCTTTTCTTTAGCACACGCAATAGGAAAAGTATGCGGACACCACTATTTTTTCTTAATTAACTTAAGAATGCAAATAAGGTTCAACTGGCTTCTGATATATTTTGAAACAATGAAAAAAATTATTATTACCAGAAAATGTCACAAAATGTTACACATCCACCCATACCCATTTCACCCATTTTCCACCCATGTTACTTAAGTTCATGTAAATTGGTTATTAAAACGAATATCCATTTAATGGCGTGTTTTTATTTCTGATATTTCTGTGTACACTACCGCTTCAGAATATCATATCCGACCCTGCATTGCTATATGATTCCGAGTCATCCGAGTGCAATCCCTCCCTCCCTCCTAGAAGAACTTAAACGATGTACTGAGACACCCTGTATGTCTACGAATAAATATACTTCAACCCCCTTGTCATTCAACGGAAATTATCAGCTAATTTAATATATTGGTCAATCATATGTCTACTTTGGAGGATTACGAAGTCTTTTCTTTAGTTATTTTACCTAAAGAAAGTTTAGTTGAGATGTTGCGGAAGGTAAATAGATGAAGCAACATATTATTCGTTCCTGCTACCATATTCTGATGAATCGAATGTTTTCATTAGTCTCATTTGGTACGGGGTAAAGAAAGAGGTATCTTTGTATGTATTTACTTTTGTCACAGTCTTGATCATGGCTGTGATGAAATGTGAACTACTGAGGTATGAGTGAATAATTGCACTGATGAAGTTCTCTCCTTATGGACTGTCAAGTAAAGTGTTACTCGTAGAGTAATTGTGCTTCACTTGCGTGGACATATATCGCTTATAGCATTCTGGCTCAGAGAGGAAAGCAATGGCTCACTATCTCACTCCTCATCCTGCCTAATAAACCTCATTCCTCTCTGCAAGCTCTTAATAGCTTATGCCGGAGGGGGTGAGGCATCAACCGGCCCTCGGGCCTTCATTTTACAGACCAAAAGGAGTAATCACTGAAATTGTTGCCTTCCTCTCTCAGGTGGATTCTTGCTTCCATCAATTTCCGATTTAAGGTCGATTCTTCTAAAGCCCCAATCGGAAGCTGACACACGTGGCGGGCATCATTTGAGTAGCTTATCCCAGCGCCCATCTCAGTCCGCTGATTGGACGAGCACTCGTCAGACCATTAATTCTTTCCCCTCTCTTCCGGTATGAATGCTTAAAAGCCGGTGAAAAGATTCTCGCATCGATTTGCGATCGCGTTGATATTCTCTCCGACCTAATTTCTCGAATAATGAGAGCGTCCCTGAAAAGGGGGCGTGGTTGCTATAGATTACGCTAACTTAGTCGTGGTTTATTCATCCCGCGTAGCTGCCCTCCCATGTTGGACCACACCGATCATGAAAGCATCGCCAAAAAAGAACGTTCGTTCTACGAGTCAAAGATCCAGATTATTGGAGTGAATGAATAGATGAAAATTGGGGGAAAAAACGGCTCTATCCGTGATTGGGGGTGTGTTTCCGTAGAAAGTGCTCATGGGTTGGTGAATGAGCTTTCAATCCCCCGATATTCGCGGCCATTTCATTCGATACCTGTGAATTTTGGTAAACAGTTCCCTCGTTGACCGATTGGAGCGAATTATATTTTTATTATATGTATGAGAATTCGTTTCACCTGCACATACGCGGATTCATTCATATGTGATAGCCATTGCTAACGTATGACCATGCGGACGCATGCATGTGGATGAATAATACTATGGAGATAAGCTTTTATTTATAAAACAGGATGTCCATAAAGGTTCTTTAAAATTTCTATTTTATCTAGTTTCATCTGTAAAATGAATGGACAATTTGGATTGGAGGTTTTAAATATCCAAAGGCAGTCTTTTTTGACGCTCAGTATCTCGTTGCCACCGATTTTGGGAAACAGCACGAAAGCCAGGAATACCAACTTTCTAACAAACACCCAACATACATGTCAATAGCGATGCTATCATCATATAAGTGTACTCCATATAATTAGTTATTAGGGGTATGGGTGTTACTCCGTATTATCTACTCCTAAAGGAGCAATCGTTAATCCCTGACGATGATAATTATTAACAGTAAAAACATTATTCCAAATTATATAATTTACATGTGAGCATACCTTGGAGTAGCAATAAAACGTTTATCAGTGTTATAAATCGAGCGAGTTTTTTTATTCCCAGGACTGAATCTTAAAGTTAGTTATTAGGAACAACGTTATTTTATTATATTTTATTTCTTATATTAGCTATCTACGAGTATATCGTATATGTGTTCTATATTTCGCCTATAATGCATGTGAGGCTTCTGTATAAACCTTTATCCCGAATACTCAAAGAGAGTTATTTCAATGGCCCACAGTTTGAGCCTCTGAAGAATTATACTCAACATATGTCCACTCTTTATCAAAGTATCAATTGAAATAGTAATAAAATCTTGCTTCTCATTTTCATAATGCGTTAGTATTGACAAAAGCGACGCTAATAAAAGTTCTTTCGATGTCATTCACTGCAAGTTAAACGGTTGCACACGCGAAAGGCATTTATAACTTCGCTTTTGAAAATAGTCGGTCGTATTACCAGCCTTTCTGTATTCGCGATTGAAATTCCTTATTAAAAATCGCGCGCGTGAAATTTCTAGTTAATCAGTTTACTCTATTCGACATTCCAGATTATGTCAACTCAAAGTTTGATTACTGCTTCGCGTGGGACGAGCTTTCTCTGTGCCCAGCTCATTTAATCTCCTTCCGTTTAACTAATATTTTAATTCCTGGAATTCGTATTTCTTTTTCATGCTTTACCTCGTCTCTTTGACGAATCCGCAAAGGTTTATATGCCCAAAGGCATCATAGCATAGTATACCATTTCGATGCCATTCATTTAAATGAATAGCATTGAAACTACGAATTCAAAATGCTGTGCGCTTCAGTAGTGATATTATTATTGACTTTTTTGAGATGGCCCTTTGGTACGAATTTTTTGGGAACTTCTTTTTCTGTAGCTGTTTCATAAATTCTTACATTTCCTCTTATAGGCGCCGTGTGCGGAAGTCGTAAAAGCTAAACTGAAATTCTCCCAGTTATGTCTACATTTGCGGCTTTTAACACTGCAGAGCTAATGTGTCGTTCGTTAGTGGACATTATGATTACGACTACATCTATGTTCGTCACTGTTTCTGGCACATCAATGACCTTAGAGGTGAGATCGTAGCAAAGAATAATAATGATAAAATGGTATTTAAAGATAATTTGGAAATGGTGCAAAACTAAATTAGGGGTCAGCAGAATGGTCGCTATGAAATTAGAGTCTATTACTACTGGGTAGTCAAACGAGAGTAAACTGAAAAGTGTACATAAATTAATAATAATTTATATATTTATTTATTGTTAAACGTATCAAATTTATCTTTTAGTGAAGCATTTAAATGGTATTAAGCAAATAATTAAAGGTCATATAAACGTCTTTTTATCTTTGCATGTTATTATATATATAGAAGTAGGTAGTACAAGTCAATGGAGTCTTGAAATCCTTTAGGGATCGATGGTCATAAATCTTGACTTAACCTTAAAAACCTGCACATGCATAACAGCATTTTTAGGCAAATCCAATACTTGCAAACATATCTTCATGGTGGAATATTTTTCATTCGTCCTCTAAAGATGATCTTCTTCTTGCAAGATACCTTCTAGGATAGAGAAAAGGGGATCATTCATTCGCTGCCTCAGTCTTGTACGAAGCTAAAATAAATAATAATTGTGTGTCTTTAATTAGAACGAGATTGAGACAATAAAGTCTCTTCTTACATTTAACCCTTCGTCGAATAAAATTGAATAGAAGGAGATAGCTTGAAAAAAGTACACAGAAGAAAACTACCTTTCGGATTTAAAAATTTAATTTTTCGCTTAGGAGAAATATACCGCTGCAGAATAATGTGTGGAACCTGCTAAACGTGTGTATTATTAAGTAAATTATAAGGATAAAATAGGTTTAGATATATCATAAAGACAAACAAAACAATACAGTTACATGTTCACATATACAAATCGATATATATCTTTGCATAACGGAAGAAGAACACAGTGAAAATAAAATAATTAGGTTACAAAAAAAATTTAAAAAATAACTAAAATGATTATGGAATAGTAGACATTGAAGAGTTCACTACTGTAAGCAAATTTTTCAATACTACCTAATGACAACATTGTGACTGATTGTGGAAAGTAATGGGAAACTTCCTCACTCCTAATTCTGCCTTGGAAATTCATTCCCTCTCCTTTAGGAAACTTAAGATGATGGGTTCAAACATGCCCCGGGTTTAATGCTGTCCAGAAAGAAAAGTCCTCCGATTTCAAATTGTTCAAAATAAACACTCTTATCAAATATCTTCCTTGAAGGCTTCTAAAAAGTAACTTGAATCAGTGGAATCGGAGAAATAAATCGTATTCACGCTCGCAAAGAATCTGAAGCAACGTGCGTAAATTGTGAGGCAAACCAGAAAAAATACTTTCCCTTTCGGGAATAAGGGAAGAGAGCGGAAGGGAATTTAAGGGAGAGCCGAAGAAGCTGGGCCGTAAACAAGTGTCTGGATTTAGGGAACTGAAACAGAGCAGTAAAACGAATAGGCCTTTCAGGAAAACGAAAGTTAAGGAAAAATTAAAATGGGTCAGTCAGAAAGTGTGAAATACGTGTACGCAGATGGGCGGTTAATGAACACGGCTTCGACATGAGAATTGTCGGATAGAGTGGTGAAAAAGTCCAAGATAGATGTTACTTTGTACTATTTAGTTTCCATGTAGTGGCTGCGGAAAATAGAACCCTGCAAATAATGTTACTCACGTGAATAAGAAAATTTTCAGCCTAAAGCAGTTTATTTTGGCTAGATTATTTTGGTTAATAATGCCCACAAGCTTCTTGAAACCGGATTGATATCTTTAGAAGAGAATGCTAGAGCTAAGGTTAAACTTGCTGCGTAAATTTTGGGGTAACGTGTTTTCGGGAGACGTGGTAAGCAACTTGCATCCTTCATGGCGTAAGAAAATATTTAAACTTCAGTAACGTTGGGGTTTAATCAAAGTAATTGAGCATTGATAGAAGAACAAATATGGAGGGGAGAGGGATTGGTAAAGGTTATAATTGAGGGTAGGATTCAGGGGGAAAAACAGAGGGGAAGACATAGATAGAAGATGTTGGATGACATAAGCGGTGGGGTTAACTATAAGGAAATGAAGGAGAAGGCACGGGGATGCAAGGGATTTTTGAGTGTACATGAACCTACCCAAAGGTAGAGCACTCATGATAATACTTTGGAGAATGGAAATACATTCAAATGTTTAAATGTAAACCAATGCGCTATAGTTAAGCGGAGAATATACTGAACCTTAAAATTGATTGTGGCAGGCTTTACTAAGTGGAAATCCATGTCAAAAGGATGGTAAAATTAGAATTTCAAGTACTCTTTTCCACACCTGTATTTAAAAATGACCGGTATCGGCACAGATTCGGCCATCATCACGTTGGGAAGTCAGTGACGAGAATATTTATATAGGATGAAAACAATTGTAATTTTGTGGTGGCAAGGAAACAATGTAAATGAAGGGCAAGGGAAAGGAGAAGTTGGTGGGAGAAGAGTTAGGGCTTGTGTGATCATTCCTAGGTCTCGATACTGAACGATGCATGCACCTACTGCAGTATCCACTTGGATAATTTGCAGGGTACATTTGCGTATTTCGAACTTACGTCGCGACGTAAGTTAGAAATATAAATAAAATATTATAAGAAGAGCTCGACGAGTCGAGCTCTTCTTATAATATTTTCATTCAATCATAGTTTATGGCGAGCGTCCAATTATTTCATTTGTGGACCCTCTTTCTTAACCTCAGGAAGAGTTTATGTTGGATATACTTGTCCTCTTCATCATATATTTAACTATAATGAAGAATGTGATCAATAAAAATGAAATTTTCCATCGCTTTGTATTTGGCTTAAAATGCAGAAAATCGAGCATTGATAACGCCAAAATATTCATAGTGCCCTATTGCATGTCATAGGTTCGATACTCAATTCAAAGAGATGGGTTTTTTTCGCTAAATGCTGCAGTTGCTCTAAAAGTCTAATTTTAATTATCCCCGAGAAAATCCAGCATTTACGGATTCACGCATTCGGTTCCGTTTCTATTTCGGATGTATCTCTTAATACTCTACGTTTATCGATGGATCAGATATTTCAGAAGACTCAACTTATGCCTCACTGCCTCAACTTGTTTTCAACAAATATTAAGAATAATAAATTTATTTCACTCATAAAGTAAATATCAACATAAAATAAATACAATTTGTTGAGGAAAATATAGGCATCCCTGAATTAGTCTTGTTTAGGGATAGCCTCCACTTAATACAGTAGAGGTTGTTCGACATCAAATCGAATGGAATTCCCGTTCGCTTAAATTCAGCCTTTCTATTTTCTTAAAATTTGACCATATGATATTTTCGAAGGTGTGAACGAGACTTCATTCCAACACGAAAATATTTCGATATCTTTTCACAGAGTGAGAGATTATCCTACGTAATAATCAAAGAAAATACATGGTGAATATTGCTGCAAATTATCCTTGAAGGTCCAGAGAGATATTGACGTTCTATAAATTACCCTTTTCAAATTTCCGTTGAAATTGTAGATGCCATCCCAGCACTGTGCCCTTTGTCATTCTCCTAGATTTTTCCTAGAGCTTCCTCTTAACTGTTTCGCTATCCATCTCCCTATTTCATATCTTAAATTGTTCGTATTTCACACGCAGATCACGTACAGGTCTATCCGTCTTCCAATCTGAATGAGAAACTGCGAATCCATTTCCTTACTCAAATAAAAGTCGTACACTCTGTATTTAGCGAGTTACGTTCGCCTTCTCTTCTGGATTTTAATTCCTAATTAAAATTCTGACCACGCGAGTAATGCCTTTCTTCGAATTACACTTGCTCATTGTGCTTAGACAATCTGTCTGCTTTTTCGGACGATTAATCACGAGCTTGTAGAATAGTACAAGTTTACTCGCGAACGACGAGAATATTTTTATTCGCATTATTCAAAGATTGCTTGTCCCCGTTTTTACTGAGAGGAATTGCAGCTCCAGATTTGTTTTCTGAAAGTTATGGAATAGCTATTTTACAAACTCTTTCACATTTATCTCCGGGAATTATTTAAAATTAGGTGTTTTAACGGAAATTTTCGCAAAAATTCTGAAAGACACTTTCTTTGAGGGAAGGTATGAAGGGGAAACGAGATCGTAGGAAAAAGCTTAAGAATTAACGGACGTAAGAATTTTGGCCAGTATTCGAATCCTGATCTACCCTTAAGATATGTTCTAAAATACGTTTTTTATTTTATTTGGTTTTAAATTAAGTCTTTTTGTTATATTCCATTAATCCAAGGAAGACAATAATTTTATCGCTGTAGTACGTTATTGCTCAAAATGCTTCGACAGTATTGGTCATATCGCACATGTGTTTCCACTGGGAATCGCACTCGGTGTCGCTTTCACCGAAACCGGACGCACTACCCACTGGGCTATCCAGAAGCTCATAACTTTTATAAAATTTATAATCAAATTTATTTTTCAAGCACTCATGCGGACTTATCACTAATTCTTTTCGTAAATTTTCGTATATTTTTTTCTCTAAACGTTTTTTGGATGGAAGCGTTAGAGATTCATTTGTTGTAAATCTAACTTTGAATGCGAAATTTTTTTACCCGCCATATCACAATAGTAAAAGAATCTAAAGAGAGATTCGAGATGAATCGTATGGTGTTTATCAATTCAGCGTAGTATACTCGCGTAGTTTTTATTCAACTTCACGCGGAGCACTGGAAGTTAAATCTGAAGCACCTTGCAGTAATAGTAACGCCTTCTCAAACCTATTGGATCGAAGAAATGCACCGAGTCGAAATCAATTAAAAAAGCCTCGACACATTTACTCCGTGGTCGACCCAGTTATTTCCCATTCAACGAACCGCTTTCCATTTCCGAATACGAAAACCGCCCCGGGCATTAATCCCAAGTTAGGGCAAGTATCCCATCTCCGATTGTTTCGCTGTAGCTCCCTCGTCCCGAGGTACATTACACAACAAACAAATTCGGAGCAAAACGTGGCAACGTCGCTTTCCAACGTCCGAGTGGCAATTTACGGGGGACGAACATTAACTGGGTAAGCAGGTTGTTTACGAGTGATGGCAAATTGGAGACTCGAAACTCTCTCCCTTCGATAGCAAATCACTCCCACGGAAAGGAGTCGAGTATCAGAGAAAGATAAACATAAGTGGAGCTGGCCGGGATTAATATTTCCATGGTGACAGTTTGAGAGGGTTGGAAAGTGGTGATTTCGTAAAGACGGGCTCCTTATCGGTGAGGACGTTTTCCGGGAAGTAAGTAGATGAATTTTCTGGGAAATAACGGGAGCGTAAATTTATTAACATTGTGAAAACTATAGTGTGACGAAGGATGGGTAATGAGCATTGAAAGTCATTTTGGAACGTCTTCAATACTTATTTTGAAGTGTTCAGAAGTGAAGGTTTGTTTCCTTGTTCTTTCGTTCATACAATTTACCTTGCAGCATGACTGACCGGTCTGAAAGAAAGTATGAAACTGGAGAGATTGAAAAGCAATAGAAATTCACAATTCATATACTCCCGTGAGCTTTTAATACTCATTCTAGTGTGTAGACAAATTTACACCCTAAATTAGATGTGTATAATGTATTTACAGTTCACAAAAGTTCATGATGAATTCTATGTTCGGTTGTAGAAAGAAATGAGAAGCAGACTTCGTATTTTCCACAAAAAATACAGTTAGCACTGTACAGTACAGTACAGCTGCACTTAGAAGTACACTGTTTGTGTTTATACTCTTTATGATGTGATTAAGTATTTGCTTGTAGGTCAAGGCTCACATAGTGCTGCAGCACCGAAGAGAAAAATGAAGTATTTGCTTTTGTGTGTATGCTTTCTTGCGTAAAATTACTAAGAAAATTCACTAAGTAAAAATATTCAATAATCAATAATTCAATTCAACAATTACTCGTTTGCCCGCGTGTTAGGTTAAATTTCTAGTGTGTTCCTCCAAACGAAAAGGTTGGACAACCCAGCTCTAAATTTTCCGAGCGACGAAATTTAATTTATTTCCTATCCCACGGGAACATAGTCTTGCTCTTCAAATAATATGTGCGTTTCCAAAATTTTAAGTCTAACCTTGCTGTCAGCGGAACCCATTTCAATGTTGAGAAATTAGGGTCAGCTGTGTCTTCGATATTATTTGTTTATTTATTGAAATTTCCTCCGCATATGCCTGGTGACACCGTTATTATGACATTACATTGTTACGATTATATTCATAGTACATTTTTATAAAAATCCGTGACTTCGCCATGTCGCTTCTATAAAGATGTGCTCTATGGTTTTTATAATTCTCTCAATAGGTATTTTCATGAATTCGTACTCGTAATATTATCGTGCGTACATCATATTTCTTCACTCGTTGCATTTTTAGTCTAAAAATTTGTGAAAAATGTTCCCTAAATATCTTTGTAAATACTACGTCTGACAATGAGATATTCATTAAGTTGGAGAAACGTGTATTTTTACTTTCTCCCAATACGTAGTATAGAGAAAGTATTGTATTCGCAAAAAAATTCGACCTCCGGATTTCAACGGAAATAGATGTTTTGGGGCCCATAGAGTACGTTTTCGCTATTTTCCCGAATATGTCTGTCTGTGTGTGTCTGTCTGTGGTAAAAAAGTTTGTGGTCGCTCTATCTTAAAAAGTAACTATCCGATCATTTCCAAATTCATATTTAGTATTTTCCTAACAATGCCAAGAGTTGATTAGTTTTTTTATGAATACCGCTTGCGGTTTATCCGGAACAAAATTTTGTTTTTTAAATATCTCTGTCAGAATGCAATGTAGGTATATACTACTATATAAAAAAGTTATAGATTTGGAAGTTGTTGTTTATCGAGAAATGGAAGTTTTCGTACATATCTCTGTCAGAATGCAATGTAAGTATAAACAATTATATACAAAAGTTATAGATAATGTACATTTATACAATTTTTGTTTGAAACAATTTCTCGTAACACTGATTGTTTAGGAGTTATTAGTGAATACTCGCTGACCGTAAGTTGCTTTTTATCAAAAAATTGTAGTTTTTCTTAAATATATCTGACAGAATGTGATGTATTTATATACAATTTGTACAAAATTTATAGATAATGTACATTACTACAACTTTTGTTTGAAACATTTTTTCGTAACAGTGATTGTTTAGGAGTTATTCTTGAATAATGGTTAACCGGAAGTTGCTGTTTTTCCAGAATTGGAATTTTTACATATTACCTTTATATATTACTGGCATAGGCTTCTGTTTTCAATAAACTTGGAGAAAGTCTTGTGTTTGCCACTTCAGATTTTTCAAATATTCCCACATAATTAGCTTATTTAATTATTTTCGATACCCAATTACAGCTAGTGACAAAAACAATATAAAATAAACACAGAAATTCTCATACATTAACCTAGGAAAACCCTACTAGCTGTGACTCGAATTGGAATCCTTGACGTCATGGTGTAGCTGTTTTATTTTTGAGATTTAGAGGAGATTTGAACGATTGTGAATGACTGATTCCGCTCAAAGGGCAGTATTTTGTCTGATATTTACCCTGCAAGCTACTGTGAGGGATTTATATGAAAATATTTAACTACTTTTCACCATCATTAACTTTTATTATTATTTTCACCAGATTGCTATCTGTTTACAGATGAAAACAGAAAAAGTCGTTGTCAGTAATAGATTTCTATTTAGAATTTTGTTCTTTAAATAAAGCCTTTAAATGCATCTCAGTAGCAGGAAGTGCACCCTGTTTAATATACATTCCATAAATCGAGAGCGTCACTGAAGTAATTATAGCCCGGCATGGGGAAGCAGAATCTCTGACGTCGCATAAACATTCCGGAGGCGAGGGCATCTAGTTTTGCATAAATCCGAGTTTAGAATTTCCGACCGTCATCCACGCGTGAACACGATTCACACGGCGAGGATTCGACGGAGAGCACTCGACGGAATACAAAAATGTATCGGAAAATTTTCGAAACGCACACTCTTGAACAAGGGTTAGATGCGTGAAAAATTGAACCGTCGCACAGTAGGCTAGAATCGGAAAAAAGCTGTCAAAAACTTTGAAAACACCTTTTCTGAGTGCGGGATATGAAACTTCGCATGACTAGCCATAAATATATTCTGCATACAACTATGGAAGTCATTCACATTGAATTCTACACGTTCAAATTCTACAGGTGGTCAAAGTTGACCAAATTTCGCGGAAAATTCCGGTCTTCTATTTTTCGGAAAACAAGATGATGGGGAACTCAAACGAAGACAATTATAGAGTAAAATTTAATTTGGCATTATAAGTATGTTTTTTTCCTTCGTAAGACTTGGTTTTGATGATCACCGTTGAATATTTACAAACTTAACATATGAAAATGGCGGAACCTCATTTAGAGCAAATTTTTACTTTAAGAAAGGAAAATATTTGAAGGAGACATCGAGTGACATCGGATAACTTGTACCACGATATTCTTTGAAGCTTTCTGAAGAGGAATGTGAAATAAAATCTTCCTCGAACATGCTTCTTCGATAAATAAACCGACTTTTCGACGGCGCTGCAAGGTATGTGCTATATATGCTTGCTTCGATTCTAGCCTTCTGTGCGTGGGAGCAAGGGGGATGTTTTGGAAGGTTGAAAATTAATTCCTTCAATCAAATGCCCTTGAGATTGCCAACGACTGACGTTCGCTTTTTCGTGAGTGGGGATTGGCCGAACTTCCGCGTTGGGATGTGAAAAATTGAAGGCGAATACGTCTTTGGAATCTGTAAACGCGCGGCTGTTGTGTGTACTTTAAGGCGCGGGCGTATTGGGAATCCGGCTCTATTGATTCTCTAACCCAAAAGTGCGGCATATTTGCATTTTGCGCCGATATTGTTTTCACTCGAGCAGGAATTGTTGGAATTCTTCGGAGGAGATTAAGGATCAAATTTTATTGGGTTTAGCGTCGGAGCCTCGAGTAGACATAAATATATGCTTATAAATTATTTCGAAAGACTATTTTTTTATTTCTATTGAGAAATCTTGAAAAACGATGCTATAAGGGCGTAGTCAGTATTTGCCTATGGGAAAGGTTTGAAGCAATATTCTGAGAGGGCAAAATCTTTCCTAATAATTATATTAATTAAACCCACAATTAAATAAAAATGGAACATTGGTGAGGGTAATTCATTAAAAAGGACTTTAAGCGCGGTCTAGCAATAATCATACTACAAAACCTTGGCCTTTTTGCTCTTGTGGCACTTTTGATAGTTCCTTTTTTTAAATTTATTTAGATATTTTAATGGTAAATATTTTAACCCCTGTTTACTGCGCGGTATTTATTATAGTTTTGATTAATTTGATTTATACCATATGCGTCTGTCTGTTGATCATACTCTCCTTTGTGCCATTGAACTATTCAGTTATCACGGGCAGTTAGAACATCATAAACCACCCTCTTTTCTACTCTCCTGGCTATGAATTTGATAAACTAGACCATAAGACTTTAAGTAAACAAAAAACTACGCCGACTGTTACACCATACCTTAAAATTTTAAATATAAATAACATGTAACTATCTATGAATGTTTACGACAAAAATTATCGAATCGTTTTAATTAAATCAAAATTCTGATCCATGTTTTAAGCATTCGTGAATTTCTGCATTATCTCGAGAGAATTATTTTATCCTTAGCTTACCTTTGGTAAAAGTGGCAATTATAGTGTACAATTACAGTTTGTTCAATTTCAAAGCTTTGCTGAAAGATTGACAGGTGCTCTTCCGAGAATTGTTCTCTTAGATCTTCTGGGCTGTTTACTTTGGTGTCAATGACTTAACCACTGTTTAATTATGAGATAATATTGACAATGTACTTTAGTACGCTTTTTAAATAATTACAAAATATCGGCAAATAACCTAATGATCACTTTAATCGCTCGTTAATTGGTGATTACTTGACTTGAACTTTGCTCATGACGTTTATTCAGTTTCTTTGATTACAACGAACAAAGCGACGTCACTGCTTGGGTAATCGCCAGCGAACTGAAACCCAAATGGAAATCAAACAGGAAGCCATTCCACGAAATAGAATAGCAATGTTGTTTACGTTTGGAGGTAGGACTCCAAATGAAAACAACTCCGATGCACCTGTTAAGGACTTCCAGCTGTCGTAAGTTACCTCAGTGATTTTATGTATTGCCACGAGCACTCGCGAGGGGTGGTGAATGAGACATTAATTCTATGAAAAAGTGTTTCTCCTTTCAATTTAATTTTGATAATACCATTTGTCTATAAATTGTATAACCCAAAGGGTGGTTAGTAAAATATCCCTTAGATATAGATATAGATCTAGGTACATATTATCCTTTAGATATAGATATAGACTTAGGTGTATACCCTGCGAGCCGCCAGAGGTGTATGGCAGGGGGTGTACTAACACCATCATTGCTCAATCCATCCTATTAGCATCTTTAATAGCCTGTGGAAAAAACGACCTAACCTAATGATCTGTTTTTGTGATCACTTCCCTATCACGATTTGTCGATGCCTCTCGGAGATCGCGTTCGTTTTTTACTGGCACTAATATTTCACTTACTTCGTCTATAAATTCTGAACGAATTAACCGTCAATAATCAGATCTTCTCACCTGGAGCGAATTCCAACCGAGGGACTCTATCAATGCCGTAACGCTGCTGTCAAACCTGAAATCCCGGGCCCGAAACCGAATCGGGCTGCTCTACTCTGGACCGTTTCTATATCTGTGATTTAACCTACTTTGTGCGGGTCCCAAACCGCACAGCAGAATTCTAAACTCGGTCGAATAAGAGAAAAATAAGCTATTTCTTTGACTCTGGATGAGCATACTCTCAACGTTCTACCAGTTAATCTTTGCATTCAATTGGCTTTTTCTATTTCATCTCGAATATGTTCATTAAAAGATAAGTTACTGCTTAACTTATCTTTTTTCACTTGCATCCAAGAGCAATTAGGGGAAATGAGGTTTAGTAGGCAGGATGAGGAGTGAGGTAGTTTTCCCTTGCTTTCCTCACTGAGCCAGAATGCTACAAGTGAACATGTCCACGTAAGTGAAGCAAAATGACTCTATGAGTAACACTTTCATGTCAGCCTATATGGGGAGACTTTAATTAATACTATTATTCAGCGTGCCCTGGCATCAGTAGCTTTTAGTTCATCACAACCATGAAAACTGTGACTGTGACCCGACAACTGAACGCGTGACGATTGAGAGCGTCACAACTGAGCACGGATAACTAAACGCTACGACAGTGCTACGACAGCTGAGCGCAACGACAACTGAGCGCTACGACCACTAAGCGCAAAGACAACTGAGCGCTGGTACAGCTGAGCAATATGATAACTGAGCACCATGAAAACTGAGCGCTAACACAATTGAGCGCGTCTCGTTTGCAGATGGTATACAAGGTAATATTAAATTTTGAACTGGAGAGTGGCTGTGTATGGGGATAAGTTGGGATGGGTAGGGTTGGGTTGGGTAGGGTTGGGTTGGGTAGGGTTGGGTTGGGTAGGGTTGGGTTGGGTAGGGTTGGGTTGGGTTGGGTTGGGTTGGGTTGGGGTCATTCAATTAATACCGTCTGCAAACGAGACGCGCTCGATTTTCATGGTTCTCAGTTTCTCAGTCTCCTATTGCTCAGCTGTCTCAGCGCTCAGTTGTCATGGAACCGACAAAAGTATATTAACGATACATTTTCCTAAATTCTTTTACGAATGACAAATGAAGAAATATATTCATAATGATATAGTAGTAGAAAGAATGCTTGAGCTGCTCTGTAACATTGAAATATCACTCTCAATTCCAATGGAATCATAATTGGTATTTTTCAGGTGTATTACTTAACACATTCCGTGCGGAGAGCTGCATATGCCGCTCACAATGGTCTTTTCCTGGGGCTGAGAGCGGCATATCACGCCATAAATATTTTTTTAAACGGATAAATGTTAGCATTAAATTTTTTTTAAACGTATTGCAGCATATGGAGATAACATTCTAGATATAATTGAAATATTATTTATATAATTTATATATTTTTATTATTCTATTATATTATTATAAATATTATATTAAAAGTATTCAGCCATTGGATAGCAACCAATGAAATCGACACCGCACGGAACGTGTTAATATGCCTACATTCAAATAGACTGTTTAATTTATTTTTACCATTTTCTATGTAGCATGTTTCCATGTAATTATTGGTTTTAAACTATTTAATACGGCTACAGTGTGGTTATGGTCTGTATACATATGGATCAGTTTATCTTAAATATAATATACCAAACTATTATTTTAGAGTATTTAGAGAATAGCTTTTTTATGGGAAGAAAAGAGGTCTAGTTTAGAAGGTATTGCCTGAAAGTGTTTGAAGATTTTTTATCCCGATTTCATGCCTAAGTCCCCACCTCTACTCAATTATATACGGTTGGCAAACTTGCGGGAGAATTCATTAGAAACTAAAGTAATTTTATCTCCAAGTTTTACTTTGATGCAACGCAACGGTTCTCCCATACTCACCCTGAATATTTTACTCGTACCTCTAATATAGGTCATTAGAAAAGTTTCTTTTGAGGAGTTATTTTTATCCCCCTAAAGTGTGGCTCACCGTTTGATTTTCATCGTTCGATCGCGGAGTATACGCGTGGCCCACAAGAGAAATAAATAATCGTCTTAATTTGGGCGAAATTGAGACTAAAATTCTCTTCCTCCATTCAACCCATCTTCAATTATAATAGAATAATTAAATTAAAGAACAGTATGATAAAAATTGATGAATTGAGAATTAAGAGTTGAAAAAAGGTCCAAATAGCCGTCGGCGTCGTGCGGAATTACCCAACCTATGGAGGTTAAGGTTAACCATGAATGAGGTATTGGAAGCAGTGTTATTCTCGTTACGCATTTCTAAAGCTATGCTTTTTTGAAGCATTTATGAAACGAAGGGAATTGGTGACCAAAGGTCTTGGTAAAGGAATCAGTAAAAGATTGGTGAAACCCTTGGTTTAGAGTGTGTTGCTTTATGGATGCGAAACGTGGACTTTAAGAAAGGAGGATGTCAAACGTTTAGAGACCTTCGAAATCGTGGCCCGTGAATTGGTCCGGGGGGAATTCCTACGCGGAGAATTGATTTCCCGACAGATTGGTACACGGAGAATTGATCCCCCGCGCTGATATTGTACTACTATTATTCAGTCTTATGTTAATCTACACGCCCTGATTATTGGTTAATGGTATAAATAAATTAACCGGGGGGTTGGGTGGGGTTGGGTTGGGTTGGGTTGGTAGTACATCATCAGCGCGGGGTATCAATTCTCCGCGTTCGAATTCCCCGTGTATGAATTCCCCGCGTAGAAATTACCCCCGGACCAATTCATCGGGTGCTCTTCGAAATGTGGGTATGGCGTGGAATGGAAAAAGTAACTTGGAATGAGAGGAAAACAAACACGGAGATGCAGGAGTGATTGAAGTGATTAAGCATCGACAGAAGAAATGGGTGGGTTAAATATTGAGAGGAGAGAGATTGCTGAAGACTGTAATTAAGTGTAGAATTCAGGGTAAAAAACAGAGGGAAAGACAAAGACAGAAGATGTTGGACGACATACAGGGTGGGGTTAACTATTAGGAAATGAAGGAGATGGAGCGTAATAGGGATTTTAGAGAGTACATGAACCTACGAAAGGATCACTCAAAGAACACTTACGATTGAATCTCCGGGAGAAGAAAATAACTCATTGGAGTATTTCCGCACGACGGGTTGTTCGCAAACAACGGCTATTTGGTGTCTTTTAACTCTTAATGTCAATAACCAAAACCTTTATAAAATTAGTACAATTCCACAAGAACAATTATAAAACTCAGTTGACCGGTTTCGGTGGAATTACACCATCCTCGAACTGAGGATCTGTAAGCAGAGCAAACGTATTTAAAATAGAGGGGAAGAGTGGGGGGAACGAAAGGGTAGACACCAGCTGTTGAAGTAAATCTTGAGTGAGGTGAGTCGTTGCTCGACCAACAGCTTCCTTTATATAGTTTCGCTTCAAATGCCGTATCCGCATTCTTAATTAAATGAATGTTGGTAAGCGATATATGGTGGAACTTCGTGATTTAATAACTTCGTAGATTTCCGTGGCGTTCAAATGAAATATTCATGGTTTTTGGGTTCTCTTCCACGTACTTCGTGATTTAATAACCAAAACTTTTATAAAATTTGCACAATTCCACAAGAACAATTATAAAACTCAGTTGGCCGGTTACGGTGAAATTACACCATCCTCAGAGGAGCTGTAAGCAGAGCAAACGTGTTTAAAAGAGAAAGGAAGTATCCTCCTTTTTCCTCTTAGTTAAAATTGAGGATGTAAAAAAGATATGGAATACTTAGAAAAAAAAATTATCCGCAAAGAAGGGGGTGTAAAATAAAATAAAGCTCTTTCATAAAAAAACGTATTCCCTTATATTCATAAGCATAAGCATAGGAGCTATATTTAAGCGTTTTCCCACGAGGGAAAACTGCCGTTGCCCCACTGTCTGGCGACCGCTATTATTGTTTGCTCCCCATATTTCTCATTTTTATAAATTGAACGTTATCTCTTTTTCAGGACGCTGAACGACTCGGCGCTGGAGGACATGGGGATAAAGGCCATGCCGGAATATATGGATCCGTACCACAAGAGGTAAGGTTTCCATTCATTCCCACAGCGTCATCGCCCGATCGTCGAAATCGTCCTTTATTGCTCCGTTCTTCTCCTTATCATAAAGTCCCGGTGGATCTCGAATCGTCGCGGAAAAGGATCCGTTCCATTACAGGAAAAGGGTTTTGGGAAGCGAATTTCTCGCCGCCTTTTCCTTCTCGAATTGTCGGAGGTGGTTTGTAAAATGAATGAGATACTGCTTCGGAAGAGTTTTGGAATGAAGCTCTGGTATCGCGTTTTTAGGAGTCTTTTCAAGTCGAATGAGCCCCGACGTTATTCTTATGCTCAATGAAATGGAGCTTTCGAAATATTCCAGGGTGGATTGCGTTGCTCTCTTTTTTGAGCGGATGAAAGAAGAAAACAACGGAGGTGACCCCCTGAGAGTTGCGTCATCCCGCACCTTTTGATAATCACGTTCCCAGAGCTTCGATTGAATCAATTGGCGGAAGTTATTTCCATATCAATTCTTCTTGATTTTATGTTTTATTTTTTTGTAATTTCGTTTTAGTACTACTTTTGTAATTCCCATGTTATACACAGCTTTCAGATTCATATTTTAGCTTGCACTATCAATAGATTTGCGCAGGTTTTTCACACCCCTTCTTTGTGGGTGTTTACCTGCAGTGGATCTTTTTCCTAAGTGATCACCTTAGGTGTTTTTCTACATCCACGCCCTCTAAAGTTTTCCTCTCTATTTCTATTCACCTACACATTGCTTATGTTTTCTATATTATTGACGAAAGTTTAGATGGAAGAAGACTTCCCAGTCTCAGTATCTCCTTGGTAAAGATATGATATACCTTGTAGACCATATCCGCCCGTTGAATACTGCGTTTTGTCTTCTTGCATAAATATCGATATTCATGCGTGGATTTGGCTTGATACCTTTTCGTTGATGATGGCGGTGGTTCCGAAGTTACTGAATACTTCAACCTATGTTGCAGAGTTAAGGTGGGTTTGCGACTAGCTATGATGGTATGTGAGTAACTACGTGCATAGTAAGATGGGAGGTGTCTGTAAAATATATTGACAGTTATTGAAATATGTGTTTCATAAGTAAGTTCTCCTGTCTAACTTTCAAGGCTTGGAAGTGCCGGTCTTTCTCTTTTACTGATGCAGTAATTTCAGTTTAATCGGCATATTTAAAAATCAAGCGCGATCCAGAGATATTACGCCCTCATAAGAGAAGAGTTACCAAAAAGTTGGCGAATTCTATCCAAAGAAGAGTTTCATATTTGTTGTGAATTTAGGGATATGTAATTGATTTTTTACATTTTAGCTCTAGGATAGAGTAAGGGTTTGGTCGGGCAAATCTCCTAAGAAAATACTTATGTGAATTTAGACATGTCTATATATTTTCATTGATAGTAAAATTCTTACTTCAAAATTCTATCTATAATTGATTTAAGCTACCACGAAACAGATAGCATAACTTGACTTTTAAATTTAGCTTACCCTTGAGTTTAAAGAAAAAAAAACTAATTGATATTATTTCCTTATCTTTGTGTGCCGAAGACATCAAAAGGAGCTGAATAATTTTCAATAGATGTATTATGCGGTAAATCCCTCAAATGCATATTCATCACGTTACTCCCACCGTATTTTAGCGCGGATTACTTCCATTCATCTCTTCACTTGATCCGCGACCCAAACCGCTTTCTCTTTGACGATTCGAGGGCTGAATGTCACCCTTTTGGGAAGTCCTGTTATTTAGTCTCCTCCTCAATCAGGCCAGTTTTGAATGCTGACTAATGCTGTGGTATCGGAGGATTACTTTGATAGTTTCTGGGAAACCGTTTCTGAGTTTGCCTCTAAATCCAGTACGCGCATCCAATATGCTTGATGACACATTATTTTGATGCCCCTGTTTTGAGAGGGAGCGACCGCACTTCAGTATCAAGGTACTGTACAGCGCTTGTGGTCAAGGTATGAAGATAGAGCGGAAGTATGATTCGTGAGATGGAAGGATTCATTTCAAAGCAACTGAGAGCAGACTCGTACCTTGCAAACAAGGACTTGCACTTAGCACGGATCCGCTATGATATCAAGTATCTCTTCTCGAGGGCAATTTTGGCTGGCATTGATCAAACGCTGAGTGCAATATTACTTATCGCAGTTTGTGGGTATCTGGACCACGGGTTGGGTCTAAATCAACCAAATACATATTTTGGTGGAAATAACTTAGCAAAAGTTTCACAAAATAATTCATTTAATGCGACCGGACCAGTTTCAACTATTAAAACTTATCATCAGGCTATGCCTGAGAGGAAGAGAACTCTCTGCCTGATGATAACTATTAGTGGTTTAAACCGCTTCGGTCGCATTAAATGACATATTTTATATAATATATTATATTATAAATATAATTTTAACCTACCGAATTTCCTGACCGATAAGGTGGATATTTTTTTATAAAATGTGATCTACATATCTATAATCTACCCAAGTCACATAGCCAATGGATAAGAATTGCGAAATAAAATTTTTAACGTAAAATTTGAAATTTCAAGATCAAAGAAATCCTTATAGGTGTGATGTTCTCAAAGTTTTGCATTCGAACTCAAGCTGTGACTTTACCTTTAATTTCGAGCAGCAGCGAGTCGATGGAATATTACCGGAAGCGAGTTGAAAGCAACAGTAATTAAAACACTAATTGAAAATGCGGAACAAACTATATTTCATGAAAAGAATAGAGTAAGGAATGGAAGTGAAAACAAGTTTGGGGATGATTTGAACGGCAGAGATGACGAATTTTTGGGTTCTCATGTTCCGAGTTTTGCAAATAAGTCAAAAATAGTAATTTTAATGAGACAAAAGCTTTGAGCCGGTTTCTGAAAAAATATCGTTGGCTTTGATTGCTAATGGTCTAAAAAATAGCGAAAGTTTGATCATTACGGATGATAAGTGGTGGGGGAAGTCTTTAACATCCCGCCTCAAGGCGGCTTAATGTCTGCATACGTCCCTGTTGTTCACTCAGTCTATCCCCTTATTGTTTAAACTAAAAAAAAGTTCATAGATTGCCGCTCTAAGGAATTTTATTCTCCAACCGGTTTTGGCTCATAGGCTTTCATCATATAAGAAGTAAAGAAAATGCAGCAACATACATAAGCATATATTTCATAAGCTTTGAGGGGAAGGTTAGGAGAGAGGTAGGGTTAACGAAGGTACCTTCATTCGTGATATTGAGTGCAGAAGTTATTTCTATTATATCCAAAGCGTTCAAATCGATAAATGGAAATCTAGGAAGCTCTTTTTACTTAACGTTTGGGATGTTATTCCATGAAATACGACCGAATATGATAGAATTCATCCTTATTATTTATTTATATCACGTCATTTCATGGTGATAAAATTTTAGTTATCGCTTCCTTCAGTAGTTTTTGAGTTTTTGTCATTTTTATGGAATGTAGCATTCAAAAGTTTGCGTGAGTTTATGGGCGTTTTGAATGAGGATTTAATCAACGACGGCATCAAGCCAACAGCTCTCTAGGCATACATCTTTCGAAATATTTTCGGTATATTCATTTAAGAAATGTCGCATCTCGTTGGACTTGAGACTGATCACCATTATAGTAAGAGGAAACCGAATTTAAACTAGCTCACGTCAATGGATGGATCTACATAAATAAAGGATACAAAGGGGAGCTTTTTATGGACAAAGCGAGGGAACACCGTGGTGTCTCTATCCTTGGGGATTTTGCAAGGATCGAATAATGAAAGGAATACGGTAGGAATGTCAAAAGGGGTTAAACAGTGTGAATTTATAAAGGTTAGACTGCCGTTTTCTATTGTTCATTTCTCTTCAAAAATATATTTCTTTGGCAAACATAGCTCTTTCTACCTATTTCAGGCGTACAGATCTCAATATTTGTATAGGCACATGGGAAATAGGGTGATTCAATTTGTACAAACTTCACTTCCACTCCTTAGCGTCTCCCTTTACATTGGATTTCATCGTTGTAGCAATGCAGTGGGACATTAGCTAATTAATATTTAGTATGGGCTTTGAAGTACGATGAATGTCAGAGAGCCTTTTCAGATCCAGCTCACACTGCGTATCTTATTATTTACCTCTTATATGTTATTTATTAAGCATAAATATCGTCTTCGTATCGTTTGAAGTTAATAATAAAAATTTTTATAGATAGGTCTTCCGTATATTTCCAATAAAATTCCTTGGATTCAGTATGACTCCTCATTTGATTATTTTTTAGGCAAATTCCTCGTTTTACATATTATTGGAAAGTTTTTATTTATATTTATTTACGATTTTCTCTTAATCGTTACTAATTACACGGGACGGGACGACAAATTTTAACTCTTTTCGGTAAATTGGATTATAATGGCTGTTCTTAACTAATGCTGGGTCGCTGAATACAGATGTGCACTCAAAACGTACGGATATTTTGTTAAGGTGACTTTAAACCTTTTTTCATCCATAATTCCAGATGTGTTTGCTTATGGGGAGTTTTTTCCTAATGTACATCAAATCAAACATCTATTTTTGAATGCTATAAAAGTATTATAAAGTAATTCTATATACATACTATATTCGATTATATCTGCGAGGTAATATTTTTAAGCACGTTTTCATGCACTCACATTGCAAAATAAACTCTGAAGTTTTCTCATGAAACCCTAAATCTCTTAGCCGTTGATTTGAAGATTATTTTTCCGGTCTAAAAGGTTATTTTTTACCTAACGTTCTTAGGATGAACCTCGAGCAAAACAATTATGCACGTAGAGACCTAGGGAATTGGAATAATTGGCATTATTCGAGTGAAAGACGTTCTTGCTCCAGTAGTCGCTCTAATCCCGTGGATTTTCGTTTTTGGGAATCCTATTTTCGGGAAAAGATACGATTCCCATCTTCGAGATCCCATTTCCGCTGATCCCTTTAATAGGGACCCGAGCGCCATTTATCTTTTATCGAAATAAAACTGCAACCATTGGTATTCAGGGGGTGAAGTTGGAAGGGGATGGACAAAAAATGGGCTGGTTTAAAAAATTAACATATTTATTTTATAATAATAATTTATTCGACGCTTCCATGTCTTGTGCCATAGATTAAGAAATGTATGCAAAAATGAACGATGCCTTTATTTTAATTAATATATGAGGTATGATCGATAATTATGCTTTATGTTAAGAGTTAAAGTAAAAAAAGTAGATCGTTCACTGAATAATACTAAGCAATACTTTCAATTTATATTCAGGGATTTAACGTATAACCTATTGTACAATTTAAGGCAGTAAAACTATGGCAGCAGAAATTTCATATTTTTCTAATTTGTAAATATAGTTCATCTCTAAGACTTTTGGAAATGATAGGTTTTTACAGCATTGATAAATCGTTCTAAAAGATAAAACCTACAATTTGAAGGAGATTAGATAAATGGTAACACGACTCAAAGGAAAACTATTGTTTCCCATTCTATGGAAATTAAGTATATTGGATTGGGAAAGTATGTTAAAAGAAAAGCGTTAGGCTTAATAAGAAGAAAATTAATTTTGTGCCGGGTGGATGTTCGGGAAACTCTTATTACTCTTAACTCGTTTGCTATTTGATTATTAAAGAGTATATTTTTATAGTAGTACGTAGCCTGTTATCTCAAGTTATCCATTATTGTTATTTTGGAGTCCCTGTTCGTTAATCTTCATTTATAATTTTGTACATTATAAAGCTGATATGCACATTTACGTAACATCTTAGTAAAATTGATTTGTAGTTTCCATCTTGGAAAGAGGAGGGTTTTTGTTATAATTGTAACATGAAGCACTATAAATGTAAAATATGTAAATTACATCAAAAAAATAAGTTAATGTATTCCCATTGCTATTTTTTGTCCATGCTTAGCCGCTGTTGCCTTAAATCGGTGAAATCCCCCAAAGCTCTCATGAATTTGTCAGGGGGTTCTTCACCGAGACAACAACGAACACACAACCATTCGCTGGTCGGAAAGATCCGATCAGCCGGGATCCGAACCCGGGACCTTGGGGTTTGTAGTGATAGCAAAGATGGAATGCTATCCACTCCGCCACCAAGGCCGGTATTTAATGCCTATATTATAATTTTTATAATAGAAGAGTATGGATCTTATATTGAAATGTTTGAATTTACTGAGCATGTGTGCCCGAATTTAATACATTAAATTGTATTTGTCCGTAGAACCTGCAATCTCTTTAGTTCAATACCCTTTCATTTTCATACAATTACAATCTGCAATTAAGCGTTCACAAAATTAATTCTAATCTTAATTAATGAAATACACAGCTACCAATACAAAATCTAAATTTTTCAGTATTCATGCACTTTCCTACACTGAGTGTTTGATTATCGAATCAGTTCCTTTTATCTCGCTCTTATTAATCTATGCAGATTATTGATTTTTTTCTACCACAGCATATTCAAAAATATCTATGATATATATTTTTGTAGACTCTACGTTCACTTAGAGATAGAGGTGAAAAAATTAAAATACGAAATTTTATTGATTGGAATTGACTTGATCACTTGAGATATTTCACGTAGAAGCATTGGTAGAAAATATCGATAGATATCGATATTTTAAGCGGTAGTTGGCAAGCACGAGGAAGTGAAGGTCGTTTAGTGGAGTGCACGGGGTAAGGTTTCACTTCGCGTGAGTGGGGGTATACCCCTCCGAGGAGGGGTTACGCGAAAATTTCCGCGCAAGCTTTCTACTATGCGATGCTATAATGGTCAATGCTACCAAAAGAAGTTGTTTCGTTTATAAATGCGAAATAATTTGAAAAGTACTAAGTCAACATTTCTTATCAGTTTGAATTAATAGCTTTAGCTATCAAAATATTATTGATAGCAATGTAAACATGAGGATAATTAACAATGTTTCCCCATTTTAAATTCCCCATTTGAATTTTCGAATCTTTTCATTGACTAAAATATTTATTTAATTTTGTTTAATACAGAGGCACAAAGGACCGTAGTTTTCAAATATCGATTCTTTTGCGATGCCTCAAAGGGGATGCGAAATACTCAGTGGAGTATCCAAATTGATTTTGAAAGCATTTTCCAAGCCGCTTTCGCATTAAGGTACGAAGAGGGCCATCCACTTGGGAAGTTTGTTTCAAATGTTATTAGGAAGTTGCTCTGTGACAAGGTCGTCTTCTTTATATATTAGGTTTTCCTTACTTTCTAGACGTTCCTATTCCGAAGACACATCCTTTATTTGCCTTCCTTTCACTCTCCTCTCAACGTCTCTAGAAATGTTACCTTTTCTCGCAGCCTTTTATAGCTGCAATGTATATGATGAAGTGGATCATTTCTCGAAATATAAGAACTATGGAAATCTTTTACGTTTGCGAATTTTTGGTTCAGCCAAGTTGTTATCATTTATTAGCCAAGTTGTTATCAATATTCTATAACATAGAGTATTTAAATTCGTAAATGAAAAAAACTGTGACATTGTGATGGCTGAAACATTTCAATATATTTTAATAATAATAATTAATTTTCTTCTTTCCATGTCCGTCATATAAGGTAGAAGTATCAAATTCTAATCTTAAACTATCTTCACGTAAGTTTTTAATATGATTATCCAGCATTTAACATGCAATAGGCAGACTGGTAGACTTCCCGTGCCCAATAAGTCAAAGAAATAGTAATCGGGAATTCCATGGCGCTGCACAGTGGGCTAGAATCGAAAATAGCTGGCCAAAAATACGAAAGTGGTTCATAACGGGGCGTTGTTTTTTATCCGATGATTTTCCTTTAATGGATTCAGTATCGGTTTGAAGTTGAACGATTTCGCGAAAAATCGAAGACGCAACATTTGGTCAACTTGGACGCGATAATTTTAACGCGCGGGAATCAACGTAAATTACTTGCTTGTTTGAATGAGGAATTTATTCAGCAATAACCATGCGAAGTTTCAAAGTCCACACTAAGAAAACCCACTTGTATATATGCTTATTTTTTGCCAGCTTTTTTCGATTCTAGACCACTATGCGCTGAGCCGGACCACGCCGCGCTTACAAAAATCCTCCGCACTCTCAGGTTGGCAGACGAATTGAAAAAATTCTTCTTACTTCAGGTTCCGTATTCCAAAAACCATAGGAATTTGCGTGCTAAAAGAAACTTGATATTCCACCACCGTATTCCAATTTGTTAACCTTACTTTATCCCTAAATTTGACCGAAAAAGACCGTAGAAATATCGTTAACGACGAACGGAAACAGTAAACTCAGTTCTTTTGTATATTTAATTATTATGCGAAAATTTTAGTTCCTCAATCAAGAAAACCGTTTTTGGTCTCACGGCTAGCTTTTTTGCGTGTCTAGTCCACTGCGCACCGCCTCAAATTTAGCACAAAACACAGGGTAAAGAAACTCGATCGGCCAATTAAAAAATGTGTGATGCCGCCGTGTGGCATTGAAAGCGAGGAAAGTGCTCGTCGCAGATGGAGTGACTATTAATGGCTCCTTAAGGAACGGGGTGAATGAAACTGCGATTCGTGATGGAGTGGACGTTAGTGAGGGTTTTAACTGCAGGAGACGGATGCTCGTCTGAAAAAAGAAGGGCTTGAAGAGACCTTCTGAGGAAAGGACAAATGAGAAAGGTCTATGGGGCTTCGAATACACTTTCCATCCTTTCTTTTGCTAAGACTTCGAGGGCTTTCATCTTCTCATCTCAGCAGTTTAATTAAATAACTCGGACGTGCTGCAGAGGGATTACGACCCGAGTGTCCATTCGCTGTCGTTTTCGGATTCGACTTGTCTATAGAAACTCATCTCCTCGTCCTTATCCTTTCCCCTTAATGAGAATAACGATGGTTTCGTTTTTGCAGAGTAGGAGTATAGCTCTTTTACGAAGCGTATTGTTTTTCTATCGTTTTTAGGTCACGTCAACCATTTTGAGTTAATGGAAGTTTTACCATTGCGAAGCTATTTACATTAGGGTGGGCTGAAAACATGTTTCTTTTTTTTAATCCTATATTCTCGATGTAGGAAAGTTGTCTGACGTGTCAGATGAAGGAAAACATGTTTGTCTTCTTTTTAAGTTTTTTAAGGTGAAAGAAAATATGTTTAAGTCTTATTTTAAGTAGTTAGGAAGTTTTCTTTGCTACTTAGATAATCATGAGGCGATCAAACTGTACTCACAAGCCACTTTGATGAACTAAACATTTTTATGAATCCTAAGAAATAATCAGATGAATATTTATTCGTAAAAATGTACGTTAATTTCAAAATTAATAATTTCTACGTTTTTTCCACGGATGACTTTTCGCCGTACTATGCCAGAGACATTTTTAAAGGAAAAAAATTATTAAATAAGAACATTATGGCAATTATGGCTTTCAGAAGGCAAAATGCAAAGTAATGTCCCGTTTCGCGAGAATTTTTGGTTGCTTTGCGGGTTACCTATGGTCAAAATGTTTTGACCATTCCCAGGCGTCGTACACAACTCCCATATAGTGTAAATTTGATTCGAAAAAAAAAACGATTTTTTTTTCGGCCAACCGTAGTGTACGTATGTTCATCATTGCTGTTCTTAATCGAAGATTGCGTTTTTAAAGACTCTGCTATCATGTGTGGATACTTTAATGTGGTTCGGGTTATGGTGAAATTTATCATAGCTTTGCTTTCATATCTGTTTTATTCTTAGTTGCTAATGTGAAAGCTACTGATGTTTGAGAGATCATGAATACTGAAAATAACCTTTATGTTGACTTTTATCACTGGTATCATTCATCTTCAGTAAGGGAAGCTTAGGTCAATTTACCTTATTACTCATCTTACCTATTCATTGTAATCACTTCTTCTTTTTTGTATAATAATAATGTCGTCTTTATTTATTGGGCGTATTTTAGTCAAACATGACCATTCTTACAATGTTATATTTTATTAACTGTTTGGTCACTATATATGGAATGCTGTGCTAATTGTTACACATAGAATCATTGATCTACGCTTTTTCCGTTTTCCATTCTTTCTAAATTGAGGAATCCTTGAGGAAATTACCTAACCTTATTTTACCAAGTGAGTATAATCCTTTCTCTTTTGAATCAAATTGGTGTATCGTGAGGTTCAAATCAGCTTACGGGCTTCATACTCTACTGCAAAACGTTTTCAAAGCAACCCAATACATCATGAGTGAAATTGATTCTTCGTGCAAATTCCAGTTTCCATATTCGCATATTTTTACTATACTTACTCGTGGATAAATCTTCTAAACAAACTCAAGAACCATATCCTCATGGCTTATAAGACATTGTCCCTGTGTTAAATACTATTCGCTGTAGTTCGTTTAGTATCGTTAAGAAGTTATGAAAGGTACACCTAATTTATGGACGTGTTATTACTAGTAATGCCTTTGAAGTTTAATCTACGGTTTATTACAGCATTTACGTATTTGCTGCATTAAAGGAATCCTCGTCGTATATCATCTCGAGACTTCGCAAAAGTGGATGGAAATTCGATATTTAAATTTCAAGCCATACAATTCCCAGGCAAATTTCGACTTGGACATGGGATTGTCTCATTAATTATGAAAATTTTCAAAAAAGGGATACAGTAAGCATTTTATATTAATTTGAATTTCGTTGTCTATTTCACGTATGGAAATTTTTCGCCGTAAATCAGAATTTCTGAATGTATATTTTATTTACATCATTTTCATCTATGCAAATCCAAAGTTTCTCTGTTCACGAGACTCGTATTTATTATTCGAATGTATACAAGGCATTCACATATTAAAGCATAGAAGTAGATCTTTCGCTTTAATACATAGAGGTATATATCTGTGTTTCCATCTTCAGGTGTTGGTAAAAATTTGCTCATTTGACGGAAAATGATTTTCGATATCCTTGTTGTTACCAAGTTATATTATCATTAATAACTCCGACCACTATCTACTATAGAGCGGCATATCGTATTATATTTATCTATTTATTTAAACGCTGCAAGTTGGTATTAATACCAGGTGGCAACGGCAAAAAATAAGTTATAAGTATAAAGTATATAAGTTTGGTATCAATATGATCTGTCTAGATAGTCCTATCTTCTTCATTTTATTTTTCTAATTCACAGGAAATGTAACAGATATATTGCACCATCGTAGCATACACAGAACTGGCTTTCTGGATTTTATTACGAGTCTCTGATAGAGAAAATAAAATTGTATGCGCTTTCATTCGATTTCAAATGCAATTTCCTCCTCTAACTACCTATGTTTCATTTGTGTCCCGCTAACACATTTCTTTATATCCACTAGCTATTGACGCTGATTTTATTCATCAAAATATATTAAACCCTATGCACGTTACTGTAATAATATGATAAAATTTTAAACGTAAAGAATTCTGCGATTCAAAATGAAAATCTTTCAAGGCGAGAGTGTGATCTAAATTTAAATTAGTTCGAAGTAAGCTCTCAAATGCATAAATTCTATCACATTCGGCCGTACTTCGTGGAACGACATTTTAAACGGAAATCTGATAAGTCATCTCCGTTTTTCTCTCAAAATCAATTCAAGTAGGTGTTTATGAATAATGGAAAATATAACGCTCAGGATTTCTCCTTGCATATTAATTTGAATGCTTGAAACGAAAATTACAGCACAGGCATCTTCAGTAACATTCTGTAAGTATCGTTTTTTACGGACTATAAGACGCATTTTATTCATCAAAATATTGCCTCTAAAATTCAGGTGCGTCCTTTGCTGGAAATTAATATAAAAAAACAGTGTTTGATTTAAATTCCCGCCAGTCTAATGCAGTCATTTGAAAAATTCTGCGAAAGAGAAATTAAGACAGGGAAATACAGAGCTTGTTGTTATTCCAGGAGGGCATTCTTAAGAAGAAGAAGAAAGTTCAATTGGCGTTTTTTTAAGGATTTTAAAGGTCAGTTCGGTTTTATAAACTAATAATTGTTTAGTCTGGCTTTACAATCTAATGATAAAAATGGTAAAAAGTTTTGTTTAAAAAAATTGCTTGAAAATTAAGGTGCGTCTTTTATTCCGTAAAATACGGTATATAAAATTGATATGCTGAAGCGTGACTTCGTGGAATGGAATAGACATTTCAAAAAATGACTGGTATATACGTACTTGCATTCTTCCGTATATTCTAAATTTACTCCCGTAACATTCTCGCAGAAGTGTATCCCACGTTCCTGGGGATATCCTGCTTGTATTGGATTAGATTCGGATTTCTTGCTATTTATTCGATAGGGATCTCCATCCGATAGATTCGGCCTCTTATCTCTCTACTTCTACGTAGAATTTAGTCGAGGATGTACTGGAAACATCACTTAAATCCCAAGTCGTGCTTCCTGTATATCCTTAGAACTTACTTACGGGAGGTTGGGAAGCACAAGATCATCAAGCAACGCTGTTATTTTTTTTTGAGTAGGTAATGAAAATATTTTTTTTCTTTCTAGCCTGAACATTTTTAAGTTAATCCAAAAAGAAAGTACTGGACTACTGGAGTAAATGGACTAACTAACTTTCATTGTTTATATAATCTTCTGTTTTTTTAACTCTGAATATTCCTAGCAAAGAAAGGGAATCTTCCAAGAAGAAAATAATTGTCTCAAGTCAAAATTACGCAAATTTTAATTAATGAAAATGTTCCATAAAAGCTTACATGTGAAGTTCTCAATGACACAAGGTTTTGCTGAACCACAAAAGAAACACAAATCATTACCATGGTTTCGTAGTGAAGCACTATCATTATGTGGCATCAGTGACGATAAGAATTCATAAGAAGTTGATACTGATTATGAAATCTGAGCCTGAGTTGTTGTTTAAATGGGCTGTCCCTCCTTTTGTCAGTCTTTTTTTAACGTCAGACAAAAGTTTTCCCCTTCATGGATTTTTGCTCTTTCTTTCTATTTGTTAATTAATATTTGAAAATTAAAAGTAATCCGCTCTTTAATTGCTCTTATTGCCGTTCATCATTTCCAAATGTTTTCTTAAGTTGATCGATAACGTAGTTGTTGTATTTTCAAAGTGTCTCAACAGCTTGGGTTTATTGCTTGTTTAGTCTTCCACTGGGAATCGATCCCGGAATCGCTATTATTAAAACCAAACTAGTAGCCGGATATTTACTAAACTTATTACACAGTATATTAATATACATATTTATACCGCTACTATTTATTAATTTCCTTACTAAGCATGTGGTGCTTCACAATTGAAAATTAAATAGAACAAAATTGGTATTTCTCGATAGCTTACTTGGCTTATTATTAGGCACTACATGCATAGTGCTTTATCTATTCTCGTTAGCATTCCAATTACATTCAAACGTATGTATTTGGCGACTGTACGCGTTTACGTAGATTAAAAGCCATAGAGTTGTGATGTTACGTATTTGTAAATTAAATGGACGGACCGTATGAATAATAAAGTTATTCGAAGATTGGATGAAAAAGTAAGTGTGCGGATATCAGAAAAAAATCCTAGAATGAAAACTACTTGAGTGGAAAGTCTAGGGTTTTATCTCTCGAAAAGCGAAAGTCCCTTGGGTAAACTGTCCTTGGGAATTATACATCTGGATGGGAAGCACAGGGGTAGCATAACCTATCTCCCTCTAGCGACCAAAAGTGAAGCCAGGGGTAAAGTGGTAAATTGCGCATTTCGCCATGCTGGTGAGAACTTTTCGTACCTCCCTATACTAATACATTGTTTTTTCGTGATTTTGCGGCTTTGATACAGAGTTATCAAGGTTTGATTGAGTGATTCGAACGTTTTGGAACACAAAATGTAGTTTGAGCAATGTGTAACACGAAGTAATTTTGTGATTTTCGCGTTTCTAAAGGTTTGATAGGTAAATAAGCAGGTGCTGGTTTCTGCCTTCAATATGACCAATTGCAGTGCATTTGGCTGTAAGAACAGATTCGTCATTTTGACAACTTTTACTGCATTGAGCCCCCATTATGAATTAGAACAAACATTTGCACAAGCGGAAAATCTCTAATTACCCTGATAAGCTATTATAATGTATGATAGAGTAGTTTTATCTCATTGCGGTAAATGATTATTAAGGAATTTTCATGCCATATTTGGTATTGATCGATTAAAAACTATGTCGGATTAATGCATTATAATATACATAAAATTAACATTATAATAATCAACGAGGTTTTAATACAGTTTTCGGAAGGTTGGCAGATGATTCGTTTTTTATATCGCTCTAGCAGACGACACCGGCATCCGAGAAGTTTACATTGCAGGCATGTTTTATTTTCCATGATGAAAAGAATCAAGAGGACTTAGAGAAAAAAATCGAAACAATCTTTAAGTAAAAGGTTCATTTAAACTATCTGCGTCCATGTCATAGAATAGACAAGCTTCTGAGTCCCGTATGAGAGGAAAATAAAACCCCAAAAATACATGTAGTTAAAGGGGAGCTGGCGAAAAGTTCTCACCAGTGCTCTGCGGGTTGCGTTTTTTTTGGGCTTCTATTTCCCGACGTTAGACTCGCCCTGTGGTGGGAAGTATACAAAAATGAAGGCCCTAGGAAAAACTAGGAACTAGAAAAAACACTTTCTAATATTGATGACTTTTGTGGTTGATTTTCTACTCGTTTCATTTAATCGTTACCCTATTTCGCTTAAGTTTCCGTATCTTATTGCCCTAGGAGAGAGTCAACAGAAGTTTCTTACCACGAAAATCCTACAATCTACGGAGTGAGTCATCAATCCTTGCCCTTTAACCCCAGAAACTGTACTCCGACCAAATACTCCGGTGGAACGTAACACATTTGATTCCCATCGGAAAATTAACTGCAATCAGATTCTGGGCGTTAATGGATTTCTCTCAGTTTGATACGTCTGCATTACGCGCGGTCTGCAAACCAGTTAATTAACTCCATTTCCTCTTCCTCACGAGCGAGGGATTGACGAATCCCCGATACCGCCCACGCACGTTCCCACGCAGAACGCGCAGAATACGAGCAAACATCCGACGGATGGCGGATTAGTCGTTCCGAATAGGCGGTTCCCTTTCCCTTTCTGAATCCATTCAAGATAGAGCGCTTTTTCACTTTGGCAGCCGCGATAGGCAGCGACGCGATGCCTAAGCGGAATGGGTTACGGGTTACGGGTGAGCAGTTCCCCCCGCGTCGCCTCGTCGATAAGACTTCTTAATCAACGGGCGGCGTAAATAGGCGTTGGGATTCGAATGCGTTTTTACGCGGTCGCCCCAAACGTATCGGTCGGAACACATGCGTCACGGTGTGATTCCCGTTGTGGATGGTGCTTCCGAATGCTCTATCTTTTGCTATTCGAGTGTACAGGCTATCCTATTGTTTCTATATAGTTCTCTATAAGGACGAGTATATTTAAGTAATATTATCTACGAAAGTTATTTGTTTTTATGCATACGTGTACTACTTAATACAGCCAGGATAGTTCATCGTAACATTTTTGTATACATTATCGCAATTATGGTAAAGATGTCATGAATTATTACTTTCCTATATCGACTCATAATTTGACTGATCCTATTGTCATAGATATCTTTTTCTTTATTTTTTTAATCATGATTTGGTTATTTTTCCGATCTAACAAAGTTAAAAGTTTTTTAGATGCGTATTTTCTCTATTTACTTTTCATATAAACTTAGTCTAGATTTTTCATTTTTGACTCTTATCTATTAGTCTAGTTTAGTTTAGTTTAGCTTATTAATGACTTGTAACATTCGCAGTAATTTCAGATATTGCACTGAAGTGAATAAATGTCTCGTCAGATACAAAAACAGTACAGAAGTAAAATACATTACTGTTTACGTATGCCAATGTCACAATATTACAATTGTGTACACTATATTACAAAATAAATATAAATATGCATACATATGGGTCATTCCATGCCAATTCGACAAGTTGATGTCCCTTGAGGTAACTGATTTTGACCAAATTTGGCAGATCGCTTATTTATTTGATAAGAAAATGAAAACCCCCAAGTCGTTTTGTAATTAACGCAATTGTTTACGAAATATTGCAATGTTTAAAAATTGAAATTTTACAAAAGTACCTTCGCATTCGAGGCCATATCTCCGGTAATATGGAAGCTAAAAATACACAACGTAGCTTAATTTAAAGTTCTTGTGTTAGGAAGGATAAAAACAGGAAGGTTTTATAAAATTTAAACAATTTAATAAAGTTTATAAGAATTTAAAATTTTCAAATCGATTTTTGACGGTGTGCCTATATCTTAGATTTTTCTCATTTTTTTATATATTGTACATACAGGGTAAAGGGAATTAAAGGATCGGTAGATATTGGTTGAACAGTTAAAATTGGTGAAAAGCAGATGGATGAATAAGCGTGCTGAGATTTGAAAAGCCACACTTCCGAACGTTCAGCGCGCGAGCCGGACGGCGCGGAGCCGCTGCGAGCGTCGCGCCTATACTCAAAATTTTTTTCTTTCTTAAATGAAATATTACTCTCGCCAAATTTTTTTAAATTGTAGAAGAAGGTTGTATGCACAACATATAAAAAAATGAGACCCATATATTTACATGCATATAGAAATGCATAATTTTTCACAAAAGAAGGAAAAAACACCAACTTATTTACAGTAAGATGACAGTAAAATAATTATACAATTCATTAATTCATTAATTGAATAAAAACATTTTTCGGTTCTCCAGAAAAACTATGGAAATTATCGTTAAACCTTTTCCTCATTTCGACCGGTTAATTGTGGAAAATTTTGATTCCCATATATAAGGGGCAATTTTCATAAGATTTAAACTTCCTTATTTGATCATTTAAAATATACTTATCCCTATTATTATGGTGGTGGTTTGGATGGGTAGGTTTAGTTTGTTATATCTAGCTTTGAGTCCCGACAACGGCAGATTTTTTCTCCTTTATTTCTTTCTCCGTAGTCTAATTTTTATTTACTACTATTCTTTTCGACGCCCATGCTACCACATTCTGGGTTATAAAACTACTATAATAAATGGTATTTTTTTATCCCTCAAAATTATCGAAATGAGGATTGGCTGTTTCCTATAAAATCGCTAATCCGGACTTTTCTGTTGTTTCCGAAATCCGTTGCGGAGCGCCGACAAAGACGGCTATTGGAGATATTTTAAACCTCTAAGGACTACTATTTACAGAATCCTCTCCTGGATTACAACCTTGTCTTGGTGTATTTTATTTTTTTTTCATTTTAATGTATTATTTTCCAGTCATTTAAAAGTTATTTGTGAATTTCAAATTTTCGTAACTTATAACAGATATTTCTCAGGTCCGATATAAATATTAGTGATGCCTCACATAAAATTTTGTTTATGAATCTTTCTCAGTTGCAATTGATTTTCATATACGCAGAACTGCCAATTATTATAGATTACATCTATTTGAAAGGAAGAAGCATATCAAAAAATCAATCAAAAGGATCTTAAAATACGGTTGCAATTTAACTAGTTGTTTCGCTTGCACAAATAAAATCCGGGAATCACTGCGGAAGATAGAGGAATATTTTTTATATTTTATTCAAAAGGCAAAAGCCATTTTTTGAACTGTGTGTAAGCGGAAATGGTACTCTATTAATCGTTAACGAGTTAATTGTTAATTCCTACGAAATTTGTTTCCTAGTATTTTGCCGAAATGAATTACAAACGAATTATATTTAATACGCAGAAAATTATTCGTGAATAAAATATTGAGATAATTATTACAAGAATTTTATCCCTTATTCGAAGTTTCTCGTTGGGTATGATATATTCACTAAAGTGAATTCAAATAATTTCATCGAAACGTGATTAAATATGAACTTTAAAAAGGAAAATTTTAAAATTTCCATAATTGCTACGAAGTTCCAGTCACATATAATTTTATATTAATTTAATTCAATAGCTTGGTAACTTGGTTAAAATTTAATGTTGATCAAATGCCTACAGCTAAAGTTGTGAATCTAATTTGAAATCTTGTCTTGAATACATGAGCGCAACTTTAGATAGTAAAAAATGCTTTATGCTTATACATATAATCCGTGTCTTTTTAGGTAGAATTATACGCAACTTTCATCAACTTCAATTAACAAATCAGTTGGTATTTCTGGTGGTTTTAACGTTCAGCTGGGAGGTGGGAGAGATTACTGTGAGCATAGTAAAATTCTTGAGAGATGACAACTACTTTAGCTACGTGAGGTTTGAATGAAAATTCAATGATTTTATGTCATTATGAGAGATTATGGGGGTTTTCCTAATTTGAATGAAGCATTCTTGGTAATGAATATCATTGAATCAGTTCCTCAGTAGAGTTGTACATTATTTGTCATAATGGGTGCTCAAATACTTTTATGCTGTAAAGTTCTATTTTATAAAATAGTCGTTTTACTTGATAGTCAGTTCTATGAAGCGACACTGTTGTAGAATTAATTAATTCTATGTAACAGTTACGAACGAAAATGTCATTGCAGCCAATTTAATCACCAACTTAATTTGACTCAACGGTGATATTGACCCAGACGTTCATTTCGAGCCAAAAAATCCATTGTAAAAGTTGCTAAGCAACTGATGAGTATTGAGGAACATTAAAACAACCCCAAAGTTCATTTATTCATTCCTTCTTAATCCTAGAACCTATTATGGTCGTTCGAATGGATTTCCTGAGTAGTTATCCAACTTAAATTGAAGCTTATGGTAATTCCTCGCGATTATGTCCATTTTCTCATGGAAAAACTATTCCTTTTAAGTATTCAGAGATTTGGGCTTGTCTTTTGCCCGCTTTTATTCTTCGATAAGTACTCCTTCCCATTGACTTTTTGCCGGCTGCATTTCTTTTGTTTCCACTTCCCATCCGCTCCATTTAACTTGGGCCATTCAAGTATGTTTTCCTCGCTCGTTTTTCTGTTTTCAAACTTCTGACTTAAAGCTTCTTTGCAAAAGTGTGTCGGGTGGATAAAATCTTGCGACAAACTCGCTTCATCCGTGTGATTTTTTTAAACTTCGATTCTATTTTCGATGGACTGGAAGCGACTTCATTGTCGTCGTTTATGAGCTTTCTCTAATGAAAGACTGAATTGATTCTAAAGTTCAAGCGGCGTTTTCTTCAGCCTCCTCATCAATTTGAGTTTGTGGGTAACTGATGCATTCATATCACTCGCTCTCAAGTTATTTTCGTGCTTTTTATCGTCTTAGATTCCTCTATGGTTCCTAATAACCGCGGCCCGACAACTGACCGCTTAACAACTGAGCGCTATGACAACTAATCGCGACTCGTTTTCAGGAAGCATTAAAAGAACGAATTTGCATTTAAAATTTGGAGCCCTGGTTGGGTTGGGTTTAATATATTCCTACTCAAAACTGTTATCTAATGCGTAATAAAAAACATTTAGTGATTAAAGTATCTAATCTATTTTAATCAATAAAATTCACAGAATCGGGCGAGATATGGTGGAAATCCATCATGCAGAATGAAGGAGATATCTCCTTCATTCTGTATTTTAATCAATATTCGGTAAAATGACTACCACTCTATTGTTCCCACAAAATTCCAACATTTCCTTGAATTTCTATACTGTCCTTCAATTAATGCTTCCTGTAAACGAGACACGATCAGTTTCGTAGCGCTCAGTTGTTACGCGGTCAGATTTTATGTGGTCAGTTGTCGCGCGGTAAACATGTTGCTTTACTATTAAAGTAAACACCACTGCGGAGGCATTGGATAGTCAAGTCGGTAGAGAGTTTGCATTTGGTGAAAACAATCCTGCATTCGTTTCTCGGTAGGGTGGGGTGGGGTATTTGCGAAAAGACCTCATCTGCCAAATCTTTTGTTTTTAAATACTTCTATTTCTACTAAGCTAATCAAAATAGTAATGTATAATATCTGAATTCAGAGAAACGAAAAGGGTTAACTTATTTTCCTTTACTTAAGTCATAGTTACTCAACCTATAGCTTTTAACGAAAACTTATGTCATAAATACTGAGACTATAAAAAACTTATCTCCAGGAAAGTAGCATTGAATCCGAGATGGAGTGTGTGTGCTTATAATGCGGGTAATTAAAAGAAATTAATTTATTATCTTTCCTTTTAAGTATGTCAATATCAGCCGTTTTCAGCCCGTTATCGAATGTAGGCCTCCCAAAGTACTTTCCAATTTTTTGCCCTGAGCTTCTCGTTTCCATGTCACACCTTAGTACTTGATGGTATCTCTATTCTGCCTGTATTGTGGTCTTCACATCTCTTGGTATCCATTTGATAACTGAAATGTCCTACGGTTGTCGTTTCTTCTCGCCACATGGCCAGCTCATCTCCATTTCAATGGTCTTACCTTATATTATACGATTTCAGAAATGAATCAATCTAAATTCCGTCAGAATAGCATATCGATCTCTTAGCTTCTTCAGCGAAAATTTTGCTAATCATTCGTATAATTAAATTTTCCTATTGACAGATCCGTCGCTTCCTGCTTTACCCAACTCCTTTAATCCGGTCCTCTTGCAAGCCCCTTCACTTCCTGCTTCTCTCTTTCCTTTGCTCGCCCATCAACTCAAATCATTTCCTGTCCTTTGTCCTTTTGTTCCTTCATTTCTATTCTATCACATCTTTCACCCTCAAGTCTCTTCTCTGAGGGCTTTCTATTCAATTATCGATCATCTTATATCCTCTGTAATCATGTTTGTTCTCGGAAATAATACCTACATATAGTGTGACACCTTTCTGCATTTATTTTTCATAACAGCCACATTTCAAATACCCGTTTGTCTTCCTCAGAGAAATGAAATCCTATGGAACAATTGAGGGAAAACTTTTTTATGCTTGAAAAGATCTATTTTAATTGCTGGTTCTCTTTATCTATAAGTTCTTCTTCTCCTACTCTCTCCCTCTAGTATAGATTTGTATTTTATCATTCTCATTTTTAACAGTTATATAGATTAAATGGAAGATGGGACTTGTAAGTCTCAATGTTGTCTAATAAAGCCCTTTATCTATCTAAATACAATGTATATAACAAACAAAACTTCGTGCGTGGATACCGTCACAAACTGCCAGAATGCAACAGAAGGTCGGCCATAGACTTTTTTGATAATACATTAGCAGAAGTTTCTAAAAAACTATTTTTCACTATTGGAGAAAAAATCTATTCAAGTTAATCATAATTAGTTTTAAAATTTTCTACGCATAATCAAGATAGTAAGCTTCGCTGTCTAAGATAACTTAAGCTAGATATTAATTTCGAGCTACCAATACCAAACGAGATACAAGGAGGCGGACTTCATAGATTCCAGCGGAGGTGTCCAAGTCACGGCGCCAATCGCACGACGTGCACTCACGATTTGGACTGAATCTCGAAAACTTCTATTCTGGGCCGATCTAATAAATATTTTACGAAAATCGCGGTTAATATCTAGTTATGCATTAAAATTTATATGAAAACAATTAAAAAAATAGGAAGACCCCATAATCACATGAAATGACCGAGTCGAGTCCAAAAATGTCAAAAAATATAAACTTTAAGTACGATGCGGCACGTCTTTTCGTTATCCGATTTAAATAATATTTAACACAATTTATTTTCAAACCAAATGAATCAACTTTCGAGGGTGTCCCAAAAGAAATTCCCAAAAATAATCTTTCCCCTGGGTCATTCCATGCCAATTCGACAAGGTGATGTCCCTTGAGGTGACCGATTTTGACCAAATTTGGCAAATTGCTTTGATTTGATAAAAAAATGAAAATCCCCGAACCGTTTTGTAATATACGCAATTGTTAACGAAATATTGCAATGTTTAAAAATTAAACTTTTACGAGAAAGCCTTCGCATTTGAGGCCATATCTCCGGTAATATAGAAGCTACAAATACCCAATATAGCTTAATTTAAATGTGTTGTATTAGATAAGATAAGTATATAATTTTTTTATAAAATTTAAACAATTTAATAAAATTTATAACAATTTTAAATTTTCATATCTATTTTTGTCGGTGCACCTACCTCTTCGATTTTTCTCATTTTTTTAAGTTGTACATACAACTCACCTCTACAAATTAAAAAAATTTGGTGAGTGTAATATTTCATTTAAGGAAGAAAAACATTTTTGAGTACAGGCGTGACGCTCGCCGCGGCGCCGCGCCGTCCTTCTCGCAGAAGATTCGGTAGTCTGAATCCTCAGATCTCAGCACGCTTATTCTTCCATCCGCTTTTCACCTATTTTTACTCTTTACCAACCTTTTACTCCTCCTTACCCTTCCTGTTCGCCATTTGCTTCCCACTGAAGTAATGGTTTCCAGGATAAGCGACAGCATTTAACCTTATGTATAGGGCTATACATATGGACCACTCTAATATGCATACACATATCTGTACAAATACATACATCTACATTTCCTCTCTAATAAAATATACAAATTAGCCCATGTACGTACGTCGTAATACGGCTGTCATTTGCCCAACACCTCCCCTGTTCGAAGTTTTTTTTAGGTTAATTTTATCTAATTAGTTTTGTTACTGCAGCCCTTTATGCATATATCAACACTTTTACCTCGGGATTCATGCTAATAATGCAACAGTTTTGATTACCTCCAGCTTCACTTTTTCACTTAACACTACTTCTTGACTATAGTTATTTTCATAGCCTTAATTATTTTCTGTCACAACTTTATACGTTTCAAATCTTATATTCATGATTATCTTCCGAAAAAACTTTGATTTTTCATTATCATTAACCATCGATTCTTATTTGTTTAGTTAAAATGTATTTATTGGTATGATTCGAATAAAATTTGAATTAAATCAACTCAATAATTTTAATGGTATAGGCCTTAGACCTTGTGGCATTCAATGAAAACAGCAAGTGGAATATAACTTTAATTATGCTTTATAAATAATATGTGGTTTAGAATACATACATGTGTTATTCCACTTTCTGTTAAATCACCTCCGTAGAAATATGTTTCACTCTGTATCCATATTACATAAATCTCTGAATAGCCCTTCTTTAATGTAAATACATAGAACTTTATTTATTAAAAATAACATAATTAATCAAAAACTTAATAAACAAATAAAATATTTATAATGAAAAAGGAACCTTTCCCCTGAAATCTTCCGTTTATGCCAAAACATAAAATAATTAGAATTTCTCGGTTACTTCAAGTCGTTACATCGCTATCTGTGGGTTCGGACTAACGAGTTGATAATCTTCCAAATTTAGAGCATTCGGGAAATTAAATCCACTCTCGAGTTGGATTCAAACCAATTTCGAAACAGGGAAACGCGCGGGAGGAAACACAGAGAGGCCTTAAATCGGTTTCTCAGATTTCTACAAAATGTTCCTTAAAGAGGTTAAAGGGCAACAACTCCGCTTGATTAATTCGGAACTAATTCCAGAAAAGGAAAGGGAATCGTGAGAGGAAATGGCACAAGAAATTCAGTCGGAGATTAGAAAGGAGGCGAAAAAAAAGGAAATGGAAATGAGTTTAGCACAAAGAAAGAGAAAAGGACTCCTCCGATGAAAATAAAAACGACGAAATAAGGAAAGATAGGTTGGACAGTTTTTATCCTCGAGCCTTGATTGCTTTTACCCCTAGGTAAACTTTAAAAGCGATGCCTTGAGAGAACGACTGCGAGTTTTAATTTCCTTTTCGAAGATGTCGATTTCGAAACTTATGTGCGACTGTTAATTCTCTTTGATTAATTTTGCGGAATTATGATTTTTCTGACTCACATCCTCGGAGTAGCCTTCGCAGGAGATGAGCTAGCTACCATTATATGACTGAGAAACTTAGAAATTTACTGTAAGGAATATTTAAAAGTTGAAATCAGAATATATTCAATTCTTCATTCGTCTCCATAGTCATGTTTCAAAACTTACCAAACATTTTTCTTCTCTCTTACTCTAAGTCCATGTTTCGCAGCCGTACAATACACTGCTCCATTGAACCATTTTGCAAATCTTTTCCCAATATCTATCTTGACATTCCTTGCTGTCTCAGCTTCTTTATCTTTACAAGTACTACTTTATCTTGTGAAATTCAACCTTTAATCTCCATTATACAATTGCCATTATGTGTTACTGTACTTCCCAGATACCTGAAGTTACTTATTTTAAGTTTTCCTTTTCCAGCCAGATGTTCAATTGTATCTATATCTCTTATAATTGTATCTTCTATCTTCGTTATCCTCATTACCTTTGTTATGATTTTCAACAAATTAAAATATAGAGAATTGTGGTAAGTCTCCGATATTTTTTTTCATAACTGCATTTGACAGACACCCTTTACTTTTTCTTGATAAAATATTCCATTCTTTATTTCTTCTATATATCATTAATGTAGCTTTTTTCCTTGTGTAATGTCCATAGAATTTTCTCCTCTGGGTATTTGGCCTACCCTTTTCCTCTGCTTACTTATTATTTCGATCGTAAGCCTTTTATTAACAACCTCCTCCCGTTCTTCCATGTTTGTTAGTCTACCAATCTCACTTATTCTTCCTATTCTACACCACGCTTACCTCTGGTAGGTCTTCAATCTTTTGATGTCCTCTTTTCTCAGAATCCACGTTTCACATCCACTCAGCCAGGCACTCCTAGGTTTCGAGCATTTCTTGATCCCCTTATAAAGGCCTTTGGTCCTCAGTAACCTTTGCTTTTAGATAGCTTTCTAGGTTGCTGCTATTCTTCGTTCATCTTTCCGTCCAAAAAAGGAACATTAGCCAAGTAGAGGACTTTAACCCCTCATTCTAACCTTTCTCTATCATCCATGATTGTTTAGTAAGCTTTTTTCCTTTGTTATATAAATTTAGTTTTTCTGACAGTTATTATAGTTAGTTTCTTATAGTTATTTTCATAAAGAACTCTCTTGTATCATTTTTTGCATAAGATTTTTTTGTTAACCCCTTTCTCAATCACAATGAACAGCTTTATAGTTCGCACATCTTACTGAAATTTGCGCTACTGACCTGTTGTAGCGTCAAAACGTCTCCTAAAATGTTAACCCTATTTTCAAAAGCAGAAAATTGCGGGAGAAATGTTATAAATTTGCATGAAAATTGGAAATATTTATGGAAGGAGTAATATTTGAGGCTTTCTAACCGTAAAAGGAAGATCTTTCAACTCCCCTCCGTGAGCTATGGAAGAAGAGGTATGCTTACAAAGTAAAGTGAGGAGTGAGGTAGTTTTCCCACTTATTCTTCAGTGAGTAGAGAAGTCCACCGAAGTTTGGCTAATAATTGCAAAAAACCGGGATAATGGAAAATGAATGCAATCAATCAGTATTAATAGTTGTGGCCCTCATTATGTGGAATCCCATAGTGATCAAAATTCTACAAAATATTTTTAATAACTCGACTGGTTTCGACTTTTATATAGTCATCGCCATTTCGATCAGGATAATGTCTAAATATTAGTCGAAACCGGTCGAGTTTGGAAATATATTTTGTGGAATGTTTACGAAGTGTTTATCATTACTTCCAATCAATCAGTATCCCTCATATCTCAGTATATCACAGTCTTATCGAGGCTGAGGCAATAATAACAATAATAATAATTATGAGAATAATTTATTTAACACATGCAGGAAAAATTCTCACACAGATGTGTTGTATTAGATAAATAATAAAGTAATAAAAACGTAGAATAAACTGAATATGAAAAAAGATAAGGAGTACAAAATGAGAAAGAAGATGAAAGGTGAAGCAGAAAACGGGTGAAAGAACTAAACAGAGAGAGGAGAAAATAACATGTAATTAGGGTAATGATTTGAAATAATAAATGAAATGTACGTTTGAACCATCTTGTACCAAAATCTAAAGGGAAATTTCATATTCATGGAGGAGCAGCAGGGACGATGCGGCTTTTGACGCCAATCCGACTCGTAGAAAGTATATCGCCCAGTTAATATCACTTCAAGCGAAGTTTAAACTCCTCCGTATGCTCCCATCATTCAGACGGAACTGGGAGGCCGAATCCGTTTTCCCTTTGAACGAGGTCTTCTTTCGATTTCAGCGTGCATTTCCCAACTTACGGCCGAAGTAAATGGACTGCGGCATAAATCTTTCGATGGAAATTTCCTTGGCTTTGGTGGGCGATGGGAGGAGCGCAAAGGGAAAAAACGGATCCTTTTGAGAGAAAAAACCGTGACGGCGAGAAAACATTCGAGGTCTTCAAAAGGAAAATAGGTAATGGGGAAAGGAAATTCACGGCGGCCAATGACTCCGACGATCTAGAGACGGCGGAAAATGCTAAATTGAACGATTTCCCCGCTTCAGAATCTCGGAAGTTTTCCTTTCCACTTTATTTCGTGTGATTTGCCTTCCATTCGTACATTTCTCCGACGATTTTATCCGCTAACATTCCCGTTTAAGTCGATCATGAGTTTCTTATTTTTCTAATGAATTCAAGATTCCTCTATTTATATTTATAATGAGTATCTATTTTGAGATGCGCGAGTAATTCACATTTTATCTTATTTTTTTAATTCACTTAGTTCGTAATATTTGAACTTGCCAATGTACGGAACTGGTTAGATATAATATGAATGAGAAAACGAGCAGTAAATAATATTTTATAATAATCCCATATTAAACCTATTGGGTTTTGTGTAAGAAGACACAAATCTCCATCTCGCCCTGAAATAAACACGATTATTATGATTGCGCTAATTATGTTATTATGTGACTATGTGTTTACCTTATCAACTGAATGTAATGTGTTATCACCTAAATATCTGCTTTCATTTATTTTTCTATGCACATACTATGTTTCAGATGAGTGAATTGTTAAGTTAAACAACTCTAATTCCCGAAGAATTACTTTTACCCCGAGGGTTAACAATAGGTATGGTGAGCGACAACTGAAATATATCATTCCAATGATTTTCAACAAAACATGGTGTGAAAAGTTAGGAACATAATTGAAACTGTACAAGTCTTAAGAGGATCCTAAAGAATCTTTTGTTGGGAAATATGTGAGTAATGTGATTTATTCTACTTATCATTTAATTGATGCTTTTGAAATTGGCCGTTTTTGGGAAAATCATGAAATTCTTTCAATTAATTGTTATTTGTGTTCCGTCGACAGACGTTGCCTGATGGAAATATATTATTCCTTGTAATCATGAAATAAATAAAATATAAAATAAAATATCATTTTAATCATTGACCGGTTTCGTAGCTTATTTTCCCCTATCTGTATTCTTATTATGAAGTACATGATGATGTCGCTAGTCGAAAAACTAGTCTTTGATTAAAACTTTTTTTTAATGGTAGTATTTACCACTGGTTTATAATTCACGTTTTAAAGAAGTCATTCCACAAAGCTACACCTGAGAAAGTACTTTTCCTCAAAAGGGCTGTTTAGTTGATTTGTTATTATAATATAAAACGTAAACTAAGAATATTTATGTCTGTGAGCTTGTCTTTCTTTACGGACATCACCCCAAAAGCTGATAAGATCTTCAACCTTTTTATTAGCTGCAAAGACTAACCGACCTCTTAAATTTTCAGTACCACCTACATATCTACAACTTTCCTTTGCGTCGTGTGTTAAATATATTTTCTAACGGCATTAGAGAAATGGGCCACGTATTAATGATTCAATCCCACCTCAGGAAATTAAATGCGGGTCGCAGCTACTTCTCCGTTGCAGATTCTTTTTCTACTCTAATTTTAGGCGTCCGAAATACTTCGGCTCATCCTAGTATTTCGTATTTTTGAAGATCTTATTGCCCACATTTTTCGCAATGTTTTACCGGAAGATTCGCGGGTCCTTTAAGCAAGATGAGCCCCGTGAAAAATGTAACGAAGGTACTTTCGCCGCCAATCTGTCATTCCCTGACAATTAAGGGAAAAAGATAACGTGCTACTCGGCGAGGAATTTAATAATATACCATTTCGCCATCCAGTTTATTGTATATACCGATACTTATTTCATCAAGAGTCTTTCATCGTTATCGGTTTATTTAATGTTGCGTTGAATCGTTGTGATCCACTCAGAGATACTTGTTGATGGGAATTTGGAGACCGCTTGTACTTGTAAGTTCGTCGACCTCTTTTGGAGATCATCCAACTAGTATCGAGTACCCTTTTGGATATAAGTAGTTAGAACAGCACGCATTTCAATATGATAACGTTCAACATTTAAAGGTTATAATGGGAATGAAATATTGATTTAAAATAATGCTACATGGTTCTAGTAATGTAATTGATGAATGAACAATCAAAAATACAAGAAACGATCTTTTTAAGTTCTAATAACCTAAAAGATAAATGGCCAATCAAAGAATAAGAAATGTTATTTTTCTTATTGTTAGTAACTTTTTCTTATTGTGTAACATGTGCACAATTTTAATTGCTGCGTCTGAATATTTGAAAATTTATAGTTATTAATAATTTCATGTCTGTAAATGATATATGATATGATCTGTATTTTATGAATTTCCTTTCTTTTAACGATCTATGATTAAATTTCCGTGTGGGTTTCCTATCTTATCAGGCTAACTAAGAACAGAGAACTTTTCAAACCTCACTTTTGCAATCTTACTTAACCGTATAATTAAGGACAAGGAATTTATGAGAAATATTTATACCAATTATTTTCTTTCTTTTTAAATTTTTTTCTTTTACGTGCTGCATATTCATAATTTTCCAAATGCTGAATGTTTTACCCGCCGAGTCGTGGGTAATTTAAAAAAAGCTGAGTCCCGTTGAAAAGTGTTTCACTTTTACCATATTAATAATGAAATCAATTTGCAACGGTTTATAGGAATCGTTTTTATGCCAACTTAAGATCAATACGCCAAATAAGTATCGGAATTCATCTAAACTCGAAGACGATGTTCTCAAATAAACTGATATAACTAACAGACTAAGAGACTCACTGCATGAGAATTGGGGGAAGCGATACAAAAGGTGGTGGTTTTCGGAGGAGGGGTAGGTTATTATTACTACCCAAAGATACCAAAAAAAGGTTATTTATTACGCGGAATTCCTATAACATTATTTAATTAGGAAATACGAAGGTAAAGTTTCAAATTGTAGACGGTTTCGAAATACAGAAGTTTCTCTGTACCTTAACATCTTTCGTAAAAATCTGATGTGACCAGCACATGACTTTCTCCATATATAAGATGTAAATATTTATCTACGACAGTATTTTCGAACTCTATATTCAACCTAAACTTGGAAGATAAATGATTAATTTATATCATATTATATTTTACTTCACAAACATTATAAATAATGTTTTTTGGGATATGTTCGATGAAAAACGATAAATAGGCCTTTCACCCCAGCTCCCAGTGCGCTCACCACGTACATAATCTGCAACTTCCGGTTTATCAGTATTTTACAAATAACTCCTACACAATCAGTGGTACAGAAATATGTTTCATACAAAAGTCATAGTAAATTTTATTTTCTAAAACTTTTATAAGAAATAGTATATTCCTAAATATCATATTTATGGAGATATTTTGAAAACCGGAAATGAGCTTTGAAGAGTGAAGCTCGACTTCCGGTTAACCGATTTACTTCAAAATCTAATCAACTCTAACGGCATCAACCAAAATACTATACATGAAATTTGGTTGTGATCCAACAAACATTTTTTATGTTAGAGCGCCCACAAAGTACATAATCAACTACTTCCGGTTGATCAGTATTTCACGAATAACTCCTAATCAACCGGTGATACAAAAATATGATAAATACAAAAATTATAGTAAAAGACATTATCTAAAACTTTTATAAGGCGTACAATATACCTATATATCATATTTATGGAGATATTTTAAAAACCGGAAATGAGCTTTGATGATTGAAACTCGACTTCCGGTTTACCGATTTACTTGAAAAACTAATCAACTCTGACAGCACACACCACAGTACTATATATAAATTTTGGTATTGATACGAGCAATAGTTTTCACGTTAGAGCGCCCACTGTCACACACACACATACACACACACACACACACACACACACACACACACACACACACACACACATACACACAGACATCATTCCGAAAATGGTCAAAACGTGTTCTAGGGACCCCAAAACATATATTTCCGTTGAAATCTCGAAGTCGATTTTTTTCATGAAAACAATACTTTCTCTATACTTCGTATATGGAGAAAGTAAAAAATCTGATGTGGCCAGCACATGACTTTCTCCATATATAAGATGTAAATATTTATCTACGACAGTAATTTCGAACTCTATATTCAATATAAACTTGGAAGATGAGTGATTAATTTATATATTATTATCTTTTACGTCACAAAAATTATAAATAATGTTTTTCGGGACATGCTCGATGAAAAAAGATGAATTTGGCCTTTCGCCCATAGAGCCCAGAGCGCCCACCAAGTACATAATCAGCAACTTCCGGTTTATCAGTATTTCATGAATAACTCCTAAACAATCAGTGATAAAAAAATATGTTTCAAACAAAAGTTATAGTAAATTTTATTTTCTAAAACATTTATAAATAATAGTATATACCTAAATATCATATTTATGGAGATATTTTGAAAACCGGAAATAAGCTTTGAAGAATGAAGCTCAACTTCCGGGTGACCGATCTACTCCAAAAACTAATCAACTCTAACGACTGTAATAAAAGTAACATTTATGAAATTTGGTGTTAATCCGACAATTAGTTTTCATGTTAGAGCGCCCACAAAGTACATAATCATCTTCTTCCGGTTTATCAGTATTTCACGAATAACTCCTAATCAACCGCAGATACAAAAATATATTAAATACAAAAGTTATAGTAAATTACATTATCTAAAACTTTTATAAGTAATACAATATACGTATATATCATATTTATGGAGATATTTTGAAAACCGGAAATGAGCTTTAATCAATAAAGCTCTACTTCCGGTTGACCGATTTACTCCAAAAACTAATGAACTCTGACAGCACACACACCACTACTATACATGAAGTTTGGTATTGATACGACCAATAGTTTTCACGTTAGAGCGCCCACTATCACACACACACATACACACACACACACACAGACATCATTCCGAAAATGGTCAAAACGTGTTCTAGGGACCCCAAAACATGTATTTCCGTTGAAATCTCGAAGTCGAATTTTTTCATGAAAACAATACTTTCTCTATACTTCGTATATGGAGAAAGTAAAAAGGGGATCCATATATAATAATAATTATTTTAGTTCATTCAGCCCGCGAAAGATGAAAAGCTACTGAACATCGTGTAGTCAGCCCTTGCCTCCTTCTCAGCTTCTTACCAATTTTATCGATCCGCATCTTCCTCCTTTAACGTGGTCGTAATCAAAAGCCAGAGCCCAACTCTGAGTTATTAATTCTTCGCGGTTGTTCGAAACATCCCTCGGAGATGATATTAATAGGCTCCTCGAAATGAAGGTCCGGCCGAACATAAACGCTCAGATTGATGTTCGGTGAGTGAAAGGGTGAGTTTTTGGAGTGGCCACGTTGAATACCAATTCCCTCAAAGTGCGCCATCCAAAGCATGATATATGCCCGCTTGAGGATTGGTTTAATCAAGGGTTTAACACGCGCGTTACTTTATAGTCGAATGGCGTTACCCAATGGTCCCTTGCTCTTTACCTCTCGACTTGGCCTGCGCCTGAAATAGCTGATTTTAATAACGACAAAACTAAATAACGTTCCCTGTCTTTATGTAGATTGGTTTCTTAATCTTAAATTATGTTAATTTTTATGCTAAAATTTGCGAAATAAAGTCGTCATTATTATTTAATGTATGGATGTACCTTTTTGTTACAAAAAATGTCACAGCACCAATATCACATTGCAGAATTTAAAAGTATAAAATACAATAAACAATAGGATTTTATAACTATAAAATATCTCAAATATGGAAATTTATATCACAGATTATTCAACTTTAAGCATTAATATCACTATCATTATTATGAATAAAATTTACGTATAGTATGTTACAAATTATAAACATGAGTAGATTTATAAAGTACAACATTTGCGAATAAAGCTATAATTAAAATCTTATATAAAAAATAATAAAAACTGAAGCTCAAATAAATTTAAACATTTATGATATAAATTTTTGGTAGGAAATATAAATACACATGAAATAATACAATATAATTTACTTTTATTTACAGTAATTGTTCAATAATACATTTTAAATTTATAACTGACATTCAAGGGGGCTTATATTTTTAATAGTTTGTAAACTACAGTATTATTTATACCTTAGGATATATTTATTTATGTTAACTTAATGTTAATTGAAAGAGAGATACATATTAAATATTCATCATATGCATATTACATGTTACTATAAATAAATTTTACACTTGAAGAAAACTAGATTTTCACAATCCGGTCACCCGAGCCAAAATTACTCGAGAAGAGGTGTCATGGAGTGACATTTATTCTTTCGTAGTATAATAAAAGTATTCTAAAAGATAATTCTTTGGGTATTTTGGGGGATTTATAAATCGTTGGATTGAATGGGAAATTTGTTAGAATTATTCAAATTTCAATCGAAATAAAGATCGCGATTTAGCTTCGAAATAAAGTTAGCTTGTTTCGCTTAGGTAAGCAGCTAATTAATCTTCAATTAATTTTATTTTGGTGTTATCCTGAGCAAATTAAAATGATAATGATGTAGTTAACCCTTTCAGTATATTATTCCAATACATTAGACAGTATTCCAATATATTAGACACCACTTTCATTATATATTATTCATATTAATTTAATATATATATTTTGCATTCTTTTATGGTATTGCTTCTTTTATTTTAAAATTATGCCAATCCTATATCAAAAGAGTTTTATAGTAAGTTTTTATAACTTACTATAAAACTATATATATATGATATATATATATATATATATATATATAAAATATAGTTCAATGATATATATATATATATATATATATCATTGAACATATGTTTTTTTAGTCTTCTATGTGTTATTTAATGTCAAACATAGTTTTAATGTATTAGTTTATCTTTTGTTAATTTTGCTTGTTTATATTGACAATTTACAATATGTGTCCAAAATATTGAACATCTCATGAATTGTTAATTAAATTATAAATTTCAATGTTTATTAGTGGAATAAGTATCAATGTATCTAAAAAGACAAATAAATTCAAAAATAATTTTTTCTCCGTGGAAAAAAATTCCTGTCTGAAAGGGTTAAAATAACCTCTTTGAGTTTCTGTCTAACGCAGACTTCTTAATAACACCACAATTCCTCTAGGTTTCACAGTTACGGAAACAACCTGGATTAGAAAATATCTGCTAATGACGGTTTTGCGTTAGTTATATCCACTTTTATACATGTCGTATTGATGGTCTTTCGTGACCATACTGCGTTTAAATTGCAATCTCAGCCCTAGTTGAATAGTGCCTACTTCCTTGAAGTGCTGCATCCAATGATACCTTGACCCAATCGCCCGACCTTGTTTAGCATTTTAGAATTAGGACACTCCTAGACGCACTAGAGGAAAACCTTTGAAATTGCTTTCATTATTAGCGAGCGTATCGTAAGTAATTGGATCCCATACAACTAAGCTTCTTTAATCAAGGACGGCCTCGTAGCAAAATAATGTGTGGCTCTCTTTATCTCGCGGTTCTGCGATAATCTACAAATTCCTTAAAATACATGTAACTACCCATAATACTATACGCGAGGAAATACTACTCTTTGAGCCATGATTGTAACTCGAATATCTGATTTTGATTAATTTTTATTTCCGTGGTACAATGAAGCTTATCCATGCACCTCATAGGTCCGGGTCGGCAAACCCTCTATCGGAAAAGTTCCGTATTCGATAAAACAATAGACGTGTGCCTATTAGGTGCCAAACCCTGTAGAGTAACGATATTATTCACGATGGCACCTCTTGACTGGTGGTTTTAATGTTATTTTAAAAAACCTTCAAGTTAATGTTTGGTAAATTATAATATTTAGCTCGCTCTTTTTCAGTTATTATATTTAAGCTATATTTGATTTTACTTTTTATGATAATCACTGATATTCTATACATAGAACCTGTTTCTGGAGAATATTTTGTACGAATTGATTAACGCATATGATGTTTGTAGTTGCTGTGGAATTAAATTGTAAATTAATGCAGTTTGTAAGCAATTTTAGTTAATGGACGCCAGTGTTAAATACGAATGCTCTGTAGGTGTATACTTGGCAGTGATACATTGTTTGCGGTAGTTGCTCAAAGTAGTGCAAGATAACGTTGCCATCTTCCCTAGTGACTAACTACAGCTGTATTGTATTGTAAATAAACAAAAATAATAACTAAAGAATAACGCCACTCTTACTCTCTTTTAATACCTCAATATTTATCGTATTTTATTTTCTATATTTGATCAAAGCAATTATGTAAATCCATAAAATTTCTATTTCTTATTTGTTTATCTTCCAGTTCTCCATCTAAATTTAAAATATTCCTTTAATACAAATGTCTTTCTTTCAACGCATTGTAAATATTTAAACCTCGCAGAAGTTTTCTCATTATGATCATATTATCAATGGATTCTCATTTATTTCTGCCAAAGGTAAAAGTAGTGAAAACTACAAATATGAATCTATTTCTCTGTATAATAAATAAACTTTCTAAAATTATGAGCCGAAGTTGTTGTAATTGAGAAAATGACTAAAGTTATTGATTAACGTTATTAATTCATCCAGTCCACATTTATTTACCCTGGAGCTTATATGATTGAATTGAAAAATGTGTTACAAATATAGCCGCAGAGTTCGGCGTGCGAACAAAATTCTCTTTCGTGCCGCTTTGGTCACGCAGGCCGTAGATTCGTCTCCCACGTCATACGACGTAATTTAGTGGTTGCCCCTGGATTACCGCAACCCACAATACGCATGGTGTTGCCTGCATTGCAGGCGGTCAATGTCCCCCTCGAAATTATGGATGCCGTTGTGGTACCCTTTTGTGGACGAAATTGGATTATTTGACAAACTCATGAATGCCGTTTATAATTGAAGTATTCGGTAGAATCTGGAAATATTCCATTCCATGGCTTTTGGAGGCATGTGCTGTTATCAAGCATCTATAAAAAATTAAATTCTAATTTCGTTATAGTACTGCTTTCGTAATTTACATGTTATACGCAGCTTTCTTTACATCTTTTGGCTTGTACTATCAGTACGTTCGCGCAGGTTTTTCATACTCCCCTTCTTTGTGGGTGTATTTCCGCAATGGATCTTTTTTCCTAAGATATCATCTTAGGGTTTCTTTTACATCCACTCTGTCTAAAGTTTTCCTCTCTATTTCTATTCGCCTACCTAAGTTTATAATATCATTGACGAAAGGTTAGATGGAAGAAGAGACTTTTCAGTCTCAACCTCGCCTTAATATTTGTGGGGCATCCAAGAAGCATCTACCACTAAAGTAGGCTTACAGAAGACGATTTAATCGCGACGAAGAAATCGCGATTTTAATAAGAAATGAGTAACACATCTTGCACATATTTTCTGTTAAAATGAGAAAGGGAAAAATTGAATTTAGCGGACTCAAATACGAGCCTTCCACTTCGTTTTAGACGCCACGAATTACATTTTTATATATTTTTAAGGATATGCTTTCCTTCAGAACGTGATTATCGAAAAAAGTGATCGAAATTCTTAGCTGCTAAAACGACTTTTTTATAATTTGCGAAGTTTCTTTTTTTGGATATCCGGTGGAACTTTGGTAACTCAATATTCTGGATTCATTCTACTTGGAGGAGACTTTTTCAGAGTAAGAGCAGCCGATAAAGATTCCTTCAAGCCATTTGGGTCAAATAGGAGTTAACTTGGGAATTTGCAATCTCTATTGAAGGATTCTGAAGAAGGCGGTGAAGGGAAGGTAATTCTGGAAGACCCGCGCATAATTGTAGCGTTCGCGAGAACTCTCTTTCTTTGTATTTTTTCTCATTTGGCCAGTTCTTGATTCCTCGATTATCTGATTTGCTACCCTGAAGCTAGAGGGCATAAAATAAACCTACGAAATGTAACATTGATGGTTCTGCCGTAAATCGCGTGCTAAATATCGAATAAATTTAATCGCAATTCTGCGAGATTAAAATAATAAGTGAAATTGATGGTAAAATAGCGGAAAATCTTTTCCGAGTTTTAATTGAATTACAACCAGATTAATCATTTTTTTATTTTTCAATTCAAGATTTCTCACAACCAAAAATATTAAATATAGTGTTTTGGTAAAGGGTAAAAAATTTGATGATCCGATATTTAATTACGGAATTCCATGAAGTTCTACCTAAAACATTGAGGATATATTAAAACAGCTAACAGGTATAACAGCATAGCCATGCCCCTAAAAATCATAAAACCTCGAAAGAATGCATTATTAAATTTACCTTATCTCATTAAGTTGCTTTCGTCTAAATTCCAAGAAAAAGAGGAAGTGAACATTGTGCTCTTCATCTGGGAAACGCTAGAGGGTGCTTTTCCTGCAACTTAGCAAGATAATGAAACTGCTGTAGTAACGATTAAATATCAGCGAAAACGGGAACATACGCTTATCGAAAGTCCAAAGTTTCCTATGTAGAAGTCTGCAATGTGTCACCTGACCGGAATGTCTGAATTTTTCAAATATTTTTATGCAATTGCTATCGTCAAGGCAACCTCAACATATGAAAAAACGAGATATCCCCGTATATAATTTTACTTCATTACTTGATATGCTATTTGCTTTCTACTATGTAAATCATCTTCTATCATAAAATCACTTTAATACTGAAATCCTCGCTTATAAATCTGTCCCATTATATCCTGCAATATCAACAAAAAGAAATTTAACTAATAGAGTCTTCTGAATTGGAGTTTCTTCGGGGCGTCAGAGGGTGTATAAGAGTAGGGCAAATTTAGAAATACATCTTAGAAGAGGAATTAAGGTATTCAGGTTAAATCTCATAAATTACTAGATTATTAAATAGGTGAAAACGACATGTATTAAGAATGCCTAAGGAAAAGTTTTCCTAATAATTATTTTCCAGATTGATTTGGAGTAAAGGCCATTGTTTAAATGAAGAACAGGTATGATATAGTAGTGAGAAATAGGAACAGCCTAAATTTGGAAGGAAGAAGTATAAAATACGTTTACTTAGCCGGGAAACTGGAAATTCATATTACCTCCAAAATCCCTGGACGCTAAGCGCTACTACTGATGAATTTACTGACGGATTACACTGGAAAAGCATAAGATAATGTTCATCGGCAGAATGTGAAGTGAAGTTGAGCAAACCATCCAAAATGTACACTCTTTTTTCTATAACTAAGTAATCTCGGTGATTGCGATTGGTACCCATTTCTCGATCCTTAACAAAGCACTTTCAGGATCAAATGCAGCGTGGCGATCAAACATCCCCGCTCCCACATCGAGAGAGGAAGAAAGGCTCTTAATTAATAATGCGCCTCGACAAAAATTATTCTCCGACTCCCACCGCCCGTAATTTCCGCCGCGGTACGTGCCTTGAAAGGTATATTTTCGGCCCGCCCACGCTCGGGGAAAAAATCCACGGGCGATATTTTTGGGGCATTGATAAGTGCTCCGTCTCCAGGGCCATTTTTACGCCCCAATACTCCTCTTTTTCTCTTTCATTTCCTCTCCCCTTTATACCTCCTTTCGCCGTGCCCCTTTTTGTTCCTTCCCTCGCCGCTTCTTACTCTTTATTGACTCCCGCTTCACCCGCCGAGAAAGGCCCCTTACGAGGGAATTTTCCGCAACAGGTCCTCCGAAGGGAAATGGAGAAATTAATTTCCTCTTTCCATCGCCTTGAGAGTGAAAACGGCGACGTGTGTGTGGGATGCTTTTTTGTGTTGGTCCTCAATACGTCGGTTCCACGTACGCACGTGCCGGAGATCTCTTCGGAAATGTATCAAAGGGCCCCATCGCATTATCTCCGTATCATCGGAGCACAATTCTGTTCCATTAACAAGATCATGAATATGATACCGTATCTTGATGAACGCGATGCTTTGCATCTTCAAAGAGAGAGGCTAATTCTAGCTGCCCCCTCGATGGGTTTATCAACTCACCGGGTATCTAAATGTCTTCGAAATGAGAAATTTCTGATATCTACTTGCGATTAATAATTCTTCCTCCTGTTCTAATTGATGTAGCTTCTTTTAATTTCATTACTTTTTAAATAATTCAACATTATTAATTAACCCCTAAAATTAATATTTTAAGATTAACTAAACCTAATTAAAATGGTTATGATTTGATAGCATTATTGTTTAAAATTAAATCGGAATATGTACAAATTATTAAGGTCTTTCAGGTCTTTATTAAAGACGAGATTGAGACTGAAAAGTGTCTTCTACCATCTCACATTTCGTCAATGATATTATGTACATAAAAACTTATGTGTAGGTGAATAGAAATTGAGAGGAAAACTTTAGAAGGAGTGGAAGTAAAAAAACCTAAGGTGATATCTTTGGAAAAAATATCCACAGCAGGAAAACACCCACAGAGAAGAAGGGTTTGAAAAACCTGCTCAAACCTACTGATAGTATGAGCTAAAAGATGATAAAGAAAGCTGTGTATAACATGGAAATTACAAAAGCAACAGTACTATAACTAAATTACAAATTAATTATAAAATAAAATCATAAACTGGAAAAACTGCAATAGTAAACCATGAGGAAACATTTAATAAGACAAAAACATAAGATATAACATTCAGACGAAATTTAAAAAAAATTATAATAAAATCAATACATCCTCATTAGGTTACAGTCGTTACATCCTCATTAGAGCAGGTGAAATGGAATTGCTGCTGGTTTATTTTTATTTCAATTGTTTTATTTATATTTTATCCGTTTCGTTGGGTGTATGTAATATTGGATCTGTTCATAATTTTCTTAATTTTTATTAGACTAATTTAGTTGTAGTAAAATAGAGTTCATGTACTCTTGGGGCATCCAAATTTCTAAATGATATATGCCTGATATATATAGTTGCAATTAAAGATTCCTCCCCCTTCTAATCGCTGTAGCTTTTTTTAATTTATTTAATTTCTATTACTTGAGAAATAGTTAAGTTTAATAATACGTATTTAACAAGGCTTAAATCAGGTTTTCCTCTTAAATATGGTTCCTCATATTATATCCTGATAAATGGAATATGATCCATTAGTCTGTTGAGACGGAATAAAATAATGTGTATCTCTCATACACTTAGGTCGTAGTCTATTTCATAAATGTGGTAATATTAATGATGCTGAATTATTAATGACACTAAATAATTAAATTTGTTTTGAATACTCATTGAATGCTATGTAAAAGTTTATTAGTGGGATGATTTTTCTGCACCTAGGTGGCCTTGTTCAAATTTTAGCATTTTGGCTCAGTGAGGGTGGAATGAAAAAACAACCTCATCCCTCATCTTGTAAAGTATGCCACAATGACTCTATAGTGTTATTTTTAGCCGTAGTTGTAGAGTTGAGAACCCAGCAAGCCTTCAGTCTAATTACAGAGAGACAGCAAGATTTTTATGACGTATCATTTCAATTTAATAGCTCTATTGTCTTAGAAATGCTAAGAACATATTGCGTTTATAAAATCCCTGTTTTTGCTGATAGTCAAAAACATTACAAAGGCATTTCGTAGGGAAAAGATTTTAGGATAATGTTGCTTGAAGAGAATTCAACTCATTTCTCTTTTTAAAAAATACGACGAAAATTATCATTGTAACGCATTAAAAAAGAATGGTATAATCGCGAAGCTGTTTACTGACTCACTAAAGCAGAAATAGAGATTCGGCGCTACTAGGAATTAATTTTTCAACACCGAAAGTCCGTCATTAAAGAAAAAGATTGACGTAAGATGTCGCGGGATTTTCTCGTTCCAAGCATTCCGACTTAATGAGGTAAGCATAGGAAAACTACCTGACTCCTTATCTCGTTTAGTAAGCTTCACTCCTTCTTATAAGCTAGCTGATGGTGGAGGCTTGAGGTTCAAACTAGCTTTGAGGATTCATTAAAAATTTATCGCTGCTGAACGTTTAGATTTAATTTAACTAAAGCAGAAATTGGGATACGTTGTTATTAAGAATAACTTTTTCAGCACAGTAAGTTCGTTATTCAATCGATAAATTGGCGGAAGATGTCGTGAGCTTTTTTCATCCATAGCATTCCTAGTCAATGAGGTAAGCGTATGCTACCTCACTCCTCATCTTGTTTAGGATGCTTCGCTCCCTCTTATAAGCTATCTGTAGCTGATGGTGGAGGGATGATGTTCAAACTGGCTTCGGAGCTGAATATTGCACAGACAGGACTAGATCTTACTTGAAGCAAAAATACCTAAAATAAAGATTCGGAAATGGTTAACTCTATAAGCGTCATGCTTTATGTGCGTTCCCATATTGGTTCCCACGAGCTCGTCCCGGTTCCTATTGGAACAGGGGTAGTGGATTTTTTTCCCTCAAATTCTGAACTGAAAGAATCCATTAAGCCTCCACTTTTTTATAAAAGGGTTTGTCTTCTCTGATGAAAAGGCCCGTCAATTAAGGGTATAGCATCCAGATGGTAAAATTCAGGATCATAAAAATTAAAAATTTTTCAGAGAAAAAGAGAAATGAAGGAAAAATTCCTCTTATCCTAGAAAAACACGAGGTTAACTCTATATTTTTTGTGGAAATAACCTAGTGTTTTTCTTCAATTGAGAAAAACTACTAGTTAACCCTGGAAAAGGGTAAGTCTTCTTATCCTATTGGAAATTTTATAAATCAGAATAGGTATAAATATAGTGGATGTTTGTTATCAAACATGTAAGATCTATGCTCATTAGTTTTTTAGTTTTATAAAATCGACGGAGGTGACCGTGATGTTGTGGGAATCCATTTTAATGAAGGTAGACAGAAGTTCACTTTCCACAGGTCTTTCTACCTTCATTTTTAGTTTTAATTATAAATAATTTTTGCATTTATCTATATATTTTTGAATTAGCATTCTAGGCGTATTTTAACAGTTATTAATCTAAAAACAACTAATTGAAATCGAGAAAATGAGAAACGTTTTATATAACAGCGTTATATTTATTTTGTTATTACTCTTGCAAGTTTTAGTTTGACTATGTATTTAGTGGCGGTCTTCTCCATACGTTTTATTACATCTATTTGATTTTGAATTATTTCGAAGCGTATGATAGATTTACACTGTTGCTGCATCGGTCACGCGAAGAAAAAAACACAGCGTTCCTCCCCCTGTCGGGCATTTATTTACCTTTTCCATAACTTACGTAATTGTATTCAAAATTTCCAGTGTTTTTCCTAATAATATCTTCAAAAGGTACTTCATTTCTTTTTTAATGACTTAAAATTATTAGGCTAGCGCTTGAAGAGTGATCCACGTAGATCATTCCTTTCTGAATACCTCTGCTAATAAATAATATTCTGAATATTGGTTATTTGCAAGCTTAAGCTTAATTTTGCAGCTGTAACTATCTTTTCCGACTAATTCCGGTTGTCCCGTTAAGTTACTGAAAGAATTAGGAAAAACAGGTATATTTATATATACAGGTGTAAACCTGAAACAAACCAAGGGTGAACAAAAGTGAAAATAGCGGCGAGAGTTTACAGAAGTGAAATTGACGTGACATGGTAGTTAAGTAGTTAGAGTACCTGAAAGTGGGAAACAGGTCCTAGTCAGTTTGCTATATTTAACGATGTTTATATTTAAGTTATTGTAACCTACCCACAATCTTTCTACATTGATAAATGCAACCTGGATGCACCATTTCCTGCGTTCTCTATCAAAGAGTTTAAATTTGATCTATAGCTGAATACTTGACCAACTTTACAGAGAAATTATATTTAACAATATCTGAGAATGAAGGAAGAGAGATATATACTTTTCCAAAAGAATTTATTTGGAGACTACCGGTTTCAGCAGAAAAATGCCACCTTCATACCATATTCTACCTGCCGAAACAGGTAGTCTACGAATAGGTAAATTATTGTGGAAAACTATATATCTCTCTTTCTTCATTATGAAGTTTAATTTCCACAACATCTTCGCCGCCTCGGTGGATTTTATAATATTTGAGAAGTAAGTTCTTTGAACTTTTCCGTCTGAAAAATCCGCCAAATTCTACATATTCGCCGCTTCAACATTATTTTCACTCGAATTTCACGGATTTCCTCTAACTTAGAACTGCTCCCATTGCTCAGAATTTCGCATCGAAAGCCCCTCCCATCGACGAAGGGCCCTCCGTTTTGTTTATTTCCAGACCCACCCCCGCTTCGCTCTCTCCCAATATTTATCGAATTCTTTCAATTCCGCACCCCCGAAATTAAATTATTTCCCCGTCTTTGTGCCACAGCTGTTTATTTTCGGAAAATTCGAAAACCTTCCGTTCTCGGAAGTAGTTCGTTTTGTAATCAGGTATTGAATGTTCCCTTCTTTTTTTACACAACCAAATCAGTTTTTTTTATTTTTCGGCCCCTTTTTCACTCAAGAAAATCAAATAAAAATGTTTGCTTCGTTTATCTCGCCGATTGGTGGGAAAAGTCTCGAACCTCGGCCAGCCACGGTTTACGGTACCGCTTCCTGGAGAGATATTATTAATAATAATAATAATAATAATAATGATTATAATAATAAAAGGACTCTTCTTACATCTAACCCTTCGTCTTATGAGAAATGAATGGAAATAGATAGCTTGCAAAAGTAGTACAAAGAAGAAAACTACTATGCGGATTAAAAAACTTTAGCTATGAGCTTAGGAAAAATTTCCACTGCAGAAAACACTCACTAGAAAGGGAGTGTGAAAAACCTGCTAAGCCTACTGATAGATTGCTAAATTTGATGATGAAATAGAATAAAAGAGTCATAAAAGACAGGAAGAATAAACAATAGAGGTGTAAAAAAGAAAGAACAAGTGATGACATATTTACATAAAAATCAGTATCTCAAAAATTGAAACTAATTACGAGATGAGTTTAAAATATAACGGCTGGAGATTTATCTACAGTAAAAAAATAAAAATTAGATACATGAAAATAACATAATAAAGAAACAGAATATTCACAAGATTTAACTAGCTTTGTCGGTTATATTAGCATTAAATTAGCACGAAAGGGATTTCGCTTCAAAAAGCTCGTCAAATATTCGGAATTAGACAAGAATTAAAAATACAAGCAAATCTTTAGTAAAACTACTAAAAAACTAAGTCTTAAAGTCTAAATAAAACACTGAATAAGACAAAAGAAGAAAATAAAATAAAAATTATAGAATAAAGAAGATAAAACACATTAACACAAAACCATTCATAAAGACAGCGGATGAAAATATTCCAGGTAGGCGTCGTGAACGAAACCACCCGACTTCAAATTAACACGTCTTGGCCATACTTCGTAGAAGATCGTTACGAAATGAGTATAAGTAAACTTTGTGTCAGGTGATGATTGCATCATGATGGCTGTCGATGCGCCAAATCGGGAAAATAAAACTTTTAAAAGTTTGGTTTTGGTATATCGACCATGTAAGTTCTCAATCATGAATCCTGACGTCGCTGTATTCGAGAATAGAGATTCCCTGGATTTAATAATGTAGCAGAATCTCGAAGGAGAAACTGCTTTGCTGCACATATTTTTCGTTAACAAAACAGGAATTCTGAAAACAGAGAAATTACTGGAATAGAAATACGGAAATATTTTTAAACACATGTTTCTTATACCCAATACGAAAACTTTGGGAATTCATAATCCGTTACGAAGGAATCGAACGATGTGAATTAATTACAGAACAAGAGATAAGGGTGAATTATGAGGTAATAGAAAGGATAGTAATGCAAAAACTTTTGTGCAATGTGGCAAACTATACATAGAATAATTAGGTGCAAAAGAAGCAAAGAAAAATGGCTATAATATTAATAAATTTATAAAATATATTAAGAGATATATAATTTACGACCAACCAAAACGGTGTATAAGATATTCGCTCAAGTTAAAATTAATTCCACCATTCATCAATAATATGTTTAAATGTAGAGCGGTTTATTTTTGTTAATGTCGTTATGAGGAAATGCTCCAACGCCGATCACACTCTTGAATGCTTATCTCACGAAATCTGTGTATTGGAAGCTGTTCTTTCCACTCTTTCTGATTTCCTTGTCTTTCGTTCGCTTCAGCAGCCCACTGTCCCAAGTATTCGCATCTATTTCTTCTTACCTTCGGACGGTGTAAATTACGATCTAATTCCTGTACGAAGAATTTTTCGAGTCGAGGAGCGATGTATCAACGCTTCGTTCAGTCTCTCCTAAAGAAAAAAAAGGCTAGTTAATAAATCCCGAATTTATGAAGCCGATTCGCTATCTATATCGCTGTTTTTGCGAGTATTTTAGTGATATTTTAACCGATATTTTCGGACTTAAATGTAAATCAGCCGATTCTCATATTTATTCCCGTGATATATGAGTGCGTGACAAGGTTTATTGTTTATCTCATGCTAGTCTATATATTTATAGGAAAGTTTTTAGTACTATCAAATTTGCATGTCGTTTCGGAGTTACCGCTGTATGATTTTTTGCAAATAGATGGAGCAGCGTTGAATAAATAATATTAGTGGCTCTTGAAATTTATGGATCTGATTTCCCTTTTTGCGCAGAGCCGCATTTACTGAAAACAATGAACGAATTTTAAATGAAAAATCTATCACCAGGTGAAAAATCCCGCCGATGTTTTTATGTCTATAAATTTTGTTAATTAATTTTCACTGGCGAACAGCAGCGCTTTTGTAATAAATTCTCCGTGCTATAAATCTTCTGATTTTCTAGACTATTCCATATCATCTTATTTTGTGTGCTTCAAAATTGCTCTGGTGCATCATTCCTAATCCTTTTGAAAGCTGCATGTAGTATTCCACAATGTAAAGTAGTTACGATACAATGCTTATTGCTTATATATATGATAGCGTTTATGTATTTCTTTTGTGGATGAGCTTCAGTTGCGATAAATTAACAAGGTTTCATTGCACGAAAACTCAGATGTAAAGGAATTTTCGTGTAGCCTTGTTCTGACACTTTTCGATCTGTTAGTTCTCATATTTCCTGTTTATTGTTCTTCAAGTAGATTCCCTTATAAGGGATCTACTTGAAGTATAGGATACTATAGTATTCAGAATTTTTCTCTTGAAATATAAGAATTTCAATGTATCATCCTTAATTATACTTAAGTTGTGTTGTATAGTATTTTAGCATAAGAAAATTTATAACGACAGAATATTCATGCATCGAAACTTTTGAACGTAGTGGCAACAGGTCAGACCTTCTAAGTGATTTCTCTCCAACTCCTCGAAGACCTGTTTTAAGACAGATATAGGTGTTAAGATTCCGTGGTGAACTTTCGGCTGTATTTTTGACCAAAATTTTACCATATTCTACCTTCTTTTAATCCTCACACCTACGTTTTGATGAATATTAAGTTAATCCAAGACAAAACACTTCAGGAAATAAATATGTATTGATGGCCTGAGATTTTTTACCACGGTCGACTCACTCCGTCTTTACAACTGCATATATTCCTCTTCTTTGCGGAAAGTGAGTTTTCAATCGCTAATATCAATATTTTCAATGAATACCGTTACCAATACAGCAATCATTAGCGAGCTTAAGAAATCCATGCATAATTCATGTTTTCCAGTTTGATTCCGAGTCATGCTGAAGTTTTTCACTTCAGTTCATCCTTTGGTAATTGGCTATAGTTTGCAGTCTATTTTACTATATTGTTAGTTAATAGATTTGTTCCGTAATTTGAAGCTTCATTGATTTATAACTCAATCACAAATACGTAAATAAAGTTTTAAATACAGAAAATGATATTCTCTGTTAACGTCTTTCGGGCTAAGTTGACTCGTCAGGAGGAGCCTGGTTACTAATACATAATACATGTCAAAGAAACTCTAAATAAGATGTAATAAAACAATTAACACGATGAATTCTTTGAGTCATTTTAAAGAACATAAATATTCACTATAATTTAATAAAAGTGAGTTGGCCAGATATCGTGGAAATTCATGACCAAGTATTAAAGAAACCAAACTTTTTTCGTAACTTACGTCATGTTTGTATTCAACGACCGGTATCGGCCAAGATACAGCCTTCTCACTACAACTCAAAACTTTCATTATACTATTTTCATTAGTGCACATTCAAAAATCTGATGTGGCCAACAAATGACTCTCTCCATATTTATTGAAAACAGAAGCCTATGCCGGTAATATATAAATAAATCCAAAATAATGAGAGTTGCAGAATAATGTTTCAGACAAAAGTTGTAGTAAGATACATTATCTATAACTTTTGTGTGTAATTGTATACACCTACATTGCATTCTGACAGAGATATGTATGAAAAACTTCCATTTCTGGATAAACAACAACTTCCGGTTAACCATTATTCAAGAATACCTCCTAAACAATCAGTGTTACGAAAAATGGTTCATACAAAAGTTGTAGCAAAGTAAATTATCTATAACTTTTGTTTATAATTGTAAATACCTACATTGCATTCTGACAGAGATATTAAAGAAACAAAATTTTGTTCCGGTTAAACCGAAACTTCCACACACACAGACTGTTCGGGAAAATAGCGAAAACGAACTCTATGGGCCCCAAAACATCTATTTTCGTTGAAATCTGGTGGTCGAATTTTTTTGCGAATTCAATACTTTCTCTATTCTAAGTATAGGGAGATAGTAAAAATACTCAACAGTAACTCAGGAATAGAAATATAATCGAAATATCTTAAAAATGTAAATATAATTTAATTAAGTTCATTTTATTAGTTGAAGTAAATAATCTTTAAAATTGATAGATAGTCGATGAATAATAATTATTAACGAAACTTCGCCACGTGACCATTAAAAAATGTATGTTGGTAATTATAATAATGCAAAATCCGAATTAAACGACACTTAGTAATTTTCCACATGGACTTTTTTTACTAAGTGTCTTTTAATTTGGATGTCTTTCCATGAAGCTACGCCTTCGAATATCAAATTCATAATTAAAGCAAGGCTTAATTACTTTACGAAGAGTAGTTTCATAATCGGCAAAATGATGCATAAGACCTTCCGATGTATAAAAAGAAAATTTGGAACACGGCTCTTAAGGAATTAGAGGTAAAAATCCCCAATAGCCGTTTTTTCTGGCGTTCCTCTTCTCATTCACCGGTATTCCAAGAAGCAAGACAGGACACCGCACTTTTTGAGAGCACTCAATATGTATTTCGAATGCGATGCATTCTTTGTCAGGAGTGAATAGACACATTATGTATAGTATCTATTCATTCCTGTTTTCTCGGAATACTGGTATATGAGAAGATGAACGCCGACAAAAACGGCTATTGGAGATTTTAAACCTCTAAGGACCATCCGAAGAAAAAAGAATTCCCATCCCTAGTAAAAGTGCATCGTCAGAGGACATAACACATTAAATCCCTTTCCCAAGAGAAGGAGCAGTGGTTGAACGTCGTTAAAACAGCACGTGAAGTAACTGCCGCAAATCCCCACCATTCCATCCCGTACCCTCCTAATTCTCAACCCCTTCCCGTAGCATACGCTCTGCCGCTAACCTCTCTTCTTCTGCACGAGTAATCCACCCTCTGGCTGACATTAATCCCACTCTCACCTTTCCCTTATTTTCTCATTCTCCAAACGTCGCAAAGCCTTCTTTTTTTAATTCCTCCCTCACCTGTCACTACCCGGACAACGCCGGGAATTCCTGCTTCTGCCTCTCCTCGTCCTCCTCGACATTAACCCTTCGGCTACTAAGGTATTTTCACCTTATCTCTCCCAAGAGGAGTAACTGGGTTACTCAAAAGTTATTTGGTGTTTCGAGTGTTTAGTTGCATGGTTAAAACTGTAACGCTGAAATGAATGAATTTATCTTAAATATGAATGGTAACACTGACCGATAAATTTTAACTTATTTTCGGTAACATGGATGGTAATGTCTATTCTTATCTAATTTGGGGTCGCTGATTACAGATATGAACTCAGAAAAGTCCCACCACGTAACATTTTTTTTTGTTATTGTAACTTAAACTTTTTCTTTTCCGTAATTCTACACGTATTTGCCAAGTCAACTCGCCCTTTTGTTGCTCTTCGAATTCGGTCAAGGAATGTAAATTAGATGTAAATATAGTAAATTAATGAATTTATAAACAGTTAAGAAATATAATTAGTACATTACCATAAAAAATTAACAAAGAAATTACTTTGCTCATTTATTGCTTACGCAAATTTCTCAAAAACTGTTCGTGGTGGACAATTTTCACAGACAGGCTGAATGTGTCACAAAATATGCAATAAAAATAAAGTAACTACATCATTGTTACCGAAACTTCGTCGGCCTGTGTTATAGATAGATAGATAATTGATATTTTCTCTTAAGAAATTCATTTCTTGGCAAATATAATTAAAAACCAGTAACATTTCAAAAATCTTCAATTCAAGTCTTTCAAATCCTATTCAACTTCACAAAGTTATGTAAAGCCATATTTTGAATGGTCATATCAACATTTAGGAACGATTTCACATTGGGAGCAGTTAAAGAAAGAATAGTACACCTAGTTTTTCTATCTTCAACTCTCTTATAGAGTGCATATCGTTTCCCAGCAAGGATTTTCATCAAAATTACACCAAAAACGTGTGATTGACGAAAATATGTGCAAAGCATAAAATTATTAGATCTTGAAGAGCAAATATATTTACGCATGAAATAATTTTTAAATGTTTAACCGAAATAACACCAAAACTATCGCTGGGATAACTGAGTTACTCTCCCTGGTAGCCGAAGGTTTAATTAACTCTCGATGCCTATACATCTGCCTTCGCTTTCCTCGTTGCTCTCACTTTCGTCGGTGACACATTTGTCGTTTTCGTAGACTCGCTTAATCTTGGTTGATGCGCTCTCGCCCCAGTGTCTCCATGATCTCTAACGAACCTTTATGTTTCCTCCTTAATTAATTTGACGGATTGGATTCCTCTGATTCTGCTCCAGTGGGAATTTGATAGCTATTCCGCCCGAGTCATCAACTTTAGTTTTCTAGGGATTCGGCGAGATTATGGCGGAAGATTTTCTCTGAAAATTCCTCTGCTGAATTGAGATTGCGAAATTGGTTCTTCGTATTTCTCTAATGCTCTAATTTGCTGCCGTGCGGATAAAATAATCAAAATAGATAAACTGTGCTAGAGCTCCTAAGCCGATGTGTGTTAGGGAATGGTTGGTCTTTTTCGGTCTTAGATTGTTTTGGTCTATTGATATGATTTACGTGTGTCCATCAAGTGAAAGTTTACATCTTGTATGTAACGGTATTGAGTAATTTCTCACTGTAGTTTGATGAAACGAATGTAACTTGAGGAATATAGTATGTATAGTTTCTGAGACAACTTCTGCTTTCCTTTATTAAACTTTCCTCGTCAAGCGGTAGCACGTACTTTAACGAAGAGCTATTTCATTATCTCTCATATTTGAAGGATTCTCATATATTTGACGGTGAAAGCCGTCCCGGGTTCTATTCCCGGAATGGAAATGCGAAATTAATTCAGCTGTAAAAGCTCGATTGAAATAACTACTTCTCGTATTTGAAAACACTAATTAATATATACATTTTAGTGTTACTTATCAGATCTTCTCTACAAAAATAATGAGTATTTCAAGAGAGCTTTGTAAATTGATTTAATTGCAAACTGAAGCTTAGTTAAACTTTGGATAGCTATTATATTTTTACTTATAGCATTCTCTTTAAATTAATGAACACAGATATAACTATTTGAATAAGCTAACGGAAGTATAAATTAATATATGTAAAATATCGAAGGTTATATGATATTATAATTTCGTATTTTTCTACGTAATGCTGATGTGCGACCGCTTTCATAAAGGAGCATGCTTCTTCAGACAATTCTTAATTTTTGTGGAAAAGGACTAATTTTTGTATTATTGTTTTACTTCTCTTCGGGTATCAAATTTGGAAATGTTTATTTAAAAGTTAAATTTATTCTAGCGTAAAAAGGATATAAATTCCATTTCTCCCCAAGAGAAATTTTCAAAAAAAAATTATTATTTGTGAAATGACAGCAACAACCCTGCTTCAGTTGTTAACTGCATGAATAGATCATGATGATAAAAATAAAATTCCTAAGATATCACAATTTCTAAAAATTTCTATTACAAAATTATAGTCAGCATTCACTTTAGTGGTAATAATAAGTTTAGGAACATATAATGTAAATATTTTCTAGAATATATATTACTTATCCTTGAGTTCCATCGCGGTTATGGTATAAACATGATTGATTATTTGAAATATACTAAATTGAGCTCTTGTTCGTATTGTGGGTATTGGGGGTATTGTCTGTTGCCATTTTCACCTTAACGAGACCATCCTTCCGTCTTCCTATTCTTATCTCCTTTCTCTATTGGAGCACCTTCCGCAAGTCTGCATTTCTAACTCCTCTCCCTTTGTGGTCTATTTAGACTAGCTTATCGCGTTCGGCACATCCCTGTCCGAATCTGATCCCTTGATTAGGCTTGCCGTGTGCACTTTCCACTTTTTGTTCGTGAGGTGAAAAGCATCGAATCAGCGGAGGGAACGGCGGTCCGGAAAGTTCATCGACGTTGCCTTGTTGAGAGATCAGTCGATCGGGCGTGGAAAGCAGCGTGACTTCCCACCCTAGAGTTCAATTAGAGAGTTAAATTATAATACCCAGCGGTTACGCCCACCCTTTTCGTGTAGTGAAAGTGCACCTTATTTCTCCTCTTTCGGAAAGAAAGAGGAAATGGTACTTTTCTGGTAATTTCGTTCACGCACGAGTGATTTCAAAGAAAGAACGCCGTCGTCAGCCAGCACACGAATTACTGTGAGCTCAATTGTGGTAACAATTGATTTTAGACCAGAAATTCATTACCTATTATTTTTGCCACTTCCCTGATTATTAATGAGTGAACACGTGGGTTGAAAAAGCTGTCCGGATTTTATGTTTTTTTTTACATTTCGATAAGCATACACCCTGCACGCTATCTTTCGTTGTGTGGCAGGTGCATGCACGTGTTAGTCGTTTTTTGTATTTTCTAATATCGAACGATCTCCTATTTGAATAATCTATGCTGGTAATTGTGTGTGATTCTATATTTTTTATGATTATTTTTATTTTATTTATGAAACGTTGTGCATGTTAGTATTTGTATGTACATTAAAAATGTATTAGGAGGAAGAATAATACTTTCTCGTAAATATGTGTGATTTTTGTAATTCCTTCAGTTTTTCATTACAGATCATTTATAATGTTTATATTTTGGACAGTCAACGTTAATATTGTTTCTGTCCAAATATTTTTAATATTTACATTTCCGCCATTTTTTTAATTATATTAATAATAATAATTTATTTCGTACAGTTAAAATACAGCAGTACAGTAACCATACAATGAAATATCACATAGAAAATAGCATTACATTGAAGTATAATTTTACATAGAAACATTCATTGTGGCCCTGCTAAGCAAAATGCTTGTCAGCAGGTACAAATTTAGGTATACAATATTTAGGTACAGAATATTTTATGGGATTGTAAAAAGAGTTAACAGGTGTAGAGAACCATAATTAAAATTGCGGTTGAATCATAATACATACATCTATATATATTTATATAAAAACACGCTGGTTTTAAAAACTACAATTAAAGATTCTTAAGGTTAATACATAAAGAGTTTACATTTAACAAATTAGATTGATTCATTAATAAGCCAGTTTTTAATTTCCACTTTTGCACTTCTTGCGGAATTTAGATTTAATAATTCCTAAGGTAATGTATTAAATTCTGTCAGTATGATATATTCAAAAGAGTTTCTACCATAACTGGTGCAAGTTATAGTCATTTTAAACGGCTTTGTTAGCCTCAAACTCTGAAGAATATTATCATTTATTTTAATTTTGAAATTATTTGAGTAATAATTATCAATTAATACAGAATATCTCAATAATTTGTAGTTTGGTAAAACTCCAACATATTTGTATGTACATTCCATCAGCATCTAATTTTTAATTAATTTATTACAGGCAATGATAGTATATCAATTGCCGTCGTTCGTCTAAACGTTCCTACGCGTGTTTAATTTGATCAAAAATACGTTGCCTTATATTCTTTCATTATAAATTTAAGATTTTCATCAGAGGAGTATGGTCAGAGAAACGGCCTTAGTGGCTGAGTAATTAGTGTGCGAAGCGCTAACCCGGCTGATCAGGATTTTTCTGATCAGAAAATGGCTGTGTTTGTCTGACTTTCCCGTTCCGGGTTGGCGGCAGAAAGCCGTAAAAGTCATATCATCGCCAAAACTAACCTCATCCTCTTCATTAATCAAATTCATCAGCCGACTTCATAAAGCGTATTTGAGAATAAGGCTTAGAGGAAAAAAAACATTATGGTAAGAGAATTACACACCTATTAACTATCGTTGCGAACTCTTTGAGAAATTCTCTGTAACGTTACAAACTTTGGGCTCTAATCATAATATTTTTATGCCAAATTTTGCGTTAGAGTATTTTTCTTTTAAAAAGCGACCTTTGTAAAATGATGTGCGAAGCTAAAATCTTTTGAAGATGGTAGAAATCCTTAAAAGTCAACTTCACTCTTGATCTCGTCTGACGTACGAAAACAGCCCCGGTTGTATTTGACATAATTTAACTCTTTAGTCAGACTTAACGCAACAGTTGTTTGCCCGTAGGCCCCACCGTAAGTGAGAGATGAGTCCTCAATGTCGAATCTTCGCCTTTCTCTAAATCCTTTTGATCTCCTCTCGCTATTTCAGGAGTGTGTCACCATTAGTGGCTCAGTTTTGGACGTTTTCGGGTCATCGAAGAGAAAGTTTTGCCGGCACAATGTGAAGGGCATCAATCTTACCTCCCACGAATACAACTTCGCCTTTAAATTCCCTGCATATTTCCACACAACGGAACCAATTTCCACTGTCATACGGGCCGCATTCTCCGAGGTAGTCAAAGTCGTTTTTGTTATAATTTAGAGAAGGGTTCCATGGAGTTTCACCAAAGAGGACCTTCGCTCTAAACAGTTTTATTCTAGAGAAGTTCATCCGAAGATATAGCCTAGCTGAAAGACATGACGCCCAAGACTTTTCACCCAAGGATTTCTACATAGTCTATGTCTATGTAAGAATCCTGCTAGCCCCTTTTCGGCGTGTGGAAGGGGGTCACCCTTGACTCTATTTTCCAGATTGTTTGCTCTCACGAATCGTTCGCTGAAAAAAATGAATTCTTGAAACGATTCGTTCTAGCATCTATTTCCCTGATCTTTCTCGCAGTATCTGAACGGGCTATATAACAGGAAGGTTGCATTACATCGGTTACATCTTCTGTGAACGTAATTTCTTGGCGCTTATTTAGTAAGATTATCCTTTGAATCAGTCCTCTATCTTCTAATAATTTCAATCCGCGTCCTGTATCATCTGAGTAAAACTCGTTTTATCGTAGCAATTCTTTACGATTCGCTAAATCCCGAATATGACGCTTATCGGCAGGGTCCCATAGACTACATGCATACTCAAGTTGAGGCCTAATTATAACGCCAAGTAACATCGCTCGTGAACTTTTTCTACTATTTTTTAACGAACCCAAGTTTTTAAGTGATCTTCCCCGTATATTACGGAATTCGGTATTCCATCTTATATATAAATATTCACCCTGTCGCTCATACCTCAGTGATTTTCTTATTATGAACTTTAACGAGGTCGGAAGGAAATTCAATTAGATGCCTTTTTCTCTATTCTCTGCCTAAGGAAGAATGAAAATATTCGTAATATGACAATAGACGTACAAGACCTATTAGTGATACTCATAGTAGTTCACTCATACTCAAGTAGTTTTAAAATATGATTATCGGTATTAAAGAACCAAACAGATTTGAGCGAAGACGAGGATACAATGAGAGAGGTTAGATTTTTAGATTTAGATATATACCCCGCGAGCCGCCAGAGGCAGGGGGTGTAATACACCACCATTATTAATTCATCCCTATTAAGATCTCTAATAGCCTAGGGAAAAAACGACCAAAGGTAATTATCCGTCCTTGCGATTACTTCCCTATAACGCTTCTCCTCTAACGATGCCTCTCGGAGATCTCGTTCGCTCCTTACTGGCACTAACATTTCACTTACTTCGTCTATAATTTTATTTACTTCGTCTATATTTTATTAAGATTAAATGGTGGAGAAAGAAAAATTTTTAAACGATCCTTCAGTTTCAGAAATATCTGTATGATATGAGAATCTCAATTACACGTGGAATTCCGCCGTGATTGATGAGAGATTTGTGTGAATATTAATTTCAGAGAGCTATAGTAATCGTATCTCTCTTGGATGACGGCATGCATTATGTGAACTTTCAAATTCCTTAACTTTCTATGAAAAGGAGGGTTGATAAATATGGGTTATGATTGAAGATTGGAAGATTAATGTGTTTCCACCATCAGATGAGTGAGCGGAGGCATAGGGGGATACAACATGAGGGTAAGTTACAATCACAACGCTGCTGCTGTAACTTTACTAGGGGCCACAGTGTCCGTAATCAGCTTAAACGGTTCGCTTTTATCGGAGACAGAATGGAAAATCCTTCATTTAACCCAAATCGCGTCATAGAATAGTTGATATGTAAAGAAAGAAAATTTGGAACCCGCAGTTAATGAATTAGAAGTGTAAAATCTCCAATAGCCGTATTTTTCGGCCTTCCTCACCTCTTTCCTGTTGTATCCAAATACCGGTCTAGGAGGTGAGAAACGCCGACAAAGACGGCTCTTGGAAGTTTTATATCACTAATAGGTACTTGAAAATATTACATTATTACTATAACGATGTATTGGAATCTCATATTTGAAGTGTTCAGTCCATAATATCCAAATCATCGATATTTATTGATTTATAACTATTTATAGGTATTACGTATACGAAGAGCGAAGAAATTCTTTCGAATACGCCTGAAAATCTCGCATGAAAGACCTCCCAAATATTAAAGCAATCTCTCGCATCTTCACATTTCCAATAAGGGAAATTTCTCGTACAGAAAGTAAAATGCAGAGCGTCTTTCGCAGACGTCGAAAATTCGAGAATTCTCGAGTCAACGACCCCCATTTCTTTGGAGGCGTCGGAAAATATATTCGCATTTTCTCTTTGCCCAAAAGGAACGAGCGAATCGTGAAATGACGAGGTATCGGCTGATAGAAATCTCGTCCGCGCATGAATACAGACAAGTCGTGCAGGCGAAGGGAACGAATCGTAAAATGTGGATTTGAGAGGGAGGATGCGTTGCGTGGAGACACAAAGCGGCGAAAGAAATGTCGAATAAGTGCATCCCGTCAATGCAGACTGTCACGTGGCAGACGTGCTCTACGCTTTGATGGCTTCGCGATTGCTTTTTCCCTCACTACCAAGAGGATAAGGTATTCTAAAACCCCCTCTCAACCTTCACGGTGTACACAAGGTATTTCAGCTTGCATCCAGACAGTGCAACTAGTCGCTCACGAGCTATATGAAAGATCTGCCATCTGCAATCTTCTCTGCCTGTGATTGTTTACGGAGGAGTTTCAAGCGTCGCGATCTGAACATTTCCACCAGTTTTATGCTCACAGTTCTGCGCCAACAACAAAATCACAAGACGAAATTTATATTTCTTTGTATATATTCACTAAAGAGCTGTAAATAAATTCGCAGAGGTCAAATATTGTTTTATTGATATTAATTGGTTCCTGATGAATGAATGAATATTACGTATAGATAGATTAAATTATTCTAAATCTTCCCTTGACTACGACCTTGTTCTGGTAAAAGGGTTTGCGCGTTCCTATGATCTAAAGAGCAAAACTGGTGGATTCAACCATGCCAGAAAGTTTTAGAGGTTTAAAATCTCCAATAGCCGTTTTTGTCGGCGTTCCCCTTCTCATTCCCAGATATTCCGAGAAAACAAGATGGGACACTTTTATACGTATTTCGAATGCGATGCATTCTTCGTCGTGAGTAGTTAGATAAAAAATCGATGCCGACAGGGTGTGGGTTTTTTATTGTTTAGTGGTGGAGTGAGTGGGTTTTTCCCCTTTGACGTAGGTACTGGTATGTGAGGAATAAAGGGTTCTGGTGGGAACGACAACAAATACGGCTGTTGGAGATTTTAAACCTCTAATTTCTTAACAGCTATGTTCCAACTTTTCTTTCCTTGCATGCCAAGAAGGTCAATAGATAATGACCAGATGAAAGGCTGCCTACGAAGCATCTATACCTCAACAAGGCGGTTGCAAAGGTGAATGTACCCCAATGGTGCGGGCTTTACAGGTGATGGTGTGACGTTAATAACACTGTTGAGGAAGACAAGGGGAGATCACTTCGACTATTTACCCGTAGAATATGATGTGCTTCTTGTACTGCGATATTATTAAGGAAATAGCAGGGTCATTCCACGCCAATTCGACAAGGTGATGTCCCTTGAGGTGACCGATTTTGACCAAATTTGGCAGATCGCTTTGATTCGATATAAAAGTGAATATCCCCAAGCCGTTTTGTAATTAACGCAATTGTTTACGAAATATTGCAATGTTTAAAAATTGAAATTTTACAAAAGTGCCTTCGCATTCGAGGCCATATCTCCGGTAATATAGAAGCTAAAAATACACAACATAGCTTAATTTAAAGGTTTTGTGTTAGGAAAGATAATCATAGGAAGGTTATATAAACTTTAAACAATTTAATAAAGTTAATTACAATTTCAAATTTTCAAATCGATTTTTGACGGTGTAGCTGTATCTTCGATTTTTCTCATTTTTTTATATGTTGTACATACAACCCTCTTCTACAATTTAACACACAGATGTGAGAGCTATGGTTGGAAAGTAGAGGCTTTTAATTGAAGTAATAACTGAGTAAATATAGAGGAGACTGTGAAAAAAGTGATTGAGATTAGAATACGAGACTAAATATACCGAGAATGATATAGGCAAAATATGTTAGATGACATAAAGGTGATGTATTTTATCATGAGGTGAAGGAAATTTCATTGAATAGGGAGTAGTGAGTATATAAACATACCGAAAGAGAAAATTTGTGTATGTACTATGTATAATATGTATGTATGGAAAAGAAAGGTGGGTTGTCTGTGTTAATGGGTCCTCTATTTCCCGTCTGGTTGATAAAATTTTTACTGTGGCTCACCCGCCATACAGGCTGAAAATTTCTAATCTAAGCAGCTTACAGTAAGGATTATCTCCTATCAAAAAAGATACAAAAATTGCCGCAAGATTTGTGTTTCAGTCAGTATGATTAACCTGTTAACATATTAACCCGTCCCTGTTACGGGCAGATAGGCTGTGAAATGTTTTGAAGTCACCTTTTTCAAACGATGGTTCATGATGAGTAACCCGTATATTCTGTTTTACGTATTGTAGTTCTAATAACCTCCAATTGAGAGCATATACTGTAGTATATTTACAGTCCAATTTGAGCTGTCTTTCGTAATATTTCAATATATTTCATCAGATTTCTGTTCTTTTGTGTGGAGTTCTATGTTTTGCCTTTTTAGCAGATATTGGGTAAAATAAATCTTAAAGAAAAAAAAACATTTGTCAGTATTTTAATGTCGCTTATTATTAAAAGTTAATTTAAAACCAAATGGTAAAATAAAAAAAAATGCTGACAACCTTTGATAGAAGTTTCCCAAATAACTCTCAAAGGGTTGAACAAGAACAGCTTCTTGTCCTTAAGTTACACTACCACGTCTTAATCAAATTTGGCACCTTCACGAAATCTGCGCAAAATTTCGCTCATACCCGTAGTTGGGTAGTTTTCAGTTCGCTCTGTTTCTTTCCCTAATAATTCCTCGTGAGGATGGCGGAGCGGCACGCGCAGAGTAGGGAATCGCAGCTGCGATAGCAACACAGGAAACATTCTCCCCCATTCCTTTCCTCCGAATTCATTCGGAAGTGGCGTTCTGAAATGCGCATCGCGCGTCCCAATTCCGCGATACGAAGCGTCAAGTCACGCGTTCCCTTCCGCCGAGAATTCCGATCTCATTTCAATGCCTTCCCATAGTGTCTATGCATTTTCTCCGAGCACATCTCTTCATGAACCTTCCATGCGCTATCTGAATCTGTTCCCGACCTCTCCGACCTTCTCATTAAAATTAAATGCCATCCCTCGTGAATGTCATTCGCGAAACATTAACGGTGTGAGCGAAGATTCAATTAGTTTTAAATTAAGCTTGATAGTAGAATCTACTCATTCGACTTAGACTTGGTGGTAGTTCTTATAAATTGGTAAATAGATGCCACAATAGGTAGGTATTATATTAGGAAATAACGCAACAGACAAAACCTTTCCATAGTATTTTTATCACGCGACGCTCCAGGTCATCATAAGGTGGTGTTGGCTGATGATGACGTAAAGTAGTATTTCCCAACGTGAATCCCAAGCCCCTCAGGGGGGTATTGTGGTAGTCAAGCGGGGCAGTAGATAGTCACGAAAATTTGCCTTTTCTTACAATTTACTGTTGATCCATTCCTTAAACCTAAGTCCTGTATCCTGAATAAGTTGTCGTATAGGCTTCATTTCGTGGATAATACAATTTTTACTTTCTCCATATACGTAGTATAGAGAAAGTATTGTTTTCATGAAAAAAATCGACTTCGAGATTTCAACAGAAATACATGTTTTGGGGTCCCTAGAACACGTTCTGACCATTTTCGGAATGATGTCTGTGTGTATGTGTGTGTGTATGTATGTGTGTGTGTGTGTGCTTTTGGGTGCTCTAACGTAAAAACTATTAGTCGTATAAATACCAAACTTCATATATTGAACTGTGGTGGGTGCTGTCAGAGTTGATTAGTTTTTGGAGTAAATCGGTTGACCGAAAGTCGAGACTTTTGCTTCGACGCAAATTTCCGTTTTTGCAAAATATCTCCATAAATATGATATTTAGATATATTCTATTATTTGTAAAAGTTTTAGAAAATGTAATTTACTATAACTTTTGTATTAAACATATTTTTGTACCACCGATTGTTTAGGAGTTATTCGTGAAATACTGATAAACCGAAAGTTACTGATTATATACTTTGTTGGCGCTGTGGGCGAAAGGCCAATTTCACCGTTTTTCATCGAACATGTCCCGAAAAACATTACTTATAATGTTTGTGACGTAAAAGATAATATGATATAAATTAATTACGTATCTTCCAAGTTTAGATTGAATATAGAGTTCGAAAATACTGTCGTAGATAAATATTTACATCTTATATATGGAGAAAGTCATGTGCTGTTCACATCAGATTTTTTTATATTGAAAATAATTTTCCTTTTGTCTAGGGGGAATTAGAATTCTATAAAGGCTTAGTTGGGATATGACCGACAAAAGGTTGGGAAACAAGGACCTCAAGGGTCGAAGCCATGTCATAAGAATGTCATGATAAAGGTAGAAGTGTCCCCTAGCTAAGTTATTCTTCTGTAGGCTAGATATTTGGTAAGATGTGAGTTTAAATTTTAAATATATGCTCAAAATAATAGCTTCCTTAAGGTATGATAATCATTACGTTCTCATTTAGGGCAAGATTGAGTCTCAATGTAATTACTGTCCCCGGGGACGAAATGCTCCAACCCCAAGATCCCGGGTACAAGTCCCGGCTAGTCAGATTTATCTGGTTAGGAAAATGGTGTGTTTGTACATTTTTATTTATTTCGTCTCCCATTGTAACTGTCCGATTAAAGAATGATTCTTGGGAATTTGGAAAATAATTAATAATTTTTATTATAATATCAGGTATCCTGAGAACAATTGTATGACAAATAAGGGATGTAAAATTTTTTACAGTTGTGATGATATAAGTAAATTAGTGTTGAGTAAGTCATATTTCGTGTGAATGTATAATATTAGATACGGAAATATCAGTATTGTATCCCTGTAGCTAGGAGCCTTTTTCTTCTGTAATGGTTTAATGTGATAGATGAATGAAATATCTATTGAAGAGGTGTATTGCTGTGGCTAGTCGTATATGAGTATTCTAATTAATAATGTTGATTTTAGAGTTCATTTTATGAGTAAGATAGTATAGTTAGTAGATAGTTAGTATATTTACTGATTTGTATTAATTGTTTTATAGATATTGCTTAACATGTATTGTTTGATTTGATTATAATCATATTCATATACTGTGTGATGGTTAGTTGTGAAGTCGAGCGGCTTTCCTATAAAAAACTTTTCCCAACCTAGCTTATAGTAGCTTTCTGGGTTTAATATCCCGTTAGGTTTACTCAGGTAATAATTCGGAGAGTCTCTGTCCTAATCCGAACCCTTCGCTCGACTTTGTAGCTCATCAGAACCCTACCCTCGCAGTACTGGCTGACCGCGTGGAATAAGATTTAAAAAGTTATAAGCAATGCAAACCAGCAACAACCCCAACCTCAGCTCTAACAAAGACTTTTGTTAATGGTACATATCTGTGGGTTTCACCATTAATTTTTTCAGGTAGAAATTTGGAGGGTCTTCGTCCTAATCCGAACCCTTAGCTCGCCTTCGCAGCTACTGAGCGCCCGGCCCTCCCATTATGGGGGACCATAAAAAAATTGACCGCCTGAAAAACGATATAAAAAGTTATAAACAATTCAAATGATCATCAATTTATTATAAATAAATTGTTGATCATTTGATGGGAGGGTCGGGCGCTCAGTAGCTGCGAAGGCGAGCTAAGGGTTCGGATTAGGACGAAGACTCTCCAAATTTCTACCTAAAAAAAGTAAAGGTGAAACCCCCAGATATCTACCATTAACCAAGACTTTCCCTTGCTATGCTAATTAAAACAGCTGCTTTCTACTTCCTCAAGTAGCTGAAAAATAGAAATCAAATGGAGCCGGATTACTCCGTTACGAATTAAATTAAACAAACCATTCATTGCAAAAAGGTTTCTCGGGTTTCCAACAAGTTGTATGGATTCGTGTTAATCCTGTTAATTGATTTATTCCTAAGGGATGGAGGGCATCTAAAACCGCTAGAATTGCTGTTAGCGTATTTTGAATTCATTTTGATGGGGATAAAAGATATTTAAGGAGAATTTAACGATATTAAGCATTTTTAAGTATACATATCCTGGATATGGAGTAAGAGTAATCAACGTAAAATGTTTCAAGACATAAGGTGCAAGGTGATTTTGCAAGTAAAAGTGTGCATCTAGTAAAATTTTGAACGAAAATGTTCCATTGATTCTTCATAAAATTCAAATAACTGTCTACAATATTTATTTTTTAATTAATTTTAAATTTATTGTATTGCAACAACTGTGATATTTCAAACGAATTTACTTACGTTACGTTGCTTCTAAGCGGATTTGAGATGGATTAAAATAACATCCGAATCAACCGTTTGAGTAGAAAAGGATTAACTTTAGAAAAAGGATAGATTTTAGATTTTTTAGAAAAAGGATAAATTATGTTTTTAAATGAATCGACATTACGATCTAAATCTCATCTTTTACTTATCTTAAATCATTCGTTTTTGTATTTCTGACTTTTGCATTTATATTATTTTTTCTATTTTTTCCAAATAAAATATGTATTATAATATCAATATTAACGATGTTGTACTAAAAGTTTTTCCCAAACATTATTGTCTACGATTTTTTTCGGAGTGCAACTTTTTGGGTCAACATCATTGGTCATTATTCACAATTTTTCCCCATTTGGTCTGCGCCTTTTCCGGAATGCGACTTTTTACACCCAGAATGCGATCTTCGCCAAAATAAATTACCTCCGGTCCGTGCGTTTGCGTTCCACTCGAGATATTTCTGTCACCGTGTACTTCGAGGGTCTAATATTTTTAAGAGGCTCTTTATGAAAATTCCCTCTCTCATAACGCGCTTTTACGTCTCGGTGCCACATGGTCACTCTTTTCAATCACAATTTTCGTAAATTAGAGCCTTGTCGCCGAAGATACAACTTGTTGTTCTCTGCCATCGTTTCATGCTATCTGCATCCCTTTCAACTGATCATAACTTTAAATAGGGTTTCGGTCGCCCTCACAATCACTTGACTGGAACTTCACATTCAGAGATTTTTCCGGATGTGTATCTCTTGGTTTCCAACCCCTTTATGGATTACACAGATATGAGAATGCTGTCGTGAAAACCTCCGTATTTTTTAATCTTTTGATTATCATGACCATTTCAGCTTTTCATTCTCGCAGAATTTTATAAAGACGCCCTTTCAACAACCATTCGATGACTACGTACAGCTAAATCATGTATGAAATAATTAGTTTAATTGGGATGCAATTATTATAATTCAAATAAGTATAAGTTATAATTTAATTATTTACAATTTAATTTACATGTTGCTTATTTAATTATGGTAATTCTCTTAATTATAAACGGTAATTTCAGGATTGTATTTGAAAGAACTTTTGTATTGAAAAAGGATCTTGTGCTAGTATTTTTGTATATTGTCAACAATTGCCAAACTTTCAGTGACCAGCTAATAAAATTATCACAACAATTTTCACCCGCCACAGACAAATAATTCCTTAAATATATGTCAAACAAATGAATAGAAATTAATCTTCAGGTTAATGCCATATGTGTCTTCAGTCTATTATCTAGCACACTGAATAAAAACAAAATATGATGATGCAAGACTTATTACTTATTTGGCAAAAACTCAACCGGTTTAAGATTTTTTAAATGTAATAAAGTAACATTGTAAACATCAATTTATCTTGAAATACCCCCTCCCCCTTGTCAACTATTGTCTAACTTATTCCCAGCCCCTCCCCTCGATTTTATGTGTATTTTCTTTTACATTTCCGATTGTGTATTTTTCAATTATCATAAAGTCTGTCATTATGGAATAATGATTACTAATTTCCTAAGGTAATGGATACTTTCCTTCGGTACATACATTTAACTATCGATTTTTTTCTATTCTAGACCGTTGACTATGGGTGAAATCGGCTGCTTTTTGAGTCACTACATGATCTGGTACAACGTAAGTGCATTTCCCTCTTTGTATATATATAGTATCAATATAATAATGCTTTATTTCCTCATGGGTATGTTCACGCAAGGAGAAAATATATATATGCATTTCATCTGTGACAAGTAATTTGAATAATTATCTGGAAAAAACAAGTAGAACATAAGCATGTAGAGTGTATACATTAAATAAAGCACTTACTCAATGATTATTCTTTCAAACTCGCCTAAAATGTATTACGTTTATTTTTATGCTTTTGCATGAATTCTCATGTTTTATATTGTAAAATAGATGTTCTTAGAGTATAATTTTTATTATCAGATACTTAATGAAAATGGTGGAAAGTTGATTCTCTTTGGGCATAGAGTTATGACGCAACTATTTTCACTCAAGAAATTATTTTTGTTAACATAACCAATGACGTAATCAATATGATTTGACTTCGTGAAAAGTCATTAATATAGTCATTTAAATATGAAAAAAACCGAACCTCGTATTTTCCAATGAACTAATTTAATGAAGTTCAGGTTTTCATTTATTAATAATTAATTACTTCATCTATAGTGGATTGGTATTTATAAAATCGTATATATCAAAATGTTAATACATATTTTGAAAATTGTTTTAAACGAATCTCTGCCTTTAGAAAATATCTCCGTAGGCGCCATTTTTTTCTTTATATATATATATATTATCTCTTCAGCTTAACGTTAAATTAAATGCATATTCATTTATTTTGAAATTTTATGGATCGTTTCAAATATGAAGTAGTACATTAATGGATCATTAATTGCTCGAATATCGAAATTTCCAAAATATGCCTACCACTCTGAAATGTATTTCCCAGATGCTGGATCGAAGTCAGGAAGTCGTCATGGTCCTCGAGGACGACATCCGGTTCGAGCCGTACTTCAGATACAAGTTGCAGAACCTTCTGGATGAAACAAGAAGACTGAATCTCGACTGGGATCTCATGTGAGTCGCCTTCAATCATGCTCTGAATTGTTAAAATATCAACTTGCGAGGTACCTCAATGATTGTGAGGTATCCAAATGCCTTGGTTCGTTGATGAGAGCTGACTTTTAATATCTGAATTGTCACTGGCTTCTTAAAGATGAGGCAGACTAAAAAATCCATTAAGAAAGAAATATATACCTACTTTCCATAGGTTAATTTTGAACAGTATGTTTCAACTTCTCCGTGATTTTTTTTAGAATTACATTCCATCAGATTTCACTTGACACTATTGACTATTAATTATAGATGAGACTGACCAGAAGTCATCAATCAGAATGTGTATAGATGTGCTCGTCCTTTGTTGGGGCTCCCAATATTAATGCCCCTTTAAATAGGTGTTTCCTGGTTATTAAAAAGTAAAGAATGACTTTGAAACATTAATGTCTTCCAAATTTCATTGAGGAAACATAAGAATTCTCCTATATAATTTTTGGAGGTGGTCTTTTATCTCCTGAAACGCTTCAAATCAACTGAAAAATTTAGACAAATTTAATGTAAGAATTTCCTCCTCCATTTCTTAGACATTTCCCTTCTTGTGCTTCACTTCACGATCAAAGCGAGGTATACCTTTGCATCAGCGTTCTGCGTCTGTTGATGTTTATGTTTTGACTGTCTGAAACTGGCAAGTTTCGAACTTTCAACTCGTGAACCTTGTTTTCTCCATTGTTTGAACAGATATCTCGGCCGCAAGCGCCTGGCAGATCCCGACGAAGAGAGTTGGGTATCGGGCTCTAGACAGCTTGTTTGGGCCGGCTATTCCTACTGGACCCTCGGTTACTTGCTGAGTTACAGCGGAGCCCAGAAACTCGTCGGTGGAAATCCCCTTCCCCAGCTCATCCCCGTGGATGAGTACATCCCCGTGTTGTCGGACAAGCATCCGGAGGCGTCTTGGAAGGCGCACTTTCCCAATAGAGACCTCAAAGTACTCTCTGTCTCTCCTCTTCTACTGTACCCCACGCATTACACGGGTGAAACAGGATACGTCAGTGACACGGAAGACTCCCGCGTCGTGCCCGAAACGAATGGAAAAGGAGCTTCTGCTCTTTTGGATTCGTCTCCAGACATCCTTCTGGCACCGTCTCCATCTTCACCAAGGGAGGACTTGTAAAGAGCTGGTAGAGGATTGGAACGATGCTCAGGATTTAGCGACAAAACATTGGAAATACTTTTCTAAGTGTATCACAGGTACCAATTATAATCTGTATCAAGCAAAACTAGACCAATAACACAGAATCTCATTAAAATCCGATCAAAATGTTACTGAACTAAATCGATTGGACCTAATTCGTTTGCATTGAAAATTACCGTGTCAGAGTTCAATTTGAAACATAAAACGATAACTCGTTAATAATATGACCACTTATTTTTATTATTGGCAGATAAATAGTTTGGCCATCTGTTATCTGAATCGTTCGTCTTTTTGGTGATTTAGTATTAGACTTAAATAGAAGGATACAAAATTATTCTTCTATTTGGGCATTTCTATTAGGTAATATATTCTATCACTGAGTTTTCAAATGCTGAATATTTTCCAAAAGTTTTCCACTTGCATAACATTCACTGGGAAAACTTGCCAAGGAATTAAAAATTTTCAGTGGCCCAGTTCACTATCTTCTATTAATTCTACTCTCACTAATATGTATGATCATTTATACATAGCTCACAGAAATAGTATTAAAGATAACACATATCACTTAAACTTTTCAAAGAAAATTTTAGTTGCAATTTTATCTCTGGTATGAGAAGAAACAGATTTGACAAGAATCCATCTTAAAGGATTTATGTGGTCAATATTCAGTCCTACTTAAACTTTGTCCAAAGGGTTTTAGTCTTTAACGGTATTGGTTGGAATTCATTCCATCCTAGTCAACACAACTCTATGACAAGTAAGTATGAAGATGCATACTAATTGACACTGTATACAAAATGAATCTGAACAGAAGTCGTTGAATAATTTTTGGAGCAAATTCTACAGCATCTGTGATCCAATCTTCTACCCTATTACAAGTTCAAACTTGATGCTCAAGTTTCATTGTATAATGGTCCATTCAGACGCACATTTTGTGTGATTCTTTTGCTATGAAAGTCTGATTCCCTCCCTCAGTCTTTTTTTATTCTAGGCTAAGATATTTTTACATTTACCAAAGTGTTGTGCTAGTTGGAAATCATGTATGACAGTTCCTCAAACAATGGAATCTTGCCAGTTACTCTTTAGATTTTAGTTGTGTTTGGATAGAAAAAGCAGAACATGTCAATGTTTATTGGTGTCTACAAATTAGTTGTAATCTCTGCAAAGAGAATCAAAGGGAAGTCCTTTACTTGTGCCATTAATGCCAGAGGTTAAGTTTTATTGCATTGTAAGTTTGCTTTTTATCCTTAAGGAGAAAAGAAGAGAGAAGTATTTTACTTTCCCAGAAACATTAATTTTAAATGTGTAGTTGAAAGCCAGTTTTAATTGTGTGTGAATTTCATTTTTATAGCCACAACTGGTCACTTTTCTCTTCTTACTGTTGTCTTTAAAACTACTCATTGTCACTATTGATTGATTTGAAAGTTTATGAATGTTGTAGGTATACAATATATATGTGTTTCAAAGGCGGAGATGTTGGTGTGAAATTCTAATTGTTCTAAATGTTTCAGGAAATTATCACCAGTTGGCTATGTATAATTGCTATATTCATAGTATTTCACTTTATGTCTGGTTATCTAACAAGTCATTCCTTTGGGTTGTTGATATAATGAGAGATTGTCCTTCAATTTGTATAATTATCACATATCTCCAGTCATTCCATTAAGTCAAGGAATCAAGAAGTTAAAGGGGTTTTGATCTAAATATGATTAGAATGGGGTAATTCTTTGTATTTTTTCTGCTAAAGTTCTGAATTGTGTTCCCTTATCATCCTTGGCATTGAACATCAATAGTATTACAGTACATACATACAATAGGATAGATTAAAAGTCTGTGCCATAGAAAGCTACCTCTTATCCATTCATACTCTCCTTTGTTTCCATGTTGTAACTGTCATATTGCTTCTACATTCATTTTTATTATCATCTTTTATTGAAGGAGGGCTGGCTAAAAGTTGCTCAAGCTCATAATTTCGTTATAGAGTTTAAGGTTAAATTCAAGATTAGAAACATATTCTCTGAATATTCATTCAAGTTACATATCAATTTTTTAGCTTGATTCAAATTTTTAAATTCAGTTCAGCATCGTTATTACTAACAAATATCCTGGTGAAAGTAAATTATTCCTATTTATTTTTATCATTATTCACCAATATGGAAAAACTATCTGTAGTGGCTTGGAAGTGCAAGTTATGCTGTAGAATTAAAAAAACAACATTTGCATTCTTTTTAATTTTTCCCTTTTAATACTGTTGAAAATCACATTCATTAAATTCCTCCATCTTTTATTAAATATTATTCAGAGATTTCGAGCATATAATTGTTGATCAGAAGCTCATTTGCAATATAAATCTTGGGCTCTTCTCTTTTTTCTAATGTTAACATGATATTTTCTAATTATGCACAAATATTTTTAGTCCCTATTGTTACTAAAATGACCAATATTTGCCTCAGTTATACACAAACAAATATATGCATTGTTATGCATAAAACATGCATTATGACATTTTAACTTATTTTTATGTAAATATCTTGCCTTCAAGTTGAAAAGTTTATTAACAATCTCTTTGACAGCTCGGTCATCATTCCAAGCCTCACATTCATCTATCCTATAAGTGTATTTGCTGTGATGTCAATCATACCATTTTCAGAAAATAATATCAAGAGAGATCTCTCTGAAATTTTAATTCTGTTTTGATTGTTTAAAATAATATATCAGGTTGTGCACTCATGAAATGACTTGTCTATATAGTTTTGAAGCATAGAGTGTATTGAAAAGGTAACTTAAACAATGCTCAAAATTATGCTCATTTTATAAGATTTATGAGCTCTTTACAGGAAAGAATGTTAATGTGCCTTTTTGGTGTGTAATATTTAAGTCCAATTGAATTGGAAGGTGCTAAAGATGATTTAGTATTTAAGGGTTTGATAAGTTGCAGAAATTTCTGTAATAGTGTCACTTAGGATGTGGTAAAACTGTACCATGGATTTCCTAGTTTATATATTCTATAAAATCTCAGAAAGGAAATAATGTTTGAGTTATCAACAGTGACAAATATATGGTTATTAAATAACTTGTATTTATGTGTAAACCCAGGAAAATCCTGGTTTATCTTTACATTTCCATTATATATCATACTATTTTACATTTTCTGTTTGAACAAAGACATGAAATAAGGTTTTATAGCATAGAAAGTGCTAAATAGGTGATGAGGTAATTGAATTGCAGTGATTGCTAATTGTGAGATCTTTTCTGTAATCATTTGCCAATGTATGTGCCATTAGCAAGTTATGCCATGGATTTAGATAAACTTTACATGTTTATTGGATTATATATGATTTATCAGTTTATTTCTATGAACAAATAAAGTATTTTATGTTAAGTTGTTGATTATTTCAATGTCATTTTCAACCCAGGTGAGTTTCCTCTCTTTTTTGTTCAATGTAAGATATTTAAATAGCAAATTTCAATGTTATAGTTCCCAAATATCAAAACTGCTTGATGTATATTGATAGATTAATTATTATTTTTACATTACCTGTTTATATGCAGCTTTTTTCCAACATTAATAATAATAATACCTTTATTTGTCTGATAAAACCTTACAAGATAGGGTAGAAGACATCGTCACAATATCAAAAAATATACAAAATCAAATTACAAAATTACAGTAACAAAATTCATCAATAGAATACAAAGAATTACTAATTAAAAAGTTGGAGAAAAAGATCCTGAACCTTTTCACGTCCAAATTACGTATATCAGGAGGTAGTTTATTAAAGAGTTGAGAGCCTTTAACCTGGAAATGGTTACCAGATTTAGCTAACCTTTAGTAGGGTATATCAAGGTTATTCTTGGTTCTGGTGTCAAAACTATGCACATGAGATATTAAATTAAAATTACTGATGTTCTATTTGACATTTAACAGACAGTAATAAGCATACTGGCTAAAGATAGTCATGATTTTAAGACTTCTAAATCTGGGTCTGCACGATTCCTAAGAATTAATACCAGATATTATTCTTATTGCTTTTCTCTGCAAAATAAATATATGCTTCACATTGGCTGCATTGCCCCACAGAAGAAGGCCATAGCAAAGATGGCTATGGAATAATTCAAAAAAGGTACTTCTTAGGTGTTCAGGGGGTATTAGAAACTTCAATTTCCTTAAAACATAAAGACTACTGGAAAGCTTGCCACCATGGGAGCGACTCTCCATAAGGTGGGGGTGAGATGGATTCTTTTTGCCAAAGTTTAACAGATGGCCTGTATATTGTTCTAGGCGAATATACTGTTATATATTGTATTTGGCATATCGTAACTACTCTATTACAGTTTAAACCATTTAAACAAACACTTCCTAGTTTCTTTGTAAAATGAATTTAGAAACCAGCATCAATTTATAATATTAATTAATTGCAAAACATCACCTTGGCATGCCACTGATGCCGTGGTGTAATCGATAACATCTCTGACTGTGAAGCAGAAAATTGCTGTTTCAAATCTATTCTGTTTTGATTTTTTTCGCATCTTTTTTCGGTCGCAAAATTACTGGTTTTACTCATCATTTCATTTTGCTGAATAATACATATAATCTTTCCGGTAGAAAAATTATTCATCAAGGGGAATATTTTCAACGCAGTCTCACAAATTTACGCTGCTATTTGCAATCACTTACCCACGTTCTAACGACCGCAGACGAACATCATGCACAGTGGAAATTCAAAATTGGTTGTTTATCGAGAGGCCTAAACACCTCTTCATTGAGACTATTGGCTCCGGTGGCGTCCTTCCCTCGGTGCAGGAAAAGGCTGCGGAGGACAAAACTATGGCAAATGAACGCTTGTCATGGCCCTGCTTGCCACTGAGATGCTCAATATGCTTATCCCATTGGAGCTTATGATCTATATGAATTCCCAAAAGTTTAACTGACTCAATATCAAAGTTGAAATCACATAAACTTCATACCAATTGTTTGGTTTTATCAGGGTTCAGATGAAGACCATTTGCACTAAACCACATTTGTGCTTGGTCAACAAAGGTTGAGTATATGGTTGTAGAGGGATCACAATGGCTTTGCAGGAATGTCACATCATCGGCATACAAAGCTAAATCAGTACAGACATTTCTGCTCAGATCATTAATCATGATAAGAAAAAGTAATTGCCCAAGAGTAGAACCTTGAGGAACACCCTGATTGACACACATTGTGTTCGATTTAATACCATTGAGGTCTACCAGCTGCTTCCTCTCAGACAGGTATGACTCAAACATTTTAAGAGCTTTTCGTGGATACCATAGTGATTTAACTTTTGAATAAGTATGCTGTGAGACACACAGTCAAAGGCTTTTGTTTAGTCACATAATGTGAGTGAGGAAGAACTTCCTCTTTCAAATCCACTCAATACTTGTTTCACAATGTGAGAGACAGCATGGACAGTGGAACGATTTGTACGAAAACCAAACTGAGATGGAGAAAAGAGATTGTTCTCCTCAAAATAGGAATAAAGTTGTTTGTAAATCACAGTTTCAAAGATCTTGCCAAAAACAGGTATCAGAGATATGGGTCAATAACAGCTTACATCATCAATGTCACCCTTTTTAAATATGGGAACAACTCTTGATCATTTTAACTGGTTTGGATAAATACCAGATTGTAGGCATGTATTAATGCATGTAGCAAGAGGTTCAGCAATATAATAGATCATTTGCTTTATGAGAAAGCTAGATATATCAAAAATGTCAATGCTCTTGGAGTTTTTTAATTCCTGGACAATTTTTATTACTTCATTTGGCGTGACCCAAGTCCATTTGAAAGGATTACAGTTAACTGGCTGGTTTATGAGCATGTTGAAGGCATTATTGGGTTTAGGTGGATGCTTACTTGTTCTTGTACTTAATGTTACTTGTACTTACTTGTACTTAATGTACATATATTGGAGTACATGTTGAATCCTACAGGAACAGATACTGGATCCAAAGGTTAAATGCAAAAAGATACTCCAGTCTCAATCTTGCCTTAATGAAGACTTCATAGACCATCTATCACCAAAAATTAAGCCACCATGAGCCACAATTGGCCTAATAATGACTTTTATGCTTCCTGTAAACCAATTAGTTCTTTTGAGAGGATATGTGAAAGGTTTGATCATGATTCATAGATTCATGATGATATCCTTTCATGACACTGCAGAAAAATACCTTTGAACCCCTAGGTATACTTTTAACAGTTGACTGATTCCATAGCTGTTTGATATCAAGTATGCATGCTTGATTTGGTTGATGATGAAAGCAATGAAACTAGTTGGTTATTAAAACTTTGACGGATTTACAAGGTATTTTTCTTCAGAATCACATTTGATTTTTGTCATAGCTATCCCATAGGAGTTCCAAATCAAGTAGTTTAGAGGAGTAATGTTTACTTATGCAAAAGAATTTATTAATAATATTAAATTATAATAATGAGTGGAATAGTTTCTTTTAAATAGCAATATTTCATTAGATCCTAATACATTATCTATGTTCCAGCATGCTCAATCGCAGTTTTCTTTCTTTCTTAACTAGTATTCAATTACTTAATTATTGAATGGCTTTAGTATTGCATGCAGAGTAAAATTTATGAGATAGGATATGATGAAAGATGTGTGAATTATGCCGGCCATGATGTCCTCTTTTTGTTCTCTTGTCATGGATCCAAAGGAAGTCAGTATTGGGTGTGAAATTCAAAGGTTAATGTTACTTTTTTGAGAATGTATTCTTAAAATTTAGTTCTTACAGTATTTTCTTGCAGCCTAAGTAATTGATCTCCAAACAATATCTGTAGAATAACAGAATATCATTTCAAATTTTTCATCGAAACCTATTTCCTTAAATTTTGTAGGCTTGTATCTTTCTTGCAAATTGCAAATTTTTCTGGACTTTGCTTATTTTCCCATGTTCACAATCTGGACTTTTTGCATACATTTGACTACTCCTTCATTGATTCAATACACAATATTGATTTCATTTGACTACTTTTTATTCAACATTTTACAAAAAACAGAATTCACAATACATTCATTGCATAATCGATAACGTACATTACTGATTATGTAATTATATTTACAATAAGTGTCACAAATAAACTGCATTTTAAATACTAACAAGCATGAATAATAAAACAAATCTTCCCTTACAGAGAAAGTCAAATCACTTCAGTTCCTTGCTCTACAGCATCACAGAAACTGCATGAAAGTAAGTATAAATTTAAAATTAAATAATCGTGCAATAGATATATGTTTACTTGCTACATAACTGTTCACACAGAAATCTCTCTATTTCCTTTGTATAAAATTAAACACCACATTTCAATTTTTAAGTATGCATCAAAGCAAAAGTCACCTAAAAATGAATTATTTTATATGAAAATAAATTATGATGATGATTGCCTTACAAATGTAGAACAAGATGTTATTGATGTACTGATGATATCAAATGACGAACAGGAGGATTTTAAAGGTTTTTAAATGGAAACTGCGTTGCTGACTCGCAGTGAATTGCGAGCTCTCTCTATCGTTTGTTAACTTCCTTGTATCAGACTGCTTTAGGAAAAGTTTAATCCACTTGCACTGTTTTAGTTTTATATGTTTTATGAGGAACTGACTTATGTTTATTAGTGACCGTTTTCATGCTATCATGTCATGCCATGATGTCATAAGCATATTAATTAAAAATTTCTATATTGAAATCAAATCTGATGTTTTTTATTTACCGGTAGTGTGCGTTGGAAAAGGGGTAGTCTTATACGGAGAGTATAGCACGAATTATATATTTTAACAAAAAAGTTGGGGGTCGTCTTATACGCCCAGTCGTCTTATACGCCGGAAAATACGGTACTTAGAAATGTTCTATGTACAATAATCATGATCATACTTATGGTCAAGAAAATTAAATTGGCATACAAAATTGCTGCATAAATTATACCACAAAATCAAATTTCTGTGTATAAATAATATCACTGCTTCAGTAGGAATAATGTCCATTAGGCACAGTATGCTAATCAAAAAAGTTTATTACCAAAATGCATTGATTGATTGATTACACTGGTCAACAGTTTTTTTTACAAAAAATGTGATGGGTATCCTAAGCTAATTTGATGGTGCTGAATCCAAAAATTATATTGATAAATAATGATGATTAATGATTATGAAATGTTGCATTTATAAACGAAAAAATAGGGTGATGAGAATTTTCTGCTGAGTAATTCAGTAAAAAATAAAAAGTTCTTCTTGATTCTTTATCTTTGATGTTTTTTTATTTCATTGCTTAATCAATATCCTGGTTCATAGAGGCAGTTATTCTGCAATTTCGAAGGATGTTTACAGAAAACAAAAAGATAAGCTGCTATTACATTTGGCATTAAGTGGTATTTTATTTCCTTTTTGAGTGAAGATTTAATTTAATCACCCGACATATTTGTTTACGGTGATTGTGGTGAAGTTTATAGCATTTAGTAGTATTAATTTCTGTGAATTTACAACACTCAAACTTTCAGTTGACACTTAAGACTGTGCAAGTGACCTTTAACTCACTTAATACAGGCATAATTCAGTAAATTGGTACCCGATATGAAAGACATTTTTTCCCTTCATTTCATTGTATTTCATTGTTTCTTACTGTATAAACATATTGAAGCTTGTTTGGATACAATTGAAGTATAAATAATTACTTTGAGAATTTAGCAAACATGCATAAGTCATAAAGGGGTCAGAAGGGGATTTTGGGTTCTGCTATTTCGCTATATATGTGATGCAGATGCTTTGAATTCAAGACATTCAGTAAATGGTCAAGACTTTTGTACTAGTGAATATCATTCAAGAAATATTTCCATTCTATACTACTTCAGGTTTTTACTGTTTGACTAAAATTAAACTGCATAGAACTTTTCCTCTGCAAATGATAATTTATATTTGTGAAATATTTATATTTAGGGGATTTGCTATTGATGTATACATATTTCATTAATTGAAATGTGTTAAATCTTGTAGTGTTATAGTAAGTACAGGTGTCTACACTTATGTTGCAAGTAAACACATTTCTGTTGTATGATTGTTTAGTTTATACTTCCTTTCATGCAGTTTCTGTGATGTTGTAATGCAAGGAACTGAAGTGATATTATTTACTTTGTAACTAAGTAAAGATTAATTTTATTCAATGAGTAATTGAATGGTAAAACTTGTTGTAAAATAGTATTGCAATGCATGTCGTATAATTCAAAACTGAATCTATTGTCAATTGCACAATTCTAATGAGCAAATTTTAAAATATTGGAATTTTTGAATAAAATAATTCAAATAGAATAATATTGCATATTGAATTTTTGAAGTAGAATCGGTAAAAAGTGAATACTGAGCCGAAATCTATCTCCAGACTTGGAGACAGAAAAGTTTTTTCAAAGTCAAGTTCAAGGTCATATTTTTGGGACTTTTACATGTACATTTTCACCACCTACAGTAATGGTGTTGCTTTAGTGGTATTATTCCAAGCCAAGAGCAAAAAAACTATTTCCAAGTCTGAATTGTAAGCATGGGAAAATAATCAAAGTCCAGAAGAATTTGCAAATGCAGGCTAGTCGATAAAACTTATTTATTTTATTGACTGGTTTGCATTTGCAAATTCTTCTAGACTTTGATTATTTTTCCATCTTGATAATCTGGACTTTGAATATTTCCACTGATCTACACTCTGGAAGCACTCCACCTGCAAATAAAATCAAAAATAAACAACTTTTAAAATTTTATTGAAGTACAGTGGAGCCTCGGTTCACGAACTTAATCCGTTCCTCGACCCTGGTTGTGAACCGAGACAATTTCTCCCGTTGAAATTAATGTAAATACAATTAATCCGTTCCAGACTTTGAAACCTTGTATTTTTGTTTATAATGCACGTAAATTACGTGTAAAATTAGTTGTAAAAAATTAAATTTTAATACTTTACGTGAATATTATTAAAAATTAAATACTTTATGTAAGTTACCTTGGTTGTGGGGGTGGTGGTCGAGGAGGAGGAGGCTAGAGCTGTGAAGATGAATTCCCTTCCACAGAAACAGCAGACAGGTCTGATTTGGTTGTTTTCTGCACTTTTTTAGATGGTTCTTCTCCCAATTTATCATCTGCTTTGTGTGCAAGAAATCGATCTAAACAGGTTTGTCTCTTTCTTTGTTGAAAAATTTTTCTGAAGTGCGACATAGCATTGTCATTGAAAAGATTAATTATCCTATTGGCTACAAGTTTGTGCAGGTAGTGTTTTTCAACAAATTCCTGCAACTCACTCCACTTACTACACATATCCTTTATCACAGCACTAGGAATAGTAACCTCCTCCACCCCTGATGAATGGTCTTCCTGTGTGACCGTCACCTGCTCACTCTGCAATTCAGCAAGCTCTTCTGTGGTGAATTCTTCAGTGTGATTATCCAAGAAGAGGTTTTATCTTGCAGTCACCACTTACGTTTGTGCATAATAAAAGTGTAAGCCTATCCTTCATAGGCTCGTGACCAGGAAGTGCCTTCTCCTCATGGGTGATGTACGTTCGTTTTGACATTTTCTTCCAAAATAAACCAGTTTCATCGCAATTGAAAACCTGGTGTGGGACGTAGCCTTCACATTCTATTAAATTCGCAAATATATTAATGAATTCCTTTGCAGTATTAATGTTTGAACTTGCTGTCTCGCCATGCCTTATTACGCTAGGGATGCCAGTTCGTCCTCAGAAGTTTTTGAACCACCCTCTACTAGCTTTAAAATCCTCACCTTCGTTACTTGTACTTGGTGATTGTTTCAACAAATTGCTATGTAACAGCCTAGCCTTTTCACAAATTACAACTTCACTAACACTATCACCAGGTAACTGTTTTTCATTAATCCACACTAGTAACAATTTTTCTACTTCTTGTAGCACCTTTGTCTCGTTATTACAGTCACTCTCTTTGCTACATAAGCAGCCTTTACAGCCTCTTTGTTCTATATAATCATGGATTTAGCCATACCGTATCGTTTAGCTAGATCAGTTACATGAACACCATTCTCATGTTTTGCTACAATTTCTTTCTTTAATTCAACAGTAATACACTTAGTCTTCTTACTACTGCTGTCACTTTGCACTTTTTCATTCTTAGAAGTCATAATGAGGGCTAAAATTAGCGATAGTTTATCAAATTTTAGAAGAAATTTCTTTTAAATTTTGTTCTGTTTCGCCGATAAAGTAATCCGCAAATTGCTCACGAACTGTGTTCACTGATCAACCTGTCCGCAACTGTTTCTCAGAAACGATGCTGTGTTATGTCGGGGTTGCCTACTGAACTGGTCGGCAGCCTTGGTCGTGAACCGAGTTGTTGTACGCCAACCGAGTCAAAAGTTGGTTGCCAAAGCTGGTCGTAAACCAAGTTGGTCGTGAACAGAGGCGGTCGTGAACCGAGGTTCCACTGTATATTATACAATTACAAATACATACAATTACAAATTACATTCAATCATCTTGATTTTTAAATTGTCTATTATTAGAAATTAAATTAAATTTTTTATGACTTTAATATTAATAAATGAAACTTGTAAATTTTTATTAAAAAAAAATAAGAAGATTGTTTTACTTGAAAATTTTGAAGGCTAACTTTAACTTGATCATTTCATTAAATTTTCAAACAAGGAAACTCTTAATTCACAACTTATAATAAAAATCAATTACAAAATAACTAAAGATCTGTGAATTACATGCTAATTGTAAAAATTGATTTGTTGCTACAAATTTGGAAGAAATTTTTCATCAGGTTAGTACATAGAGAAAATGAAAAAACCTTTTGAAAATTTTTTTAAATACTCACTAACTCCACATTTCATTCATAACACAAATAAGTATTGCAAGACAAAGGCAAAAATATGATGTGTTCAATGCCAGAGCACATTTAAATTTCTAACATAAGGAAAAAGTAGGACGTCGTTAAAGGAAGTTCCAACCAATATTTCTGCTTGAATGTTTACACATAGTTAGAGATGTTGATCTTCTGTTGTGCTGCATAGAAGGTATTGCCAGGAAGACCCAGGTTCTAAGCCAGGCGGTAAATATATCTCCCGTTTAAAACACATTGAGGAGGTTTTCATTATATTTTTCATACACTTTTCAAATTGATAGGAAGTTCTTGCTTAGATGGAAGATGTATATTAAGACTCGGTTTTAGAAATAAAATTAGATAAGACCATGCTGTTCCTAGGTTCGATGCCAGAGTACATTACAATTTCTCACATAAGGAATATATGTGAAAAGTAGGACGTCGTTTGAGGCAGTTGCAGCCAATATTTCTACTTGAATTTTATCACATAGTTAGAGATAGTGATTTTCTGTTGTGCTGCATAGTAAGTTCACCAGGAAGATCCGAGTTCGATGCCAGACGATTAAATTGCAGCGAATTTTAAGAATATTTTCAATCCTTATTTTTTTCTTTTGAGGACTGTCCCGATATGATGCCAACATGAAAATTGTGTTGTCGATCTGCTTGCAGTGTGCAAGCTACATTTTACTCGCTATATATAGACGCTTCTCCAGATTCTTATGTATAGATAGGATACTAATTCACAGGCCAAACCAAGAGCATCTTTGACTTGAAAATTTTACAACGTATTAGCCATAACGTGTAACCACCAGAAAAAGTGCGATTTTGAACCTCAGTGTCATGGGTTCGATTCCAGTAGGCCCCAAAGTCACGATTTTCTCCATAAAGATACATTGCAGGGATTTTAGAAAAATTTTTTGAGGCACTTCCCGGCAAAGTAGGGAGTTGAAATTCGAGGCATCACTGGACCCCTTGCGTATCCGACGAGAAATATTAAGACATCATCGAAGATTATCCTTGGTTCGGTACTAAGTCAGAGCAAATATTCTCCCGTTTAATTTACATTGTGATTTTTAAGATTTTTTAAAATCACTTCCCGATAAGATGGAAACTTGAAACTCGGCATGTAGATAGAGATCATGAATATCTTTTATGTACGTTGTTGAATGTTCCGCTGATTGTCCTTTGTTCGATTCTAGAGCGCCATTTACATTCCTCAATGCATTTCTTATGGAGATAACGGAAACAAATTTTAGGTACTTCCCGGCATGATATCGACTTCAAACTTTGCATTAAATATGATCAAGTCCTAACGAGTCATACTGTGCATTCACAGCTGCAAATATGTCCTGGGTTCGACACCAGGCGTTTCTACTATTTGAAACGTTTGGTGGGAATTTCAAATTACCTATGATACAGTTTCCAGAATATTTTTAGCTACATCCCTGTAGAATAAGGAATTCAAAATCACAGAGGTCACGGAAAATTCGCTGTTATTTATTTATATTTATAAAGCTGTCACCAAATGTGCGTTAGTTTGACGCCAGGTAAGTGAAAATTTCTCCTATTTAAAATAAATTGCTGCGATTTTTAAAAATATTTTCTATCCGTTTTTTGTGGTCCTTCTTGGTATGGAATCGACTTGATTTTGTTTCATCAATATGCTTGCATAATGCAAGCTACCTTTTACTTGTATTAAATAAGTTAAGAAAAAAGTACGTAGTTTTATAAGAGACCTTCTGTGTCCTAATGCATAAGGCATCGTTCTCCTAAATCGGGGATTGGGGGTTCGAGTCGAGTTCGAGAATTTGTAAGCGGGTTGTCTGGATTTTAAAAATTTTATCGCTAAACTGTGAGCTCAGCAGTGCATTTTTTAAAATGTGAGCCATTTGAGTGCATTGAAATTGAATTTTTTGTAGCAAAAAAATAAATTGAGAAAAAAGTTAGGAGTTAATGATTGGACCGCCCGCTCAAACGTAACTGTCGTTATTCCCTGAATCCGCAGCTCTTCCTTCCGATACCGGAAAGGAATATCAGTCAGCAAATTAACATTCGCCCTGTCAATATGCAAACTATCTGCCTTCCTGACACAGGGCATTGTGGCCTCGAACCCTTGCACTGAGTCTTGCCTACTTTCTGAAACAGGAGTAGTGGGCAAGTCCAATTGGTGTAATTGTTTATGATGCACACCAACTTCTTTTACGATCTCCGAAGTCGCACTCCTTTCACCTCCATCCACCTGCTTCTTACAGGCCTGACCCTGCTCCTCCACGCGAGACCCGAGAGTACTGTCTTTCTTTTTCAAATTGCCCCTATTTCTTCGCCTTTCGATTAACTTATCGAACTCGGCAATTATGTTGGCTTTCATTTGCTCCAATTCGATGTCTTCCTCTATTGTCTCATAAGAGGAATCCCATTTAAAATCACTCTCCGCATCCATTTTAGTCTCTATTCAAAACACTTAATTTAAAAATTGCCCCCCTACCACCTAATATTACAAAAATTAAGAGAAATCATGTTTTATTTCTTCGAGCCCTTAACTTTGGGTCGCCAAGTTGTAACGAGACTAAATTTTACTGAAATAAGAAAAAAATAACTGATGATGACGCTTTGCCTTGAAACCTGGGTCGTTCCTTTTTTCATTATGGTATTTTATGAAGCTTAAATCAACATACGTTCTGTATTATCATTTGTTTGCTGGGTTTGCAAAGAATGGCATAAGTAAGGCGTCGGCCGTACTATAGATTGGTATAGACATAACATCCATACGTTACCGAGTGGAAAAGGCTAATTTAGGTATGCGATAATAATTTTGAAGATGCACTGGAAGAGAAAAACATGCCAGATGGAAATATTGCATGTACCTACCATAAACTTGGACTCGATAATAAAATAAAAGTAACAACTTTACAATGAAAGTATAGATTTAATTATCATAAAGTTAGAGTTATAGTTATTTAGTAGTGATCTAATCACTTCAGCACAGTTTGGGATCCTCCTGAAGTTGGGTTAATCTCACAATCAGATATAGATGTTCCATTAAACCAGATTGTTTATTCAGTGGAAATTACAAGTTAATAATATCTATATAATAGCATTGCGGCTATGATAATATCCTTCAGAGAGAATTCGCTCTAGGTGAATATACCAGATTATCGACGGAAGCTCTTCGAAAAACTCATCGTTACGGAATGTTTGGTTAAGGTAATATAATATCCCTTATCCTCTTAATGTGCTTCAAAAGGTTAAGGAGGTGCAAAGCAGAAAAAAAACTTCTTGAAAATGGTGAGAAAGGAGTTGCAGAAATTGAAGTGGAAGTGAAATTATTAAAAGAACTATACCACTGACATATTTCATTATGTCTTGTATATTATTATGGTATTTTGCTTCTACTATTCTGAGTTTTGTGTCCTCCATTAAAATTCCATTTGCATTTTTTTTCAGTATTTAAGGAAGCATTTTAATTTCTATCTCCATGGATGGATTTATTCCGTGAATGTCAATTTCATTTTCATATGACCAGTTTTGTATATTTTTCCATCATGAGATATAACTTGAAGTTTATATACTCGTTACTTCCATTTTTCACTTTTTGTACTACTCAAGATTTGTTTTTGTTTTTCTAATATACACGTTTGATAGTGAGTTCGATCAAAATGCACCTTGTAAAAACTAAATAAGATCCTGGAAATTTTCCTGTAAAACCTGGAAATCTCAGGAAAAAAAATATTGGTATTTGCCGGACACCCTGAACAGACTAATTGTTATAATGAGTAGCATTAAAACCTTATAAGGAAGCATCACTGTTATATAGAATAACAACAATCAGTTGTATTTTATACTAGGATATGCTGATATCCTTATTAGACCTGTGAGAATAAATGCATTTTTTGATCATTCCTGTTAACAGACTTGAATGATAATGATGCTGATGAGCAAAATGATGGAGATTATGAAAATATCTACATCTACATCTACATTAATACCCTACAAGCCGCCTTTCGGCGTGTGGCAGGGGGTGTAAACACCAGTTGAATCTAAATTATTTCCTTATTCGATTATTGTCACGTATTGTTCGCGGAAAGAATGAATCTCTGAAACGATTCGTCCTAGCATCTATTTCTCTTAACTTACGGTCATTATCGGATCGACCGACGTAGCAGGGGGGTTGCATGATACCGATTGTATCTTTGGAAAATGTAGTTTCCCTGAATTTATTAAGCAATCGCAGCCTAGCTTCCAATCTCCTTTCTTTCAAGGATTCCCAACCTACGTCTGAGAGCATTTTTGTAACGCTTGCTTTTTTATCGTAGCATTTCTTAACAAAACGAACCGCTTTACGCTGCACTTTCTCGAGTTCGCGAGTACACGTTTCATCCGCCGGATCCCATATACTTGCCGCATATTCCAGAAGGGGTCTGACCAAGGTAAAATAACATCGCTCTCTCACCTTTTCGTCGCATTTACCTACAATACGCTTTACAAAGCCAAGCCTTTTACTTGCTTTTCCGCAGATTTTTCGAATATGCGTGCTCCAATTTAAGTTATTAGTAATGTTGATCCCGAGATATTTAACTGAATCTACTACTTTGATACTAATTCCATTAATTTTGTATGGGTGATTTGGACGCATTTTTTTCTTTTCGAAGAAATTAACTACGGAGCATTTACTTACGTTAATATCTAATTCCCATTTTTCGCACCACCTTTGGATGAGGACTAAATCGTTTGAGAGAGATGTCCGGTCTTCCTCGTTTGTTATTTCCCTATATATAACCGAGTCATCCGCAAATATCCTCACATTACTAACTATCTCGTCACTCAAGTCATTGATATAAATAAGGAAAAGAAGAGGTCCAATTACACTGCCTTGAGGTACGCCAGAGGTAACCTTGACTCTATTTGAGCTAACGCCATCCAGTACAACTCGTTGTTCCCTCTCGTAGAGAAAATCCTTAACCCAGTCGACCACTTCCTTGTTAATGCCCGCTAGTTTTAGTTTGTAAATTAGTTTGTAGTGGGGGACTCTATCGAATGCTTTTTTGAAATCTAGGAAAATAGCGTCCACTTGCTTTTTACTTTCGGCGGACTTTAAGATATCGTGTACAAATAGAGCAAGTGATGGAGAAAAATATGGTGGATGAAGTTGCATTCATTTGCTTCAGTGATCAAGTACTCTGCACTCACTAATTCAACTGCTATAATACTTCCTCGTCACATACATTGCTCATCCCATACTTTAAATTTTTTTACAACAAATTTGTAAGTGATGTAAGCAAGTTTTTAGCTCAAACAGCCACTGTCTCTAGAGTTCACCACACTGCAACGGCCAAATGCAATGCTTTGTGGAATGCATCAGGGAGGCCAAAGTCGGCGGAGGACATTTTTTTCAATATTGGGCCACCATTTAACATACCCATGTGTTACACGCTGGAATTCCTTGTATGATTCCATTTCAAAAATTTTGAATTTTGAAGATTAGCTGGAAGATATTTGCTCCAAATTAAACTTAAAAAAATATAAAGATATTGAAATTGAAATTGAGTACCTCAAGGAATACGTAGAAGTATTTAAACCACTGGCGATAACACTAGATCACCTACAAGGAAGCAACTGCTTCTATGGTCAGTTGCTACCTACTCTCTTCAGACTGAAATAAAGATTTGAAGAATTGGAGACTAGAAATTTTCGTTACTGTGGGCCACTTCTACAATCAATTAAAGAAAGTCTTTGCAAAAGATTCCAAAAGCACTTCCTTCTCGTATCTGAAGTTAGTGAGGCCATTCTTGCAAGATGTATGCATCCTTTTTACTTTCTCCATATACGAAGTATAGAGAAAGTATTGTTTTCATGAAAAAATTCGACTTCGAGATTTTAACGGAAATACATGTTTTGGGGTCCCTAGAACACGTTTTGACCATTTTCGGAATGATGTCTGTGTGTATGTGTGTGTGTGTGTGTGTGTGTGTGTGTGATAGTGGACGCTCTAACGTAAAAACTATTGGTCGTATCAACACCAAACTTCATATATAGTAGTGGTGTGTGTGCTGTCAGAGTTGATTAGTTTTTGGAGTAAATCGGTCAACCGGAAGTGGAGATTTATTCATTAATGCTCATTTCCGGTTTTCAAAATATCTCCATAAATATGATATATACGTATATTGTATTACTTATAAAAGTTTTAGATAATGTTATTTACTATAACTGTTGTATTTAACATATTTTTTTATCACCGGTTGATTAGGAGTTATTCGTGAAACACTGATAAACCGGAAGAAGATGATTATGTACTTTGTGGGCGCTCTAACATGAAAACTATTTGGCGGATCAACGCCAAATTTCATATGTAGTACTTTTATTACAGTGTTTAGAGTTGATTAGTTTTTGGAGTAAATCGGTTAACCGGAAGTTGAGCTTCATTCTTCAAAGCTCATTTCCGGTTTTCAAAATATCTCCATAAATATGATATTTAGGTATATACTATAATTTATAAATGTTTTAGGAAATAAGATTTGCTATAACTTTTGTATGAAACATATTTTCGTATCACTGATTGTTTAGGAGTTATTCCTGAAATACTGATAAACCGGAAGTTGCTGATTATGTACTTTGTGGGCGCTCTGGGCTATATGGGCGAAAATCCAGTTTCATCGTTTTTCATCCAGCATGTCCCGAACAACATTATTTATAATGTTTAGAGTTCGAAATTACTGTCGTAGATAAGTATTTACATCTTATATATGGAGAAAGTCATGTGCTGGCCACATCAGATTTTTTTAAAATGAGGTGGCTGTCAGCTGATTTTGGGGATCAGCAGAGGAAGAAGATCCAAGATCTCATAGTTAATTCAGCTAGAGGAATGAATCAAACACCCCAAAAGTGTGATGATGACTCATCCACTGATGATGAACAGTTTTCTTTCGAGGAAAGCAGCATAAAAATGGTAGAAAGCAACAACTGTGATTTAGAAATATTGAAGTTTTTAAATGATAAATCCAAGTCCCTGAGTATTTTGAACAAATAACCTTTGGTAAGGCAAATTTTCTTAAAATAAAATACAAGCATTACATCAAGTGGCCCAGTAGAACGACTATTTTCTTTTGCAGGTTTAATAAATAGCCCCCAAAGGCGGAACTTAAGTGATGCTTCATTTGAAAAGCTGGTGTTTTTAAAAGGAAATGGTGGGATGTTGACAAATAACTATATATAGTTGGATTTCCTGTAACCTCTATGGAATAAATGTGTTGATATACATTGTGTATGTAATTTTTCTAGCTCATTTTTTTTGAAGGATTTTGTATTTTTAAATGTATTTAATATTACTATTTTGTGTTTTCAGAAATTTTTGAAGAGTATTTTGTATCTAAAATACATTTGAGGTAAGTATTTTGTATTTTGTATTTAAAATACAATTTTCATGTATTTTGCCAACCCTGAATGTAGGTATATACAATTACATTAAAAAGTTATAGATAATGAGCATTACTACGACTTTTGTATGAAACATTTTTTCGTAACACTGATTGTTTATGAGTTATTCTTGGATAATGGTTAACCGGAAGTTGTTGTTTATCCAGAAGTGGAAGTTTTTCATACATATCTCTGTCAGAATGCAATATAGGTATGTACAATAACATACAAAAGTTATAGATAATGTATTTTAGTACAACTTTTGTATGAAAATTTTTCTGTAACACTCATTGTTTTGGAGTTATTTATTTATTACCGGCATAGACTTCTATTTTCAATAAATACGGAGAAAGTCATGTGTTGACCACATCAGATTTTTTCCTTATTTGTTTGACTTTTCCCTCTCCACAATTACTGTTCTAGTGCTTTTGTAATGAGATTTTTTAATTTCATTCCACTCTTCTTTAACATGCTGTTTCCTCTCTATGGTTTGAAATTTTTTCTCTAATTTACGATAAAACTCGTCGTAAAATGAAGGAAATCGAGCCCAAAGCAGATAGGGCTAGTGTGAGCGCCAAAATCAATTCACTCTGTACTTCCTACAGAAGAGAACTGAAGAAAATGAAGGAGACCCAAAAATCTGGCAATTAAATTTACTCTGGCTAAATTCACTAGTCTTCGGCAACCAATTCTTCACCCATACTCTTGGCTTCTTTTTTCGTTTTCGTTTTTTGTTTCCGAACAACAACAAATAGGCATTTTGTTTCCAACAACAATCGCGGCAGAAAATCCATCTGTATTCATCTTCATCAGAGCACCGCACAAAATGAGGTTTGTTCAACAGGTTGTAAGGCATATGTGCTCACGTTGGTGAAAACAGGGAGTTGCACAACACAGTTGTTGCGCATATGGTTTGATCGTGTGTATTTGATTAGTCCAGTCTATTACCTCTTTATCAATAGCCCTAAGAATTTTCAGTCCAGTACCTGTTTATTAATATAAGAATTTTGTCGAGTCAGATTGAGAGATGTTGATTAAGGCATTAAAATCTAGCTGACCTAAGTGTGGTTTGTGAAATATTCATCAGTGACGTTAACATCAATTAATAACCATTAGTAATGCCGCCACAGGGCGGCCATGCAACTTAAGGCCTTGAATGCCTTATCTTGAAAATTAATTAATTTAGGGCACTTAATTTCCAATCCGTTTCATTAAAAACTAACCTAGAGTTGCTGAGAGCGAAAAATCGCATTTCAAAAATGACCAGTTACATGGTAAAACCTATACATAGTAAGCTTCATTGAGGAATGTGATAAATCATAAAACTATCATAAAACCAATTCAGACGCAATTTAATTATCCAGCTTAAATCTTATGAAAAGTAAAAATATGAACCGCTTCCACAAGACATTCACGGAAACTTTTCACCAGAGGCATCGCCGCAAAGGCGGAACTACTCAAAATTGCCGCAAAGGCTTGCTATCTGCTTATCTTAATAGGACAGAATGAATACAGTTTCTGTGGTTGAGTCATGCGTAATTTCCCGGAAAACATTTACTCGCCTGCTCGTCGAAGTGGCTAAAATTCGGGTATGAAAGATAATTCAGTTTAGCGTACTTTCCAAATTCATTTATGTCCAAGGGAACTAGACTTAGGGGACAAATGAGAGATGTCAAGTATTTAAAAAAATTAAATTCAGGGTGGGGACAGTTGAGTCCCGACAAATTCCCAAATCCCTCCCTTTCAGACTGTTGCTTGACGCATTCTTATAATAATTTCCGTGTATAGATTCTTGCAAATAATTTCCTACTTGGGTTTTCTGTATATATTCATCTATTTTATTACTTTCTCCCTATACGTAGTATAGAGAAAGTATTGTATTCGCAAAAAAATTCGACCTCCAGATTTCGACGAAAATAGATGTTTTGGGGCATAGAGCACGTTTTCGCTATTTTCCCGAACATGTCTGTCTGTGTGTCTGTCTGTCTGTGCTAAAAAAGTTTGTGGGCGCTCTATCTTAAAAAGTTATTATCCGATCATCTTCAAAATACATATTTAGTATTTTCCTAACAATGCCAAGAGTTGATTAGTTTTTGGTGAATATCTCTGAACCGGAAGTTGCGGTTTATCCGGAACAAAATTTCGTTTTTTAAATATCTCTGTAATAATGCAATATAGGTATACACAATTATTAACAAAAAGTTGTAGATAATGTACTTAACTACAACTTTTATATTAAACATTTTTTCGTAACACTGATTTTTTAGGAGTTATTCTTGAATAATGGTTAACCGGAAGTTGTTGTTTATTCAGAAGTGGAAGTTTTTCATACATATCTCTGTCAAAATGCAATTTAGGTACATACAATTATGTACAAAAGTTATAGATAATGTACTTTACTACAACTTTTGACTGTAACATTTTTTCGTAATACGGATTGTTTAGGAGTTATTCTTGAATAATGGTTAACCGGAAGTTGTTGTTAATTCAGAAATGGAAGTTTTTCATACATATCTAGTTCAGAATGCAATGTAGGTATATACAATTATGTACCAAAGTTATAGATAATTTTTTTTACTACAAATGTTGTAGGAAACATTTTCCTGTAACACTCATTATTTTGGAGTTATTTATATATTACCGGCATAGGCTTCTGTTTTCAATAAGTACGGAGAAAGTCATGTTGGCCACATCAGATTTTTTTTGTTTATTTTCGTACAATCATGTGTATTTATTTTAAATATTTTATAAATGTTTGTTGCTTGCATTCACTGTGAAATGGTGTCAAAACTGTATGTGAATCTTTGAATAATGTAATGCGTCCTTCCCAAGTAAGAGATGGGGTAAAGTGAAATTTTACCAGAGAAGGTTAGGTAAGTAAGGGGTTTGGTCTGTTTGGGTCCACTCCTTTTCCTTTTGGTCATGCTTTTATTGAATCGAATGTGAAAATGTCAATTTGCTAGCAATAGCAAACCTACATTTCGACCCCGAGTTCATTAAGGACTTAAATCTCCTTGACGCAGTTGTCCTAAAGCCTGAAATTCATACCCGGCGGATGATTAACTTAAAAAATCGTATTTGGAAATACGACGTGGGAATTATAACGTAGACATAGAAAGGGTTTCAATTAATCGGATACTACGGTCCAAGGTGATTGCTCCCAAGATAAATATCATCCCTTAGTGAGTGATTATAAATCAATCAAATATCGTACTAAGGAGTTTCTGGTAGCGACCGGTACACGGTGTCTAAATATTCGTGATTTCAGGCATTAATAGGGTACGAATGTTGCCGATGTAGCGACATTTTTCAAAATAACCTCCGTTGTACTTGTTCATTCATAAAAATACAATCTCAGAATTAAATGGAAGTATCTAAGGAAATAGAGTATCCTACATCCCAAATCGATTGAAAGTGGTTGTTGATGATGTACATCCCAAGTCAGCGAATTCTCCCAATTGCATACTGAATGGTGCTATTAAAGTAATGAAGAAATAAAACTTGTAAAAACATAAACTTGTAAAAACATAAACTTGTATAAAAATAAATAAAAATATATAAATTAAAACTAATTAAATTCCCTATTCTAGTTGTGAAATGACTACGAGATTTGGGAAATGGTTCAAGAACATCTAAGAAGGTTATTCCATTCATATGCTGTCCTGTTTAAGAAGGAGAACTTGCAAACGTCCGTGTTCAGTTTCAGCAAAGAAAATTTGCGTTTATGGTCCCTCCTTGATATATAATCAGGCTCATGTAACCTACTCATTAGCTTCCTAAGTGACGGTTTTCTGGTCAGAATTTTATAAGAATTACTTACGTAGTAAGTCTTACGCAGTTTCTTCCGGTTCCACGATGATTGACCGCGTGACAACTGAGCGCTATTACATAGCCTCTCGTTTTCAGGAAGCATTGATTGAAGAATATTACACAAAATAATATAAAATGTAGAAATTTTCTGATCATTTTAACGAATACTGATTAAACTAGATTAGATACTTAAATCATTAAATGTTTTTTACTACACATTCTTATAGATAACAGTTTTGAACAGGAATCTCATCTTATTACAAGCATCATTTATGAGATACTGATAAATGAGCAGTTTAATCGTTTAATAATTTATATATTATATATTTATAAATACAATATATATATTTGTATATGTATGCATAGTTATATATAATCCTCCTCCTACAAACCCAACCCAACCAGGTAGGACGAAGGCTCCAAATTTTAAATCAAAGTTTCGTTCCTTTAATGCTTCCTGAAAACATGATCAGTAGGGCTCAGTTGTGAGTTGTCGCGAGCGTTCAGTTGTCGTAGCCCTCAGTTGTTACTCGGTCAGTTTTCAGGTCATGGTTTCTTCCATCCTAACTATTTAATCATTCTTTTAACGCTTCTTCTTTTATCGTACCTTCCGAAACAAAACAAACCTATTCCTCATTCTTCAAACTATCTTTGGTATCAAACTCTATGAAGAATCGTAATCCCCCGGAGATAATGACTGCAGACGGGGTGTTGTCGGAATGTCAGAGCGATGACTGGTGACTCAGAATCAGAGTAACCGGATGAGAGATCAAATGACCGACGATGCGTTCCGCAATGACTTTTGTATCCATTATTCCTATCCATTCGTTTCAAGCATTCGAGCACTCGAAAATGGCTTTACGAAAAGATTTTTTGGGATCAAGCGGACTATTTTCGAAGAATTTGTCATTCGAAGAATTGATCGTTCGAATAATACGAATTTGAACAAGTTCGAAGTAAATAGTTCGAAGAAATTATTTTCGAAGAAATTATTTTCGAAGAATTTGCTTTAAATTGTTTTATCCACTGAAAGGCTACTTGGGGCGAGACTTGCAGTTTATCAGTTCTGTTCGCCCGTAAGACAATGCTGACTGAAAATTTGGAACGCACTTTAGAAACATATTCATATGACTCCGACTATTGCGCTTTATTGCAATAGTGGTAACTGGTATAACAGTCTCTCAATCTCAAGGATTGGAATAGGCGTGGAAAAAAGCAAGTATTCGATTCTCTTCCACGACCCAAATAGCTGCATCATATGGGGATAAAACATCTACAGTAGGGTGAGAAGTCCAAGAGTGAGCGTGGGACGCATCCACTGCAATTAGACGCCATATCCTTGAGGATGCTGAATCACTCATGAAAATCACCCCGATTCATACCAGTGAATACGAAGAGAGCTGTGGACTTCGAGGGGCTCACGGATTCAAGCCATTCTCGGACTTATCATGAACGTAAGCAGGATTGCAATCTATGGAAGATAATACGTGAATACATCTTCTCCCGATACTAAATATATGAGGGTGCCATTCCTTTAAAGCGAAATACTAGGAATATCTTTTATAGAACTCATAGTGATAACAACTTTAGTGCTGACGACTGGTACGAATGCGATATAATTTTAATTGCCTCGTACACACGCTCTGAAAATTTTGTATATTTATCCGATATTATTTTATACGATAAATTTCAGAAAAGTAAATTGGTTAAGGCTTTTAGATTGTCAGATTATTATTCAGTATTTGTTGTCTTATTTTATATTTGTCAATATGTCGTCTGAATATATCATGCCTAAGGCAAGTATTTGCTCTTAAGTGGCTTTTCACTAAGAATAAATAAGTCATTACTAGAAATGTTGATTAAATCGCTGGTGAGAAAGATTACAAGAATTTGGCGAAAAAAAATTTGCATTCTCGGTACCATGAGGATTAAGTTCAAAAGTGGTCACGGAATCCAAGGTCATGATTTGCAATCAATATCAGCGATCAAGTAAATAATGTTCGTATTTTATGCAAGGTAAATTTATTGCTTGTATTTATATCTAGCTTAGAGGAAATGATGCGCGGATATTTTTCGGTAAAGATTTACTTTAAGGAATGTTTCCAAGTCACGAGAGATATTGGAGCATTTCGTTAGTTTCTGGTAAATAATGCTTCTGAAATGTATTCAGGCTTTCGAGCATAACCTACACAAGCGTTAACTGTATTAGAATTCAGTATTCCACTTCCTTTAAATGGGTTGATATCCCCAATTTTGCAACACTGTCAAGGGGGAAAATTTTTTAAAGCATACTTCGTGAGAATGAGGCACTTCAGACGGGGATCGAAAAATATGGCTTTGAGTAGGAATTTTAGCAAGGCAATGATACTTAATATTGGAACTTCTCATTACGAATATTATGGTAAGGTTTCAATATTACTGGTGGCTAAGGATTCAAGGGTTTCCATCAGATTCAGAAAACGGACTTCGACTAGTAATGAGAGAAAATCGATATGCGCGAAAAGAAGCAGCGAAAGCATTTTCTGGAAAAGACAGGTTCTATGGCACGTGTTAAGACACGTTGCAGGAGATAAAACTGAGGGAAGAACAGAACTATCTCAACGCGAAACGCGTCCGATAGTGGCAAGTCTCCCAAAATCTTTATGAGCAAGGTCTTTTGCTTTGGGATGATGAAATTCTGAGAAGTGTGACCGCAAGCGGCATAGCAATCGGTGTAAAGAAAGAAAATTTGGAACACGGCTGTTAATGAATTAGAGTCTTACTTCCAGCGGGAATTAAGACTCGGAGCGCCGGCAAAGTCGGCTTTTGGAGATTTCAAACCTCTAATTACAATCGGTGTCACATTCATTATTGTTTTATAGCTTGTGACAATAAAGACATAATCTTACTTTGTTTTAATTAGTTAAGCCTAGCTAAAGACCTGGGTATCTTCACGCATTATAGATTTTATGAAATATATACAGTAATATTTTAAACAAATGAGTAATTTTAAACTAGGTTCGACGTATGATTTTAAGATCAGAAAAAAACTTACTAACTAGCTAATATTAGTTTGGTTTAAGTATTCTGTTGTTATATTTAGTTTTCAACTTTTGTATATAGCTTCTTATATATGTTTTTGAACTTCTGTAATTTTTGTTGAGCAATACGAGAATTCATTTTTAACGTACATGATATTTCTCAGTCTTATTTTTCTTTATTTCTAGGGTCAGAGCACCACAGCTTTCTAATTAGTGGATTTTTTTCCACGTGCCGATTGTGTGTGCCTAGAGTTGGTGGTATTACATGGCAATCAGAAGCAAGGTGATAGAAAATAATTTATTTATGCTAACACCTCAAAAAATAACAAATAACACAACCCGGGCATGGTGATCATCCATCCATCCACCGGAACGTTTTTTTTAAGTATCGGATTTTTATGAAATTTATTTGATTATTTTCCTTTTCGGCTGCTGCACTGAGTTTATGGTGTATTTCAATTTTTTGCAAGTGTACTACAAGTGTACTACAGTGTACTCCCGTTCATCCGAAATGATTGGGACGGCGGCCGGTTCGGATAAACCGAAGTCCCGCGTGAAACACCCCGAATTGCGTCAATACCGTGAAATATGATCGTAAAACGTGCGTACGTAGAATACTATTGATATGGTTGTGAATAAGCCTGCACGTTTTCGACTGACAAATGTTTGTTGATGCCTTAAAAAAGCGCCAAAGTATGATTGAAAACTCAAAGTTTTTAAATGCTGAATAACAAAGCTCGTTTATTTTGCATTCTTACAGAAAAAATCCGCCTTATTTGGCAGCGGGAAAAATCAGGAGTTAGAGTATGTACATATATGAAGAGGTGTCACGAGCAAATAAGTAATGGGTTGCGATGATATTCGATGGGTGGGGGTGGGGTAGGTGCATTCAGAAAAGTTTGTTCGGATAAAGCGAATTTTGGATAAACGGGAGTTTACTGTAATTTGTTCGTGCGTGTCGCTTCACGTATTAACACTAGAAGGACGGCGGTGGTCATTTATCCTTTTTTCAGCGTGTTACTTCAAAATTTTTAAAATCAAATATTTTTCATTTTCTTTTAAACTCTTTGACTTTCTGTAATACCATCCCAAATTTAATATGAACAATTCAAATTTTGCTAACACTAATGCGGTAATTTATGCATCAAGGTATACCTAGAAGGACGGCTGGTTGTAATTTGACCACTATCTATTTTCAAACCAAATATTTACCCTTTTCTACGATTTTTAAAATATTTTCCTGCAGATATTTATACTTGGATGATTTATTAAATTAATAACCAATACAAACTATATTTCATAGGAACTTGATTAGAGCGTGATCTTGACATTGAAAATAATGAACTCTTCACTGTTTCTAGAAATTTGTTAGTAAACTATCGATCGATGGAAAACAGTAATTTAATGTAGCTCGAAGTATGGGTAGTTCCTGCTACCATACTTTGATGAATGGAATATTTTCATTTTTCATGTGGTACAGGATAGATAAAAATATATCTTTAATTTTTTTGTCCCAGTCTTGAGCATGGCTGTGATGAAATGAAAGCTACAGAGGTATGAGTGAATAATTGCACTGATTTTGGTCCCTCCTTATGGAATGCCAAGAAAAGTGTTACTACATACTACATAGAGTCATTGTGCTTCACCTGCGAGGACATGTTCCGCTTATAGCATTCTGACTCAGTGAGGAAAGCAATGGCAAACTACTTCACTCCTCATCCTGCCTAGTGAACCTCATTCCTCTCTGCACGCTCTTAGTAGCTTATGCCTGAGGGGGTGAGGTACTAACCGGCCTTCGGGCTGAATACTTTACAGACATATAAGTATGGGTAAATATATATATATATGCCTAAAATAAACAAACTCCTTCAAAATGCAAAGAAGCAATGAAATAGGTATTGAGAAGCGAAGTGGTCAAATTATCACTTCGACCTTCTAGTGTTATAGCTGAAATCTCCCTTGAAAAACTTAGTTGCTCTACGTAAGCCGTAAGAATTACGTAAACGAGCACATAATTCCCCGTATTTGCTGTGTTGTCACGAGCGGCAAGTGACGAGTTTCGATAACTTATCAGATAATGCCACCGCTCCCAACAGATACCTAGAAAGATGAGTAATCATTTGAGGTTAGCGTGACGCATGTTAAACATGGTGCGAACTATTTCAAATACCTCGTGCCTACGAAGACTCCGTGCATATCGCGAGTTATTGAAAACAAACACCTCGAGCGAAAAGTCCCTCAGAAGGAATGCGGTTGCGGACTGTTTCGGTCCCATTACCACCATTACTTCGCGGAGACCACTCAAGCCGACAAGAACGACATACTTAGCTAGACTATCATAACGGATTATTGCCTAATTGAGACAACTATCCTAATGGAAATGAAGTACAACGATGATCCAAAGGAGGCCGACGGGCTTAGATACGGTCAAGCCTGTCTTTTCTCAAATTCAACGGAGCAGTGAAAATATTTCAACGCTTAAGTCATGATTAAGATAATGATCGTCGTTTTGAGAGGTTCTGCAATTACTGAATTGTTTGCATAAATTAAATTGGGCTGTTAATTTCGTTCATAGGCCCAATAAGGGGGGCAAATACGCGTATTACTTCAGAAGGCAAATAATCTGAAGAGACACTTAACTGGTTACACAACTTCCGCGAACTCGACCCTCACGAATTCAGAAATTCGCTCAGAAGTGAAAATTGGGATGTAAAGCATATGAAGTTATCTGCTTTAAATATCACGGCTGGAACATTGTGAAGTATATAATATAAGAAATGCTTAATCCAAAATGTTTAATTGCAATTAAGTCTATCTGTAAAGTATTCACCCCGAATGCATGTTGCTGACTCATTTCCTCTGACATAAGTTTTCCTTGCTTTCCTCACTGAGCCAGAATACTATAAGCGAAACATGTCCTCACAAGCAAAGCACAATGACTCTACGAGTAACACTTTTCTTATCAGTCCATAAAGAGAGACCTTGATCAGTGCAATTATTCACTTACACCTCAGTAGCTTTCATTTCATCACAGCCATGTTCAAGACTGCGACAAAAGTAAATGAGAGATACATTTCTCTATATCCTGCACCAGATGAAAAATGAATACATTCCCTTCAGGGGAATACCATATCAGGATATGGTATCAAGCACTGCGATTAAGTAATCATATTTGAAAATTGCCTTCGATTCGTTCTCGATAAATTCCGTGCGAATGAAAATCTGTTGTTAATGTAAGCGTGCCTTTATCGTATAATATAGATTATAACTTATTTTGAAAAGAATTAAACGAACTAATGACAAAAACTAATAATAAGTTATCTAAGTGTCGACTACAATTGTCACGCGACGGTAGGACAAAATAACGTGCAAATCTTTTCCGTGAGCTGTGAATGATAAAGTGATAATGGATTAATCATTCCGCTGTGGATGGAAAAACAGTTTTTCGAATTTTTCCGAAACACGGTCGAATTGAAGCAACCGACTGAAAAGGAAAACCTCGGTGCCTTTCGTCATTTCCGAATTTTAGTAGTTTGTGTCAGCCTCTTCATTTTGTTTCCTTGGTCCTTTTGCCAACAGATCTCATTTGCATGAATTAATTTCCCAATATCTAAGTCAAAAAAGAGCAGAAGGATGTAAACAGACATCTCCCTTAAATAACTCCTGCCAACCGAACAATTCCACTGCGCAAAACCGTAATCTTTTCGAACATAAAATTATATTAATTATTTATTTAACGCAAATATATATCCCCAATTACACACGCCACATTAAGGAGACATCAAAGCAATCAATAAAAGGATAAAATAAAAGCAAAACGATTCTAAAACTACACAATTAAAAATAAATAAAACACAAACATGAGAAAACACTCTAAATAAGAAAATGATCATGTAAACATTAAATGTGAAAAATATTATAGGCATTCCTCTTTAAAGAATACAATGATAAATGCTTTTTTTAAATAAACAGCTGGCTCCCACATCACTATTTTCTCCGATTTTAAATGCTTCTCTGAAAAGATAATCAGATTCATAGAATCATTTTTTTGTTATTTCAATCTCAAACGTCCTCGAAATAGAAGCAATCATTATTCCTACGTAAATATCACCGTAAAGGAATTGAATGAATTACCAGGAGATATTCTTAATCCCTTCCCAAGTACTGCAACGTTTCGACAAAGGTTAGAGGGACGGTTCTGATGCAAATATTTCTATGGTATGGTATATATTATATTGTATTTCTTATGTATGTGTTTCACTTTGCATGGATATTTCCTATAAATGTATTTCAACTGTAATGACCTTGCCACTAGCCTTGTGGCCAATCTGTGAGGTAGTAGTAGTTAAAAGTGCTTCGACAACTTAGGTAATTTCGCACATTGGCTTCCACTGGGAATTTCTGTAAGGATTTCTTATAATCATAATAATTATTATTGTATGTGTCCTGTTTGCTTTCGATCCATCCCGAAAAATGTAGAAAACGAGTGGGACCGGCTGATTTGGCAACATATCGTCGCATCTGAAAGCAAACTGCCCACGGAAAATATTCATTCTGTTTTTTTCCAAACGGATGAAGTCGGTTTAGGCGGAACGGGCCTCGCCCAACTCTTCAGCCCTGCGGTTTAGTCGCCGTGAGGGGGTTACGATAGGGAATTGACGAGAAACAGTTCCCTACAGCGGAAATGGTTCCCGCTTCGCAATCCCTCTGAAGATGGAAGTAGAATCAAATGAATAGGGGCGAATCGTAATAACTTGACAAAGGGGTAGGAACCAGTTTCGGTTAGTACCAAAACATCCATCTTAGAGTGCCAATAACCTTCATTCTCTCCGATAAACTGTTAGAATGCCATGCTAACTCGATAGATAAAATAGATGTATAAGCAATTTTATTATAGAAACAATATTTGTGCCAATAGAATTAGTGTGCGATGGCTGAACTTCGTGTAACACCGTAACAGAGGTGGTTAGGAAACAAAGCTTTGTAAGTTTTACAGGAGCCTTTTTTATTTTATGTATGAGATAAAAAATATTTGAAATTTTACGTGAAAATATAGAAAATAAAATGCACGGAAAAAGTTTCTCTCGCGGAATTTACCAAGTTTTGTTTCCTAACCATCTCCTATATTAGTCCTTCATTCTCTCCGACAAACTGTAAGAATGCCATGCTAGCGTGATAGATTAAATAGGAGTAAAATTATTGAGGAAGCATTTGTCTTACTAATAGAAGTACTAGTTGTATAGTTTGATCTCCTCGCCGTCCTCAGCTAATTGCTTGTTTTGCAATAGCATCAAGAGGAAGGTGGATTGGCCCAAATCGACCCGCCAAGTCCTATTAGATAAATAACGAGATGTATGTTATTATGAGGAGAGGATAGAGCTAATGACTGATGATCGACTAAGGGTGCTGTACACAACGAAACTGCTCACGTACCTCATTCGACAATGGAGAGATTGCCACACGGTGTACGTGCATGAATTCTTTTGGTATGCGGAACTAAACCCAGAACTGAACTGCGAAACAGGTTCGCCGCTTAGTTAATTCTCTGATAAGGATTCCAACAAACTCAAAAATCAGATAAAGGCGAGTAACGTTGGTGACGAGCCGTTTCCCTTCAGAGTGCTTCGCAGGGCGGACATATGGCACGCATGGTCAAACTGGCACACGAGAGATTTTTTTTTTTGGCACGCGGAATTCTCACAACAGAAACTTTATTATGAATACTTCACGTAACACTTTCAGACCTGAATTTTTTTCCACGAAGAAAAAGATTATTTTTGAATATACTTGTCTTTTTTTAGATATATTACTTATTCCACTAATAAACTTTGAAATTTATAATTTTGTAAACAGTTTATTAGATGTCCAATATTTTGGACACCTATTTTAAACTGTCACAAATTATGAAATTATGAATTAAAACTATGTTTGATATTAAATAACACATATAGAAGACTAAAAAAAATATTTTCAATGATATATATATATCATAATAAGAGTAAAAAAGGAAGCATAAATTACCCTACGAATTTCTTAAACAAAACTCATGACATTCCGTTATTCAATAAGCTATAAAATCTTACCATGGGACTCCTTTGATATAAAATTGGCACAATATTAAAACAAATGAAGCAATGCCATGAAAGCATGCAAAAATAAATATTAAATTAATATAAATAATATATAAATCACTGAAAATGGTGTCCAATTGAACACGGGTCTGAAAGAGAAAAAAAAATAAATCCTCGCTGTGAACAAATTTGGATTATATTCACTAGTAATGATAATAAACGATCATTTAAGCCGATTACAAGATCTTAATCTTATCGTTCACATTGTGATCATTATTTTAATTATATTTCATTAAAAGTTAAATTGGAAATTGTAAGTCTTTGACGTGTCCTATACGTTCGTATGTATGTCTTTGGATAAATAAAGTATCGTTATCATTATATCACAACCTTCCTGTATGGTTTCGCACCACCATGACACGTAAATCCTTTACATTCATAGAATATGGCACACTTGCCGCAAAAGGTTCGCCAACCCTGTTGTAGGGTAACGTATTGTAGAGGATGTTAAGAATAAGGTTTAACAAATACTTTTTTCCACAGATTTAAATCTGTGGAAAAAAGTATTTCTTAAACCTTATTCTTAACATCCTCTGTTATGGATTTCCACACGGTAAAGCCTGCCACAATCGATTTTATATATAACGTATTAAAGTCTATTATTAAGTCTTTCCCACTTGCTTTTCTTCGCTGAACTCGGGTAACGTCTCAAACATGGTTGAGTGAATCATATAGTTTTAGTCGATAATAATAACTTTGCCGGGGACGAATGAAGGAACACTGATTTTTTCAGTTGCATCTCATTTCCCAATTTTTAGTTTAAGCTTGAGATTACCCGCACTGACGCAAAAAAAATATAACTTGCAGTTGCAATGTTAATAGTAATTGCACCACCCAGGCTCCCGGATAGTCATGTGGACAGGGCGTTTGCCTTTGGCGGTCCCGGGTTCGAATCCCGGTGGGAGCCAATTTGAGAAATGACCTAAGCTGTCGAAGCACTTTTAACAATACTACTACTACTAGTAATTGCATCAGTGTTTCCGATACTGTGCATTTTTCTTTCAGTGATGCCCTCTGGTATTATCGTCTTACGCAGCCAAGCGATCTTGAGCATACTTGCTTTAAACACAATTAACAATGGAGGGAAAAAATCTAACGCATGAGTCAAAGCTAATCGGAAATAGATACGAGCTACCGAAGGTTAAAATTTTTTATGTTACATGAGTGTCAAGATAGGGCATTAATTGAGGAAAGATAAAAATTATTAATATTACTTCTATTAGTAGCATTATATGAGAATCGATTAATTAGCAATATATTAAATGTTACAATCAGTATTCACCGATTCATCATTGAACCAGAATAGGAAAGCAAGGGGAGGGAAATATATCAACCAAATATAGCGAGGATGGAGAGAGAAAATATCAATTATTTATACATAAACTCTATCTAGAATAATAATAAGTAAACATTCTTATAAAAAGGGAAAATGGTGAGAGCTAATTTGCTCAGAGTGAATTCAGACAAATGACTCACGGAGCAATTCGAAGGCCGAACTTGTAGGTAAAATCAAACGGTAACCTACATCCAGCATTGATCCAAATTATTATTTCCGTTTCAGAGCAAAGCTTTTGCTTGAAGCCATGCTCGTCATGCGATAAACGTTGCGTGCGGCACTGCAGACTATCAGGCGCCTCTACCGCCAGATGTAGAGGAATTCGTTTTCGCTCGATGGAAAAAAGGCCACTTAGCGGATTGCGGTAGGGCTTATGAAATAATTACTAAGCGGATTTTTCTGCTACAGTACGAAAATTTCAGACGTTCCATCTAAATTCGATTCTTCGGAATATTAGCTTCAGAGACAAAGATTTGGACCGGCTAATTTCAGTCCAAGAATTTCGTAAATGCTTTAAAAAGTACACTTAATGCTATTCTCAAAGATTATCGTACACACCTTGAAAAACTATTGCGAAACGAATCTAAGATAGAAATTAAGAATTAATTTTTACCATCAACTTCGCTCATTTTTCCTTCGACAGGTATTCGGGCTTAATTTTGAGGTCAGTTATTATTTAGAGGCAATAATTGGCATATTAGTGAATGTTTGAATTGTATAAGATAGTTTTTGCGGATCATCAAAGTCATGATTTTCAGCATTGGTTTGCGCACCTTTTAATGCATGGAAATCGCCGTCTATTTACTGCTACACTGCAAGAAGAAAACAGACCTCAGCACAGAATGGGTCCACGAATCTTCCCTTATCTTCAATTGCTCAGCATTAAGGGCATCTACGCTAATCAGCCTTTTGCCTTCACCTCCATTCATGATAAGCGCGTTTAGCCTCGAGTCCTTCGCGGCTCATGACCATAACCCATGGGTTCCCAGATATGGAAGGTTACATTGCCGTTCGGTGGCCAGAAAGGTCTGCGTGTTTCCACACGATATCTAATACCCATTAACGGGGTTTCTTTCGCGAAACGATGATTAATTTGTGGTATTTTGATATTTAAATGTAATGAAGTTACTTAGTTGATAACTAATTTCAAATGGTTGCTATAGATTTTCTTGAAATTAAGAGTATTTACATCATTATAAGCTTATGCTCAAAACTAATACAAACACCCAAAATAGTTCCAAACATCCATCTGGATTAATGTGATAGATTGAATGATGAATATCTATTGATCACCTTAAATGTTTTCACGACACCATAATTTTAGGCATTCACCGTCAGGCCCGTGCGCAGGATTTGCTCGTGGGAGGGGTTTTTAGCGCGAAAGTGTGACCCACCGACATGTTATTGTTATTATTATTCCATGCCACCGAGACGAAAGAAGGAGTCCTGAAAGACGTTAACATGAAAGTTGAAAGAGGCAATACATTTTGGAAGAAAAAGTTGGTAAAATTCTACTTTAATTTTACCAAAAGTTTACTAAATGAAACATTAAATAAAATAATTTCATTTCATCTATCCTATCTTCAATTCATCATTCGTGGAACTTTTTGCATGAAGGATCCTCATGGGGGGGGGGTTCGAACCCCCAAAACCCCCCCGTGCGCACGGGCCTGTTCACCGTCATGTCTAAATATGTTTCAAACAAGCATATTCCTTTCTTCTCTATTTCAGATCTAAGTTCTGATAGAAGTTAAAAATACTTTGTAGATCATACAACTGTGTTCAATAAAATTCAAGTAAAAAACCTCTTGAAACTTAATGACCCAAGATTTTTTAAGAATTAAATATTTTCTTACTATGAGTCTCTCAACCAGTTACCTTTGGCCAAAACGTCTTCTACATCTCATATTCTTAATTAAGAACATCTCTAAATCCCATACCACTAAGTTATTTAACTGGAATAATGTGAAAGTAAGGCTTCTGTTTTATATTTTATTGTATTGTTGTAGTGTGTCATTCATTTGACATCCAAATGAATGATGCACTAAGGAGGTTTGACTTTAATTTAATATAGCATAAAATAATTTCAAAAAGTATTGAAATAACACCATTACTTTAATTTATATATCATAAGTATTATATACTCACTTTCTGCAGTTTACAGTAAAATTAAATTAATACATGCATTAATTTTCAGCATTGAATACATTACTTTTAAACGTCCATAGTAAATCTAATGTCATACTATCCATGTTATACATAAATTTTATATGGAAAATAATTTTTATTGTCAAAGATCAATGCATGAAATTAAATAAACAGAAAATAAACAAATATTAATTACGATTTGAATCAAACGTTACGTTACGTTACAATGTGTTCCTCTTTTTGAACGTTGCCTTGGTTTGATTTAAACAAAATGTGCTTCTGTTTCCTGATAAATTATAACCTTAACCTTAATAAATTAAAAAGAGTTAGATTCTGTACATTAAATGAATACAGTGTTATATTTCATATATGTTGACAGCAGACCCGCAACTTTACACGTCACGTAAAAAATTACGGGAGTGAAATCAGTGAGAGTAATTTCTAACGTAGCATTTATAAATTGAATAATAGTGCTTAAAATTTGGTAACTATGGTTTGAACAAAATATTTCTTGTTCATTTGCTAAGATTTCAGCATGAAACTTGCAGATAATTATGTGATTAAATGAAAAGTACAGTATGTTGCAATATAGTAGCAATGCTATCAAGAAGATGGAGAAATTTGAGCGAAATTCTACATAAAGAATACCCTGTATCTCTTGCTGTTTCCCCAAATTAAGAATTTCATTCTTACAAACGTAATATTTGTCAAAATATTGGTACACTCCTTAGGAACACAAAGTGAAAATTCTAATCTCGCGCGCAAATGAAATGATTCACCGCTTGTCGATTTGTTTTTCGATGCATGCGCCACCTGTTTCCGCCCAGTTTTATCTTATTTACGAAGGCTGCAGGATTAACTTAAATGGATTGGGAATTACGTATCATGAATCGTGATTTAACTTTTATCTGTAGAATATTTTCATCATGCTCTTTGTTACATATAGCAAGAATGACTTGATTGTCGCCCTTAGTGTTTTCGTCTCAATTATTTATTCTATAAGATCCTATGAGTCGCTCAGGAAGTGAATCTTTGCATCATGTTGACTCTGAAGATCTGGCGCGGAAATACCGAGCTAAATGTTAAACATTCAGCTGATCTTATTGAAATAGTGAAGTTTTCTAGTGCAAGTGATAATAACCATTTGTTTATACTTCTGAAAAATCAAGATTTACACTATGCCAAAGTTGAAAATGACATTGGTGACATTTGTTTCGAAATACTGTATCACAATGTTGTGGATATGGCCACTTCTGAAGAAATTGTTTATTTAGTATCCAGTGACGGTCGTTTATTCAGTATTCCTCTTCACGATGTGAGAGCTTTTGAAGAAGTGAAGATAATTAATGGCGACGAAGACATCATCGTTAAAGCGATTTCTTCCAGCAATCTATCTGGTAAAACTGCAGTGTATCTCGTTGACAGCTGTGATAGACTATGGCTCAGAGAGGGCAATAAGCTTTCTTTGATTGAATTCGACAATGAGTCTTACCCTCGATCTTATTGGAAAAATCAACAACCTCATCATCTCATGGCAGCAAGTGGAGTGGATTACTGTGCAATTCTTTTGGGTGTATCTGATTCCCTTGATGGAATGAGAAAGCATTTTTGTGAAGCATCATCAAAGGAAGATGCTATTTTTCCTCACACTGAATCTTGCTCATGCCAAACTCAGAAAGAGAAACTGTTGAATTTAGACGGAGAAGAAGAGAGTGAGGCACAAACTTTTTCAGGTGGAGCAGATAGTCCTGCAAATAGTACAAACAAGGAAGGTGTAGCTTTGAATGATTTTGATGATGCTATCGATGATTCTAGCTGCAAGACGACATCTAACAACAAATTGAAGATACTGAAGTTCTCCAAAAATGTATGGCGTGCAATTTGCCTCTCTAATAAATCTGCTGTTCATATTGGACGAATTCTTTTGGACACTGAAGTCTGGGCTTTTGGCAGTAATCGACGAGGTCAGCTGGGAGTCGGAGATCAAGTTCCTAGACACCAACGTGCTGTGTGCATTAGTACTCTTAGAAACAGAGGTATTAAGTACTTGGCTGCTGGTGCTTCCCATACTGTTGCTCTTTCCATCGATGGTAAAGTTTGGGCTTGGGGAGATGGTTCTTTGGGACAGTTGGGTAATCTTAAAGGCCTCGATGCCAAAAAATGCAACAGTTCAAGTTCACCGAGGGTAATGCACTGGCCTTTATCGTTAGGAAATGTGATAGACATTGCTGCTGGAGAAAATCATTCAATCTTGCTGTCAGATTCTGGAGGTATCTTCTCTTTGGGGAAAGTTGTGTAAGTCATTTTTCCAGGAATACAATTCAGTGATTCTATGAAATCGTTTTAAAAGTCATTCATTACATTCTTGATTGCTTGTTGTTATCATTTGTAGTTAAATGATTTAGTGAATATCACTCACTTATTATTATGAAACTGTATGGAGTATTTCCTCCATATATTGTTACTAAAAGTAGATGATGAATTTTGAAATAAATTTATATACTAGCATTTAAATATTAACATTGATTTTTTTATAATTTAAGATTAAAAAAAAAAAACATAAAAAGATTCCAAGATCACCCAATGCATCAGTTAAAAAAGGACTAAAGTGTTGGTTGTCTATATGTAATAGCCTTATTTATCACAATGGAAAAAAATAGTGTTACAATCATGTTTCCTTGATCAATGGCTTTCGCTTTACTTATTAATAATTACCCTTTCTGTCTTGCCTGTGCCATTCCATTCTTATCATATGTAATGGTATTCTTGGTTGTGTCAATCTGTTCTGTAGTTTATTGAATTAGTATTGATATATCACTTAGGTGGGCTCAGTTGTCACCAAATTGTCTTTAGTGTAGTAATGAAGGCAAGTCATTATTTTTATCTTGCCATTTTAAGATTATATATTATATCATACCTCTACCAAACTTTATATTTACTTAAATGCATCAGATATTATAAAATAAAATTACATGATGAGCTGTTAATAGTAGAGTAAGGAATTAATGTCTTAAATGTTCTAATTTCAACATAAAAGTTTGTATGTATGATTTTATAAAAGCTATCTTGACTTTCAGAGATGGACCCAGAACAATCAGCATTCACCTGGAGGAGCCTTCCAATGACATGGAAGCCATACAAGTATTTGCTTCCAAAAATTTTACTGCCTGTGTCTACAGCGCAGTTGGCCTCAAGAAGAACGTCCCCCATTTATCTGGGTTGATCCGGGAAGCAAGGGATCTTTTAACTCAGGCCATTTCTTTGGGCTTAGACCTATTTCCTCTAGTCCCAAGCTCTCCTTTGAACAAAACTCCCAAAGAAAAGAGGCAGGATTATGTGAATGAAGAACTGGACTTGGTCATGCAAGCTGTCACTGAGGGGCACTGTAGAATTCTGGCGTTGACATCTCTAATGGTGGAATCGTTGGTGTGGTACGAGAGAGATCTTCATCTGGACATCAAACCTGATGTTACACTCATCGCGCCTATCCTCCATCCCGATGAGTACGTGAAGGTTTACCGTGCATACTTGGAGGCAGTTTGCGACTTGTTGGCTTTGGAAGGTTTTAAAGACGTCAAACACTATCCCTCCATCGTAATGCAGCGTATCAAATCCTTTTCTCCCGATCAAAGCGACGATAAGGTCGTTTCAAACAATCTCTTCAAACCCCTTGATCATCTAAAATTTTACATGCATCTGTTGGATATGTTTTCCTGCAAGATGGTACATCAAGGGAGCACTGTCTGTGATGACTTTAACATGTCCACAAAGTTTGTGTTGCCTCAGGGTAAAACTTTAAGTGTACCAGAACTCAGCAGCTATTCCAGTTCTCCGAGCAATGGTAGTGCGGTCACCTCCCCTTCCGAGATACCTTGCATGTACGCTGCAATGCATCCCGACAAGGGAGACACTTGGAGCTTGAAAGAAAGTCCAGTTCACGAATCTGAAAGAAACCCGATAAAATGTTCGCACGGAATTCCAGTGGATGAAAATATTGTCCGAGCCAGAAGAATGTGGGGTTTGTTGAATGTTAAAGATGAGTGGAACCGTTCTCGTATTTGTGCTGAAAGGACCAGGAAATTCTGGGAAGAGCAAGCAAGAGGTGGTATAGTTCTCGAGAAGTGGAAACTTAAGGACGATAACAATGTGAGTAAAAAGTGTTCCTGGCAGCCACGGATTCACTCTCAACGCTTGATCAAGGAGTCCCGTCCATCAAATCGGAGGGAAATGCCGACTTTATGGATAGCTAGACCTGCTACGCTGTTTGCCAGTGCTGCTTCTGCCTCTTCTTCACCATCTTCATCCTCGCCATCCTTTGTACTGCTAACGGATGCTTTTCTTCAGATAGCTCCCAATGGCCAAGTCACGCCACATAATCTTTCTACGCTTTGGGTGGATTTTCTGAAGAGTTCTTGGGAAGAGGAACAAGCTCAGCCCATACCCCAAGTGAGTTGTTTTAACTGTAATGCTGATAAATTTATGATACAAAACAATTAAGAATGATTTCTTGCACGAATCTATACAGCGGAATTAAACTTATTTGATGGAATTCCATAATTCAAAAGATTTCATCGCAACAAAAACAAAAAAAATTGTATCTAAGTCTCTAATATCTCATATTTATTACATCCAATTTGCAAGAAAGTATTCAGGCTTAAAATAGTATATTCCTCACTCATACATATTTTCTGATCTATGGGGATTATCCTGAAAGTGAAAGTTGTACTTGATGTCTAAATATTGGTCAAATTATTTTTTCAGAACTCCTTGTGTTTTGAAAGGTAGCCTTAGAAAGTATTCATAAAAATAAACATAATAAAAAATTAAAGTTTTTGAAACTTGAAGAATGATAATAATATCTACCATATTTGACGGCATATAAGACGCACCCTCATTAAGTTGGCCACTCACAAGGAAAAAGTATTAATAGTCCGTGCGAAAGCGCGGTACCACAATAACTTAAAATGTAGTTTCTTTTAGTTGTCACGTTTCGTAAAAGCCAAATATTAACACAATCATTGAATGCAATTATGAAATAGGTATTGTAGACCATCTGGGCTAAAAATAGCATTCAGAATTGAAAGTTAACCTGTGGAGCTTGAACCATCACATATAAGACGCAGGGAAATTTTTCGAAACATAATTTAGGAAAAAAAGGTGCATCTTATATGCCGTCAAATACGGTATTTTTGTGGAAACATTGAATCTCTAGTTAGGATTCTAATGTATAATTGATGTTTGCATAACAGATAATTTAACTAGATTGAAATTCATTTTTGTTGGTGTAGTTGTTTGATTTTAGCCTTGCTCATCAAATGTAGCAATAATAAAATTATTTTGCATTTTTTTTTCAGAATAGAATAATTTAAAAATTTCCTTTGGTATACATGAAAAGTGTAACAATTTTGTAACAGTATAAAAATTTTGTGTATTTTCTGCATTATCAGCTAAACTCAATTAGGAAAGTAATAGAGTTGCGATGCCTAGGTTTTAACTTTACTCCATTATGATTTATGTTGGCCCTCGAATAGCCTAGTATGACATTATAAGCTCTTTATTTGTTTTGAAGTAAGGTATGTGCTTCAACAGAATTAATCGCAGGTTAAAATTTTGTTGTATCTAATATGTTTACCATGCTGAGAAGCCTTCTTAATTAGTGGAAAGAATATCGATTGCTGTATTGAGAAGCCATTAAGGCTGGACATCAGTGCTCTGCACTTGTGCTATTTACTGTTAATGCAGCTTGGTCTTGCTTTAGCCTAACATGAACTGCAGCACAATGATTTTAAATTTAATATTTTTTGGGTACTGTCCATAATTCTCAATTTTGTCTCTTGCCTTTAGAATGCCCTCCAGTTAACAATGCCTGAAGATTCTATGACTGTGGTAGCCTGCAGTTCAGAGGAAAGGATGGCATGGATGAGAGCTATCCAGTCTGCTATTATGGTTTGCCTTGGTAAGGAGTCACCAGCATTGCTTAAAAACGCCACTGGAATACCTCCTCCATCGAGAAATGCATCTTATCAATTCTTGAGACATACTGCATACAAAGATGCAGTATATACAGGTATGGCCTGAAAATCTCTTTGTACATTTTTATGAAAATTATTCAATTGCATATCTCCAATAACTATGCCAATGAAAAAATGAAGTGGCTTGACTTTTGTTGAAGATCTGAACTGATAAACCTTCTTTGAACTTCTATGGTCTTATATTTTTTGCAGTAAGGAGCACAGTTACTTTTTAAACACAGTGAATTCAGAAAATTTTTCCATTGGCATAACTTCATTAAGTTTTAAGTTTTGGAACTATCCATGTCCTTCCAGAAACTTCTTTCACTAAAATTTAAAAACCAATAGCAAATTATTTTTTTTTAAAGACAAATTGAAGGTTTTATTATTATCTTATTTACAAACCTGTAAATTTCATCAGCAGATTAGTTTAATTATTATTGCAGGATATTGCTTGAATTCTAGGCTGGATTAATTTTAGTGGTTTTTCTTTCTATTATCAAATTTTTCTTCCTGCTTTTTGAATACCCTCTGCATGCATCTCTTTTGGTTCCAAATAAAATTTTTTTTGGATGGAAATCTTCAAATTTATTTTTTCTCTCTGTTGATTTGTACATCTGATAATTTATTTAGATATGGCATTCAGTTTTAAATGCATAAAGATAACCATTCACACAAGTTAGAATGGCGCACATTTTATAATTCATCAGTGTACCCATTAATGTAATCACACATCCATCAATCCATTTTTAAATTCATCGATGGATCCATCAAACCGTTTTATTCACCAATGAATCTATGATGCTTTCTACCATTGTCTAATGCATCTATTGTGATTAGTACCCAATGAACTGCCAAAGGTTCTGATGACGGTAGCGAGTCATTCAAATGCTGCTGATTTTCATAACCTCATAAAAAGCCAGTAAGTGGCTGCTTACAATGAGGAATATAATGTATTCATAATGAGAATATGGACAAACACAAACATTCATGCCCTGTTTATGTTTCAAGAGAGTTTAAAGAATTTTGGAGGTGAAACAAGTTGCATTTTCAACAGTAGCCATCTTGTCAAACAGCAAACAAACCAATGGCCTGTTCTTAAATTCATCAAAAACTGATAATCCATCAAAGCAATCATGTAAACATTGATGCAATCCATCTTTCTTCAGGTTGATGAATTTAAAAAGTGCCCTGGTTAGCTTTATACTTTAAAAATTCTTTTGCATAACGTAATGTAAATTTTTGTGCAGTTATAATGTTTACAGCTGTGTACATAATTGGGTATCAGTCGTGATTTATTTATTGGAAAGTGATTATTTTTCAGATGTTCTTAATGACTGAAATGTTGATAAGCAGATTCAGAATTCTGTAAGCCATTACTATAATCAAATTATATTTTAGGAGGATGGCTTTCTGGTCATCCCAATGGTAAAGGCGTCTTGGAATGGTCAGATGGGAGGAAAATTGAGGGAATATTCAAAGATGGCTTAGTTAATGGCCATGCACGTCACATTCACCCCACTGTTGGTACCTATGATGGGCAGTGGAAGGATGGTCTATACCATGGTTATGGTATCATGAGGTGAGATTCTACTTATTGCTATAATATATAGTTTTCCTCTCAGATTTATATGTATTTACACAGATTTAAAAGACACTGCTGCTTGAATAATTTGAATTACCCTATTTATTGGTGTATAAAATGTGATGTTTCATTTTAGAAAATTGGCGCATTTGAGTATTGATTGGGGGATGTTGCGAAGTATTGTTATAAGTTCTTAAGGAGATGACAAAAATTTCTAAAAGACATTTGAAGCCTAAGTAAAAATGAATATGACCAGTTCTATTTGATTAAATTGAAATAAAAATGTAATGTATGCGCACTAAATGCAGGATGAATTACAGGCCTAAATTTTCAGAAAAACAGTTGCGTTATTATCAAAATAAATACAGAATATTTATTCTTATCTAATAATATATACCAAGAGGATCGATGGATGTTATTAATTTTCATCAAATCATTTTATACTCACAACCTTTACTAGCCAACAACTAAATGGATTTTATTAATAAATGTAATTTCTCATCAAAGTTGCTAAGTATTAAAATATGTTTTGAAATATTGTTGATATCTTTTTAATTCAATGTTGTAAGTTTTACCTTCATCAAAGGATATATATTGCCTTCAGTGGATTTCTCTGCGGGAATTTCAGCTTTAGGTTGCAATTACGATTCGCAGTTACCCTAAATTATGGATTATTCATTAGGTTTTCAAATGGTGCAGTATATGAAGGTGAATGGCGTGAAGGGCAACCAGAAGGCCATGGAATTAAGAAAGAAGGGCATTTTCTTTCCTCTATCGCTTCTGTTTATGTTGGAGATTGGTTTGCTGGAACTAAGCATGGATATGGAGTTATGGATGACATTGTAGCTGGTAAGTGGATACTTGGAAAGTTAAATATGTTTTTATCCTCAAGCAAAAATGTTCTTTTGGTTTATACTTTGATTTGTTCCTTCAGCTAAGTTTTATCTCTATGTACTGCAATGATTATTCTCTTTTAGGTGAAAAATATCTTGGAATGTGGGAAAGAGGCGAAAAACATGGAAGTGGCTTGATAGTCTCTCTTGATGGAGTTTATCATGAAGGAACCTTTGTGCGAGGTACCATTACCGTAAGTCTCATGGATTTAAAATTTCACTGACTTTAGAAACTTATTGAGTCAAGACTAATGTGTGTCATACCTTTGGGAAAGCACTTTAGACCTCAGTGGAATAAAGAAACAGTTTCAAAATCATTTCTTGGCTGAAATGCATTTGCTAAATGTTGATGATGACTTAATCAACTCATTGAGATTTGAAATACATATTTGATGAGTAATCATTCCTATTCCATTTTAAAAATAAAAATTCAATTTCTGAAAAATACATATTTATGGCATTATATTATTTGATATTTATTTATGCTAGAAATAATTCAAAAGAATATTTCCAAACTAACTTTTTTGTCACAATTTTACCTGCTATTCTTCTAACATTTGGTTGGTAGGATGAATACTGTTTATTCTACTTATCTAATATTTTCTCTTGCCTTGAAAACTTGTGTAATGGTAGGGGATCTTGTAAACTATAGATATTCAATTCTACCTTTGAAAGTTTTTCTCCTGTTACTCAACCAAAGTAACAGGGTGGTAACTGTTAACTTTGCAGCCCTCTAGTAAATAGTTGTCAAAATTTGCTAGATCTACTCTATGATCTGAAGTTTCAAACATTAATTACCAAGCAGTTCCTTGAGGTATCTCTGGAATATATATTTCTTATATTATTTTCATATATATTTATCTTTATCTTTATTTAGCTTTATCAAGGTGTTTCTTTGCTAATTCATGACTTTTCCAAGTATTTATTTGCTTGAAGCAAAATATTTTATTTTCCTCTGTCATTCCTAAGTCATTGTTAGCACAACTACTTTATGTACCAAGATCAACTTCTGTAAAGAAAGGAAATTTGGGACACGGCTGTTAAAGAAATAAATGTTTAAAATCTACAATAGCCGGTTTTTTTCGGCGTTCCTCTTCTCATTCCCCGTATTCTGAGAAAACAGGATACCGTACTTTTTGAGATCACTCGATATGTATTTCAAATGCAATGCATTCTTCGTCAGGAGTGAATAAATACAAAGCAATGCTGGTAAGATGAGGGCAATGTATTGTTTAGTGGTGTAGTGAGTTGGGTTTTTCTGTGACATAGGAGTCGATATGGGAGGAATAAGGTTCATTGGTGGGAAGAGTTTAGGATTACAGGTTTTTCCCTTAATGACATAGGAGGATGCCAAAAAAAAGAAAAGGAGCTTACCTGGTTGCCAGAAGAATTTTCAAAAGAGTATATAGGGAAGAATTTAGGATGGGGCCATGGTTGGAGTTTACGAGTATCTCTTTGTTCTTGTGTATAACGATGCTTTCATATGCATCTAATTTGAAATATTTGTGTACTGCTTTTTTTAAATTTTTGTACGTGATTTTGTGATTGTGTTGTTGTATTTGTTGTTCCACATGGGATTTGTCCAAATGATTGTTTAAAATGGGCTATGTGTTCTCTAAATCTTTTCTCTAATTTTCTTTTTGTCTGCTCAATATAAATCAATATGAAGTCTTGACATGAAATTTCATATATACCTGATTTTTGTGTTGATGAATCAACATTTTTGGGGTTGTGGAGGAGATTTGATAGTTTGTTATTATTAAAGAAGACCGGAGTTAAGTCGAACTTGGAAAAAATCTGTTGCTAGTTCCTGGGGCAAAGGGTAATTTTATGCAGTTTTGTTTTTTATCTTGAGTGGATTTTAAAGTTGTGTGTAGTTGTATGTTGAGTTTTGAAGTGTGTAATGAGTGCTCTCAAAAAGTGCGGTGTCCTGTCCTGTTTTTCTGGAATACCAGGGAATGAGAAGGGAAATGCTGTCAAAAACGGCTATTGGAGATGTGAAACCTCTAATAAAAGATTTTTCACAATCTCTATGGAAATTCCTTTATTTAATGTTAACAGCTTTACATTTATGTTTTACAGGGACATGGAGTGATGATATTTGAAGAGGGAACTCACTATGAGGGAGAGCTGCGGGGTACTGGAATATTTGGAGGTCGTGGAAAGCTGACTCTTGCACCAGGAGGTCACACATTGGAAGGATTCCTCAGCGGATCGTGGGATGCTGCAAGTGGAGTTAAGATTAGCAATGGATCATTCTGTTTTAATAGGGCCCCCACCTCGCCAGAAGAGCAAATGGTTGATACTTCAGTTCAGCATACTCCAAGGTGATTTCTATGTATGTATATGTGTATGAGTATTGTGCCTTCCTTCTCATTTAAAATCTTCTGTCTTATATTTTCCATGTAAAGCCTTAAATTTCTGTGGAATATTTTTGTTTAAAATGTAGTTTGACTTTTGATTTCTGCCTCATTGTATATATTGAAAGCATGTTAAATTGCTTTTAATTTAATTTTTATCAAGATATTGTAGACTCTTTTTACCTTTTTATCTTTTCCATTAGTATTATTTCTGATAAATGAATATATATACGAAATTAATCATTCAAATGTATTATTATATGCAGTATCTTCCCTATGGAATGGACACAATTGTTAAACACAGTGAAAATGAAAACCAGTCAAATTTGTAAATGTTCTTCCTATTAGAGTTTAAAGCTAAGAATATTAGAAGTAAGCCTATGCAGTAAATTGCATAAACTGAACTCACTATTTTTTCTTTTAACACCTTATTTTTTGCTCTAAGTCTTCCCAAAGTTTTCCTATCCCTGCCCTTATATACATTGCAATGTTTTTTCACCATGGTCATGGTAAAGCAACATGTAACAAATGCTCACAATTGGGCTGGTTAAGAAACACTCCTACATGGTGGTAAGTATTATAAAATGATACATCATTTTAACTGTATATACTTGCCTCTTCCGAAAGATTAACATCTTCCTAAGATTAATTTTCCTTGGGCCTAAATCACATATTCTTATGGAAAGTTACATTAACTTACCACCAATTATCATCTTGGTCATCTACAGGGACAGGTAGTTTCAAACGACTAAATTTCCATTTATTTTATATAAATTCTTGCAATTGTAAAGCAAATACAATATTCCACCACTAAAATTACAATCTTCATTCACTTTTTCTTTTGATGGTCAACATAAAATTTCCATTTATGATAATCACAGAAGTATTTTGATACATATAGTAAGATCAAATAGTGAATGAATGTTTCAGCTTCAATAAAATTAAAATATATAAAATTGGGAATGAAGAATATACATGTTGTTTTTAAAGTAACTAAAGACTTGCCTGAACTAAAGACACCATAGTAAGGAAAGGAGCAAGAGAAATGTGAAATTGTTTGGTCAGTGAAGAATGGTAATATTTTATGAACAGACTGATATACCTTTAGTCTCATCATTAGAAAAGTTGCCCCTTTTTTCAATGGATGTTATTGCTTAAAAATCAGTGCATGATAAAGATGCTGAAGCAAAACTAGAATCTAAATGGTAAATATATTATCACAAATATTGTTCATCTTTCTTTTCATAATGACTTATTTACTCTCCAGAGATCAACTTTGCTGAATAAAGGATGATTTAATAATAAATTTTATTATAACATTATTAAAATATAATTTTATTATTATTATTATATTTAATTTTATTCCATTTACAATGCAAATTATAGTGTTAAACATTTATATATAAAAACCTTCCTGAGATTGGTTTACAGAAATTTTAATCAGTTCAAAATTAATTCAATTTATATGACATTAAAATCATATTTTCAACTACAATATAACCATATCATTTAAAAAAAATGACAATCTCTGACCAAATATAACAGGGGTCAGGAGATTAAACACAATAATAATATTATTCAGGGTGGTATTATTATAATAATACCAACTTGTCTCTAGGAAAATCGGGGCCTGGAATTGAACCCTGTATCTTCCTATATCCGGGAGGCTGCCTTAACCAACTAGACTACCTGACTAGAACATTAAAACAAGCTGTTTTTGGGAACTTTGTTGTGTATGCCCTTATGTGCAAAGAAATGTCAATCCTTTTCTTGTAGTATCAACATGATGATTAAAAAATTAAAACCATGCCTCATTTTCTTGGTTTAACCCTTTAAATTATGGTAGCAAAACATTACATAGAATTTAAAACATGGTATTTTTATTCTGTATCCCATAAAATTATCCCAATCACAATTCCTAAATTGTTTTTTTGTCCTCAAAAATATTACTCAAATCCCATCTCTCTTTTAGCCAAATGCCTTCATAAGCTATCAAGATGAGGAATTGCAAGGTTGTATACCTCCCCATGTTTTACTTCATATTTCATCACTAAGCTTAATTTATTTTCACAGTTCATTTGGCAAACTGTGCGTGCTTCCACATCAGAAGTGGAGATCACTGTTCCAGTTATGCAGAGAAGAATTGGGATTGAAACCAGAGGAAGAATCTGAAATAACCCTTCCAGGAGGCAATGCTAATGCTCTGAAAGGTTATGAAAAATCTGAGAAGAGTTTTGTCGACGTTCAGAAAGTATGGGAGAATGTTGCAATAGCCATAACTAGATCTCAAATACGGCTCAAACAAAAATTGCAGCAGCAGCCGTATGAAAAGAATATGCATCGACATGATGATTCAGTTTCGAAATCTGGAGATGATGGTCTTGTAACCATACCAAATTTTGGAAGGAAGGTGTTGGATAAGAAAACGTATGAGGATATACAGAAATACCTCTTGAAGGTAAGTTTATGCCGAACAATTTTTTCAAATCCAGCTTATACTTGTTTGTATGATAAAATTACTTTTAATAAAAATTGATAACGCCTCCATTCAAATTTTAATTGAATTGTGTACTATTACGCTAGTTTTATTTTATAGTTAAAAGATATTTTAATTTCATAATAGTTAAATTTAAATATTTTTGGATCATTTTGACGAAAACTTGTGCTTCATTTTATTACATTACTAAGTCAATATTGGTATTGATTTACGAAACTTTCTGCATGATTGTGATTTATAACTCAAACAGTAGATAGGAGTCAAAATGCTCAGAAAACTGGTTTCTTGCTTAAACCAGTTGGAATTTTATGTATTGTGTCTATGGTATGTGCTCAGAAAACTGGCTGCTTGCTTAAACCAGTTGGAATACATTTATTGTGTCTATGGTGTATGTTATTTTCAGTAGGTTTATTGTCACTAATACCCTATCCTCAGAGTTCAAACTATAGTAATTTATTTATGTTATATGTCTTGACTTAACTATATGTATATGATCAAATATCATGTAAAACTTAGAAAAGATGGTAGTGAAAAATTGTTTTTAAAGAGTGTTAATTATTTCATTCAAAAAGTCTGTTTTTATGTATGTAAATTGTCCAGTGCATGGATCTTTCCAGTGTGCCAGTAAAGATATGGAGAATGAGATGACAAAGAGATTATTGTAATGTCTGAAAAGAGTTGTGAATATTTTGGTAGTGAAATAAATCCTAGGGAAGGAAATCATGGGAGAGTGTCATGTATAATCAAGATCATTAGCTTGATAATCCTGAAAGGAATTGAATGATTTATTTGTATATATGAGGGTTGTCCAGAAAATAAGGTTGCAAGATTTCAAGAGAACAAAAAAGTGTATATTTTCATGGTAATTTCTGAAAACGTAACACAAGTGGTCTGGGTTTACATGGGTAGTCTGAAAAGTTTCCAACATTTCATCATTTCAAGACATGTTTTCTGTAGATATCTGAAAATTTTCTGAAGATTTCTGAAAAAATCTGGGGTCGGAAACTTTTCAGACCACCCTTGTTGTTGTTTTTCGACATAATCTCAGTTCAGATTGATGAATTTTGTTTAGGTTATTTGCAATAGAGAAGTCTCTGGGTAAAGCATGGGGTATGAAGATTGTTATTGCCATGGAAAAGGCAAATACCATGGTCAGTACTCCCCAATGGTGATTTTTTATCTTTTTTTGTAGTTTTCTAACCTATTTTTCATTTCATACCTCTATATGGCCATGAAGGGGCGAAATAGATAGTTTAAAAGTAGTGAAGTAAATACACTTAATTTTTTTAAATGTTGTAATCTTATTTTCAGGATGACCCTCATATTGCTAGTCTCAATCTCGCCTGTAATAATAATAATAATTTCAATTTCAAATAATAATTTCAAGCAGAATATAAACTGACTACTTATGGTGGAATATCTTCTTTTCCCAATAGGCAACAGAAAGTAGGCATCATCCACTCGGCCGCCTGGTAGCTTCCATATCATCTGCATTCACTGCAACTTACGGTGGCGTCCGTGTTCATCCTCTACTCTTACCTCATGCCGTTTCAGAGTTTGGGTCATTGATCATTCGTCTTTACGCCATCTGTAGACTTTTGTTTCCAGCACTGCCCTCACACGAGAATGAAGTCATACTCTTTTCCCCTAAAGATAATGACATTACATCTTTGAGCAGGTAAACATTGAATTAAATCACTGAAATGTTTGTGAGTTTTTCCCCCCAACTATTAGAATAGAATCCCTCTAAAATGTTTCCATGAGTTCTTTTGGCAAGATTTACTTTCGTCCTTCAAATGTTCTATTTTTTAGTTCTTACTCAGATTTTTCACCAAATCATTGCGATCCTGAATTTTCTGGATGGAAAAATATTTTTAGTAGTAAAAAGTAGAAGTTTTGCAGTCAACCAAGTCTTTTCTTCCCTCAGCAGGTATACAGAAGGAACTTGCTAGTGGGATGGATTTTATATTTTTCAAATCATTATAGAGATTCCTGGTTTCAATAACTCATTTCATTGTTTGTGTGGCTTATGAGTATAATTTTATTGACCTCTAGAAATTCATTGAGATTCAGTTTTTATCTTGGTTTTTCCCATTTCGGTTTAATCGTATTAATTGTAGTTTTCTACCTGGTTTTGGAATTGATCGCAGTGGAGAAGATTGGTTCCTCTAAATGAAATGTAAATCATGTTTATGGGTAAAAAGAAATATTTAACATAATCTGGAATATGCTGTCTACTGCATACAAGCCTCAAGTTGTCATGAGTCTCATTAGGTATTATTTATTGTAAATTCCTGAAAAGGATTTGCAAATACCATATAGATTAGTTCGTAGACTGTGCATGTAAAAGGTGACCCCCTAATTTCAGTTGCATTTTCTGTTTTTAACTGTTAATTATCCTTTGTACAATTTACGCAAGATATCAAGGTATTACATTAGTTATGTTTACCCTTTTTACAGTTCATATTAGATATCACTCATAGTTATATCTGTGTTGTAAGAGAAAACCTTGTAGAAGTATTACCAGCTCCTCAAAAATTAGTTACCTTATTAATCAATTTACTGTGAAATCCTCTCCTACGTGAATTTCTACTCTAGTTATTTTCAAATCTTGTATTCATATTATGTATGAATATTTGAGGTGATTTTTCTGACGTTGATTCGCAGCTTGCTTAACAAGCAATCTTCTAAGCAATAATGTCAGTCCTTCCATTTGTTGCAGCATGAGTACTGAAGAAGAACATTTTGGAGAAGGAGCAGTGGAAGCGATTGAGGGAATAGTGGAAGCTCTTGAAGAAGAGGAAGAAAAAGAGGAGGAATTCGTCACAGCAGCCGGATTGCTTCATCCCATACTGCTTCCTCGAGTGCACTCATCGCTTTTTGTTTTGTATGCATTGCATTATAAAGTTGAAGACGATGCATATTGGCTGCAACTGAGGAAGTTGAACAGTTTGGACAATCTTTCACTTATGGCATACCTTGAAGTTCATCGGTAAGTTGCATGGAAAGAAAATGCATTCAGAACAGAATAACTTGATGTAATTGTAAATGCATGCATAACAGAGTAACTTGATGTAATCGGCCTTTTAAAATATGCATTTGATTACAGCTCTCAATTACACTTGCATGCTTCAAAGTGTTGATTTGTGGTATTTTTTAACAATTTCATGCATACTTTATGGAGTGAGTGACATATAATTGCTTTCATAAATAATAATAATATAGTAATGTATAAAAGCTAGTAAAATGTTCTTTTTTATGTTTATGCAGGGAAAACACAATTCTTTATTAATAATAAAAGGCTCCCTAGTCTCTGTATACCTTCTTATCCTAAATCAAAGAATCTTAAAGAAAAGCTTACTCTTTCTGATAGGTATTTTCATCATGCATCTTGAAATTTTTACGATATCTGCTTCCAAACTACTCTTATAATTAAAAAGGTGTATAAAAATATCCCCATCAATTTATACTTTCTCACTTTGATTAGCTATTGAATGCATTCAACCTATTTATTTAAGTTTTAATAATGTTAGACTACTGACATTAATCCTCACAAGTTTGATTTATTTTTAAACTTACAAGTACCAAATTAATTGCTTGAAGCATTAATACTCAAATAGGTATTTCAAAGAGTCTGTAAACTTTGTTTCAGAAAGCATTGTGTAAGTTGTCCTCCTTTTCTGTAAGTTTATTCTCTAAAAATGCTAAAAACAGTTGTTATCTATCTACCAATCTTGGCCATTAACTCAATTATTGTTTGATTCTTTTATTCAAGGAAATATTGGGTTTGTGTATCGGTTGCAACTGAAAGTGAAGAACAAGAAATAAAAAGCCCAACTAATTCAAATCCACCATCATTACCTTCCACACCGACAAAGTTGCCTGCAAAACATATTCATGCTTTCCTCGATGCTGTTGAGACTCTTCAGCAATTGAAGACGACCTTCTGCCCTCTGGAGAAATTAGAAGTGATACACCGAACCTTTGCAAAAATGGCTTGTGTAAGTTGTTTTTTTTGCATTTTATTAAATATCATTGAGAGTAAATAAGAAAGGAAAAAATAACTTCATATTGCAGCATGAAGTCCAATGGAACCTGATGGAGCAACAAAAGTACTGTATGTGCCGGTATATAAGTCGACTTTTGAAGCCTAAAAAGATTCTCTCAAAAACCAGGGGTCGACTTATACGCCGAACATAAAATATAACCCATTACCACTTAGGGGTAAATAGGTGATACTGCCTGCATTAAATTAATAAACCTTTTTCATACCTTTAAAATAAATTTGACGCTTATTTATTCTTCTCAAATTATATTCATTTCTTCACATGTACTTTTTTTTACAAAAATTTTATATATATTTTGATGTTCTCTTTTTCCAAATGAAGATCAATAAGCACATCATGGTTTGTTTTTGTTTATATAATCGTTATGATTTGACTTAGCGTTAGAAGTTAATGGAAGTTGTTTTATCAGTGTCGTGATTTGATATTACCACGCTAAATTTCCATGATTTCTATAATACATTTTTAATACCATTGTTTCTGTTTCATAACGCATATTTATTTGTAAAGCCTGTGTGATACCAACGAAATAAACTTGTGTAATAGTTAGGCAGAGGCGAGAAGTTGACATGGCAGATGAAAGAAACAATTCTAGCATCTTAATCTTATGCAGTGAATATTCTTTAAGCTATCGTACATTTATGGAAACCATAGTTTTTCTTTCCATAAAATATAACTAGGAGTGGTGTTGCCTTATTTTTTGGGTCCACTTATACGCTGAACATAGGCTAAAACCTGAGATTCACCTCATAATTTTAGGGGTCGACTTATACGCCGGCATATATAGTAATTAAAACAGACTAGCTCAGGAGTCAAACAAGTATAATACCATTACAAAGTTTCTTTATCTAAGTTTTTGAAATGTTGTGTGCCAGTCTTTCTTTTATGGTCAACCACCCTCTGATTGCCTTCATTAATGAAGGCTCTGTAAAGTCTGTGTGGTCCGCACCTGCACCAAAAACCCTTACATTACTGTCAATCTTCTGAATAATGCCTTCAGTCTATATCAAGAATAGCAAAGGTCCAACTACTTTACTCTTTGATAGTGCTTCACATATGGTGTTCCATGACAAAGCTTGCATAATATTTTAGAGTAGCAGATATTTCTAATTCCGCATTAAATATGGTTTGTATTTTAAAAAGTATATGTTTGTTTCATTGAAATTAATTAAGGTATTTGCAAGACTTATTTCTCGTCAGTTTCTCCTTCAGAGTTGATACTAAATACTTTACCCTGCCATCTGAGAGTTTTCTAATTTTTTCAGTTTTAATATTCCATGGAACTGGAACAAAAATTCGGTTGTATATCCTACAAAGTTTTACTTTTTCCGTATCCATTATATCGATGCTAGAATATTAATCTTGTAACTGATAGATGAATTAGAACAACTTCAGTAAGGGTGAATTTGAATATTATAAAATGATTTTCACAAATAGCCCTCTCCCTGCAAACATTACAATCCATTCTGCATCTGAAATTTAAACCTAGCTACTCTGTTATGAAACAAATTGTTTCTGTCTAGACCTCTAAGGGCATAATTCTGTGTACCTTTATGAAGATAGATCTAAATGTTCAGAATTGTTCGAGGTATTATTGTTTTATTCACAGATTAAATAGATTTGTAGATAATTATTTCACTCTGGTACTATTAATGCATATTATTATTTTATGAAAATTAAAAATATAACTGTTCAAGATTAATTAACTTTTACAAGGTTTTACATTTATTTCTGAGAAATCTTGTTTTTTCTTTATCTTATGATATCGGCTTATGCTAGTAGCTACAACATTTAGTGTACACGCAAACTGTTGGTATAAAATATTTCATTAAAAATTATCAACTTTTCAGACAATTCAAAAGTTGATGGGAAATCTCAGTCATCTCGGAATGGACGATTTGCTTCCAGTCTTCCTTTTTGTCGTTGTGAGGGCTCAGATTTTGCAGCTTGGGTCAGAGGTTCACTTCATTGAAGACTTAATGGAACCCCATCTACGAAACGGAGAGCTTGGAATGATGTTTACCACCCTAAAGGTTAGTATTTAATAACAAATGTATATATATATAGTTTTAAGCCATCAGTTATACCCAGTCTTCTTGTAATATAGATCAGAAAAATCTTTTAATGTTTTTTTAGTTTAATTAGTTTGTCTTTACTCATTGAATGAACAGCTATCAACATTGTTTATACCATCTAGTTTATCTTATTTGAAGGAAAACTTCTTGTCTCAAGTCTTTCATTCTACGAAAAGAAGGATTTTTCCTTTTCTAAAAGAATATCACCAAATGCTTGTTAGAGACAAATTGCAGAAGTATTTCTGTTTAAAAAAATAATTATCTTTCTAGTTCTGATCAGTTAGCCCTGAGCTTCTTCAATCTTACAGTAGTTTTTTTAACAAATTATAACATCAGCTTTTTTCTAATTAAAGAAATGCTTCTGTTTTTTCAGGCTTGCTACTGTCAAGTTCTCCAGGAAAGAAGTTATTAAGTGGTACATCTAGGTTTCTTCGATTAAGATATTTTGATAAGTTTCATTGTCCATGTTAACCATTAAATTTAGACATCTACCCATTGCCAAGTGGCTAACACTTGACATCTAGCCAAAATACATTATTTATAAATTATTTTTCTATACCATACTTTTTAATGTACAGATATTAAATGTTTTATAGCTTTTAAGTAATTTTTCCTGTGATATTCTTGGAAATAGTCTTTATGTAATAAAATTAGATTTTATAAATGTATTTCCCATTGGGTTAATGTGTCTACAAGATATTGTGTTTTAAGTACCATATGGATGACTGTTTTGAACCCATAGACTTCATCTTTTTGATTTTGAACAAGGCCCAATACTGAATGTGATGTTGTTATCTATTTCTATTATTTTCTGTTGTGATAAATCTTTAAGTATATATTTATAATATTTCCTTAGCTTAAATATTACATTTTTGTGACTTTTTGCATAATTTTTCAAAATCGTTGTTACTCTGTTTTAGTTTTATGTCGTATATTTGAATTTAAGCAGTTAATAGTCATGACTCAATTGATGGAACCAAAATTTTAATTTTATCAGTGTTAAGAATCATAAACATCTGAAAAATTATTTTATCTCTTGTCATTTGACGGCCTAAACCATTAATCTAATGTACAACTTCATAACTAAATGAGTAAAGAAAATTAGCTAAAAGCGTGTCTTTTATGTTTGAGTCAAGAAATGTAGCAGAAGCGTTTTACTTCATTTGGCATTTACTAAACGCGAGCAATGTGTTTTTATAATATCATCATCATCCTTCCAGGGTTAGGCATTATGCCTGATCTGGCTTCACTTGTTCTGAGGAACTTTACCATCTTTTTCTCGGTCTTCCAACTCTTATTTTGCCAATAGATTGATATTTGATCGCCTGTTTTGGAATTCTCCCATTTGGCATTCGTGATAAATGTTCTTTCCGTCTATTCTTGTACCCCTCTAATGTATCAGTGATTGCCTGGACACCTAGTTCATCTCTTATATTAAGTATTCCTTACTTTATCAATTCTTGCACAACCTTTTGCTTATCTTAAAAATTTGATTGCAGATGATTCTATCTTCCTTAATTCATTTTTTTGGTGCCTAACATTCTGACCCATACAGTAAAGTAGGGACTGCCATCACTTTATAAAACTTTATTTGTGTTTCTTGTTTTGTTCTTTAAAGTTCTCTTTATTGTGCTACATATTCTCAGGAAGGCATTAACTTTATGTTTGATATCTTTTCTACGTCGTATGCTATATCGCATCCTAAATATTGGAAATGAGAAAAACTTGTTTCAGGACTTGATCTTCTATAACAATTTTGTTTGCATTGGGCTGCTTCCTAAGAATGCCATAGTTTTCGTTTTATCTTTTGATATTTTCAGGTTATATAAGTTGCTCAACTGTTGCAATCTGTGAGCTGCTATCTGCAGTTTGTCCTCTTTATCTTGCATGATAACCTGATCATCAGCAAACAACATTGTATTACAAGAATCAAAAGAGAAAAAAGCACAACAGATCTGGTACGTTCAAGGTGAGCGAAGGAGAAGTACCTTATGATGTACCCTTTAAAATTCATGATAACTAATCAAAAGCCCCCAAATCTAGTCTGATAATTCAGAGATCCAGGTATGTCAGACTTTCTGTTGATTTATGCTCTAACATCAAGCATGTGTTTCATGCAAATTAAGACTCAAACATTTATTATTCAAATAATTAGAATTAAACGTAGATTAATCACTGGGATGAGATTGAAATGAAGAGAAAACAATTAAAAATATAAATATGGTGTTATTGACAAATATTACAAATTAATCGTACAGAATGATCACTTAAGAGATTGTACACGTTGGTTTGAGGCAATTGAGGTACTGAAATTCAAACATAGAGATTTTGTTTTAACTTCTTGTAGCTGAAACCTAACTAATTCCTGGTCATGAAGTGTGAATTTTACTGATATCTTCATACTGTACGCCTTCAACCACTCTTCCTTTTAAGGGCCCCTGAAAGACAGAGCAAAGGTTACATCTAAAAAATACACTATAAATCTCTTCTTCTATGTATTTCCAATGACTTTCTCTGAATTTAAACCCATTCCACATTGATTTTTTGTTCCATTACAACAAACATTTTGCATTTGATGTTTTCAAAACCAACATAATGTTGAAAGGGAAATGGCTCCTTTGAGCCAAAAATTTATTTTGAATGAGTTATCCTGCTTGCTTTTGCTAAATTTTAATGGTTGCAGCTATTTCCTAAGAGATATTTAATAGCTCAAACAATAATAATACAAGGTAAAAAAATAATATCAATGTGCAGTAAAATTAAAATATGTTATTTCATAATTTGTAATTCAAGAAATTATCTCTCAAGATGACCCATGACTAAAATTTTTTTCAAGAATAAGGGGATAATATTTTAATCATATTCAAAGGAAATGGCAACTAATGACTGAATTAAATTCCACGGAGTAAGGGAGAAATACTAAAGCAAAGGAAAAAGTACAATCCCGTCTACCTGATATTTAATCGAATGACTGAATTACTCAATTAGCTTGCGAGTCATATGCTCTGAGGCTTTTTTTTTCAGAAAGAAAACTTTTCAACAATTCATTGTATAATTCAAACAATAAGTTAACTTTCTGATACCTAAATCAGAATAAAGTGCAGATTTAAGTTCAATCATCATGATCAACAAAACTGATAACTTAAGATTATTTTTTTGCAGTCTAATGACTTCAAGACAGTAAAGGAAAATTAATAAAATCATGAAATGGAATCAATGCATCTTTGGGTTAGGATACCTCTCTGTCTTTTAAGTCAAAATGTACTCACCTGACATATTTCGACCATTACGCAGAACTTGTTTTCATTCAATTCTTTCATTATGGCAGTACAGCCTCTATAAGCTCCATTGACCACCTTTACCTGTCGGCCTGTAATTTCCAGAAATTAATCTCTGTTGCTGACTTATGAGACTGAATACTACTTATCTTTTGGGGTTAAAACTTACCGACTGATGGAATCACTGTTTCCAGATGAGCTTGATCGAGTTTTAGTTTATGCCCTGTGTCGAGCATCGTGACCATGGCCACGTACTTTCCAAGAACTTCACTGATATATCCTTTCTTCTTGTAATACTTATCACCAAGAGTTTTTGTGACCACTTTCACCACTATGCCCTGAAAGAGGGTGACACTTGAAGGTAAAATAAATATATACGATGAAGTTGTATATTTGTATGAAAATTTAGATCAAAATTAATGCTTACCAACTTTCATAGACAATTTTACAATCGGGTCCTACATTTCATTATTAATTTAAGCATTCTGCTGTTTTAAATTTTTAGTTCCAAGAACAGAAATATAATTTTATAAAAAACCCTCCCTAAAGAGTATTCCATAGATGAAAAGAAATAGAATCATTCTAAGAGACCTTTTTGGAATACCTTGTACAATAATTCATATCTAATAACTTAATTCATATCAAAAATAATAAATCAAGTATGTGGTTTACGTCCAATGAGAAAATACAGTCCAATTGTATGCACCTTTACAGAGGTATCACTTGAGGAGGTTGGTTGGTAACACAGTTTTAGTTGGAAAATTCTCACCTCAGTAAGCCAGTAGTCTTTCCTATTGACCTTTTCCTTTTTGGTTTCCTCTTCCTTAATTATTTCATCTAATGCAGTACGTTTCTTGGCTTCTTTACTGTCATCTCTTCTCAACTTTTTCTCCCCATATTCTGAAGAAGTATCCATTGCTCGTTTTCCCATGCTACCTGATGGGCCAGGGAGAAGATCTTTCAACCTAACTCCATCTATATTAAAGATTAATTGTCAATTAAAGGAACTGTATTTTAATGCATTAGATCTATTCGGCCAAGAGCATAGTGGAGTTTACCAACCACATACCTTCCAGTTTCATTGTTTTAGTTTCCTTGGTAGGTTTGCTTTTGAGATTTAGCTCAAGTTTAAGGGGTTCATCCTCATTTTCTCGAACCAGCTCAGAGTAGGCAGCATCTTTAGGCTTTGAAGTTTCTTTACCTTTTTCAATCTGCAATCAAATAAAATCAGTACTGTATCAGAATCATAAGATTTAATATAAAGTATATTCCGAAGCTGTGGTGCATCTATTACAACACTATTATTGGTATCAAGAAAAGAAACATAAAACAAGTCTTTGGTTTTAATTCTAAAAATAATGGCAATAATTTTTGGATTCTTAAGTGCTATAATACATGGCATGGATTAAGTTCATAAGAAATATAATCATCTGCATATATTATGTACTAACATATAATTATTACAGGAAATAAAATAAATAAAAACAGCTTTAATTAACCTAAGGAGGTAGGAATCATTAACCAATTTGCTGCTAAATAGTAATCATAGACGAGAAAAGATTAAAAATAAACAAAAGGAAAAGACTGACACTAGCATTTACCTTTTATGATTCAGAAATCATTGTGAATCATTAACCCCTTAGCTGCTAAATACTAATCATAGACAAGAAAAGATTTAAAAATAAACAAAAGGAAAAGATTGACTTTTAGATTTACCTTTTATCATACATAAATTCAGCTATGAAATAATAACACTGTAAAGTTGCAATTTTTAATGCTTGATTTAAATATTTTGTAACATTAGTTCTTAAGAGGTCTTCAAATACTTAGGAAATGTACTATAAATCATGGAGGCAGAAATATAAGATAATGATTATAACGTTATAATTGAATCGCATAATGCATTAAAATTTTAGACATTTAAAGAAGAACCGTACCTGTTTCTGGATGAACATCATCATTTTTTCTTGATCATCCTTGTCCATCCTCTCCTTCTTTGCCATTGCTTCCTGTAACTTTATTGTATCTGGATCTCTAAATCAAATAAATTGACATTCCACTCAGTTTACGAAGGAATTTTAATGATATAGATAATACCGACTATCCATATTAAATACAAATATTTTTTTCAAAATGTGCAGTAACTTCACCATTTTAAATATTACCTGTCTATGTACGTGACGTACCATCCTTTCTCGGTCTCATCCACAACACATTTTCCTTCTCTACCTAACCACTTTACAAACTCTGTTAGAGTTTCCCATTGGGTAGCATTCATGTGCAAATGATGCCTTTCGGAAATGTAGTCTTGATATACGCGATTCGCTGGGACTCTCTTAGTTCCAAATTGTCGACTGAGTAATTCCAGGTAGCCTTCTTCAAATTCCCTGTAAAATGCCAAAGAAAAATCAAATGTTAAGAGACTCTAGTTATAGCTGTATAAAACGATGGTCCAAATTCACCGCTACTTACTTAGAAAATTGATCAATGTATTTATTAGCATTATCAGCAAATATTAGCAGCTGTCGTTGATGGGATTCGGACATCATATGACATTTGAAACCATTCTCGTCCCGGCATTGTTTCATGCACATTTGGCAATACCATCTTAATTTCTGTAGCCCTTTTGCCTTAATTTTATTCGCTATGTACTTCGGAGTACCAGCTTCGTGTTTTCCCATTCTACTACGAATTAGTACGACACAGAACAAGAAACAATAATTTCCCTTATCACATTCTACGAAGAATAGCTTTTATAAATGGATTAAAGGCGAACCAGAAAGGAAGTTAGAGCCTATAAATTCACCAGTAGGTAAACAGAACGAAGAATATCAACAAAATTTTTCTCTCCTCTCTACTAGTTGCACCGCGATTGTCATCTCATAAACAAAAACATAACGGGCGGGAAGGTAACTCTTGTACCTCTTCTATCTCTCTATTGATTAAAAGGATAAAGGTAAGTTAATATTCCTGTTATTATATTTTAACAAATGGAATGTTTTGTGTATGAATGTGGTAAATTTCTAGTTTCACGAAATTTACCAATGTGGTAAATTTCTTGTTCTAGAAATTTACCAATGTTTTTTATCTTTCTTCTATTACAGTATTGAAAAAAGTATCTCTCGTTTACTTTTGCATTAGTCAAACCTGGCTTGCTTAGGAAACTAGTTCACCTAAGTACTCCTTATTCACTGTCCAGCTTTGCTACTAAGCTAACTGTTGTAGCTTCAGTTAGTTTATAGTTTTCTGCGGCTAACAGTGCATGGTTTTAATCTCTAACCGGCGTTATTGGCAAAGTTAATTAATAGACTAATGTTGGTTCCGGGTTGATGTATTTAAAAGATATTGCTATTCAATTGGGAAATACCTGTGTAAAAATCTCTGTAATTTTTCCGTTTCACGGTGTTTGGGAGAAATTCTATATCTCCTTTACTACTGAAGATACACATACCATTCTTACACCGTAAAAGGCTATTCATCATGTTTATAGTTTCAATTGGGTAAAATTTTGGAAGAGGACAGTCCTCTTCCAAACTTTTACCCCCAATTGTTCTGTTGCAGCTCTTCAAGACATTCTATTCCCTGAGATTTGCTCATTCTGTCACCAATTATAACCTTAACCTTCCACTATATGTATGCTCTTCTCTATTGCAAACAAAATTATTATATTTTTCCTTTTTGAATCAGTTACTAATACTCCACTCCCTGAAAACAGCAGCATGGTCATTTAATGACCAAAAGTATATTTCTCCTTTTGTCTTATCCTTCAAGAAACGAATGCCACACTTTATGGTACCTAAACGTTTTTCGGAGACAATGTCTCCCTCCTCAGGAGTCGTAAAATACGACCTATTTTACCTATTATCTCATTATTTTACCTATACCTTACAACCCCTTTTGAACCTCTAACTGATACCTTATCAATGTATAATTAACTGATAATATAATTTTTCCACTGATAGATGGAGGGATTTTTTTTTCCTTTCTGAAGTCTCAATTCTAGAAGCAGTTTACTAGCCTTGATTTTGGATACTGATAGTTTTTTAGGGTATAGGAAACAAAATATCTCTACTGTTTTTTTCAATTACTACACTTTTACCATCGTATGATACTTTGAAATAACCCATGTTGATCAGTTATTCTTTCAACTTCCAATAATCTCAAAGTGGATTGAAAAATTACTATAACCTTTGCTCGTAGATTATGTGTAATGTAAAATTCTGCCACAAAGGAATAAGTTCTTGCCAGAAGGATTTTAATGCTTTGTCTACATTGTTGCCTTTACTATGAGTTTGTATGATTGCTATCAAAGGGTGCTACTCCTTTGGTTTGTACAAGATGATGAGAATGATCATCATTATGAGTAGTCTGCTTGCGCAGGTGTTGTTTCTCCAATTTTCCCTATCCTCCGCTCTTCTCTTCATCCCACAGTACCGTTCTTCATTCTTTAAGCATTATCTGAATTTCACTCTTCTCCTTCCTCTCCTCACTTATCCCTCCACTGTGCATCCCAGCTTATCGTTAAGGAAGCAGTTTCTTCTTATTGCATGCCCTATCCAATTCTTCTTCCTTTGGATTATCTAAACGATCAATCTTCTTTTTTCAGCTACCCTCCTCAGTACCTCTCCATTCCTAACTTTGTCCTTCCACTTGATGCTTAACATTCTCCTCCAAATCCACGTTTCAAACGCCTCTATTCTATTTATCTCTTTCTTCTTTAGGGTGCAGGTCTCGCCATATAGAAACACACTCTACACAAAGTATTTAATCATTCTTTTTCTCAGCTCGACATTGATGTTACTGCTTAAAACGTTTCTCTTTTTTCTGAATGCTTCCTTTGCCATTCATATTTTTATCCTGACTTATTTCTCACATCTCCAATCCTTCATTACCTCCACACCTAGATATATATATCTTTCTACTTGTTCTAATTGCACATCATTTACATACGCATCCATCACCTCATCATCTCCCACTTTCATAACTTTGGTCTTCTTTTGATTTATGTGGAGGCTGTAATCTTCTGCCACATCCTCAAGCTGTTTCAACATTCCCTTCATTTCCTCTGCGCTTTCTGCAATTAAAACCACATCATCAGGGAACGTAATGCTTACTCCTTTATCTCCTTCCCAGCATTCCATGGCCATCTTTTCTATATATATATTAAACATTATTGGTGACAAACAGCAACCTTGTCTCACTCCTTTCCTTTTGTCAAACCACTTTGTTTTCATTTCCCCAATCCTTATGATTGCTTCTTGTCGAAAATATAAGTTTCTCATTAACCTCCTGTCCCTCCAGCCTATCCTTTTTTCTTTTTAATATTTTCATTAACCTTTTCCACTGTGCTCAGTCAAAAGCTTTCTCTAAATCTATGAAACATAAACTTAAACTTCTACCCTTTTCCAAATATCTTTCTCCTATGATTCTGACTACAACTATCGCATCCTTTGTCTCAATACCTCTTCTTAATCCGAAGTGTTCTTCCATCATATTTTCTTCTATTTTACTCACAAATCTTCCATTCAGTATTCTGAGCAAAATCAATTTGGATGATGAGTTCTCAGATTATTTGATTGGGAGAGGTAGTCCATCGATTGCTTGTCCCCCTAGAAACCCAGACATGAGGCCACTTAATTATTTTCTGTGGGTGTTTATCAAGAATCAAGGAAACATAGAAAACATTTTGAGTACTTAACTTGTAAAAGCACCGCTAATAAACATCTATATTGAGTTGAGGGTGTTTATCAAGAATCAAGTGTACCAGACACCAGTTCGTAATCTACTAGAACTGCGCCATCGAATTCCTGCAGTTATTGCAAATTTTATGTCTGCAATGCTGCAAAAAATTTGGAGAGAGTAAAATACAGATTAGATGTCTTTCTGCCATTAATGGTGCACATATTGTGGTTTATAAACTGTGTAAAAACACATTTTGAGTTATCATAATTCTACACACAAACCACCAATAAATTTGTTAATTAACTCTCAAGTTATTAAATTCTATATTATTATATGTTTAACCCAGGCATCCTGTATTATTGATTTGATTGTATCAGAAGGAGAGGTCATCATATAAAAAAGATATTTGTAAATTACTGAAATCGCTGAAATGGCTAATAATTTCCTGTTTACCAAAGGATGCATCTTTAACTAATATCAAATGCATCGATGTGAATATAAATATTTATTCATTAGAGGAGATACCTTATTTTAGCATAGGGGAAACAAATTATACATGCTTTGACATGGAAGATCCTGGGTGGAGATAGAACCACTTGGAGAAAAATTCAAAATTATTTGCATACATATCTTGCTCAGAGGTATATACATATTTAATTAAAATTTTATACAATTTTAAAAAATTCAATCCATTTCTATTGAAAGTAAGTTTGTCATTATTTCTTCTTCAGCTCCTTCATATTTTATGTTTCAGCATTAAGTTAAGAGAAATTTCTCCACTCATAACTTCAATCACCTGTCCGCATAAACCCTTCATTCAAAATATATTTAACTATGCTTAAACTCCTTTTTCATCATGTCTATTGCTACACTCCAACTACGCCTGAAAAGTAGCCATTATTTTTTCATGTCATGAGACTTCTTTTGCTTCGCCTCGAAAATAGTTAATCAAATTTCACTAACTTAAAATACGATTAACCTTTTGCACTGGTACAAAAGTACACTCTTAGCCATACACTATATGCTCATTCGTGATCACTTTCTGCAGGAAAACCTTTGAACTCCTGCAGTAATGTAAGGACTCGTCCAGTTTATCTTAAAAACCACCGCAGTCATTATACTGTTCCAATGCACTATAATAGTTACACAAAATTACACTTCCTCCATCAGAGTTTGAGGAACACTTTTCACAATTCATCCTCTGATCAGTACCTCATAATGGCAGTATTCCCTTGACTGCTGGATTCTTTTCGCTTGAAACACATAGTTGTCACCTGAGTTAGTGATTGACTAGATCTGGAGATTTTGAAGAATCTCACTCGAATCAACTTGATGACTCTATCGTTGCAGACAAAGATCAAAAAGATGAAGAATCCCTGCAAGTAGCTGATGATGACCATTGAATGCAGGAATTTCCACAGGAAAGGGGTAAATCCAGTGGAGACCCAGCTATGAATGGTCCAGTAGACAGGTTCTACTGACCAATTGAGACCCATAACAATTAGGAGCTTGAGGTACATCTTGAATCTGAAAGGTAAACATCAAACTTAGTATATTCCTTGTCTTCTAAGCTCTGTAATATTCATTTTATTGATGTAACTTTTATGACTGGAAAGGAAACTGCTTTTGGGTTCAATTAGGTGTCAACCGAACAGACTTTGTAACATGAAGATTTTTAATGGATTCTTTTTTTTTACTTTTTATGCATATACTGCATTGTTAGCTATTTTATTATATGAAGTGCTCTTTTATTTTATAATAATTTTAGTATGAAATATATATTTTAGTGGCTACAGACCATTATTAATTCATTCTATTTCAAATTTTATATATATTAATCAGATTTACATTCATCAAATTTAATATTTAAATTCTGTCATTAACTTAAAGAAAAAGTAATCCTGTGATGAATTTTTTCTTTTCATCAGACCATCCCATCTTTTACTTTACTTAAACCTAGTGGCATGATCTTATATGAGTAATATCTGATCATTTTCATAAGTCTGTAAATCTATATCAGACATACTTTTAATTACTGAAGATTAAACAAATTTAAGGAATTGATGAATTCTGGGGTAAATTTGGAAAAACAGTAATTTTATCTGTAACTTTGTTTTAAAACTAAATCACAGCATGTGGGACAAAATATTTGTTGGTAAATTAACATTTTTTATTACTGAATTCCTTTCGTTTTTTATCCATAAATTCTACCTACTTAATTTTCTGCTGAACTTATTTGAGAAGAATAGTTAAACATTACACTAAACTTCAAGAAATAACTGTAGTAATCTTTGCGTGCTACTGAAATGCTTCTCTAGCATTCTGCTCACACCTCTATGGCAAAAAGAATGATTGAAATAGTAGTAGTATAAAAAGTGCTTCGGCAGCTTAGGTCATTTTGCACATTTGTTCCCACCGATGATTAAAATGACCTCCTTTACCTTTGCTTGCGTTGGTCATCATGCCCTGTATGCCTTCTGCTGTCTGCTTCACTCAGCATCGTTGTTGCACGCTTTGCTCGATAAAGATTCACCGCTGTGATTACAAATAGAATCACATTGCAAATCATCAACACTGACATAGGGGCAATGTGGTACAGCCACGAGTAAGAGATTGCTGAAAATAAAGATATGAACCTTATAGAAGCGGCAGTGATTAATATCTTTCAAGGTACATCGTTATATTTTCATGGAAGGCTTGAAAATAATAAAGCAGAAATTGTAAACTCCTGTCACTATGAAAATAGTGCTATATTTTGTTCATGTAAGTTTCTGGAGTTATCAATACTAAATTTCTGTTTACAAGTAGGTTTATTTAGCGTTATTAGCTAACTTTTAAATGACATTATCATGAATCCATGGCTGAACAGTGTGAATTCTTTGTGCACTTTTAAGTATGAGCTTACTTTACACATGCTTCTAAATGCAGTAAGTGCTGTTGAATTTGTCGTCTTCAATCGTTTTATCGTGTAATTTGCAGCACGTAGAATAGTTTGGTGTTCAGTACAAGATATGTACCGATCATTTTTATATATGCGTGTATGTTAGGTACAATGAAGTGTTTATCAACCTGTCTAAGAAACTTCTTTACAGCTACATTTCTGAAAATTCGAATTATTTAACTGATCCCATCAGGTTCGAAATATCCGAGATCCATAGTTTTCTCGAAATTGTCGTCTTATTTTCGGTTCGGTGCCCCTTGACTATTCCCTCAACGCCAAGGGCTTTTCGCTTAGTGTGCCACTAAGTTTTAGTTAACGCGTATGTGTGTCACGGAGTTCAAAAGGTCGAGAGACACTTTGTATGAGCATGGATTCCATTTCATTACTAGCGTGTTGTTACTTACTCGGTTCGGAGCACATGTTACCCAAGGTGGGAGTAGGGTTGTCTTGAGTTAGTGTGAGATTCTCCAACGCGGCGCAGGCTGCAAACACCAGGAACGGAGCGCTCCATGCATACACGGAGTACTTGATGAAACGTTTCTTCTCCGTGTACCGAAAAGGGGATGAAAGGGGTCTCAGTTCTCTGTAGATGAAGAAAATGCTCCATTTAACGCACGTTGTATTTTGAATCAAATGGGAGGTTTTGACATGAAGTTTTGGTCTAATTACATTATAATTCGCCCCATATGACACTCTCAAAACCAGTGATGTTACACACCAAATTCAAATGCAAATCGTATATATCCAGTGATGTTTGTTTGCTGACTGACATTGATTCCTGGTCTTAAAAGAAGTCTATTTGGTTTTGTTAGCGTGCACGGAAAATTTTGGAAACCTCAGAAGACCTGTTAATTGTTTTAATTATTGTATCGTCAGTTATTAAATGTATGCGTGAAAACAACTTTTGAAATCTCAGAAGGCCGAAAAATGAAGTCTTACTTGCCTAATATTCCTTTTTCTTTTCCAAAAAAGTTGGCGAAAATAATTCAGTCAGCTTAAATCAATATTGATTTATGAAAAATGTTTTATTAGGGAATTTTCCAAGAAGAAAAGTGTAAAAAGGTTTTTCCATTCACTTCAATTTTTTTCGAGAAGATTGAAGTCTGAACCTTTTGTATTTCGATCAAATATTCCGCTGTCGTTTTAGGTATGATAAGATTCGTTTTTAGATTATTATTATTTTTATCTCATGTTTTCTTTTAGGATTAGGCGTCGAGTACTTACATAAAAGCCATGCATATGTCGAAGCATATCACGTTCAGCCAGGAGAACGAAGTGAAGTAGAAGAAATAATTCGGTATATCTGAAAAAGAAAGTTTATGAATGTAGTAATCCTCTCTAGACATAAATCTTAATTTACAATATTTGTATCGGTGATCACTAATTCACAATTAAAATTATATCGAGTATATGTGCAACCCACTTACAATGTTGGTTTATTCGCAGACTACACATTTGCAGATCATAAACAGATTCCTACTACTTTACGTATTGAAAATGCTCCCTTAAAAATATTGCTAACATTTATGTTCAGTTATTGACGTATCTAAAAAGCATCAATGTAAAGTTCAGTAGTGGCTTTGTGTATAAAATTCAATCGGCATTATGGACATTGATATTTTCAGTGCTAATGTAATTCATGTACGATTCCTTTCATAGGTGTGAAGAAATATGTTAAAATCGCAATTAAGTTCGCGCTGCAGTTATAAATTGCCCCTGGTGAAAATTTTTCGATATGTGATAGGGTATATCAGGAAAGGAAAAATTAATTACTTAAAAGTAAGTCATGTTCAATGATAATAAACATCGAAGCCCAATGTTTCCTTATGCGGCTTTTTAACTGTAATTAATGCAAAGTCGTCCATAGTGGAATCTAGTTCTGAATTTCGATTTGCTTAAAAAATGTTTAAATAATGTTTCATCATTTTCTTTCCTGTTGTGTAGATATGTCAAATTTTTCTTCGTAGCATTTAAATTAAACAGCTAATTTGGACAAATGTTTGTGCTGGAAACGATTTTATCCAAGGCAGTACAATTGAGAGACTACGAGAGAGGGATTTCAACGTCGTCTAACTCGATGAGGTACGGTCTGAGATTTTAGTCTCCTTTTGTATTGCTTCTACGTTCTTAAGGCGACGAAATGGTGGTATTGTGCGGAGGCATTAATTTGTTCCTCCCCAGGCGGTTCCATTCGCCCATGGCCTTCCTTTCAGCTCACTTCATGAGCACAAATACTTCCCCAAGACCTTAACACCCGCAAGGTCGCGCGTATTCGTGCGAGAGCCCGGACCAGAGCGTAGATATTCGAGATATTTTCCTGGCATCGAGCATGTTTCCACACTGTGAAGATTGATCACCGTTTGAGTTTGTAAATATGCGCGACCTTTCATTTCAAAGTACCCGTGTTCTTATTTCGTTGATTGTGTAAAATCAAATATCTCCACCGATTGCTAAGGAGTTGACCAGCTGAGGCCCTCGATGAACATGCTAATCAATTCATGAAACTAAATTATACTTTTCACTTAGTTGTGGATTACCTTTCTTTCATTTAGTTTTGTTTCCGTGGAGTTCATGGCTGTGATGGTACGAAAGACACTTTATATGAGTGATGTTGAGCCCTAGCATTTATTTGAACACTCCAGAGTAAATGCTATGAAACTAGTTAAACTTGGGGTCATAGTGCTGGGTTTACGTGGCCTTTTTTCTCTATCCCAAAAAAATATCTTAATCTTGCCTAATCCCTCTAAATCCCTTTGTAGATGCTGTTTTGGCGATGTTTAAATTAAGTAAAAAACGAGCGTTTTATTGAGCTTGCGGGCACCGAAATCCACACTTTATTGGACACCTTATCAGTTAGCCATTTTGTTACTCTTCCGATTCGGTCTAGGAATATAAACTAAGAGTACAAATAGTGAATTAATGAACTGATAAAAATATTAGATCTACATTTAGTGATTTAAATCTAAAGATATAAAGATAAAAATTAACGAAGAAATTACTTTGTTTATTTCATGTTTATGCAAAATTCTCAAACACTGTACGTGGTGGACAATTTTTATAAACACTGCTGAATTTACCGCAAAAAATACTTCTTGAAACAAGTAACTACGTAAATGTTACCAAAACCTTGATGGCCTGTGCTATTTTCAATGGTGGAGGGGTTGAGATTCCAATCACCCTTCGGGCTGATGCTTATACTCGTACTTACGAATGGATTACATCAACTCGAGTGAAATGTTATTCTGTTGCTTTTATCGAAATTAATTTTTATAAAAACTTTCCAATCAAACCAAAGTAGATTTTTATGCGCTTCAACATCGTTCTCAATCGTTAAAATGTTTAATTTTGTAAATGATTTTGCGTTATTTTTTGGCATCGTAATTTATCTGGAATGGCACAGCATTTAACATTTATCAAAAATTAATCACATCGTCTGCGAACGGGCGAGCGTGATCAAAACATTATTTCTTAACTGAATCCAAGTGGAACTCTAGTATCGTTGAAATTGTGCTGGAATCTACTTCGAGAATGAAATTCCCATACTCATGAAATGAATCTTGCTTGAAGATGAGCCATAAAATCCTCCGGAAACGTGGCTACTTTCAACCTCTGTGTAAGATGTATTGACGAAGCTGTCTGCCAGCCTTTAAGGCCACGAAACCTTTGTCATTTTTGAGTCATTGCATTTTGATCTAAATAACCTATTTTTTCATTTTTAGAGATATTTCGGTATCTACAGACATTATCGATTGATTTATTACCTTTAGAATGACTGAATTTATATAAGAAAATTTCGTATAACTTATTTTAAAAGTTAGGGAAACTTCCCTTATTTTACCATCAGTATCGTATGTATATAAATCGTAATTAGAAATGACCAAATTAAGTATTACGAAATCAGGAATTGCGAGCTCTAAAACATAACTCGTACCACTGAAAGCAAAACGGCCATGTTTTTTTTTTTAGTTTTCTATGCACCTAATGGAGTTAAGAGAGAAAATCAGTTACATAAGAACGTAATCGAATTGTTTACGCCCTCTAAACGCTGTTGAAAAGTCTTCTTTGGAAATCACTAATGCAGAGAAAGTTGATGGGTAATTTCTCGCAGTTTTCCATTGTGCCGCGTTTCTCAAACATTTCCGTCTCGTGGCAGCATTATTTTCTTAGGAATTATTGAAGACTATGATTTTTGCTATACGTGCAGTAGCCTAAGAATTATCCTTTATTTTGTAATATTGCGTAGAAGCTTCCTTAAAATAGCTTCTATTCGTCATTACTCGTTAAAATCTTAATAGGTTGCACAGTATTCTGAACGCGAGAATTGGATGACGTTTTGTGTTCTATTAGTGGTCACAAACAAGTGTTGCCATAAACAAATCTGTTGGAGAACCAAAAGTAAAAGTATATTGTAAGCAAGCTTACCACGGATTTGAAATTATTGAACGCATGACCGAATTGCGCGGTTTTATATTCGTTGATAATATTTTGGCCTTGGCACATTTCCAGTATCAATTGGGATACCACGTAGAGCACGGTGACCCCATGGAAGTGTCTCAGTGACTTAAAAGTATCCTCAGACCAGTCTGATTGTGAGACAAAATTCAATAAAATTCACGGAGGAGGCCGTTATTTTGTAGTATTGGCCCATCCAACAAGAGATGGAGATGGAGATGGCTGTCATCAGCCGAAACTAGTCGCCGTCGATAACCTACCGAAGTGAACAGTAAAAGTTACTGTGCTGTTTTTAAAACCTTACTTTATTGAACAATGCTTCGATTCAGTCTCAGACAGACTGATACGTAGCAGTGCGTCCCGTGCGATATAACGTGGAATATTGATAAGCAATGACTAATATTTTATAATTCTGCGTAATATTCGAGAGTGCCGTGGTCTTCGAATCACGCACTGAGAGCGGTCTTAAATTTGAGGGATTTCGTCTTTTAATGGGAGTTCGCGATGTTGCCTCGTCATATGAATGGATGTGTTTAAACCATGGGAGACAAATGGTTGGAAGGGACTTCCTAGAGTAGAGGTGGCCAACAATAAGGAATTCACGGACCACCAAATTCATAATTTTAAATCCCGTTGACACCAAGTGTGAATTTTTAAAAAAGTCATTGCATGTATAAAACATCACAAATTTTCCATTTTCATTAATTTTTAATTTATTCTATCACCTGTCTTTCCCGTGTTTTTGACTCTGAGAGTATTTAGAATGTAAGTAAGGGCATGATAAACGTATAATTGAAAACAGTGCAAAATATTCTTCGTGGACCACCAAAAGCTTCTCACGAAAGCTTTGCGGGCTACCGGTGTTCTAAAATGGAGCCTCACAATCGATGTGCCTGGACTAAGTTTTTATGTGTCTATGACGATATTATTAGGCAAATTTAAGTCTTGAGAGACCAATTTAACCATAATCCTTTTTCAATCCACGAACACCCATTCCTCAACCAGAATTCGTACTCAAGACCCAGCGTCGCAAAGCTATCACACTAACCCAAACCACCAACCGACCCGGCAATAGTTCTTGATAATTATGGCTATTGTGCATGATATGCGAGAATGACGTATATTTCTAACTCGCATTACATACATACAGTGTATTTTTTGTTGAATTGAAGACCATTATTATAAAACTTAAAGATTTTAATGTATTAGCCCTTGAGTTTTCTTTTTCGATTCGAAATTCCATTGGAACTTACAAACGCTTTATTTAGCGTGCCGCGAAATTCGTGTTGGTGTATAAGAAAACCGTGGAGGACCAAAGACTAGGAAGATCCATGAGTTTGGAATTACTATTCCTTGCATGCATTTTAGTGCATGAAATGGAGCACTTTCACCAAGCGGGAAATTGCCGAGGGATACTCACCTATCACAAAGCAGGTGACAGCAGGATGGCGGATGAAAACCGTGTTGAGCACCGAAAATACCAAGTGAATTGAGTTGTAGGCGAACACAGAGAACACATGGCACATGTGACACTTTCCCGGAAGACTCCTCAACTCGGGTATGAAGGCATAAACCATAAACGTTATACCCAAGAATATGATCGATATGGATATGGCGGCCACGAAAATATAGTCGAACAGAGGCTCGTAGAACGTCACCACCTCAACCTTCTGCACTTCTTGCGGCACCTCAGCCTCGGTGCACACATAAGGAAGGTAAAAGCCCGAATCCGGAACGAAGTCGAGACAGAACTCGCTCACTTCCAAGCAAGTGACGTTCCCACCCTTTATGCACAGTTTTCCATCGGAAGCTCTTATGTAAAAGCCGTCGTTGCCTTCGATTTCCGGATGGAGCGAGTGGCCGTCGCAAGGCCTGGCGATGACCACGTGGAAGTGGTTGGCGTCTCCCACCTCCCAGGTCTTGTTTCCGTCGTCCGAAACCTCCGGTCTGAACCACTGGCCCTCGTACTCGCCGTTGTCGTCCGCGGTGCACTCCAGGTCGACCATGACCTGGTGGTACGCACAGCACTTCCTTATGCATGGTCTCTCGGGGCTGCACGGGCAAGCTGCAGCAGTAGTGTAGGCGGTTGCGTTCAATTCAGCATTGGTGGTGGCGTTGAATTCTCCGCCGTTGGTCCTGGTAGAATAAACAAAGCGTTCACTAATTTGCCGTAAACCTTTGGCATATATCCTGAATTGGGGATTTCCTTCGAGAGAATCTTAAGCGACTTAGAATTAAGTAATTCGTTATGAAATTTTAAAATATGAGAATTGTTTAGCCATGCAGTCCTGGATTATAGGGCTGTACTGATAGGTCCCTCAGCACCTCTGATTCTAGTAAGCCCTGGAGATGCAAGTGCCCAATTTATATACCTCATCCATTGAGGTTGGGTGCCTAGCGGACCAGATTTTTCGATGCGGTAGTATAGATTTTTAGAATATTTTTTTCTTATATCTGAAGTCTGACTGGAATCTGATATTACAAAGTTAAATCTTAAAAAAATAGTTGCTTTGTCTGAAGCTACTCCTACAATATCAATATATTTGTACTTCTTTTTGTCACTCATCTTTAAATCTTTTCCTGTATCGTTTACATATAAATTATGTTATTTTAGACTTGATCCACTCGATTTGTTAACGTTTATATGTTGTATTATTTGATTCGTCTCAAACATTTTTTCCGAGGAATTTGTTAAATCAAAATCATAAGGTATTTTCAGTTAACGTAAGAATTATAGACCTTTGCTCATGGCGGTCACACAATCAGCGCTACCAAAACCATGTTTGTTCGTTACTTGTATCACGTGCAAGATAAACATCTCATTCGAAATAATCAAGAACATATGGAATAAATTTTGAATTTTTTCCATTTTTAATTATGTTAATGGAATCTATTCAGCTGTTACCATTACATAGTCATTTTGTGGATTAAAATCTAACGTTATGGTTTCTCACAATAAACTATGATCTCAATCGGCTGTTATATCTTGATCATCGCTAGTCTCATGGTGTGCAATAGTGTTTGCGCGAAACATGGGAGCCTCGCATAAAATTTCTTGAATTGTAAATTTTCGGATTGCTGCTGAGGATAGCTGAAATATGGAAATGTTTTTGGAGAAATAAAATTGAGTGACATGGGCAGAAAACTGCAACCAATCCCTAGTGTGTTGGAATGAAACAAACGAGAGGACACTTTTTAAGTAATTGAAATTTGATGTTATTTCCGATATTCTCATAAAATATAGTTTATTTTTCATTATTTATCAGGCTGAATGATTCGGCTCATCCGAAAGTGTTCTCGAGACGAGTTAGGTTATTCACTTTAATATCGATTTTAAAAGTACAGTATTTTCTCACTCATTCCAGTATGTTCCATTGTAGTCCCAGCTGCTTTCATTCCAGGTGGTTATGTTCTCGAAAACTGATGTTGCTGAGAATTCAATGCTCAAATCAACTTCGCATGCTGAAGTCGAAAAGCTGATCGTCAAAACAGCTAATGAAATCCCCAGCAGTATCTGTCTGTAGCTCGTCATTGTGAATCCAAAAAGTACCCTTACCTGTAATCAAGAATTAGTATATTTTAATATGTAGAAGTCAACTCCAGAGAATGTTCGAAATAAAATAATGGTTTATAAGTAAAATCAATATGAGAAAGCGTGACTTTGTAGAAAGCCATAATAATTAAAAATAGCTTTGTAATTTTCCACAGGATTCTGTGTAGAATTACAAAGCTATATTTAATTATTGTTTATAAATAAGTGGAAATCAAATTAACAGCTAAAACTTCTGTTAATACAGTTTCTAATTGACAAAACAATTGTAACAGCAACTTGAACATAATTTAACAACCATACAAAATAGTCTTTCATAAGAAAAGTTTAAAAAATATTTACCTAATAATGATCACAAATTCAACATTCCGGGTTTACTTATTCCTACATAGCTGATAACTAGTTATGTTTTTATGATTAATTATTGTTTCTTTTAATTGATCTAATCTCAGATTTGAATTTTGGATGATGCTAAGGCCGTTTTTGATTGTTCACTTAATTTTCATCACCTACCAATCTCTCTTCAATATTAGCAACATTTTCCAATAAATACTAACTCAATAACCTATCAGCTACCTTTTAAAATATCACTTTTGAATTTTAAATATTGCATAAATCACTTCACATTATAATATCTCTTTTGAATTTCACATGATCTCCATTGATTATCATCTTATCTCCTTGTTAGATTGTTGTCAAGGAAGTTAGTGAAGAAAGGAGTGTAACAACTGACAATAAAGCTTGGTATCCCGGCCAAAGTTTCCGTCTGGTAAATCTTTCAGAATGCCTCTACATACCGTTATTACTAAGTAGTTCTCTCCGAACCTTTCAGGGGGGACCATAAAAAAACACCGTGTGGAATACGATTTAAATAGTTACAAACATTTTAAATGAGCAACAATTTATTATCTTCGTCGTCTCACTCGTCCCAAGAGATATATACAAGCGGCTTTTGATCGACGTTCTACGATGAAAATTAAGATTTTTCGTGATTTGGCAAGAAATTACCCGTTTACACACGGGTTTACACGGGGGTCAGATAGGCGGGTGTTTTAAATATCTCAACGGGGTTGGGTTGGGTTGAGGGGAGGATTTCTAGATTTTTGATAGAAATCCTTCCCCCCTACCCCAACCCAACGGCAACGCTGCCGTGTGTAAACGGGTAATTTCTTGCAAAATGACGAAAAATCTTCATTTTCATCGTAGAACGTTGATCAAAAGACGCTTGTGTGTCTCTTAGGACGAGTGAGACGACGAAGATAATACATTGTTCCTCATTTGAATTGTTTATAACTTTTTAAATCGTATTCCACGCGGTCAGTTTTTTTATGGTCCCCCATGCTGTGACGGCCGGGCGCTCCCGAGGAGGTTAGGGTCCGGATTAGGATGGCGACCCTCGAAATTTCTACCTGAAAAAAAGTAATGGTAAAAACCCCGCTTAGCTACCTATAACCACAATTTTCACTTTAATGCGTTATTTTTAAAGTCGCATATTTGTGGTTAATGCATGTTTTATTCGAATTTTAACCGTATCGGTCTATTAGGTTTCCTAAAATTTTTAGATAGAGATGGAGAAATAAAGGTTTGAACCGGTTCTTTGATACTTGACGGGGTGAAACCGGAAACCGAAATTTTGTATTCTGAGTGAACCGGTGCCAAAAATACGAGTCTTACAGTTCGATGCCCTGCTGTCTCTATATTTTGAGTAGTTTGAACGCGTAACTTGAAAGTGAAGTGTCGTTGGGAAAAATTCTTCCTGGCGAAGTCCTTAGCTTCTCATCGCAAGGAAAAAATGGTGGCAATGGTGTCACGTCCTTCTTCCGGACTCGTGTTAATTCTAGTCAGAAACCCCTCATTACGAAAGAAGACGCATGGAGAATTTTCGCGAGATTCTCAGTCCGAGAGACAGCCGAAGTGAAATTTCAATAGAAGGTGCGAATTAGCATCTCTCTTCCGCGATTTGGAAACGTATAATAAAATATTAGTAGGGGAAGGTGGGGCAGTACGAGCTGCTAAGTTTTCTCAGATTTTTGGAAGTATATGGAAAGTAAAAAGTTACGATATCGTGGTATGAAGAACTATATTGCAATGTTAACTTTGTGAAAAATCGTATATTTGGTATTGCACACTTAGCAATTTTTATATTATTAATGGTTTTTCAAACAAGTGTAACTTTCCCCGTTCTGCCCCACCCCTAGCGTATAGTGGGGTACTATGTTACAATGATGATAAATATTATGTGCGTGAAAATTTTACTTGAAAGCCGTAAAAAATTAAAAGTTAACTTATGTAGAGTATGAAATGCGCAAATCATTCAAGTAATACACGTATGTGGGTGGCCTCATCGTCTTCACTATCTATTCCGGCACACGTTTTGTATGCTCACTTAAGGCAACTGGCACATCTTACCCAGCCCTCTAGTCATGGCAGTAAAAGGAACTCGTCATCTTCTTCACTGTCACTGGAAGATGGAGGTTTAGCTACTCAAGGGTTACCCCAGTAGTACCCAGTTCTGCCCCACTTCCTCATTTTTAGGTTAACCAATTCGATCGCGACAATATTCTAGCCTAATAAACATTGAAACCACACGGAACCGTAGATTACGATTCAGTTAACAGAACGCTAGAAGTAATACTTAAGCATTCCTATGAATCACTACTTTATGGATCAGGAGTAGATTCTCAAAATTACAAAGACGATCACTGAAAATTCGTCGTAGAGTTCTTAAACACAAAGGTGAACGGAATGGTGGAAATTCCTAGCACACTAGTCAGGCCTGTCAATCAACGTATATGAGTCGTTTTACCGTAGGCACTAATTTGGCTGAAAAATCCGGTACCCCGTTTTGCCCCACGTTCCCCTAAATGGGAGGTAAAGCACATGTAGGCGATCGACAGAGGCTATGTCTTTGAATTAATCTAAGGACCAGCAGGTTTGGCATCCTTGACACAGTAATCCCATGTCACATCAACCAAACTGGTATAAATACATTCAAGAATTCTAATGCGACTCCATAATTGAGTTTATAGGTATAAATATGAAGGCAATGATGGGAAAAGATCTCCAAGTAGGTTCTCGTCTATTTCCTATGGAAATAATAACCGATCCACGTTTAAGTACTCTTTCTTGGTTTTATGTGGGTCATTGTATCGTTGTGTAATTACTCTCCGCCTCAAAGCTTTAAGATTATTTTTTATCCACTTTTAATGTTTTCCTTTGCGCAACTTCGCTCCCGTTTACAAAACGTAATAATTGGTTTCGTATATAATTGCATTCTCCGAGGTTTGATTCTTCACAGAATGTAGAAAACCCTTCTTCATGTGTTCAGAACGTGGTACGATAGCACGTAGATATTTCGTTTCTAATTAAACTAAGTTAAATTATTTCTAACAGATTACCAGGTTTTACTTTACTAAACTAAACCCCTTTTAACAATAACAGAATAATTTGCTACGAAGATTAGAGAAGTTTTTTCAGTTTGATCATTTATCTAAATATTTCAATAGCGTTAACACCATTCAGGCACTAAGTGCGGTTCTAATTATCCCTTAGTTTTAAGTAAGAGACCTTTTCCGCCTCGAATGAATTGAATTGGTTGTTTACTAACCCGTATTTAGTTCATTCTGTATCAATTTTAACGTTTTATCCTAAATTTGTAGCTAAAGAATATAAATGGGTTTCGATTTGAAGTGTGGCTGAGAACCACTTCACCTACGTAACAACTCATAGAGTTTATCGTTTAGATTTTCAACTTCATCGATTTAAGTTTGACGTCTAATATCTCAAATTAATTTTAGCTTAGTAAATCATCTTAGGAAAGAAACTGGAACTTCGCTGTTAATGAATTAGAACTCTCTAAAAGCCGTCTTAGTTAGCGCTCCGCACTAAGCTACTGCTAGTTTCGGAAAATAAGGAAAGGCCCGAATTACCGACCTTCTAAGATGTTACTTCTTTTCGATGACTTTTGGAGAGTTCTTAAACCTCTGGGACAGTGGTGGCGAACCTATGGCACGCGTGTCTAAAGTGGTACCCAAATTTTTTTGGCGCGTATAACTCCCAATATTATATTTATTATGTATACTTAACTAAAAAAATTCAATCCCGCAGTAAATAAATGTGGATTTGGCTCATTAGTAATGACAATAAACGATTATTTAAGCCGATTACATGATCTTAATCCGGTCGTTGCCATCACAAATGTATATCACCATCCCCCTGCATGGTTTCGTGCCACATCGGCAAGCAAGTCCTTTACATTCTTAAAATACGGCGCTCTTGCCGCAAAAGGTTTGCCAACCCTACTCTAGGAGATGTTATGACTATGCAGTTATATTATGACTGTTTGGACAACCACAGTCAACTTTAAAGCAAGAATACCTCAATGAAACTGACTCGAATGAAAGTCTTCGTTACACTAAGCATGCATGAAATGTTTTATCTCAAAATTAAGGAGATAATATTTACCAATCCTCACATGTGCTTCCGACGAATCAAGGAGTGAATCACACCTCTCTTTTAAACAGCGGAAGAAAATGTCTCGTGGTCCATATGGTATTATTTACTCTCCTTCATCTGCTACGAATTGATTACCCTGTAAATGTAATCAAACAAGATATCGTTTACACTAAGTCATTCTTACGTATGTTATACTAAATGGAGTGTTGGGAGAGTTTTTAACTGGATATTAATATCACACACACATATCAAACACCTTTTAAATCTCCTTCAATTGTATCATAATTGTTACCAGAAACCTGACAAAATTTGTGAAGTGAACTCCAATTGCCGTCTTTTTCGGCGTTCCTCGCTTCATTCACGGTAATTTCATTAATAATCACCCATGAAGATGAAAGCATCTCTTTCAAAATCTACATTAGGTGTTTCTAAATAAAGCGGCGATTCCTTCCTGGTTTCTCCGAACATCGGTGAATGAGGCGAGGAACGCCGACAAAGACGGCTATTGGATATTTTAAAGCTCTTGTTCATTAACAGCTGTCTTCCAAATTTTATTTCTTTACTATAAACTAAAGAGACGCTCATTATTTCTCTATAGTTCCATGAGAAATTAGTCTTGTCCCAAATCTGCGTTTTCAAGCGTAATATTCCTCTTTTTTCTCGGAAAATACGTAATCTTTCTTGCTTAGTCTTCTCAGCCCTGATGATTAATTTAATAGACCATATGGTGGGATGAGTAAGGGGAAATACTGAGTGAAGGAGGAAAAAATAAACTGGTATATAGAGGCTGCTCCAGCAGCTGAGGAAATGCATCAAACTCAGAGTCAATTGTGCGAATACGCAGGTGGATACTGTTCTTTAATTATTTATTCTTTTTAAAAACTACAAATAGGCACCAGGCCAGGTGGTAGTCAAATCGTGAGGGGAGGAAATTACATAATCTGCCTTGTATTTACCCTAGTCGGGAGGAAAACCCCCCAAAACCTCCCAAAGGCAGTACGTAATACATATAATTACAAAATTTACAAAAATATTTCAAAATTCACCTCAATGTTACTTTATAAAAAAACCAATACTACAACAAAATCAGGTAACCCTTTTAATTTTATTCATGAATACATTGTAGGAAGAGGAAAAGGGTTCTAAAACTTCTCCAGGTAAATTGTTCCATTCTACTATTCCCCGATTTAGAAATGAATATTTGCAAATATCTGTTCACTGTTTAAGGATAGCGACTTTATGTTTGTGTTTAATGCCTTTAAGTTTCATGAAAATATGTGCATTTTTTTGATGTTACATGTCAGTTGGAACATTAATGGCCGAATAGTAGTGAGGAATTCCGCTCGTCCTAAGAGGCGATATTTCGGTCCAGTGGCAGCTCGTAGCGAGGAAAACTCGTACTAAAGTACGTAGTGAAAGGCACTGCTGTACGAACTTCTACTTACGATGTTTAAAACCTCCAATAGTCATCTTTTACGGTGTTCCTCGCCTCCACCGCTATTCGGAGAAACCAGGAGAGGATCGCCGCTCTTTTTAGAACCCTCCGAATACCGGTGACTGAGGCGAGGAACGACGACTAAGACGGCTATCGGAGTTTTGAAACCTCTAATTTATTAGTAGGTGTTCGAAATTTTCTTTCTTTACATGAACTACTCCGTGATAACCAATCAGAGTCGTCTGGTTTCAGAGAGCAGCTGCTTGCTACGTATTCTCCCTCCTGACCTGGGTTTTGAAGTTGTGTAATGAGCTCGAGGTATTCCGCAAAAGGCAAAAATGTTCTCCGTCTGTCGGCGAAGAGAAAGAAGAGAGGAGGAAGGATTCCAATGATGTTAAAAGCAAGGTAACGTCTCGATATGGTAATGCAAATAATAATAATAAAACGGTCATATAGTACTAAGTTCTATCCAACCATTATAAGTATTGATTACCCTCATCTTTTAACGTAGCGAAAAGAAATTTGTCTCGTATTTGCTGCTCATTTTATCGCCTGAATTCGTATTCCATTGGTATTGTTAGATCAAAAAATTGTATGGTTCCGTAACAACTCAGAGTGCGAAAATTCATCGGACCCTACAACTCACCGCGCGAAAATCATTCCAGAAAAGTTACGATTTTTTCAGTTGATGGCAGCTTCGCTATGGTTAAATTTACTTAACTAATAGCTTGAGAACGGTTAACCGATTGATACATCGCTTCATGCTCCTTAGCCTTGTCTGAAGTAGCAGGTTATTGCTGCATTTAACACTCAAGTTTCACTTCCATAATTCTAAACTGGTAGAATGACTAGTTGAAGACCTTCAAACCATTGGCATTCTTGACTTTAGAATGTGGGAGTTCCTTCCAACGGCACCCCAGCTAAGTTAAGTTCTTCTTCTCAGTTACTTCATTAATCCATTTGTATATTTTTTCTTTTTAAAATATGTATAATTTTAAATTCCAATAGACTGAATCGTTGGAACATAAGTATAGCACTTCCAGAAGAGTGTTTCACAGAGAATAGCATAAGAAAATCCTAGGTATCTGGCAATATACCCCTTACGTTATAGAGCGCACCCTCCACCCCTTCCGTGGCTTCTCCTCTAAAGGAAAAATTAATCGGAGTAGTTTGGTTCCAGAGATCAACTGCTTCGCACGTTTTCGGTCTACTAGCCTGATTTTTGAACAAGGAATGAGTTACAGATATTCTACAAAAAGCTCAGGTACTCTCCGCCTTTCAGCGAAGAGAAAGAAACGAGGAGATCTTCGGAAGCTAAAAAGAGCAATGTAACATTGAAAGAATTGCCGCAAAAATGTTGACTAGCGATACGCCTACGCCCTTTGATGAAGCAGTCTTTTATAGATCTTTCCACTACGTTTTTTTTCTGACAGATATGAGGAAGAAAATGCATCCTTACCTTCGACATCCTTACCTTCGACATCCTTACCTTCGACTACCTCTCTGCCAGAGCCTGAGTTCACTTTCTCCACATCGAATGACGGGTTCGTTATTATAATTTTACTTCTTCGCAAAAGGCTTTACATGTCAAGATATTAAATACCTTCCTAAGTATATTGCTAAGCATTTTTTTCCGACATTTTCAGTGGAAGTACTCCTGAGACAGAAAGGCACAAGAAAAAACTGAAACATGCAAGGAAAAAGAAAAGAAAAGTTCCCTTAGGGTTACTGAAATGGCGAGCAAAAAGGAGGTATGCTTTGTATCATATGTATGCTTCGACATCCGTCGGTAGTTGCGGTATTTTTCGGATATTACAAATAAGTTTCTTTTGGCAGATATGAGGCAGAGAAAGCGGCTTTTCTCCCGGCTGTCTCTTTGCCAGAGGCCGAGTTCGCTTCCATCCCTTCCGTGGGTTCGATCGACGGGTTTGTTCATTGTTTATCATATCTTTACTTTACTGGAATAGAAATGATTCAATTTCATGATACTTAATTCCTCTCTACAAATAAACTCTTTTGAAAGAACTTATCTATAAATTGGATATTTGTTCTTTCCATTGTTTTCAGCAGCACTTCTCCTGAGACAGAAAGGCAAGAGGAACTGAGTGTTATAAATCCGACAGAATTTCTGAGCTGGAGTACTCCCAGGAGGTATGCTATGACTGATATTATTTATGGAATTTACTCTTAAAACAGAGGTAATAGGGGTTTTCACACAAATTTCAAAATAGTAGCTTTAGACTATACATCTGATTCAGAGCTCTAAAAACCACCATATATCTCTATTTTGAAATATCCCTGAGGGACGACTAGAGGTGTCGATAAAGGAAACGGTAAATATTCAGGTACAAATGATTATTTGGAAGTAATTGATGGCGGTGAAATCCGAATAATGGGAGAATAACCTCAACTCACGTGATTTTCAAGAATGGAGCGGTAATGGTTGCGGCGTATGGCGAAACTTATTGGTAGAGACGAAAACATGATGAATAATTTCCTCTTCGTATCGTAGTTTCTCAATTGATTAGTGGGAAAGGATTTAAAATCGGACTTCGAGTAGTCAGACGCGCGCCTCTTCCTTAATGACCGCTATACAAATGGTTTGTCTTTTCCTGATCATGCCGGTATTCTTTTCCCACTCCCCGGGATTTGTAATACCCGCATAGTGATTCTCGAAATTGCTTATGATGTGGAAGCCCTTGAAATATTAACATGGGGAAACCCAACCCACACCCATTTTGGGTGTGCTCTCGAGTAGTGTTGAGATAAATTCGAAGGCCTTTGCTTTCTCTATGTTTTGGTCACCGATAGTGTTCTAAGAGTTTCGCCCAGAGAGTATGGTAATCCAAAAACGTCATTTCGATTTTTCCGAAGAAAACGGTGCAGAAAAGTGATTTAATTTGTAGAGATTGAAGTTGCGGTAAATTCTGCGGGGCAAGTAAATATTCCTAATACCTAATCTGACTTTCAAACATGGAAATTTGGAACAAATATCCTGATAATATTGCGAATGTAACAAGGTACTATAAAAGAACCTGCGACGTGGACACTTTAAATTTACTGCTTGCTTATTTAAATATGCATTTGTGTTTCCTGAGATATTGTGCAAACTATATTTTCAGCCATCCAGAATTTATTATATCGAAATTCATTGAACTGAACATGTCGGATTGAGGTGTGCATTGGTGGAACTCTTTCATAATCACAGAGAAAGTTTAATTAATTTTGTATAGTCCCCAAAATAATACTTAATAAAAACGACCTAGTTTTCGTTACATCGTAACATCTTCAGGTGAAATACGTGGATCGTAATGTATGTACTAATCATGAATCTAATACTAATCTATGCTCTAATCATGTAATTATTACCGTAATCGTTGTACTAAATATGACTAATGAAACTTGGAGAATTCGAACCTAAAGGGAGTAGTTAAAATTTAGAATTAAAGAAGCTTCTCACCAAGGGTTGGAAACATTTTATTTTATCGATAACCAACACATACACTTATTTGTAAAACTATCAGTTCAGATCCTATTTTTTATTGTTTTAACGAAGATCAAACGATTGCAAATACAAATTTTTAAACGTTAAAACGAATCCAATTGTATTTGCTGCATTGCTAAGTATGTGAATGTGGACAAAAACAACTTCCATAGTATCCTCTTAAGAAAATGTAAAAAGAAGTTCTACTTGCTTCCTCGATTTAAAGCTATCGGTGGTGATTGACGATTATAGTTAAATTTATATCCAATAATTGGACAATTAATGAACTGCCTACGTATTTCATCATCTACCATCAATTTTGAGAAGTTTGTGTTGTGAAAATACTTTATCTCGATCGAAAATTTTTCTTCGACCAAAACAAAGCTCGAATGTTCCACGACTAGTTAACATTATTTCGATACGGAATCCCACGGGCTAAGAAATAAGTTCGAATTATTAATGTTCGAGTAGTCCAAGCTCCACTCTACCTGCAGCTTTAAATTTCCATTCATGCCTCTATTTATAAATTGTGGCTCGAGTTTTTTCCAACCAGCCTCGCGATGACGACTAATTTGTTTATTAAGTCGCTTTCCCAGAGCGCTCAATGACACCACGAATGCCTTGAGGTTCTTATTTGAAGCAAGTCACATTACCGCTCGCTGCCCTTCAAATGAACTTGCCCTCTTGCAAGATCCTTCCCTGGCTCATTCCGCGAAGACGGTTCACACGAAGCTGAGGGAATTCCAATGAGTACGAGTTTTAAAGATCAGCGGATATTGAGCTCCTCATGGTCCATTCCTCTTCGACTCCATCCCATCCTTTCGGCAAATTCGTTTGATTTTCCCCTTCCAAAGCTGAAAACCAATTCGTGGCGTACCAACTCTCTTCAGGCCCGGAAGTGTACGGAAACATGGTTTTTCTCTTCAATATGAAAATGTATGTACGTTCGCCGTCGATGCTCGCTCCCACGTTTGTGCGGGAATCGGAAATAGTTATAGATATCTACATTGCTGTTACGTCCCAATTTCCGTGTAAGATGCAAAACTCACGCTCAATATAATAACTCAAATTCCCTGTATGTGTACTTGTTTCTGTATATGTTACGAAAAAACGCGAGGCAAGTCAATGTTTACAAATACAGGATTGTGTTTATTTTTACGTAAGATTTTAATATGAGAATGAGCTCTAGTGTCAAAATAAATACTATTTCTTATAAATGTATTCAATCGCTTAGGAATAATAGCTTACACTCGCTACGGCAGATTAGTTAGGGTATGAATTAGATTTTATGTTGAATTTTGCTCATTAAAGTTGTTGGTGTGGCAATGGCAAATTTGGTTATCAATTTATTACCGTATCAATACTTTCGTATTTGGGATAGTTAATTAACGATTGCGTGGTGCAGTAAAAGAAACACGTGGATCAGGTGCGCTTGCAAGAATTAATTGTTGACTATACTGATAAAGACATTGAAAATATATTAAATACAAGGATGCAAGAAGAGCACTGTAGTAAGGAGTTGGGTTGAGTCCTCGCTCTTTCTTTTTGTGCGTACTTTTACTGGATCAGCTGTGAAAATATACATTATTTACACATTATTTATTATTTTATTATACATATGCGAATACTTGTATACATTTCAATCCTGAGTTCATATACATATATTTATTTAAAACGCTTATATTTTACGATCCTATATTTTATTACCAATAAAAGTTACACTGAGTCATTCAAATGAATTTTCACCGATGAAGTTAACTCCTTATCGTCTCTTACATTACTATTTATTAGGGAATGTGATACTTCAAGGTACGAGATACATCACTGCATCAAATGCGGGTTAATTTTTCCCACACAAGATCCGTTTTCTTTTGCTCCAGTTTTACGACTTCCCCTAGGCTCAGAACATTCTCTTTTAATGGGCTGCTTAAAAACGTCTCATTGTTATTTTCACATTCAAGTATCAAATGCTCTTTTCGCACGCTACGGAAAGCATCATGAATGTCGGCCGCCGTGTATTTTCCTGGGTTTTGTTTCTTGTCTACTACAAAGAATGTGTTCGTAGAAAAATACTTGGGTGCAGTATTTCTTAGAGAAATAAAATTTAAACATCCATTGCCTCGGCCTCAACTTTGTGGTTCATGTGGAAAGAAGAATAAAACAACTTTGGTACAAGACATAGAATATTTCTCTGCTCGACGACCCAGGTTTCAACGTATGTCAGGGAAGAGGAGTATATTCTGTTGTATCGTGCCAAAGTTATTTTATTTCTTTTTCTTTAGAGTGTAATTCAGAAGGGAAATAGAAACCTACGGTATTCGTTGATTTGTAGCCTGGTATTCTAAAATATTTTCGAAAACCCGCGACGCGCAAATCAAGATTTTGAGGTATTTTGACTCAAATCTTTCTTCACCATTAACTTAGCTCTCTGTCTAGGTTATCGCAAATAGGATCACGAAAATTATGCAGAATTATGTTTAATTCGGTATAATAGTCATGAATCGCAAAGCGTGCTGATTTTGGGGACCTTAGTTCAAATTTTCTTCACCGTAAACTTATATAACTCTACGAGTAAAATGTAGCTTGCATACTGCAAGCAGATCGGCAATACTAATTTCATATCGGCATCATTTTGGGACGGTCCTCAAAACAAAAAAAAGGATTGAAAATATTCTTAAAATTCGCTGCAAGTTCATCGTCTCTCATCGAACCGGAGTCATACTGGTGATCTTACTATGCAGCACTATAGAAGTTCACCATCACCATCTCTGACTGTGTGTGAAAATTCAAGCAGAAATGTTGGCTACAACTGCCTCAAAAGACATTCTACTTTTCACGAATTTAAATGGCTCTCTGGATTTGAACCAAGGACGATCGTGGAAATCTAAAATATGTTTCAGAATTGTATTTATGATCTCTATCTAGATGCCGAATTTAAAGTTTCTATATTATTGGGAAAGGTTTCAAAATAATTCCTAAAAATCGGATCAACTTCTGATTGGAGAGACACCTGGTGTCGAAACCAGGACATATTGTAAACTGTGAATGAACAGTTTGATTTGTAAGTACCTGCTCTTGTATCATGGAAAGTTTGAAGTCGATAGCATGCCGGGAAGTACCTAAATTTTGTTCCCGTTATCTCCAAAAGAAATGCATTGTAGGATGTAAATGGCCCTCTGGGATCGAACCAAGGACCATCAGCGAGTTGCCAAAATTTGATTATAAAACATATTTAGGATATATATCCACGTGCCAAGTTTCAAGTTTCCAAGTCATCTGGAAGTTATTAAAAAAAATCTTAAAAATCGCAATGTAAATTAAACGGGAGAATATTTGCCCTGTCCTAGCATTGAACCAAGGATAATCTTCGTAGATGTCTTTATGGTTTCCTTTAGATATGCACAACATCTAGCGATCTCTTGAATTTCAACTCTCAACTCTTCCGGGAAGTGCCTCAAAAAAATTTTCGAAAATCCCCGCCATGTATCTTTATGGAGAAAATCGGGACTTTGGGGCCTTCTGGAATCGAACCCATGACACCGAGGTTCAAAGTCGGATTTTTTCTGGAAGTTATACGTTATGGCCAATATGTCGTAAAAATTTCAAGGCAGTGGCACTTGTGGAACATGGTTAGAATTTTGATCCCCTATATATAACTTATATATAAGTATATCCGGAGAAGCGTCTATATATAATAGATTATTGAAAATAAGACCGCGAAAAAATATAGAATATGTTTGATTTGGGGTAAAATTCATTACAATGCGTTGAACGCAAGAGTCGCCATAAATTTGCAAATCACTAGAAAATATTATCTCAAATCTCATGGTAATTATAAATCCAATGGTAGATAGTTCCTGTAAATAGTACCTCTTGATTTGCATCTCAACTAAACCATTTTATGGGATTAGTGATTCCGAAGTCGTTACGTGAAATTCACTCGGCACTGGCGTTGCTGGAGGTCTTTTCGCAAACAAGAGAGGATCGGTGTCAAAGGTCATATCAATGTAAACTCAACAGCGTTCGCAGAAACGGGTTTTCCTTATTTTTTCGCAAAGGTGGTGACGTCATGGGCGTACAACGGGTTGCATACGATTCAGGCTGGTATGTGTTCGAAAAGTTGCCCGTCCAGAGACCGGTTGATAGCACAATCGAAAAGAAAATAAAAGAGGCGATTCAGAGTGAATACGTCGACCTGATTTAAATTCCCGTTACACCTTTGTCGAAGTAAGATTGATTGTCTCCGCAAAAGTATCCAGTTTTCCTTATTTAAATTACCAAAGATAAAAAAATAAGTTTTCGTGAATTTTTTATGCTGACATGTCTCAGTCAGTCAACCTTTATCGAAGTATTGTTAATTTTCTATAATAAATAAGATTGCTATAAAATTGAAGCTGATTTTGGATTCAGTTTGGTGCACAAAATACATTACTCTTGGAGCGCTAATACAGGAAGTGAAAGGAAGCTTGTGATATTCTCAACTCTCACTTTGATGATTTTTTAAGGTTTATGGTTAACTTTCCTTTCCCATTCTTAAGTAGTTGCTATTTCAGCCCAATTCAGAGTCTTTTTCCTCATCATCATCTTGCCTAATGATCCACTTTCTCACATTTCTAATTTTCTATCCAGCTTATGCTCATTCATACGTCTTCAACCACAGGATTTTCATCGAGGTTTACCCTAATTCTCTTCCGCAAATTTTCGAGATATATTTGCAATGAAAAAATTGTGATTGTACTCGCTAATCAAATTGAAATTGTCTACAGGAATATGCTTCTGGTGGACGACCAAAATAACTTACTACGCCAAAATTTCTGTTTTTCCTTATTTTCTGTGATCCTAATTACTACACTTACTCTTTCGAATCTCATACAATTGTTGTAACATTTTGTCTTCCGCTACTCTCCATTTTTCATAAGCATTCACTGAGATTACGCACTCTTTTCGAACGAAAATCTCTTCATCTCAACGTGGTTAAAACTTAAATATACGTAAATATAAAAACTTCAGTGCTGTATTATCTGAAATCTTTTTCTGATTGACAAGGAATATTTAGGAGATAGTGAGGAAGTTGACGAAAATTGGAGTACTACATCAGTAATTTAATCACTCTCAAAAACATTCCAGACAGATAAATTCCCACATTTCAGGTATTGCCCATGGAGGGCTGGAGGCTTTTAGATCTATCGTTCTATTCCTGCTGGTCGTCGTTTCGTGGATTTAAACGGAGGTTATCTACAGTGCGAAAGAAATTATTCTACGCTATCCACGTTGTATGGTTTTCAGTGTTCTCTTTCTATGCATTATTTCACCGACATCTTTAAGCCTTTCGTTCCTGTATATTCTGTATTTCACGTATAATTTGTCTAAACGTATTTTTCTGCTACATTGTCTTATCTAAAAATTTCAATGAGGTAGGGATGATGCTCAATAACGGGATTAATCTTGGCTGTCCTTATTGAATGCTGTGAAAAGTGTTACTCATAGGGTCAACGTCTTATGCGGACTTGTTTCACTCGTAGCAATCTGGCTCGGCCAGGAAAGAGAGAGAGAACCGCCTCATTCGTCACCTTTCTTGGTAAGCCTCATTTCCTCTCTAGGCCTTTTGTAGACAGTATCACGTCAAGGGATGCTAACATTAGAGCACTTTCCACTGCTCATAGCGATCCGGCTCAGAAGGAAAGAAAGATAAAATCCCTCACTCCTTATCCTGCTTGGTATTCCTCATCCCCTATTCCCATTCTTACTGATGAGGGGTTGAGGTTGAAGGCTGTTCAGAGAGCATCAAATCAGCGATTCAGGCGTATGAGCACTTTTGGGTCCAAGCATTAAGGTTAAAAGAGTTGTTATTGACCGCTTTAAGGGGAACAGTGGAATGCTCGCATCAGATATTTGGAAATCCAACAGGTTGGTCGTCTTAATGATGGGGAACTCCTATAGGTCATGGTTAGGAATATGTTCGCGAAATCGGATTCTTCTTCGCATAATGTGTACAACCTGTTATTTAGTCAAGGTCTCGTGAGGAATAAATGTCTGGTTCTGTAAAAATTCCAGAAACAATGACCCAGATAATCTTCTTCATTCTAGACGATGATATAACTTTTAAGAGGATTTCGCGACATTGATCTCACAGATTTCGAGAGGGAATTTTTTGCGAAGTCTCGGAAAGGTTTACTCCTCCGCGAAATTAATTTCGGTTCCGCGGGTTACAAAATTCCACAAGGCATTACTGATTCGACCGTTCCGCCAGAACCTAGGGTGTTCATAAAAAAAATGGTGCAAATATGGAGAGTTGGTAAGGAGTGGACGAAAAATTCTGGCCTTTACCAGGAAGAGTACACATTCCTGTTTTTACTTTTTGGGTACTGTTGACAACCCAAAGTTCCGTTGAAAATTCACCCGTGATGGCGCTATGTACGTAAGCTTTGAAGAGAGATGAAGTGACTAGATGAATCCTGAACTAGAGTGAAGTAATTGTAATAACTTCACCAAAAGGAAACACCAAATCCATTTGACTAAAATTGTTGTGCCCTTTGTATAATTAATTTCTATCTTATAAGTTTAGACAAAAATAACACAATTATTTAGCGCCATTCGTGCCTCAGAATCTTTCCTATTATCTCAGCCATGAGTAAGACCGAATCTGAAGTGAAAGATAAGCGCATTTCTTTCTCCTCTACAAAATGAAAAAAATTCCGTTCATCAAGTTATGGTGGCAGGAAGCTTTAATGTTAAGGGTCTGGAAATGTTTATTTGACGATTTAAGTCGCAATATAATCGTCAATATACTCTTTTCAAAAGTATAAGAAGCCATAATTTTCCTCCTTAGGTCCGGCCGGTCCGGTCTACTCCATCTTTAGCTGCCTCTAAAAGTCATATCGTATGTAGTCTTTGTTATTTAATAGGAATTGTGATACGAAATCTGTCATGTCCACAAATTGGAAGCACAAATGTGACCGGTTTTGAGATAATAACTTTATCTTCTGGTCAGATTACATCAAAACCGGTCGCATTTGTCTCCAATCAGTGGAATTGTCCGATTTTGTATCGTAATTCCCAATAAATTATGAGGAAGTTCCATCAAATATCGCTTGATATCATTCGCAGTCTTTGTTATTCTAATTCCCTCCTTTTTTCTGTATCAAATCCAATGTAAAACACCCATTTCAAGTCGGCAAACTAGCCTCATTCTATTCTCATTTTCTAGCCTTTCATTCAGCACCTATTCATAGGTTAGTTGGTCACTACTGTTCTTTTTTATTAACTTTACTTGAAATATTCCTATAACCACACGAAGAATGAATCATTTGCGGTGCATTACGAATCTATAATTTTTACGACAAATTTATCGGCGAGTGTTCCAAATTCGGTTGCTTGCGATGCTTTTTAGCTTGAAATTTTTCTAAACATGATACCTGGAACAAGTTCATTTTCTTTAGAAAATTGTGAACGGAAAAGTATTCAAAATGTCCATCCTGTATAGGAACCAAAAGAACAGAGTTCCATGTTTCAAAGACCGCATTCTGCTTCTGCGAAAATATTAACCTGTATTTTAAGATTCCGAAGAAAAGGGGGTTTTCCTGCATTCATCGTGGATAAGGGGTAATTTGGTTTCTAAATCAAACCTAAATTGACATTTTATCCTACATTAACAAAATTTCATCAAGTTTTAGGACACGCAGGTGTCGCCGTTAAGTTTTTCATTTTTATTAATTCCTTCCTCTAACGACCTCGACCTATCAGCTCACTCTCGGAATGAGCAGGTCGTCTAAAAGTTAAAAGAATAGAGGCAGGTTTTTAAAGTCGATTTTATTTTAAACTAAAAGTATCGAGGCAATAAACATGTTTTGTTTGAAGAATGTTTTATTTTGAAGCAGATAGCGGCCAATCAAAGCTATTAGATGATGGGACTAATTAATTGATGTAAAGAAATGGATGGGAGTTTGATTGAAATTAGGAAAAGTGAGAGTGTCAAACTCTGACCGAGGAAAAGTAAGGATTAAGGAAGCTGATTTCCTTCATCGTGTGAATGTTTAAAAGTAAGAATCCGCGGGGTACAATAATATCCCGCTGCTAAATATTATTCAGTCAGTCGGCAACTAATTTTTAATTATGATTTTATGCTGGTGATTAAGTTAATTATTGTTTCACGGAATCTGAATCTTCTTCAACGACCGATAGAAAGATAAAACTAAATCGATCGAATGACATAATTAATAGATAAAAATACGCAAAATCGTTCTCTTTCTAAACTTAGGATTCCCGGCCGGCCGCATCGTGTTTCATAGTAAATTTGAATTTTAAGTGAATCTGATCATATATACAGTGAACTCCCGTTTATCCGAAATGATCGGGTTGGCGGCCGGATAACGAAAATTTCTGGTAAACCGAAGTCCTGTGTGAAACACCCCGAATTGCGTCAATACCGCGAAATATGATCGTAAAACGTGTGTACGTAGAATACTATTGATATGGTGGTGAATAAGCCTGCACGTTTTTGACTGCAAATTTGTGTTGACGTGTTAAAAAGACGCCTAAGTATGATTGCAAACTCAAAAGTTTTTAAATACCGAATAACAAAGCTCGTTTATTTTGCATTCTTACAGAAAAAAAATCCGCCTTATTTGGCAGCGGAAAAAATGTACGTATATGAAGAGGTGTCACTAGCAAATAAGTAATGGGTCGCGATGGCATTCGGTGGGTGGGGGTGGGGTAGGTGCATTCGGAAAAGTTTGTTCGGATAAACGGGAGTTTACTGTAAGTAAGTTTTATATTTAATATTAAGTAAGTAATGAAGAAATTAAGCTTTATAGTGAATTGGATTTGGAGTCTATTAAGAATTAGCGAGGACGTAAGGACTAGTAAGATAGCCCCTGCGTTGGTTTATTTATTGTCGCATTTTCAGAAGAAATAGGTTGCGTTGTACTCGTGAATCAATGTTGAACATCGGAAAGTAAAAACGTAAATGCTTAACTATTTCGGCAGCATTTTGTTGTATTATCGTCTTTTAGCTAACATTCCTCATTCATGTAACATTAATAGTAAAAGTAGACTCGTTTGTTGTTGTTGTTATTGATTTAATCTAGGGAAAATAATACCGAGGATCATTTCAGAAATGGACATTCGCGGAGACGGCCGAGATGTTGTGGGAATCCGCTGCAACAAATTAGAAATGATGTGTGCATTTTCACGATATTGTTAAATTGTATAAAATATTATATGATACGTAATAATTAATGTAATATGATGAATAACATTGAGCGGTACTCAGTGGCATTTCATTATAGAAAAATACAGAACACTAAGTGTTGATAGTAAATATTCTTCTATAATGTAATATATTATATCACGTGATATCATTATAATAATTGATATATAATATCAAGGTGTATTAGATAAAATTAATTATGCATGCTTGATTGCTCACTTCTCAATGGGGATTTATTTTAATTACGTTCTCGTTGAAAACCGGGTCGTTAGGTTTTCGATGTAGAGCGCTCCCAAAATTGGCACCTTCAGATTAGCTAACCGCTTGCGCCTTTTCGGCGATAATGATTCGGAAAACCCGCCACCGTTCGCATAATCGACGCTCCAAAAACATGAACTAAATCCACTCATCACACCTGCCAATTTTTCGAAAGGCTCGCGGAGACAAGGCGTGCCCGTAATTCTTGACCCAACCGCGTTCCGAAACGAAACTGGTAGAGACGGCGTCCCTTCCCCGTAAAAACTTAGCGCCTTCTCATCGCCTCCGTGTCACTGAACCTTTTCCCCACGGGTGAAAGTCGGCGAGTTAGCGGACAGGGGAGAAAGCACATTAAAAAATAAACATCTTTGCGAATAGCCGACGAGTTCCATAGCGCGCCATTTCGCAACCGGACTCGCGGAATTCTCTTCGGAATCGCAAAAATCGCTGCTGAATATGTCCGCGAGCATCTTCAGATAATTCGGAAGCATCTTCGCAACTTCAGATCCGCATAAGGATGCTGCACCGCGGGCTTTACCATCTGGAGAGGAAAGCACCATCGTCTTGCGGCCCTAGTCGCATTGGCGACGCGGATGGTCTGCCGGGAGCTCTCGGTCGCATTTTTCATCGCAGCGAAGTGGTGGAAAAATCAGGGTTTTTCGCAAACCGAAAGGAAAACCAGGTACCAGCCGTAGTTGCGATAATTCCATCCCAAGGATCCGCCAATTCCCCCTCCGAACCTCCTCACCGAAGGGAAATATTGTACTCACCGGAAGGGAACCGAACTGGGCTCGTTATATAGCAGCGCCAACTTCTTCTCCACCACTAGCGTCAATCTCGGCTCCGGCAGGAACTGAGAATTAGTGTTTTTTTACGTGTTGAGCCAGTGGCGCCGTGCCTCTCGAGGAATCCGAACTACAAAATAAAAACAAGTGATTGTGGCCTTGTGGCGTCGGAAACGCGGGAGTGGAAAAGAAAACAGGCTGTCCGTCGGGGCGGGCGGGCATCTCGGTCCACGGGAGATGCGATTTCTGTCTGAGGAGCAATCCGTCTGTCATTACGGATTCGATGTTTTCTTTCTCGTAGTCGCAGGGTTCCCAACTGAAGAGCGACGAAGCGGTCCGTGGATTAGGTGGTTGCTCCCGTAAAGATAAAGCTTAATTACTTATGGGCAGGTACTGAAAGCCACCGCATTGGTGCGGACCCTCGAGGCACCCTAGGAACTCTAGCTGCATCTATGTATGACTCCCGTAGAATTTGCTGCGGGAAGGCCCCATTATGCATTCCTCAGAAGCTACAGTCAACTAAATTTTCATGAAAAACTGCCTTGGAAAAAGTCTGACGGGGCCGGGAATCGAACCCGGGATCTTCCCCCCCTTCCATATCTGTCGAGGAAGATCCCAGATTTTTCCTGGGTGCTCGCGCTTATTTGCGAAGATACCTTATGCCTTTTCCTTGTAAATTTTTCATCACGACTGAGGAAGAGAAACAAAAATAAAGTACTTACATACACGGGGAGGGAGATAAACGTGGAAGGTATTTAGTAGTACGAGCATTTCCGGATCTTAGTGAGATACATGATTTACGCGGAGTCGTCGACATAAGATGGCTATAATTTCTTCGCTCGAATGAAGGGGATACTAAATGCTAGCCTCAACACTTCATCAGTCAAAATAGCAACCATTATTAGTACATGAAGTCGATAGCGTGACATCGCTGTGAGGGATATGTATGTCGGGTTACTTCATCAATACATCGATTCCTACACAGTGCCAGCTTTTTAAGAAACGATCATGGTATTTGTAAATATTTTCTTTTTACATTCCCTTTGATTTTAGTCGTGCATTTATCAAACTGATGGAGAGATGTCGATTCACAGCGCTTTACCAATCACCTTGCTGGAATGGAAAGACTTTATATTTGCATAGTTTCATCCAAGGCTCGTTCGCACAGTAGCAGTAAACGATATTATTCATATATTTCGCTATACCGCTCCGTAATATGATAACTGAAATTAAATGGTAAATTTAAATACTGAAGTAATTTAAGTAATCGAATATTTACTTTAGGTTTTGCCTGATTGCGCCTCTCGTTTTTGTTGCCTCTAAAACCTTTTTGACATTTCATAAGAACTAAATAGATAGAGGAAAGAATATTTTTGTTAAAAATGTACTGTACTGTAACTGTATTCTATACAACACAGACGGTTCTTCGGGTCCCGTTTCTACCTGGGTGGACCTTTGAACCTCGTGCCCGGGTCTACTTACTATTAACTTGTAAAGTCGTCAAATGCTTCTTTTTAGTCTTAAACCGACTGCGAAAGCGAGTAAATCTGTGAAGTGACGACTATTGTAACACATACAACGTGCGACCGCTTGGGTAAGTTTTTTGTTGGTGAACTCTATGTTTTCTTATTATAACGTTTACATGGAGTTTTTCACTCATTTGTCTTAAACTTTATCAGACGCATTACAATTTCGGAATTAATAGACATCTAGCTTTTTAGGTACTCTCTGAACGCATGTAAATAAATAAAGGTGAATAATAATATTTTTACTAAAAGTTGTTTACAGCTTAAATTATTCCTCGTAAATTATATTATAACCTAAAGTTTAGTACTCATAAATAATAATTAGTTAAATTAATTTTACAATTTTGGCCGAAAAACGATCTGTTGTGTGAAATACAACGCGCGACTGTTCGTGTTATGATCATAGGCGCGACTGATGAGAGATTAAAAGACGGTTATATTGAAAATTAAATTATAATGACCTCTTTGCGGAAACAGTTCATGTAAAGGGGTGAAAATGTGAAAAATTAGTAAAATACTAATCCATGAAGTAGAAAATTAAAATTAAAAAACTGAACGCTTGAAAATTAAAAATCTAAAAATTGTATTAGAATAATTAGGTTGTGAGTTCTCTATCTTGTTCTTCGAGAATATTTTTCGTAAACAATATTACTATTATTTAAATTGGAAGGATTGACTTTGAACGTAAGATATTGCTTCAAAAACTGATATCATGCCTTCGTATACCATACCAGGGACCTCAGGATTTACATTCCCGATGAGTAAGGAAATTTTCAAGAGTAAACATAAAGAGAACCTACTTCACACTGACATACTCCCATATGTTTTCTGATCTGATGACGCATTTCCGCATACGCTCATCGTCTTCAGTGCTTTCGTTCCTTAGTATTCTGTCCGACGAATTTTCTTACCTCCTCAATGTGGATTAACTTTCGCGGGTTACCGCAGATTGTCAAGTTAATAGCCGTCCGTAAACAACTATTCGTGATTAGACGTTTATGTTTTCTCTTGCGAAATGCCTTAAGAGGTCAAAACAGCACCCTTGCGAAAGGCACCAAGAGGTGGTATTGGCAAATTGTGCTCCTCCATCAATAATAATCAATGCACGTAAGTGAATTACGTCTCTAATTTTTATTATCGCGCATCGTTCTCAGAAAGAATGAAATTAACTTGCGGTCTCCTCTTGGGAACCGAGTTCCGATCCTAATTAAAGAAAATTTTTTACTTCTTTATTTAACTTTTGAAACTTTTTTGCGCCCAATAGTTTTTAACAACAGTCAAAAAGTTTTACTTTTGAAAAAAATTACTTTTTAATATGAAACTCGAGGACGCGACGCGGAACCCGAATTGTTTTAGTAAAGTATTAGGAAAGTGAATAAGAAATAACAAATATACAGAACCATGCTTGTGGATAAAGTTAATAAATAAACAATACAATCTGTCCTGCATTAGCTCAATTACAGGATAGAAACCGCTCCTATAACACCCTATGGACAGTACACATCTTTACAATAAGTTCAAGTCAACCAACATACATATATTCAAACACCTCCACGAAACACAGATATAATCAATAGAATAATAATACAAAATAAAATATTGCGTCAAACTTCATGGAAAATATTATCATAAACGAAAGATTATAGAGTTTTTAAAACAAAGAATCACATTCATATACAATTTGAATTTTGTCATCTTTTTTCATGTTCCTTTGAAATTTTTAGCATGACAACAATCTATTGTCAATGTATCCAATATATTACAATATTTTTACGTTTCCCATCCATTAAACGGTCGTCCATTCATAACGAGGACTTTAAATGGAAATGACAAATAACGTACGATATTTATGATTCCCCATATTCCTCGCAGTTTTCCTCAAGGAAAAAACAGAATTCTATGACCAAACCGCGTATGTGACGACATAGAAAATTGCTTTCGAGTGTGCTAATTTCCAGCGCGAAAAAATCTCGAAAGGTTATTTTGCGCAACGTAATCAGCGGCTAGTGGATAAATCTTTTTAAATAGGCGAACCGCGTGGGAAGTGTGCGCTTAGGCCGAAGGGGTTAACAGGTACGAATCTCGTATGCACCTTTAATGAATGATCACATTGGGAGGTGCGTGGAATTCCTTGAAGAACGTCTCTCGGCGAGTGTGAGTGACGCCAGGAACGTCTCTCACCTCCTGCCTCAACCTGAACCTATTTACCCAATTGATGAGCTGTTTCAATGTCGAGAGGAGCCTTCGGTCGCGGCGAAACTTATCGAAGAGGCTCCCAGATAGCCATGTGGGCAGCGCGTTCAGCTTTGATGAAAGCGATCCCAGGTTCCATTCCCGGTGGGAGCCCACGTGCGAAATTACCTAAGCTGTCGAAGCTCTTTTAACAACGCTACTTCTAGTTTACAGAGAATTTCATAACCTTTGTTTTCTCTGGGAAATTCCCACTGGGTAAATGAAATACAAATTAATATATTGTTTAGAAAACAAGAAATACATAACGAAATACAGACATGTACAAAAATTATAATACATTCAGAAATGGTAAAAAATAAAATAAATATTTAATTTAAAAATTATATATAGTATATAAATATTAATTTAAGCTATTAAATTATATATAGCTTGTATTTCTGCAGATAATGCGAGGTATGAATTTTCGACGAAGTTTAATCGTTATAACATATAACCGTCCTACAAGACCAACCCCTACTATCAATGACCTATGATTTTAGTATACATCAGCGATCATCATCTGGATGGTAATACTGTATAGCGTAGGTATATGAATTATGTCCTATTTGTAATTTTTTCGAAGGAGCGAATTTTATTTTTGAGTTTAATAAACAACTGATGGCAAAGTGTAATCACATTCATGGTGAATAAATACTCAGGTTTTGGTTAACACTGGAAGTTTTTAAAGAAAGAAGAAAGTTTTATTTAACTGACTACTAGTTTCGGCGATTGAGCGTCACTCTTAAGTCACAAAAGACTTTGTCGCGAAGAACTGAAACAAAGTGTGGCCGAGAATATGTTTATTGCTATAATAAGACAAATGAGAATACAAAATGAACCATGGCCGACCGATTGAAGATTGAATCTCCGCAACAGCTTCACAAATCACGCAGACTTGTGACTTGAGAATGACGCTTAATCGCCGTAACTAGTCATCAGTTCAATAAAACTTCTCATGTGGAAACCAAAATATGTTTCGAAGCCTTCTGATTACTTTTGTATCTGTCATGTAAGACGACCCCCGAATTAGGGGACTTTTTGTTATGATTCAACTATCGCCTTGTCTGCTGAAGTATACGGTATTACCCAAAGAGTTTACATATTTGTATTTCCTCTCAACAGTTTCATGATGGCGAGGCAGCTGGATAGGATCGAATACTACCTGAAAACAGGAAAGTATCCCGCGGACGTTAGTGGACGCAGTAACCGGGGAGACAAGTCAAACTTTCGACGTGCTACCAAGCCGTATGCTCTTGAGGATGGTAAATTGATGTATAAATATGCCCTTACCCGAAAAGTAAAATCTCCCGAACTGCTTCGGGTCATAAAAGATGTATCTGAGAGACAAGAGCTACTGCAAGCCGCTCACGAAGTTGCTGGGACGTCGTCCCCAGCAGATGGATGTCATCTCGGCCGGGACAAAACCCACGCCAAGCTGATCGAGGCAGGAGTTTTTTGGCCCGACATGAACAAAGACGTCCGACAGTATGTGAAGACTTGCTCATTCTGTGGAAAAGGAGACAACAGTTTCGGCAAAGCTGCCTCTGAGCTTCAATCCGCCCCAGTAGGTCGGAGTGTCTGGGAACGAGTGGAAGTTGACAGTTACTCATTGATGGACACTCCTGAAGGCTACACTGGGATATTAATGGTTTGGGACCACTATTCAAAATGGCTGGAAGCCAAGCCCATTAAAAATGCTTGTGCTTCCGATGTGGCCGATTTTTTGTACGAGCTAATTTGCCGCCATGGCTATCCTCGGATCCAGATCAATGATCAAAGCCAAGCATTCGTGGATGCTGTGAAGGAGCGGCTTCTCTGCCTGACCGGCTTTGATCTGCGAATCACCTGTGCTCAACACCCTCAAGAGTATGGACCACTAGAAAGAGCACACGGAAACGGTCTTGGGACTTTTCTGAAAATCCTTTCAGATGACCAGAAGGGTTGGCCCGATCGTCTTCTAGGTGTTCTCTTCGCGTACCGGACGACACCTCAGGTATCCACTGGCCTAACTCCGTTCGAGCTCTTGTATGGAAGAGCAGCTGTCATCCCTCGGAAAGTTACAAACGATGACGATGCTGATGAAACAGGATTCACTGCCGATGAGTTGGTTGAAGTTAAAATTGAATCCGTGGATGAAGTTGAGTCGGAGCAACCAGAATTCATCACAGATATCAAGGTAGAGGTCGACGATGGATATGAATAGAATATCTAGCGGTGCCGGGAAGGCGTTCGCAGTTAAAGCTATGTCAAAGTTCTTTCAAGTTATCTTCAGAAAGCAGAGTTTACTGCAGCAAGACCCCAGCTCGTCTACAGGGTTTGTGAAAATGGTGTCCTTGTTGCGAACGACGGAATTGACCGTCCAAGAAAGCTGGGAGGAAAATGTCGAAATAATTATTTTATGAATTATACGAGAAAAGGCCATCAATATATTTCAACTGCTTGTTATGCTATTTATGTATGAACCCTCATGATTTTTAACCGATTAGTGACCGTTTCTTGAGGGTAAATAAATCCTATTTTTGTGATATTTGCAAGTCTGTGTTAGGTTAATTTCTATGGTTGTACTTTACTATATAGTTATTTTTACAATGTATAAATATGTGAAAGTGGTTGAAAAAATTGGGAGGTATTGTTGTATGATTAAAGGTGAATCCATGGTTTATCCTTGAGGGGGAATTTGTGGACCAGGAATACGTGATCTAGCAGCAAAGAGGGTAGATTAATACTTCCCGAACTGTAATGCCATGGATAAGACATTGATGCGTTAATATCCGAACGGGACTTTTTCAGTTACACGTTTAGTTAACTTCATTTTTCTATGTATTATCTTACAGCGATTGATATTATTGAAATCTATGAAATTTTCCTTTTTATGCTGACTTGGATGGCCAGAATTAAAAGTTGGATTTTGAGTTTATGGTTTTCCACCAACTCACAATTTCTTGATTGATTTCATCAATATCACATGCATATTTTGGGGTATCCCTTGTGAAGATTTTGGATTTCCCCATTTAGAATATAGTAATACTATTTTATGACGATCAATGTGAGCAAGTTACGAAGTATTTTTTTCGAATATTTAATTACACAAAATATATTTGAATATTTGTAATATTAAATAAATACCTTTATCCTTACATATTTTTGGCAATTTTTTTATTCCAAGACGCTGGGAGATATTAATTTATGATTTTGAGTATACGCATTTCATGAAAACTTAGTATGAAAATGCCTCCTTTAACAGTTTCACGTACCTCGGAAAGTTCCAAGAATGCAAGTTTTCATCTTCCGGTTAGTTAGTCTTCCGAAGATTCATTTCCTGTTTACATCATTATTTCTTGGAACGTATCCTCGACATACTTTGACGGCTACCGGGACTCATGTTCTGCATGGTGATGCTTTTGATTTCTTTTTACTCTCCGATGCACCTCAGAAGCACACTACATACCGCACTTGTACCCCCAAGCTGTTCTGCGCGTACGGGAACCGTAGTTCTACCGCATGAATTTGTCATAATTGAAAACTGCAATCAACATCTAAAGATCTTGAACCTTTGTTTAGTTTCGAAATGAATTCCACCATCAATTTGTGAAAGAGAGCCGTCTCGATTTGCGGTTGAATTTATGTAAATAACTGCCGAAGGATAACAGAAATTTTGAAATCAACGAAATGTTCTGGTTCGAAGGCCTTCGCTTCACGTAGTATATTCCATATCGGTTATTATCTCAATTCCCGACCTGAAGAAGCCAGCAGTACCGCCGGCGTAACGTCTTCATATGAAATAACTACCGCTGCGTTCCCGAGAACAAATATTGAATCAACGAAATGTTGCTGTAAAATCGAACAAAAAGCTGGATTACGAAAAGTATTATTTTGATTTGACTTTCATTTACTGTTATATATTTCTCTCTGTTCCCTTATGAATTAAACAGATTATTTTACTCGCCTATTCACAACTCTCCATACTTACATACATCTTTCGCTTCTGATTTAGAGGTTTTAGAACTCTTCAAAAGTCGTATTTATCAGTGTTACGCGCCGTACTGCTTTTCATTCGTTTGACGACGTACAAAATGTATAATTATTTGTTATATTAGTATCTAAAATACATCCGAGTGTAAAAAGCACAAAGAATACTTTAATTACGCTGTTTATTTCATCTGTAAATACCTCACCCGATTTTCATTATTCCGTCCTTGCCATACTAACTCTCAGTTCCCACGTTATAAGTAATGCATCCGTACTAATTATTGGTTATTTTATTGTTTTTATGTCTTTGAATTTGAAAATGGGACTACCTTGCCCCAATTTCGCCCAAGACACGGGTATCTTTGTTTACTTTTCTTACTATACTATACTCGTGTAATATCGAAGAGCTCTCATAGGCATCTTCCCATTTCCTTCGCTCTTACTCCCATTAAAGATTATCCGTATTCATCTCCTGGGTATAAATGGACCATATCCTCCCATCAATTTCTGACTCCTCTGGTTAGCATGTTACCAACTTTGAGGTCCAGATTCGAATCCCATATCTGGTTAAGGAGTGAAATTTTTATCTTTGCAATTGAGAAATTTTTATAATTATTGTATTGAAATTCTTTAATGTTTGAAGGATGTTGTGCTCGATTTTCATGGCCGAAAAACAATTATTGTAATAAGGGGTACATTGCATTAGGTTACTTTGGGGTTTATTAAGTGTATGGCAAACATTAGGTTATATTAAGGGTTTTATAAAGGTACAAGTAAGGATACAGATATAATTGTATTAAGGGTACATGAGGGTTTCATTAACGGTACTACAAAGGACAAAATATGGATTCTTTAACTGTTTTATTAAGGGTAAAAATATGGATTCATTAAGGGTACCATTAAGGACTCTTACGGTGTACATTAAGGGTTTTTAATAAAGAGTTCAATTTTGGGTAATATCAAGGGTACAGGAAGTGTTATATAAGTGCACATATATAGGAAAGAAAATAGCTAAACAATACCCTCATTATTTCCACATATCAAAACCAAAGAAGCATAGCTGAGTTTATTTTCATCTGTGCAATCGAGTAATTTTTATTAATTACACTGATATAAATTATTGAAGGTGTGTAGGATATTTGCTCGATTTTATTGGCGGAAAAACAACAATAATGGCGTGGGACCGAATAAAATCAAGGTTTAAAACGGGAACATAAAGAACCCAAGGGGATGGAAAGATCGAGACAAGTGTTGAGCATAGCCATTTGGTTATTTCTTGAAAGGAGTAATGGTGTGCAATTAAAGATAATGAAAGGAGATGTAAAGGGTGTGCCGAAAGAGGAAAAGTATGCAATGGCTGGTAAGTATGAAAAACGACCTTTTCAATTATGATTAATTCGTTGTAAAAATAGAATCAGCCAATTTGGCCTCGACTTTGCGGTAGTACATCATTATAAAGAAGAAAGCACTAATACTTTTACCGCACTGTAACTTATTGCACGGCCATGTTTTCACCTGAAACCACGGTCGTTCAATTAGTTACTGTTTGAGAAAGGTATAAGTGCTTTCTTCTTTATTCTTTGTAAGTTGCAGAAGGTGAGGCTTTTAGTTTATAAAAGGATATAATTTGAATGTTATCAATTTGATGAAAAGTGTACATTTTACAATAATACCAGGGTGGGGAACATAAAAGTATTAAAATCTCATTTAATTACTGTATATACTCGAGTGCAAGCTGACCCTAATATAAGCAGTGGCACTTAATTCCATCACAAAAAATGGGTAAACTAATTTACTCGAGTATAAGCCTTGAGTGGGAAATCCGATCAGGACAACTTGATTGTTTTCAATCCGACGGACAGCACGCGATTGCGGAGAAATTTGTCAAAGAATTGTTTATTAAGTAAGAGAGGAATTTACAAGCAGATTTCCAACGAAAGCAAACTTTTTCACCGGAGAAGAGGTAAGTGAAAACCTCACTCGAATATAAGCCGAAGGGGACTTTTTCAACGTAAAAGATGTACTGAAAAACTCGGCTTATACACGAGTATATACGGAAGGTATTCGGCTGCAAAATGAACGTAGCGATTGTAAAAAATGAGATGAAAGAAGTGATACTGTTTTCAGCCCGGTGCTCGCAGTAGGAAAACTCATGATAAATATCCCTAATGCAAAGTATTATTCAATGCCTTCAACTTGCAATATCCTTAGCAAATGTGTATAAAGTCTGATGACATATTAACCTTATCTTCGCATCACTGTTTTTGATATCCAGAATTTATGAGTCAAATTCAATGAAGTCAACCAATAAAAACCGGCTCAGTTCCATTACATCGCACGAAATAACAGTTTTTTTACCATATGTGGGAGAAAAATCTTGCAGACATCAAATCGTCCAACATCATTAACTGTAGTGAATTATGTGCTATGTATTACAAAGAATTGTAATAAATTTTCGAAGTTCTAATCACTTTGTAATTTGCGGTATGCATTCACATATATTTCCTCAGTATATTTTCCAATTATTATCTCAGTAAATCGACAGAATATTCTTTCAAAATTTATAATCAATTTAAGTAACATTCACGTTAAATTTTCTATGTAAGAACCCTGCGAGCCGCCTTTCGGCGTGCTGCAAGAAGTGAAACTTTATATTTCGAATCGATTGCTTTCGCGTATCGTTCGCGGAAGAATGAATTCTTGAAACGATTCCTTCTAGTATCTATTTCCCTAATCTTCCTCGCAGTATCAGAACAGCACACATAACAGGGAGGTCGCATTATATCGTTTAAATCTTCTGAGAACGTAATTTTTCTGAACTTATTTAGTAAATTCATCCTTTGAATTAGTCTTCTCTCTTCCAATGACTCCCATCTCGTGTCCTGTATCAATCTGTGTAACACTCTCTGTTTTATCGTAGCAATTCTACTAAATTTCTGAAGCATTAACATTAATTTTTACATACATCAGCTTACGTTATGCATCCATTATTAAATTGCTGATTGTGACTATTTTCCTAGTTTATCGTAATTTCTTTCTGCACCAAAGTTCGAGAAAGGACATTTTTAGAACGAGAAAAAACGATTTTATTTTCACGGCTATTTGTCACCTATCTATAGATAGTGTTGTGTGATGTTTTGAGATATCCAAGGTCAAAGGTTACGGTCACTGACCTTACTAATTATATTGCTTGATTATGGCTGTGTTGCATATCATTTGAAAGCTTCTTCCCAGCACTTTCCAAAATTACCTGTTTTACAATTACATCTGTATTAGAGCAGAAGTTACATCCGTGTTTGTCAGCAGTGTTTGTCGAATTTTCTACACATTTCCAGAACTTTGGGCGGCCATTTCTTTCTTAGTACTAGTACTACAATTCTGTAATTTTGTATTTTTCATTCTCTCGTCATGAGCAATTAGCACAACAAATTTAATGACAATCAGAGATGATTGGGTTGAATTTGTACTTTTCTGTGTTGGTTTGACACGGAATGACCGCTATATCCAAAGTAAAGGTGTTTCTTTCATGCGACTGCACTAATGCGAAACACTAGGATAGAGCAAGGGAATGAGAAGAGATTTTTCCACAGTCTTCGTAGGTGCGGTTATCTTAGAAACATGTTGAATGTTGAGATCGGCCGTATTTTAGAGGGAAGAATCCGAAGGTCAGAGTCGAAAATGGCAGCGTCGTTGCTAATTGGTCAAGATTCCGGAAGTGGCCATAGTCAAATACGTTTTTTGCAAGGTCGGCTGTTACAAATAAGATGATTACTTTTGAGTTGAAATTGGCGAAGAAAAAATTACGAACTTGTTCCCGCGCTCATTCTCAAAAATTGATGAAATAATTTACCACTACGCTCCATCCTTCGGAATTAAGGAATTGAGATTCTTTTAATATCAATTTCTCTGGAGAAGGAAGTAAAAAAATTTCGCATTGGATAAATCTTTTTCATCCTGATTCGTAGTTGAAAGGGAAACATTGTTATAATCGTATACTTTGTGTGTTATAATTTTCCTTCAACGAGCATACAGGCGGCTACTACAATTATTTATCCTCCTTTGTATAATTCTTTAACGTCCAAACAAGTGAAATGTAATTAAGTCCACAGTGTACTGGTACTGGCCTTACCTTGCGGTTTATTGGGACCCTGCCGACAAGTGTTGCAATCGGGAAATATCTAATCCGATCCGGGAATCAAACCCGGGACCTTGGGGTTGGAGCGATAGCTTAGATGGCATACACACACTCGAATATCTATTAGAACATAGAGGATTGATACTGAATATAGAAGATTAATATTGAGTATAGAAGATTATTACTAAGAATGAATTTACTAAAAAGTTCAGAGAAAGTACTTTCTCTGAAAATTTAACTCATGCTATTTAACCTCCTTGTTCTTTAAGCCGTTCAGCTTTCAAGAGTATATTTTTCCGCGGAAGCAGTCGATCAGAGAAGTAGTCATACTGCTTGCATCCTCTTTCACACACACACGCTGAAGAGACGGCTCGCTGGGTCCTTACATAGTCATTGGTAACTACTCTGCCTTCGTAAAATACGAAAAGAAAGCGAGCAAGTAAAGCAAATGGCAAAAATTAATGAACAATTTTAATTTTACTTTGATGATTTCTCTGAAGGCGAGAAGCAGAAAACACAAGGACTAAAAATCGTTGTTTCTAACGTAAAACTGACAGACTTAAATGGGCTTATATTCAAAGCGTATTGAAATGACGGAGCAGTTTTTCATTAACTAATATCTACTACTATTTCCTCAGACCAAATGAGCAATTAACTATGGCGTCCTGATGATGAAAGTTATACCAGGTAACTAGCGTAGCATTTGTTTATGAGTGACTCAATATTTTCTTATTAATCTAGAACATTATCAAATTTGGAGTACTTCCTATTTATACGATTAGCCAAACTATGTAAGGAAAGAAAATTGAAACGCGGCTGTCAATGAATTAATGACTTATAAATCTCCAATATCGTCATGCATCTCAAATTCAAGAGAATCGATTAACGTCGAATCGTAGGGGGGGGTGTGGATACAATGTCTTGACTCTGAACGGTTCAAGGTTGGCGATGGAGTGAGTGTCGATGGTAAATGGTAAAGGAGCTCTGGCCAGCCAGAATAACAGGAAGAGGGCCTCCGGAGAGCGGCAAAGAAACAGGGGTAGGATGACCTTGAGGTCGCTGCGACCGTATGTCAGAAGAGATATTCGCAGAATTCCTACGTAACTGAATGGTATCAATCGATTCCCATTCCCCAAAGAGATAACTCTAAATGCGGAAGCGTCGCAGCTCTCGAATTATTCCGGGTGAAATGTTTGTGAATCTTTTACAGTCGCTGAAACTGTTCTCAAGGTAAGTAAAATGTTTCCTGTGCTGTGAAAAAGTTGTTTCCTTCTCCATGTTTCGCTGAGCTACTACAGTTTTGAATTCACAAATTTTCTTACTTTGGCCAAGAAATAATGTTCTTAATAAAAACTGTCAGAATTTTGATAAATAATTTCATTGAATTATGTCTGACGGATTGAGTTGTTACTCGGCGGAGCTCCTTCATAATCAAGAATGTAAAATTCACTTAGTAGACTCCACAAAAATTGAACAACCAAAATCTTAATCACTGAAATGGGAGGGAATGATAGTCTTTTAAAGTTATCTCCACGGCTGATGGAGGAAATATTTTGGCATGGGAAGAGAGTAGATTAAAAAAACTTATTTGTAAAGTTGGACACGCCAATTACCTCCCTAGAAATTCGTGAGAAATCGGCCTCTCTCAAATCTGCTTTGCGGCGTGTAATATATAAGTACTGCTTTTCTTGCCATACTAATATCGACTCCAAGGGACTACATGTCAATGTTAGGGGTCGATTGGAGCTAAGGAGTCGATTGGAGGTCGATGGAAAAGATAAAGAACAAATCACTTATTCCGATATTATGAAATAAGAAAGCGGGCTGTCACATGCTGCAACGCGGATTTGAGAGATTGGTTTCTCTCGGAATTACGTATCTGGATATAATGAGCGAGTTTACGTCATCTTTGATTTGTCTCCCTTCCAGAGCCCCAAAAGACTTTATTTTTGTCTTTCCGAATCCTCTCCCTAGAAGAAAACTTCTATAGACTATAGGAATGGAAAAGTATTTTTTTCAAATCATCGGCAATTTCTCTAGAACAGCGATGGGCATTATTTATTGCTGGAAAATTCCCTCATCAAAAATGACGGAATAAATATTAAATTTAGTTACGAAAAATATAAATAATCCAATTTATACAATAATTTCTGTACCAGAAGATGCTACTCCGGTAGTGAAACCGGTCGTAAGCAATATAAAAGTGTGGAAAATTTACAGTGTTATTTCTTCATTACACTAATACTTCCATTTACATTACGAGTAAAAGTTGCTTGCATTCTGAAAGCATATTGATGATATAAATTTCAAGTCGATATTATGTCGGGAGGGTCCTCGAAGGAAAATCTGTATTCCCCTATAATCGTACTTAAGTTTGCAAATGGTCCCCTTGCTTCGAACCGAGTACCGTCACGGGAATCCGTAAATTGCGTTTGTAAAACATGTTCATGACTACTGTTTACATGCACTGGGTCGTCTATAACAATTTCTTCTGTGGTAGTAGTATAAAAAAATCTATTCCATAATAATCTCCGTCGTACATTTCATTATTGAGAGTTAAGACCGCCTTGTGTCGATCCCAGAACCATTTTGCAAAATGCGAATACATGTAACGATCAAGTAGGGATGAGATTAATTTAATCCGAAGTTTGAATTTGATATAATACCGGCAAAGTCGGCAAACTGTAAGACTCATATGTGTGCAAATAAATATATAATTGAGTTCAACAATCACCTTTATCGTTAGGAAATTATTTATGCCCACAAAATTTTCACATTTTTGTCTTTATTCCCTTAATTTCGACTCGAATACGATATTCTACGACCGAAATCAAAATCTTTCTTTAATTTCCTTTTTTATGGTACTTATTTCAATTTCGTACGACCATTTTTCTGCAAAGAAAAACTGTTGTTTCTGCAATTCTGCAAAAGAAAAAAATGTCTACAATCAATGAAAACGAACTTTACGTGCATGTCGTATAACAATTCGAGTCGTCCATAGTCGAACTAAGGATACTTTGGATAAACGAATATCAATATGTAACGCTCCAATGGACCTTTAACGACGAAGAAATTTTTAATCCTATCACGTCGGGAATTGCATGAAATTAATGTTCGAAAATTTCTCGAATGAATCACTTACGGGAGTTACTTAAATCGGATGAATAAAAATATACACAACGGTGATTATTATAAAAGCTTATTCTTTAAGAGTAAAAACGCTCACCTTAGTCTTCCAACTTCTCTGGACCAACTGCCAATGTAGAGGAATCCTGCTCATACCAATGGTAGAATGGAACTGATTTGATAGATCTGTGCGGAAAGGAGGAAGACGCCTCTTTCTTAGGCATTTCCTCATCTCTAGAGATGCAAATGTTTTATTAGTGGTACAGACGTGAGTTCGGGTTTTTCCGCCCGGGCTGTGCAGTAAAGTTCGACGTCCTAACGGAAACTTACAGACGCGATTCCTTTTGTGACCTCATCTTTTCTCTTTCAGCTCCTCTCATGAATTTCTCTGACGTCCATCTATGCTAGCGTACAGCTTAAATTGTTTTACTTGTTACATCGCTGTATTTGTGTAAATCACACCAGTTCTGGGATAATGAGCCGCAGTTTTAAGGAAATGATACTACTACGTTTATTAAAATATTCCCGAACTTAGTTTTTCGAATTTTATCGAATTTCTTGCAATTTCAAGCCAAAATGCTTAAGACAAAATGCACCTCAGTAGTTAAGTCTTAAATAATATAGTTAGGTAATTATATTGAAGCAAGTCCAACTTTTGCTGGCTGGGCAAACATTGCAAGATAGAACTTCCTTTAATTCCAGCATAAAGAGCTCTGTTCTTCAACCCCTTATTCAAATTACTAAACTACTCTTGTTGCATCTATGTATTCAAGATGTTTCCAATATTTTTCTGACTAGCCCACTCTGCACTTCCTTACTATTGACTTTGTCAAGGTTCACGTTGAGCGATTTTTAGTTCAGGTCACATTTTCCATGAAATTGTTCATGAATTCTTTTAATTACTAGATTTTAATATTGGTGGTGCCCCAAATAAAAGAAAAAACTTAGAAGATGTACTGAAAATTCAACTGCCTTTTTGCTTTTAAGAGGCCTTAAAATCGCAAACTTTGCTATATGATTTTGATAGACCATGACAGATTTTAATTCCCCAACGTGACACAAAGTCTAACAAATTAACTTGAGATCTTGAATTTAAATTAAAGGAAATAACAGCCTTAAAATTCGTGCTAATTTTGATAAAAGGAATTATAGCATTCTTGCGCTTACAACTTCGGTGTCGGCTATTCCCAGTTTAGATTGAATTTAGAACGAGCGTAATGCTAGCGCGGAAATGTTCACTGTATGTTCATAATGTTTAATCGTAATCAATAATTTAATTTAGTTCATAAAGGGTTCAGGCCCAAGGAGAAAGGGATGCTCCTCTCAAACAATTTAACTTTTTAATATCTATTTCTACGTGGTTTGGGGATTGTGCAACGTGACTGTGGAAATAGCGATAAGTAAGAGCTGTTTTGTTCAAGAGAGTAGTATTGCGTGGAAGTTAAGGGGCGGGGTGGCGTGAGGTGAGCTTGTGGATACTGAGGGACAAACCCGAGGAGGAACGCCTCTACGCTATATATGGAGAAAGTCATGTGCTGGCCACATCAGGTTTTCTTAAATTAAAAATAAATCTCACGGCTGCATTCCGAGCTCGCTGTAGTCTAAGAGTTAGTTCACCGGACAAGCCTTGGTAGATAATGTCTCCGTAATCAAAGTGAGGCATAATGAGAGACTTCACCAGCTGTGCTTTCAGAGAAGAAGGGAGAAAATTTCCTAAGCACCTGAGATTTTGAAGGGACATATATACTTTCTTACAAATATTTGTTACTTGCTGCGACCATTTGAGATTTTCATTTATGTAAAGGCCAAGATTAAGTACTGAATTACTCAAGAGGATTTGAAATCCGTTAAGGGTGGGCTTGGGAATCATATCGACATTAAAATTCTTTAAAAGTTTAGGATTGCCAATGATGATGAATTGCGACTTATTTGGGTTATAGAGCCTATACCAGTCCATTATTCCAAAAATATCCCTATGAAAACATGGAAAACTGACTTCTCTCTCCAACTTTATCTTTCTGACTTAAAACTTTATGATAATCGATCATGTGAAAAAGGAAAAGTAAAGGAGAGGTGATACTACGTATTTGTTTGACTAAAAGTGTAATACGCCTCTAGTACTTAGGACTCGCGTCAAACGGGATTCATAAGTGAATTACATAACATTCAGACCGATTAGTAAACAATTGTTGAGTTTGTTAAACGTCTCGTATAATAAACAGTTTATTTCATTTTCTAGAAGACAAAATGTGTCATGCAAAGTCTAGTAAGTAAACACAATTACCAGATATAGTATACATTTCAAGTTGATTGGACCGAAATAAATCGCCCTTAGGTGTCGAAAAAACGCAATATATGCTGTGCTACATAAATTGGTTTTCCGAATTGTTTCAATTTACTAATTTTAATCTAATTCACTGAACTGAGACGGCTTAAGCCTAAAAATCGTTTTTTGTTAGTTGTTGCGCACGAAGTCATCTTTACATTCCATAAATGGATAAGCAGTTTTTATGCTGCCCGTTAGGGTGTCCCAAAAAAATCAGTCATTCTTTTCGAACGCATACACTCTATTTTTTCATAATTGGCCTTATAAACTTACCTAATAAATGTTATTGGTATGGATTATGGTAACCCGTGCCGACTCGATGCCAAACAATTTCGAGAAATGAAAATTTGTACCGACAGTGGGAACACCAGGTTAGCGGAAAATTAACAAACGGATTCGCACAAATCATTCAGGGCACGTTCTTTGCTTAAAATAGTGAACGGGTGTCCGACCGTCTTACTCAATGGGCTTGAGTTACCTTCCAAGCATTCTTTAATTTTAGTTAGCATTTATTCTAATATACATAACTTCGTACACTGGGCTAGAATCGAAGAAAGTTAACCAAAAATGCAAAAGTGGATATACGCTGACTGTGACTTAGTTTTAGACAAACAAACAAGAGTGAAATATTCGTGTGCTGACATTATATCTCACCACATTGAGAATCTCCCTCCACCAAGCAATAGTGAAATCAGAAATCTTCGCAACGTAAGAAAAATACAGAATATAGTGAAAGAAAACAAACTAATCATCTCAAAAGCAGACAAAGGAGTGTGTGTGGTGATTTTAGATGAAAGTGACTACATTGAAAAGTGCCAAAACTTCATCCATAGCCACAACGTAGAAATCCTTAACAAGATCCTACTCCTGAATTCTAATCAGTAGTCCGTAAAACAATTAGTGAGACACACCTCATTCATGATTTTGCTAAAAATCGACTTAGTGCAATGAACTCCCAACCACTAGGCTATACAGACTCCCCAAAATCCATAAAAGTGAAATCCCAATCAGACCTGTGATTTCCTCTATTTCTTCCCCTACCCATAAACTCTCGCATAAAGTGAATTACCTTCTAAAAAATTTATTTCCTCAAAAGTATGGTGTAGTGAATGCTATAGACTTAAATCAGAAACTGAAAAATGTAAATATATAACGCCATTACGCCAACTTTGTATCCTTTGATTTATGTAATTTATTCACCAACGTGTCAGTGGGTGAAGTGATTAGTGTTATTGAAGACCGCCTCGGCAGTGCCAACATGAGCAGCGATATTATATGCGACTTTAAAAAACTCAAACCTGCACCAAACAAAATGTCTTTAAATTCCAAGACGTGTTTTACCGACAAAACGAGGGTCTTGCAATGGGATCTCCTTTATCCCCCCTTCTCGCCAATATTTTTATGGACTTCTTCGAATCTAAATTGCTCAATTCAGATTGTATATTTATGTTATGTTCAATGTTGTTTTAGATACTTTGACAACATTCTATGTATATGGAATGGCACGGAAAGACATCTCTCAGCAATTCACTGTTACCTAAATGCCCTTCATCCTACTATCAAGTTTATTTAGAATTAGAAAAAAATTATTCCCTTAATTTCCTGGATCTCACCCTTCACCATACCGAGAACAAAATAACTTTTTCTATTCTCCGTAAGCCTACTTATACCGACCATACCATACCTGCTTCCTCAAACCATCACCGCGCTCAAAAGCATTCCTCTTTCCATGCCCTTATCCACCGCACAGTGGGCTGAAATCTAGAATTCTTGGACAAAACTTGAAAAATTGAATGTCACTATTCATGGTGGACGTTCGCTTCATCTTGCCTAGAGGGCATTAAGGGTTCGTAACTCGAAAAAAAAGTCATTTGATCGCATCCTCGACGACAGGTGCACGCTGGAGAGTACCATTGTCAAACAGCGCGTGCAGCTGAACCCTCTTTTGTCATCCTCGCGCTCTGGCAAGAGTGCTATTATAGAAGTGAATAAGTGCTCAAAACTCATTCTGCGACATGGAGAGTAATTCTACAGGTATGTACAGAACTAACTCGTGTATTACAGCCATTGATTTTTGAATATAGTTTGCATTACAAGGGCTCGAAATTAGCCATTTCAGTATAGTGTTTTTGTGTACAATGTAAAGTTGAAAGAGTGATTTAATTTTTGTCTTATGAGATCCGATAGAGGTTGTATTTTTATATTAATGAGAAAAGTGTATAGATCAAAATTCTGTAAACGTGGCCTCCTACTTTTTCCTACTTTTTTAAAAAATGAATATCTTGTTGAGCGGCACGACAACGCTTGCTTGCGAGTTCGCGTCTCAGTCAGTCGAGACCGCGGCGCAAGTGAGTGAAGAATGAAAAAAAAGATGTTTTTGTTCAGTTTCCCATTCGTGTTGCTATGGTCCATTGACATATTGACTTTTTTAATTATAAGGCGATTAAATTAAATAACCTAATTGTGTAAATAATTTTAATCTTCGATTTGTAACAGAGATTTTTTTAAAACAGGATAACAGAGATTTTTTTAAACAGGACTGATAATTGAAAAACTGAAAAATAAAAATTTTATGTATGACTGATTTGTATATAAATTTAAATGATACGTAATGATCAATATGAATAATTCTTCAAATAAATTTATGATGACGGTAATGATGCAAATAAATCAATTAGTAGTAATAATTGTACCCGAGATTGAAGTTTTTATACGTAGAATTTCTCATATGAATTTATCTTTGATTAACTCCAGGCCTGCGAACTGAAACAGTGCCATGGACTCAGAAGGCTGTTTTTGATCTATTTTCCAAGGAGATGAAATCTGATTTGAATCAAGTCGATATTTTGGATCAAAGTATTCCTGAACGGGAAACAGATTTTATCGTCATCCCACAAGCTACGCGGGAAAAACTTAAAAAAATGCTGTGCTCCTTAAAAACTAAATGGATAGATGCTCGATACATGAAAGAATTTTTCTCAAGAAAAATGCATCCTGGCTGGAGCTGTCGACAGAAATAACGGTAATATAAAAAAATTAACAACATGAATGTAAAATATGATTTCAAATGATTTTCCTTGAAATCGGTTATGTTAATTGTAGCACTTATTGTGCTAAACTAAATATAATCATTTCTATAAAAAATAAATATTTATATTGCAGATTTCATTAGACGCAAAAGGAGGGTCGCCAGAAAAATCATACACCAATCCAAGGACGAGCAGCGGTAGCGTTGGGAAACCGAGTACCTCGTTCTCAGAAAGCTGCGATCGTACAAAGCGACGAAAGACTGCAGAACTGCGCGAAGAGTACTCGCACGAGGAACTTGCCTTTGCAACAAAAGTAAGCCTTCGATCAACCGGAGCCGTGTCAGCCTCTAAAGTCATCGAGGACGTTACGATGCGATCACCTACGCGAGCTAATAAGTATCGAGCTGCTTTTCAAGAATTTTCGAAACAAAATGAAAAAATGTCTCCTGATTCTGCACTAGCCCTTCTACTAAATTCGAATTTGACGAAAGAACAGTATCAGAATATCCGGGATAGTGTGACACTTCTGAATACTAAAATTCTCCCTACTTATGAATCCGTTGTTGCCACCAAAAAACTGTGTTACCCGAGCGACATCACAGTTTCTGAGACTAGGTTAGATTGCAGGCGTTGCTTGATCATACTTGCGACAGAATTTTGCAACTGCAAAGTGAGGTCCTCGAGCAATTGAATAGCGAAATTTGTAAGAACTTGCGCTTAATTGTAAAGTGGGGGTTCGATGGAAGTTCGGGGCATAAAGAATACAAACAGGGGTTCACAGAAAAAATGGTGCAGACGCAATTGTTTTGTTGACTTTGATCGTGCCGCTTCAACTGTGTGGTTTCGATAAAAAAACGGGACTCGACATTATCGTTTGGAAAAATCCTAAACTCTCTTCCTCGCGTTTTTGTCAACTGATCCGGCTACAATTTTTATGCGAGGATAAAGAATCGACTCTTGGTGAAAAGTGCCACATAGTCGAAAAAATAAATTCCCTCGTCGAATATAATTCTGCTATTGGTAGTAAAAAAATCCAAGTGTCTTTTAGAATGACCTTAACTATGATTGATGGTAAGGTTTGTAATGCCATCACCAACACAAGCTCTTCAATGCGGTGCTACATTTCCCATGCCACCTCAAAAGATTTCAACGACATCGAGAAAATGGAAAAAAAGTTGTCGAGCAGTCAAATTTGCAATATGGATTGTCAACTTTGCACTGTTGGATAAGGTCCTTAGAATACTTGCTTCATGTGGGGTACAAGTTGGAATTACGAACGTGGCAGCCTCGGGGAAAAGATGCAAAGTCAGCCATTGAAACTCGCAAAAAGGCAATTCAAGCAGCATTCAAGGAAGAACTTCATTTGCTGGTTGATAAACCAAAACAGGGCATGAGAAATTCCAATGATGGAAACACCGCTCGGCGATTTTTTAAAGACACTGATGTTTCTGCTCGTATTCTCGGTGTCGATGCAACTTTGATGAAAAGATTCCATGTAATATTGCAAGTTCTGTCTTGTGGTTTTAACGTGAATCTAAAATCATTCGAATTGTATTGTTTGGAAACTGCGAGAATGTTTGCGACTTTGTATCCTTGGTATCCCATGCCAACCACAGTACACAAGGTACTAATTCATGGACATCAAATTATTGAAACTTCGATTCTCCCGATTGGACAACTATCTGAAGAAGCGCAAGAAGCTCGCAATAAAGATGTGCGAAATTTTAGAGACTGTTTCTCGCAAAAATGCTCCAGACAAAAGACGCAGGAGGACACTTTTTTGCGGCTTCTTGCGACTTCGGTTCCGTTGATCTCGAGTTTGAAAAAATTTAAACCGAAGACGGAAAAATTTGTTTCCAGAAGCAACCGCTCTTCTGGTCTACGAACTATGTAATCATTTTGATGAGCTGAGCGAAAATGAAAGTTCGGATGATAATGAAATCGACAACAAAGATGATGATAGAAAAAAGAAATGAGGGGTGATGTATCGGGTGCGAAAATTATTCTAGAATTATGAAGCTGTTTGTAAGGTTATTGTATTGTAAGTAATAATTGTATAGTGTATATTGGATTGTGAAAATAAATTCCTTTCTGATACGCAACTAACGAGAATTAATTTGATGATTTATTCCCCGACAATCATTTGCGCCATTTTTTTGACTGATATTTCTCATTAACTTATTTTTAGTTCATTTTCGTAACCAGCGATCCTGAAAACCTTCTTAGTCATGCTTTTAGCCGGAACAAGATATTATTTTCGGAACCTGCCCACTATTTCGGACCAACCATTTTGAATATCCTTATAAAAAGTTAATTTTCGTCATCAGCGACACGAACCCCCCCCAAGTCATCATTTCTGCCAGAAAAAGACTTTTTAAAGAACATGTCCACCATTTTGAATTTTTCAAATCTGAATTCATATTTGTGATCAGCAATCCCTAAAACCATGTATTGCAAAATATTAGACAAAAATATTCAAATTTTGTCCAAGAATTCTGGATTTCAGCCCACTGTGCACCGTTTAACTCATATCCCTATGAACGAAGCTGATTTCAAGAAGGAACTGTCTATAAACAAATACATTGCGGAAAAAACGGTTTCCAATCCAAATTAATAGATAATCTACTTTTCAAAAAAATTAGGAGATTAACAATTAATAGAATCTTTCTCCCACCTGTCATCCAGCCTGAAAATCCACCCAAATTGCGAAGATTTAATTTCACAGATAATTGCTCATTAAAATTGCCAACATCCTCCCTAAAGAAATTGTTCAGCCTGCATTTTACAATAACCACAACCTCGGTTCTTACTTTGTAAACGATAAAGATAAAATAGAAACAAAATTCAAATCAGGTATTTATAAATTAAAATGTAACGATTGTGAAGCTGTAAATTGGTCAAACCGGGAGAAATTTTAATATCCGTGTAAAAGAGCACAATCATTCCTTTTCAAATAATACTCCGGGGGCTCCCGTATAGTCATGTGGACAGCGCGTTTGCCTTTGGTGAAAGCGGTCCCGGGTTCGATTCCCGGTGGGAGCCAATGTGCGAAATGACCTAAGCTGTCGAAGCACTTTTAACAATACTACTACTACTAATACTCCGGCCTCCCACTTTGCTAAACACCTTAATGTTTCCCACCATTCCTCATAATTCATTCCTTAAATTCTGCATATCCATCGAAAAGGTCCCAAAATGAATTTATTGGAGCAGAGAGAAATTTTAGTATCTAAAATTGCTTCTCGGAACTTAGATAACGAAATAATTCCGGTACCTTAGTCTCCCTTACTTCTTTGTACTCTTCCTAAAAGCTCTCTCCCAGATAAGACCAACCTTTACCCCCCGGAAAGCTCCCACAAGTCCTGACCCTTCTTTCTCCCACCTCCCTCCCCTTCTCTCTACCCTTTCCTATTGCTTTGTTTCCTTACACCCACCAAATACCACTCCTTTTTCCTATATAAGCCTTCTTGAATGTAAATTCCTCACCTGAAGATGGCCGATCTGTGCCGAAACCGGTCGTGTTTCAAATAAATGTGTTGAAAAAAGTATTTGTAAAAATCTTTGTTCTTAACATCCTCAAAGTGGATTTTGCTTGAGCGAACTTTGACACTTCGCATAGTTACTGCTGAATGAGTTACTTATACAGCCATTACTATCATTATTATTAATTACTTTGATTCCTGTTCATTAAAATTATACAGAGGGTTGAAGTTGACCTAATTTTGCGAAAAATGCCGGTCATAGATCGCGCGACCTCTATGATTGACTTGCATTCTCCCAGGAGGATTCCTCATTAGACTTAGAGTCGCTTGCCATATTATTCAATGTCCTCAAAGGTTCCTCCACGCATTCGGCCCTCAACTTCACGTCAAAGCCTTACTGGGCTGGGAACACATTCACCGGTTTCCCCCGGCCGGCAAACCAAAGCCGGTTTTTAAGCTAGGTCACAAGGGTAGTAAGCAGTAGAAGTAAATGGAGCCTTTCACAGTAGCCGAGAATAGATTATAGAACTCGGGGTCGCCGGATAACAGCCGACCCAACGACTGAAGAGGACGGCACCGGGTTTGACCCGGATTAACGACCGGGTGTGGTTAGTAATGCACGTCGGTCAGATGGTCCTCTCATATTCACTCCTCTTTTGAGCCAAGTGTTTTTATTGCCTTTCCAAAGCATGAGCTCATTGCTGTCCATTGCTCCAACGGTGGAGTTCCTCATCCCTTGAACCACGTGGGGAGTGAAGGTTGACATGATTTTCATATGCGGCCATTAATACAAGACCGAATGCCTGCCTCATCCTAATTCTTTCATCTTATTAAGCTTATCCCTATTTCAATGATTATTAAATTTTATTTTTAAGTTCTCTACAAAACAAGGTGACTATTTAAGTTCGTCTTAAACTCATTACAGTAGTTTATTTACGTGTACTCTTTTCAGATATTAGCGTCTCATTATTTCGACAGGCGCTGCATTTTTTACGGGCACGAATTTTAAAATCGAAAGCCACGCCTTCCTTCGCCTTTGGAAATTCTTTCTGCAACCCCCTTTTCTCGCACGATCGATTACTTTAGACGTATGCGGTCTTTATTGTCAAATATTGGTAAATTTTCTAACATGCTAGGAATGACTCGTTATTATCAACCTCTAGTAGATAGTGAAGCTTGTTTGATCCGTTAGGCGAGGTTTTGAAAATGAATCACGAAGACCTTGTTTGCTAGTGAAAGCTTTGTTTTGATGTTTTGGACTGCGGAAACGGTTTTTAATGCGGAATAAGATGTGGGCTAAAAAATCGGAGTAGGGTATAAAAGGGGACAGAATTCTCATCAATACATTTCTTACGGGACCTATCCCAGACCACTACTGTCCCAAAGTTATACCCAACTAATCGACTCCACCATTTAGACGTTAGGAATAATATTGTTAACTTCCTTTAAAACCATATTCTGCATAAAACAATTTTAAAATTCAACAGGTGATCAGACATGGTCGAATAACAGTTAATCCTTAACTGCTGCTTCAACGCTGTCTCCATCTATGGGGCCATTACATTTAAAATCAATTCATATAAATCTACCTTTTTAAAATTAGTGTAGGACACTGTCCTTTACTGTGAAAATAGACTCCAAGACATTTTATGGTCTATGTCCTTATTTTATCAAAATTTAGATGCCACTTTACAGCCCTTTCTTGTTTTTACAAATTTAATCAAAGCCCAATTATAATTTTTTAACCTTACATGTTGTGTGTATTGTTTGACTTGTGGATGCACTTACTTGTGACGCCATATTATTCATGACGATAATAGTCCGAGAGGCTGATTCGCCAGTAAACACTCACATACATTTATTTAATTATTTATTTTAATTATTTAAATTTGATTCATTAACAGTCATTTCGACCAATTACAATGAATCTCACAACAACAAATTGAAATAAACATATTAATAAATATCAACAAAGCAGCATTGAAATGCAATCAAACATTTATATAAAATGAAAAAAAAAGTTAATGGGTTAATTTAAATTAAAAGAGAAAAAAATAATAACAATAATGATGGGGGAAAAAAAATTAATATGAGGGAAAAAGATGAAAAGGACGAAACTCGAGACAACGAAGTATGCACTATTAGAAAATGATGGAAGTAGCACTATTAGAAAATTTTGTTTTAAGATGAATCAAAACCTTAAAATTATCAGATGCCAAAGAATACCGCCCAGCAAATAGGGAGACGAGGTTTGAGTATTAGTCATTTCGTTATTTTTACTTTTTGTACAAGCGTAGATTAAACGGAATTCAATCAACCCTCATCAAGTCGTCATTAAGTCTCATCTAATAACCAAGCGGTAGTTAGCTACTGCTTAAAAGTCCTTTAACTTTATAATAACTTTATTTATGTAAAATGGGGATATCAGCGATTTTACACTCCCTGCCACACACTACTGGTGATATGCAGTATCAGTATGTAAATTTAAAATTTAAATAATAATAGTAAAGTTATATTCTAGAAGCATTGAGAGGAACATGCCCTATAAAACATCGAGAAAATTAGCATAAATTAATGTAAGAGATAAATATCTGTATTTTATGAAGAATATTGCAACAAAGCTACATTAGCATACTAGAATTTCCGTATTGAAGGCTGTGATTTCTTTTAGATGTTGTTAAAATCCAGGATTAAAACGAGATTTTTGATTTTTCTCTTTCACTGCAGCTATGTGAAAAGAGAAAAATAACTAATTCGCATTGTTAATTCCACAATAGATTTTATTCCGCAATTGGCTGTGAGCAAGTTCTAGTCATAATCGGTTGAAATGATCATGGAACAGAAACTGAGGAGATTTACTCCTTACTTTGATGGAGAACCACTAACTTACTGCTTCTCCGATTGATTGTAATCATGAATATGTTTTTATTGGAAACCAGATATGTAGTTCTTAAAAAAATCTATAACAACAGATTTGTCATTCTTAGAAAGAAAATCTAAAACAATTATTACTCGTACAGTCTCCGTGGGGTAAACTCATTGGCAGTAGAATTGGTGAAATATCTTTGAGTAAACCTCGAATAATATAAATAAATATACATCACGAATACTTTTTCATGAAGTACCCACATCCATTAAATACGTGGAAAATTAACTCAAGAAACTTGGCTTAGTTAAAAGAAAAGACAGGAGCGAAGAAAAAGTTTGCGAGCAATGTTCCTTTGCGCTAGTTAGGACTCAGCTTGGGTTTGAATGTAGTATATGGGTCTCTGACAAAAAATCGGGAATTCAATGGTACAGCGAAAGATGATACCTTTCTGTAAAAAATTGCTACAATAAATCCACGAGCGTTTCTCAGATGCTTCAGGGTGCAGGATGGTAGCATTTAGAAGAAGGATGCGAAGAAATATATATTTATTAAATAAGTTCAGAAAAAAGTATGTAGTTCTATAAGAGACCCTGTGTCGTAATGGATAAGGCATCGGTCTCCTTAATCGGGGATTGGGGGTTCGAGTCCCCCCAGGAGTAATAATTTTACAGTTTGGAAAAAGTAAAATAAATAATCCATACTAATTAATACCATCAAATTAATAATAATCATGAATCATTACAGATAATTGTAATCAATCTGTTTTGACTATTTCTAAAATTCATAGTTGTCTCTTTTCAGTTTTCCAGTGATTTGGTACATGATCGGAAGATTTTTTTTACTTTTCCCTCCTCTCACAGGAATTACTACCACCAAGCCTCGTTCGGCACTAGCCGCTGTGGCCGAGTTTGCGCATTCTCCTGTTGCCAGTAGAACACAGAAATGATGCAGTAGTATTGGCAACAAAAAGTTGACTTGGTGGTAAATCGTCCATATTTATAGTGATTCCGGATAAATAAGGTTATTTAAAAGCGATAATACGGGATAAATGAGCAATTTAACTCCTCTACTTCATATGTAAGAAGTATGTGTGACTGACATTTATAGGCTTTCCAAAGAGAACGAATCAATAAAAACTCAGACAGCATGCTGAACGAATGCCAAACCAAAACCGTTCTCACAGTCATTAGAACTTAGTATTAATAAGCGGAAAAGCTTATAGTTTGGACAGTAACTGAATCACGCATTAGTCCATGAAATTAGAAGCACAAACGCTCCAGTAGGTCAGTTCAAGAGTACTCTTAATGCATTCTATTACTAGGAGAGTTAGATGAAGTTCACATTTACTATCTCTAGATTACACAACGTGATTATAACATGTAGGATGCAATATAAAATGCCTTGATACATGTAAGATGTTTAAGACATCTAAGGTCAGAAATATCATTCTTGTGATTAACATCGAATAAAATGGCTGTGGATATACCCAAGCTTTTATGAACTAGACAGTAGTGATAAAATTAAGACCTATCGTTACAACAGCACACGACAAGTCGGAAAAGAAATCTGCTACTTTTAGGCCGCTTTCAGACGGGACGACTTTTCTACGGCACGGTGCAGTGCTTTCAAAAAGTCGTCTCGTCTGAAAGGGGCCTAGCACCGTGCCGTGGACGGCGGCCGGCGAAAGTCGTCCCGTCTGAAAGGGGCCTTAGGAGACTAAAACACCCATGGTGGATGAAAATGAGGAAATACTTGGCTTCTGAAAAACCAAAGCATGCAATGTAAAGGGAAACAATTTCCCTAAGAATGACTATGAAAATCCAAAAGATTGTTTCCCAGCATATTTAATTGCCAAAGACCAAATAAGAGCTCTTGTGCTTCATTCAGGCAAGGTACTAAAAGTCATAAGACCAGATATCAATAGAAAGTGCTTAAAATGATACTTTTCACTAAAGGAAAACAAACATTTTGACTTAATAACTTAATTCTCACTTTATGTAAAACTTGACCATGTTTTGCAGGACCATGATCAACTTTTGAGACTTCTCCAGGTCTGCAGCATCCTTGTAATTAATTATAGATTGGAAAAAAGAGGGTGGGATAAAGGAATAACACATTCCAATACTAGAAGAATTCATTTAATGACACTACCACATACAAACTCTATTATAAAATATATAAAACAATATATATTACAATCACTAATCTAACAGATTCCACATTAATTAAAAATATATACTTTTATATTAAGGTAGCAAGGTTTGCAACTTCCTTTTCTTGGCCTTGTCACTTTTTACCTTCGAAACGTTTTCATTTCTCCTAACACACAAATTGCTCAGAAGTGTATTAGTGGAGGCCCAAACAATCATTTTTTGTATATCCTCTGTGGAATGTCCATTTACACAAGAACCTGGTCCCACTAAGATATCATCATCGATCAACTTGCTCATTGTCACTTGAGTGGCGATATTACGTTGGCAAAGTGCACCATTAAAAATATTCTCACTGGAAAGTTTTTCAGTAATGACATAATTGTATAGAACAATATGGACTACAACAATGCTGGGATATAGTAAACCACCTCTATCAATGCCTTTAATGTACTCATTACTCTAGTCTAGGTGGTTCTGGTATTTCGCCCAATGGGCGGGTTGCTTATTCATTGACCGCGATTTGGGCTACCTTCGAAAACTGCGACTACGTTTTTTGTTTCGAGCGCTATTATTCTAATATTAAGTCTCACGGTTCTTCCGTTCCTCCCCCAGAAAAGCAAATAAGTAGCGTAATTTTCCATATATAGTACGCATTTTTTCCACGAAAATAGTTAAAACAATTGTTTCAATTAATAATTTTGAAAAGTTATTTAATTCTTCATATTCTTAATATACCAAAATTAATATGCTTCATGCATTCACTTGCAAAATAAAGGTCTTTAGATGTTTATTTTGATATATATTTATATGAATTTCCCATATGCCGTTTGAAAGTGAACATTGGGCGGATTAGTGCTATCTCAGCGCCATCTGGAGGCGGTTTTTTCGGATCTGTAACCCTGTCGAACAGAAGAGAATCTGTTTATGTTGTTGCTTTTGACTTATAGTAAGTTTTATTTCTTATTTTTAGTTATTGTAGATTATTTTGCGACAGAAGTATTATCATTAACCATTCAAGTGTATTATATACCATTGAATGGTATTTTTAGCGTGAGATATTCGCGAAAAATCATTTCACTGATAACAGTCTTAATTTCGTTTATAAGAACACAATTTGGTAAATTAAATTTACCCACAATTTTTTAGTGAATATGTGAAATTACATATCTTACAAATAGAAAGTATTTATATTTACTTGAGAGCCTTTAAGATTTTCTTTTGTCCACAAATCATATATCAGGTACTCTTCGTAGAGTGTACCATGGCTTAGACTGCTGCTTCTTTCATTGTTCAAGTTTCTTCTATTAAACGTATTGAAACCTCGATGTATGGTAAAATACCTCCCTTACTGTTTTATCTTTTCATTTCTACTCTGATAGCTTTTGATTCATGATACAATTACATAAACTATACTATGTATATTAAGTGACCGTTGAATAGCCTAATTGTTGAATTTATCGTCTCACTTTTTCTCAAAATTTCATCTTGTAACTCAATTCCTTTTTCTGTAGAATTTTGAGATACAGTTTCTGATGAGTGCGACAGCTGCTTCTCTGCTTCAATTTCTGTGCTTTCTGAGTGTCACCTGGGGTTGGAGTTGAATCAAGAATACTACAATGGAGAGCCTTAGCTGTTTTTCCATTGCTTTCAGGAGGCAGCAATTTCCATGTAAGTGTTTTTCTCTCTCTTTGAATGTAATGAAGGGATGGTTAAACCATAAGAGTTTAGGAATAAGTTTTATTGAGGGGTTGATTTTTAGGACCATTTGATACCAGCTTTTTATATCGAAGGTCTTAGGAAGGCTGTGATAAATCTATGTTTAGGATTGCTTGAAATATATTGTGAACTGAAATGAAAGCATGAATATCACCTGCATTTTTCGGATTCACTTATAGTAGCGTTTATCTCTTCGTTCATTCACATAGCCACATTGACAATTGATACTCGTTGCCTTCAAAATTTCCTCATTGCTGTTGAGTTGTTGTTGGGGATTACGATCCACTCTTTTTTCATGTTCCAACCATGACAGAGATTTAAAGAACCTAGCGATTCTAGTATTTAATATGTTGCCCAAGTGATTCTAATTTTCCTTTCTAATCTTCTGAGTGTCTCCTCATCTTATTTGGGTAACATGCATATCTCCTTAATATTTGGATTCCTTAAATGTAAATTGAACAAATCAAATAAGTTTTTCTAGAATACTAAGCCTTTCATTTATAAATGGTCATTTCTATTCACACAGTCAAAATGTTGGCGACAGTTAATGATGAATATGTACAAATCAATGTTGTATTCCTATCACTTCTGAATCGTTTGCCTTACTGTGGATATCTGATCACTAGTGCTCCTTATACATTTAGACCCACACTGGTACTCTTCCATTATGTCTCCTGCATATTCACTCATTTATTTCAGGGGAATACTAGTGAAGGTTTTGTAGTTGAGTAATTTGTTGCCTATTGTTTTCACAATCAAGTTCATCCTTTGAACTTTCTTATCATATACTATAATTTTGAATGTCATAACTGGATTACACCGCTCCATTGTTTGTTGAAAAAGCTGAAACTTTAATGGTAGTCTTGAAATTATATGACAAATGAATTACTGTCAGTTTTTTTCAGCAATGAGATTGTTAAACCTGGAGAAAGACATTTTATTTTTTGGGACTGTAAATATTGAGTCATATTATAACTAACTGAAGTATATGTTTTCAATTCAGCATCAGCCATTTTCAATCTTGTATTAGATAATTACTTCCCTTAGCTTTTTCCAGTCTCTATTCTGAACTCCTCTATGCCATGTTACATCTAGGTGCTTGAGGATAAATCTATTCCATTGGTCACTTCACATATCTTGGTGTTCAGTTGAGAACTGTTGATGTATGTTCTAGTCATCACATGGCTAACCACGACAATTTTAGTTGTTTCGTTTTACTTATAACGTCTGTCACTGCTGTCTTCATCTTTAGATAAGTGTTGCATTTTTGTCATTTTTTTCTTATTACTTTCCTGCAAATCAATCCTGTTCCCCAATTCACTGGAATTTCCACAGACTTCTTAAGACTACAAACCAGTTGGTGAGATGCTAACATTAGATTTGTATCTCTAATATGTATCAGGTGGAGAGAGTCATGACAGGGTATAATAACTGCTAACGAAAAATGCGTTTGAAAGATTTATTTTTTCAATTTCCTAAAGATTACTAATCTACAGTTTTGCACATTTTTATTTGTAAAAATCGATGATGCTTTTCACATCAATAGAATTGTCGAATTAGGTGGATACAATTTCGGAAAAATAGGTCGTCAAAACTTCAGTCTTAACTATTCTCTTCAGACTTATCTCCCTTGCTTTTATATTCCATGCGATTCGGCAACAACTTGAAAAGTAATCTCACATCCCCGGTACTTAAACGTTATTCGCGTTATTTAATGTACACAGAATCTTTGATACTTTCTCACCGACTGCGCGGTTTTAGTAATTTATTTTTTAAGCGTATAAATATTGAAATGGTTAATTTTTTGAGTTTTACCGTTCGGCTCTTTTCCATAAGATTGTAATCTTTCGGAAGATCGATCGTAAGATTTTAGAATTTATGGTATGAATTTCTTTTTTCAGAATATATTACCTTTTATATTTTTTTCCGCGCCTCAACGAAAACTCAAAAAGTAATTTCACTTCCCCGGTAATTCTAGGTTACACGCGTTTATTTAATGCACGCAGGAGCCGTATAAGCTCGTTTAATTTTCCCCCGAGATTGCGCAGGTTGAGTAATGCATTTATTCAATGTCAATAAGTATCGGAATAACTAATTTTTCCGTTTTACCTTTCAGAAGGATGCATTTCAAAGGTTTTACATTTTGAGAAATGCACTGCTGGGCCCAAAATTCAGCAAAAGTTATTTTTTAATCCAGGCAACCCATTCACAATAAAATATCATTTGTAAGCGGGTTGTCTGGATTTTAAAAATTTTATCGCTAAACTTTGAGCTCAGCAGTGCATTTTTTAAAAATGTGAGCCATATAAATCGAGGAAAAAGTTAGGAATTAATGATTGGACCGCCCGCCAAGCGGGTTCGAGGGCAGCGCGGGGTCTGAGGCTCCCGCAACACTAAATGTACGGGTTCGAATCCAGTTCAGACGAAAAATCGAATTTAGGTTGGTGAAGAACCTCCGGTGGGTTTGGCGGCCCCCTAATCCCGGAGGTAGCTCCCGACCGGATTCGAACCCGATACAAGCAGCGTCGCACCTAGGTGCCTCGACCCACTGCGCCACCAGTCGAACGGTTAAAGTCGAGCAGAATAAGCTACTGTTTCGTCCAAGACTGTCCTTGGGGAGGGAATTAAAACATGCAACTCTGAACGGCATGCGCTAAATTCATCGATTCATTAAATGCCTCCTATTCGCTTATGGTTTTCAATTTTCTATCTTGGCATTATGATATTTATATATAACTTTTTTCCGCCTCTCAATAGCCATAAGTTCGACGTACATTTTCCCCATGAGAAGGTATAAACCTTAGAAAGTTTCCATCCATTCGAATAAACTAACCTTTAAGTATGCCATGAATTTGCGATTAATTTACGGAAAAATGCGTGAGCGATGCGCGAAAGAATCGCGTTGTTGGACTTGGAGACGGTGTTTTTAACCACGAAATTGCATTTATTTAATCGCCATCCCGTAATTTCGTAACCAAAATAATATTCCGCGGCCAAAATAAAAATCTTTATTGAATATCACTTCATTTTGTAATTGTCTTGATTGTGTATGAGTTTTCTTTCTCATATTCTAAGTTAAGGATTTCGTGCAAAATAAGTTATTTAAAAAAAAAATTAGATTAGATTATAAAATTAAAGTACTTCGGAAATTAATTTCCTTGACATTTAATTATATTTATTTAATCCTTTTATCGATTTAGGTCTTCCTAAGTCTAACATGACCTGTCAGGTAGTTCTTTAGTGTAGAAATCGATCATTCGATTATTGATTTAAACAGTTGAAAGTTGATATTATGTGATCATGTTTGTCAACAGCCAACTTTGCCTCTTAACGCAGGATATTATTGTTACTTTATCTAATTCAAAAGATAATGTGTTTAATATCTTAAGAATAAATGTTTGAATTAATTATTTTTGTGCATTTTAAAATTTCGGTACTATTAATGTTGCAGTTCTAGTTTTCTTATCATATTCTATTCCTGGTCTATTTACTTTATTATTCTTTAAGAAGTAGTTATCCACTATTAATATGAATTTAAAGACTTAATTAATATTCACTTTTTAAATCATAAGTCATACTAACAATCCAACAGACTTTATTGTAGATGTGTTGCTGATTTCTTCCTGGTTGAATAAAATTTTGATAATCCTCTATACAAAAGTGTATCATAATGAATATATCTTAAGGTTAATTCAGAAAACAGCTTCTGGTATTATAGGCCTGTTGTCATTCACTTGAATGCTCTCTGTACTTATTCTAACTTACTTAATTTAATCTCCCAACTTTTCTGTCTTTTAGTTTTTCTGTTTCTAAGTATGCATCTAGATATACACTACGTCCTTCTGTCAATATTTTACTGTAATAGACTCAAGTGACACTTGGGGCTTTTTCTTTTTCTCGCAATTGATACATTTGTGGTTATCTATTCTTTTGCATAAAAGTTACTGTTTCTATATTTGTTTCATCAGCTTTAACAAATTTTATTTTATTCATTCTGTTGTCCTTGGTAAAAATAGTTGAATAAAGCAAGGAAATTCTTGCAAATACCACTTCTGTGCAAAGTAAACCACTTCTGTGTGAAATCATTTTTATAATAATTTTTAATTTATGATCTCATATTTATTGATTTTTAACTAAAAGTTAGGTATTAAATTTCATGGTAAATCTGTGAAATTTAATTTGATTATATATATTGTAGATAATATTATTTTCCTTTTTTCAGTTAATAATTATTTAAAACTCTTTAAGACTTTTATAAGAATTGGATTCCAGTTGTTTTTGTCTGCTATTTCTGAAGGGCTAATGGTTAATTATGATGTATTGGTCACTTTTTTAATATTTGATATATTTAAAGATATATATGAATGTATATGCTAGGAAAAATTATTTCCTTAGCTTTTCATTACTGTTCAACTGTGGATGTAGTTTTTATTTTCATTTGTATTCATTAAAATTTTAGTTACTTTATTTGATTGTTGTTTTCATATCATATTTACTCTTTCTATTTCAAGTTTTGTTCAAGATAACCCAGTCTTTTTGCCGAGTGAAATGCTACCCCATAAAGACCAGGGTTGAGTATTCTGTCACAGAATTTTTACATCTCTTTTCTATAGCCATGAAGCCTCTCCTGAATTTCAGAATCATCTCAACTTTGAAGGAAAGCCACCATAAATATCCCCAGGTAAGCAGTTTTTTTAGTATTATTATGTATCCTTGTTATTGCATTCACATTTATTCCTTAGCATTTTCCTTATGAATGAAACAAATGCAATAGTTGCAGGAGGTTTATAAAAAAGTATCTCTCCTATATTAGTTTTGTAAATTTAATGATAATCCCTCCATAAAATATTGCCAGAAAATTTAATTGTTTCTATTTTTTTAACAATAGAAATCAATCATTTACTGGAAGGGATGCAATTAAAATATTTTCTTCTTCCCCTTTCTGCCTTTCAGCGTCGGGGAGGTTGCCTCAGCCCCTCATCTCTTCTTCTCCACCCATTCCCTCCGATTTCTCATCATTCTCCTCATCTCATTCGGTGTTTTGCCCCTCTGGTTTCCCATCCTCTCAATTCCATCTTCCCAGGTTATTCTCGGTCTACCCCTTCCCCTTTCTCCCTGAACTTCGACTTCCAGCACTTGTTTCACTTTCTTGTTGTCATCCATTCTGAAAGCATGTCCGTACCATTTTAGTTGCTTTTCTTCAATCACTTTTTCAAGCGGCCTTTGTTTCACTTCTTCTCTCATTCTTTCATTTCGAATTTTATCTCTTCTGGTTTCATTTATAGTTTTCCTCAGAAATTTCATCTCGCAAGTCTGGATCCTTTTTGTGTGCTTATCCTGCCAGGGTATACTTTCTATTCCATATAATTGGGTGGGGACTAATATTGACTGATACAGTTGCATTTTCGTTTTATTGGTTATCTCTTTCTTTCCTAATATAGTTTTATTAAATTGGTAATATATGGCATTTGCCTTTCGTCTTCTATGTAAAATCTCATCATCATATGTTCCATCACACGAGAAAATTGTTCCTAGATATTCAAATGTCTCTACTTGTTCTAATGTCTCATTTTTATACTTAATAGATATATTCTGATTTCCATCTTTTGAAACACACATAACCTTACTTTTGCTTATGTTTATCTCCATTTTCTTCCTAGCCAGTTCATCTCCCCATTCTGTTACGCTGTTTTGCAAGTTTTCCTTGCTATCTGAGATTAAGACTATATCGTTGGCGTACATTAATACCTGTATATATATCGGTTTTAATTTCCAAAATCCAATTTTAGTTTTCGTTTTTTCTTTGCAGGTCTTTATTATTTCATCCATAACATTTATAAATAGGAGTGGACTTAGGCTATCTCCTTGTTTTATACCTTTCTCCATCCAAAATTCCCCAGAAACATTTCCCTCAATTCTAACTATTCCCTTTGCTCCGGTATATAGACTTTGATAAATTTATCGGGTACCTTTTTCTTCTGCAGGGCTTCCCAAAGGTACTTTCGTGGTACTGTATCAAATGCTGCTTTCAAATCTAGAAATGCTAGGTAAAGCTTTTTGTTTTTTCTCAATTGTTTTTCCTATTAGCATTCTTAAGGTAAAAATGTGGTCTTGAGTTTGTCTTCCAGGTTTAAAACCTGCTTGTTCCTCTTCAAGTTTACTTTCTATGATTTTTCTATGTTTTTTCTCCAGTATTCTAATATATAATTTGTAAATAACCGAAGAAAGGCATATTGGCCAATAGTTTTTGCATTCTTTGTTATTACCTTTTTTAAAAACTGGTACTATAATATTGGTTTTCCACTCTTCTGGGATATTTATTGTTCTACATGCCCTCTGAAAGATTTTTGTGATTACACGTATCATATTTTTCCCACCAAATTTAATGAATTCCGGGGCTATATCATCGAACCCTGCAGCTTTGCAGGATCGGATTTTTTTCATTGCTTCCTGCACCTCTCCTTGAGTTATTGTAATCTCATTGTTTCCTCCTTCCTGTTCTTGTATCGTATTCATTAAATCTACACAATTTTCTTCCCAGAAAGTTTTCTCATAATGTTTTCTCCATTCTTCCAGGATACCTTTCCTGTCTGACACTAGTACATTCTCTTCATTTTTTATATTTTTAGCTGGCTTCCCATGCTTTCCTTTCAATGCTTTAATTGTATTCCAGAATTGTTTCCTCCGTTCTACAAAATGTGTTCAATTTCATTTCCAAAGTTTTCCCATGACTTTTGCTTTGATTGTTTAACGGTCAGCTTACAATCATTCCGTTTCTGTACATAATCAAGTCTATCTTCTTCTGACTATGTTCTCAAATATTGTTTCCAGGGATCTTTTTTCTGCTTAACTTTCGCCTTCACTTCCTCTGTCCATCAGTTCGTTCTCTTCCATTTTGTATTGATCTTTACTTTCCCACACACTTCACTTGCTGTCTCTATTATTATATTCTTAAGATTTTTCCACGTATGATTTAGTTCAGTGGTTTCATTTGTTTCAAAATCCTCTAATTTTTGTTCAATGATCTCTTTATATTTCTTTTTAATGTCAGGGTCTGCTTCACTTGAATTTTCTCAATCTTCTTATGTTTCTCTACATTTTCTTTCCTAATCCTTGTCTTAGGAATTAGAAGTCTGTGGTCAGTTCCCAGCTCTGCACCTCTTATCACTTTTACGTCCATAATGGCATTTTGGAGTGTGTGTGAATATATTATATGATTATATATATATATATATATACGAGTAAAATGTTGCTTGCATACTGCAAGCAGATCGACAACACTAATTTTATATCGGCATTATATCGGGACGGTCCTAAAAAGAAAAAAAAGAATAGGAAATAATATTAAAATTCGCTGCAATTTAATCGTCTGGCATCGAACCCGGGTCTTCCTGGTTAACTTACTATGCAGCAAAACAGAAGATCACCATCTCTAACTATGTGTGGAAATTCAATTAGAAATATTGGCTGCAACTGCCTAAAACGACGACTTACTTTTCCCTTTTATTCCTTATGAGAGAAATTTTAACGTACTCTGGCGTCGAACCCAGGAACAGCATTTTCGTATCTATTTTTTTTTCTTAAGCCGAGTCTTAATATACATCTTCTAGCAAAGCAAGAAATTCCTGTTATTTCGATAAGTACAACAAAATAAATAATGAAAACTAACTCAATATATTATAAATGGGGGATATATATACCATCTGGCTTCGAACCCGGGTCTTTCTGGTAATACTTTCTATGCAGCATTAAAGAAGATCAACACCTTTAACCATGTGTGAAAATTCAAGCAGAAATATTGGTTCCAACTGCCTCAAACGACGTCCTACTTTTCCCTTATATTCCTTATGAGAGAAATTTTAATGTGCCCCGGCATCGAACCCAGGAACAGTTCCGTCTTATCAATATTTTTTTCTTAAACCAATTCTTACCATACATCTTCCAGCAAAGAACAAACTTCCTATCATTTCGATAAGTGCATCAAAAAAAATTATGAAAAACTACTCCCATGTATTTTAAAGGGCAGATATTTGCATCCTCCTAGCATCAAACCCAGGATTTAATCAGTGAAAGTCATTTGTGTTTTCGGTAGATCATGACCATATATATGGGCTCATAGAGTTTTGATTCTCTAGCTATCAGGAAAGTATTTTTTTTTAATTCCCGAAAATCGAAGCAATGCTTTTAAATGGCAAAATTCGGAACTTTAGGGCCCTCTGGAATCGAACCAATGACACTGAGGTTCAAAATCGCATTTTTTCTGGCGGTTACACGTTATGGCCAATACGTCCTAAAAATTTCAAGTCAATGACACTGGTGGTTTAGCCTGTGAATTAGTATCCTATCTATCTATCTATCTATATCCTTGAATGAATCCGGAGAAGCATCTATATTTAATAGATATATATATATTATATGATTATACTTTTAGCATCTCTTCCCTCAGCTTCAAAAGTTATTTTGTGTATTCTTTTATGTGGGAATAATGAGTTTCCTTGCAGAAGTTGATTTTCTACACAAAATTCTATTAGTCTCTGTCCGTTTTCATTTATTGTTTTCTCTCCTCCATAAGGTCCCATACATCCATGTGCTCTTGACATATTATTTCCGGTGCGGCCATTAAAATCACCCATCAATATTACTTGTCTATTCTCTTCATCCTCTGTATCGACTGTTCTTTGTAATTGTGCATAGAATTCCTCTTTTTCAAGGATCTCGCTATCATCAGTATACTTGTATTAAAGTAATCTTACTTTCAAGGTCTAGTCTAACACTAATTATTCTGGAATTTACTGGTTCTCATGTATTCACCCTTTTTTCCATTCCTTCACTTAAAATAACTCCTTCTTTAGCTTTTTTTCCCAGGAAGACTCCTGCATACAATAGTATGTATCCCTTCTCTAATTGAATTTTTCCAATACCTTTCTTTTTAACTTCGCTTAATCCCAGTATTTCCAGTCTATATTTTTCCATTTCTTTTATAACTTCCACTTCCTTACCATTCATCGTCTTTACATTCCATGTTCCAATTCTCATAGTCCGCTTACTCGCCAGTCGTTTTCTTGTTCTCCAATCCTGTCTGACGCTACCTTTATTCCTTTGAATCAACTTAAACCATCATGCGGGTGATCAGCCCAGCGATGACTTCACCAGTGCCCCTGTTAGCCTAGGGTTTCACAGTTCTTACCAGGCCTTCTCAGCTACCATAGCGGTCATCGAACTCTATGTTACCTCTGTACATCACCCTGGCAAGCACTCTGCTACTTTTCTAGTTACCACCTCCCACGACGAGGACGTAGGGGTTAGACTTAGGGAGGCGCAATTAAAATATCAAAATCTAAAATTACTTCCATCAGCCATCGTAAGCCATCACTACACTCAAATATGAAGTTGTTTCATTTCACTTGCTTTGCATCTTCCTTGTATTTTTGTTAGTAGCATATTGGGCTTCCAAAAGTTTCATGGCTATTCATCAGCAAACTAAGTGTTTGTGAAATATTAAATTATATCAAAAAGTAAACTTTTAGCATCATTGTTGGACTTAGTTGTCTTGAGGTTATTGAAAGACGAACTTGAATTCATAAGATGGGAAACACTGTACTACAGGTCTGGTATTATTTAGATTTAACTGCTTTTTGAAAGTTATGACTGAACTTAGGTCTTCTATTAAAGAAGAGACTTAGACTCTTACTATTTCATTTAGCACCAAATTAATCTTTCAACATATTATTGATTTTATGCTGTATTTTTAATTTAATTATTTGCTGCTTTATGCATAAATTATTTCTTTCACATTTTCAATTTAATTGTAATCTTCTATTATATAAAATAGAGTGTGGGTGTGTATGTATGTTCGCTAAAAACTCGAGAACCGAGAGTCGCAAAACTTTACAATTTTCTACATTATTAAAAGTCGACCCCGCGCAGAGTATAGGCTACTTTTTATTTCCTTAAGGTCCACAGTTCGAACCCAGACGGGTGAAAACTTTTCCATAAGAAATACACGTAAAGTTCCTTTTTTCGTTGTAAGGTTTATTTCTTTTGCAAAACTAAATTAGAAAAAACAGTTGTAGGAAGTCGATACTAGCATCAACAGAAGGAAAATAAAATAAAGATTCTTATTCTGGTTGAGAAATATCACTTACGATTCGAAATTGCGAGGATTTTGATAAAATATACGAAACTTTTATCTAGATTTCCATGTAGTGTACAACTAAGGCGATTAATATACATTTAAGTTCTCCACTTGAGCAATGTATCCCTAGCTGATGCGGTAGCATTTCGGACAGGTAATGAGTAGGTTCTCCGTTCGGATCTCTGTTAGTCCAAAAATTTTTTCCTTTTTATTTTCACAAATTTCGTTTTATATTCTTTTTATTTTGTAATTAATTTAATATTATACTGATAATCGTGCAAATATCATCATACATCATAAGAATGTGCATGATCGGATATATTGTGTATGGGAGAATAATGAAGTCACAAAGAATAGAAATTATATTTGTACTTCTATTAATTCATAATCCGATTTTTTAATTATTCGCAAGCACCCAAATGATAATTATCATAAAAGCATTTGAAGCAAAAGATATTTCGGTAATTTGAGCAACAAATAAATGATGGCTGCTGACCTATACAAGGAGTTTTGAGCAGTTCTATTGAAAAGCAAACTTAGTTAACATTCCTAAAAATTTTTTGGTTGTCTGTTAATTTTGAGGTGAACCAGGCATATTGTAGCATATCAGTAAAAATTGGAGATGATATTGACTGTGAACTATGGATTGAATTTCGATGCAATCTTCTCGGGAAGTAATTTCAAGTAAATGACACCTGTGGTTCAGCCTGTGAATTGGTATCCTATCTATCTATATGAATGAATTCGGAGAAGGAATTATGTATAATAGATACATGAATGAATCCGGAGAAGCGTCAAAATATAATAGATATGAATACGGAGAAGGAATTATATATGATGGATACCCCTTTTCTTTTGTTTCGCATGCATCACTGTTGCATTTTTAATCCAAGGCGGGGTTACTCTAAGAAAGTCTTGGTTATTTTCATACATATATACACACATTCACAAGGTCTCATTCACTTATAGACTGACACTTTGAAGCATTTGTTTATTAGGGTTTTTTTTTGGGTCAGGTGGTCTCACTTGGTACTTTGCACCACAGAGTGAACCCACTTCTTTTGCTACGTATGCTTCGCTGCCGGAATTTTAAACTGAGGCATGGTTATTATATGAAAATAATGGTCATTTACATGCATACATACACACATTCACACGATTTCATTTAATTATAGTGGACAGTTGGAAGTAGTTGGTAATTAGTATTTGGTTTATCGTTTGGAGCTTTTGTATTAGTGTTTGTATTTAACAGTACTTCCTTCTCCTGTTGAGATTCAACGGGTATATAATATATAATTTATTTCTTTCTATTTAGAGTGATATATAATTTATTTCTGCAATTTATGTTAAATGTGTGATTCAGTTGTCCCCTTGTACCTGTATTACATTAAACGTGGTACTGCTTATCCTAATGTGATCTTAGAGTATACTTATATTCTCAGTTGAAGAAATTTTTCATTCAAAGTATATGAGATTGAATATTGAGTTGGAGCGGCTTTGTAGACTTAATTGTAACTTACATTTCTTGATATATTGGTTTGGAAAGTCTGGTATTCGCTATTTACCAACAATTATGAAGCATTTGTTACGATCAAGGTTCTTACACTGATATTTATGAAATTAAATATCCCTGTTGAGAATCAACGGGTACTTCTGCTAGTTGATAATAATTATTAATTTAATCCTTCCATACATATAGAGATCATTCATATGCTGGCTAACTTCATTCGTTTAATTAATTTATTTTTTATAAGCTGTAATGGAAAATTGATTTAAATTTTAACTTGTTTGATGTAGCTTTCCAAGGAATGGCTGTTACTGCATATCTTAAAATGATCAATTTTTAGGGTGATTTAGATGTAATTTGCATATAGGCATTTCAAAGTGAATTGCTGTGGAATGTCTCCATGCTACAAAGAAATAATGCTTTTTAACTTGCACATAGGAGTTTTATTGTGGTAGACTATCAAAAGGGACTGATGTGCATTAAAATCCCTGTGCAAATTATATGAACTTATTCCTTTGTAGCAAGGAGACATTCCACAAAATAACACCTGAAGCTATTCATTTGAAAATATTATAGTTTTTTCTTCAAAGTAATATTATTTTGGTTCATGTTGAATTTATATGTGAAAAAAATAGAAGAAGATCTTTTGATATGCCTTCATTGCATTATTTCAAAGTACACTTTTCATTTACAGGAGTGCAGGCAAACTGCCATGGGGACTGATCCTCAACATCCAGAGTGCTTCCAGGGCTATCAACAACCTGCACCAATGGACAGGATTGGCATGACAACAGCACTCAGTCCAGCCTCAGCAGCCCAGGGCATTGTCATAGACCTGGTAAACCTTCTGTACCTATTTCCATTAAGGTTGAATATAAATTAGAGGTAAGAGGTTTATAATATCTTCACTAACCATCTTTGTCGGCACTCTGCACCTTGTTGCCACCAGTTTTGCGGAAGCAACAGAAGGCCCCAATTACCAACTTAGAAAGTCTTTGGAAATTTTAAATTATCCAAAGACTTTCTAAGTTGGTAATTCTTCTGTTGCTTCTAAAAAACTGGTGGCAACAAGGTGCAGAGTGCTGACGAAGATAGCTGAAGGAAGTCATTTAAACCTCTGATTTATTAATGGCTGTACTTCAAGTTTATTTCCTCAATTGCAAATAAAGAAAATATCTAAATATCACTTGGCTGTTTCAATTTTCATTTAAATGATGTTTTACCCTACCCCCTTCAAACTCAAGAAGAGCTCGACTAGCTGGACCTGACTGGAGGATGTTGAGGTTCATTCTTTCCTCCAGCTGTAGCATCCTCCTGAACCATGTTTGACAACTTGTATTCTCAGGAGGGTAGTTTCATAAATTTTCCAGTACAATTTTGTTCATACTTACTAGAATGATAGAACCCAAAGTTTCATTCATTTTCATTATTAGTTTGGTGCCAGAGAATCCTGTTCAGATTGTGAAGTAAAAACAACTATCTGATAAAATTATTTTGTTCCATGTTAAGATTTGTCACAAAATAATTTCTTCAAATTGGTTTTATTTACTTCACAATTTTATAATCTGCTCAAAATTCTTTGGCACAAAACAGATAACACTTTTGGGTAGAAATTAATAAAGCATAGCTATTTATAAATATAAATAAAATAAATTCGCTGATAGGTGAAAATAATAATGACATGGACACATACTGGGAAAACAAGGCATCGAAAACACATTAACTTTACAAATCAGTTGCATTAATTTTGGCTTCATTAATTAAAAGGACTCAATTCAAGTACAGAAGGAGAAAGGAGTGAAAGGATTTGATGGGGTCTCAAGAGTACAAAAGAAGAAAAATGTTAAAAGAGCTGTGGCAAAGGCGGAAGCTATGAGGAAATCCAAAAGGATGATTAGGCTAGAGCCTAGAAATATGAAAAATAAATTAGGCAAAGGAAGGACACATTAGGAGTGGTATTACAGAATATGATAAGATCCTGAATAGATGGAAAGAATATTCCCCAAACTACTGAATGAGGAGAATCCAAGGGTGAAATATGAGGATGAAGAAGGCAACCAAAGGAGGGTACAGGACATCTGCAGAACAGAGGTGGAAGGTGCCCTGGATGGAAAAGCAGTGGTAAATCAAATGCCAGCAGAGGTCTGGAAATGCTTAAGAAGGAAGGGAGTCAATGTCCTGTGGGATCTCATGAAGAAATTAGCCCAGCAAGAAAGAATTGCCGATGAATGGAGGAAGAGTATACTTGTACCAATACAGAAAGGGAGATGTCCAGGACTGTGCAAATCACAGAAGTATCAAATTAATGTCCCACTATGAAGTTCTGGGAGAGAGTGATTGAAGGAAGGATATGCCAGGAAACGTTGATAGGAGAAGAGCAATTTAGCTTAAGGCTGTAGCCCCCCACGGTATTTCAGACCACGATGTCATAACGGCGGGGATGAAAGCAGTAGCGGTTAAATCTCTTAAGCCACCGAGGCAAGTATATGTAATTCGCAAAGCTAATTTTTCAGAGTTTAAGGTTTATATTAACGAGTGCAAGGATGACTTTTTCCACTTCTTGGGTGCAAATACAGTAAATGATAGTTGGATTGAGTTTCTCCAGATAATCAATGAAGGTTTAATTAAATTCGTGCCTACTAAGAGCGTGCGTGAGCGTAAAGAGCCACGGTGGACGAAACCTAAATTACGGGCATTGCATAGGAAGCAAAGAGTCATTCACTCGCGATGTAGGAAACTCAAAGCATGCGGAAATAACCATGAGCTCGAGGAACAAAAATATAGAGATGTGCGAAAGTTAGTTAAGGAAGAAGCGCAAAAAGAATTCTAGGAATAGATCTCGAACCCTATTAGAATCATTAGGTGGCGATCAGAAAGAATTTTGGTCATACGTGCGTGAGAACCGTGGAGGTCAGTTTTCTGTGCCTAGGCTCATAAGCGCAGAGGGAATTACCGTAAATAAATCAGAAGATAAAGCTAACTTACTTAACAGGCACTACCAGAAATGCTTCTCTGTAGACAATGGTCAAGTTAAGGATTTTAGCTTGCACATTGATTCAGAGATGTGTCCCATCGAAATATCGGTTGATGGAATTGGAAAATTATTGCGAGAGATTGATAGGAAAAAGGCGCCAGGACCCGAAGGTATTTCTGCTGTTGTAATGAAAACTTTAGCCAATAAAATTTTCCATTTCTACAGATTTTCTATCAGAAATCATTGGATGAGGGAACCGTTCCAATGTCGTGGAATAAAGCTAATGTCACTCCGGTGCCTAAGAAAGGGCGTGCGTCAAAACCAGATGATTATAGGCCTATTTCATTAACTTCAATATTTTGCAAAATAATGGAGCATATTATAGCGAGCTCCATCATGCGCTTTCTTTCCGAAAAGGGAGCAATCAGTCAGAGCCAGCACGGATTCCAGAAAGGTAGGTCTTGTGAGACCCAGTTAGCGCTTTTTATGAATGACGTATCTAAAGCAGCAGACGGCAGTGTTAGATCAGACGCAGTTTTCCTAGATTTCAGGAAAGCTTTCGACACAGTTTCTCATGAAAAGCTTATCCAAAAGCTGAGTGCCTATGCAATCGACGAAAAAGTTGTAGTAGTATTAGGGTTTATAAGGTGCCTCGACAGCAAAGGTCATGTTGCACCATATACAAAAGAGATATATGTATCACGAAAAAGTTATCAGATGGACCAAATCTTTTCTAGAAAACAGATCTCAGCGAGTTGCGTTAGACGGAATTTTATCGGACGAAATAAGCATCTCGTCAGGAGTTCCACAGGGAAGTGTTCTTGGTCCGATTTTATTTCTAATTTACATTAACGATCTTGTAGATAACGTAAAGAGTAATGTTAGATTATTTGCCAATGATACCCTGATATACAAAGAGATTTTGTCAGAAAACGATTGTAATGTACTTCAAAATGACCTGGACGTAATATCAGGATGGTGTAAAGACTGGCAGCTGGATTTAAATATAAATAAATGCGTTGCCATGAGTTTTATGCACTCCACAAACATAATTCCCACGCAGTATCAAATCTCAGGGCATCCATTAGAGTTAGTGCATGACAACAAATACCTCGGAGTCACGTTTAGCAGTAACTTATCTTTTAAAGAACATATTTGAGATGCGATAGGAAAAGCGAATAGAATGAAAAGATTAACTGGTAGAACGTTGAGAGGATGCTCATCGAGAGTCAAGGAAATAGCTTACTTTTCTCTTATTCGTCCGAGTTTAGAATATTGCTATGCGGTTTGGGGCCCACACGAAGTAGGTTTAGTCTCAGATTTAGTCTCAGTCCAGCGTAGAGTAGCCCGATTCGTTTGCGGGGATTTCAGGTTTGATAGCAGCATTACGGCAATGATAGAGTCCCTCGGTTGGAATTCACTACAAACTGAATATCGTCGGAAACTTTTCAAAAAGTTAATTCGTTCAGAATTTATAGACGAAGTAAGTGAAATGTTAGTGCCAGTAAGGAGCGAACGTGATCTCCGAGAGGTATCGACGAAGCGTTATAGGGAAGTAATAGCAAGGACGGATAGTTACTTTTGGTAATTTTTTCCCCAGGTTATTAGAGATGCTAATAGGGATGAATGAATAATGGTGGTATATTACACCCCCTGCCATACGCCTCTGGCAGCTCGCGGGGTATATATCTAAATCTAATTAAAACATATTTCCGTAAAAATTAATCATAAACTTATGGAATTAAAGGTAAGCTTATCCGTACGGATGGAAACTTACTGAGATTTTAACGTTAGTAGCTCTGATGACAAAAATCCAGATCGAAGCTACGATTATTGAGATTCGAAAAAAATAAGTTATAAATGCATGTCATACATACCAAAACCTTGAGCGATTAGTTAGAATTTCAGACATAATTGAATATTAATCGCACACAGCGATGTATTTTATGCCTGTACGATATACAACACTTGTAATTCATTTCCTAATTCGTACTATGCGTTCTTTTGCCAATAATTTCAATTGTTGCCATAGCTTTCAAGTTTGTAAGATACAAATTTTCATACAGTAAAAGTACGTTATAACGAATATGGCATATAACGAGAGTTGCGTTATAGCGAGTGATTCTTTGGAAGTTGTCCGTCTCACAGCAAAAAGGATAGGGAGTTACGTCCATTACAACGAGTGATCAAAATCTGAGGTATCGTTAGAACGAGTGCCACGGTCCTATATTCGCCTTGCAGGGTGCATATCTCGTAATCGAAGACGTCTCACGAGTTTCACTATCCCCTCAAGATATAAGGCGATAAGATCCCAAACAACACAAGTCGGCGGGAACCGGGCGTAAGTACGTCTTTATGCACGTCATTATACTCGTTGGACCGGGCGTAGAACGGTATCATGCACGTGCTTTTCTAGGGTCTAACTAAGAACGCTTTTATTGGGCGTAAACTTGTGCCGTGGAATGGTACCAATATTTGACGGTAGGTGGCACTACTAGGTAATGTAGCTGGCGCCCGTAGTTCGCAAACCAGCCGCGAGATGGTACTTTTACACCGAACAGTGGCGTTTTAAAATTACGTTTGTATTATATATAAATTTCACTGTATTGCATATTATTATTATACAGGGTGCGGCAGAACCGACTAAGCAGTTACGAGTGTGGCAGAACCAATTAAGCAGTTTTGAGGAGTTATAAAAAAGAAATCTGCATGTATAAAAAAACGTTTTTATTTTCGAACATGTATGGACAACTGTTTTTGAAAATAAAAACGTTTTTTCTTTATATATGCAGATTTCTTTTTTATAACTCCTCAAAACTGCTAAATTGGTTCTGCCACACTCAAAACTGCTTAGTCCGTTCTGCCGCACCCTGTAATAAAGAAATTTCTTCTCTTAAAAATGTATCTGCAGAAAGGTCCTCCTTCCATTGAAAATAAATAGTAAATGAGCAATTGTTTTCAATAAATATATTGATAAATAATACAAACAATTAGCTTTCGACAATATCCCTCTTCCGACTTGCTGTCTTCAGCCAGGTTTGCAGTTTCCCTTTTACAGCCTCTTCCATCTCTCATGACTGGTCTCATGACCATAATTGCAGATAACTGCACCTGAAAAGGAAGATGGAACAAAATTTCACGCAACCTCCCATTTATTTATCCACTTCCAAGGAATGAGGTAATACACAACAATAGAGGCAACAGCCTAAAATACACACCATGAACAATCTGCAATAGGGTGTATTATCCAATTCATATTTCTCTCTCCTCTGCCCCTTCCAACTGCAGCGTTTGGCAAAGGACTTGAAGAGTATCCTTGAGAGGATTCCATTTATAATTGTTGTGAGGTCCCTCCCTCCTATTCCTCCGAGATTTTGTACCTGTTAAGACATTAGAAAAATAGCATAGTTCAGTGAAATATGTGTAACATAAAGTAAAAAAGTAGAGTCACTAACCAGTAGCTCCTTCACCTCCAAAACCTTTATTTTCATTATCATCATCACTCACAGAAATTGTTCCAGTTCAATATGAGCAGCGAGAATGGCAGTATCCTGTTCTACATATTGTCTGTACTAGAGGTTTTAATCTCCAGTACTTTTTTTTAAACTTCCCTCTGACAATCCTCTAAGGATGAGACTTTCTCTGCTATATTTTTTATTCCTGCCATTACATTTTCTAATTCCCCATTACTTTTTTCTAAATTTGTTAACCCATTTGCTAACTTAGTAACATTCTTGTCCAGATCATCCATCCTTTTCAGTACTATATCTAATTTCTGCATCAAGGCTGTAAAAAGAAGGAAACAAGAAATACATTAAAATATAATAAGAAAATTTCATCAAAAATTCTAAATCATGGTCAGTCTGTGATAGGTTTTTCATTTACATAATTCAGTAAATTCAATATCAATCAAAGTGAGATTCACTAAGTAACACCTTCCTTAAAACAACTTTATGCTTTTAAAAATCCCATAATTTAGAAACTTACTTATGGCTTAAAAAAGGAATTTGACTCAAGAAAAATACACACCATTTGCTATTGGGACTTCCATACTTCCATTACTTCTCTTTTGTTGGTTGCCAGCTATCTCCACTATCTCCCCTGTAATGAAGTTAGGATATTGTCATTCACCAAAAGGCTAAAATACTTAACAACTATCATATTACAGTAAATGATCACCTGTGATTGCCTGAAACAAAATTGATATATGCTACATAAGAAAGAATTGAGATTAATTCAAACCAATACATACCAATACATAAAGGTTACGGTGTTCAAGACACCAAACTAGCCGCTTATTCACCATTCTCTCCACCAGTTTGCACAGGCAACTGGTCAAGGAAATCGGGCGGTAGCTGGATGGGAGACTCTTATCCTTTCCCTGTTTAGGTATTGGAATTACTATGGATTCCTGCCAGGATTCTGGGAAGACCCCTTCAGCCCAAAGCTGATTGATGGTATTGAGGAGACTTTCATTAGCACCCTCGGAAGAACCGAAATATCCCTGCCCCTACCTATCCGAAGTGACAACGATCAAGCTAACAATGCCAACAATCAATTACCGGTACAGCTTCCGAAAACAATGCTCCCAACATTTTCGGGAGCTTATGCTGACTGGGAATTGTTCTGCGATTTATTTACGGCAATGGTAGATGCGGAGTCTCGATTTTCAGCAGCAACTAAGCTGCAATACCTTAAAATGTGTTTGAAAGATTCTGCCGCGGATTTTGTCAAGAACATCTCGGTAAAAGATGCTAACTACAAGACAACCTGGGAGGCCCTGAAGGCTAGATATAGCAATCCACGACTCAGTTTGCATACTCATCTTTCCACCCTGATAAATCTTCCGAAAATTATGAGAGAATCAAAGTTGGAACTGCGGACTTTAGTCGACAAAACACATCAAGCGGTTTGCGCACTTGAGAATCTTGGCCGACCAGTAGCGACATGGGATGACTGGCTTGTCTTCATCACAACTCAGCGTTTGGACAAGGAGTCACGAAAGTCCGGGAAGGCGCACCTAAGTTCCAAGGATGTAGTGACCGATCCGACCTCAGAGAATCAGTTGGATCCTAACCCTTTTCCCAGTTTTAAGGAGCTAATTAGAATCCTGGAAAGTTACATACGGGCGTTAGATGTGATAACTCCTATTCCAAGTTCGCGTACAGGGAGCGCCTTTTCTTCTAAATCTTTTTCATCGGAGGCGAAGTCATTTCACGCGCAAAGAAAGACAGGATCTCCCAAAACCGCTTGCAAGTGTGGACTCTGCCCATTGAGTCACTATTTAGCCACCTGCCCTCGCTTTACGGAAAAGACGGCCTCAGAGAGATGAGATGAAGTTCGTCGACTGGGCATTTGCTGTAACTGCTTGAGTCATCATCACCTCAGGGACTGCAAGGTGGAAAAGCAATGCTTACGGTGTCGTGGGCGGCATCACACACTCCTGCATACGGAATTAGTGAACAACGAGGCCCTTCACTCTGCTACTGATTCAGATGACAATCATCAATCAAACCCGATCGCTGTGACCACGGGCTTGGCAGTCACCTCACTGACCACCATGGCTGATCCACATTACACCGTCCTTCTTGCTACGGCACGGATACTGGTCTTGGGACCACATGGAGTCCAAATTCAAGCTCGAGCCCTGCTGGAAAATGGCTCCGAAGCATCTTTCATCACGGAGTCCTTGGCGCAACTTCTGCATCTACCTCGCCAGCGAACGCACATTCCTCTGTCAGGACTCGGGGCCGCTGAGGCTGATACTGCACTGAACTTAGTTCAACTTACTCTTTCTTCTACCTACAACCAGTCTTTCCGTCTCGAATGCGAGGCCTTGGTACTGCCTCGTCTGACAAATCAACTTCCTGCGAAGGAGAGAGTAAGTTCAGAGAAATTACATTCTCAGATGATGTAACCAACCCCCCTGTTAAATGGGCCATTCTGATACTGCCAGAAAGATTACGGAAATAGATGCTAGAACGAATCGTTTCAAAAATTCATTTTTTCTGCAAAGTATACGCCAAAGCAACCATTTAGGAAAATAGAGTCAAGGTGCCTGCACCCCTTGCCACATGCCAAAAGGCGGCTTGCTGGTTCTTACATAGACATAGACAAACAAATGAAGAGACACCAGTCACAACAGTGCAGCCAAAAGAAAGAAGTGATTCAAATGAAATAACAAGGGATGTAAAAGATATTGGCAAATGGCCACAGTTTTTAAACAATAAAGTACGTGATATGTAGTAGTAGTAGTAGTATAGGTTATAAGGTGCCTCGACAGCAAAGGTCATGTTGCACCGTATACAGAGGAGATATATGTATCTTAATATTATTTAATTTTTAGCACAAGTTGAAATTTTAAAATCCGATTCAAATTTATTCTTTAATACTTATATTTTTAAATCTGTTTAATTAATTTTACTTCACTTAAGAATTTAAGGACAGAGTCTAATTTGTCCACATCATCCCCCAGAATTTCCTTGAGATGACCTTGGAAATACCTATTTCTGATGCACTGATATTTAGTACATTCAGTAGTAGTAGTAGTAGTAGTATAGGTTATAAGGTGCCTCGACAGCAAAGGTCATGTTGCACCGTATACAGAGGAGATATATGTATCATAATATTATTTAATTTTTAACACAAGTTGAAATTTTAAAATCCGATTCAAATTTATCTTTAATACTTATATTTTAAAACTATTTTATATTTTTAAATCTGTTTAATTAATTTTACTTCACTTAAGAATTTAAGGACAGAGTCTAATTTGTCCACATCATCCCCCAGAATTTCCTTGAGATGACCTTGGAAATACCTATTTCTGATGCACTGATATTTAGTACATTCAGTCAGGAGGTGTCTTATAGTTAGGCGAGATTGACAATGGTCACAATATGGAGGATTCTTCTCTTGCGTGAAGAGATACGAGTGCGTTAGTGCACAATGCCCTATCCTCAAGCGTGTGATCACTACTTCCTCCCGCCTACTTCTCCTGATAGAGGAAGACCAAGGGGCTGGGACGGACTTGATCTCGCGCAATTTATTATTTTCGATGGTCAGCCATGAGTCCTGCCATAATTTTAAAATGATTTTACGAAACATATTTCGGATGTCGAGTGTTGCCATGAGTGGAGTATCTACATTAGCTTTTCCAAGTGCTTCTTTGGCTGCAGAGTCGGCAAGTTCATTCCCTCTGATTCCAACATGTCCAGGGACCCAGATAAAGTAAATTTTATTTCCTCTTGCCTCTAAACGGGCAAGCGAAGCATGAATCTCCTGGACGAGAGGATGGAAGGAGTCGAGAGTTGAAATGGATTGCAATGCACTCATAGAGTCACTACAGATCATGAACTGGGTATTGCTGGACTTAATGTTAGCTAACGCAAGCTTGATTGCATATAGCTCTGCTGTATAAATACTACTTTCTGAGGGCAACTTTGCCATGGAGATAACGTCTTGGGAGGATACTACTGCACAGGCACAGGCTGTTTCTGATTTTGAACCATCCGTGAAAAGGAGAGTGGCTCCTGGGTGCTTGTTGAGGATGTCCATGAATCTGTGCATGTATTCTCTTGGATGAGTGTCTAACTTCTTATATAAATTTAATTCCAAACAGATTTTTGGTTGTGGTATCTGCCATGGTGGGATTTTGTTACATCTAATGCTATGCACTTCGGGAAGCTGTATTCCTGCGTCTTCAATAAAAACCTTAAAACGGATTCCTAAGGGCTTAGTTGCCCTAGGCCTTCTATAAAATAAATCAATAAACCTGGGTTTAAAAACATGATTAAAACATGGGTGCTCCCTTTGAGAAAGAATCTTGCTGGTGTAGTTTAGCATTAAGATTTTTCTCCGTGTCTCAAGAGGTGGCTCTCCAGTATCACAATAAATACTCTGAATTGGACTGGTTCTGAAGGCTCCAGTTGCCAACCTTAGACCAGAATTGTGTATGGTCTCCAATGGGCGAAGGTAACTCTTTCGCGTCGAGGAGTATATTATGGAGCCATAGTCTAGTTTTGACCGCACCAATGCCCTGTATACAAGAAGCATTGACTTACGGTCTGCACCCCATGACGAGTTGCATAAGTATCTTAAAATATTTAAAACTTTAAAGCACCTGTCTTTTAAAATTTGGATATGTGTTCTCCAGTTCCATCTTCTGTCCAGTGTCATTCCCAGGAAATGTATGGAGTCCACTGATGGAAGAGGGACATCCCCAAGTTTAAGGTTGGGCTGGGGGAATAGGCCACGGCGTCGAAAAAAGTGCATACACCTGGTCTTCTCTTCTGAAAAAAGAAAACCAGTTTCAAGAGACCATTGATGGAGCCTGTTAAGGGTGATTTGTAGCTGCCTTTCTGCCGTATTCATTTTTGATGACCTGCAGAAAACACCAAGATCATCGACGAAAAGTGTTGCTATGGTTGGTGATTTTATGTTGTTAACAACGTCATTAATAGCTATGGCAAATAGAGTTACTCCCAACACTGACCCTTGTGGGATACCATTTTCCTGAGTGAACCATTGGGATAGACAGTTTCCCGCTCGAACTCTGAATCTCCGGTCAGTTAAAAAATTTTTGATAAATATAAGAATTCTACCCTTGAAGCCCCATGCTTTTAGGATACATAAGATCCTGTGTCGCCATGTTTTGTCATATGCATTTTTTATGTCAAAGAATACTCCTATGACATGTTGGCGTAAAAGAAATGCCTCTTGAATAAAGCTGTCAATCCTAACTAAATGGTCCATGGTAGACCTGTTGCGTCTAAACCCACACTGGACATTGGAGAGAAGGTTACGGTGTTCAAGACACCAAACTAGCCGCTTATTCACCGTTCTCTCCACCAGTTTGCACAGGCAACTGGTCAAGGAAATCGGGCGGTAGCTGGATGGGAGACTCTTATCCTTTCCCTGTTTAGGTATTGGAATTACTATGGATTCCTGCCAGGATTCTGGGAAGACCCCTTCAGCCCAAAGCTGATTGATGGTATTGAGGAGACTTTCATTAGCACCCTCTGGGAGATTTTTCAGGAAGGCATTGTGAATACCGTCAGCACCAGGGCAGGAATCCTTTCCGACATCTATTGCTGATTTCAGCTCCCACACCGAAAAAGGTTCATTGTAGGACGCTGGGAACCTGACATCGCCGAGTTCTAGTTTGGCTCTTTCTATTCTTTCCTTCCTTTGGATAAAGGAGGGTGCGTATTCAGCTGTGCTGCTTGCTTTGGCATAATGACAGCCTAAGGCTTCCACGATGGCATCCGGAGAAGTGGCAATTTGGCCATCGATGTCTATACCTGCGATGTTTGGGGAAGAATGTTTGCCCGAGATTTTAGTGACCTTATTCCAGACCTGTGCAACTGGCGTTCTGTGGTTGATGGACGAAACATAATTTATCCAAGAGGACGTTTTGGCATTTTTAATAGTTAGACGAGCTTTTGCCCTCAGCTGTCTAAAAGCTGCAAGATTAGTACTCGTGGGGTATCGATTGAAAATACGTAGTGCTCGTTTCCGTTTCAAGATGGCCTCCGCACACTCCTCGTTCCACCAGGGAACAGAGTTATGGTGTGCCCTACTAGTAGACCTTGGAATGCTTTTACTCGCAGTGTCAATGACAGCTGCGGTGAATTCTTTAACGTTTTGCAACCCACCACGAGTTCTATCAAATGTAAAGTTAAAATTTGATTTAAAAGATGGCCAATTGGCTCTACGTGTAGCCCAAATCCCTTCATGGTTGGAATTTACAGATTTGAATGTATTCTGTTTGATTATGATGGGGAAATGATCGCTGCCACAAACGTCATTATGAACAGAAATGCTAAAAAGTGGTGCAATGGCACTAGTACAAATCACAAGATCAATTGAAGAATAGCTTCCATTAAAAGCATTGAAATGAGTTTTTTCTTGGTCATTCATTAAAATCAGGTTAAAATCATTAAAAAGGTTTTCTAGAAGTCGTCCTCGACCATTATTATCAGCCATTGAACAACCCCAGAGCGTGTTGTGGGCATTGAAATCTCCCAGAAGTACGAATGGCCTTGGTAGCTGCCTGATTAGGTCCTCAAGGTTCAGCCGGTTGACTGGAGCCCACTCCGGGAGGTATACATTACAATAGGTAATTGGCTCTGGAGTTGCAATAGTGACAGCTATGGCCTGGAGGGGTGTCTGCAACACCACCCATGAAGTGTAAAGGGCTTCCCGGGTGAATACAGCAACCCCTCCACGAGCTCTGTTACCAGAGTTGTCATCATTTCTAAAAATGTTAAAACCGTTTAAATGAACCTGACTATTATGTTTAAAATGGGTCTCCTGTATAAAAAGACAAGAAGGATTAAGATCTCTTAGCAAGATCTTAACCTCCTCTTGATGTGTGTAGAATCCATTGCAGTTCCACTGTATTAAAATCATAAAAATGAATAAATAAATAAAATGTGCAGGTAAAATAAATAAATTAATAAATAAATAAATAAGGGTTTAAACATTAAAATCTATGATCCATCAGAAGTTGGAACCGTGTCAGAATTTATCTTTTAATTTTGACTTTCCTCCCTTTTCTCCGTTCCAGGAGCATCTTCTGGAGTTCTGTCTCTGAGACACTCTCGTCTTCCTCCATGTTGGAGTCAGATGCTCTACAAGAAGATATTTGTAGCTGAGGGTTTTGAACCTCCTTTCTTGGAGGTTTCCCTTTTTTCTGCTCCAGGAGCAACGTCTTGTGTTCTGTCTCCGACAGACTCCCATCTTCCTCCATGTTGGAGTCAGAGACTCTACTAGATGGTAATTGTGAGTGAGATTTCTCCTTCCTGGGAGGAGGCTGTAAGGCAGCTGGAGGTTTTGGATTTTGAACCTCCTTTCTTGGAGGTTGACTTTTTTCGGGTTTTTTCCCATCACCTGTACTCTGCAATATACCTTTACTTTTTTTATCCGTCTCTTTGGACTTATTCTCTGGGGATCAGTTTGGCAAGACACAGTCATCTTTTTAACAGGTGTAATGGCTACACTGGCAAATGATCTTGAGAAAGTGGGACACATTAATTGTCTGAATTTTCTCCTGGCCTCATTATATGGAATTTTATCCGTGACCTTGATTTCCATTATTTTTTTCTCCTCTTGCAGCTTAGGACAGTCTCGTGCATAGACAGGGTGACTTCCATTACAATTGCTGCAAAGAGGTGGACTGGTGCACGGCTCCCCATCGTGTTTGTCCTTTGCGCATTTTGGGCAGGTGGACTTGCCCTTGCATGACTGGGCAGTGTGCCCATATACATTGCACTGGTAACAGCGCAAAGGACTGGGGATAAATGGCCTTACCGAGCATGCTTCATATCCAACAAACACTTTCTCAGGAGTCTTTTCCAATTCGAATGTGAGTATGACAGATGTTGTCTTCACTATTTCTCCATTTTGCCTCTTAGTGAGTCTGCGACAAGAGGTGACTCCCTGGGATGCCATCTCTTTCGCTATCTCTTCTTCTGAGACATACAGTAGGTCATAGCATGATATGACTCCTTGACAGGTGTTAAGCCGTTTGTGAACCTCTACCTTCACAGGAATGTCATGAAGCATTCTCATCGCCAGGAGTATGTCGCTCTGCTTGTCGTCTGCTGTTTTTATTAGAAGTGTGCCGTCCCTCAGCTTCTTGACTGACTCAAGGGTTCCTGGAACACTATTCGAGAGCACTTTGTGTATTAAGAAAGGAGACACCTTGGTCAGATTTTCACCTTCTTTTTCACTTTTAACTAACAAGTACTTCTTGCATTTTGAAATCTGTTCTCGCCCGCTCATTCCTGAGCGGGGTCTTTTTAGTGGAGGAGGGTTTGGATGCATATAATGCATAATAAAATTCATCCCCTGAGCTCCCCACCCACCATGGAGCCACACAAACTGGGACGCCGCATCGCAAACCGATACGGTCGCCAGGGCTACCCAAGGGATATAGCGCCCAGGATGTCGCTAAACAGACTGGGAATGGCCTCCGGAATGGTGGTGGCTCCTCCAAACCACACCCCCCCATTGGCCTCCACCAGAATGGTGCGTGCATCCCAAGCGCTCGCACAGGACTGATGTACGCTAGAAAGGAATTTATCCCCAGCCATCAGTAGCCGATTGACCAGGGTGTGCTATTCCCTGGCCTCCCGTTTACAGCGAATTCGGGGCCAAAGAGGTATGTTGTGCCAGATAATATAAGTAGTCCAGTTGGACTAGAAGTGCCTCAGCAGCTACTCTGCTGGTGGTTGGCACTCAACCTCCAGGACACCCATCTCCTCCTTACGGGTCTCCACGCACGGCAAACACGTGGGTGAATCCTTGGTCAGCTGGCATGACCGCACACAGACAGTTGATTCACGGGACTGCCCGGACTCAGCCCTTGCTGAACGAGGGGTTTGTTCTCGGGGTTTTCTCCCCGCCCAATTAGTTGCCTCTTACGACAGGCCGGGATGCCGCGGGAGTATTCTCCATCCCCCTACCCGCAGGGGTGAGTACATTCAGTCAGGAGGTGTCTTATAGTTAGGCAAGATTGACAATGGTCACAATATGGAGGATTCTTCTCTTGCGTGAAGAGATACGAGTGCGTTAGTGCACAATGCCCTATCCTCAAGCGTGTGATCACTACTTCCTCCCGCCTACTTCTCCTGATAGAGGAAGACCAACTCGGACTTGATCTCGCGCAATTTATTATTTTCGATGGTCAGCCATGAGTCCTGCCATAATTTTAAAATGATTTTACGAAACATATTTCGGATGTCGAGTGTTGCCATGAGTGGAGTATCTACATTAGCTTTTCCAAGTGCTTCTTTGGCTGCAGAGTCGGCAAGTTCATTCCCTCTGATTCCAACATGTCCAGGGACCCAGATAAAGTAAATTTTATTTCCTCTTGCCTCTAAACGGGCAAGCGAAGCATGAATCTCCTGGACGAGAGGATGGAAGGAGTCGAGAGTTGAAATGGATTGCAATGCACTCATAGAGTCACTACAGATCATGAACTGGGTATTGCTGGACTTAATGTTAGCTAACGCAAGCTTGATTGCATATAGCTCTGCTGTATAAATACTACTTTCTGAGGGCAACTTTGCCATGGAGATAACGTCTTGGGAGGATACTACTGCACAGGCACAGGCTGTTTCTGATTTTGAACCATCCGTGAAAAGGAGAGTGGCTCCTGGGTGCTTGTTGAGGATGTCCATGAATCTGTGCATGTATTCTCTTGGATGAGTGTCTAACTTCTTATATAAATTTAATTCCAAACAGATTTTTGGTTGTGGTATCTGCCATGGTGGGATTTTGTTACATCTAATGCTATGCACTTCGGGAAGCTGTATTCCTGCGTCTTCAATAAAAACCTTAAAACGGATTCCTAAGGGCTTAGTTGCCCTAGGCCTTCTATAAAATAAATCAATAAACCTGGGTTTAAAAACATGATTAAAACATGGGTGCTCCCTTTGAGAAAGAATCTTGCTGGTGTAGTTTAGCATTAAGATTTTTCTCCGTGTCTCAAGAGGTGGCTCTCCAGTATCACAATAAATACTCTGAATTGGACTGGTTCTGAAGGCTCCAGTTGCTAACCTTAGACCAGAATTGTGTATGGTCTCCAATGGGCGAAGGTAACTCTTTCGCATCGAGGAGTATATTATGGAACCATAGTCTAGTTTTGACCGCACCAATGCCCTGTATACAAGAAGCATTGACTTACGGTCTGCACCCCATGACGAGTTGCATAAGTATCTTAAAATATTTAAAACTTTAAAGCACCTGTCTTTTAAAATTTGGATACGTGTTCTCCAGTTCCATCTTCTGTCCAGTGTCATTCCCAGGAAATGTATGGAGTCCACTGATGGAAGAGGGACATCCCCAAGTTTAAGGTTGGGCTGGGGGAATAGGCCACGGCGTCGAAAAAAGTGCATACACTTGGTCTTCTCTTCTGAAAAAAGAAAACCAGTTTCAAGAGACCATTGATGGAGCCTATTAAGGGTGATTTTTAGCTGCCTTTCTGCCGTATTCATTTTTGATGACCTGCAGAAAACACCAAGATCATCGACGAAAAGTGTTGCTATGGTTGGTGATTTTATGTTGTTAACAACGTCATTAATAGCTATGGCAAATAGATTTACTCCCAACACTGACCCTTGTGGGATACCATTTTCCTGAGTGAACCACTGGGATAGACAGTTTCCCGCTCGAACTCTGAATCTCCGGTCAGTTAAAAAATTTTTGATAAATATAAGAATTCTACCCTTGAAGCCCCATGCTTTTAGGATACATAAGATCCTGTGTCGCCATGTTTTGTCATATGCATTTTTTATGTCAAAGAATACTCCTATGACATGTTGGCGCAAAAGAAATGCCTCTTGAATAAAGCTGTCAATCCTAACTAAATGGTCGTTGGTAGACTTGCTGCGTCTAAACCCACACTGGACATTTGAGAGAAGGTTACGGTGTTCAAGACACCAAACTAGCCGCTTATTCACCATTCTCTCCACCAGTTTGCACAGGCAACTGGTCAAGGAAATCGGGCGGTAGCTGGATGGGAGACTCTTATCCTTTCCCTGTTTAGGTATTGAAATTACTATGGATTCCTGCCAGGATTCTGGGAAGACCCCTTCAGCCCAAAGCTGATTGATGGTATTGAGGAGACTTTCATTAGCACCCTCTGGGAGATTTTTCAGGAAGGCATTGTGAATACCGTCAGCACCAGGGCAGGAATCCTTTCCGACATCAATTGCTGATTTCAGCTCCCACACGGAAAAGGGTTCATTGTAGGACGCTGGGAACCTGACATCGCCGAGTTCTAGTTTGGCTCTTTCTATTCTCTCCTTCCTTTGGATAAAGGAGGGTGCGTATTCAGCTGTGCTGCTTGCTTTGGCATAATGACAGCCTAAGGCTTCCACGATGGCATCTGGAGAAGTGGCAATTTGGCCATCGATGTCTATACCTGCGATGTTTGGGGAAGAATGTTTGCCCGAGATTTTAGTGACCTTATTCCAGACCTGTGCAACTGGCGTTCTGTGGGTGATGGACGAAACATAATTTATCCAAGAGGACGTTTTGGCATTTTTAATAGTTTGACGAGCTTTTGCCCTCAGCCGTCTAAAAGCTGCAAGATTAGTACTCGTGAGGTATCGATTGAAAATACGTAGTGCTCGTTTCCGTTTCAAGATGGCCTCCGCACACTCCTTGTTCCACCAGGGAACAGAGTTATGGTGTGCCCTACTAGTAGACCTTGGAATGCTTTTACTCGCAGCGTCAATGACAGCTGCGGTGAATTCTTTAACGTTTTGCAACCCACCACGAGTTCTATCAAATGTGAAGTTAAAATTTGATTTAAAAGATGGCCAATTGGCTCTACGTGTAGCCCAAATCCCTTCATGGTTGGAATTTACAGATTTGAATATATTCTGCTTGATTATGATGGGGAAATGATCGCTGCCACAAACGTCATTATGAACAGAAATGCTAAAAAGTGGTGCAATGGCACTAGTACAAATCACAAGATCAATTGAAGAATAGCTTCCATTAAAAGCATTGAAATGAGTTTTTTCTTGGTCATTCATTAAAATCAGGTTAAAATCATTAAAAAGGTTTTCTAGAAGTCGTCCTCGACCATTATTATCAGCCATTGAACAACCCCAGAGCGTGTTGTGGGCATTGAAATCTCCCAGAAGTACTTATGGCCTTGGTAGCTGCCTGATTAGGTCCTCAAGGTTCAGCCGGTTGACTGGAGCCCACTCCGGGAGGTATAAATTACAATAGGTAATTGGCTCTGGAGTTGCAATAGTGACAGCTATGGCCTGGAGGGGTGTCTGCAACACCACCCGTGAAGTGTAAAGGGCTTCCCGGGTGAATACAGCAACCCCTCCACGAGCTCTGTTACCAGAGTTGTCATTATTTCTAAAAATGTTAAAACCGTTTAAATGAACCTGACTAGTATGTTTAAAATGAGTCTCCTGTATAAAAAGACAAGAAGGATTTAGACCCCTTAGCAAGATCTTAACCTCCTCTTGGTGTGTGTAGAATCCATTGCAGTTCCACTCTATTAAAATCATAAAAATGAATAAATAAATAATATGTGCAGGTAAAATAAATAAATTAATAAATAAATAAATAAGGGTTTAAACATTAAAATCTATGATCCATCAGAAGTTGGATCCGTGTCAGAATTTATCTTTTAATTTTGACTTTCCTCCCTTTTCTCCGTTCCAGGAGCACCTTCTGGAGTTCTGTCTCTGAGACACTCTCGTCTTCCTCCATGTTGGAGTCAGATGCTCTACTAGAAGATATTTGTAGCTGAGGGTTTTGAACCTCCTTTCTTGGAGGTTTCCCTTTTTTCTGCTCCAGGAGCAACGTCTTGTGTTCTGTCTCCGACAGACTCCCATCTTCCTCCATGTTGGAGTCAGAGGCTCTACTAGACGGTAATTGTGAGGGAGATTTCTCCTTCCTGGGAGGAGGCTGTAAGGCGGCAGGAGGTTTTTGATTTTGAACCTCCTTTCTTGGAGGTTGACTTTTTTCGGGTTTTTTCCCTTCACCTGTACTCTGCAATATACCTTTACTTTTTTTATCCGTCTCTTTGGACTTATTCTCTGGGGGATCAGTTTGGCAAGACACAGTCATCTTTTTAACAGGTGTAATGGCTACACTGGCAAATGACCTTGAGAAAGTGGGACACATTAATTGTCTGAATTTTCTCCTGGCCTGAGATCCGTCCCTTAGGCGTTTGATGGAGACCACCTCTCCAACCATATATTTCATCACCTTATGCAAGGCAAAGGGAGAGTCTTTTTAAAGCACTAATGCTTGATATAACGAAATATCTTTCGTTACTGTTATCATATGATTTTTGACCTTATAAGCACATCCTTTTAACGTTGGGATTATTTGATTTGTCCATAAGTAATATGGGAATTTTCATCCCCGAGGCTCCCCACCCACCACGGAGCCCAACAGGGGGACGCTGAACTTCAGCGCCAGGACTACCTCGAGGATATAGCTTAGCAACCACTGTCTACACGTGCTTAAAGCGGCTCCAGTGGTCCCAAACTACCCTGCTGGCGTATGCTCGAAAGGAGCCGCCAGGCTCCCCAGCCGCCAGCAGCCGATTGACCAGGAGTGGGCCATTCCCGGCCGCCCGTCTAGGAGAGGCAGGGGCAAAGTGGAGTGTTGGGGATGCCTCCCCCCAAGGGGAAGTCCTCTCCCCCAAGGGAGGCCCCCTCAGCCACTTGGATCCCCTTTCCCCCCGACACGGGTCGCCATGCACGGCAAACGCATGGGTGGGCATTCCACACACAGAGAGGGCCAGCAATAAATGATAAGAGAAGATGATGGGGGTGATTGACATGATAAAGGAGTTGATGGAGCATGAGAGCCCTCCCTGTGTCCCCCCCTCACCACGTGGAGGAACCCACATTGAGTGGTTTACCGTTATTGTTAGTCACGACAGCTCCTCTGTCGTGTATTTACTTTCGAGGCTGATCCTTGTGTACTGCTTCTTTTCTCCGCAACAGCGGTCCTGTCGTGTTGTTTTCATTTTCGAGGCTGTTCTTCATTTACTGTTATTGTTCGTTGCGACAGCTGTTCTGTCGTGTTTTCATCTTCGAGGTTGCTCCTCAATTACTGCTATTGTTCTATCCGGCAGCTCATCTGCCGTGCATTTACTTTCGAGGCTGATCCTCGCATATTGCTACGGTTCTCCGCCAACGGCTGCTCTGCCGTATTTTCACTGTCGAGGCTGCCCCTCGTGTGCTGTAACTCTTCGTCACCGACAGTGGATCTTTCGTGTTGTTTTCATTTTCGAGGCTGTTCCTCGTATGCTGTTACTCTTCGTCGCCGAGTGCTGTCCTGTAGTAATCTTTTTATTTTCGAGGCTGTTCCTCTGTAAGACGTTGGGTTAGTCTCTTGTACTCTTTAACTTCTCTCGCGTATTGTTTTCGATATTCGCTTAAAATCGCACTTCAGATAATCCTTTTGTGCCCTACTATGAATCATGTCTCCAACAACGAAGCAATTGATAACGCAGCAGGACGAACGGGAACAACTAATAATTAGATTCGTACCGATTTTGAAGAAGAAAGGCGCCTCAAAAATTACCAAAGAGTCCATTCAAATTAGATTGGACTCTCTTAAGAGTTTCTGGAGCGATTATTGCGCTACGCATCTTGAGCTAGCAACGTGTGAGGACGCAATTAAGGAGGCATATTTTACGGAGAGTCGGTACGATCAGACGCAGGAGAGCTATTAGGTTAGGTTAGGTATTGGGTTTATGGTGCATCGACGGCTAAGGTCATTTAGCACCTTCGGTAGAATTAATTTTTTTTCTGATTAGATATTTTCAAACAAAGTGGCAGTAGGTACGAAGGTAAACAAACATTTAAACACAAGAGAGCTGTCATGTTAATTATATTTAGATCTTCCTTATGGGTTTTCAGATTAGAGGAAATAACTCGGCTTCCCTAAGGAAATTCAATATTCCGTCCACCATGATGGGGTCGTTACCCACTATTTCCTTCATTTCTCCTCTGATGTTGTGTTTATCTCGTCTCTCCAGGTAATGAGGGCATTCGGTGAGAATGTGTTTTATAGTTAGTTGCTCGCCACCACAATGCTCGCATTCTGGTGGTTCTTTCTCTCTTGTGAAAAGATATGAGTGAGTTAGTTTGTTGTGCCCTATTCTTAGTCTGGTGACCACAACTTCCTCACGCCTATTATTTCGAATAGAAGATGGCCATTCCACGGTATCGGGTTTAATACTGCGTAATTTATTTTCTACGATCAAGGACCAGCGACTACACCATTTCTGTACTGTTTTCTGTTTTAATAAATTTCGTAGGTCTACTGCCAATATGTGTGGGTCTCCTATTTCATTCTCTCTAAGTGCAGCTTTAGCTGCAGCATCGGCTTTCTCATTCCCAGGGATTCCCATGTGTCCAGGAATCCAGACAAAGGATACATCCACTTCCCTAGCTTTCAGAAGCAAAAGGGATGAATGAATGCCCTGTACTAATGGGTCCATGTTGAATGTTTTGGAGATCATCTGAAGGGCACTGAGCGAATCTGTGCAAATTAGGAATGAGGAGTTCCTGGAGTAGTAGTAGTAGTATTTATGAAGGTGCCTCGACAGCTGAGGTCATTTTGCACCTTTTCCTTAATATAAATGATTTAACATCAGACTGAATGTTTCAAACCTTCTTCTTAACCATACAAAAAGGTTGTGTCATATGTGCGCTAAAAAATTAAACCAATAAATTAATATTAAAACCATAGGTTTAAAAACATATTAAAAGAATAAAATAAATAAGTATTGGTAAAAGACCGAATAGAATAAAGATGAGCAAAAGTTTTCCCTTACATTTTTGAAAAAAGTTCAATATCCTTCATAAAATCTAAAACTTTGTCCACCATCTTAGAGTCGTTCCCAAGGATTTCCTTCAGTGTGCCTGTTCCGAAGTGTTTCGCTCTATGTTGGGAATATTTTTGGCATTCTGTGAGAATGTGCTTCACTGTAAGGTGCGAGTCACACTCCTCACACTGGGGTGGAATCCTGGGGTTGCAGAAAAGGTATGTGTGTGTATATGCACTATGCCCTATTCTCAGTCGACTAATGACCACCTCTTCTCTTCTAATATTTCTAACAGAGGAGCTCCAGGGTTTAGTATCCTCTTTGATGGCACGCAGCTTGTTTCCAACAATAGAGGACCAACATTGTTCCCACCCTCTCAAAGCAATGCTTTTTAAATGGGATTTGAGATCATCCGCAATTACTTCTTCCCAATCTATATCTGGCTTCTTGGCTGTTTCTTTTGCTACCCTATCAGCTGCCTCATTCCCGAGGATATTAACATGGCCAGGGATCCAAAGAAATTTTATTTGTATCCCTCTGTTCCGTAGTGTACTCAGTAGGATTTGGACTTCCAGGACAAGTGGGTGTGAAGGTTCGTATTTTGTAATGGCTCTCAGGGCACTTATTGAATCCGAGCAGATTAGGATGGGCACTTCTGCGTCCAGGGAAGATTCCACAGCTAGCTTAATGGCCATGAGCTCTGCTACAAATATGCTGCTCATTGGGTGCAATTTGGCCCCATGGGACATCTGAGACTTTACATATGCACTTGCACAACCTGCATTAGACTTTGATCCATCTGTATAAACTAGGTTAAAACCAGGGTATTCAGATATAACCCTCAAAAAACTGCAACGGAGTTCATCAGGGAGTACATTGGTTTTTGGCCTGTCTGCCAAGATAAATGAGACGTCTGGCAAGGGGAGTTTCCATGGTGGTTCACTAGTTTGGCGTGCTCTCATGATATTCAGGAGCATTAAGCCATTGTTATCTAAAAACGACTGGACTCGTACAGCTAATGGCTGTATTGCACGAGGTCTTCTATTAAAAACATTTAATAAGTTACAGTTAAAAACAGATTTAAAGCTCGGGTGTGAAGGTATGGCTAAAATTTTACTGACATAGTTACACATCAGAATATTTCTCCTGATCTCCAGTGGTGGTTCTCCAGCATCACTATATATGCTAACAACTGGGCTAGTCCTAAAGGCACCAGTTGCGAGTCGTAAACTGGCATTGTGCAAAGATGTCAGTGGTCGTAAATAGGATGGTCTTGTTGCACCATAAATAAAACACCCATAGTCCAGTTTTGAACGTATCAATGCTCTATAGATAAGAAGCATTGACGTTCGGTCCGCTCCCCAGGATTTGTTTGCGATCACTTTGAGTATGTTCATGGCAGCCTGTGCTTTTTGCCTAAGTTTCAGTATGTGTGTCCTCCAGTCGAGTCGTCTGTCTAGATGCATCCCTAGGAAGCGAATAGACTCTACGAATGTTAGAGTCTGGTTGCCTAGCCGGAGTGTTGGTTGCGGGTAGATGCCCCTCCGCCTATAAAAGTGGAGGCAGAAGGTTTTCTCCAAAGAGAATCAAAATCCTTTCTCATTAGACCACCTCCATAGTCGTTTCAGCGTCAGTTGCAGCTGCCGCTCAGCTGTGGGGAGTTTCTGAGAGCGACAAAAAATTGCCAGATCATCAACAAAGAGAGAGGCCTCAACTGGTGGTAGTATTGAGGACACCACATCATTAATGGCAATGGCGAATAATGTAACACTTAGTACAGACCCCTGTGGAATGCCATTTTCTTGTACAAACTGATGTGAGTAAGAGTCTCCCACCCTTACTCTAAAAACTCTGTCAGATAAAAACATTTTTATAAAAACTAATAGATTGCCTCGAAAGCCCCAGTCATACAGTTTCTTTAAAATATTATATCGCCATGTGGTGTCATAGGCCTTTTCTAAGTCAAAGAAAATGCCTATCACATGTTGTCCATAAATAAAAGCTTCCTGGATGAAGGAGTCAATCCTAACTAAATGATCTATGGTACTCCTCTGCTTTCGAAAGCCACACTGTATATTACAAAGAAGGTTACGTTTTTCTAGGTACCAAACCAGACGTCTGTTGACCATTTTCTCCATCAATTTGCAGAGACATGAAGTTAGGGAGATTGGTCTATAGTTCTCTATGCGGGTTTTGTCTTTTCCTTGTTTCGGGATGGGCACCACCACAGATTCGCGCCATGTCTTTGGAGAATCTCCTTCCTCCCATACCTTATTTAGTATTTTCAGAAGCATTGTATGCCTATCTTGTGATAAATGCTTCAAGAAGGCATTATGGATATAGTCTATCCCTGGTGCAGTATCCTTAAGGCCAGCAATTGCCTCCTTCAATTCCCGCAGAGTGAGAGCATCATTATAGTTTTTACCAAAGTGGCCAGGTGTTGCTGGTATTATTTTTCTCTCCTCCTGCTCTGTAATTGCTTGAAAGGTTTCACAGTACGCTTGTGAGCTGCTTATTTCTGCATAATGCTGACCAAATGCTTCTGCAATGTCCTTTTGTTGTGTGAGCAGAGTGCCATTAGTTTTTACAAATGAAACTGAGGAGTTATGTATGCCAGAGATTTGTTTAACCTTTTTCCATGTCTCTGTAACTGGGGTGCGTGCATTGATAGTGCTGACATATTTCATCCATGAGGTTTTCTTTGCTTTATCTATCAATTGGCGTGCCTTTGATCTAAGCTGGAGAAATGCTTGTAAGTTTCTGTCTGTAGGATATTTCCTAAAGATTCTTAATGCTTTCTTACGTTTCCTAATTGCTGCAGCACACTCTTCATTCCACCAGGGTACTGGAGGATGTCGCACTCTTCCAGTGGAAATTGGAATACTTTCCTCAGCTGCTTTTAAAATACAGGAGGTGAGTGCTTTCACATTCTCGCTGGCTAGATAGATTCATCGTACTCAATTGAAACTTTTGTTTGAAAATCTTCCCAGTTTGCTTTTTTCAAAAGCCATCTTTTGGGGACATTAGAGGTATCATTAAAATATTTTTTATAAATTAAAAGGGGAAAATGGTCGCTTCCACAGAGATCATCGTGGGGCTTAAATTTAAAAAGACCTGCCACTGAACTGCAACAGATGACTAAATCTATTGCAGAGAATTTTCCAGTGAATGAATTAAAATGTCTTATCGTTTTTATTTAAAAGAATAAGGTTAAAGCTAGATAAAACTTTTTCTATTAACCGACCCCTTGGATTAAAATCGTTAAAACAATTTGGGTTGCATCCCCAAAGAGGATTATGAGCATTAAAATCTCCCAAGAGAATAAAAGGCACTGAGATTTGCCTAATGAGATTAGAGAGAGTTTCCTTGGTGACTGGTGCCCATTCTGGAAAGTATACATTGCAAATCGTTATATCGAATGGGACAGCCACTTTAACAGCTATTGCCTGCAGTGGGGTTCGTAAGGCAACCTGAGAGGAGTATAGAGTCTCCTGGATGGCTATAGCAACCCCTCCCCCGGCTCTCTCTCCGTCTAGGAAGTCCTTTCTATAAAATTTGTATCCCCTTAAAGCTGGCTCATCTTGTAATTTAAAATGCGTTTCTTGTAGGAAGATGCAGGCTGGTCTAAAATCCCCTATTAAGACTTCCAATTCATTTTTCCTTTTTTAAAAACCATTCATATTCCACTGGATGGCAAACATAAAATAAATAAATAAATAAATAAATAAATAAAATAGAATATTGTGATGGTTCTGAATCTAAAAACCGTCTGTCAGTAAAAATTGTATCACCTTTTAATCTTGACCTTTCTACCTTGACTCCGCTCTAAAAGAACCTTTCGGAGGGTTGTCTCAGACAAAACCTCATCCTCCTCCATGCAGGAGTCAGAGGACTCATTGGTAGGGGTTACTGAGAAGTCAGCATTAATTTGCTGACGCGAGGAAGAGGGGGTAATGGTAGTGCTCTTGCCTCCTGTATCTGTCTTCCCCACAGATTGAGGGGGAGCATTAGTTTTATGGCTGTTATCCTCTGTCGAGGATCTAGTGCAGACTGGTGTCTTTTCAGGGATTTTAGTTTTTCCTTTCTTTTCCATTGGTTTTTCTATGTATGGGTCTGTCTGGCACCCGATATTAGATTTTTTCACTGTAGCTACTACTGCATATGATCGGGAGAATGTAGGACTGACTAATTCTCTGTATTTTTTCCTAGCCTCAGCATAAGAGATTTTATTTGTTATTTTGAGTTCTGTAATTTTCTTTTCCTCCTGAAGCTTGGGGCATTCACGGGCATAAACAGGGTGACTTCCTTCACAGTTGGTACATTTTGTTGGTCCACTACATGGCTCTCCATCATGTTTATCCCCAGCACACTTTGGGCAGGTGGGCTTACCCTTGCATGAATTGGCAGTATGGCCATAACGGTTGCATTGAAAGCACCGCATGGGACTGGGGATATATGGTCTTACATTACATGCCTCGTATCCTACAAATACCTTCTCTGGCAGCGTGTCCCTTGAGAAGGTTAGGACTACAGAGGTGGTATTTATTGTCTCCCCGTTCTGTTTTCTCTGGAGTCTACGACAGGAGATGACTCCCTGGGAAGCCATCTCCTTCGTTATCTCATCATCGTTTACATAAAGAAGATCATACGAAGAGATTACCCCACGGCATGTATTCAGAGTTTTGTGAGATTCTACTTTCACCGGGGTTTCGTGAAAGGTACTCATAAGTAGTAGTTTATCACTCTGTTTTTCATTGTCGGTTTCAATTAGCAGTGTTCCATCCCGTAGCTTTTTTACTGACGGTAGCTTTCCCGGAATTGAGCCAGACAGCACCCTGTGAATGAGGAAGGGAGACATCTTAGTTAGGGTCTCGCCTTCCGAGGCACATTTCACGATAAGGTATTTGTTACATTTCCTAGCATTTTCTACCCCACCCACAGCTGGGCGGGGTCTTTTGGGAGGAGGTTGATTGGTTTCCATAAATTAGGAAAGAAATTCATCCCTCGGGCTCCCCACCCACCACGGAGCCACACAAACTGGGACGCCGCATCGCAAACCGATACAGACGCCAGGGCTACCAAAGGGATATAGCGCCCAGGATGTCGCTAAGCAGACTGGGAATGACCTCCGGAACAGTGGTGGCTCCTCCAAACCACACTCCTCCATTGGCCTCCAGCAGAATGCGTGCGTGCATCCCAAGCGCTCGCACAGGACTGACGTACGCTAGAAAGGAATTTATCCCCAGCCATCAGTAGCCGATTGACCAGGGTGTGCTATTCCCTGGCCTCCCGTTTACAGCGAATTCGGGGCCAAAGAGGTGTGTTGTGCCAGATAGAATAGGTAGTCCAGTTGGACTGGAAGTGTATCAGCAGCTACTCTGCTTGTGGTTGGCACTCAACCTCCAGGACACCCATCTCCTCCTTACGGGTCTCCACGCACGGCAAACACGTGGGTGAATCCTCGGTCAGCTGGCATGACCTCACACAGACAGTTGATTCACATGACTGCCCGGACTCAGCCCTTGCTGTTCGAGAGGTTTGTTCTCGGGGTTTTCTCCCCGCCCAATTAGTCGCCTCTTACGACAGGCCGGGATGCCGCGGGAGTATTCTCCATCCCCCTACCCGCAGGGGTAAAGTTCCTGGAGTTGATAAGTTCTACTGCCTTCTTGATTGCAAATAGTTCTGCAGTATAGATACTGCAGAAAGGGTGTAATTTTATCTGTATGGATCCAAAAGGCTCTGCTACAATAGAGCAGCCACAGGCTATCTCAGATTTCGAACCATCTGTGTATATGGCAGCACAGTTAGTATGAGCCTCTAAAATTTCCTGAAAGCCCCTTTTGAATGCCCAAGGATGGGTATCCTCTTTGGGGTTCCTGGCCAGATCGTAAATGATTTTTGGTGTGGGAATCTGCCAAGGTGGGAATTTTGGTAAGCCTGCAGGATACAGCTTTGGCAATTGAATACCTGTGTCATTGATAAAATTCAAAAAGCGTATTCCTAGGGGAAGAGTTGCCCGAGGTTGTCTATAAAACAATTCTTTAAAATTTGGTTTAAAAAGCAGACTGTAGCAGGGATGGTTCTTTGAAGATAAAATTTTACTTACATAGTTGCCCATTAAAATATCCCTGCGAGTTTCTAGAGGTGGCTCCCCAGATTCAGCATAAATGCTGACTACTGGGCTGGTTCTGTATGCACCTGTTGCCAGTCTTAGTCCATAGTTGTGGGTGGAGTTTAGAGGGCGCATATATGAACTCCGTGCAGAAGCATATATAAAAGAGCCATAGTCAAGCTTTGACCGTATCAGTGCCCTGTAAAGAAGAAGCATTGATCTACGGTCTGCACCACATCTACTACTGCTTAAAAAACGTAAAATATTCAAGGTCCTTTGGCATTTATTTTTCAAGAAGTTTATGTGAGACTTCCAGTTCAGTTTTCTATCTAAAAACATTCCCAAAAATTTAACATCTTCCACGAAGGGCAAAGTGATATTCCCAAGTTTCAAGGTTGGGTTTGGGTAGATTCCTCTCAGCCTGGAAAAATGGACACACTTCGTCTTCTCACGAGAGAAAACAAACCCTGTAGTGTGTGACCAGTGCTGGAGTTTATTCAGAGTCAGCTGGATTTGTCTCTCAGCAGAAGATAGCTTAGAGGACCTGCAAAATATTGCAATATCGTCTGCAAATAAGGAGGCATGAACGGGGCTTTTGATACAGTCCGCCACATCATTTATTGCTATGGCAAACAGTGTCACGCTAAGTACTGAGCCTTGAGGGACTCCGTTTTCTTGAACATGAAGCCTTGAAAGTTGGTCGCCTATCCGTACTCTAAATAACCGTTTCCTTAGAAAGTTGGATATAAAGATGGGTAAGTTTCCATGGAAATTCCATTCATGTAGCGTTTTTAAGATTTTGAAGCGCCATGCCCTGTCATAGGCTTTTTCAATGTCAAAGAAGACACCTATTACATGCTGGTGGTGAAGAAATGCTTCCTGGAGTAAGTGTTCTATTTGCACCAGATGGTCAATAGTAGACCTGCCCTGTCAGAAACCACACTGCATATTGCAAAGAAGGTTGCGGTTTTCGAGACACCAGATTAGCCTTCTATTCACCATTCTTTCCATTAGCTAGCAAAGACAGCTTGTTAAAGAAATTGGACGGTAATTTGATGGTGAAGACTTGTCCTTTCCTTGTTTAGGAATGGGCACTATAAGTGATTCGCTCCAACTTTCAGGGAATTCTCCTTCCTCCCAGACTTGGTTGAGGGTCTTCAGGAGTTCCCCCTCTGTTTCTTCTGAAAGGTTCCTTAGGAAGGCGTTATGTATAAGATCACTTCCTGGTGAGGTGTCTTTTGAGTCTTGTATGGCCAGTTTCAATTCTTGGAATGTGAATGGTTCATTATATGGGGCAGTTTGTCTTGAGTTTCTGAAATTCAGGATTCTACCTTCTGAGCGACGTTTATAGGCTTTGAAGGGAGGTTGGTAATTATCTGTACTGCTGGAAATTTCGTAGTGTTTTGCAAAGGTATCTGCTAGTTTGGCAGGAGATGTGATGACATTGCCATTTATTTTTAGTGCAGAGGGATTGCAGTGGTTACTGCCCATTATAGATTTCACTTTGTCCCATACTTGCTTGATAGGCGTTCGGTGGTTGATTGAAGAGGTGTATTTAATCCAGGAGGCCTTTTTAGCCTCTTTTATTACTTTCCTTGCTTTTGCCCTAAGCTGTCTGAAGGATGATAGGTTCCGTGCAGTGGGGTACATTTTGAAGATGTGGAGGGCTTTTTTCCTCTTTCAAATTGCAACTGCACAGTCATCATTCCACCATGGAACTGGAGGTCGATGGGGGTTTCCACGGGATATTGGTAGGTTTTCCTCAGCAGTTGTAATGATACTTGTAGTTAGAGCCTCGATGTTGTGGAGTGCTCCTATGCTAGGGTCATATTTGAATTTTATCATTTCCTTAAAGTTTTGCCAGTCAGCTTTCTTTAGAATCCATCTTTTGGGAGAATAAAAATTGTGACATTGCTTTCCCGTTTTCTTGATAAGCAAGGGAAAGTGGTCACTACCACAGACGTCATTATGCACAGACATGCTAAAAAGTGGTGCAATGGTACTAGTACAAATCACTAGATCAATTGATGAATAGCTTCCATTAAAAGCATTAAAATGAGTTTTTTCTTTGTCATTCATTAAAATCAGGTTAAAATCATTAAAAAGGTTTTCTAGAAGTCGTCCTCGGCCATTGTTATCTGCCATTGAATCACCCCAGAGGGTATTGTGGGCGTTAAAATCACCCAGAAGTACAAATGGCCTCGGTAGCTGCCTGACTAAGTCCTCAAGGCTCAGTCTGTTGACTGGAGCCCACTCTGGGAGGTATACATTACAAAAAGTAATTGGCTCTGGAGTAGCAATAGTGACAGCTATGGCCTGAAGGGATGTCTGCAATGCCACCCGGGAAGTGTAAAGGGCTTCCCGAGTGAATACAGCAACTCCACCGCGAGCTCTGTCAACAGTGTTGTCGTCATTTCTAAAAGTGTTAAAACCATTAAAATGAACCTGATTAGTATCTTTAAAATGAGTCTCCTGTATAAAAAGGCAAGAAGGATTTAGATCCCTTAGCAGGATCTTAACCTCTTCTAGGTGAGTGTAAAATCCATTGCAGTTCCACTGTATTAAAAGCATAAAAATGAATAAATGAATAAAATGTGCAAAATAAATAAATAAATAAGGGTTTTAACATTAAAATCTTAAGATCCATCAGAAGTTGGATCCGTGCCTGAATTTATCTTTTAATTTTGACTTTCGTCCCTTTTCTCCGTTCCAGGAGCACCTTCTGGAGTTCTGACTCGGAGACACTCTCGTCTTCCTCCATGTTGGAGTCAGAGGCTCTACTGGAAGATATTTGTAATTTTACATTTTGAACCTCCTGTCTATGAGGTTTCCCTTTCTTCTGTTCCAGGAGCAACCTCTGGTGGTCTGTCTCTGACAGACTCCCATCTTCCTCCATGTTGGAGTCAGAGGCTCTACTAGAAGGAATTTGTGAGGGAGATTTCTCCTTCCTGGGAGGAGGCTGTAAAGCAGCAAGAGGTTTTGGATTTTGAACCTCCTTTCTTGGAGGTTGACTTTTTCCGGGTTTTTTCCCTTCACCTGTACTCTGCGATATACTTTTATTTTTCTTTTCTGTCTCTTTGGACTTATTCTCTGGGGGATCAGTTTGACAAGACACAGTCATCTTTTTAACAGGTGTAATGGCTACACTGGCAAATGATCTTGAGAAAGTGGGACACATTAATTGTCTGAATTTTCTCCTGGCCTCATTATATGGAATTTTATCCGTGACCTTGATTTCCATTATTTTTTTCTCCTCTTGCAGCTTAGGACAGTCTCGTGCATAGACAGGGTGACTTCCATTACAATTGCTGCAAAGAGGTGGACTGGTCCACGGCTCCCCATCGTGTTTGTCCTTTGCGCATTTTGGGCAGGTGGACTTGCCCTTGCATGACTGGGCAGTGTGCCCATATACATTGCACTGGTAACAGCGCAAAGGACTGGGGATAAATGGCCTTACGGAGCATGCTTCGTATCCAACAAAAACTTTCTCTGGAGTCTTTTCCAATTTGAATGTGAGTATGACCGATGTTGTCTTCACTATTTCACCATTTTGCCTCTTAGTGAGTCTGCGACAAGAGATGACTCCCTGGGATGCCATCTCTTTCGCTATCTCTTCTTCTGAGACATACAATAGGTCGAAACATGATATGACTCCCTGGCAGGTGTTAAGCCGTTTATGGATTTCTACTTTCACAGGAATGTCATGCAGCATTTTCATTGCCTGGAGTATGTTGTTCTGCCTATCATCAGCCGTTTTTATCAGCAAAGTACCGTCCCTCAGCTTCTTGACCGATTCAAGGTTTCCTGGGACAAGATTGGAAAGCACTTTGTGAATCAAGAAGGGGGACACCTTGGTGAGATTTTCGCCTTCTTTTTCACTTTTTACTAATAGGTACTTTCTACATTTTTCTACTGGTTCTCGCCCGCCCATTCCTGAGCGGGGTCTTTTAGGTGGAGGAGGGTTAGGATGCATATGATGCATAAAAAAATTCATCCCCTGAGCTCCCCACCCACCATGGAGCCACACAAACTGGGACGCCGCTTCGCAAACCAATACGGTCGCCAGGGCTACCCAAGGGATATAGCGCCCAGGATGCCGCAGAACAGACTGGGAATGGCCTCCGGAACAGCGGTGGCTCCTCCAAACCACACCCCCCCATTGGCCTCCACCAGAATGGTGCGTGCATCCCAAGCACTCGCACAGGACTGACGTACGCTAGAAAGGATTTTATCCCCAGCCATCAGTAGCCGATTGACCAGGGTGTGCTATTCCCTGGCCTCCCGTTTACAGTGAATTCGGGGCCAAAGAGGTGTGTTGTGCCAGATAGTATAAGAAGTCCATTTGGACTTGAAGTGCATCAGCAGCTATTCTGCTTGTGGTTGGCACTCAACCTACAGGACACCCATCTCCTCCTTACGGGTCTCCACGCACGGCAAACACGTGGGTGAATCCTTGGTCAGCTGGCATGACCTGACACAGACAGTTGATTCACAAAAACTGCCCGGACTCAGCCCTTGCTGATCGAGGGGTTTGTTCTCGGGGTTTTCTCCCCGCCCAATTAGTCGCCTCTTACGACAGGCCGGGATGCCACGGGAGTATTCTCCATCCCCCTACCCGCAGGGGTGAGGAGAGCTATTATGAAGCAGAAGCTGAATTACGCGAGATGCTTGGGCAAAGAACCGAAATACCCCTGCCCCTACCTATCCGAAGTGACAACGATCAAGCTAACAATGCCAACAATCAATTACCGGTACAGCTTCCGAAAACAATGCTCCCAACATTTTCGGGAGCTTATGCTGACTGGGAATTGTTCTGCGATTTATTTACGGCAATGGTAGATGCGGAGTCTCGATTTTCAGCAGCAACTAACCTGCAATACCTTAAAATGTGTTTGAAAGATTCTGCCGCGGATTTTGTCAAGAACATCTCGGTAAAAGATGCTAACTACAAGACAACCTGGGAGGCCCTGAAGGCTAGATATAGTAATCCACGACTCAGTTTGCATACTCATCTTTCCACCCTGATAAATCTTCCGAAAATTATGAGAGAATCAAAGTTGGAACTGCGGACTTTAGTCGACAAAACACATCAAGCGGTTTGCGCACTCGAGAATCTTGGCCGACCAGTAGCGACATGGGATGACTGGCTTGTCTTCATCACAACTCAGCGTTTGGACAAGGAGTCACGAAAGTCCTGGAAGGCGCACCTAAGTTCCAAGGATGTAGTGACCGATCCGACCTCAGAGAATCAGTTGGATCCTAACCCTTTTCCCAGTTTTAAGGAGCTAATTAGAATCCTGGAAAGTTACATACGGGCGTTAGATATGATAACTCCTTTTCCAAGTTCGCGTACAGGGAGCGCCTTTTCTTCTAAATCTTTTTCATCGGAGGCGAAGTCATTTCACGCGCAAAGAAAGACAGGATCTCCCAAAACCGCTTGCAAGTGTGGACTCTGCCCATTGAGTCACTATTTAGCCACCTGCCCTCGCTTTACGGAAAAGACGGCCTCAGAGAGATGAGATGAAGTTCGTCGACTGGGCATTTGCTTTAACTGCTTGAGTCATCATCACCTCAGGGACTGCAAGGTGGAAAAGCAATGCTTACGGTGTCGTGGGCGGCATCACACACTCCTGCATACGGAATTAGTGAACAACGAGGCCCTTCACTCTGCTACTGATTCAGATGACAATCATCAATCAAACCCGATCGCTGTGACCACGGGCTTGGCAGTCACCTCACTGACCACCATGGCTGCTCCACATTACACCGTCCTTCTTGCTACGGCACGGATACTGGTCTTGGGACCACATGGAGTCCAAATTCAAGCTCGAGCCCTGCTGGAAAATGGCTCCGAAGCATCTTTCATCACGGAGTCCTTGGCGCAACTTCTGCATCTACCTCGCCAGCGAACGCACATTCCTCTGTCAGGACTCGGGGCCGCTGAGGCTGATACTGCACTGAACTTAGTTCAACTTACTCTTTCTTCTACCTACAACCAGTCTTTCCGTCTCGAATGCGAGGCCTTGGTACTGCCTCGTCTGACAAATCAACTTCCTGCGAAGGAGAGAGAAAGTTCAGAGAAATTACATTCTCAGATGATGTAACCAACCCCCCTGTTAAATGGGCCATTCTGATACTGCCAGAAAGATTACGGAAATAGATGCTAGAACGAATCGTTTCAAAAATTCATTTTTTCTGCAAAGTATACGCCAAAGCAACCATTTAGGAAAATAGAGTCAAGGTGCCTGCACCCCTTGCCACATGCCAAAAGGCGGCTTGCTGGTTCTTACATAGACATAGACAAACAAATGAAGAGACACCAGTCACAACAGTGCAGCCAAAAGAAAGAAGTGATTCAAATGAAATAACAAGGGATGTAAAAGATATTGGCAAATGGCCACAGTTTTTAAACAATAAAGTACGTGATATGTAGTAGTAGTAGTAGTATAGGTTATAAGGTGCCTCGACAGCAAAGGTCATGTTGCACCGTATACAGAGGAGATATATGTATCTTAATATTATTTAATTTTTAGCACAAGTTGAAATTTTAAAATCCGATTCAAATTTATTCTTTAATACTTATATTTTTAAACTATTTTATATTTTTAAATCTGTTTAATTAATTTCACTTCACTTAAGAATTTAAGGACAGAGTCTAATTTGTCCACATCATCCCCCAGAATTTCCTTGAGATGACCTTGGAAATACCTATTTCTGATGCACTGATATTTAGTACATTCAGTCAGGAGGTGTCTTATAGTTAGGCAAGATTGACAATGGTCACAATATGGAGGATTCTTCTCTTGCGTGAAGAGATACGAGTGCGTTAGTGCACAATGCCCTATCCTCAAGCGTGTGATCACTACTTCCTCCCGCCTACTTCTCCTGATAGAGGAAGACCAAGGGGCTGGGACGGACTTGATCTCGCGCAATTTATTATTTTCGATGGTCAGCCATGAGTCCTACCATAATTTTAAAATGATTTTACGAAACATATTTCGGATGTCGAGTATTGCCATGAGTGGAGTATCTACATTAGCTTTTCCAAGTGCTTCTTTGGCTGCAGAGTCGGCAAGTTCAGTCCCTCTGATTCCAACATGTCCAGGGACCCAGATAAAGTAAATTTTATTTCCTCTTGCCTCTAAACGGGCAAGCGAAGCATGAATCTCCTGGACGAGAGGATGGAAGGAGTCGAGAGTTGAAATGGATTGCAATGCACTCATAGAGTCACTACAGATCATGAACTGGGTATCGCTGGACTTAATGTTAGCTAACGCAAGCTTGATTGCATATAGCTCTGCTGTATAAATACTACTTTCTGAGGGCAACTTTGCCATGGAGATAACGTCTTGGGAGGATACTACTGCACAGGCACAGGCTGTTTCTGATTTTGAACCATCCGTGAAAAGGAGAGTGGCTCCTGGGTGCTTGTTGAGGATGTCCATGAATCTGTGCATGTATTCTCTTGGATGAGTGTCTAACTTCTTATATAAATTTAATTCCAAACAGATTTTTGGTTGTGGTATCTGCCATGGTGGGATTTTGTTATATCTAATGCTATGCACTTCGGGAAGCTGTATTCCTGCGTCTTCAATAAAAACCTTAAAACGGATTCCTAAGGGCTTAGTTGCCCTAGGCCTTCTATAAAATAAATCAATAAACCTGGGTTTAAAAACATGATTAAAACATGGGTGCTCCCTTTGAGAAAGAATCTTGCTGGTGTAGTTTAGCATTAAGATTTTTCTCCGTGTCTCAAGAGGTGGCTCTCCAGTATCACAATAAATACTCTGAATTGGACTGGTTCTGAAGGCTCCAGTTGCCAACCTTAGACCAGAATTGTGTATGGTCTCCAATGGGCAAAGGTAACTCTTTCGCGTCGAGGAGTATATTATGGAACCATAGTCTAGTTTTGACCGCACCAATGCCCTGTATACAAGAAGCATTGACTTACGGTCTGCACCCCATGACGAGTTGCATAAGTATCTTAAAATATTTAAAACTTTAAAGCACCTGTCTTTTAAAATTTGGATATGTGTTCTCCAGTTCCATCTTCTGTCCAGTGTCATTCCCAGGAAATGTATGGAGTCCACTGATGGAAGAGGGACATCCCCAAGTTTAAGGTTGGGCTGGGGGAATAGGCCACGGCGTTGAAAAAAGTGCATACACTTGGTCTTCTCTTCTGAAAAAAGAAAACCAGTTTCAAGAGACCATTGATGGAGCCTATTAAGGGTGATTTTTAGCTGCCTTTCTGCCGTATTCATTTTTGATGACCTGCAGAAAACACCAAGATCATCGACGAAAAGTGTTGCTATGGTTGGTGATTTTATGTTGTTAACAACGTCATTAATAGCTATGGCAAATAGAGTTACTCCCAACAGTGACCCTTGTGGGATACCATTTTCCTGAGTGAACCACTGGGATAGACAGTTTCCCGCTCGAACTCTGAATCTCCGGTCAGTTAAAAAATTTTTGATAAATATAAGAATTCTACCCTTGAAGCCCCATGCTTTTAGGATACATAAGATCCTGTGTCGCCATGTTTTGTCATATGCATTTTTTATGTCAAAGAATACTCCTATGACATGTTGGCGTAAAAGAAATGCCTCTTGAATAAAGCTGTCAATCCTAACTAAATGGTCGTTGGTAGACCTGTTGCGTCTAAACCCACACTGGACATTTGAGAGAAGGTTACGGTGTTCAAGACACCAAACTAGCCGCTTATTCACCATTCTCTCCACCAGTTTGCACAGGCAACTGGTCAAGGAAATCGGGCGGTAGCTGGATGGGAGACTCTTATCCTTTCCCTGTTTAGGTATTGGAATTACTATGGATTCCTGCCAGGATTCTGGGAAGACCCCTTCAGCCCAAAGCTGATTGATGGTATTGAGGAGACTTTCATTAGCACCCTCTGGGAGATTTTTCAGGAAGGCATTGTGAATACCGTCAGCACCAGGGCAGGAATCCTTTCCGACATCAATTGCTGATTTCAGCTCCCACACCGAAAAGGGTTCATTGTAGGACGCTGGGAACCTGACATCGCCGAGTTCTAGTTTGGCTCTTTCTATTCTCTCCTTCCTTTGGATAAAGGAGGGTGCGTATTCAGCTGTGCTGCTTGCTTTGGCATAATGACAGCCTAAGGCTTCCACAATGGCATCTGGAGAAGTGGCAATTTGGCCATCGATGTCTATACCTGCGATGTTTGGGGAAGAATGTTTGCCCGAGATTTTAGTGACCTTATTCCAGACCTGTGCAACTGGCGTTCTGTGGGTGATGGACGAAACATAATTTATCCAAGAGGACGTTTTGGCATTTTTAATAGTTTGACGAGCTTTTGCCCTCAGCCGTCTAAAAGCTGCAAGATTAGTACTCGTGAGGTATCGATTGAAAATACGTAGTGCTCGTTTCCGTTTCAAGATGGCCTCCGCACACTCCTCGTTCCACCAGGGAACAGAGTTATGGTGTGCCCTACTAGTAGACCTTGGAATGCTTTTACTCGCAGCGTCAATGACAGCTGCGGTGAATTCTTTAACGTTTTGCAACCCACCACGAGTTCTATCAAATGTAAAGTTAAAATTTGATTTAAAAGATGGCCAATTGGCTCTACGTGTAGCCCAAATCCCTTCATGGTTGGAATCATAGAGCTTACTGGAGGGGGCATAAGCTCTCAGGGGTGAAGCCAGGCGTAACGGTATCCTTGCGCATTTAGACATATTGTGCAGCCCAGCTTCGTGGATTTGTCATAAGCCTAAGTGTTAAGAAACTATCAAGTTCTCCTGAAACCAGTGGTTACAGAGGTCATATAAAGGTACGTAAATACATAATACTGTGTGTATTTTTCTGAAAATTATTGTGTATATCTGAAAACATGCCGTCAGGTAGATAAATGCTATGTTACCTTTGCATTCGTAGATGGTTTGCTGCTCGGCTTACGGGTGCAGTAATCACACAGATAGAAGAATAACTGGTCTTACCTTCCACCGGTAAGTTAAAAAAATGCATAAAATTGTCATACCAATGCAATATTGCATGAAATGGACGCTACACCTGATAAATATTGAATTTGTTGCCTACCACGTTGCATGTGTTTCGGGTGCATTATAAAGTGAGTAGTTGATAATAATGTCAACCGCAGTAATTGTTATTTTATCAAATTTACTAGCATGTTCAGCTAATTTGTTATGAGAGTATAATATTACCAGTAGGAAATAATGCGACTGAAATGTTTGCCCTACCACACGCCTTTAGGATGGCTTGCAGGGTGTTATGCGGAACCAAGAATGGTGTTACACAATTTCACAGCTATAATCTTATAGAAGCTATGATGAGTAAGATGTGTGGAATAGTATTTATTTCAACTAGAGGGAAAGAGGAAAATGTGGCCTTCACGTGCCTTTATGCTTTGCTATCATCGGTACTCAATGCTTAAAACGGAGAGAAAGAAAGTTTGACGAGGGATTAGTTATTGTAAGTTTGTGAATCACGTTCTTGGTACAGAAATATTTGCAGGGAAGTGTGTTCATTTTGTAATATATAATATCAACTTTAGCTGGTCAATTAACCGTTAACGAACCTAGTATTATGATATGAATAAGGCGAGAATAGCGTAAGTGCTCATTACTTCTCGATTTAAGTTTATTAATATCCCGTGTAGTAAGTTATCAGTGAAGTGAATTAGTCATTTTAAATTCCAAACGATGATATCATTTTGAGGTGATACCTTGGGATCATTATTTCATTAATGTTCCTAGAATATCTACTTGAAGGGAAAGAAAGTGGTTTTGGTAATAAATTGTCATATCTTGATATCTTTCCCTAACCTATGGCAACATTTTTTTGCATTTTATATTTCCAAAACTTATGCTTATCTATTAGGGAATATGCTGTTTTTTCTTTACAAGTACCTATTATTTGTCACGCAACCTTTCCTTTTTCAGGATGTCCTTGCAAGTTTGCTGTGCCTTTTATTAAGACATTTCCCGTAATCATTTGCCATTTACTTTCCTGTGATCAAGCATAAGGAGTGGCAGTTACTGACTAGAACAGTTGTGAATTGCTTTATACTGTTTGCAGATCGGTTTTGCATTTTTGACCTCACTCATGCATTGTATATGTTTACATTTTATGTTGACCGGCTAAATAAAGAGAATTTTGTACTTGAACAATCTCAAAATGGAATTGTATCGTAAATTAATGTTTTTGTAATTTGAAATTGTAATAAATGTTTTTGCTTGAAATTTTTTGTCATTCACCAACAAAATGTTTCGCCCTTCTTGTGAAGTTAAATTTAGAGGCACGCATTTTGTTGAGTTCACTCTAGTACAAACGTGAGGTAGAATGGCTCTTTTCCCAAGGTTTGATAGTGAAAATGGAGTAATATAAGTAGAAAATATAGTCATAGGGTGATTCGGTATTGTGCCATCGATAAAATTATTTTATCTTGGGATTTAGTTAATATTTATATCGTACAGTAGCAGTTCTCGGCGAGTTTAACGGTGACAAATTACGTTCGCAGAAGAAACTATTGTTGCATAGAAATCTCTCCAATCCATCTTTAATTTCAGGAATACGGTTCAGAAATTTGAAATTAATGTAATTTTCGAATTGACAGCTGTTATTTTGCCAGTAATATTGAGTCATTATGTTTGACAAAACACCTAATTGTCCGTTGATAATCCTGTTCCTGCGGGACACAACGGCTATAATCCAATACGAATTAATTAATTTTGGGATGTATTACTAGTTAATTTCATCGCACCATCCGCGAAAAATTTCCAAAGGCATTATTTTAAGAGTAAAGATCAAAAATTGATCGTTACCCCGTAAGAATTTGTGTTATACCTGGGCTTCACAATATGGCTAAATGCGCAATTATGCCACGCCCCCATGGCTTCACTCCCCGTCATTGCGGAGCATAGGGAGCGCCCTCTCCAGTAAGCTCTATGGTTGGAATTTACAGATTTGAATATATTCTGCTTGATTATGATGGGGAAATGATCGCTGCCACAAACGTCATTATGAACAGAAATGCTAAAAAGTGGTGCAATGGCACTAGTACAAATGACAAGATCAATTGAAGAATAGCTTCCATTAAAAGCATTGAAATGAGTTTTTTCTTGGTCATTCATTAAAATCAGGTTAAAATCATTAAAAAGGTTTTCTAGAAGTTGTCCTCGACCATTATTATCAGCCATTGAACAACCCCAGAGCGTGTTGTGGGCATTGAAATCTCCCAGAAGTACTAATGGCCTTGGTAGCTGCCTGATTAGGTCCTCAAGGTTCAGCCGGTTGACTGGAGCCCACTCCGGGAGGTATAAATTACAATAGGTAATTGGCTCTGGAGTTGCAATAGTGACAGCTATGGCCTGGAGGGGTGTCTGCAACACCACCCGTGAAGTGTAAAGGGCTTCCCGGGTGAATACAGCAACCCCTCCACGAGCTCTGTTACCAGAGTTGTCATCATTTCTAAAAATGTTAAAACCGTTTAAATGAACCTGACTAGTATGTTTAAAATGAGTCTCCTGAATAAAAAGACAAGAAGGATTAAGATCTCTTAGCAAGATCTTAACCTTCTCTTGATGTGTGTAGAATCCATTGCAGTTCCACTGTATTAAAATCATAAAAATGAATAAATAAATAAAATGTGCAGGTAAAATAAATAAATTAATAAATAAATAAAATAGGGTTTAAACATTAAAATCTATGATCCAAAAAGAAGTTGGATCCGTGTCAGAATTTCTTTTAATTTTGACTTTCCTCCCTTTTCTCCGTTCCAGGAGCACCTTCTGGAGTTCTGTCTCTGAGACACTCTCGTCTTCCTCCATGTTGGAGTCAGATGCTCTACAAGAAGATATTTGTAGCTGAGGGTTTTGAACCTCCTTTCTTGGAAGTTTCCCTTTTTTCTGCTCCAGGAGCAACGTCTTGTGTTCTGTCTCCGACAGACTCCCATCTTCCTCCATGTTGGAGTCAGAGACTCTACTAGATGGTAATTGTGAGGGAGATTTCTCCATCCTGGGAGGAGGCTGTAATGCAGCTGGAGGTTTTTGCTTTTGAACCTCCTTTCTTGGAGGTTGACTTTTTTCGGGATTTTTCCCATCACCTGTACTCTGCAATATACCTTTACTTTTTTATCCGTCTCTTTGGACTTATTCTCTGGGGATCAGTTTGGCAAGACACAGTCATCTTTTTAACAGGTGTAATGGCTACACTGGCAAATGATCTTGAGAAAGTTGGACACATTAATTGTCTGAATTTTCTCCTGGCCTCATTATATGGAATTTTATCCGTGACCTTGATTTCCATTATTTTTTTCTCCTCTTGCAGCTTAGGACAGTCTCGTGCATAGACAGGGTGACTTCCATTACAATTGCTGCAAAGAGGTGGACTGGTGCACGGCTCCCCATCGTGTTTGTCCTTTGCGCATTTTGGGCAGGTGGACTTGCCCTTGCATGACTGGGCAGTGTGCCCATATACATTGCACTGGTAACAGCGCAAAGGACTGGGGATAAATGGCCTTACCGAGCATGCTTCATATCCAACAAACACTTTCTCAGGAGTCTTTTCCAATTCGAATGTGAGTATGACCGATGTTGTCTTCACAATTTCTCCATTTTGCCTCTTAGTGAGTCTGCGACAAGAGGTGACTCCCTGGGATGCCATCTCTTTCGCTATCTCTTCTTCTGAGACATACAGTAGGTCATAGCATGATATGACTCCTTGACAGGTGTTAAGCCGTTTGTGAACCTCTACCTTCACAGGAATGTCATGAAGCATTCTCATCGCCAGGAGTATGTCGCTCTGCTTGTCGTCTGCTGTTTTTATTAGAAGTGTGCCGTCCCTCAGCTTCTTGACTGACTCAAGGGTTCCTGGAACAGTATTGGAGAGCACTTTGTGTATTAAGAAAGGAGACACCTTGGTCAGATTTTCGTCTTCTTTTTCACTTTCAACTAACAAGTACTTCTTGCATTTTGAAATCTGTTCTCGCCCGCTCATTCCTGAGCGGGGTCTTTTTAGTGGAGGAGGGTTTGGATGCATATGATGCATAATAAAATTCATCCCCTGAGCTCCCCACCCACCATGGAGCCACCCAAACTGGGACGCCGCATCGCAAACCGATACGGTCGCCAGGGCTACCCAAGGGATATAGCGCCCAGGATGCCACAGAACAGACTGGAAATGGCCTCCGGGACGGCGGTGGCTCCTCCAAACCACACCCCCCCATTGGCCTCCACCAGAATGGTGCGTGCCTCCCAAGCACTTGCACAGGACTGACGTACGCTAGAAAGGATTTTATCCCCAGCCATCAGTAGCCGATTGACCAGGGTGTGCTATTCCCTGGCCTCCCGTTTACAGCGAATTCGGGGCCAAAGAGTTGTGTTGTGCCAGATAATATAAGTAGTCCAGTTGGACTAGAAGTGCCTCAGCAGCTACTCTGCTGGTGGTTGGCACTCAACCTCCAGGACACCCATCTCCTCCTTACGGGTCTCCACGCACGGCAAACACGTGGGTGAATCCTTGGTCAGCTGGCATGACCGCACACAGACAGTTGATTCACGGGACTGCCCGGACTCAGCCCTTGCCGATCGAGGGGTTTGTTTTCGGGGTTTTCTCCCCGCCCGATTAGTTGCCTCTTACTACAGGCAGGGATGCCGCGGGAGTATTCTCCATCCCCCTACCCGCAGGGGTAACGTGATATGTAATTGAGAAAGAACCTGTGAGTATTGAAGTTCAAGGAATTGAATATCCACAAGATAATCATAGTAGAAGATTCACAGAAAATAATTACAACAGAAAACTTAGTAACGCTGAGCTTGTCAAGAGACGCAGGCTAATATATTCTATAAGTGCAGATGTTGTTTTTTTTGTTTTGCATGTAAGTTTTTTGGTAGCAGCAAATTTAAAATAGCCAGTATGGTATAAATGACTGGCAGAATATTAGCAAGCTGTTGCCACAGCACAAAAGAGCACAATATCACCTTGAAAACATGCACAAATGGCTTGAGCTGAGTATGAGATTAAATAGCAACAAAACTATTGATGCACAGAATCAGAAATTGTTACAAGCAGAAAAGCAACATTAGTGCAACGTACTTAAGCGTATAATAGCAATTGTTGGATGTCTAGCAAAAAACAATCTTGCATTCAGGGAAGTGTTGATATGTGACACCAACCTATAAATGGAAACTTTTTGAGTTTGGTCGAATTACTTGGAAAATACGACACATGAGTGTCTCGAATCAAATGAGCATCTTTGAAGAATTAGTGAAAATGAGGTACATGTTCATTACCTGGAGCCGGGAATTCAGAATGAAGTTATTATGTTAATGAGTTGTAAAGTGAAGGAAAAAATTATTTCACTGGTATCCTTGACCAAATATTTCTCAGTAATTTTGGACTGTACCCCTGACTTAAGTCATCAGGAACAGATGTCATTAGTTCTAAGATATATCACATTAGTGACCCAGAAGAGATAACCGTGAAGGAATCGTTTATCACAATTCATAAAGTGGACGACACCACAGGTCTTGGCATTTTTCACACTCTTTTGGATGAACTGCAAGACGGATTATCCATAGCTGACATCAGAGGACAAGGATATGATAACGGTGCCAATATGAAGGGGCAAATTTCTGGTGTCCGGGCAAGGTTGTTAGGACAAAATCCTTGAGCTTTTTTATACCATGTGCATGCCATAGTCTCAACTTGATTTTGTGTGACATGGCCAAATCTTCAGTAGATGCTATGTCATTCTTTGAGTTATGTCAGTAAATTTACCTGCTTTTTTCTGCGTCCACTCAGTGATGGGAAATATTTAAGAAACACATGACTGGAAATACAGTTAAACCTCTATGTGAAACTCCCTGGGAGAGTAGGGTAGAAAGTGTTAAAACATTGAGATATCAGTCTCTGGACATTTATGAGGCGATGGTAGCAGTATCTGAAGAAGCCAGAGATCCAAAAGCAAAAAGTGAAGCTGAGTCATTATCTAATGAAATAATAACTTGCTTCAAATTTTTAAGATCTCTTGTTATATGGCATGACATTCCTGTTAAAATTGAAGGGGAAAGGAAATTGATGTAGAGCACAGCAACGCAGCTGGACTCAGCTTTAAAACTTCTGAACAATAGAAGAAAATTTTTGGTAAAGTATAGAGAAACAGGCTTTAATAAAGCACAGGTTACTGCAGAGAAAATGGCAGTTGAGCCAAAATTTCCTGAACCAGGCACAAAAAAATATCACAGAAAAAACGTCAAAATGATTATGTGATTATGAAGGAGTCTATTATATAATAATAGATCCAGGAAAAAAAATTCAGGTGAAGTTCTTCAATGTTGTAATTGACAAAGCAATATCTGCTGTTTTGACAGCTTAAAAGTTCATCATGAACATTTTGGTTTTTTACATGACATGAAGAAATTAAATGAAACTGCAAAAAAATGAACTGAAGACAAAATGTCAGAACCTGTAAAAATACTTTTACATAATGATAGTTATGATTGAAATAGAATTGTCGTTTCGACCGCATTCCAGCAGTCGTCTTTAGGTCGAATGCATTTCATGTTCCCTCAGGTCCCCTTTTATATATGCTGGCTCCCCTTCCACTGCTACTTCGTGATTGGCCGGGCTCTCTGATTCGTTCTTAGGATTCCTTTCCAACTATTATGAATATAATCGCCATCCTCTCTGTTCATATTTTCTGGTGTTTTGAATATTTCTATCGCTTCCTTTATTACCTGTGGGTAATATCGTCTCTCTTTCGAATTTATTTTAGCCTCCTTAAATTGGACGTCGTATCCCAGCTCACTCCATGCATGCTCTGCGATGGCCAAGAGATTGAATTGTTTATTTTTTGTCGCTCTTTCGTGCTCCCTTATTCGAGTTTTTAAAGATCTGCATGTTTCTCCTATATATGATTTTCCACAGGAGTAGGGGACTCGATAAACGCCTTCATGAAGTTCTTGGAGTAATCTGTCTTTTGCTCCCAGTAGGCAGTCATTTATTCTCTTTATACAGTTGAATCAGGTCTACTAGAGTCTACTGAACAACATTAGCGACCCTTGAGTGCCTGACCCTCGGCTAACGACCCACCAGTAGCCGGCGAATTTCGTCCCACTGCCCCGTAAAGCTGAGCAGTAGTTTACTTGTGGAGAAGTGCTGAGTAGAAACAAGGCTTTCTTTATTTTTCTTTTATATTGTTTTTTCTTCCAGTTTTAGCAGTTTTATATTCCGCATATTCAGGTTTAATTCATTTTTAAGCGTGAATTGCTCTTCTTTCCTTGTGACAGGTTTCTTTAGTTTTTATCTGTATTTGTGCCAATTTGTTTCGCCTCATTTCTTGAATTGACCCTTTAGGAAGTGCTAGTTTAGTATTTATCGTATCTACTCGTATCTGGAGTAGCATATATTTTTCACTTGATTTAGGACAGATATATTTTCTACCTTTTAAGCTTAAAACTTAGCTCTCATCGTTAGACTTTTCCCCCTTTTCAGTGCATCTGCACTAGGTAAATTTTTGCGACCCAGGTATAAAACAGCGGGTGGTAGTTTGTTTGCGAGTTGAAGAAAAAGGACTAAGTCATTAGCAATAGGATGCCTTCCTATATGTCTGCCTTGGGTGGTTTTGAGAGTGACTCAGAGACTGCCCTTCTGAGGGCACGGATCTGTGAACTTGAGAGGTCGCTCAGGGAACTTCGCTCGTGGCTCTACGGGAATGGGTTCGCTCCAGTGCGTGGGGGTGGGACGTCCTACTCCGTGGCAGTTCGTGCCTCGTTGATGACTCGTACTCCGAGCGTCAACGCTGGTTGGACTGTCAAGGAGGAGGTGCAGCCTACCTCCGCTCATTTGGGGTCGGCTCCTTCTCTGGAACCCGAGTGGAGGGTGGCTACGAGGAGCGGTGGAGCAGCGCGGGCTGGTAAGGGCACTGGGGAGGTGACGCCGAACCCTATCCCTATCCGCAATGGGTTCTCTGCACTCCAAAGTGCTGATGAGCCTGTTCGGGATACCACGCCTGCGCCTCAGCCCTCTGAAGTAGTCACGCCCGAGGGAAGGCGGGGAGGGAAGGGAATTATACTAATAGGGAGCTCGAACGTCAGGCGGGTAGCGGCCCCTTTGCGGAATAGGGCAGAACAGGAGGGTGGTGACATGAGGGTCACATCTTGGTGTGTTCCCTCGGGGCAAGTGGCCCAAGTCACAGGTGCGGTTCGTGCGGCGGTCGCGGGCACTAGTTGCTCTAGTCTGCGGATGGTAGCCCATGTCGGCGCCAACGATGCCTGTTCCCGTATGTCCGAGGAGATTTTAAGTTCTTTAAAGGACTTGAACTCTGAGGTTGCGCAGGTTGGGGAGTCGCTTGGAGTCGAGATGAAGCTGTCCATCTGCAGCATTGTTCCTTGGTTCGATTGTGGCCTTCGCGTTTGACAGGGGATAGAGGGCCTAAACGCGAGGTTGTGGGAGTTCTGCAGGGACATGGGAGCCGACTTTGTTGACCTGCGGCCGACGCTCAGATCGTGCCGTGTTCCCCTAAACTGTTCTGGGGTTCACTATACCACTTTGGCTTCGAGTCGGGTGGCTCGGAGGATTTATGAGCACTGTAGGTACTATTTTTTAGGATAAAGAGTAGGCCAGTTAGTGGGTTGAAGGGAACGAAATACTCGGCCGATCGAATTATGGAAAAAGCGCCGAACAGCGAAACGAAAAATAAGTGAAATTTACCGACAATACCACCTAAATTTGTTTGAGACAGAAAAATATCAATTGCGATAGTTAACTGTAGGAGTGTTAAAAATAAAGTATCCTATTTGGAGCATCTTATTCGTAGCCACGATACCGATATTTTTATAGGTACAGAAAGCTGGTTAAATGAGGATGTAAGCGATAATAAAATATTTCCAAAGGATTACACTATTTATCGCCGGGATCGTAGGGAAAAGACAGGTGGCGTTGTTTTTATTGTGGTTAAATCATCTCTCCAGAGCAAGCTGAGGACTTCGAGTGATAGCGATATAGAAACATAAATGTATGTGCGTTTTACCGACCACCAAACTCTTCTCGACAGGTTTTGCGACATCTTAACGACGAAATAAATTTCTATACGAGTAAGAACAACCAGAGTATAACTATAATCGGGGGGGATTTTAATCTTCCAGACATCGACTGGAATAATCATAGCATAAAGAAAAGGGCCCGGGATGTCGACTCATGTAAAAAGTTATTAAATTTACTTCAGAAAAACTCACTAAATCAAGCAGTAAAATCGCCAACCAGGGGTGACAATATACTCAATCTCCTTTTAATTAACTTTCCTGAGCGCATAGAAAACATTTTGATTGACGAAGGTCTTGGAGACCACAAAGGCGTTTTTGCAGATATCGAGATAAACCTTAGCAAGTATAAGAAACCCAAACGCAAAATTTATCTCTATTCCAAAGCCAATTTCGAGGAATTTAACGTAAAACTAGCTATCGATTTTAATTCATTTAAGTCACGCGTAAGCAACAACAACACTGAGGATACATGGAAATCATTCGTGAAGATAATGTATAAATATATATATTTGTATATATCTTCGAAATACTCTAAAAATGATTGCGAGCCCAGATGGTACGATAAAGAGGTTAGAAGGGCTCTCCGCAAACAAAGAGATTTGCACGGAAAAGTAAAGGCTCTTAAGGGAATAGATCAGCCTGTTTCAAATCCACCACGATCACTATTGCTAGAAAAGCACAAGAAAGCAAAATGCGACACCAAGCGAGCTATGCGTAACGCCCGCAGCAACTTTAAAAAGAAAATACTTGGGGAATGTTTAGAGGAAGATCCTAAAGCTTTCTGGTCCTACGTTAGAGAGGTAAAGGGAAAGATACAAACAGTGAGCTCGATAAGGGATATCGAAGGTAACATTACTTGCGATTCGAAGAGGAAAGTGAATATTCTAAACGAATTTTACCAAAGCGTATTCACATCAGATTGTAACATAGAGATCCTCCCTAAGGTTAATATACTGGATTCCATGCCAAATATAACTTTTACGACAGACGGTATAGTTAAAATATTACGCAAAATTAAGCCAAATAAGTCGCCAGGGCCAGAAGGCATTCCAGCAAGAGTGCTTAAAGAACTGGCAGAAAGCGTCGCCCCTTATCTCAAAATTATATTTTGTAAATCGATAAATGAAGGTAGGGTCCCATCCGATTGGAAATTAGCTAATATTACTCCTGCTTACGAAAGTGGATTAAAGGAGGACCCAGGAAATTATAGACCCATATCATTAACTTCGCTGTCCGGAAAGGTAATGGAACATATCGTCGTAAGCTCACTCATGGGATTTTTAGATAGAAATGAATTCCTTGACGCAAACCAGCATGGTTTTCGAAAGTCCCAATCATGTGAAACCCAACTTGCTCTATTTGTACACGATATCTTAAAGTCTGCCGAAAGTAAAAAGCAAGTGGACGCTATTTTCCTAGATTTCAAAAAAGCATTCGATAGAGTCCCCCACTACAAACTAATTTACAAACTAAAACTAGCGGGCATTAACAAGGAAGTAGTCGACTGGGTTAAGGATTTTCTCTACGAGAGGGAACAACAAGTTGTACTGGATGGCGTTAGCTCAAATAGAGTCAAAGTTACCTCTGGCGTACCTCAAAGCAGTGTAATTGGACCTCTTCTTCTCCTTATTTATATCAATGACTTGAGTGACGAGATAGTTAGTAATGTGAGGATATTTGCGGATGACTCGGTTATACATAGAGAAATAACAAACGAGGAAGACCGGACATCTCTCTCAAACGATTTAGTCCTCATCCAAAGGTGGTGCGAAAAATGGGAATTAGATATTAACGTAATTAAATGCTCCGTAGTTAATTTCTTCGAAAAGAAAAAAATGCGTCCAAATCACCCATACAAAATTAATGGAATTAGTATCAAAGTAGTAGAGTCAGTTAAATATCTCGGGATCAACATTACTAATAACTTAAATTGGAGCATGCATATTCGAAAAATCTGTGGCAAAGCAAGTAAAAGGCTTGGCTTTGTAAAGCGTATTGTCGGTAAATGCGACGAAAAGGTGAGAGAGCGATGTTATTTTACCTTGGTCAGACCCCTTCTGGAATATGCGGCAAGTATATGGGATCCGGCGGATGAAACGTGTACTCCCAAACTTGAGAAAGTGCAGCGTAAAGCGGTTCGTTTTGTTAAGAAATGCTACGATAAAAAAGCAAGCGTTACAAAAATGCTCTCAGACGTAGGTTGGGAATCCTTGAAAGAAAGGAGATTGGAAGCTAGGCTGCGATGGCTTAATAAATTCAGGGAAACTACATTTTCGGAAGATAAAATCGGTATCATGCAACCCCCCTGCTACATCGGTCGATCCGATAATGACCGTAAGTTAAGAGAAATAGATGCTAGGACGAATCGTTTTAGAGATTCATTCTTTCCGCGAACAATACATGACAATAACCGAATAAGGAAGTAATTTAGATTCAACTGGTGTTTACACCCCCAGCCACACGCCGAAAGGCGGCTTGTAGGGTATTAATGTAGATGTAGATGTAGATCCTACCGGCATTTGACTACTGCTCTCTTGTACATGACGACCTGACCGCAGAGCAAGACCTTAAGTTACTCCGTCTTCTCAACAACTGTATTAGATTTATTTTTAATCTTCGTAAAAGCGAACATATCTCCAGTCATCGCCGTGAATTGAAGTGGTTAAAACCAAATATAAGAAGAAAATATATGCTTGGATCTTTCTTTTTACTGTTTTTCACGAATCTCAACCACAGTATATTTATGACCTGTTTACATATAAACAACCTGTATCCTCTAAATCTAAACGGTCTGGCCCAAACCATCTTGTTTGCCCAATTCCTCGCACCAACGTCTATCTAAAATCCTTCCTGCTCGTTGCTTCTAAATTTTGGAACACATTACCTGTACAAATTAAAAACTCCAACTCGTTGCTTTCTTTTAAAGAAAAATTATGAAATTATCTTTTGGTTACATCCGATTAATTGTTTGTTAAATCATAGCCTTGGTTAATTTTCTAATTTGTAATTTTTTTGTTATTAATTAATTTTTGTACTATTCATGAATTTCTATATGAGCAGATATTCTTTTAGTACTTTCTTTCTACTCTTATGGGAATTTTTATCCCAGAGCATAATAAAATTATTATTCTATTCTATTCTAAATGGATCATGCGTCATCAGCATCAATTCTCGGGTTTTTTCATTCACTGCAACATAGAATAGTTAAATTGTTTGATTCCATTTCAAATTAAAATTAATTTATTAGTTTGCAGTATGAGTTGAAAAATTTTGCCTATTCAATTTTGTATATGTCCATCCAGTATTGGTTGTATTTTCTCTCAAAACCTAAGGATGGTTACAAGTGTATGATAATTATGTATCGTTGATATGAATTGTAGAATACAGTGAGAATGGGAATTTATATGATAACTTCATTCCCGTAGTTGTATCAAAATCTCATGGTGAAAAGAATTGCATCAGAAATACTTGTTAATCATGCTGAATGGAAAGTATTATTTTAGTGAATGAAGAATTGATTTCATTTTCAATGTTACAGATCGTTTTGCTTTCTTTGCTGTATTAAGATTTCATTCCTATTTAGCTAAGTAAAAATTTATTCATTGTAATATGTACAGGGTGCGGCAGAATGAACTCCCCGATTTGGGAAGCTAATAAAAACCAAACTACGTAAGATACAAAAACAATAGATACATTTATTTAAAATAGGTACAATGCCGTTTTTTATCAATGAATTTTAAAAATAACATCACTCAAATGTCGGCCATTATTGTCTATGCACTTTGAGAGTCTTTCCCAATAGTTTTCCATGACCCTTTGGGTCATTTCTGCTGGGATAGCTGCAACTTCTCGCCTTATTGCCTCCTTAAGTGCATCTAAAGTTCGAGGACGATGTTCATACACTTTTGATTTTAGGTACCCCCAAAGAAAATAATCACAGGGTGTTAAATCTGGAGAGCGCAGAGGCCACCCGATGTCACCACGCAAGGAGATGAGGCGGCCTGGAAACATTTCCCTCAGCATTCCGAGGGAACGACGGGATGTGTGGGATGTCGCGCCATCTTGCTGAAACCATACGTTTTCCTCTCCATGCTCCTCAAACAGTTCGCCCAATCTAGGCCTGAGGAAGTTCTCCAGAAGAGATCAATAGCGTTCGGAGTTTACCGTTACAGTAAGCCCGTTCTCTTCAAAGAAGGAAGGGCCCCACACTCCAAACTGAAAAACGGCACACCATACCGTCACCTTAGGACTGTGGAGTGGTCGTTGGTGAAGTTCCCGAGGGTTATTTTCAGCCCAATATCGGAAATTTTGCTTATTGACCATTTCCGAAAGGTGGAAATGGGCCTCGTCCGTGAAAAGCAAAACTTTTCTGCGAGAAATGTTTCGCAGTTCCCGACACAAAGTTACTTGGGTTTCACAATCCCTTTCGCTTAGTTCTTGCACTACTGCGATTTTCTATGGATGCATACTCAATTCTCGGTGGAGAATTCTCCGAACACTTCGATCCGACAGATGTAAAGCAGCCGCTTGTTTTCGAGCCGAGTGCCGTGGAGATTGCTCGACCGAGGCTCTCACAGCAGCCACATTTTCTGGTCCTGTTGCAGTCCGAGGGCGGCCAGTTGATGTCCGCTTTTATGCACTTCCTGTTTGTCGGAAGTTTGACACCCAATTCCGTATGGTTTTTTAATCCGGAACGGAATCATGCCGAGCAAGCGCAAAGCGAATGCGAAAGGCACGCTGTGTCAAAATTGGCGAGCCGCCATTCCGAATAAATTCCTCCACAACGAAAGCGCGATGTACTCCGGATCAAGCCATGATGAGAACTGAAAATGGCGTGGGTGGAGCTATCTTTCTACGCATGCGCCAACGCTGTACCCCCACCCTGACCCGGACTAGGCCTTTCATAAACCGGGGAGGTCATTCTGCCACACCCTGTATTTATTCACAAATGTATTTATGTATTAAAATAGTGCTTAACAATAAAAATTATCATTTACAGCATATTTTCTGGTACATTTTCATGCTTTACCCTTCTTCAGTAGTAGTAGTAGTAAGGGTTATAAGGTGCCTCGACAGCAAAGGTCATGTTGCACCGTATACAGAGGAGATATATGTATCATGATATTATTTTATTTTTAACATAAGTTGAATTTTAAAAATCCAAATCAAATTTATTCTTTAATACTTATATTTTTAGTCAATTCTACATTTTTAAATCTGTTTAATTAATTTTACTTCACTTAGGAATTTAAGGACAGAGTCTAATTTGTCCACATCATCCCCCAGAATTTCCTTCAATTGACCTTGGAAATACCTATTTCTGATGCACTGATATTTGGTACATTCAGTCAGGAGGTGTCTTATAGTTAGGCGAGATTCACAGTGGTCACAATATGGTGGATTCTTCTCTTGCGTGAAGAGATACGAGTGCGTTAGTGCACAACGCCCTATCCTCAAGCGTGTGATCATTACATCCTCCCGCCTACTTCTCCTAATAGAGGAAGACCAAGGGGCTGGGTCGGACTTTATCTAAGGCAATTTATTATTTTCGATGGTCAGCCATGAGTCCTGCCATAATTTTAAAATGATTTTATGAAACATATTTCGGATGTCGAGTGTTGCCAAGAATGGAGTATCTACATTAGCTTTTCCAAGAGCTTCTTTGGCAGCAGAGTCGGCAAGTTCATTCCCTCTAATTCCAACATGTCCGGGGACCCAGATAAAGTAAATTTTATTTCCTCTCTATCCATAAAAGATGTTGCAATAGAACTGGAGCACATGACTAGATCAATAACGGACTACTCTCCATTAAAAGAGTTCAAACGTGTCTTCTCTCCGTTATTCAGTAAAATTAAATTAAAATCGTTTAAAATCTTCTCAATTCTACGGCCTCGACCATTGGCATCATTCATGTTGTCCCCCCATAGAGTGCTATGGGCGTTGAAATCACCCAGAAGCACAAAGGGTCTTGGCAGTTCACTAATAAGGTTTTCCAGGCTGCTTTGGCTTACTGGTGCCCACTCAGGGAGATACACATTGCAGAATGTCACCATTTCTGGAATGCCGCATCTCACTGCAACAGCCTGGAGAGGAGACCTGAGTCCCACCCGGGAGGTGTAAAGGGTCTCCCGGACGGCCACGGCTGCCCCACCCCTAGCTCTGTGGCCACTCAGATCGTCACATCTAAAAACGTTAAAACCTTTTATATTGCCTTTTTCGGTTGCTTTCAGGTGGGTTTCCTGGAGGCATAAAATAGTGGGGTTGAAATCATGAATTAAAATCTTCAGCTCCTCATTATGGCGATAAAATCCGTTACAGTTCCATTGCAACATTAAGAAGTGTGTACGCCTCATTACCGGGCAATTTTTCTTCGACCCCCTTTCTTTTTCTGTTTGTATGTGACAAGGCGTCTCTTCAGCTCTTCCTCTGACACGTCATCCATTTCAGATGGTGATGGTGACACAGACATATTAGTTGATGGGGAGTGTTCTTGTCTGGTTGGTGGTTTTGCTGCTGCTTCTACTCTGGTTCCTGAGTAGCAGTGGTTTTTTGCTCCAAGGTGCAGGTTGTCAGAATGGTTTTGCAGGGGGGGCATACAGGGGGGAGGTGGGTCTGGGTGCCCATCTCCCTCGTCTTCACTGCCCTGGAGGCTACTGCGGCAAATGAGGGACCTTTCGATAGTGGGGCTTGTGCCTTATATTCTCTTTTGGCTTCAATGTATGAGATCTTTTTTGTGGTCTTTATCTCCTGAATGGCCTTCTCTTCCTTAAAAACTGGGCAGGTAGGAGACCAGGCAGTGTGTTCTACACTGCAATTGAGGCACTTTAGAGGAGACGTGCATGGTTCCTCATGTTTTAGTTGACCGCAGTGGCCGCACTTCTCTTCTTCTAAGTACCGTGCGGAGGTGTGACCAAACCTTAGGCATTTATAGCACCTCATGGGGTTGGGGATATACGGTCTTACAGCAAAAGACAGATAGCCAGCAAAGATCTTTCTTGGGAATTCTGTTTTTGCCAACTTTAGGGTAAGGTTGGGGGTGTCTACTAAGACACCATTACGACGAGATTTGATTCATCGCACCCCAACAACTCCCTGGTCCCTCAACTCATTCAAGATTTCCTCCTCAGGTACTGTTAGCAGGTCATAGCTGAAGACCACACCCTCAACATAGTTCAGAGTTCTGTGAGCTTCAACCTTCACAGCCACGTCGTGGAAAAGTGTGGCTGTTCTTATTTTAGCAGCTTGTTTTTCATCTTTTACCTACACCAGCAAGGACCCATCGCGTAAACGCTTTGCACACGACACCTCCCCCAGCATGAATTTTAACACCCTGTGGAGTGCAAAGGGTGACAGCTTTTTCAGAGCTCCATCTATGATACTGGAGATGATGAAGAATCTCTCTTCACTGTTACAACTACTTTCACAATTACTTCTATTATTATTAGCTTCTGCTTCTACTCTGGGTTTCTTTACTATTTTACCTTTAAGGAAAGGGTAAAGGTGACTTTGCACATAAGGGCGTGCATCCCTTTTGTATTTTACCTTCTTTTACGGTTATACTCTCGCCTACGTTTTTGTTAGCCATAATTTGGCAGTTTCGTTTCATCCTCCGAGCTCCCCACCCACCACGGAGCCCAACAAGGGGGCGCTGAACTTCAACGCCAGGGCTACCAGGAGGATATAGCTAAGATCCCACCATCTGCGCAAGACTAATGCGGTTTTGGTGGGTCTAGACTGCCCCACTGGCTTACGCTCGTAAGGAGCCGCCAAGCTCCCCAGCCGCCAGGAGCCAATTGACCGGGAGTGGGCTAGTTCCCGGCCGCCCGTCTAGGAGAAGCAGGGGCCAAAGTGGAGTGTTGGGGAAAAGTGGAGGGGCTAAGTCCCCCCCAAGACCCAATCCCCTCAGCCACCAGGATCCCCCTTCCCCCCGACACGGGTCGCCATGCACGGCAAACGCATGGGTAGGCGTTCCGCACACAGAGAGGGCCAGCATTTCATGAGAGAAGAAGAGATGATGGGGTGATTGATAGTGAAAAAAAGATGAAATGAGGCATGAGAGCCCTCTCTGTGCCCCCCCCTCACCACTTGGAGGAACCTACAGCGAGGGGAAGAAATGTTTCTAACGTATGATTTTGTTCACATTTTCAAAAATGTAAGAAATAATTGGCTGAATTTAAAGAAAAAAGGAAAAAAATTTTTATACCATGACTTTGTGACTGGTATCCCAAGAACTGCCTCTTTTGATCATTTAAGACAATTTCACAGAAATGAGCAGCACTGTCTCATTAAGGAAGGCTATAGATTAAATGTTAAGACCTTGTATCCAAGTAATTTTGAGCTTCAAAATGTTACTTATGTGGATAATGTGTTTCACCACACCACTATTGCTGCCCTAAAAACCGTGGATGAATACCAAGAAACATGCTCGTTTCTAGAGATTATAAAGACTTGGTGGGACATAGTTAACACCAAAAGTAAATTTAAGGGAATTGTAAAAAGAAACAGATGGGCAGGCCCCATATATAACACCACCGATGAAAAAGTTACATTTTTGAATAAGTTCATTTTGTAGGTAAAGCAATGGAGGAATATGGATGCTAAATTTGGCCTCTCTAAAGACACATCCTTGGCATTGGAAGGGAGTACGACAGTGCTATTATCTCTCTCATAGAATATTCTTTGAGAAGGCTGGTTGAATTGTTGAATATGTGCTACCAGGGAAATTTCAAACAGACGATCTGGAGGAAAGATTTAGTTTGTATCGGCGCTTGTCTGGTACTAATTACCAGGTATCTTTCAGGGAGATTCTTGAATCTGAAAAGAAATTAAGGGTACGAAAGATATTTGAGATGGTCAAAGACAGCAAGATCATCCTGCAGGAAGTTATTAACTCAGGAAAAGAGTTAAAATGCTGCACAACTTCTGCTATTTCAGAATTGTTATCCATTTTAGATTCAAATTACTTAGATGACGTCAGACTTGATGAATCCACAGTGGTTTATGTGTGTGGATATGCATCCCATAGTTTAAAGAAGGCCACGTCTTGTAACCTATGTTCTGAGCTGTTAAGTGACTCAAAAGGAGGTAAAACAAATAATGTATATTTTGATACCCTCCAAAGAGGAGGACTACAAGTTCCATCGGAATTTGTCAAGGTGACCTTTTCTCATGTGTGTGCTGTTTTTCAATGTATATTGAGTTCTGATGAATTGGAAAGTAAATTTCTAAAAGGGACTGACCAAAAGCAAGTTTTAACTGAGTTGGCAAAATTAAGTTTAGAGGCCAGTGGCGTGTTTTCCAATGTTGATTCTGTTTGCCGGTGTGGGGCTCTAGTGGAAACTATTTTCCATTAAGCGATTTCTATTTTCTCCAATATTCTGCTTAATAATTACACCAAGTATATCAATGAACAAGTACACGAAAACAAGAAAACTGGCAAAAAAAGGAAACTGCAGACCCTTTCCAATTAATTAAAAATGTTAAATTGTATCCGTCATTTCATGTGAATACAAATTTGTGTGAAGAATATTTTGTAATTTCTTTCGTATCATATACTGTGTGCCTTATGTACTTTTTTTGTTAATATGCTCTTGCAGAGTGTATGTCCACCACTTCTGACTAACTACCAATGTCTTGTAGTTCCTATTTGTTGTTTAATATATGAAGTGTGATTATTTACTGTTCATGTAATCTGTTCCTTACGAAAATAATAATAATGCTCATGACAATTTACTTGTTTTTCTTTCACCTAACCCGTCTTTCAGATATTTGAACCTGATAAAGGTTGCACGTTTGCTCCAATTAAATGATCGTCTTCAGAATTTCACCACTTTCTGTAGTTCAATTGAAAGGTAAATATTTCTTATGAATGATATGTAAATTTAGCTGTTACACTGCCATCCTCGAGCGAGAATCCTTAAATATACGCTTAGTATTTTTCTTACTGTTTCTCGCGAAACATCACCGAAAATATACCCTCGGGTTTATTTGGAAAGCTTTTTACCAAGGTCATTGATTTCCAGTAAAAACTGAAAATGTTTCGTACATTACATAGGTTCAGTGGCAGATTGCGGCAAATTATTTTTTGTAAGTAAATCAGTTTTTCAATGCTATGTCCTGTGATGTGCCAGAGTTCCCCCTACGATAAATCTGACCACGATAGGAATACCTATTCCACAAGTGCAACGTTGCCAAGTTTAACAACATGGCTCGTAAGCTATAAAGGCCCACCCAATATGAATGGGCTTCTTCCACATGCTGTCGTGTGGAGACGCAGTGGTCAAGTCCAATGCCTGGTTCTGTCTCCAAGACGCTGTCCACCAACGGATCGGAAAGACAAACCCTCCTCCATCCTGTGCAATAATATGCAGATATCTCTCTGGATCAATGGAGGAGTAACTTGCAAGGGACGGGGGGGATGTCCACCTCGATATGGACCAGGACGAGAAAGGCTGCCCGGAGCCTGTACCCTTTTTCCGAACTGATGGCGGCTGAGCATGAGAGAGTGAGTAGCCAATGAGAGGCATTTCCCCTGCCACCTCGACTTTCGGCTTCGTCCTACTCACTACTCAACTTGGAAATAGATGCAGGTTTGGGGCGAGACGACGACTTTCCGCTACTCTTGCATAGAATGCAATAATTTTTGCGGTATTTTAATCATTTTTCCCCTCAAAATACAATTATATATTACCCGCATTAGGTGGGAAAGGGAGATGATAATATATCATTCTTCATATCTGGATTTACCGAGTAGAATATTTCTAACTGTAATGTTTACGAATCTTTACTTAAGCGTACTTCTCATTATATTTTCTTATCAATCCCCAATTTACCAATAATTTGCTGAGATATCTACAACAGATACATGTCATCGTCATGTCACATTTGGGACTGCGTGTTTGCACAGCCTCTTGAATAGGAATTCTCGGTTTTTACCCTGAAATCTTTGATGCAATAATCTATTTTAAATAATTTAAAATAAATACGAGTACTAAGCAAATTTTATATTCTTGAGAATGCAAACGTTCCTTGAGGAAACCATAAACCCTTAGCTACAAATACTCGTTAGCGAATTCTTTTTGTGGACTGAGGATGGGCAGTAAGATTGTCATTCCGATAACTAAGTACAATGCTGAGTTCCTACACCATTGAAAATCGAAATGCCATTAGGAAATCTCAGAAATGAATACAATAACGAGGTCCCTGAACTCTCGAGACCTGTGCATGGCTGAATAGAGAAGGGAAGGAAGTCTTCGGAGGGGGTCTCCCACGTCCACCTTCTCGGTGCACCTGCTGGTAGAGTTATCCTGGACTGAATTCTCGAGTATTTTATGAAAGTTACTGTTATTTGAACAAGAAATATATTACCGTTATGTTTTATGAAATTTTTCCTAAGTTTGCGCTAGTTTTAATATTTCCCATCCTCCTTTTTGATCCGGGCTTTGGACCGGCACTGGCAAAGTTAAAAATACGTTTTTTTTATTTCTTTGGATTTTATGCTTTTGTGTAGGTTTTTTAAAGATTTTTCTCTCCCCCCGACATGGAAATTGAAACAATAAAACAGAATAAATAATCACACAAAATAAACTAAATGAGATCATCTGCTTCCGACTCATCACAGGTGGAATCATCGCTGTCGTCCTGCAGATTGATAACTATGCTTTCCATAATCGTATCCATTGCTACATCCCTGCGGTAATCTTCCTCCTGAATTTTCTCCGCGTGCCTCACACAATTATCCCAGTCAGTCTCTGTGACACGGTCCAGCTCTTCATTCATTAAAGTTTCGATCTCCGCTCACTTGAATGAAGTGTTCCGTTTTGCTACTGTACCCTTTACCTTAGACCAAATCATTTCAAATGGATTGTAATGACAGTGATATGGAGGGAGACGTACTACGGAATGTCCTCTTCCCTGAGCGATGCTATCTAATTCGTAGCTCTAAGTCCTCGGTTTAAGAGCATTCACCAAAGACAATAACTCATCTCGAGTTTGTCTCGAATCATGAGGGACACCCCTTGCTGCGAGCCACTCAATGATATCATTTTTCTTGGAGTTCGTCGTCGGCACCTTTTCCAGAATCACAGAGTGATAACTTGCATTGTCCATGACTATCACTGCCCCTCTAATGTTCTTCTCCTCCAAATTATCTAAAAATTTCATGAACCACTCCTTAAAGACACGAGCGTTCATGTCGGTGTGGTAATCATCATATAATGATTTTTTCTTTGGAAAACTAATTTGCAGCCCTCCAGGAAGCCAGTTTCCGCAGATCCCACATGACATGCAATTACCCTCCCACCCTTTCCGATAGGCACTTTCAGTCCACCATTGTTGCTGTCATCCTGCCAAACCTTAGTTGGGGCGATATTTTGATTGGCCCACGTTTCGTCCAAATAAAATACAGCTCTTTTGGACTCGTTGGGATCCCGTGGATTGCGCAGGTCATGCATCCTCCTCAGAAACATAATGCGAGCCGTTACAATGTCTCCTCTTTCCATTAGGAATTTTCTCCCATCGTTACCTTTTCTATACTTAAATCCCATGGACTTTAAAATTCTCCACAGCGATGAAATTTCCCATTGGAAATCCGTATCCTTCTTCAAATCCATCAGTAATTTCTCTAATGTTGGGTACTTCTTCCTCTCATAATATCCCAGGACTTTCCTGCGAATGACATCCTTGTCGAACTCGTCCATTTTTGCAATTACCGAGTTGCCCTTCATCCTCTTGGAGGGAGAAGCCAACTGCACGGCACCCGTATTCTCCAAGCTATCCCGTCCTTCCCGGAGAATTCTCTGCAGAGTACGAGTACTTACTCCACATGCGTCTGCTGTCCTCTTCTGTACTTTAGCCACGCTCATCAATGGCCCATGGTTTTCTTCTTCTCTTTTAAAATAAGTGTGAACCTTACTCATGATTTCCCGTGCCTGTCGGTGGAAAACTTCACTCCTTTCTGCCATTACGCCAGACAAATAATGCAGAATAAAAGCACGTAGTTCGTAAGTAATATGAACGTAGTGCGTAAGTTAGGAAATTTGGCAATGCTTAATGTTGAGGAGCGACGTGCACTGCTTGGCTGTCAGAGAGAGACTGAGTCCTCCCCTCCCTCCACGGAGAATGCTCTCAAGGAAGGTGGAGCAGGGGAACGGGATGGAAGCAGTGTCCTCATCAGAATCAAGTAGCCACTTCCTGCAAAGAGGGGAGCACACGGCATTGAGTGACTGGTTCTTTATTAACAGAGCCAGGCTCAACATTCTTCCCCTCCTCAGCTCCATGCATGGCAGAGCGTACAGGGAGGAGGTAACCTGCAGGAAGTGTGGGGATGCAGCGGAAACCCTGAGCAACACGATAAAACTGCACGGCTCACATGCAGGGATGGATCTGCCATCACAATACTGTGCAGGGCATCCTCCTGGAGTACCTCCCCTGGAGACTGGAGGTGACTGTCGACCGGAGAGCCCCAGGGGACGAGACACTGCTGCGGCCAGACATCGTCGTGCATGACCAGGCGAAGGGAGCGGTTGACATCATCGATGTGACCGTTCCATGGTATGGAGGCAACGTGTGCCGGTAGATGGCCATTGGCAATGCCCCGACCCGATGGGACACCAACAGCCTCATGGGCCCTGGATACAAAGGCCTCCAGCAATAACCCTTCCAGACATCAATGAAGGTTTTGGGGGAGAGCCTCATCAGATGCCCGGATGTGAAACCCCTTCACACCGGTGCACTGTCTTCACCAAGAGCTGCGCAATGTGATGGTGTGAGGCAGATTACCCCTTGGAGACTTCAGTTCATTTACAAAGTCAATGAGGGTACTGCCTTCCGCCGAATCATAGACTCGAACACTAAATGCTACCTGCCGGCTGACCAAATCACAAACTACTTCCGCCGCCAACCTCGTGCAATCCCACAGGACTCCATTGCACCTTCCGTAGTGCCCGAACTGTCATTTAGGAGAATACATAGAGAGGATGTATTGCTTCTTAGGCCAATCTCATCATCAGAAGTGCTCCGTCAATTGCAGAGGGCTAAAAAAACGGCTCACGGGCCGGACGGGGTTACCTATCAGTCCCTACGTTGAATTGACCCAGACAGGAAAGTACTCGCCGGAGTCTTCAACGAGTGCCTCAAGAAAGGCCACATTCATTCGGCCTGGAAGAATTCCCTGATGGTGCTTCTCCATAAAGGTGGGGACACCAGAGAACCCGGGGATTGGCGGCCTATCGCACTTTTGGCCTCAATGGGGAAGCTGTTTATGGGGATCATAGCGGATAGAATCCTGAATTGGCCCACCAAATGTGGGCGTCTCTCCTTCCCCTGCCAAAAGGGGTTCATGCCGAAGACGGAGGGTTGCTTTGAACACAACTTCATGCTGAGGTCCGCACTGGAGGATGCCCGGAGGAACGCGAGGGAGATTGCCGTCGCATGTCTAGACTTGGCAGACGCCTTCGGCTCGGTGCCCCATCAGCACATCCTGAGGGTACTGAGGATGTTCGCAATGCCCGAAGCCATGGTGAAGCTGATTACCAACATCTACACCGGGATGAGGACGGTGATATCTCTCCAGGAGGAGGATACTGAGGACATCGCACTTTACTGCGGGGTGCGGCAAGAGGACCCCTTATCTCCAGTGCTGTTCAACCTCACCATCGAGCCGCTCCTTAGAGCGGGCAACCGCGGCGTACACCTTTGGCCGTACCTCCCTGTGCGCCCTTTGTGCGCCCTTGCGTATGCGGATGATATAGTCCTCTTTGCTACAGACGCTGGACTGCTCTGCAGTCTCCTCCACGCGGTAGGAACCTCGGCAGAGTGGTGTGGCTTGACCTTCAGAGGGAAGAAGTGTACTAGTCTCAACCTCGATCTCCGCAAAGTAAGGACCAAGGTTCAGGAGAGTCGATTCTTTATTCAGCAAGACACATTGCGGCCTCTGAAGGAGGGGGAGCCCTACCGATATATTGGTTGCCCAACAGGCTTGAAGGTAGATGCTACTCCAACCGAAGTCCTAGCAGCCCTCACCAAGGACCTCCAGACGCTCTCTGAGAGCGACCTTCTTCCTTGGCAGAAATTGGATGCCCTCCATGTCTTCTTGCTCCCAAGGCTGTCCTTAGCCCTTAGGATGCCTGCTATGCTGCAGAAAAACTTATCTGCTGTAGACAAGGTCATCCGGAAGAAAGTACGGAAGTGGATGGGACTCCCTCATTTTGCCAGCAGGGAAATCATAACCACCCGGATCCAACACGGTAGCGGAGGATACATGCCCCTCCCGGTTGAGCAGAACATCCTCGCCATAACGCAGGCCTTCAACATGCTCGCATCGAATGACAGTGGAGTGAAGGCAGCCGCATGGTATGGGCTGGCAGATGCTGTGCACAAAAGGTTCGGAAGATGGAACGTGAAATAATGTGCAGTTATCTGTCCGGCTCGATGGATGGACCGCTCGCCACCGATGTAGGGGACGTACCCTCCACATGGTCTAGGGCCCGGAAAGCGACTAGCTTCCTAACGCCATTCTGTGGGGTCAAATGGCAATGGAGCACCGCGAAGTGTGAACATACACTCTTTATGAAGCATCCTTCCCCCAGTATGGAGTAACTAATCGTCCCACAGTCGGCACGCCGTCGACTCTACCGTTCCCTTAAGGATGCTGTTTTCGAGGGACAGCGACGATAGATGGCAACGAAAGTGAACCAGGGTAAGGCCATGGAGGCACTGTCTGCAGCGGATGCGAGCAGCCACTTCCTGAGGACTGGCAAGCACACCTGGATGACGGTTGGTACTTTATCCACCGAGCCCGTCTGAACGTCCTTCCTGTCTTTGGTGCGATGAGAGGGAGCAGTCGGAGGGAGGATGTCTCATGCAGAAGATGCAAGGAGACGGCCGAGACATTGGTTCACGTACTGAACCAATGTCCCAGCCACTTTCAGGGATGACTCCTGCGGCACAACAGGGTGCAGGACCTGATAGTGGCAGCCCTACCGAAGCGCATGGAAGTCACCATTGACAGGAGGGTTCCAGGTGATGAGACGCTGCTTCGTCCAGACCTTCTTGTACGGGACCCATCGAACCATGCGATCCACATCATTGATGTCTCCATCCCGTTCAAGAACAGGATCGTTGCACAACATGCATCGAGGGCAACAAAAATGAGAAGTACGCGGACCTGGCAGAAAGGGCACGCCAGCGGGAACCGGACTTTGAAGTTTGCCTAGGAGCCATTATTGTGGGCTTCCTTGGTTCATGGGACCCTAAGAACAACGCCGTCTTGAAGCACCTGGGGATCCCGGCCAGTCGGATGAAGGCCCTCAAGAAGAGGATCGTCTCCACGGCAATCAGTGGCTCGAAGGACATTTACTCCGTCCGCACGAAGTACCCTCCAGTGCAGTGATGTAGATCTTGTTGCTTGTACAAATACTGTTAATTGTAAATTTATTTGACTATTATATGTGAAATTTATCAAGTGTTTAAGGACAAAGGACCAAAACGTGTGTTTATAAACTTTATTTAAGGACAACCAGGGAAATATTAGAACTTCCCAAGGAAAAACGGACTTGAAAAAAGTCTGGTCTGAAAGAAGTTCTGGTCAGGTAGCCTAGATGGTTAAGGCAGCCTCCCGGTTAGAGGAAGATCCTGGGTTCGATTCCTGGCCCTGTCAGACTTTTTTCAAGTCCACTTTTCCTTGGGAACTTTCCTGGGTGCATGCCATTATATGCAAAGTCACCTTAACCCTTTCCTTAAATATTAGAACCCCTAAAATGTAATAAGAGGGTGATAATGATTATTTTTTATATGCACATTTTACTTTTCTGTAAATTGTATATATTCAACAAATGAATAAATGGGCAGTTCCCCCAGGACGAGGCTCTGGACATAGCTTCTCTCCCTCAGTACCCTCGAGGACGATGATCTATTCGACGATCTCGTACGCGAGATTGCGCTCGAGGCAATGGCTTTCTCTCTCCCCCCAAACCTCCGCAGCAAGAAAGGGGAAAGGGAAGCGAACCCTGCACGGCTCCCCTTCCTATACAATTTGAATAAGGGTTCAGCCTTCCGGCAGGCAATATCTGCATCATCCGGCAAAAGTGATATTCCTGCCGAAAGGGTCATCGCTCATTTTCATCGCGCTGCTCCCTCGGATGTAGAAGGCCAGGCCCCGTCCGTCATCCTGGAGGTTTGTTCCCGGCTGCAGAGGTTCAAAAACACCGCCCCGGGTCTAGACGGTACCACATACCAGGACATGCGCCCCGTGGATCCTGATGGAAGAGTCCTGGCGAAATTTTCAACCGCTGCATGGAGAATAGACGTATTCCGAGGTCATGGAAAGTATCGCGAACTTTACTGATGCACAAAGGCGGGGAAACCGCGGACCTTTGCAACTGGCATCCCATTGCCCTCGGTTCTGCGATACAGAAGATCCTCTCTGGAATCCTTGCAGATAGGATTCTCCACTCGGCCCGCATGAGCTGACGACTCTCTCTCCCATCCCAGAAGGGCATTATGTCGCAAACTGAAGGGTGCTTTGAGCACAACTTCCTTCTGCAAGCGGCTCTGGAGGATGCCCGATGGAACAGGAGGGAGATCACCATGGCATGGTTGGACCTGGCCGACTCATTTGGGTCCATACCACACAGCCACATCCTCCGAGTGCTGCAGTTGCTCGATATGCCAAAGAAGATGCTACGCCTCATCCGTGACCTCCACAGCGGGACGAGGACCAGATTCTCGCTCCTGAATGAGGAGACTGAGGATATCCCAGTGACTTGTGGAGTGCGACAAGGAGATCCTATATCTCCTATCGTATTCAACCTCGCAATTGAGCCCCTCCTCAGAGCCACCCTCCAGAAGAGACCCACGGCAGGCTACTCCTTTGGCCCTACCTCCATCTCCGTCCTGGCCTACGCGGACGATATTGTTCTCATCGCCAGGAATGCCGGGACACTGCGCAGCCTCCTCTTCTCGGTCGGGATAGCGGCAGAATGGTGCGGCCTTTCCTTCAAAGGGAGGAAATGCGCCAGCCTGCACCTGGATCTTCGTAGGGGAGGAAAGAAGGTGCAGGAAACCACATTCTGCATTCAGCAGGAGGAACTACGGAGTCTAGCAGAGGGAGATTCGATCCAGTACCTTGGCTGCCCTACTGTCTACAAAACCAACTCACTGACGAAGCCTTAGAAAAATACTAACAGGATCTCCGCACTCTGTCAGAGAGCAGACTCCTCCCGTGGCAGAAGATCAACGCCCTCCAAGTGTTTCTTCTCCCGAGGCTATCCTTCCCATTAAGAATCGCGGCTGTTCCACTGAAGAGGCTGTTGGAGGCAGGAGACGCGACGAGAAAGGCTGTGAAGCGGTGGATGGGCCTCCTCCAATGTTCTTCCAGGGAGGTCATCACAATGAAAAATGGCCACGGTGGGGGAGGCTACATGCCGGTTCAGGTGGAGCACTGCATCTTGACCATTACCCAAGCCTTACACATGCTTTCATGTGGAGACGCAGTGGTCAAGTCCGCCGCCTGGTTCGGTCTCCAAGACGCTGTCCACCATCGGATCGGAAAAACCAACCCTCCTCCATCCCGTGCAATAATATGCAAATATCTTTCTAGGTCAATGGAGGAGGAACTCGAAAGGGACGGCGGGGATGTAACCTCGATATGGACCAGGACGAGACGGGCTGCCCAGAGCCTAGCACCCTACTGCAGCATCGAGTGGCAGTGGAGCGAGGCTAGGAAGGAGCTGAGCATCCGCGTCCTCCACCCATCTCATTGATGGAGCTGGACATCGTCCCGCAGTCCGCTCCGAACTCCAAGATGGAGTGTTTGAAGGGCAGCGGAGGATGCTGTCAAGGAAGGTGGACCAGGGGAAGGTAATGGAAGCAGTGTCCTCATCAGAAACTAGTAGCCACTTCCTGCGAATGGGGGAGCACACACCGTTGAGTGACTGGTTCTGTATTCACAGAGCCAGGCTCAACGTCCTCCCCCTCCGCAGCTCCATGCATGGCAGAGCGTACAGGGAGGACGTTACCTGCCGTAAGTGTGGGGACGCAGCGGAAACCGTATTCCACGTTCTGAACCAGTGCATGGCTCACATGCAGGGAAGCATCTGCCATCACAACGTGGTGCAGGGCATCCTCCTGGAGTACCTTCTCAGGAGACTGGAGGTGACCGTTGACCGAAGAGTCTCAGGGGACGAGACACTGCTGCGGCTGGACATTGTCGTGAGGGACCAGGCAAAGGGCTATTCACATACTCGATGTGACTGTTCCCTTCGAAAAACGCCTCATCGCCCTTCCAGCCTCGAGATCCGTTAAGATGGAGAAATACACTGAGCTGGCGGAACAGACTCTTGAGCGCGAGGGGCCGAATATGGAGGTTCACCTGGGTGCCATTGTTGTCGGGTCGCTCGGAACCTGGGACCGCATGCACAACGCTGTTCTCTGTCGCCTGGTGATCCAGGAGAACAGGAAGGCCTGAAGAAGAAGGTGGTATCTGCTGCTATCCGGGATTCTAGGACAATATACAATTAGCACGTTAAATATGTGCTGTAGTGTTTTTGTTTCACCGGACATGTAAATAAACTCAGTTTTGTGAAGTATATACTTTTAAAGTCCAGAGGGATTGGACTTGGGACTTGGCCCTCAAAAGGCCCTTTTACTGCATTCTATACCATTATATTGTCAAGTGTTCTCTGTCTTATTAATATTACTTTGCATTTAATTTTGTCTTAATTCTTGTATGTGACTTTCTCCACCAAACTTTATTTTACCTTATTTTAATCTATCCTTATCATCCCATTAGTCATTAGAATAAGGATGTCCCCTAATCTTACTTTCCCCATGCCTAAGCTGGTGCCCCTAGGTCATGGGGTCCCAGGAAGACCATGGGTGGAAAACAGCCTGCCCAAAGAAACGCATATCAAGAAGCATCTGCAGCTCCAGCTCCGACTCGGACTTCTCCAACCCTCCACCTCTGAGCCAAAGACATCAGGAACTGCAGACCAGGCTCATCCTTATCCCAAAAACACCCCCTTCCCACCCTGCATCATTCTCCCCCTCCAACCACCCTCATACGAAGGTCCTCAACCACTAATAACTATTCCCCCGCCTCCCCTTCTCCTTCCCCCTCCCACTAGGGACCCAAGGACTCAACTAGGATCCAACAATGCCCCACCCCCAGCAGGCTCCAACACCCTTTATGTTTCCGTCCAAAACCTACCAGCCCACCTTGACCAGAAAAGCTTTTACTCAACCTTTAGGTCCACCCACCCCGTTTTAGCAAAATCCCACTTCATCCTCTTCAAGGAGCAGAGACAGGCTCGACTGAGGATCCCCCCACAACTGGCGTTCCTCCTGGAGGGTGAAGGAAAGAGGAAACTGGAGCACGCTTTCGGCTGCCCCCTCCACTTCATCATTGGACAGCAACGGATCCAAGATGGCCCCTCAGCTACAACCAGAGGACCCCCCAACCCCAGGCCAACCACCTATACCGCTGTCATCGAAGGCATCCCAATAGAGGCAGAGGAGACTGAGGTTGAAGAAGAACTCACTGCCAACAAGATCTCCTTTACCAGATGCAAACACATCATAGCCAGAGCCACTAACCTCCCTACCACATTTTTTAGGTTGTTCTCCCTAGAGGAACCTTCCATAGCTAGGCTCCTTGAAGAAGGATTCTGCTTCTGGGGTATGCACTGCAGAGTGGAGCCCTTACGTCCCCCAACACCCCTTCTAAAGAGGGAGGACACCACCTACAGCAGAGATGCGCCAACTGCTCCAGCCCCAACCACACCTCCACAGATTGGACCTGCCCCCAACGCCCAACAGCCTAAACCTCCCTTGCAACCACAATTCCCTTACAGGTCACGGCACCCCCAACCACCAATGAAGAAGACAAATGCCCAGAGGATGCTCTGATCACCATCAAACAGACTCTAACCCTTCTATCTATCATTCTAGCCAACACCCATCCCCAAGAACAAAGCACTGTGGCCGAGATACTAGACCGAGCAGCCAAGGCAGTTCTAGGCATCAAGATCTCCCCCTCCTACTCCAACAACACACTAACCCCAATTATCTCCTACGCATCTCTCTTCCAGGCATGAACCGTACCAGAGTAGGATGTCAACTCCCAGGGCGGACTACCCAACAAGAAACCCCTAATCCTATCCCTCCTTATCAACAGATCAATAGGAATCCTCGGCATAGCAGAAACCCTTCACACCCGACCCATAGCATTCACAGGATACCAATTCTTTGGCATCCCAAAAGGAGAAGGAAGAGGCGTCGCGTTTCTCATCCGACGAGACTTGCCAGCAGCACCACACCAACTACCGGCTAACACCACCACAAGAAGAAACGAAGCAATAGCCAGCGTCACAGCCTACAAAGGCAGAAAACTCACTCGTGTTTCTGTCTACTCTCCATCTAGGTTCCCCCTACCAACAAGGCAAATCGTATATCTTCTCTCTCTCCCCAACCAATTCATAATAATCGGGGACCAATTCCAGGCACACCTCCCTCAATGACCACTATTCCAACCCAAAAGGATGGAAACTACAAGCCCTGCTAGAGCAACATCCACTCCTTCACCTCCCCATCCCCTTCCCCACCTGCTTTTCTCACAGAGGCTTCTCCAACCCAGATCATGCCATAATCAGTGCTTCTCTTGCAGCAGACACAGGGGATATTACAGTAGAGGACAGCATTACATCTGATCACCTTCCATTTTCTTTCCCACTCACAGATGCAATAACACTTCCCCACCCACAGCCGCGTCCCAACTGGAAGGCTTTCAACCTCCACATTAGAACAACCCTCCACCACTTCCAAAATGTAACTCCTGGAACCATCGACGAGGTTAATGACTGGATAGATGATATTAACACTGCTTTTTCACAGGCCACACAGCTCCTCGTCCCCACCTTCACCCACAAGCGCTGGCAACCCCGTCTTCCTGAAGAAACCATCAATTTTATCCATAGGAAGAAACAGCTTCTCCGGCAATTCCAACGGACCTGAGACCCCAACCTAAAGCGTGAGTGGAACCACCTAAATGCCCTGGTAAAACAACACACCAGCAAAATGAAGGAGGAATCCTGACTCCAAGCCTGCAGCCGCTTCGACTACCGTGACAGCAGGTTCTGGCGCCACTTCAAAACCCTGTCCAGCATGAACAAAAGGCCCATCACCACTCTCCGCAATAACCAAGGGGACATGATCCTGACAAAGGAAGACGAAGCCAGCACCTTCAAACAAAATCTACAGACGGTTCTCTCAAACATTGAAGACCCTCTCTTCAATGCTAGGCACAAAACCAGTACTTATTCAATCCATCTTTCTCTCCACACCCAACCAGATCCTGACATTATAGACCCAACCATGGCAGCCGTGACCCGGGAAAACCTTGATGATGTCCTAAATTCAGCAAAAAATGGAGCACCTGGACCCGACAGGATAACATACACCATGCTGCATAACACCCCAGCAATCCTCCCAATACTCCAGAGACTGTACACAGCCTGTATCCACCTCTGCCACTTCCCTCAGCAATGGAAAGAACCCCACGTCTTCATGCTCCCCAAAAAGGGAAAAGACACCATCCCTTCTAACTATAGGCCAATATCTCTCCTCAGCTGCCTAGGAAAATGCCTGGAGAGAATCTTCAACTCCAGGATCCTACTACTGTTTGAAACCAACAGAGTGCTGCCTAACCACCAATTTGGCTTTAGGAAAGGATGCTCCACCACCGTGGCTACTTACCTGGCGTAGGGGTCATACGGTGATCTCGTAGTGAATAGTGATATGGCGTGAGCAGCAGCTGAACATTTGGTAAATATATATTGTTAGCGTCTTTGTAGTGTTATTATTCTAGTGTGATTACTTGTTAGATACTATGCTAGTAGTAATGGCCGTCAGCCCTTGTGGTACAATTTTGTTGTCATAGTGCAGGATACTTAATAGTTGTAAGTGTAAATTCAGTTTACAGTGATTCTCATCATAGTGTATATTCATGTTAGCTGATATGCTAGTCGACGTATTTGTCCACTAGTTTAGTATATTTATTGGTTATAAGTGTAAATACATCGCTTGTCTCCCGATGTATGACCCTAGTGCATCGTACCCCTAGTGTATAGATTTTGTTAATATTATTATTGTGTGGAAAGTGTATTCAACATGAATTGTGCGGCTATTGATTTCGAGCTCCTAATATTGCTCTCCCTCGATGAAAGTGATATGTGTGAGGGATATAGCCGTAGTGATAGAAGTAGAACCCCCTTTCTCTCCTCCCTGGAGGATGAGATCGTGAGTGCCCTAGGGGTAAGTTTGTTGCCCCCACTTCCCGGATGTGTTGTGCGTCGGAGCCCCTCGCGCCGGGCCGAAGATGGAGCCCCCAGACGGTCGAAGAGGCTGATGGGGAGGAGCCCTAGCCCAGCGTCCATGCGGAGGATGTCGGCGCAGATGGAGAGAGAGGAGATCGCGAGGAGGACCTCCCAGGTTCTTTCCGCAAGGTGGTCGCTCCCCCCTTCGACGAGGTTTAGGAGCCTCACTAGATGCAACGCTGTGGTTCAGGTGAAGGATGTCGCCTGCCAGACCTCCCGCACCAGAAGAAGAGGATCAAATCGGTGGAATTCCCCTGCAGTTACCGAGCCCCCCAGAGTGCCATCTCCCCCCCCCGAGAACGGCTCCAAGTGGAAGCTGGTGAGATAGAGGAGGAAAACTCACAGCGGATCCCCGGGCAGATAGTAAGGCAGGACCTCCCCCTCACCCCACAATCCACAGTGTGACGCCGAGTTTGCCCTAATAACCCCTCTCCGTCTCGTCGTGAAGCAAGGAGGCTGAAACGGCGTCATAGGAGGAGGACCGCCAGAGATCTGAGGAGCGGCAACCCACCCCCTGCAATTGAAGAGGTTGCACCCCCTCCTCCCCCAGTGCTGACTGCACGTCAGCGGCGACGAACCACTCGGCCCACGTGGCAGAATGATCGCCCCCCGACGGAAAGGACAATGCCCTCCACCCACCGGAGATGGCAACACCGCCCAACGCAGCAGAGAGTGTGGTACCCGAGGACGCCACCTGATCATTTTCAGAACCAACCAGGCCACCCAGGGCAAGTCCACCACCCGGCGGACCAGCGGCATCGCCATGGTACCGGACCTTGGCTGCAACGACCCCCTGCAGCGTCCTCTCTCAACGCTCGTGAAGGTTTTGGAGTAGGTCCCCACCCGATGTGGAACCCCTATACCCCGGTTCCTCCGAGGTTCCTAAACCAGGTCCCCGAGCTGCCCCACCAGCGATGGTCCCACCTGGGGAGGGGCGTCCCAAAGGGACCATGGTTCCATTACCCACCCCTATGGTAGTGGGGGAGACACCCTCCATCCCCCCCGCCCCCAGGAGAAGACTCGGTGCGGAGCGTCCTAGACAGCTGCCACCACCAGCGGAGGAAGTCACTCCTGGTTACGTCCAACCGAGAGCCGCAGAGGAGCGTGTTGCTCCAGGACAACGGACAGGGAAGCAAATGGAATGGCTTCTCTCCCTCGGTACCCTCCAGGTACGACAATGCGTTCGACGATCTCGTACGCGAGATTACGATCAAGGCAACGGCTCTCTCTCGCCCCAAACCTCCGCGGCAAGAGGAGGAGGGAATCGAACCCTGCACGGCTACCCTTCCTCTACAGGATGAACAAGGGTGCAGCCTTCCGGCAGGCAATATCTGCATCATCCGGCAAATGTGATATTCCTGCCGAGAGGGTCATCGCCCATTTCCATCGCACTGCTCCCCCGGATGTAGATGGCCAGGCCCCGTCTGCCATCCCGGAACTCACCTTCCAGAGAGCGCCGAGCGAGAAGGAAGCCCTCCTGAGGAAGATAACCCCCGCAGAGGTTCGTTCCCGGCTGCAGAGGTGCAAAAACACCGCCCCGGGTCCGGACGGTGCCACATACCAGGACCTGCGCCGCGTGGATCCCGACGGGAGAGTCCTGGCGGGGATCTTTAACCGCTGCATGGAGAATGGACGTATCCCGAGGCCATGGAAAGTTTCACGAACCGTCCTGATCCATAAAGGGGGAGAAATCGCGGACCTTAGCAACTGGCGTCCCATTGCCCTCGGTTCCGCGATGGGGAAGATCCTCTCTGGAATCCTCGCAGATAGGATTCTCCACTGGGCCCGAAGGAGTGGACGACTCTCTCTCCCGTCCCAGAAGGGCTTTATGCCGCAGACTGAAGGGTGCTTTGAGCACAACTTCCTTCTGCAAGCTGCTCTCGAGGACGCCCGGAGGAACAGGAGGGAGATCGCCGTGGCGTGGTTGGACCTGGCCGACGTGTTCGGGTCCATACCACACAGCCACATCCTCCGAGTGCTGCAGATGCTCGATATGCCGGAAAAGATGCTACGCCTCATCCGCGACCTCCACAGCGGGACGAGGACCAGATTCTCGCTCCTGAATGAGGAGACTGAGGATATCCCAGTGACATGCGGAGTGCGACAAGGAGATCCTCTATCTCCAATTCTATTCAACCTCGCAATCGAGCCCCTCCTCAGAGCCGCCCTCCAGAAGAGGCCCACGGCATGCTACTCTTTTGGCCCCACCTCCATCTCCGTCCTAGCCTACGCGGATGATATTGTTCTCGTCGCAAGGAACGCTGGGATGCTGCGCAGCCTCCTCTTCTCTGTCGGGATAGCGGCAGAATGGTGCGGCCTTTCCTTCAAAGGGAGGAAATGCGCCAGTCTGCACCTGGATCTTTGCAGGGGAGGAACGAAGGTGCAGGAAACAACGTTCCGCATCCAGCAGGAGGAATTACGGAGCCTAGCGGAGGGAGACTCCTACCGGTACCTTGGCTGCCCTACTGGCTACAAAGCCGACTCATCCCCTGACGCAGCCTTGGAGAAATACCGACAGGATCTCCGCGCTCTGTCGGAGAGCAGACTCCTGCCGTGGCAGAAGATCGACGCCCTCCAGGTCTTTCTTCTCCCGAGGCTAACCTTCCCATTACGTATCGCGGCTGTTCCCCTGAAGAGGCTATCGGAGGCAGGAGACGCGACGAGAAAGGCGGTGAAGCGGTGGATGGGCCTCCCCCAATGTGCTTCCAGGGAGGTCATAACAATGACAAATGGCCACGGTGGGGGAGGCTACATGCCATTGCAGGTGGAGCACTGCTAACCTCCACTGCAAAGGAAGCCTGCAACCACAAACACACCACAGCATTCCTCTCCTTAGATTTCGAGAGGGCATTTGATTCAGTCTGGCATGCTCGTCTTATAGTAAAATTATCCCGCACCCCAGGCATCACCACTAACTCTCTTCTTTTCCTTAGGTCATGGCTCACCAACAGGACCTGCAGAGTCAAAATTAACAAAACCCTTTCTTCCAGCTTTTCTCCTACTGTAGGGGTCCCACAAGGATCGGTTCTCTCTCCACTCCTCTTCTCAGTATACTGCCAAGACATCCCCCAGCCAGTAAGCAAGTCCGTTTGACTAGCACAGTACGCTGACGACACCACACCACAGCTAACAATCCCACCCAGGCCAACAACCTCCTCCAGCATTATACCAAATCCCTCGACTTGGTTGAAACGCTGGAGGCTCCGACCCAATCCTAACAAATCTTCCTATCTTATCTTTTCAGACTCTAGGGATAGATGTATCCTTCCCCCCTTCATCCAGCTATGGGGGCAACGAGTACCACTCAGCAAGGAATGCGTATACCTGGGGATCACACTGGACAAACACCTGACCTTCACTCCGCCCCTCAAGAAGGTCCGAGACAGGATGTCCAGATGAGCAAACCTCATCAGAGCAGTGAGACCCAGGGGCAGTGGCCTCAGTATCCGAGGAGCCACTACCATCTACAAGGCATTTGTGAGACCCATCACTGAGTACGCCTGCGCTGCCATCACACCCCTTGCTGAAGGCCCACTGCAAGATATAGTCAAGCTGGAGAGAAGGATACTTTCGTACATCTCCGACGTTGCACCGGTCTTCCCTAGCAGCGAGATCCATGACCTCTCTGGTGTAGAGCCAATCCTCCACAGGATGACCACACTACGAGCCACAACTTTCAACAGACTTAGTATCAACCTACCAGATACCCTCACCCCCATCCTGCAACCCCTCTCCCGCCCACTACCCAGGCGACCCCTAAACAAACACCCAACCCCTGCCAGGGTAGCAATAACCACTTTCCTTTCCTTCTTCCCACAGGTCTTCCCTAACCCTCCCGTAAGCCACACAGTTCCTATCCCCTCCTCTCTCCTCCCAATACCAGGCCTAACCCCCTGGCCCTGGAGGAGGAGGCTATACCAACATCACTAATTCCAATCTCTTTTTTCCCCATTATAGCTAAACATCCAGAAACTCCAAAAGCACCAAACCACAACGAAGGACTCCACGAACCAGCAGAAGAAACAAGGAACCCCAAGGAACAGCACCAACCACAAGAAGAATACAGAAGAATAACAAAGAACATAGAAGAAAATAGTTTTTGCTAGGGGCCCGCAAACTAAATTTGCAAATGTATAAATATCCAACCAAAATGTAAAGACCACCTATTTTTATATCAATTCAATTTAAAAACAATCTGTCAAACACTCTGGTAACCCACCCTACTACCTATGTGCTCGCAGCAGTGTGATTTTTTGGGATGTTTTTGTTATATTGTGGCGGAAGCCCTGACCATGTAGTACCTCTGGGGTCCACTAGGGCCTCAGCAGGGTTCAGTTAGAGAGAGGGAGTTAGGGACGAGACGGAGAGTCAGAAAGTAAGCGCAGGGAGTGAAAGAGAGAGAGAGAGAAAGAGGACTGACGATTTGTGAGTGCAAAAGTTCGGAAGGAGAAGAGTGTTTTCGTGTGTTCATTTTTATGCTAAGTGCAAATGCGACAATATTTTGACAAATTTATAAATTTTTGCTATGCAATTATTATGTAATTTCCCATTTTGATTTAATGCACTTAGTTAAATACATATTAAGAATTATAAACTAATTTTGTTCTCTTTTATTTCTTAAATCTCAAATAAAAACATTTCAGGTAATTCACCCAAAGTAACCCTATCTGCCCAGTGGCAACATTTGCTGCCATCTAAAAACAACATGTTCCAGTTTGTGTAAAAATCTAAAACTCTGTCAATGTATTTTTGGTATGATTATTAGATGGAATTAATCCAAAAATACCATTAAATAGCAAAATAAAGTTCTAGGCATTAATGGGTTAATGATGTTGCTGTTCAATTTAAGATAGACACGGAAGCTGAGATAAACGTAATACCAGAACATGTTCTGAGAAAGGCAGTAAGAAATCCTAATATCATAAGAGCAGATGTAAAGTTAGTCTTACAGGGGAACCAAGTTAGAAAATAGCAGACATGTTACATTATCATGTATTATAAATAATAAAAGACATGAAGATGATTTTATCTTGGTTAGGGATGAGAAATGCATCCCGATATTAGGCCTAAGGTCTTGTATAAAATTTGAATTGGTAAAAAGAGTACAGGCAATATGCGACTCTGATGATAAAACCAGTATTGTTGCAATATTTCATGATTTATTTCATGGAGTCGGTTGTTTCAGAGAAGAATATTCCATGAAGTAAGAGAGGGTTCAGAATCATTGGCAAAACCTGCACAAAGGGTACCATAGTCACTGTTGCCAAAGCAGAAAAAGACAATAGATGATTTAGTAAATCAGCAAATTATTAGCAAAGTAGAAAACCCTACTGGATGGATAAGCAATTTAGTTTTGATTGAAAAAACTGATGGTTCACTCAGATTTGCCTTCATCCTCAAGAACTAAATAAGTGTTTATGTAATGAGCCCTATCTAATACCGACAAATGAGGAAATGAACTTAAAATTGAGTAGTAACTCATACTTCAGTGCAATAGATTTAAGAAATGGGTTTTGGCAAGTCGACTGAGGAGTCTAGTAAACTGTGTCAATTTAATACCCCAACGGGTTGTTATAAGTTTAACAGACTTCACTTTGGCTTAAAAATTACCCCTGAATCATTTCATCGGGTGGTACAAGAGCATCTTGGCAACATTAATGGTGTAGTTGTCTATTTTGATGATTTGTTAATTTGTGCTCCAACATTAGAAACTCATGGCCAGATATTACAGAAAGATTTTGCTCATGCTCGTGAGTTAAATTTAATCCAAATAAATTTCAATACTGTTTGAAACAAGTATTTAGGGCATCTTTTTAGTGCTGAGGGCATAAATCCAGATCCATCCCATGTGGCAGTGTGTGGCAGATGTGTTAAAGCTGCCCAGCCCCAAGGTGTATAGAGAGAGGGAGGTGGTCTCAGCTGAAAGTGGAAACAATGGCCGATGGCTCCAGTTATGTCACTGCATTCCCCCGTCGACTGTCTGACTCACTACCAGCAACATTGTGATTTAGTCGGTTCAGTCTTCAGCAATCTCTAGCGTACATTGTGAACCTTAGTGATCTTGCTTTTGCTTCTTAAGGTTGGGTGCTTTTCACATTTCGTCCGTCAACTTTATTCCTTCAGGGTTAAGGAGAGGATTCAAATTGTTACAGCTCTTTTTCTGGCAAGAAATGCCGGGGAATAGGTGTAGTGTGGCAGTTTGCTCCAACAGCTACTACAAAACTAAAACTTCAGAGAATGGCAGTACCGTGTCGTATTTTAGATTTCCATCTGATCCTAGTCTTAGAAGACTCTGGGTAGAAGCCTGCAAAGGATGAATGGAATCCAAAAAATTGTTACGTTTGCTCAAAGCATTTTAAAGAAGATTTCGAGAGGAACATGATGGTGGAAATGAATTTCGCCAAGAAGAAAAGGACCCTGAAACCAGGTTGTGTACCAACGAAGTTCCATTGCCTCGTCACACTAGTCCAAAAGTTGCGAGTTCCTGTTCCAAACTTATGGAAAGAAAAGCAAACATGGAAGTAGTATGGGCGTTATTTGAAGAGGAAGCTGCAAATGACAAGGCATGGAAGATGAATCACATCAACCAGTAAGTATGAAACTACATATAATTATGATGATTTATTATGATTAAGTACACTTTTTATGATGTTTTTCAATGTAACTTACTTATAGATAACACCAGAGGAAAGCATTAAGGAGAAATATAATTCTCACCAGCAGAAACATGAAATCTTGTCGCAGGAACATGCAGTATGTATTGGTTTTTGTTATCCTGAATACCCAATAGAAGCAACTTGTTGAAGTGCTGATTCGGAATTCGATTCTGTAATGCTATCAGTTGCCATATTATTTATAAATATTTCTTATCTTCTAACAGTCTTTAAAATCTATGTACAAGGAGAAACTGATGGAAATGGCATCGGAAGTGAAAGAAAGGGAGACTTTGGTTGAAGTAAGAGTGAAGCAGGTACTGGGAAACTGTCTATCACAGGGACCCTTTTTAATGTCTGGGAAGAAGCAGGTGAAATCCTGGTCCACTGAAGATGCTACCTATTCTTGAGGAAGCAGCTAAATTTCCCCTCCCTGGTTCTCCCTTTTTTAGTCGGTTATTTCATTTCTGTGTGGTTTTTATTATTAAATTGTTCTAATCTTGTGATTTGTGTCTTAATAGTTACGCTTTGCACACGAAGGAGTCGGAAGTGTTACAGTATATTTACAAATTTTTAAAGTTAACTGAGTGAGTGATTAACTAATGTGAGTTTGGCAGCCCAACTGATGTCTCATTCAACAGCTACAGCTCTGCAGCACTATTCATTAGGTGATTTGGAAGAGAGAATAAATTCTGCTCATTTTATTTAGAAGTTAAGTATGTGGATTGACCTGTTCAACAGTTATTTACCCTCTGAAGGGCAAGGCTTTCAGTGTGCTTATGGAGCACAACTAGAGGTTCACGAGGGCACCCTGGATGAATTCTATTTAATGATTAAGACAACGAGATGCATAGGCAAAAAATCTATGCTGAACTTTCAGAAAGGCATTCTAATGTCAATTAATTGATTGAAAAATGTATTTCTTGAGGCTTCACACGAAATTAATTATCTATTGGCAAGCAGGTTGAATCAGGATTCATTGGAGAACTTGTTCTCCCAACTAAGGCATTGAGGCTTCATTATCATCCTTCCCCAATTAATGCCCTAATGCGATTGAGGATGATGATATTGGGTCGAAATCCTGGAGTCATTCAGACTCACCAAAATACAAAAGAAACTAATGAAGAGTTCATAGAAGGAAGGTTGCTTAGAGTTAGTGGGATAAACACAAAAATTCAGGAAAACCATGATGAAAGGCCACTCCATGTGCTAGCACCCACGTTATCAACTGACACAGGTGATGAGGTTACAAGAGAGGTATTCAAAATTTCAGAGGAGGCATCCCAAGATGGCCTCTTCTATCTGGCTGGATGGATAGCAAAGGAGTTTGAAGATGACCATCCAGAATTAGGTGACTTCACACACAAACTAACCAGTGACCATGCATATAGTTTGCCATCATGGATAAGCCATTTTCTTTTGGTGGATTAGTTGAGCCTTCACCAAAATGGAAAGATGAAGCTATCAAAATAGAAAAGCTATTCCTAAAATATTCCAGGAAAACAAAAGTAGTGAGGGAACAAGTAATTGAGAAACTGATGGCAAAAATTGAAAATCAAGTTGATAAGCCAAAAGAAGTGCTTCGTTCATATATTCTACAAAGGGTATATATTAGAATAAAGTATTTGAATAATCAAATCATGGTCAATAAATTGCAGAGGAGAAAGGAAGGAAGGTTAAAAAATTTTGATGTTAATTTTGATGAAAGTTAAAAATGTTTTGTTTGGTGCATGAGTTTAGTTTAGTTTTTTTTTATTTGGATTTTTGGACAGTTGTTTTTGTTTAGCAATGGTGTTACTCATTTTATACATTATAGCATATTTATTGTATATAAAAGATTTTTACAGATAATCTAATAAATTAATGAGTGTTAATGTATTTGCATCTTATTATGTCATCCTGCTATAGATTCCATCATATAAGACATGTTATGAAGTACTGCAATAAATATTTTTTTAAGTCTCTTTTATAACTGGTGTTTGTGTTCAATTACCATAATGCAAAAAAGAAATTCTAAGGACATGTAAGGATACTTCCTCATTTCAGATTTCAGCCAGAACTTCAAACTAGGGCTGGGTAGAAAAATAGATAACATCGATTTTTATCGATAACGTTTTTAGCGATTCTTATTGATACATTTTTAGCATTACCGATTTTTGTCGATTAAAACAGGCTGGGCATCTGCCGGAACTAGTTTCTAGAATATTCAAGAATATTCACGGGAATGTAGTGGTCACCTCGGATGAGATCAATAAAAATAATATCAATCAACATCGACAATTTAATAATAGTGCCGACTACCTTTTTCAAGTGAAAAACGAAGAGAAAAAAAGTGAAAAAATAGTTTTCTAAATAATTGAGGAGCTTCGCTGATCACCCTGGAAAAAATTACAGCAAACGACTATTGATAGTCAAGAACATAGTGGATCCGAAGCGAAAAAAGAGCCGGCTAATAACCCACTGTAAGTTATCTACTACCCAATAAACAATTTTTTTTCTTAATTAACATAAATTATAAAAATCAGTTTTCTTTTTAGCTGGAAAAGCATATATTTTTCACATACCTACGTGTGTTTTTATGAAATATACACTGGCATACATTAACATAACCCTATTTTGGGGATTTTTGTACGTCGATGCCAATGGAAAATCCCCGAATGAGGAATGAATTGATGCACTCAAGTGTACACGCCCGCACTCATATATTTACATTACCTAATTATATTTCATGAAGATTTTCTTACATATTATTATAGGATCCGAAGGCATCAGAAAAAATCTATTGTTTGGGAATTCTTTACTCAATCAACGGTCGGTCAAAGCGCGGTTTGTAAATTATGCCAGGAAAAAGTTGTGACCCATGGAAACACAACAAATTGCATGCACCACGTAAAAAGGCATCATTCATTACTTGCTTGAATCTGTGATTGGTGAATGACAGCTTGAATCTATGATTATTTCACAGAAGTATGATAAATTTACGAGATGAAGCATTTATATTCAATAGACTGATAATATTTTAAGTTGTAAATGTTATTTCTTCAGTTTTCTGTTTCGCAATAATTTCCATAACCCTTGATAATGCGATTTGGGAATAAATAACTGCGTGGTTATTTCATAAATGTGATATTTCTTTTGGAAACTTTTGAACACATAGTACTTTTAACTCGCATCACCTTGAACTTGTTCAGCGGCGTGGTGCATTCAGTAGGTTTGTTTTATTACGTCAGAACTTTTCGTTCATTGGAAATGGATTCGATCAAAAGGAATGGTGGGAAGCATTTCACGAACAAGGACAGGGAGACCCTGAAATTCATTTTGAAGGAGTTCATAGATATCCTTGAAAATAAAAGAACAGATACCTCAAGCTCTAAAACAAAGAGCTGCACATGGGAGGTGATTACGCAGCATTTCAACGAAAGTAGCGGAATTTCGGATGTGGTAAGTGTATTTGTTATTTTTATAGTCTTTTGTTTTGAATGTATTTTCATTTATAATTAGAATTAATTTGCAGAATACAGTTATTTACAAGGAAGTGATTTTGCCTTCTGTAATTTATGATTATCTAGTTTGCCTTTAAAGGGTAAGCTCCTTAAGGATTGCAATTTAATACTTAAACGTTTGTTATTGCCTTCAAAGTAAATTGTATTCATTGCACATGATCTAAATGAATTTACAAATCTATATTCATCATCATATCTTGTGCTAATAAACTGAAAAATATTCTTTCTTTAAAACATGATAATGAAGACTGTAAAGCCAAACCTTCATAGAAGGTTACAGTGAGTCATGCCATTAAATTGCAAAATGTGGTAAACATTAAATGTTTCTAGTAGAATATCCTTAAAAGAAAAATAAAGGTATACTTCAGTTTCATTACTGTCAGCATTTCATTCTACAGAGAACAGCAAAGCAGCTGAGAACGTTGTGGAACAATATTAAGGCAGCACAAAGGAACGCCCTAACCAAGGAGAAGATTATGGTTATGGGGACAGGAGGTGATCCACCACCTAGCAGTTGAGTGATAATTGACCCAGAGGTTGCGGAGCTGGTACCGCATTGATGGCAACTGCGCCATGCTTGATAGATTCTAACATGACTGCAGAGGAAATGGATAGTGAGTAATGTAATGATCTTCAAATATTGTCATCAATAAACAAATTGAACAGGATCTAAGTTTTGCTGGAGATTTTCCAACAAAATGATTTTCTTGATTCTTTTGATTCATTTCATGTGCTTTTCCTTAATATACACTGTTCAATTTTCACAGCTGTTTGAGTAAATGTGCTGCAGGAGGAGGAAGGTGATGTGATGGCACGTGCAGATACACAAATTATATCAGACGTTGCAGAAATTTTTCTGCAAGAGTTACCAAACAGTGGCAAGACTCCATTGCCTTACCCATCCTGCGAGAGGGAGCCCAAAAAATTGTGCAGGAGTAGAACAACATCAACATCCACAGCCAGTACCCTGCATGAGAAGAGGTATAATCAGCTGTTGCAGCTGGATGTAGAGAGATCAAGGAGGCTGAAGGAGCAAGATGAAATTATATTCAAAATAAGGAAGAGGAATGAGGAACAGAAAGGCTTCTTTCAGGAGCAGATATTTCATTTAAAGAAGCAACTACTAGAGGCAAATTTGAAACTTGCAAATATGAAATTCATGGAAATTGAAGAAATTTTGTAATTTTATCAATTTCTTTTTTATGTTTTCATTTCCTGTGAAGTTTACAAAGCAGAATGTCTTATGTTGAATCATTCCCTCCTGACTCCATTACCATTACTTAAAAAAATAAACAGTAATGTAATCTGCTGTTCCTCCTTATGTGCATAGGGTCTACTAGAGTTATATTTGTGTAATACTTGCTTCAAAGTAGTACTAGCATTACTCCTACTGTTTTCTTACAAACATTAATTCATCAACTTTATCCAAATAATTTTGTTAGTGTATTATTCTATGTAGTTATTATGCCAGTCGTAAGGGCCTTCAGCCATTTTTGCATAGAATATGAACAATATATGTAGGATTTTTCAAATAGTTCTTAGTGTATATCTAGTGCTGACTGTTGCATTACTGCCCGGAAGTATGTCCTTAGTGCATACTGTACCGTAGTGTTTCGTTAATATAGTGTAAATAAAGAGTTAAAATTTTTGTGCAGTAAGTGTCATAGTGAGGCCATTGACTGTGAATTGATTAAATCGTTATCCCTCGTTGATAATGATTTGCTGGAGGGTTATAGCCTTGGTGATAGAAGTAGGACCCCCTTTTGTCCCTGGAGGAGGAGATGGTATACTCGGGGTATATCTATTGCCCCCATTACCCGATTGTGATGTGCATCAGAGCCCCACCCGACATGCCAAAGGAGTGCCCAGAAGATGAAAGAGGCTGATGTGGAGGAGCCCTAGTCCGGTGACCATCCAGGAGGAAATTGCAAGGAGGACATCACAGGTGCTTGATGCCCCTCAGGGCCCTCAGGACGCAAACCCCCACTCCACTTAGACGGGCCATAGTAGAACGAGAGATAGGTGTGGAAAACCGACAGTACCATTCCCGGGATCCAATTCCATGATATTTTGAAAGTCAGGACCACCCCATCACCCCACAATCCAGTATGGCGGAAGGACATCCCTCAATAACCCTCCACCGTCACGTCGTGACAAGAGGAAGAGGAAACAGCCCCAGAGAAGGAGGACCACCAGCATCCTGAATAGCGGCAATCCTCTCCCAGCAATTCAGGAAGCTGCACCTCCTCCTCCCACGACAATAGTAGACCCTGTCCACCAAAGAGGGAAAAATCATCCAATACAGCAGGTAGCCCGCCTCCCCCTCCCCCATTGGAAATGACAGCGCCTACCTCCCAACGAAGATGGTATCCACAGCCAACACAGCATAGAGAGCAGTGGATTAGCGGCAGGATTAAGGACCCTGGATGCAAAGGCCTCCAGGAGCTGCCCCTCCTAACACAAATGGAAGTTTTGGAGGAGGGCCCAATCAGATGCCCCTGATGTGGAACACTTATACACCGGTGCCTCCGAGGTTTCTAAATCAGGTCCCCGAGTTGCCCCACCAGCTATGGTCTCACCTGGAGAGGGGGCTTTCCAATGTGACCATAGATCCCCTATCCCCCCCCCTATGGTAGTGGAGGAAACCCCCTCCATCCCACCCACCCCAAGGAAAATTGGTCCATAGCATCCCAGGCCGCTGCTGCCACCAGCGGAGAAAATTAACACCGGAAGTGCCCAACCAAGTGGCCCAGTGGAGCGGGTTGCCCCAGGACAACCCAGTTTGGCTTCCCTTTTTATACTAAATTAATAAGGGTACTTCCCCGGTACTGCCTTCCAGCAGTCAATATCGTCCTTCTACGGCAGATGCGATATTCCCACCAATAGAGTCAACACTCACTTTCGCAGGGTTGCTCTCCTGAAAGTAGAAGGCAAAGCCCAGTCCATCATCCCAGAACTCACCTTTCAGAAAAACGCCAAGCGAGAAGGGAGCCCTTACAAGAAAGAGATCTTCCCTGCAGAGGTTTGATCCCAGCTCCAGAGATGCAAGTCCCAGGTCTGGACGGTGCTTAGTATCAGGACACTGCGTTTATCTGATGGGATAGTCTTGGCTGGGATATTCAACCGCCGCCTGGAGAAAGGATGAATTCCAAGAAACATTGCAGACTGTCCTGATCCACGAAGGTGGGGAAGCAGCTACCTGGCAACCAGCTAGCAATCCTTTGCACTTGGCTCCGCAATGGGAAATATAATGCCGGGAAACCTGGCAGATAAAATCCTCCATTGGTCCTGCCAGATTGGACATCTCTCTCCCCTATCCCAGAAGGGCTTTATGCCACAAACCGAATTATTAAGTATTAATGAATGCAATCATAACACTAATTATCTACGGCTATGAATTAAATTCCAGAAAATATAAAGCAAGTCAACTCTCAAACTAAAACTTTCAAGAGACAGAATGATTTAATTTTAGAAGTATGAAAAAATCATATCAGCATATTCAGAAAAATAGATTTTAGTATAATAGAGTATTTCGTAAAAATTAATTATATTTGAAGTTAAATTCAACAAAATAAATTTTTTCCATAGATTATTAATAGAATAGATTTCCATAAATTCCATTACTTGGATTCTATCCATTAAATCACGACAAGGCAATGCCAAGAAGGCTGGGAAATAATGAACTTCACAGAATTTTATCTTAGATTCTTTCCTAAGAAATAATGATTATTAAATTTATTTGTTAAAATTCTTTAATGAAATGTAACTTTGAATTACCAAAAACAGCACATTTGGCCAAAAATGTCTTTATTCTTCAACTATCTTCTACACAGCAGCAGAATTCAACCTAACTGCTACCATACCAGAATAAAATATCCAAAATTTCATTCCATTGTCAATTTATAAAGTTGTAAAGGCCATTTCTTAAATGGATTGCTTTCTTGAATAGTATCAACTAATAGTAAACAGTAAATGAATATATTAGAAAAGGAGCTAACAGCAGCTCATGATAATTCTTTATTTTTATCATTTAACTTCAATGCAAAACCAACGTTACAATTGTTGTTGGTCAGCAAGAAAACCAACAAGAAAAATGAAATTATTGTCATTTTTATTTCTGTATCAATAGATTTGAATGTATTATGAATCCAATTGTTCCACCTACAAATAAAATTCAATAACTACCATATTTGACGGCATATAAGACGCACCTTTTTACCTAAATTATGTCTCGTAAAATTTCCCTGCATCTTATATGTGAAGGTTCAACCTCCACAGGTTAACTTTCAATACTGAAAGCTATTTTTAGCCCAGATAGTATAAACTACCTATTTCATAATTGCATTCAATGATTGTGTTAATATTTTTTTCATATCCAAGATGGCGGACACGCTAGATAGACAGTGCGGTCATTGTAAAAATAAGTTCTAAGAAAGCAATGAAATAGTAACGTGTGAGTTATATTGTCTGTCGGATTTTCATCTACAATGTGCCAACATCAGTAAAACAACGTAGAATGCCCTAAAATCAAAAGATTTGGTGTATAGATGCAAGAATTGCCAGCTACTTCCTTCCCGCCAATTTCAACACCTACATCAAGTGATGGAGTTACTTTTATCAAAACACGCAACCCTCAGTGATTCAGTCAAAAACCTTGAAAGGAACATTTTTGAGTGTCACGAGTCAATGAAGAAGCAATCGTTTCAAGTTACTAGCATTAGTGAGGATATTCGAGTGTTAAAAATGACGAAAGGACCAGGTGATGGGTCGATTACACAAGAAGGTACGAGTAAGCATATAACATCGATAAACACGAATAGTGCCTTTACAAATAATTCAACGACAAGAAATGCTGCACTGTATTCAGGCATAGTGCATCGTGATTATCAGAATAAACTAGTAAAGAAGGTAACAACGGAAGACACCACCTGTGAGGTTAACCCTGCTGCTTTGAAGACTTACAACGCTAAGGAACACTTAGTTACTCAGTCTGATCATGATGAACCTGCCGACGTTCACGACGTAGAAGATATCAGCAATAAGGATGGTAGCAATGCCAATAGTGTTAATCCATGGGTAAGGGTTAGTAATAAAAAATCTGTGAGGTTTGAAAAGTATAACAATCTGTCAGGTAATCCTAATGCTGGAAGCGACAAGTGATGCTCTTTTGGGGAGATGGCAGAGGAAAGACAAGTAATCGCTATCGTAACACGGTTGTGGGGAAAAACTGTGATAATTTTGACTTGGTTGGGGTTAAAAAAGCTTGGATACATGTAGGGAAAGTTGCGGGTGGAACTACGGTCGAATGTGTTGAAAAATTTCTCCGGAATAAGTTCCCAAAAATTGACGTTTCCGTTAACAAACTGGAATCGAAACGTTCAAACTCCAGCTTCAGAGTCGGAGTTCCTTATCATTTCCGCGATGAAATCATGAACAGCGATGTCTGGCCGTGTAATGTCACCCTGTACCCAGTAGTGGCAGCACTCCATATCAGACTTTGAGCATTATGTTTATTAATATTCAGTCTCTAAGTAACAAACTATGCGAGTTAGAAAAACTTTCTATCGAAGAAAAACCTCATGTTGTATGCCTAGTGGAGCATTGGATGAAAGAAATTTGCATATCTATTTCAGGGTACTATTGTGCATCCTCCTACTGTCGCTCAAACAATAGAGGAGGAAAAGTAGCCATATTTTGTAAGAATTCGGTGGATTTATGTAATTTAAGTTTTGATCTATCTGACATTGTTGTTGTGAAACTATTTGAATGTGCCGCTATAACATTTGTTATGAATAACGTAAACATCCGTATACTTGTGGTTTATAGGTCCCCAAATAGTTGTATTGATTCCTTCCTGGATAAATTTGACAATGTGTTGTTTGAGACTTGCCAAAAGTCGAAAAAATCTCACAGTATAATTTTGGGAGATTTAAACTGTAATCTCTTATCTGAAGGTCCTGCTCAAAAAAAACTTCTCCAACTCTTGGATTCTTATAGATTGAAACAATTAGTGATTAAGCCCACCAGAGTAACTGAAAACTCTAAGTCTTTGCTAGATGTGGTGATATCAGACATTGAAGCAGACAACTGTGTTATCAAAGTGTTTGATCCTCTAATTTCTGATCACTGCATGATTGTGTCTAAATTTAAAATTGCCTCTCAAAGTAATCCACCATCATATAGAATGAAAAGATTCTTCAGTGAATCCAATGTTCATTCCTTCTGTTCAATTTTAAGTTGCCAAAACTGGCATGATACTTTTTCTATCTCCAACTTTAATGATAGCTTCAATCACTTTTACTCAAAATTCTTATATCTGTTTGAGTGCAATTTTCCTTTTCTCCCAGCTGAAGTCAAATCTTCTCAGGATAAAAAATGGCTAACTCCTGAAATACGGGCATTATCAGCAACAATTAAAGAAAAGGCCTATCATGATAAATATAATGGCAATGAAAGGACTCATAAAGATTATATTACACTCAGAAAGAATTACAAAAAATTGATTAATGATACCAAAAAATCGTATAATGACCTGAGATTGACCAACTCTAATCATGACACAGGTGTTGCCTGGAAAATTATAAAGGAATCTACAGGTCAAGTTAAAAACAGTTGCTTCATCTCCTCTTTAATTTATAATGGCTCTATCCTAAAAGATCTTAAGCAAATAGCCAATATCTTCAACAATAGCTTCCTTGAACATCAAGGCCTTGAAGTTCAAGACCATCTTGATCATAATCTCCAGGCTATTCCTGGTGTTGATAATCCCTTCTCCATTTTTTCTAAAAACAGTCAGTGCTCCAGAATTAGAGAAAATAATTGTTAAGGTGGGTAAGAAATTCTCACCTGGTATCAATGATGTACCAGGCAAACTCCTAAAAGATTGCAAAAAAGAAATCATGGAACCACTCTTATTCCTAATTGATAATTCACTGTCCAATGGAATTTTTCCTGACGCCTTAAAGACTTCAAAAGTTGTCCCTATTTTTAAAAACAATGGAGATAGAAAAAATCCCAAGAATTATAGGCCAATCTCACTTCTCCCTCAACTTGCTAAAGTTTTTGAGTATGCTTTTTGCTCCCATTCACAATGCCATTAACTTTATTGTTGAAGAACTCAACAATAAAATGACTGTTCTGGGACTGTTTTTTGATCTAAGCAAGGCATTTGATCAGGTCGATCATAAAATCCTTCTGAAAAAATGTTACAAGCTTGGTATAAGAGGAAACGGCTTACAGTGGTTAGAAACTTATCTCTCAAACAGGAAACAGACTGTAGTGATAAGTAATAGCAGTGGCAAATTTAAATCCAATACCTTACCAGTGACAAGAGGGGTCCCTCAGGGCTCAATTCTAGGACCTATCCTATTCTTAATCTTTATTAATGATCTGCCTAATCTGCTAAATGTTAAAGAGACATGCTTGACTCTATATGCAGATGACATAAATGCCCTAGTAGCGCGACCGAATACCACAGAACTCCTGGTAGAAAGTGAGGTAGTCATTGATAGATTAGCAAACTGGTGTTTAATTAATAAACAAAGACAGAACCAAAATAAAACCCAGACCATGATATTTGACAACAAAATCCAACCTGTTGTGAATTTCCGGTTGATGTATAATGAACATAACTACGAGCCAGTAAATAATTTAAAATTCTTAGGACTTTGTATAGATCCTACACTAAGTTGGTGTAACCATATTGATTATTTATGTAAAAAATTAAACTCAATCTTCTATATTTTCTACGTGTTAAAATGTACAGTAAGCCAAGAGGTTCTGCTATCAATGTACTATGGATATTTCTTCTCTAGGGCTTCTTATGGAATCATTTTGTGGGGTACTTCTTCCAAATTAAGCAATCTCTTTAGAATCCAAAAAAAAAATCCTTAGGGTCATTGGAAAGGTCCCTTAAAGACAATCCTGCAAGCCGCTATTCCAGAACTTCAAGATTCTGCCATTACCTTGTATATATTTACTGCATATGGCCATATTTGTGAAGCAGAACATTAAGGAGTTTCAATTAAATAATTCAATTCATGACCATAACACAAGAAGAATGAAAGATCTTCACCTTGAAAGATCCATCATCAAAGCACATGCCAGGGGCCCCAAAATAATGTCTACTATAATATATAATAAACTCCCATCCCCAATTAAAAACATTGACAATATAAATAAATTTAAAAAAGAGGCTTTTGATTTTTTATTGGAAAAATGTTATTACTCAGTTCATGAATATATTAGTGGAAAATGAATTTCTTGATACTTACATTACTATTTAAAAGACTATAATTTGATTTTATGTTTATATTGTATGTATGACTTAATCTTATGTTGACTTATCCTATACATATCATGTATGTCCTGGGACTAATAAATATTCTATTTTATTTGGCTTTTACGAAACGTGAAAACTAAAAGAAACTACGTTTTAAGTTATTGTGGTACCGCGCTTTCGCACGGACTGTTAAAACTTTTTTTCCTTGTGAGTGGCCAACTTAATGAGGGTGCGTCTTATATGCCGTCAAATACGGTAATTAAAACTGATCACATGAAAGATGACACTTCTTCTGTAACAAACCAAACGACTTAATGAACAAAATTAACAACATATTCGAATTCACTTCACTGATTTTAAATTAAAACCAACAAAAAAAGAAAATCGTTATGCCATGCCCAATTGACAGTAATTTATACTTAGGTCGTCAATAAATGACCTTCACTATATTGATCTTTAAAGAACAATTTACCAAATCTACTACGCTCAATACTGCAGTTGAGGTAGTCAGAATATGTAACATCTGAGTATTCGTTTTTAAACATTCACACTGGTAAGATTCAGCAATAACACTACCTATCACAAATCGATATTGGCACTATTCACTTCAGGCCAGGTCACAGAGGTGCTGGGTAAATCTCAAAATTATCAGGAGCGGGTATTAAACAACATAACTGCTTAGAAAAAATATTTACTTACAAAAATACAGACAGCTGTTCGTCCTCTCATGCAGCAGACTAGGTCTCCAATATCACCTGCGTAAGCTTGCTAACACTCGAAGCTCCAAATATGAACTGCAAGATCCAAGCTTCCTCATTCACAGGGATGCACTGCATACAAATTATTTAATTTACAATTAGAATCTATCAACCAAGAATCTATTGCTGCCATTCAGCAACGAAGTTGACGTTGGCATACACTTCAGGTTTTATCTTACTATCCTTCCCTTCGCAGTGATGGTTTAGGGTGAATTTATATCATTCGCGTTAGTCCTCAATCAAAGTTTACATACTTACATGATGGGGTATTAAAAATTGAAACTTTAAACTTATTGGAACATCCACAATACCACATGTTTGGTAAATTTTTAAACTAAATTCTACAGCCATAGTTGATCATGCGAGCATGGAAAGGCAAAAATTACTTCGACGGGTATCGACTAATAAACAACCGTGATTTTTTTATATCTAAGTTATCTTTTAATAACAATATCTCAATAAAACAGCAAATCTTGACCACTAATGATTGACACACGTGACGACTTAAAAAATAATTTTATGACATACGTTTCCTATCTATAACAATCAAGTTTTTTCAAAGGCATGTTTAACGTTAATTACAATTTTGACTAAGAAATTAAGAAGACTCACCAACACCATTCCGCCAGGCTTACCGGGAATTGTCGACATTCGCAGACTTTAACACGGTAACATGCCTTATGCCAAAAGAGGCGCTACAGCTCAATCAAGACTAGACAGTTGAGCAGCAATAAAGGGGAACCTCGCGGGAAAGACAGAAATCAACTCACAGCGACTGTTTTTATAGAAACTAATACACGCAGAAAATCGTTAAGTGCACTTGAAATCCAATCCAATTGAATCTACTTTATATTCCCTTCTCTGTAAGCAAATTAAAAACATATGGCATATCTTCCTAAGCTTTAAAAGGCATCGATACCAAACCGATAACAAATTCAAGAAGAGATTTTCATTTTTTTTTAAAGAAAGTTTTACGAGCTAAAAAGAAACCTAAGCAAATTATGAACCGTAGACAAAGTAAAACTTTCAATGCTATTACAAATAAAATAATTAAGAATAGGTTTTTGTATATACTTACCTCTACTTGATATAATTTACCTATTTACATTAAAATGTTTAATGTAGTAAGAAAAGTTCGAATTTAATACCTACAGAACAGTAGTGAGATCCCATAAATAATCTTAAATCAGACGTCTTGATTACATTTTAGAGTTAAGATAACGATAAAACAAGTTGAGTGAAAGGATATCAGAATATTTCTTTAAAAAAGCGTTGTTTTTTCTCCAAAAGCTCAAATAAAATTACTACCAACACTCCAAAAAGGCATCAAATACAATAATGGAAAAAAGCATATTACTGATTTTATTAACCGATTCGCTGTTTTTACAACTTATTAAAACATAAAATTGGAAAAACTTAAATTAAACACATCAAAACAGGAAAAGACAAGTAGAAAATTGTCTGTTTTGGGACCTACAATCATCGTTCGCTTAAATTGCACAGAAACATATGACTCAATATTCAGAAATACAAAATTAAACAATTCAAATACAAAAAATGCATCGGAGGAAAGAAATTATGGTAGCATCGGTATTAAGACACTGCTTCAGGCACATTCCCATAGTCAACCTTATCGGAAAGTTGGAAAATTCTCAGGTAACAAAGGAAAGGAACCTGGTAACGTCGAAAACGCTTACTGATATTATTGAATTATTGAAGGAAAGCGAATGGGATGGTTCGATTACATAAAAAACGGCCAAAGTTAAAGAAAAATGGAGACAGATTCCACTAAGAAGGTGTGTTTGACAAGGATTTATTATCTGCAAAAATCGAACCGAATGAATACGGAACGAAATAATAAACGATTGAATTACTTCAATTATTAGAAAGACCATCGACCGGACTCTTTTCCCCGCGAAATCTAACAGCACAACAATATGCCATCTTAACTTTTGGGAGTTATTGCATTTCCAGCCCCTTAGCTACAAATTCATCTTTCTCAAATTCTGGATCTCACTTAATGAAAAAGTGCTTTTGCATATTGGCTCCCACCGGGAAATCTAACAAGATAACTCAAGTACGTTAGGCGGATGACCTCGGACCCACGCACGATGACTACCAAAAATTTTGCGCCCGAGTTAAGGTCTGTCCACACTTCACCGCACCGTCACCGTGCCGTGGCTCGGCCGGGTGTCGGCCGACATACAGGAACGAATACTACAATGCTATACGATGTGCTAGTCCACACCTCTCCGCACCGACACCGGATCGTCACCTCCGCGCCATCACCGCGCCGTGCCCGAATAGTTAGGTTTAATTTTTGACGGGCACGGAGCGGACACGGAAGAGAATTATCACAGTTCTTTCCTTTCGAGTGAAACAATTTTGAGTGAAATTTTATTAACTTCAACAATATTTAGCATAATTACGTTAGATGCCAAGAATTATTTAATTTCCTTTTTTGATTGGTATTGTTTTTTATATTATTAATTTCTTCTTCCTCTAGTGCTAGCGCTATCATTCCTAATTCACTATTACTGAAATTACGGAACATCACTTCTACGTAGAAGTCGAAAAGAGTAATAAACTGCTCCCTCCGCAGGGTGGAGATCGAGCCAGAATACGGACAAGGTACGGGCGCGGCGCGGAAAAGTGTGGCTTCACATAGGACGAACCGTGACACGGCCGACTCGCGGCCTAGCTACGGCACGGTGATGGTGCGGTGAAGTGTGGCCAGACCTTTACCCACAATTGGGGCAATCGCAGGTGTCAGCCCGACGGAAGTGCAATGGCCAGAGCCTCGTCCTGGGGGAACGGCCCATTTATTCATTAGTTGAATATAAACAATTTACAGAAAAGTAAAACAAGCATATAAAAATAATAATTATCACCCTCTCATAACACTTTAGGGGTTCTATTATTTCCCTAGTTGGCCTTCAATTAAGTTTATAAAACACTCGTTTTGGTCCTTTGTCCTTAAACACTCGATAAATTTCACATAAAATAGTCAAATAAATTTACAATTAACACTATTTGTACAAGCAACAAGATCTACATCACTGCACTAGAGGGTCCTTCGTGTGGACGGAGTAAATGTCCTTCGAGCCACTGATTGCCGCGGAGACGATCCTCTTCTTGAGGGCCTTCATCCGAACGGCCGGGATCCCCAGGTGCTTCAAGACGGCGTTGTTCTTTGGCTCCCATGACACAAGGGAGCCCACAATGATGGCTCCTAGGCGAACTTCAAATTACGGTTCCCGCTTGCGCGCCCTTTCCACCAGGTCCGCGTACTTCTCCATTTTCGTTACCCTCGATGCATTGAGGGCAACGATCTTGTTCTCGAACGGTAACATGTAACATGGTAACTGAACGGAGACATCGATGATGTGGATCGCATGGTTCGATGGGTTCCGTAAGAGAAGGCCTGGACGAAGCAGCGTCTCATCACCTGTAACCTTACTGTCAACGGTGACTTCCATGCGCTACGGTAGGGCAGCCACGATCAGGTCCTGCACCCTGTTGTGCCGCAGGAGTCTTCCCTCAAAGTGGCTGGGACATTGGTTCAGTACGTAAACCAAGGTCTCGGCCGTCTCCTTGCATCTTCTGCAGGAGACATCCTTCCTCCGAGCGCTCCCTCTCATCGCACCGAAGACAGGAAGGACGTTCAAACGGGCTCGGTGGATGAAGTAACAGTCCATCAACCTGGTGTGCTCGCCAGTTCTCAGGAAGTGGCTGCTCGCATCCACTGCAGACACTGCTTCCGTGTCATTAACCTGGGTACTTACGCTGCAATCTCTCGTTTCTGTCCCTCAAAAACAGCATCCTTAAGGGAACGGTAGAGGCGACGGCGCGCCGACTGTGGGACGATCAGTTTCTCCATGCTGGGGGAAGGATGCTTCATGGAGAGTGCCAGTTCACGTTTTGCGGTGCTCCATTGCAATTCCATCCCGCAGAATGGCGTTAGGAAGCGAGTCGCTTTCCGGGCCCTAGACCATGTGGTCCATCCATCGAGCCGGACAGATAACTGCACATCATTTCACGGATTGGTGGGTCGTTCCGTCCTCCGATCCTTTTGTGCACAACATCTGCCAGCCCATACCGTGCGGCAGCCTTCACTCCACTGTCATTCGACGCGAGCATGTTGAAGGCCTGCGTTTTGGCAAGGATGTTCTGCTCAACCGGGAGGGGCATGTATCCCCCGCCACCGTGTTGGGTTCGGGTGGTTATTATTTCCCTGCTTGCGAAATGAGGGAGTCCCATCGCCTTCCGGACCGTCTTTCGGATGCCCTTGTCTACAGCGGATAGGTTTTTCTGCGGGATAGCCGCGATCCTAAGGGCGAAGGACAGCCTCGGGAGCAAGAAGATATGGAGGGCATCCAATTTCTGCCAAGGGAGAAGAACGCTCTCGGAGAGCGTCTGGAGATCCTTGGTGAGGGCTGTTAGGGTTCGGTTGGAGTATCATCAACCTTGAAGCCTGTTGGGCAACCGAGATATCGGTAGGGCTCCCCTTTCTTCAGAGGCCGCATTGTGTCTTGCTGAATAGAGAATCGACTCTCCAGAACCTTGGCCCTTCCTTTGCGGAGATCGAGGTGGAGACTAGCACACTTCTTCCCTCTGAAGGTCAGGCCGCACCACTCTGCCGTGGTTCCTACCGCGTGGAGGAAACTACGGAGCATTCCATTGTCCCTAGCGACGAGGACTATATCGTCCGCGTACGCAAGGGCGCACAGGGAGGTACGGCCAAAGGTGTACGCTGATGTTGCCCGCTCTAAGGAGCGGCTCGATGGCGAGGTTGAACAGCACTGGAGATAAGGGGTCCCCTTGCCGCACCACGCGACGGCAATCTCTCTCGCGTTCCTCCTGGCGTCCTCCAGCGCGGACTGAAGCATGAAGTTGTGTTCAAAGCATGAACCCCTTTTGGCAAGGGAAGGAGAGACGCCCGCTTTTGGTGGGCCAATTCAGGTTTCTGTCCGCTATGATCCCCATAAACAGCTTCCCCATTGAGGCCCGAAGTGCGATCGGCCGCCAGTTCCCGGGTTCTCTGGTGTCCCCGCCTTAATGGAGAAGCACCGTCCGGGAATTCTTCCAGGCAGGAATGTGGCCTTTCTTAAGCCACTCGTTGAAGACTCCGGCGAGTACTTTCCCGTCTGGGTCATTCGACGCAGGGATTGATAGGTAACCCCGTCTGGCCCGGGGCCGTGTTTTTTGCCCTCTGCAATCGACGGAGCACTTCTGAAGACGAGATTGGCCTAAGAAGTAATACATCCTCTCTGTGTATTCTCCTAAATGACAGTTCAGGCACTACGGAAGGGGCGATGGAATTGTGTGGGATTGCACGAGGTCGGCGGCGTAAGTAGTTTGTGATTAGATCCGCCGGCAGGTTGCATTTAGTGTGTGTCAGTGATGCGTTTGAAGGCAGTACCATTATTGACTTTGTATAGGATCTGGAGTCTCCACGGTGTAATCTGCCTCACACCATCACATCGCGCGGCTCTCGGTGGAGACAGTGCATCGGCCTCTGCGGTTATCTCACGGACTAGACATTCAAGCTCCTCCATCCCTTCACCATGGAGGCCTATCTGCATCAGCCATCCAAGCTGCGCCTGCGAAGAGGGACCCGAAGGTAATTGCCTCCTAGGGAATCTTGGTTGCTGCACTGTGGGGGGCGTGTTGACCAGGGGGGGTGATACTGCTCGCGGCCTCTCGACACCTGTCCTCCTACGTGGAGGGGGAGGAACTGAGGGGATTTCCCCGACTACCATGGGAAGAAGGTGGGCCACGGTCCCATCGGAAAGCCCCTCTCCAGGTGAGACCATTGCTGGTGGGGCATCTCGGGGACTTGACTCAGGAATCTTGGGGGGATCGGAGAGAAGGGGTTCCACATCGGGGGCATATGATGAGGCCCTCCCCCGAAACCTCAATTGATGTCTGGAGGGGTCGCTGCTGGAGGCTTTTGTATCCAGGGCCCGTGAGGCTGTTGATGTCCTATCTGGCCTAGGCGATGCAAATGGTCATCTACTGGCTCACGTTGCCTCCATTCTCGTTGTTGCTTATGTCGGGGTTGTCATCTCCGTTGGGGGGCAGGCGCTGTTGCTTGTATCGGGTAAAGGCGCCCGAGTTACCCACATTTGGGGCGATCGCAGGTGTCAGCCCGACCGAAATGTAATGGACCTAGAGCCTCGTTCTGGGGGAACGGCCCATTTATTTCATTAATTGAAATTTTACAGAACTTTTCCCTAAGAAAATGGACAAAAATATAAATTATTCCTGCCCATCGTGCGTAGCATCCTGGGTCCTGAATTCAACCCTAATTGTTTGTTATCACTATAATATCCCACTGGTCTTTTAAAAATTTATACTTCACAAAACTTAGTTTATTTACACGTCCGTGGAGCAGAAACACTATATCACATATTTAACGTGCTCATTGTATATTGTCCTGCATTCCAAGATAGCAGCAGATACCACCTTTTTACTTTCACCATATACGAAGTATAGAGAAAGTATTGTTTTCATGAAAAAATTCGACTTCGAGATTTCAACGGAAATACATGTTTTGGGGTCCCTAGAACACGTTTTGACCATTTTCGGAATGATGTCTGTGTGTATGTGTGTGTGTGTGTGTGTGTGTGTGTGTGACAGTGGGCGCTCTAACATGAAAAATATTAGTCGTATCAATACCAAATTTCATGTATAGTACTGTGGTGTGTGCTGTCAGAGTTGATTAGGTTTTCAAGTAAATCGGTTAACCGGAAGTCGAGCTTCATTCATCAATGCTCATTTCCGGTTTTCAAAATATCTCCATAAATATGATATATAGGTTTATTTTTTCCCGTATAAAAGTTTTAGATAATGTGTTTTACTATAACTTTTGTATTTAACATATTTTTGCATCACCGGTTGATTAGGAGTTATTCGTGAAATACTGATAAACCGGAAGTAGCTAATTATGTACTTTGTGGGCGCTCTACCATAAAAACTGATTGTCGGATCAACACCAAATTTCATACATAGTATTTTGGTTTGTGTCGTTAGAGTTGATTAGATTTTGGAGTAAATCGGTTAACCGGAAGTCGAGCTTCATTCTTCAAAGCTCATTTCCGGTTTTCAAAATATCTCCATAAATATGATATTTAGGTATATACTATTATTTATAAGAGTTTTAGAAAATATAATTTACTATGACTTTTGTATGAAACATATTTTTGTATCACTGATTGTGTAGGAGTGATTCGTAAAATACTGATAAACCGGAAGTTGCTGATTATGTTCGTTGTGGGCGCTCTGGGCGCTGGGGCTAAAGGCCACTTCATCGTTTTTCATCGAACATGTCCCGAAAAATTATCTATAATGTTTGTGACGTAAAAGATAATATGAAAGAAATTAATCACTTATCTTCCAAGTTTAGATTGAATATAGAGTTCGAAAATACTGTCGTAGATAAATATTTACATCTTATATATGGAGAAAGTCATGTGCTGGCCACATCAGATTATTCTTCAGGGCTCTCATCGTGTTCTCCGGGATTCCCAGGCGACGGAGAACGGCGTCGTTCATGCGGTCCCAGGTTCCGAGCGACCTGACGACGATGGCACCCAGGCGAACCTCCATACTCGGCCCCTCCCACTCACGAGTACGTTCCGCCAGCTCAGCGTATTTCTTCATTTTAATGGATCTCCAGGCTCGAAGGGCGATGAGGCGTTTTTCGAAGGGAACAGTCACATCGAGTATGTGAATAGCTCCCTTTGCCTGGTCCCTCACGACAATGTCCAGCCGCAGCAGTGTCTCGTCCCCTGAGACTCTTCGGTCAACGGTCACCTCCAGTCTCCTGGGGAGGTACTCAAGGATGATGCCCTGCACCGCGTTGTGACGGCGGATCCTTCCCTGCATGTGAACCGTTCACTGGTTCAGCGTGTAGCTCAGGGTTTCCGCTGCGTCCCCACACTTCCGGCAGGTTACATCTTCCCTGTACGCTCTGCCGTGCATGGAGCTGCGGAGGGGGAGGACGTTGAGCCTGGCTCTGTGAATAAAGAACCAGTCACTCAACGCCGTGTGCTCCCCCGTTCGAAGGAAGTGGCTGCTAGATTCCGATGAAGACACTGCTTCCATCGCCTTCCCCTGGTACACCTTCCTCGAGAGCATCCTCCGCTGTCATTCAAACACTCCGTCTCGGAGTGTGTGGTAAATCTGTCGGCAGGAGGACTGCGAGACGATGATCAGCTCCATCGATGGAGATGGGTGGAGGACGCGGATGCTCCCATTTTTCCTAGCCTCGCTCCACTGCCACTTGATGCTGCAGTAGGGTGCTAGGCTCCGGGCAGCCCGTCTCGTCCTGGTCCATATCGAAGTTACGTCCCCGCCGTCCCTATCGAGTTCCTCCTCCATTGACCCGGAGAGATATTTGCATATTATTGCATAAGATGTAGGAGGGTTGGTTTTTCCGATCCGACGGTGGACAGCGTCTTGGAGACAGAACCAGGTGGCGCACTTGACCACTGCGTCTCTACACGAAAGTATGTGGAAGGCTTGGGTAGTGGTCAGGATGCAGTGCTCCACCTGCGATGGCATGTAGCCTCCCCCACCGTGGCCATTTGTCATTGTGATGACCTCCCTGGAAGCACATTGGGGGAGGCCCATCCACCGCTTCACCGCCTTTCTCGTCGCGTCTCCTGCCTCCGATAGCCTCTTCAGGGGAACAGCCGCGATACGTAATGGGAAGGTTAGCCTCGGGAGAAGAAAGACCTGGAGGGCGTCGATCTTCTGCCACGGCAGGAGTCTGCTCTCCGACAGAGCGCGGAGATCCTGTCGGTATTTCTACAAGGCTGCGTCAGGGGATGAGTCGGCCTTGTAGCCAGTGGGGCAGCCAAGGTACCGGTAGGAGTCTCCCTCCGCTAGGCTCCGTAATTCCTCCTGCTGAATGCGGAACGTTGTTTCCTGCACCTTCGTTCCTCCCCTGCGAAGATCCAGGTGCAGACTGGCGCATTTCCTCCCTTTGAAGGAAAGGCCGCACCATTCTGCCGCTATCCCGACAGAGAAGAGGAGGCTGCGCAGCATCCCGGCATTCCTGGCGACGAGAACAATATCGTCCGCGTAGGCTAGGACGGAGATAGGGCTAAAAGAGTAGCCTGCCGTGGGTCTCTTCTGGAGGGCGGCATTGAGGAGGGGCTCAATTGCGAGGTTGAATAGGATTAGAGATAGAGGATCTCCTTGTCGCACTCCACATGTCACTGGGATTTCCTCAGTTTCCTAATTGAGGAGCGAGAGGCTGGTCCTCGTCCCGATGTGGAGGTTCCGGATGAGGCGTAGCATCTTCTTCGGCATTTCGAGCATCTGTGGCACTCGGAGGATGTGGCTGTGTGGTATGGACCCAAATGCATTGGCCAGGTCGAACCACGCCACCTCGATCTCCCTCCTGTTCCGTCGGGCGTCCTCGAGTGCCGCTTGCAGAAGGAAGTTGTGCTCGAAGCATCCTTCAGTTTGCGGCATAAATCCCTTCTGGGACGGGAGAGAGGGTCGTTCACTCCTGCGGGCCCAGTTGAGAATCCTATCTGCGAAGATTCCAGAGAGGAACTTCCCCATCGCGGAACCGAGGGCAATGGGACGCCAGTTGCAGAGGTCCGTGGTTTCTCCCCTTTGTGGATCAGGACGGTCTGCGATATTTTCCATGGCCACGTGATACGTCCATTATCCATTTGGTGGTTGAAAATCCCCGCCAGGACCCTCCAGTCGGGATCCACGTGGAGCAGGTCTTCTTCAGGAATACTTCCTTTTCGCTCGGCGCTCTCTGGGAGGTGAGCTCCGGGATGACGGACTGAGCCTGGCCTTCTACATCCGAGAGAGAAGCGCGATGAAAATGAGCGATGACCCTTTCGGCTGGAATATCGCATTTGCCGGATGATGCAGATATTGCCTTCCGAAAGGCTGCACCCTTATTCATTTGTATAAGAAGGGGAGCCGCGCAGGGTTCGTTTCATGCCGCGGAGGTTTGGGAGGAGAGAGAGCCGTTGCATCGAGCGTAATCTCGCGGACGAGATCGTCGAACGCATCATCGTCCTCGAGGGTACCGAGGGAGAGAAGCCACTCCATTTGCTTCCCTGTCGGTTGTCCTAGGGCAACGCGCCCCTCTGCGCCTCTCGGTTGGACGTAACCGGGGGTGACTTCCTCCGCTGGCGGTGGCAGCTGTCTAGGACGCTTCGCGCCGAGTCTTCTCCGCGGAGCGGGGGGGATGGAGGGTGTCTCCCCCACTACCATAGGGGTGGGTATTGGATCCGTGATCCCATTGGGACGCCCCTCCCCAGGTGATACCATAGCTGGTGGGGCAACTCGGGGACCTGGTTTAGGAACCGGGGTATAGGGGTTCCACATCGGGTGGGGACATACTCCAAAACCTTCACGCGATGTTGAAGGGACCAATGTCGGTCAGTTGCCAGCCAAGCATATCCCCTCTGTTGAAATCCCCCATCCATCCGAAGGTCCGAGATGTCCATAACATTGCCCATCCTCTTTTCGTCGGCCTTCTCTAAATCCTTACCAGTGACTTCATCTCCACCGCTTCCCTTCTGGACTGACATCATCTCCGCCGCTTCTCTTTTGGACCCTAAACATCACGTAGCACTTGGAGATGTTCCCTTACTCGACTATTTTTCGGTCATCCTCATTGCCTAATCTCTGCTGCCCCCTCTATCCCCTCTCTATCCTCATGCTGACCAAGCCTTCCTAGATTCGTATAAAAAGAGTTCCTCCGTGGTCCACAGCACCCTTTTTCCCGGGGACGGGGACGCAGCCGAGAGGTGAGTGTTCTCAACCCAAACCTAACCACGGAAGAGCGCAGCCGAAAGGCGAGTGCCCCCAACCTATCCCTAATCCTCGGTGGGCGCGCTGCTCCTGTGCCGCCGATTCTATCTAATTCTTCCCTTCATCCTCGTAAGTGTTGGGCGAGAGCAGTCGTCTTGCACCCCGTAATACCCCCGCAAACTTGGCTGGACGCGACCGACAAAGATTGTATTAATAATGCCGTGTTGTGAATAAACATCTTTTATACAGAACTGAGACTTCTTGTGCCAACCTGTTCCCTTATCCGTAGTCGCATCACGACATTAATTGGTGTCAGGTGTGTTGGTGAACGTCCCCGTGCGCCGTAACTCCATTTTTTGTTCAATATACTGCTAAATACTTTGAAACTTTTAATTTAGCCACGTTCTACGACGTAACTTTGCCAAGTGTGTTGCGGCTTGTGCCTTCCGCTACTGTTTCTTTTTTTGGGATGCAAGTGTGAACTGCAAGAACTAACTTAAGTGTATAACTACTTTATATATTGTGTTGGAGCAACAATTAAGGGAACTTAATTTAATTTTCGGAAATTTTTTAATAAGCCTTTGACCATGGCTTATAAGTCCTTTTCGTCTTTAAATCCTTTTCTTAATCCATGGGATACGGATTTAATTGATTTTGCGCAAGTCGCACATGTTATCTCTCCCATCTCTCCGTCTGACGACGTTCCATCCCCTCCTACTTCGTCCGAAACGATTAGGAATCAAGTTAAACCGAATCAAGTTTTAGGGAATCAGGTCTTTTTTATCCCCACATTTACCGGCGAAGACGAAACCTCGGTGGAACATTTTCTAGAATGCTTGAAGATCACAAGTGAGTTAAGTGGTTGGACAGAAACTCAATGCCTACGCATTGCCCGTTTGCGTCTCCAAGGCTCCGCCGCGGAATATGTGAACGCGAATCCCCACATAACGGAGAACTATAACGCCTTCTGCGATAATCTAAGACGTCGGTTCTCCGCTAAATTGTCATCTCTCACCCTCGAACGCATGTTTACGAGCTGTTTTCAGAAGTCGTTAGAATCAGTTTCAGATTATTCGACGCGGCTTCGAAAAATCGCACGGCAATTGCAAAGCACGTTCGCAAATCCCAACTCCGAAGCTATTAAGGACATGATGGAAGGACGGATTCTTTCCCAGTTTCTTGTTGGACTCCGAGAGGAGATAGGACGTTTTGTGTTAGTGCGCGCCCCAAAAACTATATTGGAGGCAGAGGAGTTCGCCTTCAATGAGGAGGCCAGTGTGCGAAACTATTCCATAAAATCCTCAAATTTTGGTGTTCCTCCGCAGCAGATTAATTCAATGTATCCACAGGATATATCGTCTCGGTTCGAAAACCCTTACCCCCAACAAACGAGTGCTCACTCCCCAGCTTTCATGTCAGGCCAAGTGAACTCGCTGCAAAATCGCGTGGCATCTTCTCAGATCGTCCCACCGCGGGAGGCGCCGCGGGTGGCGCCGCGAGATCCACGACGGCCTAAATGTGAACGATGCGGAAGGACGGGGCATAGCAGTCGCTTTTGCCGCCCTCGTTCTCAGAACTGTTTCAATTGCGGGGAGCCGAACCATTTCGCGAAAGATTGTCCCCTTATATTTTGTGGAATATGCCATCAACAGGGCCATCGCCCAATTCATTGCCCCACTAAAGCACCGCGGTCGACGGGAAACGCGCAAGCCCCGGCCGTCGGGTCGGGCCGGAATTAATTCTTTCTATTACGCCAGAAGCCGGTGTTATGCTAAATGGAAGGATCTTAGACCGAGAATGCAGACTTTTGGTTGACACGGGGGCCGCCGTCACTATTGTGCATAAAAGGATCTTTCCCTTCCATCGGTTACGGGTTTCTCCCTATGAAATTCCCATTAAGAGTGCTTCTGGCCACCATCTTTCCGTGATTGGACAATGTCTAATTCCTCTAACAGTGGATGAAAAGGAATACCATCACGATGCGCTTATTATTGACTTAGGTGACACAGATTATGATGGAATCATCGGACTAGATTTTATGAAGACGTTCAATTGCAGTATTTGTTTACGTAAAGCGGTTTTACGGATAGGTGGCAATCACGAGATCAAGCTGCATCAGATTAAAAGAAAACAACCCCTTATAGACGTAATTTCTTCTACCAACGTAGAAACCGCGAGTAATCGCGAAAAGGGAAAGGAAGAAGAGCAGCCATCTCTATTGGATCAAAGGGATTTCGAAGAAATCTTTATTTCATGCAATAATGGACCGATTACATATATTACCGCACCCCCATTAATACCTCAACCGAAGAACGAAGAGGCAGAAATATTTTCAGGAATTATTGGCAGAAATCAGGATAATCCAACTCTTCCCTTGGAGGAAACAAGTTCTTCAGATCTAATTTGTTTTGAGGATTCTGAAATTGACATATCACACGATAGAATAACTGAGAATAAGAAGGAAGCTAGGGAAAAAGGGACGAACGACAGATTGTCTGTAGGAAAGATAGAAAGCGTCGATGAAGTCACGGGTTGGACCGTAGCCTCGGGAAAGGAAATAGAGGCAGGCGATGTTAACTCCCCGTGTACGAATTCTGCAGTAATTGATGAAGCAGCGGGTCGGACCGTAGCCTCTCCAATGGTAATGGAAGGAGAGGCAGGCGATGTTAACTTCCCGTCTCAGAATACTGCAGACATCGATTGCATAGCGGGTCGGACCGTAGCCTCTCTATTGGTAATGGGAAGAGAGGCAGGCGATGTTAACTTCCCGTGTAATAATCCTACAGACATGGACAATTCTTTGGATTGGACCGTAGCCTCTCGAATGGTGATTGAGGAAGAGGCAGGCGATGTTAACTTTCCAACAGAAGAGTCAGTGAAGAGCAAGTCGTTAGAAGGAGCCTTAGCATGTCCACGTGTGAGAGAAGAGTATGATCCCCCATACGCTAGTGTTGCCGTCAATTTCATTAACCTCAATGAGAAAATGCGAGTACCTCACTTGTTACCCCGGCCCCCAGAGTCGGAACCTAACCCTCCCCTGTCCTTTCCAATGGAGACAGCCCTAGAGACATCCGCATTGCGTAAGCGACCACCACCTAAGCCACCTGATCCACCGGTGTCCGAAGCCCATCCTGAAACATTCGCCACCAGACCTAGGTGTGACTTCAGGAGACTTCCAGGACGAAAGTTCTACTAAGTCAGTGTTTGTGAATGTTTGTGAGGAACGAACAGAAATGTGAGTCTTAAACTAAGAAAAAAATATGATGGACATGAACATTGATGTAAATGTGAAGGTAAACGAAACTGCTAAGTGAAAAATGGACATGGCAGTGAACTAATTTTTATTATAATTTTTGATTTTTTTTTAATTTTGTGGAAACTAATAAGTCAAAAGTGGACACTGACAATTGATTTTTAATTTTTTTTTATAAATAACTACTTTTGATTTTTTTTTAATTTCGTCATTTTGAGTTTGATATTGTGATTTTTGTAGGTTTTGCTTTTTAATTTTTTGATTTTTTGCTGGTTTTGATACCCCCACGGTTTTTACTGCCGCTGGGGTGATGTTGAAGGGACCAATGTCGGTCAGTTGCCAGCCAAGCATATCCCCTCTGTTGAAATCCCCCATCCATCCGAAGGTCCGAGATGTCCATAACATTGCCCATCCTCTTTTCGTCGGCCTTCTCTAAATCCTTACCAGTGACTTCATCTCCACCGCTTCCCTTCTGGACTGACATCATCTCCGCCGCTTCTCTTTTGGACCCTAAACATCACGTAGCACTTGGAGATGTTCCCTTACTCGACTATTTTTCGGTCATCCTCATTGCCTAATCTCTGCTGCCCCCTCTATCCCCTCTCTATCCTCATGCTGACCAAGCCTTCCTAGATTCGTATAAAAAGAGTTCCTCCGTGGTCCACAGCACCCTTTTTCCCGGGGACGGGGACGCAGCCGAGAGGTGAGTGTTCTCAACCCAAACCTAACCACGGAAGAGCGCAGCCGAAAGGCGAGTGCCCCCAACCTATCCCTAATCCTCGGTGGGCGCGCTGCTCCTGTGCCGCCGATTCTATCTAATTCTTCCCTTCATCCTCGTAAGTGTTGGGCGAGAGCAGTCGTCTTGCACCCCGTAATACCCCCGCAAACTTGGCTGGACGCGACCGACAAAGATTGTATTAATAATGCCGTGTTGTGAATAAACATCTTTTATACAGAACTGAGACTTCTTGTGCCAACCTGTTCCCTTATCCGTAGTCGCATCACGACAGCACGTTGAGAAGGGACGCTACAAGGGGCCATTGCGTCCAAGGTCCGGTACCATGGCGATGTCTCTGGTCCTCCGGGTGGTGGACTTGCCCTGGGTGGTGAAATTATCGGGTGGTGTCCGCGGGTACCACACTCTCTGCTGCGTCGAGCGGTGTTGCCATCTCAGGTGGGTGGACGGCATTGTCCTTTCCGTCGGGGGGCGAACATTCTGTCACGTGGGCCTCGTGGTTCATCGCCGCTGACGTGCAGTCAGCACCGGAGGAGGAGGGGGTGCAACCTCTTCAATTGCAGGGGGTGGGTTCCACGGGTCTCTGGCGGCTCTCCTCCTCCGGCGCCGTTTCAACCTTCTCGCTTCACGACGAGACGGAGAGGGGATATTAGGGCAAATTCGGCGCCGTACTGTGGATTGTGGGGTGAGGGGGAGGTCCTTCCTAGCTATCTGCCCGGAAATCCGCTGGGAGTTTTCCTCCTCCCTCTCCCCAGCTTCTACTTGGAGCCGTTCTCGGGAGGGAGATGGCGCTCTTGGGGGCTCGGTAACTGCAGGGGAATTCCACCGATTTGATCCTCTTCTGGTGGGGAAGTCTGGCAGGAGGCATCTTTGAAGGCATGGTTGATGGTTTTGATGGTTCTTTATTGCTGCTATCAGTACAACTGTTCGCGAGCGAATGCCCCGTCATCGTCGCTGACTCGGCTTTTATGTTACCACGGATGCTTCCAGAACTCTCCCGAAATTCGGGAGAAATTCCATAGGAATCCATGGGATGGGGGAGACCTTGGCCGACGTGCGGCCTGTCGAATGGCAGCGGTCAGAGGGTGAGCCACTACACATCCTTCACCTGAAAGGCGGCGTTGCATCTAGTGAGGCTCCTACACCTCGTCGAAGGGGGGAGCGACCACCTTGTGGAGAGAACCTGGGAGGTCCTCGCGATATCCTCTCCCTCCACCTACGCAGACATCCTCCGCATGGACGCCGGGCTATGGCTCCTCCCCATCAGCCTCTTCGACCGTCTGGGGGCTCTAAATTCGGCCCGGCGCGAGAGGCTCCGGCGCACAACACATCCGGGAAGTGGGGGCAATAGATTTACCCCTAGGGCACTTACCATCTCATCCTCCAGAGAGGAGAGAAAGGGGGTTCTACTTCTCTCAAAACGACATAATCGCTCTAGCAGATCGTTGTCATCGAAGGACAGCGATTTAATCAACTCAACATCAATGGCCGCACAATTCATAATGACTTTGACACTTCCGACCACAAAAACTCTAAACTTAGAGAATCTGTACAGATGAAAAGCTTTATTTCTCAACTATTACAAGTGGCGACTTTGCACGGTGCGCCGACTGGCTCGAGACTGATTGCCTCGTGGCTAGGTAAAAACAAGAAAAATGAGAACAAATGAAGTAAGGTCCGTGCTAACCGAACTCCCGGCGGGCAGTCTTGCCCGCGATCACGCGGGAAAACAAAATTCGCCTTGATATACCGCCCGCTTCGTCCGGAGGACGAAATATGTCTGAGGCTCCGGATGTTAGGCAGCTGCATTGGCAGCGGGCTGAGTCGCACTATTGGCCTCTGTAGTCCGTATTCGTCATCTTGAAGGTAACGACTCGAACGTGCCCGTCAGGTCCAGGGTGCACCTTGGTGATGTGGCCCAAAGGCCACTTAGAAGGCGGGTCTTGTCGTCCTGATCGTCGCAGACGATCACCAGCTGTCCTACTTCAAAATTTTTCTTCGGATCACGCCACCGACTCTGCTATTGAAGGTGGTGCAGGCATTTTTGGAACCATCGTCTCCCGAAGTTCAGCCGCATCCGCTGCAACCTATATAACAGATTATCATTAGGACACTCGGGTTCTGGAATTGTAAATACATTTTCCCGATTAAAAAGCACACAGTAAACAGGGCATTCAGGTCATCTGGGTCAAAGGTAATAGGGCAGAAGGGTTTTGCATTGAGGCAGGCCTCAATCTGAATAAGAAGTGTGAGGGTAGGTCGACCATGGAGTGAAGAAAGGTGAGCAGATTCATGTAGTAGAGCTGGATGATTGGGAGCCCATTTATCGATATTTATCAGCTTTACAAGTTGAAGTTTTATTCTCAGGGCAAAGAACTTCTGAGCCCGAAAAGATGCCATCTACGTAAGCAGCCTCGTAGAGCCAGGCAGCCCCGAGGGGAAAGTGGTGTACCTCATCCTAAATGACTTGCACAGGAAATTGAATCGCCAGGAACGGTGCAAAGGTAGTACCACACGTGACGGTGGTGAGCCGGTAATCCACTATAGGCGAGTCGGGATGTGGTCGCCAAATAATTCGTTGATGTTTCTGATCAGCAGGATGCACCAATATTTGCCGAACTATCTTGACGATATCGGCGGTGAATACCAAGCGGTGACCTCGCCACTTGGTGATCACTAGAGCAAGGTCACTTTGTAGACGAGGACCAGGGAGAAGAAAGTCGTTCATAGAGTGCTGCCGTGAGGTACGTCTTGATGCGTCAAATACAACTCGGAGTTTCAATGATGAGGGATGGATGACAGCATTGTGAGGTAAGTACCACGCCCACTTGACTTGAAAGTCGAAACTAGGGACCTTTTCCATGAGCCCGAGTTCTTCGTATACCCTCATGAAGTCACGATAGATAGGTGCAAGCTCCGGCTCCCGAATGTATCGTCGCTCAGTTGATGCAAGAGATCTAAGCGCCATCCGACGAGTCTCCTCCACAGAATCAGGAAGCTCCGATGAAATCGGAAGGCGAACGATGTACCTTCCGTCCGGTCCACGAGAGTGAGTATCTTTAAAGAGGAGCAGACATTGTTCCTCTTCTGGGCGCAATGTCTTGATGGAAGGAGGAATTTCCTCTACTTCCCAGAATGGCTGAAGAGAATCTTCAAGATCTGGGGCAGCGGAACAATGCAACGAGACCAGAGATTTACTCGAGGAAGATTCCGCCCGCCGTGACTCACTCGATTCACATGGGCCCGTTATGACCCGTCCAAGAGCAGTGTTCTGGGCAATGATTTTGCGTTGAGGGAATCGTTGCAGTCCTTGACGAAGAACTTGACCATAAACGTCAGCACCAAGGATGAGGTTGATTGTCTGCGGCTGATGAAATCGTGGGTCAGCCAACTGCAGACCGGAGAAAGAAGACAGGTCCATCTCGACTATCTCCTTCGCAGGAAGTTGATTTGTTAGACGAGGCAGCACCACGGCCTCGTATTCGAGACGGAACGTCTGGTCGTAGATAGAAGAGATAGTAAGTTGAACTAAGTACAGTGCAGTGCCAGCCTCAGCGGAACCGAGTCCTGACATAGGAATATGCGTTCGCTGGCGAGGTAGATGAAGAAGTTGCGCCAAGGACTCCGTGATGAAAGATGCTTCAGAGCCATTGTCCATCAGGGCTCGAGCTTGAATTTGGACCCCATATGGTCCCAAGACCAGTACCCGTGCCGTAGCGAGAAGGACGGTGTAATGTGGAGCAGCCACGGCGGTCAGTGAGGTGACTGCCGAGCCCGTGGTCCCAGCGATCGGGTTTGATTGATGATTGTCATCTGAATCAGCAGCAGAGTGTAGGGTGTCGTTGTTCACTAATTCCGTATGCCGCCGTGTCTGATGCCGCTCACGTCACCGTAAGCGTCGCTTATCCGACTTGCAGTCCCAGAGTCGATGATGACCCAAGAAGTTAAAGCAAACGCCCAGTCGACGCACTTCATCTCTTCTCTTTAAGGGAGTCTTTTCCGTAAAGCGAGGGCAGGTGGCTAAGTAGTGACTCAATGGGCAAAGTCCACACTTGCGAGCGATTTTGGGAGATCCTGTATTCCTTTGCGCGTGAAATGACTTCGCCTCCAACGAAAAAGATTTAGAGAAAAAGGCGCTCCCTTGGAACTCAGGTGCGCCTCCCAGGACTTTCGTGACTCCTTGTCCAAACGTTGAGCTGAGACGAAGACAAGCCAGTCATCCTATGTCGCTACTGGTCGGCCGAGATTCTCGAGTGCGCGAACCGCTTGATGTGTTTTGTCGACTAAAGTAGACCCAGTTCCAACGCTGATTCTCGGAAGATTCATTAGGGTAGAAAGATGAGTATGCAAACAGTCGTGGATTGCTATATCTAGCCTTCAGGGCCTCCCAGGTCGTCTTGTAGTTAGCATCTGTTACCGAGATGTTCTTGACAAAATCCGCGGCAGAATCTTTCAAACATATTGGTATTGCCGCTTAGTTGCTGCTGAAAATCGAGGCTCCGCATCTACGATTGCCGTAAATAAATCACAGAACGATTCCCAGTCAGCATAAGCACCCGAAAATGTTGGGAGCGTTGTTTTCGGAAGCTGTACCGGTAATTGATTGTTGACATTGTTAGCTTGATCGACGTCACCTCGGATAGGTACGGGAAGGGGTATTTCGGTGATTCGCGCAAGCAACTCGCGTAATTCAGCATCCGCATCATGGTAACTCTCCTCAGTTTGCTCGTACCGACTCTCCGTAAAATATGCCTCCTTAATTCCGTCCTCTTGCGACGCTAGCTCAAGATGCGTAGCGTGGTAAACACTCCAGAAACTCTTAAGAGAGTCCAATCTCGTTTCAATGGCTGCTTTTGTGATGTTGGCGGCGTCTTTCTTCTTTATATTCGGAACTAATCGAATTATAATACGTTCCCGTTCTTTCTGCTGCGCGATCAATTGCTTCGTTGTCGGAGACATGATTCACAGTCGGACACAAAAGGATTATCTGAAGTGCGATTTTAAGAGAATTTCAAAAAATCAGCCTCGAAAGTAAATTCACGACAGAAGAGCTGTCGGCGGCGAATAATAGCGGTATACGAGGAACAGCCTCCAAAGTAAATGCACGACAGAACAGCTGTCGCGACGAGCAATAACAGAAAATGAGGAACAGCCTCGAAAATGAAAACAACCGACAGAACCGCTGTCGGTGCCAAGAGGGGCGGTCGAAGTGAGGGCAAATAATGAAGCAGGTAAAGAATGGACCACGAAGTGAGGCAAAAAGAGAAAGTGATTCAAAAGTCCAGAGGCGAAGGGCGCGTCGAATTGAGACGGTCATACGGAATAACAATGGCGGAACGCAATTTAACTCACCGAACGTTCCGCAATCACCACTTGTCCTTCTTCGTAACTCAGTAAAATTTGAAGATCCAGCGTAGAAAGGAATATTCGATATATAAACGTAGTTCCAGAGTGAAAATGAATATCCCGCGTAAATAAAAAGTTCCGGCGTGGTAAGGAAGATCCTGAGTAGGAATGGAGATACGGCGTGAAGCAATGTATCCAGCGTAGATATGAGGACCCGGCGTAATAAAGACGATCCGGCGTAGGAATGAGTATCCAGCGTAGATACAAAAATCCGGCGCAGCAATGGCGATCCGGCCCGAAGGACCAATTTTTGCACAGATGAAAGCATTATTTCTCAACAATTCAAGTGGCAACTTTGCGGGGGGCGCCGACTACCTCGAGACTGATTGCCTCGTAGCCAGGTAAAAACAAGGAAAATAAAAACAAATGAAGTTAGGTCCGCGCAAATTCCACTCCCGGCGGGAAGCCTTGCCCGCCATCACGCGGGAAAAACAAATTCGCCTTAACAGAATCTAAGCACTATGAGAAACTTATGAGCACTGGAGAAATACTACCGGGAGATAAACAGCGGTGAACAGTAAAATAAATGTTAAGACAATTAAATGAAATAAATTAAACGTGAAATATGCCACAAGGACTGATAGCCATAAGCTAGCATAGTAGCAAACAATGATAACAAGGGGGTTCTACTTCTCTCAACACGACTATAACCTTCATGCACATCGTTGTCATCGAAGGACAGCGATTTTATCAAATCAAAATCAATGGCAGCATAATTCATAACGACTACGAGACTTGCGAGCACGAAAACTTTAACTTAGAGAAACTATGCACTAATGAGAAACTTAGCACTAGGAGAATACTAAGACGGGGATATACGGGTGAACACTTATGTAGCCCTTGGGATTATTAAATGCACTGCATTATCCGTAAAACTCTATGCCACGACGTCTGGTAGCCATTGGAATTAGCATGCCACTAACAATGAAATATACTTCCACAATAACACTTAAAACTGAATTTACACTTCAAAACTTTTAAAAATATTCCTATTTTCAAGTACAATTTCGGACAGCAGACTCCGATGGACCTTACGAGGGGCATGGCATTTCACAAGGTATTACATAGGATTTACGAGCACTGTAGGTATTTTTTATGCTTGCTTCTAATTTAAGTGGCTCCGATGCAGGAAGTAATGTTAATAAACAATCGAATACCGTAAAAATTACTGAGCAAGATGAAAATGAGCCACAACGCGTTTCTCGGGCTTCTCCCATTAGTAGTGTAAAAAGAAGAGTTTCAGCACAGTAAGAGTTTCAGCACATACCTCTGTGCTAGCACATACATCACTATTTTAATTAAAAAAAACAACGTTTTCGCGCTCCCTCGCACGTTACCGCCAATATGTAAAGGAAATTAATTTGAAAGTTGAAGACTAAATATAACAAAGGGAAAAAACGTCTATCCCTTATTTAAAAATTTATGTGAATCCGTGTTCTACTTTAATCTATGTAAAAATTACCTTCATTCACCAATAGAAATGATTAACCGAAATAATGGACACGCTTTTGAAATATTCTATAGATAAACTTATTCACCGATAGAAATAATAATCGGAATGATTAACCGAAAGAAGGAACTCTCTTTTGAAATATTATTTCAACACGCACAACTCATTGAAACTTCCTTTCTAACGGTCTCTTGGAACTCTTCATCCAGCATCTTTTCCGCTGACTTCGTCGCAATCTGCATTCCATCCCCTGTTATCTCACGAGTCAGCGCGTCTCATCAACCGTCTCAAGCTCATAACGCTCATATCACTGGCGAGGAAAGGTTCCTCGAGGAACATTCTTAAGTAAGTTTATTTTAATGGATAAGGTTTAGAAATTATAACAAGGATATATTTTAGTTCACATTTTTTTTTATTTTTCTTATGTATTTTACATTATCAATCACATTCAGTTCTCTTTATTCGAGGACAGTTTTTCGAGTGACGATCATGCTCTTCTTCAGGAATATCACCAGGTAACCAATCGTAGATAATTACACCACAATTTGTGCAAATAGTTGAATCTGATAAACCAGTATACATAAATCCTACTTTAGACATTGCAAATATATCGTAGACAAATTTATTTTTCGGGAAAGTACCAAATGTTGAGAGTCTAACTTCATAATCATTCAATTTTACATTTTTGATAAACCAATTCTTCAATCTCCAAATGTAATCAACTGCACATGCGAGCATCTGATCATTTTTATGTTGATGTAGCATACATCTATGTGTAGATTCATTCAAGTTCTTAATACTAGTGTGCCGTGGGTCTTAATCTTCGGCCCGTCAATAGCGCACTGCCCCCTCCCTTTCACCGTCCTCCGGTATTTATTGTTCATGCGGGAGGGGAAGCGAAGGATAACGACCCGTCGGCGGCACTCCGGGTCGGTCAAACGGGCCCACGGTGCGAGCGAACACGGCACATCCTGCCCCCCTACCTCGTTCGCGTGGAACAAGGACCTTCCCCCACATACACCAAAACAAAAACAACACACCAAAACCAAAACAATTCAAACAAAATAAACAAACTCGTTGTCGAAGAAGGAGTTCACAATTCCTCGGCGTCTCCTGTCCCCTGACCGGGCGCGTGGCTCCTATCCCGATCTCGGAAGGCTTTCAGCTGCGACACGTGGGATTTTCGCAGGACGGCTCCGGTCGACGGGTGGCTAAGTTCCGCGGTCACGGGTCCGAGGAATCTACGGATTACGCAGGGCGATGACCATTTCGGCGATAACTTGGCACATACTTGGTCGGGGCTCGAGCTTACGGGATGTAACCGGTACAGCACCCTCTGGCCTTCTCGATAACGATGTGGATTCCTTTTTACGTTGTATCGCGCCTCCGACCTCTTGCATGCTCGTTGTAGGTTTTTTACTGCTTGAAGCCATTTTTCTCCCGTGGTAGGAGTTGGATCCGCTCCCTCGAAGTCCCGGTCGAGACCCCACTGCATCTCCAGGGGGTGGTTTAGTTCTCTCCCCAAGAATAGGCTGGCTGGCGAACATCCGATGCTCTCGTGGATGGCGGAATTGAACGCTATCATAAGAGCGTGCACTTGCTCGTCCCAGCGGTCTTGATTTTCGCTGTAATAGATGCTCAGGGCGAATTTGAGGTTTCTGTTGACTCTCTCTACTTGGTTAGCCTGCGGATAGTATGGGGACGTAGTCACGTGCTTGATCCCCCAAGAAAAGCATAGGTTTTTAAACGCTGCCGAAGTAAAAACGGCGGCGTTATCGGAAACTAAGACCCTGGGAAACCCGAAGTAACCGAAAACTCTTTTATTTAAAGTCTCTACGGCGGTTTTGGCCGTCATATTTCGCAGAGGGACCATAATTACATATTTACTGAATCCGTCCAGGATTACCATCATGCTTTTATTCCCAGTCCTTGTTCTTGTGAGGGGGCCCATGAAGTCGACATAAATTTTCTCCCAGGGTTCCTGGCAGACATCACTGGAGTGCAGTCCAACTCTAGTATTTTTCGCCGGTTTATTCCTCTGGCACTCGGGACAACCGCGAATGTAATCCCTAATTTCACGGTACATTCGCGGCCAATAAAAACCCCTGCTTATTTTTTCACAGGCTTTGGTTATCCCTAAATGTCCCCCCAGAACGGCATCGTGGAAGTAACGGATAACCATCCCTCTCACGTCCTTCGGTACGTACGCCCTGTTTCGTTTGCTCCTCCGGGGTCTGTAGACTAGGATGTCGCGGACAAGCTTAAAAGGCCCCTTTTTTTCTTGGTTCGCCTTCTCTCTTAGTTGTCGGCACTCCGCGTCACCCTTCTGATGTTCAGCCAATGAAAGGAACGAGAGAGGAGCTTCTTGCAAGAGGTTTACCGATACCCTATCTTCCTTTTCACCTTCCTCCCCCTTTTCGCAGTACATTCTCGATAGGCAATCCGCGACAACATTTTCACAGCCGCGGATATGTTTTATTGCGAATTTGTAAGGGGAAAGTCTTAATGCCCATCTCCCTATCTTTCCTAATTGTTTAGGATGATTCCGCATCCATGAAAGCGCGGCATTATCGGTATAAAGATCGAACTCGCGCCCTTGAAGGTATTCGGAAAACTTCTCAACTCCGTAAACCACGGCTAAACATTCGGCCTCGTACGTGGTATATTTTTTTTCCGAATCGGTAAGAACTCGACTGGCGAAAGCTATGGGAGCCATTTGTCCTTGCACGTGTTGCGAAAGTACCGCGGCAATGGCATTCGAGGAAGCGTCGGTATGAAGAAAAAACCTTTGGTTAAAATCAGGGATTTGCAATACGGGAGGCGAGGCAATCTTAGCCCTAAGCTCCCGAAAAGCTCGTTCCTGCTCCTTCCCCCATACGAATTTACAGTTCTTCCTTTTCAAGGAGTTTAACGGAGCCGCTATCTCCGAGAAAGCCTTAATGAACCTCGCATAATAACTGCACATTCCCAAAAAGCGTTTAACTTGTTTGAGGTTACATGGAGTGGGGAAACGGTCCACCACCTTGGCTTTATCAGGGTCAATTCGAATTCCTGTTGAGGAAACGATGTGCCCTAGGTACTTTATCTCTCCTTTTCCGAGAACTATTTTCTCAGGGTTAAGAGTAATTCGTGCGCGGCGCAGCCTCGTGAATACTTCTTCCAAGTGTTTTAAATGATCGCCAAATGTGGCGCTGTAAACGACGATGTCGTCCAAATAATTAAAGAGATATTCATATTTGACATCCCCGAACAATTTGTCTATGAGACGCGATAATATTTGTCCCCCGGTGCAAACACCGAACGGTAACCGGTTGTATTGGTACAGCCCGAAGGGGGTCACGAAGGCGGTCGCGCGTTTGCTCTCCGTGGTAAGGGGAATCTGGTGATAGGCCGAATTTAAGTCTAAAATAGAGAAAAACCTTGCCCCCCGAAAATGTGCAAAGGCGTTTTCCACGGTTGGTAGGGGGAAGGCATCAAAAACAACCTTTTTATTCAGGGCCCGATAATCCACTACTAATCGGAACGTCTCGTCTTTTTTTTGAACCAGGAATGCGGGACTCGCGTAATCGGAATTAGATTCCGAAATCACTCCCTTCCTCAGCAATTCCGCGACGTGTTCTTTCATTTTCCGCATTTTTATGGGATTGCACTGATACGGCGGGGAGCGTACCGGGGCGGTATCCGTTAGAGGGAGAGAATATTCCATTAAATTGGTGCAACCTAGCTCTGTCGCGACCACATCCCCGTACGCGCTCACTAACTCCTTTAACTTTAGATCTTGGTCTTCCGTGAGACGAGTTGGGCAAACCGCGGCCAAGTGAAAGCCATTCTTTTTACTGCCGCATATCGGCGTTACCACCCCCCGTTGACTTTGGAAGGACAGGGTATAATTAACGAAGTTCAAAACCATTCCGGTTTTGCCCATGAAGTCGGCCCCTAATATTATCGGTACCGGTGTCGTGGGGAAGATAAGGAATTCGTGGTTCCATGATAACTCGCCTATTTTGACGTGCAACAGGACCTTTTCCGATATTCTAATCGGTGTACCATCAACGCCGCAGCAGAGGGTTACTTCCGGGCTGATTTTATTCGGCGACAGGATCATGTCTCCCAGAAAACGTCGGTCGACGCAGGAACGAAAGGCCCCGGAATCCAACATAGCCGTTGCAGCCGACCCGTTCACCGATATCTCGATTTTAGGCGCGAAATCTGTTTTTGAGGCGGTAATTCGCCCGCAGATTCCCACTGTGTTTCCGCGGAGGGCTCGTGGTTTTTGCCCGCCGCGCCTTATTCGTTTCCCGGAACGTAATTCGGTCGCGAACTGCGGTTGCCGGGGGCCGATCCTCTTGAGGGAGCGTTCCGACTCCAATCTCCTCCGCGGCGCTGCCATGGGGGTCTCCTGGGTTGTGACGGTTCGAATCGGGGATTCCTGTTCGCGGCAGCATGCCTTGTACCAAACGCGAATTCTTCGTCCACCATTTCACCCGCTGACGGCGGATACCGGTAAGCCTCTGCGACCGCGCGCCTTTCGTCATAGCAACGCCCCCATTCGATGAGTTCTTCTAAATTGCTTAATTTGACGGTGAGATGACAGGAATAATCAGGATTAAGGTTTCCCGATATTACCGCCACCAGCTGCTCTTCGGGAAGAGGTTCCTGCAGTCTATCGTTCATCCTTTTCATCAATAGGACGTAATCCGAAAACATTTCTCTCGGTGCTTGCGTGCGGTTGTAGATGTCGCGCCGTAGCCGAATGTCGTAATTCGGCGGATCGAAGTTTCGTCTGACTTCACTTTCAAAACTTAGCGGGCTGGTGAATTGATTGGCCCAAAACCACTCTCGGGCCCTACCTTCTAATATTTCCGGCGCCAGCTTAAGCTGCATAAACTCATCCACCTCCATGTGGATGACGAATCGGCGCCACTGCAGAAGGAAACTCCTCACTCCTTCTCCCGGTTCGCCTCCGAAGCGCAGATTCCATCGCTTGGCCGCGGACACTAAGTTTTCCAGGGCTCGCAAGTCGAAACCCCCTCCATCTTCGCTACCTCCGCGCCCTTCCGTGGGCGTCCTCCGGGGGAATTCGGTTCGCTGCCTTACGCCCTCTTCTTCTCCGGCGGGGTCTACGGACAGTTCACTGCTAGACTGTCCCTCGGCGGCAGGGGGTTGTCTGTCTGTCTTGTCCATCGCCCTTAAGTGGGATCGGAGCCCTTTCCGGAGATCGTCGAGCGTCCCTTCTGATGCTATCCCGAATTTTAAACAGAGGGTTGCTACCTCTTTTTTAGATAAGTCGTAAATCCACGACGTTTTCCCTTCCTTCTTCATTCGTAACCTCCTTTTCGGTTGCGAACCACGCTCTGCTACCAGTTTTGTGCCGTGGGTCTTAATCTTCGGCCCGTCAATAGCGCACTGCCCCCTCCCTTTCACCGTCCTCCGGTATTTATTGTTCATGCGGGAGGGGAAGCGAAGGATAACGACCCGTCGGCGGCACTCCGGGTCGGTCAAACGGGCCCACGGTGCGAGCGAACACGGCACACTAGGACAATCAAATACTTCAAGGTTTATCACATCAGTTCCAACTATAGATGATAGGAATTTACATTTTGTTAAACCCTTCGCGAATATTAAATCGTAATTGAGGGTATAATTTTTTAGAATACGATCTATTTTATTGTGACTCACGTCTCCTTCATCCGGATTAAGACCATGATGGTTTTTGCTCAACCAATAATTTTCCTTCTTATCTTTGATATAATCTACGGTGGTGAACAACCAAGATTGTGAAAAGTTATTATAAATGTCACATATGGCTAGCTCTTTAATGATAAATCTATTATTCAAATTGCAAAATGCTTGAAAATCAATTATGCATTTACTGAGGGGTATGGGGTTAAGGTTTACAGAAGAATTAACTTCGTGACAGTGACCGTCCCCCAAGCATTCACTCAATGAGGAGAGATCAATAGCGGAATCACCCCTATTGTCCTTCTCATAAAATTTAAAATCTGGAGAGCTATTTACGAGAGAATTAACTCCAACGACAGGGATAGTCTCCATCATTCTTACATGCACTCGCTAATGTAAGCCCCAACAGAAAAAATGCTATCAAGTTCAAGCAATAGTCGATTGTAATCACTTTTACCAGTTTTTGGATAATTTACAATGTATTTACCATGGAGAGCTCCTTCCATATGCTCTTTGAAAAAAGTATTGATATTGTCAATTTCTGCAGTTAATAAATTAATCTGATATTGAATCAATTTAATGCGACCAATTAATGTATTCCATTCAAAATAATTTAAAGCGATAGAATATTTACCGCTAGTGATTATTAAAACCCTTACTCCGAAAATACTTTTGAATTTAAGGTAATTAACCGGAAGAACTGAGTGAATTCCCGAGGTAAAGTAATTTGAAATGTCCTCTTTAAGAAATGAAAAATCTTTTGCAATATTATTGTTAAATACTAGTGGTACTTTCCCAATTTGATAGAACTTGATACTTGGTCTACAATATGTGGTAGGCTTCAGTCCAACACTCTCTAGCTTACTTTTCGACTTATTCAGAAAATAAACACTTTCCAGAAGTAGAGGCTGTTCAGGATTATACGTCCAGGATACGGGTAAATCAGATCGCTCTCCGGGCTCCTCCTTGATGGCGGGCTGTTGTGGTGTAGATTTTTCCACGGAGGACTCCGCGCCGGATAACTGGGTATCAATATGGTCTTCAATGGATACACTAAATGAATCAGGTATGATGCGAAACTGAGGGGGATTATCAAACTTTCTTCCTCTGGCTTCCTTCCTAGACTGCTGCAGCATGACGAACGTTGTTTCAATATGAGCGTCACTTCCCCTCACTAGCCTTCTATACACCGGAAATGTTAGATTGTCTTTCTTTCACACGTGTGGAAATAAGTCTTAAGTTGTTGATTAATCAATTTTCCTCAACACGTGTAGAAACATGTTTTGACTTGCAGCATCTCTTTACCTTAGGATGACATATTTGTTTTCTACCACTATCACCAAATGTTTGTTGGTAAAGTTTAACAACACTGCAGTCATTAAACACAGGGTGGGGAAAAGTTGAATAAATTGAGCAAGGGATTTACCAGTTGATTTATGAAGCGCATAAAGACAACAATATTCACCACAGAGATCTGATTTGAAATTTTGAAGTCGAATAGTATTCCGAGAGGATGAGAAAGGTTTTAAAAATTCTAATATAGAAGGGATAAGAGGTGGATAGCCATAAGAATCAAAGTATTCTGCCCTTTTATTAATCATTATGTGTACTGCAACCCAATGAGAGCCCGAATGGTAGGAGGGATCAAAATTGATAATGTAAATTCCTGGTGAAGGAGTCGGTAATTTATCAGAAGGGAAAACTCCATTGAAATTAATCCTAGTGTATTTATTGTGCCTCAAGGCAGTTAGAATTTGCCTGGTATCCATTAAAACCCCTCGGTGATAATATTTCTATCCTTATCAATTGCAATCAGACTATCATACTCCGCATAAACTATAGCTGTTATTGTTTTCTTTACGGGTTCTTTAAACTTGATATCTATCCTAACACTCCCTTTCTCTAATATCGAGAGGTGATCGTCATTTCCTGATTGATCAGGTGTGCAATCAAAAGCGAGAATGAAGAAACCCTTTGCAAACATTTCTTTTGTAATCATGTTTCCTCTGTCGGCATGATAATTTCCAATACCATCTATCATAGAGTGATATATGCGAGTATAGCATGGATTAGAATCTAATGTCATCGATAGTCCTCCATTGGGCATTTGTCTACCGTTATAATAAAGTAAAAAATTAGTCATGTTGAAGTGTTTGAAATTAAAAGGATTTTTAGTACTGCTACCTATGAAAGCTTCATTTTCAACCATAGTAAAAACAATTCTTTTAGGAAGTGAGCCAGTAAATAAATTATCCTGAGTAACCGTACTAATATCCTTAGGGATGGTGAATGTTTTGACTTCCACGCGTTTATACGGATAGATGGCATTATTATGTTCAAGCAATTTGTTATGAGCTAGAATGATGGACGGATTTATCCCTATTTGATTTACATATAAAGTAGCATCTACAATTTTTAATTTGGAAGCGGGGGTATCTTCTTTAATAAAGAATTCTTCTCTTGCTCCTGTTAACTTTACAGTAACATCAACCCCATTAATCAAATACTTTGATTGATTGAATACATCCGCAAAAACCCGACCGTATAGTTCAACTTCGGAGCTATCCCCAAACTCTAGTTTTCTCGCTTTAAAACCTACGTTGTCGAGGCCTCGTGCATCAATGTCATCTCCAGTATCCAACCGCCACCCAGCGCATGTGAGATGTGTTATTTCCGCATCACCCCCGTAATTTAATATAGTTTCTAAATAGCTAGTGTAATGATAATTATCCCCAGAAGAAGTTACTAACTTGCCATTAAAATAAATGTGACACTGACTGAAAATTGAATGTAAAATATTGTTTACTACACCCGGTTGGTTTTCGAAATCAGTCCCCCTATAACTAGTACCATCGGCTTTCAGAAGTTTTACCCTAAGATTCAAGGCTATACTACTAAGATCCTTATAAGAATTTCCCACATCTTTAATTAGAAACTCCAAGTTATTATTATTATCCAAAGTCGCAATCGGTTTATACGCATTTATGCTATTACTTATTATACTAGTCTGTAGAGAGGGCTTTTGAAATAGCTCTAAAGAATTCGGCATTACCTCCATCATTTCGAGAATACGTCTTTGTATCGTATGCTTTTCGTCTCGCGGAGTGGAATCTTACTCCCTTGGGTTCTTCCTCTCAAATGATGCTTTGTTATCTTCTTATAACCTTTTATCTTTCTCAGTTTCGGCTTTTTCTGTATACTCAACCCGGAACCAAGCAGATTTTGTAACTTTTCCTCAGCATTTCGTTTTAGACGTTTTCCAGCTTTATTAATGTTAGACTGTATAATCTCTTTAACGGGTGTTCCTGTACCTGAACTAATATCCGATAACGTTTCAATTCCAGTATTTAAAGCTTCTTTACCTACTGTTTTTAAACCGCTTTTAACCAGAGGTTTAACAAATCGCCAAAGTTTTGCAAAAATACTACCTAATCCTCGCCCTCTTTGATATGTTAAGCTTGCTTTATAAACAGGACCAATATTACCTACCCCGTTTTGATTTTCATAATATGAGACATATTTATGTATATCGCCTGCCATTTTCACTAGTGAATGTTTATCATTCAAAAGTAACATTAACAATGAAAGGTATCCAATTGTGATGGTTATTTTTATATGACTGATTTCAATTTTTTAAAGTCTAACACTATCCGCGAAGGTAAAACCCCATCAGGAAAAGGTGCCCGTTCACCTAACTCATTTGCTAATAATATCTCAATGTTTTCTATCTGGTTTACGTTGACTTTACAATAATAAACGGGGTTGAATACTTGAAAAGTTTTTGTAGAGTCTATTATCCTCAAACATTTAATCAGATAATCTCCTATGCTTTGAGGTTCGATAATATCAGTATATACATAGAGCTCATTCCTAGGAATATCAAGCTTTGTCGAGACATCCTCATCTTGAACTTCTTTCAAAAGATTATGTATACTCTGCTCTATATCAGCAACTGCACCATCTTTACCATTTGTATAAATATTATTTAAGAAGGTAAACAATGAGTTATAGTAACCGACGCCAAAATTATACTCCACCTCGCTGTTAACTTTAATTTTTATCCCTTTTCTCTACTCATGAACGGAAGCTAATCCCATTTCGGTAACATACTCTAGCATTTTTTGTAATATAAAGAGCTTTTGAGGTTTAGAAAAATTCTCCATAGGTTTTTTAATAGCATCTGCAAACGAATGATAAGTTCCAATGGATAGAAATAGATATAATCCGGGTATGACCTTTACAGCTGCATAATCTTCACTAATAAGGTTATTTAAAATATCTTGCTTAACATCGTCAAAATTATCTGTATATATGTTGTTTAATAAATCCACAATGTCATCGTAATTTTTAACTGGGATTAGATACTCGGCATCCTTATTTATTATATGAATCCTAGCTGCTGCTGCTGCTGTCGAGCTGTGAGAAAGTGCCTGCAAAGTGCTCTGAGTTTATGTGCTTTTTGTTTTAGAAAATCTTATAATATTCAAAGTAGTGTTGTTGTATTTTGTTTATTAAGTATCGGGCCTTAGTTTAGCGTCGAGTGTTTGTAAATTAGTTGAGAATTGTGATTTCTACGAGTGTTTGTGTACGTCGAAGTTGTTGGCGCGAAGTCCGTTGGAGATCGTCCGAGTTCACGAGGCCGATAAGTATCCATTAAATCTTAGATTGTGCTAATTTAAGTACTTATTGTTCCTGTTTCATTTAGTTTGTTAATTGTCTTCCAATCAGTGCATTAGTGACTTATTTCTTGTGTGTTTACTGAGTTTTAAAGTAGTTAGAGTTTCGCCTGACGTGTTGCAGCTGTTTTTACCGCGTGATAACTGACATTGTTTTGATTCAAGTCCTTACCTTCGCGATACTTTTGTGTAATTCAGTGCTATCAGCGTTTCAGTTTAACGTAGTGTTAATATAGTGTTTATAAGTTAGGGAGGGTTTAAAGGGTAAAGTTAGTTCAGTTTATTCGTTCTCGTTAGCTGTAAAGTGTAAAGTCAGTCCTCATTTTAAATTACCTCAGTTAAATTTATTCTTGATCGCTCAGTTAATTATTAAGTTAGGATGGCTTCCCCGAGGACTCCTATAAATTCCATCTTGATGACCGCTCGTTACGAGGCACTTATGTCTCGTATCGCGATCCTTGAGAGGGAAGTTGTGGACCTCCGTTCGCTGCTCACTGGGTTGGGCCATGTTTCGGTTAGTGGGGGTTCATCTGTTGCGGGCCCTAAAGCTTGCCGTGCTTCCGCCTCTTGCCGGAGTACTCAACTTGGCAGGCCAATAGGGTCCGCTGCGGAGGAATCCTCGCGAATCGTTGCTTGCCCATCCCGGAAGGCTAGTGAGTGGAAGGTGGTCGCCAATCGCGGCAATCGTGGTGCGGTGCAGAGGAAGCAGTGTGCTGGGGATGCTTCGGCTGAACCTCTCCTCGCCAGCAATAGGTTTGAGGTGTTGACGGACCTTGAGCTGGAGCACTCGCCCGTTGTCACGGTGGAGGCTGGGCCGGAGGCAAGCTGTGGGGGGAGGGGAGTGTTACTGTTAGGGAGCTCCAATGTTCGGCGTATCATGTCTCCGTTGCGGCGAAGGGCCCGCCGGGGGGGAGTTGTGGAGCGGGTGTTCTCCAAGTGTATACCTGGAGGTACGGTGCCCCAGGTAACGAAGGAGTTGAGGGCGGCGGTCGGGGAGACAGGTTGCTCCTCGCTGCAGGTGGTGGCGCATGTGGGCACCAACGATGCCTCGGCTCGTGGATCCGAGGAGATCTTGGACTCTTTTGAGGACCTGATATCTGAGGTTGCTCGAGTCAAGGGGTCGTCTGGGGTGGACATTGCGTTGTCCATATGCAGCATAGTTCCCCGGATTGATCGAGGCCGTATGGTTTGGAGTAGGGTGGAGGGTCTGAACCGTCGGCTGAGGGATTTCTGTCGGGACAAAGGGGTGGGCTTTGTCGATCTGAGCCACGTCCTTGACTCGTGTAGGGTTCCTCTTAACTGCTCCGGTGTACATTATACTTCCGAGGCTGCGGAGAAGGTAGCGGGTCGGGTTTTCAGGGATGTGGGTGTTTTTTTAGGTTAGACTGCAACACTAGGTTAACGATAAATGAGGTTTCAGGTTTTATTTGTGAGATTAACACCCACAGTAATGGGCAAGGGGATAGGCGAGAGCTTAGAACAAAGAAACGAGCTAATAATTGCGTAAGGAAACAGGAACTTGCCTCTAGTATTTCAATCTTAAAGAACAATGCGAGAGATTTAAAAATCATAGTAGTGAATTGCAGAAGTATACGTAAAAAGCAGATAGAATTCCTTAATCTTACGAGAAGTAATAATGCGGATATCGTAATAGGGACCGAGAGTTGGTTAAGCGAAGATATTTCATCAGGTGAGATATTTCCTCCAGATTATATTATTTATCGTAAGGATCGACTCTGTAGAATGGGTGGAGGGGTGTTTATCGCTGTAAAAGATTCTTTAAAGAGTCAGTGCGTTGACTTCTTGGAGAACGGTACATGCGAAATGGTATGGTGCTCGGTTCTTGGACGGAGTGGAAAGAGGGTATTCTTTTGTTCCTTTTATCGGCCTCCGGATGGCGACAACGGATGTATAGAGCAACTAGCTGATTCGTTAGAGAATATTCGGAAGAAAGTGAAGGATCCCATCATTGTTGTAGGAGGGGATTTTAACCTTCCCCATATTGATTGGGAGAATTTATCGAGCTCGCACACCGGTAGAGAGAAGACTATATCGCAAACATTGATAGATACGTTTTCGCTTCACGCCTTAGATCAACTTAATAAGAAGGTTACGAGGACAATTCACGAAGGTCAAGGTAGTGTACTTGATTTATTAGCAACTTCGCATCCTCACTTGATCGATGATCTTAATATTATTGCTGGAATTTCAGACCACGATGTCATAACTGCAGTTATGAAAGCGGAAATAGTAAAATCCCTCAAGCCACCACGGCAGGTTTATATGTTTCGCAAAGCGAGATTTTCAGAATTCAGGGATTATATTAATGCGAAGAGGGAAGACTTCTGTAGTTTTTTGTGTGGTAATACTATTGACGATAGCTGGATGGAATTCCTACGAATATTAAGGGAAGGCTTAGCTAGGTTTGTCCCAATTAAAACCGTTAGGGAGCGTAAGGATCCGCGTTGGATGAAACCTAAGTTGCGAGCGTTGCATAGGAAGCAAAGGATTTTACACGCACGGATGAAGAAGCTGGAGAAAATCGGAGTAGACTTTGATCTTGAGCGACAAAAATATTCGGAGATGCGAAGATTGGTTAAGGACGAATCGCAGAATGAGTTTCAGGAATATAGATCTAAAACCCTTTTAGAGTCTTTAGGAGGTGACCAGAAGGAATTTTGGTCATATGTCCGAGAATCTCGAGGAGGTCAGTCTTCAGTACCCAGCCTCGTTAATGACGTGGGTTTAATGGTTACTGAATCGTTAGATAAAGCAAATCTAATTAATCGACACTACCAGGAAAGCTTTACTTTGGACGATGGACGCGCGAACGAATTTTCTGTGCGTGTTGATTCAGAAATGGAACCAATCGAGTTATCGGTGGATGGAATAAGAAAGTTGTTGCGGCAGGTAGACAAGAAAAAAGCGCCAGGACCAGAAGGTATACCATCGTTCGTCATTCAAACACTGGCGAATGAGCTTGCTCCCCTTCTTTTCGTATTCTATAGGAAAACCTTGGACGAAGGCGTTGTACCAATTTCGTGGAGGAGAGCGCATATCACTCCAATTCCTAAGAAAGGACGTTCCTCGAAACCTGAAGATTACCGTCCGATATCTTTAACGTCAATATTTTGTAAGACTATCGAGCACATTATAGCGAGTTCAATAATGCGTTTCCTAAGTGACAAGGGGGCAATTAGTCAATGTCAACACGGTTTCCGTAAAGGTAGGTCATGTGATACCCAGTTAGCCCTTTTTCTCCACGATGTAGTTAGAGCAGCTGATAAGGGTATAAGAACAGACGCCATATTTCTAGATTTCAGAAAAGCTTTCGATCGAGTATCGCATGTAAAATTAATTCACAAGTTGACGGCTTACGGGATTAACGGAAAAGTTGTTGAGTGGATAAAGTCGTTTCTCGGGGAAAGATCGCAGCGAGTTGCGTTGGACGGAATTTTATCTGATGAGGTTCGCGTCACATCCGGTGTTCCACAGGGAAGTGTATTAGGACCAATTTTGTTCCTAATATATATTAACGATGTTATGGATAATATTAAATGCAAGGTTAGGTTATTCGCTGATGATACTGTTGTGTATAGGGAGATCGTAACTGAAGATGACATTGGTAGTTTGCAGAACGATCTGAATATGATTTCGGGTTGGTGTAGTGATTGGCAGCTCGAGCTGAATGTAAAGAAGTGCGTTACCATGACTTTCACGCGATCCACTAACGTTACCTGCGTACCGTACAGAATTTCAGGAAATCCCTTGGAGCTCGTGATGCATCATAAATATCTAGGAATTACGCTCAGCAGTGATATTTCCTTCAAAGAGCATATTCGAGGCGTAGTAGGAAAGGCGAATAGAATGCAAAGGTTAGCCAGCAGAATCCTTAGGGGATGTTCACCGAGAGTAAAAGAAATAGCGTACTTTTCCCTAATTCGACCTCTACTTGAGTATTGCAGTGCGGTTTGGGATCCTCATGAAGTAGGATTAATTTCCGATCTCGAGATGGTTCAACGTAGAGCAGCAAGGTTCGTCAAGGGAGATTTCAGATTCGACAGCAGTGTTTCGGCTATGTTAGGATCCCTCGGTTGGAACTCTCTTAGTGATAGAAGACGTGAATATCGACGGAAGCTTTTTGATAAATTTATCTCTACCGATTTCGGGGAGGAGATAACAGATATTGTCATCCCAGTTATATACCTACGCGACCTTCGAGAGAAAACAAAAAAGCGATACAGGGAAGTAGTTGCCAGGACGGATAGCTACTTTTGGTCATTTTTTCCGCGTAGTATTAGAGAAGCAAATAGCTCTCCAGATTAGATAGGTATTTTGGTGTCTTACACCCCCTGCCACGCGCCACTGGCGGATTGCAGGGTTTAAATGTAAATGTAAATGTACCCTATTTTCCATAAACTTAAAATCTTGTAAGGATTTCTTTGATGTTTGTTCTGTGAAGTCAGTCAATACATCTATTAAGTTTGCTCGTAAAACTAAAGCATCTCGGCTGTAAGCAAATGCCTTATCAAGTACTTCTGTAAAAGAATCAAAAAAACCATTTGGTAAATCTACTTCGAGAATGTAACCCTTTACATTATGATCAGAGATATTTTCAATTTCTAGTTGGTCAATTTCATTGCGATCTAGCCATCTAAAATTCGCATAAGGGAGTGATCTTGATAAGGCCCACCCGTACAAATTATTTGCGTCCAAGTAAGAAATATATTCGGATTCTATCTCTGGGTCATAATTTTTCAAATACTTATTATTAGCCTCGCAATATCTCTTACAGCATTGAGAGACCCCGCCACGAATACCTTTCTCGAGCATGAGAATCATGTCGTAGTCTGTCAATAATTCCAGCTCCATTCCGGTATGCTTCAGCATCGCATCAAACGCTAATCCAGGTGCAGTATAATACCATGCTGGGTCGAGCTTGTAGGCACCGAAACAAACGTCTCGAAAATTTTCGAAAACGTCTGCTAAAAGAGTCACATCAGATTTTAGATAAATGTCGCTGTAATCCCCGAGTGTTTTACATTCGAAAGATTCCCACACATTTTTTGCGTGTTTATAGTCTTCCTCAGACACATGCTCGTCCGCTAATCTGTTGTAGAAATTCCCCCTCTCCGGAAGTGATGTTTCCTCAAGTTTCTCGATTGAGTTTGTGTAATCATATGGCTGACCCCCCCTAGGTTCGTTTTCTCACCGAATACCTCGCTAGTATATTTAAATGTTTTTAAATTTGTTACCAATGAAGCTAATGACGCGGGCATGAAGCGACATGTGTCGAGAAATCTAATGGTGAAATTATTTTCGATTGACTTTGCAAATGAAATATACTTTTCCTCGGTGTTCGGAATCACATTAATATTTTTATCATCATAGTTTAACTCCCGAACCAAGAAATGACCGTCGTATGATGAAAGATTGTGAATAAACACAGGCAGAAAATTTTGCATTTTGTACTGCAGATTGCAGAAAGAATGTGCGGGGGACCTCGATATTTACCCGTCAAGTGATCGTGATCTCTGACGGCATCTGACTTCAACTCTTTACCACAAATATGACAAGACGACGCATTCTTAAAATTTGTCTCTTCTTCCGGGCTAAGCGATTCCATCGGAATAACGTTTTTACACAACTTGTACACTATCTCCGCCTCCTCTTTCATTTTCTGTACAAAAACATGTGCGGTATTGGGGCCTCGGTAAAGCTGCGGTGTCTCACATCCATTGGGCGTCATGAGAATATAACCAAAGCTAAATGGTTCATGTTTTTGAATAGAATGAGTGTATGATGCGTTAGGTGAAGGTTCACAAGTGCTGATACTTTGTAAAACGCATTCAAAGTCCGCATATATTACATACGGAACTCGGAATGTATGCCCTAGTTTGGTAAATTTTAATATCTTATCCCCCTCGATAGGAAGCTCAATTCTCGCGGGTTTATTACTATTACAGTCTGCTGTATGCGTCTCTAATTTCTTTTCGTCATGATAATGCACAAAGCATCGTTTGCAAATGAAAATTTTACAAACATTTTTTGTCATCTGATGGTGAATTAGACCCTCAAAGTTTTTAATCCAACAGTAATGACCCGTGTTATCCTTTGTAATGTACAGTGGGGGAAACAATTATCGCAACACCAGTTGGCGTGAGAGCGCGGATTACGTGGAAACTAACTGAAATCACTCTAACTCCGACAATTCGGCAACTCTGTATAGAGGCAGTAAAACCGGCAATATTCAAAATCCTTACGAATGGGAAATAGACTTTTAGTATCGTATATATATGCAGACATTTAAGACTCACCTTCGCGAGATTTCCAAGTAGTGCCTTAGCCTCAATGTCTTCATTTTTTGCCATTTATTATTTAAAGTTAGCCGTGATAAAAACGTTGTGTGGAATGTTAATATAATACACTGGGAGATAGTTACAAACAAGATTGTTTGATAGCGGAATATCAGACGTTAAAATGAACATTTTGAGGTATTATTTCGCTAATTAAAGGTCTAAATGGTAGAATTGTGATGGAATAGAATTCTTGCAAAGAGAATTCAACACTTAAAAATTCGAATTCAGAAACCACTAAGATGTGTCCTATTCTTAACTTTCTATTTTCACTCGAGCAGTGTAGTTTTCCACTGCATAAGGTATTAAAAATATCCTTTCAATAAATCCAATCTTATCCGTGAGTTAAAGGAGTTAATTTTTCCAAGAGCTTTTTAGCAATTAACGTTTAGACAGGAATTGTCATCACTATTATTAGCTTTTAAATAGTGGAATCAGTAATCAACAATTTTCAGCTCTATCAGGCTATATGTAATAGGGAGTAATATTTGTGTAATAACAAATGGTGTTTCTCATGAGACATCAATGCACTTTAACCATACTGACTGAAAAATATATTATAAATTGCAACGGTATCACATATATATAGATGTTTCATTCATTCATCGCACAACTCATACGAATCTCATCTACAGTGAGTGTATTACTCTACAACAGATAATTTCAATCCAATATGTCCAGAGCTGTAATGTAATTGATTAATGAGCTTGAATGCAATCGCAAACAGGATCCATAATATTCTAGCAGTTGGAATCTGAATTGCAAATTAAAACCGATAATTCGATTGTCCTTTTACAAGCATTAGATATACCGTTCTCGCCTCATGGAGTAAGCTTATCAACGCTCTTACTCTGAATTACATGCGAGCTACGGGTTTAACGCTGTGAAACGGAGCGACCTTCAGAAAATATTTTCTGAAGTATGATTTTACTTCAGTAAAGTTTCCAAGAGGTGGGTATTCACTTCTCTACTTTCTCCGTAGCGATGAATACAATTTTCCACTTCCAATTTGATCATCTTGATTTCCGTATGTAAAAATACTTCCCAAGGCTACTTAGATCCATATATTAGGCGCCATACTCAGCTATCATTCGCTGATTTTACTAAACTTTCTGTGCGCTTTACGGGCTCTTCCAAAACATTCCCGCCCCCCTCTCCCCCCATGAATACCGTAGTTTTCATGTTGTTTACTACGTAGTTTTGCGGTTTAGATGCGAATATATTAGAGAATAGAGCGAATATATGCAGACAAAGTTATTCTTTTATTCAGCAGTAGAAATAGTTATTAACGCCCACTTAAATAGGCAAAAGGGTATGCATGAACTTAGCCCAAAAAAATAGAAAAATTGCAATGGTGAAAAAGAAAAATTCACTTAAAAAAGATAAAGGTTATTCGAAAAAGGAAACCATGTTTTAATGTGCGAACTGAGAGATCTAAAAATAATAATAGTAAATTGCAAGAGCTTACGTAATAAATAGGCGGAATTCTTAAACGTTACTATGAGAATTTGCGCGGATATCATACTAGGAAGATAGTTGCTTAAGCGAAGATATTACTCTAAGCGAGATATTTCCCCCGATTATATGATATACCGTAAATAAAACTATGTAGATCTAGTGGTAGACTTTTTATAGCAGTATGGACTCATTTAATTAGTGAGCGCGATGAGTTCGTAGAAAATAGCAGGAGCGAAATCATTTGGTGCTCGATTCAAAGACAAAACGGAAGTAAAATTAATGATTGTTCTTTGTGTCGTCCTCCCGATGAAAAAATAGGATGTATTGTTGTATTATCCGATGCCCTACAGAAAAATGGTGAGAAAATAAAAGATCCAATCATCGCCGTAGGAAGAGATTTTTACCTAACCAATATTCATTGGGATAATCTAAAATTCTCCAGCACTAGCAATGGGAAAACAATTCACGAAATACATCTTACTTTTTCGTTGCATGGTTTAGATCAGGTAAATATGACGAAAACTCGAACGAATCGTGCGAAGCAAGGTATCAATTTATATTTACTAGCCACTTCCCACCCACAAATAATAACTAGCTTCTCTGTAGTTGACGGTACAGTCAGACCATGATGTCATAATGGTAGGGATGAATGTAGTAGTAGCGGTTAGATCTCTTAAGCCTGTGAGGCAAGTGTGTGTAATTCGCAAAGCAATTATTTCTGAGTTTAAGGTTTTATTTGAACGAAGGCTTGGATATTTTTTTTACGCTTTTCGAGAGAAAATACAGTAAAAGATAGTTGGGTAGAGTTTCGACGAATAATCAAAGTAGATTTAGTTAAATATGTTCCTTCTAAACAGTAGGTGAGACGAGGAAGATGTTTGAAGCGTTGCATAGGAGTCATTCACTCGCGATTGAGAAAACTTAAACCGTGTGATGAGATCCATGAGCTTAGTGATCAAAACTATAGAGAAGTGCAAAAGATATTTGAGGAAGGATCACGAAAAGAATACCAGGAATATAGATCTCGAACCCTGTTAATATCACTAGTTGGCGATTAGAAAGAATTTTGGTCATAAGTGCGTGACACTCGTGGTGGTCAGTTTTCTATTCCTAGCATTATAAGCGAAGAGGGAATTGCCTTAAATAAATCGGCAGAAATAGCTAACTTACTTAACCCGTACTTCCAGAAATGTTTCTCATTAAATGATGGTCGAGTTAACGGTTTTACCTCTCGCATTAATTCGGAGATGATTTCCATAGAGATATAAGTTGATGCGAGTGGAAATTCACTGCAACAGATTGATAGGAAATTCTATCAGAAATCAATTAATGAGGGTACTGTCCCAATATCGTGTAAAAAATTAAACGTCACTCCGGGGCCTAAGAATGATCAGATTATTATGGGTAATTTTCGTTAACTTCGAATTTATGCAAAATAATGGAGCATATTATAGCAAGCTCCATTATTCAGTCTCTTACCATAAAGATAGGAATCATTCTGATCCAACACGGATTCCATAAAGGCAAATCTTGTAAGACGCACCTAGAGTTTTTTGTGAATGATGTATATAAAGCGTAAGGATGTTAGATATCTTTCAAAAACGTTATTTCCACGCAGCAACAAATTTCGCGACAACCCTTAGTGTTAGTGCGCCACACAAAATACCGAAGAGTCACGTTTAGCTATTGTTTATCTTTGAAAGAACATATTGGAGATGCGATAGGAAATTGAATAGAATGCAAAGATTAACTAGTAGATCGTTAAGGGGATGCTAATCGTGTTTCAAAGAAAAAAGTCATATAACCTCTTATTCAACCTAGCCAAACGAGAAAATACTGTTTCGCGATTATACTGATTATTAATTTTATATTATAGTTCGTGTACGGTATTTGTTTGATTGGTTGTATACGATACTATTTGTACAGAATTGCCATGATAAAACGGTGAGTGTTACTCAGATGAATCAGTACGCGTAATCATAGTAAGAGATAGAAGACTAATTCTAAGGATAAATTTACTATGTAAGTTAAGAAAAATTAGGTTCTCAAATGATGCAATCGATATAATGCGACCTCCCTGTTGATGTGGGCCGCTCTGATACTGCGAGGAAGATTAGAGAAATAAATGCTAGAAGGAATCGCATCAAGAATTCATTTTTTCCGCGGATGATAGGCGAAAGAAATCGATTAGGAAAATAGGGTTAAGCTGTATGCACCCCCTGCCACACGCCGAAAGGCGGATTGGATGGTTCTTACATAGACATATTTTTATGGTGTTTTTGTGCTGTCGACATTTTAACTCAATAATCAGAATATGTCGTATTTATAAAACAACATAATTTAAGAGGAAAAATTCATCCGTCACCGCTACGATTGGTCTTCGGTTTCCTTCAAAGTAACTGGGTTGTCCAAATTGTAGTGCTACCTCCAAAATACTAACGTTTCAATATCATCTCCTAAATCACTACTACTAATTTATTTCTTCTTACATTCACTAACAGTTGAAGGAAAGTTTAATTAACCTTCTTTTGATTTCAAAAAACTCTCAAAGGCACTCGAAATCAATATTTACAATGATAAAAACCTTACACCTAGAGAAATAATGACAATGTAAGAGAAATTGGCCCTATCAAAACAGGAAATCCAAATATCACTGAGGATTATTATTCATCATTATTATTCAATTATTCATTTTACAAACTAAAATCTCAAAAAAGTTTTAATTTTGTCACATAACCGTGAACATATCCTAGTTTTCTATGCATTTCAGTTTTTTCTAAGAATTTAACATATCTTCTATCATGTAGCGATACCGGCCCCTGAAATGTAGAAATTTTTTCGCTCTTTTCACTGCCTATGACCCTCTCCCCCATAGACAAATCCTGGCTGCGCCCCTGCGACAAAGCAATCATTAATTATCATCTGTATATTCATGTCCACATCCGATAGAATCCGTAGATTCTTACACATGGATGATTATGAAAAAAAATCAGCTCCAACATAGACCTCCATCCCCGTAATGTTACTCAATTTTCATGTTTTTACGAGAAGGAGACTATTTAACATAATTTAAAGCATGTGGAAAATATTTATATGTAATCGTTTTTCTCTCAGACTCGGTAACAGTGTGCACATATGCATTATGATTAATCTACGAGAATTACTTTGGAATCAAGAAAAATATAGGATGATTAATAATATATCCATTCTCCTCCATATGATTCAGCCTCCGAGACATAGAGTTAACCACTTCTTTATTGGAATTCGCTCCAGGTGAGAAGATCTAATAACTGACGGAAGCTCTTCGAAAGCTTTATCGGTTCAGAACCTAAAGACGAAGTAAATGAAATTTAAGTGCAAGTAAAGACCTAACGCGATCTCCGAGAAGCATCGACAAAACGTTACAGGGAGGTAATCACAAAACATTATTACTTTTGGTCGTTTATTTCCCCGGGCAATTAGAGAGGTTGATGGAGTAGATTACGTGATGATGGTGTTATTACAACCCCTGCCATACCCATTTGGCGGCTCGCGGGGTATATATCTAAATCTAAATCTATATAATTGGTTTGGAACTACCGCCGAGAAAATTGGAAAGTGTGAACCCGCGAATTGTCCTGGTTGTAGACGAACAATGAATAATAATATGCATAAGAATGTCAATAGTTCTCAAGGCTTTTGTTTACAGACTAAAAATGAAAAAGATTCGCTTGCGCGGTCCGCTAGTTGTCCGTCTATAGAAGTAGAAGACCTCAATGAAGAAATTGTCACCAATAAGCCTGAGTAAGTTGGCCTGAGCTCCTTGCCTTACGACCGGTTTGTTGTTGCGAGTGACGCATAGGCTTTCGAAAATCGGCTGCACTGAAAGCGAAAGGTTCATCGTGCTTCGAGAAATCAGGAGGCCCTGTCAAATACCTCTAATAAGTGTGGAAAATGAGTCAAAGGACATTGTCTTTCAGTGAACGACCTCGAATCCTTGGTAGAAGAGGAATGTCCACTGACACACGAAACATGTTCTTGACCGACAATTGGTGATGAATCTGTTCCGAATCCTTCATATCCAATGGTTATTTTTCCATAATGAATTGTATCTCTCAGGTAAATATATATATTAATCACAGGGGCGTATAAATATATGTGGAAACCATATCTTACATTCGTTCATTTCCCGAACAAGAGAAGTTTAAGATAAAAAACTCATTTAACTTAAGCGGAATTCGAGCTCATGCCCTTCCTATGCCAATAACATGTGTCAGACAGCTGCAAAATCACCTCTTAATTAGCAACTAGTTATAGTTATGACACTTCCCAACAAACTGATAAGTCCATTTTAGCAGCTTATTAATAATATTATTATGGCAGCATAATCCTGGTTAATTAATTAACTTTATAAAGTCAGACGTTCATAAAATACATATCAGTACTAAAAACTTGGGTTGTTTATTAGGAAGTCTTTGTTTACTAAAATACGCTAATACAATAATATTATTTGGGAATATTTTTACAATTGCAATAACATCTAATTTCCTTAGCACCATGGTGAGGAAGGAGCTTTGAATTAGCCAGAGGATAGTTTCTACTGGGCGACTGTAAAATGAGGGTCCTGAGTCTAGCTGATATAGGCACGAAAAGGAAAAATATACCTGGCATCTGCAATACTTGCTTTGAAAGTGCTCGACATATGGTTAAAGCTTTTCCGCGCGAGGTAATGATGAAAATATCATTTCAACATTTGTTTTGTATTGGCGCCTGCAATACTTTGAAGGGATCAACTTTTGGTTAAAGACTTTCCTCGCGAATTATCAAAGCCTTAATGCATTTCTACGTGAATTTCTCCGCGTGAAGGCAACACAATTAACTAATGACCAAGGTCACCGAGCTCCCTGTTACAAAATGTAAGACAAGTCCGATATATGCGCAGAAATTGTTCGGTTTTTATGAAATCATGTTTTTTTTAACTTTGGAATTGGTATTTTTCCTTTTAACTCCGGACGGACAATGATTTCATGTATTCTAGTTGACAAATGGTGTATATAAATTTATATTACGAATTTCCTTCGTCTGCATGATTAAGTTGGTGAAAAATTATATTCCGTAGACAAAATACAAATTTTACGATGTGTCATAGTAACTCAGTAATCGCTCTAACGACTTCTCGAATTCTAATTGCTGAATTGAAAACATAAGACTTGTAATCAAAAATCCTCCTCGGAATGTTTATCACAAATAATGAATATCCTATGTTTCAACTGGACGTTTGAAGAATTACATTTACATCAATATCCAGCAGGCAGCCGTAAGACGTATGTTCGAGAGAGAAACCAAACTACCAAACTAACGCCTTATTAGCGCACAAATTATCCAGAAAAAGAGACCATTATAGGCCATCTGTTCTCGCTATAATCTCGCAAAACATCATTTTCCTCTAGACTCCAAAATTCTCGTTTTCTAAAGGTGAGAATCGCCACATCGCGTATTTCTACTCCAATCCCACTTATTCCTTATTGCTACGCATTATTAAAACCGAATAGCATTCTTCAAATTATTAAGAATTAAATTTCAATTATTTTCCATGTATTTTATTGCATTTAAGATTGAAATTAGAATAAATATATATTTAACCTATCGTTCTATAAATACGATAACTATATGTGAAAGAGAAACGCCGAAATAAACATGACGAACTCGGGGAGAGATCGCGCGAAGGCTCTAAGAAGAGTTCGAAAGAGAGGAAATTTGTTTAAGTTCTAGGCTCCGACTCAAATATTACCGCTTTTTGAGGCTTTCCTCGGTGTTGCCAGTCAGTCACAGAAAGCAGAATTCCAAATAGTTTCTGTGAAAGCCACTGGTGCGCGCGCAAAGTGTTGCGATAATTTTTTCCGCCACTGTACAATAGGTCGCGGTGATCTGCGAGCTCGGTATCTACAATTTTTATCGGATAGACATTGTTTTTTTCGTCTAGCCCGAAAACGTTAATAGAAATTTTATTTGTTTCCTCAAATTTAGGAATATCTTTCAAATCAACGGGGTATGCAATACAGTCCCAATCGTACCCATTCTTGAATTCCTCCGTATCATATTTTTTAACCCGTTGGGGGTTTCTATGTATGTTCTTCCCCCAAACGGCGTATTTAAAACAATACTGATCGTCATTCCTGACGTTTATAATGGCCCTTCTGCTTGCTATTTTGGGTGGTAGCTCAATAAAAGTTGATCCGCGTAAAGGAGTGTACCGATTAATTCGTAGTTCTAAACCTAAGATTTTACTGAGCGACCACCCAGACCCCTTCACCTGCATCTCTGATTTTTCCTTAAGTAATTTTGCAAATAAATTTTCTAAAATTTCCCCAACGTCATCAGCTTCCAAAACCCTAACGTTTCTCGTTTTAAATACCCGTTCTATCGCCTCCTCACCCCTCTCAAAGTTCGCCTTAACCACAAGATTAATTTTAAGGGCAAAATTACTTAGCTCATCCCTTATCCTCGGAATTAAAATATCGGAAGTATAATTTAGGAAGGATATAAGGTCTTTATGCGCTTCAATCACCACCCAGTAGGTTTTGAGCCGCCCACGAAATGAAGTCTCCACTTCAGATATTATGGGGGTTGAACCGCCGACTTGCTCGTTAGGTAATGAATCCGCAACCTCCATCCCACCAGCGGGGTCCTCAATCCCAACTCCGAAGCTGCACCGGTGATTGGATTTTTCGCGGGTATATAAAATACCGCAGGTCTCACACAGGATTTGCCTATTTTTGAGAATTAGATATATTAGTACGTAGATGTGATTAGAAAACATTAAATAAAAATACATATTAACTACTTACTCCACCGGTTCTTGCCGAATTCCGCCACATGAACTTAGATGAGATGCATTACAGAAATCTCCGCAAACATCACAAAGGATCAATCTATTCGAAAAAAAAAATTGTATTTAATGAATTAAATAATGAAAAATAATACATGGGAATAACTCAAAAGTATAAAAACTTACTGAGATTCCTCGGGTTGCAACATCTTTCCATGAGAGCAGGAGATGTTTGATGAGTGGAAATCTCCACAGACATCGCAAAAGATCGAGATGCTCGCCATTTCTTCTTAGAGGAAATTATTCCAAAACAGGGATAATAACTTCAAACGTTGAAACGGTAGACTGAAGCAATGTCACGCCAAATCTTCAATAACGAAGCGCAGGAGTAAATGAGAAAGTACCCCTCATTTAGTTCTATTTCAATTATTTACCCCCACTACCGCTTCATAACGAAGGTTTCTTCCTATTCAAGCATAATTTCAATGCGTTAGGGGAAGTACAAACGCTACCCCTAGTTTCCGTACTCATCCCCTAGGTAAATTTTCTCACCGACTAAGTTATAAGGTATTCTTTTCACATCATCGCCATGTATAGCTTCTCACCTATAGAGACTTCTACTCACTCTGCTAAATTCCTTACTCATCCCCTAGGTAAATTTTCTCACCAACTAATCACCTCTGGTTAGCGGAAAAGGTGGCAGATCAAGGCGCAGTTAGAAAGTACGTTTTATATTTTTTCAATGAGTTAAGCAGGTCGTTACAGATGCCGCATGATCAGCGTATTCTAGGAGCGCGTGGAGATTATACACGTGGACAGAGATTTTAAAAAATCAAGGCAGATGTATTTCTCTATTGAGACCTCTGCGCTCTACTGTCTCCTACGTGTTTGTGCCTCCGCTTTTGCTTTCTTCCTTTGGTGTCGGAAATGGCCGTGTATCACCCAAAGTCCTTGGTGGAGTGTGCTCAAAAGAAAACGTTAGACGTTTATTGGGAGGATTGGGGGCTTTTGTGGGGGAATCTGCCAGATACTGTTTTGGAAGATTTGAAGACAATATTCTGGAATGTTCACGAAGTTGAGTGTAGAAGATGGTTCCTACCAACAAGACCCAACTTAATTCTGGATGCATATAAAAATTCATTTGCAAACATCGATTCGCGCACTTATTGTGCGCTAATGTGCATGGACTCGTTTGACGAGTCCTCCTTCCCATCACTTTTCTTACAACCTTATTGGTGCTTGCATTTAGTGAAATACATTAATCCCATTTGGAATGGTAAAAACTTTTGTTATACTTGTTACTAGGTATGTGCTGAAGAAATAAGTGAGGGGTGGGAGAAAACAATTGTACAGTGGCGGAAAAAATTATCGCAACACTTTGCGCGCGCACCAGTGGCTTTCACAGAAACTATTTGGAATTCTGCTTTCTGTGACTGACTGGCAACACCGAGGAAAGCCTCGAAAAGCGGTAATATTTGAGTCGGAGCCTAGAACTTACACAAATTTCCTCTCTTTCGAACTCTTCTTAGAGCCTTCGCGCGAACTCTCCCCGAGTTCGTCGTGTTTATTTCGGCGTTTCTCTTTCACAGATAGTTATCGTATTTTTAGAACGATAAGTTGAATATATATTTATTCCAATTTAAATCTTAAATGCAATAAAATACATAGACAATAATTGAAACTTAATTATTAATAATGTGAAGAATGCTATTCAGTTTTAATAATGCGTAGCAATAAGGAATAAGTGGGATTGGAGTAGGAATACGCGATGTGGTGATTCTCACCTTTAGAGAACGAGAATCTTGGAGTCTAGAGGAAAATGATGTTCTGCGAGATTATAGCGAGAACAGATGGCCTATAATGGTCTCTTTTCCTGGGTAATTTGTGCGCTAATAAGGCGTTATTTTGTTAGTTTGGTTTCTCACTCCAACATACGTCTTACGGCTGCCTGCTGGATATTAATGTAAATGTAATTCTTCAAACGTCCAGTTCAAACATAGAATATTCATTATTTGTGATAAACATTCTGAGGAGGATTTTTGATTACAAGTCTTATGTTTTCAATTCAGCAATTAGAATTCGAGAAGTCGTTAGAGCGATTACTGAGTTGCTAACTATGACACAATGTAAAATTTGTATTTTGTCTACGGAACATAATTTTTCCCCAACTTAATCATGCAGACGAAGGAAATTCGTAATATAAATTTATAAACACCATTTGTCACCTAGAATACATGAAATCATTGTCCGTCCGGAGTTAAAAGGAAAAATACCAATTCCAAAGTTAAAACAAACATGATTTCATAAAAACCGAACAATTTCTGCGCATATATCGGACTTGTCTTACATTTTGTAACAGGGAGTTCGGTGACCTTGGTGATTAGTCAATTGTGTTGCCTTCGCGCGGAGAAATTCACGTAGAAATGCATTAAGGCTTTGATAATTCGCGAGGAGAGTCTTTAACCACAAGTTGATCCCTTCAAAGTATTGCAGGCTCCAATACAAAACAAACGTTGAAATGCATTACCTCGCGCGGAAAAGCTTTAACCATATGTCGAGCACTTTCAAAGCAAGTATTGTAGGTGCAAGGTATATTTTTCCTTTTCAAGCCTATATCAGCTAGACTCAGGACCCTCATTTTACAGTCGCCCAGTAGAAACAATCCTCTGGCTAATTCAAAGCTCCTTCCTCACCATGGTGCTAAGGAAATTAGATGTTATTGCACTTGTAAAAATATTCCCAAATAATATTATTATTTTAGTGTATTTTAGTAAACAAAGACTTCCTAATAAACAACCCAAGTTTTTAGTACTGATACGTATTTTATGAACGTCTGACTTTATAAAGTTAATTAACCAGGATTATGCTGCCATAATAAAATTATTAATAAGCTGCTAAAATGGACTTCTCAGTTTGTTGGGAAGTGTCATAAATATAACTAGTTGCTAATTAAGAGGTGATTTTGCAGCTGTCCGACACATGTTATTGGCATAGGAAGGGCACGAGCTCGAATTCCGCTTAAGTTAAATGAGTTTTTTATCTTAAACTTCTCTTGTTCGGGAAATGAACGAATGTAAGATATGATTTCCACATATATTTATACGCCCCTGTAATGAATATACATATTTGCCAGAGAGATGCAATTCATTATGGAAAAATAACCATTGGACATGAAAGATGCGGAACCGATTCATCACCAATTGTCGGTCAAGAAAATGTTTCGTGTGTCAGTGAAAATTCCTCTTCTACCAAGGATTCGAGGTCGTTCGCTGAAAGAAAATTCTTTTACTCATTTTCCACAATTAGAGGTATTTGACAGGGCCTCCTGATTTCCCGAAGCACGATGAACCTTCGGCTTTCAGTGCAGAGGATTTTCGGAAGCCTATGCGTCACTCGCAACAACAAACCGGTCGTAAGGCAAGGAGCTCAGGCTTACTTACTCAGACTTATTGGCGACTATTTCTTCATTTAGGTCTTCACGTCGATAGACGGACAACCAGCAGACCGCGCAAGCGAATCTTTTTCATTTTTACGCTTAAAAAAAAGCCTTGAGAACTATTGACATTCTTATGCATATTATTATTCATTGTTCGTCTACAACCAGGACAATTTGCTGGTTCACAGTTTCCAATTTTCTCGGCGGTAGTTCCAAACCAATTATATAGATTTAGATTGAGATATATACCCCGCGAGCTGCCAGATGGGTATGGCAGGGGTTGTAATAACACCATCATCAACTAATCTACTCTATCAGCCTCTCTAATTGTCCGGGGAAAAAAGCGACCAAAAGTTATGTTTTGTGATTACTTCCCTGTAACGTTTTGTCGATGCTTCTCGGAGATCGCGATTAGGTCTTTAGTTGCACTAAAATTTCATTTACTTCGTCTTTAGGTTCTGAACCGATAAAGCTTTCGATGAGCTTCCGTCGGTCTCACCTGGAGCGAATTCCAATAAAGAAGTGGTTAACTCTGTGTCTCGGAGGCTGAATCATATGGAGGAGAATGAAGGAGAATGGATATATTATTAATCATCCTATATTTTTATTAATTCCATTGTAGTTCTCGATTATTAATCATAGTGTATAAGTGCACACTGTTACCGAGTCTGAGAGAAATACCAATACATATAAATATTTTCCACTTGCTCTAAATTATGTTAAATAGTCTCCTTCTATTAAAAACATGAAAATTGAGTAACATTACGGGGATGGAAGTCTATGGCGGAGCTGAAATTTTTTCATAATCATCTATGAGTAAGAATCTACGGATTCTATCGAATGTGGACATGAATATACAGATGATAATTAATGATTGCTTTGTCGCAGGGGCGCAGCCAGGATTTGTGTATGAGGGAGAGGGTTATAGACAGTAGAAAGAGTGAAAACATTTCTACATTTCAGGGCCGTTATATTCATGCACGCTACATGATAGAAGATATGTTAAATTCTTAAAAAACCTAAAATGCGTAGAAAACTAGGATATATTCACGGTTATGTGGCAAAATTAAAACCTTTTTGAGATTTTAGTTTGTAAAATGAATAATTGAATAATAATGGCTAATAATTATCCTCAATGATATTTGGATTTCCAGTTTTGATAGGGCCAATTTCTCTTACATTATCATTATTTCTCAAGGTGTAAGGTTTTTATCATTGTAAATATTGATTTCGGGTGCCTTTGAGTGTTTTTTTTTAAATCAAAGGAAGATTAATTAAAAATTCCTTTAACAGTTATTGAATGTGAGAAGAAATAAATTAGTAGTAGTGATTTAGGAGATGATATTGAAACGTAAGTATTTTGGAGGTAGCACTACAATTTGGACAACCCAGTTACTTTGATGTAAACCGAAGACCAATCGTAGCGGAGACGGATGAATTTTTCCTCTTAAATTATATGTTGTTTTATAAATACGATATATTCTGATTATTAAGTTAAAATGTCGACAGCACAGAAACACCATAAAAATATGTCTATGTAAGACCCCTTCAATCCGCCTTTCGGCGTGTGGCAGGGGAAACAGGCATCTTAACTCTATTTTCCTAATCAATTTCTTTTGCGTATCATGCGCGGAAAAAATGAATTCTTGATACGATTCCTTCTAGCATTTATTTCTCTAATCTTCCTCGCAGTATCAGAGCGGCCCACATCAACAGGAAGGTCGCATTATACCGATTGCATCATTTGAGAACCTAATTTTTCTGAATTTACTTAGTAAATTTATCCTTTGAATTAGTCTTCTATCTCTTAATGATTACCATCCCGCGTACTGCAACATCTGAGTAACACTCACCGTTTCATCATGGCAATTCTGTACATATCGTATCGTGTACAACCAATCAAGCAAATGCCGTACACGAACTGTAATACAAAAGTTATAATCAGTATAATCGCGAAACAGTATTTTCTCGTTTGGCTAGGTTGAATAAGAGTTATGAGGAATAAGGAATATGAGTTTTTTTCTTTGAAACACGATGAGCATCCCCTCAACGATCTACTAGTTAATCTTTGCATTCTATTCACTTTTCCTATCGCATCTCCAATATGTTCTTTCAGAGATAAACTACAGCTAAACGTGACACTTAGATATTTTGTGTGGCACACTAACACTAAGGGTTGTCGCGAAATTTGTTGCTGCGTGGAAATAACGTTTTTGGATTATATCTAACATCCTTACGCTTTATATACATCATTCACAAAAATTCTAGGTGCGTCTTACAAGATTTATCTTTATGGAATCCGTGTTGGATCCGAATGATTCCTATCTTTATGGTAAGAAACTGAATAATAGAGCTTGCTATAATATGCTCCATTATTTTGCAGAAATTCGAAGTTAACGAAAATTACCCATAATAATCTGATCATTCTTAGGCCCCGGAGTGACGTTTAATTTCTTCCACGACATTGGGACAGTACCCTCATTAATTGATTTCTGATAGAATTACCTATCGGTGGGATCCAATGTGCGAAATGACCTAAGCTGTCGAAGCACATTTAACAATACTACTACTACTACAATTTCCTATCAATCTGTAGCAGTGAATTTCCACTAGCATCAACTTATATCTCTATGGAAATCATCTCCGAATCAATGCGCGAAGTAAAATCGTTAACTCGACCATCATCTTATTAGAAAAATTTCTGGAAGTACGGATTAAGTAAGTTAGCTATTTCTGCCGATTTATTTAAGGCAATTCCCTCTTCGCTGATAAAGCTAGACATAGAAAACTGACCACCACGAGTCTCTCACACTTATGACCAAAATTCTTTCTAATCGCAAACTAGTGATTTTAACAGGGTTCGAGATCTATATTCCTGGTATTCTTTTCGTGATCCTTCCTCAAATAGCTTTTGCACTTCTCTATAGTTTTGATCACCAAGCTCATGGATCTCACCGCACGGTTTAAGTTTTCTCAATCGCGAGTGAATGACTCCTATGCAACGATTCAAACTTCTTCCTCGTCTCACCTACTGTTTAGACGGAACATATTAAACTAAATCTACTTTGATTATCCGTAGAAACTCTACCAAACTATCGTTTACTGTATTTTCACCCGAAAAGCGTAACTAATTATCCAAGCCTTCGTTCAAATAAAACCTTAAAATCAGAAATAATTGCTTTGCGAATTACATACACTTGCCTCACCGGCTTAAGAGATCTAACCGCTACTACTTTCATGCCTGCCATTATGACATCATGGTCTGACTGTACCGTCAACTACAGCGAGGCTAGTTATTATTTGTGGTTGGGAAGTGGCTAGTAAATCTAAATTGATACCTTGCCTCGCACGATTCGTTCGAGTTTTAGTCATATTTACCTTATCTAAAGCATGCAACGAAAAAGTAAGATGTATTTCGTGAATTTTTTTCCCACTGCTAGTGCTGGAGAATTTTAAATTATCCCAATGAATATTGGTTAGGTAAAAATCTCTTCCTACGGCGATGATTGGATCTTTTATTTTCTCGAAATTTTTATGTAAGGCCTCGGATAAATCAACAATACAACCTATTTTTTCATCGGGAGGACTACACAAAGAACAAACATTAATCTTACTTCCGTTTTGTCTTTGAATCGAGCACCAAATGATTTCGCTCCTGCTATTTTCTACTAATTCATCGCGCTTACTAATTAAATGAGTCCATACTGCTATAAAACCTCTACCGCTAGATTTACATAGTCATATTTTCAGTATATCACATAATTGGGGGAAATATCTCACTTTGAGTAATATCCTCGCGTAACCAAATCTTTCTAGAATGATTTCCGCGCAAGTTCTCATCGTAATGTTAAAGATTTCCACCTGTTTATTACGTAAGCTCTTGCAATTTACTATTATTATTTTTAGATCTCTCAGTTCGCACTAGACATGGGCGCCGTTATGATTTTTGTCAGCGGCGGCGTAGGGGGAAAATGAAGCCGGCGGCGGCGGCGTAACGGCGTGAACGCCGACTGCTTAATCGTCAGCGGCGGCGCGGCGTAACCGGCGGCGTGTAAATTTTCGTTCGTATACGGCAGAAAAAAAGGCGAATAACTCGAATATCTGAGAATACATTATTACAATTATATCATACCAATAAAAATAAGATTTTATGCGAACACTTGGAAGAGGACCCAAAAGCGTTTTGGTCGTACGTTCGTGAGGTCCAAGGTAAAGAGCAAACTGTTGGTTCATTAAAGGATACTAGCGGTAATTTAGTAAACGATGCTAAAGGCAAAGCTTAATATCTTGAATGATTTTTTTCGAAGCGTTTTCACGTCTGACGATACATTAAATACTCTCCCGAATGTTGATAAACCTGAATCGATGTAAAAATCACCTTCAGAGAAGACGGCATCATTAAACTATTGCAACAGATTAAACCGAATAAAGCTCCCGGTCCTGAAGACATACCGGCTCGATTGTTCAAGGAAGTTGCGGACAGCGTAGCACCTTTTCTTAAAGTTATATTTGACAAGAGTATGAGGGAAGGAAAGGTCCCGAAGGATTGGAAAATTACGAATGTCACGCCAATATTTAAAAGCGGCTCTAAGGACGATCCAGCTAATTACAGACCTATATCTTTAACATCACTGAGCGGTAAAATTATGGATCATATAATTTCTAGCTCTTTAATGGGTTTTCTTGAAACGTCTAATTTCATAATTAGGAATCAACACGGTTTTCGTAAGACTCGTTCTTGCGAGTCTCAGCTGGCTTTATTATTACACGATATTCTAAACTCTGCTAAAAAAGATAAGCAAGTCGATGCAATATTTTTAAATTTTCGGAAGGCTATCGATAAGGTACCTCATCATAAATTGCTGTACAAATTAGAAGTTGCGGGTATCAATACAGAAGTTATTAACTGGATAAAAGACTTTCTCACCGATAGAGAGCAGCGAGTATTACTTGATGGTACTAGTTCCAACTTGGTTAAGGTGACCTCGGGCGTCCTTCAGGGCAGTGTAATTGGACCGTTGTTATTTTTAGTATATATCAACGACCTCAGCAATCACATTGAAAGCAATGTTAGGATACTCGCAGACGACACAGTCATTTACAGGGAAATAGTTAGTTCAGAGGACAGATTAACCCTTTCGAACGACTTAGATAGAATTATGAACTGGTGCGATGATTGGCAATTAGAGCTTAATTTAGAAAAGTGTTTGGTAGTTAACTTCTTCGAAAGTAAATCTATAATAAATGATTATTCTTATAGTCTCTGAGGGGTAAACCTAATGACAGTAGAATCGGTATCTTGGAGTAACTCTCACGAATAATCTATCATGGAGTGCCCACATCCGAAATATATGTGGAAAAGCACTTAAGAAACTCGGTTTCGTTATAGGAATAGTCGGTAGGAGCGAAGAAAAAGTTCGCGAGCGATGTTACTTAGCGTTAGTTAGGCCTCACCTTGAGTATGCATGTAGTGTATGGGACCCCGCCGAGAAATGTCATATTCGGGATTTAGAAAAAGTACAACGAAAGGCGATACGATTTGTAAAGAATTGCTATGATAAAACAGCGAGTGTCACTCAGATGTTACAGAACGCGGGATGGGAATCATTAGAAGATAGAAGAAAAATTCAAAGGATAAATTTATTAAATAAGTTCAGAGAAATTACGTTTTCAGATGATGTAACCGATATAATGCGACCCCTCTGTTATATGGGCCGTTCTGATACTGCCAGAAAGATTAGGGAAATAGATGCTAGAACGAATCGCTTCAAAAATTTATTTTTCCGTGAAGTTTACGCGAAAGCAAGCGTTTAGGAAAATAGAGTCAAGGTGCTTGCACCCCCTGTCACACGCCGAAAGGCGGCTTGCAGGGTTCTCAAATATAGACATAGACAATTACATTTATATAGACATTACAATTATATCATACCAATTAAGACAATGTAGAGCTATCTTAAATACGCAGAACAATGGGCTAGAATCGAAAAAACCTGGCAAAAAAATCCTTATCTTGAGTGCGGACTTTAGTACTGGCAATTCTCAAATAAATCCTGCCTATTACTACCAAATTATTTACGCTGATTTCTACCTATTAAAATTCTACAGGTGGTCAAAATGGACCAAAATTCACGAATAATGCCAGGCTTAGATTTTTGCAAAATTCTTCAGCCTCAAACAAAACCCAAATGAGCAGAATCATCGGAAAAAAATCAATACAGTATTAAATAATCAACCCTTAAGCTTAATTATGATTTTTTAAGTGATCACAGTTGAATATTTGAATTATTGCATCACTTCCATCAGATCTCTGAATTAGCTTCTTTTGGTGAAATACTCACTTCATGCAGCATGTCTTTTAAGTTATATTTCTTTCTCTTGTCCTCTCTGGGACCCTCCGATTTAAGGAAAAATAGCTCACATAAGACGCTGTCTGGGAATATTATATGCAGAACTTATTGAGGTATAGCAATGCGAAGTTTCAAAGTTCACACTCAAAAAATGTTTCCTTATTCTTGGCCAGCATTTTTCGATTCTAGCTCGCTCTGCGCCGTAAAGGGGTTAATTTGGCAATACGTTGCTTTCCTTATTTTCACAAAAGCATGCTTCTTATAATTACGCTACATTACTTTAAGAACGTTTAAAGAGTGGTATCACAAATTGGGCACAAATATCCAGTAGAATGTCGATCAATGGATGTACTATTGTTGTGAATTAGCTTAACATCAAATTTGCGCCACATTTTTCAAGTATGGAATCCAGGAATAGAAGTTCAATTGAAATTTCCAGAAAATAAAAAATGTATAAATGATGAACACAAATCAAAACATTTAAGTGTAAACAAACTAAAATAATGATAAGCAAATGAACGAATGAGAGGAGTTTAAAATAAATATATATTTATAACATTCAGCAGTAGGTTACACTCTGTCAACAAAATCTTCGCACAACGCATAGTTCTCATGGATGAATACCATTTTATTCAATCTCTGTGGCTCTAGTCTGCTTTTCTTATCGTTGAGAGAGAGCCCGCATGTACTAAAACTCCTCTCAATGGGAGTGCTGGTTGCGGGAGTACACTATGTTCTAATGAAGATATTCAAATCGATTATAATGTTTTAGAACTCTGGATTAGACGTTTTTTTATAAACCAAAAGATGCTTCAATTATTAGGAATTGAAGGTAATCCAGGAAAATACTGTTGTACCCTATGAAGAAAATTCTCTTATTGGAGTTAACATTTTGGTTTACATGTATGTTCAAGATGGTTTTTATAAAAATATTCACAGAAATTATGATACGTAATGAATACACATTACTTGCCATTACTAAAGTCCAACTTATCTCAAACGCCCCCATGTTCATAAGAGAGATTGATGCACGTAGTAGAAATATACGCGTTGAAAGAGAAAGTTACACTAAATTAATTTTAGTAATATACCACATGGAGATACAGTAATTGAAAACTGTTCAGTGAAATTTAATTATAGTTAAATTTTATCACATTTACAAGAAAAATAAGAAACTAAAAATATTTCAAATTAAAAATTTGGAAATTCGTAGCGAATTTCTTTGTACATGTTCTTTAAATACTCACTCTCATTTCAGAAACAAAGAAGTTCTTATTCTTGATAATTTTCTTCCTTTTATGATCTTTTTTCGATACTTTTAAATTTCCCGGTAAATATTCTGGGAAAATACATCCTGAAAATTTTGAAGGGAATGTCGAGAGGTTTGAGAAAAATGCGTTCAAAAAAGTAGCTGCCTACTTTTAGCTATACTTCACTCATTAAAAACATCCAGCGAGATAGTATTCTGAGAAAAGACTGAATTTTATTTGTGTTATTTTAAAGCCCTATTTTCTATTATAAACATTCGAAAACGAACATACATTGCGGAAGTTACATCTTCCGCAATAAATTGTATGGATTATATTACGTACGAAATATGTTATTATATACGAGTAAAAGTAGCTTGGATAATGCAAGCTCATAAAAGGTATTTATAATCTTTGTTCACATGCCACGTTTTGAGTTTCAATGTTATCGGGAAGGGCTTAAACAAACCTTAAAAATTGCTGCAATTTCTGATTTTTTGTAAACGCCTGGTGTCGAACCCAGCACCTATTGGAATATGCAAATAGGTATAATAACTTGTTAAGACCTAATCTTAATTAATACAAAGTTTAAAGTAAATATCATACCGGGAAGGTCCTGGAATAAGACTCCATTATCCCCTATCTGAAATGCATTGGATATAACATATTGGCAGCTGTGAATGCATATTATGACTTGTTAGGACTTGATCTCATTTAATGCAAAGTTTAAACTCGATATCATGTTTGGAAGTACCTAAAATTTGTTTCCGTTATCTCCATAAAAAATGCATTGAGGAATGTAAATTTCCCTCTGGGATCGAACCAAGGACAATCAGCGAATTGCTAAAATTAGATTATGAAATATATTTATGATCTCTATTCAAGTGCTGAGTTTCAAGTTTCCATCTTATTGGAAAGTGATAATAAAAAATCTTAAAAACCGCAATGTAAATTAAACGGGAGCATATTTTCCCTGACCTAGCGTCGAACCAAGGATAAACTTGGATAATGTCTTAATGGTTTTCGTCGGATACGCAGGGCCTCCAGCGATCCCTTGAATTTCAACTCCCTACTTTGCCTGAAAGTGCCTCAAAAAAATTTTCGAAAATCCCCACCAAGTATCTTTATGGAGAAAATCAGGACTTTGTTTGTTTCCGGAACGGAATTTGTGGAACATGGTTAGAATTTTGATCCCCTATGAATGAATGAGTGTATATATAGGTACGAGTAAAATGTTGCTAGAATACTGCAAGCATATCGACAACACTAATTTCATGTCGGCATCATATCGAGACGGTCCTCAATAGCAAAAAAAGGATTGAAAATATTCTTAAAATACGCTGTAATTTAATTGCCTGGCATCGAACCCGGGTCTTTCTGGTCATACTTACTATGCAGCACAACAGAACATCACAATCTCTAACTATGTGTGAAAATTAAAGCAGAAATATTGGCTGCAACTGCCTCAAACGACGTCCTACTTTTCACATATTTTCCTTATGTGAGAAATGTTATTATGCTCTGGAATCGCACCTAGGAACAGCATGGTCTCATATAATTTTTTTCTTAAACCGAGTCTTAATATACATCTTATAGCCAAGTACGAACTTCCTACCATAAGTGCATCAAAAAAAATAATGAAAAACTACCACAATGTTTTTAAAGGGCAGATTATTTAATCGTCCTAGCGTCGAACCAAGAACTTTTTCCTTAAAAGTCATTTATGTTTTCGATAGATGATGACCATATATATAAGCTCCTTGAGTTTTGATTCTCTTCCTATCCGGTAAGTAATTTTAAAAAATTCCCGAAAATCAAAGTAATACATTTAAAGGAAAAAAATCGGGACTTTGGGGCCCTCTGGAATCGAACCCATGACACTGAGGTTCAAAATTGCAATTTTTTGTCGGTTACACGTTATGGCCAAAACGTCGTAAAAATTTCAAGTCAATGACGCTGGTATATCATAACAGGAAGGTCCTGATATAACTCCATTATCCCCATCTGAAATGCATACGAAATGTAAATGGCTCTCTGAGATCGAACCAAGGACGATCAAGATATCCTAAAACTGAGTATTTGAAACATATCAATGATCTTTATCTATATGCCGAATTTCAAGTTTCTATATTATTGGGAAGGGGTTCAAAAAACTTCTTAAAAATCGGATCACCTTCTGATTTTAGAGACGGCTGGAGTCGAACCAAGGACATATTGGCATCTGTGAATGCACAGTATGACTTATTCTGACTTGATCTTATTTTATGCAAAGTTTGAAGTCGATATCATGCCGGGAAGTTGGTAAAATTGGTTTCTGTTATCTACATAAAAAATGCATTGAGGAATGTAAATACCTCACTGGGATCGAACCAAGGGCCATCAGCGAAACGGTGAACAGCGTACATAAAATTTATAATTGATCTCTATCTACATGCCGAGTTTCAAGTTTCTATCTAATCGGGAAGTGATTTTAAAAAATCTTAAAAATCGCAATGTAAATTAAACGGGAGAATATTTGCCCTGACCTAGCGTCGAACCAAGGATAATCATCGATGATTGTTTAATGGTTTTAATATATCAGCGCCCTCGTGGAAAGCCCGAGATGTGTTCTATCAGTTCAAAGCGTATCTCTTCGAACTACTTGTCAGCATATTTTCGACTAAGGGACTTTGTTTTAAATCCAAGCCACGCCGCGCCGCCGCCGATAAAATTTCCGGCGGCGGCGAGGCGGCGCGCCGTAGTTATTTCTTCGGCGGCGGCGGCGTGCCTGATATTGTCGGCGGCTGGCGTAAACGGCGCGGCGCCCATCTCTAGTTCGCACATTAAAACATGGTTTTCTTTTTCGAATAACCTTTATCTTTTTTTTAAGTGAATTTTTCTTTTTCACCATTGCAATTTTTCTATGTTTTGGGGCTAAGCTTATGCCCACCCTTTTGCTTATTTAAGTGGGCGTTTGTAACTATTTCTACTGCTAAATTAAAGAATAACTTTGTCTGCGTATATTCGCTCTATTCTCTATTCTATTCGCATCTAAACCGCAAAACAACGTAGCAAACGACATTTAAACTACGGTCTTCATGGAGGGAGAGGGGTTGGGAGTGTTTCGGAAGAGTCCGTAAAGTGCACACAAATTTTAGTAAAATCAGCGAACAATAGCTGAGTATGGTGCCTAATATATGGATCTAAGTAACCTTGAGAAGTATTTTAACATACGGAAATCAAGATGATCAAATTGGAAGCGGAAAATTTTATTCATCGCTACGGAGAAAGTAGAGAAGTGAATACCGGCCTCTTGGAAACTTAATACAAGTTTAGATTATGCTGCCACAAGTATTTTCGTAAGTGTGGCCCGTTCTACAGTGTAAAATCTGTGGGGCACCTGTAATTCGTCGAAAGTGTGTGATTATGTTTACACTACGAGGCGAGTACGGAACATCTAATGATTGATTATCGGACATTCGAATCATCATTTTTTATTTGCATTAAAGATTCCAATTGTTGGTATAATTTCGATTGCATTCTAGCTCATTAATCAAATATATTACAGCTCTGGATAAATTAAATTGAAATTAACTGTTGTAGAGTAATACACTCACTGAAGTGGAAAATCGTATTAGTGGTGTGATGAATGACTGTAACATCAATAGAGATGTGGTACCGTTGCAATTTATTATATTTTTTCAGTCAGTATGGTTAAAGTGCATTGATGTCTCATGAGAAACACCATTTGTTATTACACAAATATTACTCCCTATTACATATAGCCTGATAGAGCTGAAAGTTGTTTATTACCGATTCCACTATTTAAAAGTTAATAATAGTGATGACAATTCCTGTCAAAACGTTAATTGCTAAAAAGCTCTTGGAAAAGTTGAACTCCTTCAACACACGGATTAGATTGGATTCATCGAAGGGATATTTTTAATACCTTAAGCAGTGGAAAACTACACTGCTCGAGAGAAAATAGAAAGGTAAGAATAGGACGCATCTTAGTGGTTTCTAAATTCGAATTTTTAAGTGTTGAATTCTCTTTGCAAGAATTCAATTCCATCACAATTCTAGTATTTAGACCTTTAAATCTCGAAATAATACCTCAAAATGTTCATTTTAACGTCTGATATTTCGCTATCAAACAATCTTGTTTGTAACTATCTCCCAGTGTATTATATTGACATTCTACATAACTATTTTTATCACAACTGACTTTGAATAATAAATGGCAAAAAATGAAGACAATGAGGCAAAGGCACTACTTGGAAATCTCGCGAAGGTGAGTCTTAAATTTCTGCATATAAAAACGAAACTAAAAGTCTATTTTCCATTCGTATGGACTTTGAATATTCCCGGTTTTACTGCCTCTATACAGAGTTGCCGAATTGTCGGAGTTAGAGTGATTTCAGTTAGTTTCCACGTAATCCGCGCTCTGACGCCAACTGGTGTTGCGATAATTGTTTCCCCCACTGTACATATAAAACTGAAAAATCATGAAGAACTTATAAGTGCTATGAAAGATAAGGAGAACTGGTGCACTCGCTGTGTCACGGGCACATTATATGATATTTTTTCAGCAAAAGATTGTAATAAAAAAAAATTAAATTCAAATTGTCACAATCAAGTCACAAGAAAGTGCTACTTGGATGAAGATGGCTATGTAACAACTATTAAAAATTTCTGGTAGATTATTTTATTGTTAAAAATACTTACTAAATAAAAATAATTTCTTTGTCTAAGAAGTTTGTCTTTTCATTTCCTTTACATGGCGGGGGCAAGCGTTGACGTGCGAATTGAAATGCGGGGGCCATTACTTCAGTTAATCATTCCGATTATTATTTCTATCGGTGAATAAGTTTATCTATAGAATATTTCAAAAGCGTGTCCATTATTTAGGTTAATCATTTCTATTGGTGAATGAAGGTAATTTTTACATAGATTAAAGTAGAACACGGATTCACATAAAGTTATTTTTTAAATAAGGGATAGACGTTTTTTCCCTTTGTTATATTTAGTCTTCAACTTTCAAATTAATTTCCTTTACATATTGGCGGTAACGTGCGAATTCAAATGCAGGGAGCACGAAAACGTTGTTTTTTTTAAATTAAAATAGTGATGTATGTGCTAGCACAGAGGTATGTGCTAAAACTCTTACTGTGCTGAAACTCTTACTGTGCTGAAACTCTTACTGTGCTGAGACTCTTACTGTGCTGAAACTCTTCTTTTTACACTACTCCCATTGTAAATGAACTATCGATTGCCATTATTAACAGTAGAAGCATTAAAAACAAAGTAGCCGATCTAGAGCATCTCATCCGAAGTAACGACTCGGACATAATTATAGGCTAACAGATGATATTAATGACTGCGAAGTATTTCCTAAAGATTTTAAGATTTTTCGAAATAAACCGTCGAAGACCGTCAGGATAAAGTCGGTGGAGGAGTATTTAGAGCGGTTAAAAGTTCTCTACGGAGTACTTCACATATGTATCCTAACAGTTGCAACGAGAGCGTATGGTGCGAACTATTAGTCAGCCAAATAAACCTAATCCACATGCATGTGCTTTTTGCCGGCCGCCTAACTCCTCGCGTCATGTTTTGCGTAACCTAAACGATGAAATAAATTTCTACTCACGTAAAAACAACAATAGCATAATTGGAGGAGATTTTAATCTTCCAGACATCGATTGGCGAAAGCACGTAGTCAAGAAAAGAGCTCGGGACAATGACTGTTGCAGGACTTTATTAAAATTAATGCAAAAAAATTCGTTACACCAGCTAGTCAAAGAGCCTACCAGGGAAATGAGCATTTTAGATCTTTTTCTTACGAATACCCCCGAGCGAGTATCTAACACATCAGTTTGCGATGGACTATCCGATCACAAAGCCAGAATCACAGATTAGTACCTTAACTTGGCAAGGCACAGAAAACCTAAGCGCAGAGTATATCTTTACCCGCGAGCCGATTTCGAAGGATATCGTGGTAAACTCATGTCCGAATTTCCGGAGTATGTAACGCGCGCCATATGTTTAAATACCGAGGACACGTGGAATCTTTTTGTAAGAACGATGCGTGACCTAATGGATAAATTTGTACCCTCCAAACTTTCAAATCAAATTAATGAACCTAGATGGTATAATAAGGAGACTAGGAGAAGAAACAGAGGCGTTTGCATTCCAAATCAAAAGCCGCTGCGATGCAACCGAACAATACCAACACAGATCAAGTAAAAAGCGAACATAAGGAAGCAAAGTCGGAAACGAAACGAAATATGCGAGATGCCCACCGTCAATGTAGAAAGAAGATTTTATGCGAACACTTGGAAGAGGACCCAAAAGCGTTTTGGTCGTGCGTTCGTGAGGTCCAAGGTAAAGAGCAAACTGTTGCTTCGTTAAAGGATACTAGCGGTAATTTAGTAAACGATGCAAAGCTAATATCTTGAATGATTTTTTTCGAAGCGTTTTCACGTCTGACGATAAATCAAATACTCTCCCGATAAGCCTGAATCGATGTCGAAAATCACCTTCAGAGAAGACGGCATCATTATTAACTATCGCGACAGATTAACCCGAATAAAGCTCCGGGTCCTGAAGACATACCGGCTCGAGTGTTCAAGGAAGTAGCGGAGAGCGTAGCACCTTTTCTTAAAGTTATATTTGACAAGAGCATGAGCGAAGGTAAGGTCCCGAATGATTGGAAAATTGCGAATGTCACGCCAATATTTAAAAGCGGCTCTAAGGACGATCCAGCTAATTACAGGCCTATCTCTTTAACGTCACTGAGCGGTAAGAACAGCTAGCTCTTTAATGGGTTTTCTTGAAACGTCCAATTTCATAACCAGGAATCAACACGGTTTTCGTAAGACTCGTTCTCGCGAGTCTCAGCTGGCTTTATTAGCACACGGTTCTGAATTCTGCTGAAAAACATAAGCAAGTCGATGCGATATTTTTAGATTTTCGGAAGGCTTACGTACCTCATCATAAATTGCTGTACAAATCTCCAAAGAGGAGAGTTACAGAAACAGAACGCATTTCGGCAGTGGGAACGATTTATCGGTTTGAGGGCGACATATCAGGTCAGAAAACTTGCGAGTTACAGATTTTGTGATGCCATTCCGCACTGATACTTTCCAAGGCATCGACCAAACTATTTTAAAGGGTGTTACCGCTTTTTGACGGTCGTGGTCGAGCGTCACGTTTATCCGTTCATTGAAAAGGCACGAGGCCGGCGATAAACAATGGTAAAAAAACAGAGAGTGAGAAAGACAATTCGACGGAATTGCGTATAAAAAAGCAGCAAGCGTTGCGAAAATGCTCTCGAAAGAAAGAAAGAAGCCCGACAAATTCAGGATAATCGGGCTACTGCGAAAATCAGCGCTGAAGTTAAGGCTCAAGAACCGAAGAGTGGAGAAGATTATGGAGGGACGGCGCGAACGCAGTCCCTACTACCAAAAATTACGCGCCCGAGTTACCCACATTTGGGGCAATCGCAGGTGTCAGCCCGACCGAAGTGCAATGGCCAGAGCCTCGTCCTGGGGGAACGGCCCATTTATTCATTAGTTGAACATATACAATTTACAGAGTAGTAAAGTAAGCATATAAAGAATAATCATTATCACCCGTAACATCACACTTTAGGGGTTCTAATATTTCCCTGATTGTCCCTTCATAAAGTTTATAAAACACACGTTTTCGTCCATTGTTCATAAACACTCGATAATTTCACATATATGATCAAATAAATTTACAATTTAAACTCAAAGCACCAGGATGTATATCACGGCACTGGAGGGTCCTTCCTGTGGAGGGAGTAGATGTCCTTGGAGCCACTGATCGCCGCGGAGACGATCCTCTTCTTGAGGGCCTTCATCTGACCGGCCGGGATCCCCAGGTGCTTCAGGACGGCGTTGTTTTTAGGGTCCCATGACCCCAGGGAGCCCACAATGATGGCTCCTAGGCGAATTTCGTAGTCCGGTTCCCGCTGGCGTGCCCTTTCCGCCAGGTCCGCGTACTTCTCCATTTTCGTTGCCCTCGATGCATTGAGGGCAACGATCCTATTCTCGAACGGGACGGAGACATCGATGATGTGTATCGTATGGTTCGACGGGTCCCGTACGAGAATGTCTGGACGAAGCAGCGTCTCATCACCTGGGACCCTCCTGTCAACGGTGACTTCCATGCGCTTCGGTAGGGCCGCCACTAACAGGTCCTGCACCCTGTTGTGCCGCTGGAGTCTTCTCTGAAAGTGGCTGGGACATTGGTTCAGTACGTGAACCAATGTCTCGGGCGTCTCCTTGCACCTTCTGCAGGAGACATCCTCCTTCCGAGCGCTCCCTCTCATCGCACCGAAGACAGGAAGGACGTTCAGACGGGCTCGGTGGATAAAGTACCAGTCCATCATCCTGGTGTGTTCGCCAGTCCTCAGGAAGTGGCTGCTCACATCCGCTGCAGACACGGCTTCCATGGCCTTACCTTGGTCCACTTTCGCTGCCATCTCTCGTCGCTGTCCCTCGAAGACAGCATCCTTAAGGGAGCGGTAGAGGCGACGGCGCGCAGACTGTGGGACGATCAGTTTCTCCATGCTGGGGGAAGGATGCTTCATGGAGAGTGACAGTTCACGCTTCGCGGTGCTCCATTGCCATTCGATCCCGCAGAATGGCGTTAGGAAGCGAGTCGCTTTCCGGGCCCTTGACCATGTGGAGGGTACGTCCCCTGCATCGGTGGCGAGCGGTCCATCCATCGAGCCGGACAGATAACTGCACATCATTCCACGGTTTGGTGGGTCGTTCCGTCTTCCGATCCTTTTGTGCACAGCATCTGCAAGCCCATACCATGCGGCAGCCTTCACTCCACTGTCATTCGACGAGAGCATGTTGAAGGCCTGCGTTATGGCGAGGATGTTCTGCTCAACCGGGAGGGGCATGTATCCTCCACCACCGTGTTGGGTCCGGGTGGTTATGATTTCCCTGCTGGCAAAATGAGGGAGTCCCATCCACTTCCGTACTGTCTTCCGGATGCCCTTGTCTGCGGCGGATAAGTTTTTCTGCGGGACAGCCGCGATCCTAAGGGCGAAGGACAGCCTCGGGAGCAAGAAGACATGGAGGGCATCCAATTTCTGCCAAGGAAGAAGATCGCTCTTGGAGAGCGTCTGGAGGTCCTTGGTGAGGGCTGCTAGGGCTTCGGTTGGAGTGGCATCCACCTTGAAGCCTGTTGGGCAACCGAGATAGCGGTAGGGCTCCCCTTCCTTCAGAGGCCGCATTCTGTCTTGCTGAATCTCGAATTGGCTCTCCTGAACCTTGGTCCTTCCTCTGCGGAGATCGAGGTGGAGACTAGCACACTTCTTCCCTCTGAAGTTCAGGCCGCACCACTCTGCCGAGGTTCCTACCGCGTGGAGGAGACTGCGGAGCATTCCAGCGTCCCTAGCGACGAGGACTATATCGTCCGCGTACGCCAGGGCGCACAGGGAGGTACGGCCAAAGGTGTACGCCGCGGTTGCCCTTTTCTGGAGGGCTGCTCTGAGGAGCGGCTCGATGGCGAGGTTGAAGAGCACTGGAGATAAGGGGTCCCCTTGCCGCACCCCGCAGTAGAGTGGTATCTCCTCAGTGTCCTCCTCCTGGAGAGATATCACCGTCCTCATCCCGGTGTAGACGTTGGCAATCAGCTTCACCATGGCTTCGGGCATTGCAAACATCCTCAACACCTTCAGGATGTGCTGATGAGGCACCGAGCCGAAGGCGTCTGCCAAGTCTAACCAAGCGACGGCAATCTCCCTCGCGTTCCTCCTGGCGTCCTCGAGCGCGGACTGCAGCATGAAATTGTGCTCAAAGCAGCCCTCCGTCTTCGGCATGAACCCCTTTTGGCAGGGGAAGGAGAGACGCCCGCTTTTGGTGGCCCAATTGAGGATTCTGTCCGCTAAGATCCCCATAAACAGTTTCCCCATTGAGGCTCCAAGTGCGATGGGCCGCCAATTCCCGGGGTCCCTAGTGTCCCCGCCCTTATGGAGAAGCACCGTCCGGGAAGTCTTCCAGGCCGAAGGAATGTGGCCTTTCTTGAGGCACTCGTTGAAGACTCCGGCGAGTACTTTCCCCTCTGGGTCGATTCGACGCAGGGACTGATAGGTAGCCCCGTCCGGCCCGGGGGCCGTATTTTTAGCCCTCTGCAATCGCCGGATCACTTCTGAAGACGATATAGGCCTGAGAAGCAATACATCCTCTCTATGCATTCTCCTGAATGATAGTTCGGGCACTACGGAAGGGGCAATGGAGTCCTGTTGGATTGCAGGAGGTCGGCGGCGGAAGTAATTTGTGACTAGATCAGCTGGCAGGTTGCATCTAGTGTAAGAGTCTGTGATGCGGCGGAAGGCAGTACCCTTATTGACTTTGTAAAGGAACTGAAGTCTCCACGGGGTAATCTGCCTCACACCATCACATCGCGCGGCTCTCGGTGGAGACAGTGCAGCGGCCTCTGCGGTTATCTCACGGACTAGGCATTCCAGCCCCTCCATCCCTTCGCCATGGAGGCCTAGCTGCGTCAGCCATCCAACCTGCGCTTGCGAGGGGGGACCCGAAGGCAATGGCCTCCTATGGAATCTGGGTTGCTGCACTGGGGGGGGCGCGTCGATCGGGGGGGGCGGTACTGCTGGCGGCCTCTCGACCCCTGTCCTCCTACGTGGAGGGGGAGGAACTGAGGGGATTTCCCCGACTACCATGGGAAGAAGGGGGGCCACGGTCCCATCGGAAGGCCCCTCCCCAGGTGAGACCATCGCTGGTGGGGCATCTCGGGGACCTGACTCAGGAATCTCGGGGGGACCGGTGTGAAGGGGTTCCACATCGGAGGCATCTGGTGTGGCCCTCCCCCAAAACCTTCATTGATGTGTGGAGGGGTCGCTGCTGGATGCCTTTGTATCCAGGGCCCGTGAGGAGGTTGATGTCCCATCGGGCCGGGGCGTTGCCAATGGCCATCTACCGGCTCACGTTGCCTCCATACTCGTTGTTCCGTTTGTCGGGGTTGCCATCTCCGTTGGGGGGCAGGCGCTGTCGCTTGCATCGGGGGAGGAGGGCGGACTACCCGCTGCATCGGTCGATCCCCTCCTCTGCGCTGCCGGAGAGGGGGTGCCATTGGAGGAGGAGGAGCAGCTCCCTGCATCGCTGGGGGGGGATTCCTCCTTTTACGGCGCCATTTCCTCCTTCTCTCTCTGCGGCGGGACGGTGGTGGATTACCATGGCATTCCCTCCGCCACACTGTGGATTGTGGAGTGAGGGGGTGGTTCTGCCTTTCGACGTGCCCTGGGTTGGTATCACGGGCTAGACATTCCAGGGATTGCGCTTCCGACTCTCTTACTGCGGCCCGTCTAAGTCGAGAGGGCGTTAGGGTCCCCAGGGGCTCGCGGACGGCGGGGTGATCCTCGGCTTGCTTCTTCCTCCTGGTGGGGGACGTCTGCGTGGAGGCGTCCTTCACCTGGACAGCGGCGCTGCATCGTGTGAGGCTCCTGCACCTCGTTGAAGGGGGAAGCGACCATCTAGCGGAGAGCACGTGGGAGGTCCTCCTCGCAATCTCCTCCCTCTCCTCGTGGGCGGCTGTCGGACTAGGGCTCCTCCCCATCAGCCTCTTCGATCTTCTGGGTGCTCCATCATCGGCCCGAAGCGAGGGGCTCCGACGTACGTCACAACCGGGGAGTGGGGGCAGCAGGTTAACTCCAAGAGCACTTACGATCTCTTCCTCCAGGGAGGAGAGAAAGGGGGTCCTACTTCTATCACTACGGCTATATCCCTCACACATATCACTTTCATCGAGGGCGAGCGATTTGAGGAGCTCGAAATCAATAGCCGCACAATTCATATTAAATACACTTTCCGCACAATAATAATATTAACAATATCTATACACTAGGGGTACGATGCACAAGGGTCATACATCGGAAGACAAGCGATGTATTTACACTTATAGCCAATAAATATACTAGATTATTAGACAAATAATTCGACTAGCATATAGGCTAACACGAATATACACTATGATAATAATCACTGCAAACTGAATCTACACTTACAACTATTAAATATCCAGCACTATGAGAACAGAATTGTACCATAAGGGCTGACGGCCATTACGACTAGCATAGTAGCTAACAATTAATCACACTAGTATAATAACACTACAAAGACACTAACAATAAATATTTACCAAATGTTCAGCTGCTGCTCACTCCATCTCACTATTCACTACGAGATCACCCACCGTCTGACCCCTACGCCAGGTAAGTATGACTTTCGGCACAATTCCTCAAGTCCGCTTCGCGGATGCCCTCGGACCCACGCGCGATGACTCCCGGCCCTGCTCCGTCGCTCCGCCTCCCCCGACCGCCCGCTGCACGTCTCCCCCCTCTCCGACCTCGCCCTCTGCAGATTCGCGCCTCACCCTCTCCTACCACATCCCGACACCCTTCCTTCCCACCCTGCATCCATCTACCGAGGGCCGCCCACGCACGTTTTATAGTGGTTCCACCGGAGGATCCAAATTTTTAACGTCTCAATCTTTTACGAGAAAATGGAGTCGTCGAGTGGAAGGGACCTAGATGGCATTTTTTGACGATTTCCCTCAGTCGATTCACTTTTTAAATACACATGCATCATTGCGGTTCTTACAAACCGAAAAGTTTGAAATGTAAATCGATAATGATTTGTGTAGAGAGAACTGGGTTCAAAAAAACAGCGTCAACAGATAGAAGAACTGGAAAACACAAGATGTGCACAGAACGATTAAGACTGTGACCAAAAAAAATAAGCAAACGGGGAATTTCGAATGAAGATGGAAAAATGACATCGTGCATGGAGTGTGGTTGAGTGAAGGAATCATATGATTCAAGGGCTGATCACACAAGGCTAGTGCTGGAAGAATAAAGTGAATGTGACGAGGATGACAAAGGACCAAAGATGCGGTGGAAAGGGCAATTCAAGATCTCAGGGAGAAAAGAAAGCATTGGGCTGTGACAGAGGCTTAGGATACATGAATCGGGAATTTGGCCTCAAGTCGCCAAAGAAAAGCGATGCTGAAGAATGTAAAGACATTTTACCAAAGCCATTACACGAATGTTACTTACTACAAAGAAAGAAAAATCGAAAAACCTTTTTTTGGGGGAGAAAACCAGTTGTTCGGTTTCAGAAAAGGCAAAGGAACACGAGATGCCTAAGGCTGATTAGATAGAATAAGAAATGATGAAGTAGTATTGAGAGAGGAAGGAAAACCGCCGAGGAGGAGAGAGCTTGGGTACTACGCCGAAATTGCTTACTCAGGAGGATTATTGAAGGAAAGCGGATGGGAATGCTCGATTACATCAAAAATGGCCCAAGTTACAGGAAAATGAAAGATCGGAAGAATAATGCGTGTTTGACAAGGATTTTTTATCCGCGAAAGTCGAACCGGATGAATTTGGAACGAAATAATAAACGATTATTGAATTATTTCAATAATTAGAAAGACCATTGACCGGACTCTTTTCCCCGCGAATTCTCACGAGATTATGGAATAAGCTCGGAATCAAGAATAACCTTAGGTGAACTATTTTAAAGGGTGTTACCGCTTTTTGACGGTCGTGGTCGAGCGTCACGTTTATACGTTCATTGAAAAGGCACGAGGCCGGCGATAAACAATGGTAAAAAAACAGAGAGTGAGAAAGACAATTCGACGGAATTGCGTATAAAAAAGCAGCAAGCGTTGCGAAAATGCTCTCGAAAGAAAGAAAGAAGCCCGACAAATTCAGGATAATCGGGCTACTGCGAAAATCAGCGCTGAAGTTAAGGCTCAAGAACCGAAGAGTGGAGAAGATTATGGAGGGACGGCGCGAACGCAGTCCCTACTACCAAAAATTACGCGCCAGAGTTACCCACATTTGGGGCAATCGCAGGTGTCAGCCCGACCGAAGTGCAATGGCCAGAGCCTCGTCCTGGGGGAACGGCCCATTTATTCATTAGTTGAACATATACAATTTACAGAGTAGTAAAGTAAGCATATAAAGAATAATCATTATCACCCGTAACATCACACTTTAGGGGATCTAATATTTCCCTGATTGTCCCTTCATAAAGTTTATAAAACACACGTTTTCGTCCTTTGTTCGTAAACACTCGATAAATTCACATATATAGTCAAATAAATTTACAATTTAAACTCAAAGCACCAGGATGTATATCACGGCACTGGAGGGTCCTTCCTGTGGAGGGGGTAGATGTCCTTGGAGCCACTGATCGCCGCGGAGACGATCCTTTTCTTGAGGGCCTTCATCCGACCGGCCGGGATCCCCAGGTGCTTCAGGACGGCGTTGTTTTTAGGGTCCCATGACCCCAGGGAGCCCACAATGATGGCTCCTAGGCGAATTTCGTAGTCCGGTTCCCGCTGGCGTGCCCTTTCCGCCAGGTCCGCGTACTTCTCCATTTTCGTTGCCCTCGATGCATTGAGGGCAACGATCCTATTCTCGAACGGGACGGAGACATCGATTATGTGTATCGTATGGTTCGACGGGTCCCGTACGAGAAGGTCTGGACGAAGCAGCGTCTCATCACCTGGAACCCTCCTGTCAACGGTGACTTCCATGCGCTTCGGTAGGGCCGCCACTAACAGGTCCTGCACCCTGTTGTGCCGCGGTAGTCTTCCCTGAAAGTGGCTGGGACATTGGTTCAGTACGTGAACCAATGTCTCGGGCGTCTCCTTGCACCTTCTGCAGGAGACATCCTCCCTCCGAGCGCTCCCTCTCATCGCACCGGAGACAGGAAGAACGTTCAGACGGGCTCGGTGGATAAAGTACCAGTCCATCATCCTGGTGTGTTCGCCAGTCCTCAGGAAGTGGCTGCTCACATCCGCTGCAGACACGGCTTCCATGGCCTTACCTTGGTCCACTTTCGCTGCCATCTCTCGTCGCTGTCCCTCGAAGACAGCATCCTTAAGGGAGCGGTAGAGGCGACGGCGCGCAGACTGTGGGACGATAAGTTTCTCCATGCTGTGGGAAGGATGCTTCATGGAGAGTGACAGTTCACGCTTCGCGGTGCTCCATTGCCATTCGATCCCGCAGAATGGCGTTAGGAAGCGAGTCGCTTTCCGGGCCCTTGACCATGTGGAGGGTACGTCCCCTGCATCGGTGGCGAGCGGTCCATCCATCGAGCCGGACAGATAACTGCACATCATTCCACGGTTTGGTGGGTCGTTCCGTCTTCCGATCCTTTTGTGCACAGCATCTGCAAGCCCATACCATGCGGCAGCCTTCACTCCACTGTCATTCGACGAGAGCATGTTGAAGGCCTGCGTTATGGCGAGGATGTTCTGCTCAACCGGGAGGGGCATGTATCCTCCACCACCGTGTTGGGTCCGGGTGGTTATGATTTCCCTGCTGGCAAAATGAGGGAGTCCCATCCACTTCCGTACTGTCTTCCGGATGCCCTTGTCTGCGGCGGATAAGTTTTTCTGCGGGACAGCCGCGATCCTAAGGTCGAAGGACAGCCTCGGGAGCAAGAAGAAATGGAGGGCATCCAATTTCTGCCAAGGAAGAAGATCGCTCTTGGAGAGCGTCTGGAGGTCCTTGGTGAGGGCTGCTAGGGCATCGGTTGGAGTGGCATCCACCTTGAAGCCTGTTGGGCAACCGAGATATCGGTAGGGCTCCCCTTCCTTCAGAGGCCGCATTCTGCCGCATCTTGCTGAATCTCGAATTGGCTCTCCTGAACATTGGTTCTTCCTCTGCGGAGATCGAGGTGGAGACTAGCACACTTCTTCCCTCTGAAGTTCAGGCCGCACCACTCTGCCGAGGTTCCTACCGCGTGGAGGAGACTGCGGAGCATTCCAGCGTCCCTAGCGACGAGGACTATATCGTCCGCGTACGCCAGGGCGCACAGGGAGGTACGGCCAAAGGTGTACGCCGCGGTTGCCCTTTTTTGGAGGGCTGCTCTGAGGAGCGGCTCGATGGCGAGGTTGAAGAGCACTGGAGATAAGGGATCCCCTTGCCGCACCCCGCAGTAGAGTGGTATCTCCTCAGTGTCCTCCTCCTGGAGAGATATCACCGTCGTCATCCCGGTGTAGACGTTGGCAATCAGCTTCACCATGGCTTCGGGCATTGCAAACATCCTCAACACCTTCAGGATGTGCTGATGAGGCACCGAGCCGAAGGCGTCTGCCAAGTCTAACCAAGCGACGGCAATCTCCCTCGCGTTCCTCCTGGCGTCCTCGAGCGCGGACTGCAGCAGGAAATTGTGCTCAAAGCAGCCCTCCGTCTTCGGCATGAACCCCTTTTGGCAGGGGAAGGAGAGACGCCCGCTTTTGGTGGCCCAATTGAGGATTCTGTCCGCTAAGATCCCCATAAACAGTTTCCCCATTGAGGCTCCAAGTGCGATGGGCCGCCAATTCCCGGGGTCCCTAGTGTCCCCGCCCTTATGGAGAAGCACCGTCCGGGAAGTCTTCCAGGCCGAAGGAATGTGGCCTTTCTTGAAGCACTCGTTGAAGACTCCGGCGAGTACTTTCCCCTCTGGGTCGATTCGACGCAGGGACAGATAGGTAGCCCCGTCCGGCCCGGGGGCCGTATTTTTAGCCCTCTGCAATCGCCGGATCACTTCTGAAGACGATATAGGCCTGAGAAGCAATACATCCTCTCTATGTATTCTCCTGAATGACAGTTCGGGCACTACGGAAGGGGCAATGGAGTCCTGTTGGATTGCAGGAGGTCGGCGGCGGAAGTAATTTGTGACTAGATCAGCTGGCAGGTTGCATCTAGTGTAAGAGTCTGTGATGCGGCGGAAGGCAGTACCCTTATTGACTTTGTAAAGGAACTGAAGTCTCCACGGGGTAATCTGCCTCACACCATCACATCGCGCGGCTCTCGGTGGAGACAGTGCAGCGGCCTCTGCGGTTATCTCACGGACTAGGCATTCCAGCCCCTCCATCCCTTCGCCATGGAGGCCTAGCTGCGTCAGCCATCCAACCTGCGCTTGCGAGGGGGGACCCGAAGGCAATGGCCTCCTATGGAATCTGGGTTGCTGCACTGGGGGGGGCGCGTCGATCGGGGGGGGCGGTACTGCTGGCGGCCTCTCGACCCCTGTCCTCCTACGTGGAGGGGGAGGAACTGAGGGGATTTCCCCGACTACCATGGGAAGAAGGGGGGCCACGGTCCCATCGGAAGGCCCCTCCCCAGGTGAGACCATCGCTGGTGGGGCATCTCGGGGACCTGACTCAGGAATCTCGGGGGGACCGGTGTGAAGGGGTTCCACATCGGAGGCATCTGGTGTGGCCCTCCCCCAAAACCTTCATTGATGTGTGGAGGGGTCGCTGCTGGATGCCTTTGTATCCAGGGCCCGTGAGGAGGTTGATGTCCCATCGGGCCGGGGCGTTGCCAATGGCCATCTACCGGCTCACGTTGCCTCCATACTCGTTGTTCCGTTTGTCGGGGTTGCCATCTCCGTTGGGGGGCAGGCGCTGTCGCTTGCATCGGGGGAGGAGGGCGGACTACCCGCTGCATCGGTCGATCCCCTCCTCTGCGCTGCCGGAGAGGGGGTGCCATTGGAGGAGGAGGAGCAGCTCCCTGCATCGCTGGGGGGGGATTCCTCCTTTTACGGCGCCATTTCCTCCTTCTCTCTCTGCGGCGGGACGGTGGTGGATTACCATGGCATTCCCTCCGCCACACTGTGGATTGTGGAGTGAGGGGGTGGTTCTGCCTTTCGACGTGCCCTGGGTTGGTATCACGGGCTAGACATTCCAGGGATTGCGCTTCCGACTCTCTTACTGCGGCCCGTCTAAGTCGAGAGGGCGTTAGGGTCCCCAGGGGCTCGCGGACGGCGGGGTGATCCTCGGCTTGCTTCTTCCTCCTGGTGGGGGACGTCTGCGTGGAGGCGTCCTTCACCTGGACAGCGGCGCTGCATCGTGTGAGGCTCCTGCACCTCGTTGAAGGGGGAAGCGACCATCTAGCGGAGAGCACGTGGGAGGTCCTCCTCGCAATCTCCTCCCTCTCCTCGTGGGCGGCTGTCGGACTAGGGCTCCTCCCCATCAGCCTCTTCGATCTTCTGGGTGCTCCATCATCGGCCCGAAGCGAGGGGCTCCGACGTACGTCACAACCGGGGAGTGGGGGCAGCAGGTTAACTCCAAGAGCACTTACGATCTCTTCCTCCAGGGAGGAGAGAAAGGGGGTCCTACTTCTATCACTACGGCTATATCCCTCACACATATCACTTTCATCGAGGGCGAGCGATTTGAGGAGCTCGAAATCAATAGCCGCACAATTCATATTAAATACACTTTCCGCACAATAATAATATTAACAATATCTATACACTAGGGGTACGATGCACAAGGGTCATACATCGGAAGACAAGCGATGTATTTACACTTATAGCCAATAAATATACTAGATTATTAGACAAATAATTCGACTAGCATATAGGCTAACACGAATATACACTATGATAATAATCACTGCAAACTGAATCTACACTTACAACTATTAAATATCCAGCACTATGAGAACAGAATTGTACCATAAGGGCTGACGGCCATTACGACTAGCATAGTAGCTAACAATTAATCACACTAGTATAATAACACTACAAAGACACTAACAATAAATATTTACCAAATGTTCAGCTGCTGCTCACTCCATCTCACTATTCACTACGAGATCACCCACCGTCTGACCCCTACGCCAGGTAAGTATGACTTTCGGCACAATTCCTCAAGTCCGCTTCGCGGATGCCCTCGGACCCACGCGCGATGACTCCCGGCCCTGCTCCGTCGCTCCGCCTCCCCCGACCGCCCGCTGCACGTCTCCCCCCTCTCCGACCTCGCCCTCTGCAGATTCGCGCCTCACCCTCTCCTACCACATCCCGACACCCTTCCTTCCCACCCTGCATCCATCTACCGAGGGCCGCCCACGCACGTTTTATAGTGGTTCCACCGGAGGATCCAAATTTTTAACGTCTCAATCTTTTACGAGAAAATGGAGTCGTCGAGTGGAAGGGACCTAGATGGCATTTTTTGACGATTTCCCTCAGTCGATTCACTTTTTAAATACACATGCATCATTGCGGTTCTTACAAACCGAAAAGTTTGAAATGTAAATCGATAATGATTTGTGTAGAGAGAACTGGGTTCAAAAAAACAGCGTCAACAGATAGAAGAACTGGAAAACACAAGATGTGCACAGAACGATTAAGACTGTGACCAAAAAAAATAAGCAAACGGGGAATTTCGAATGAAGATGGAAAAATGACATCGTGCATGGAGTGTGGTTGAGTGAAGGAATCATATGATTCAAGGGCTGATCACACAAGGCTAGTGCTGGAAGAATAAAGTGAATGTGACGAGGATGACAAAGGACCAAAGATGCGGTGGAAAGGGCAATTCAAGATCTCAGGGAGAAAAGAAAGCATTGGGCTGTGACAGAGGCTTAGGATACATGAATCGGGAATTTGGCCTCAAGTCGCCAAAGAAAAGCGATGCTGAAGAATGTAAAGACATTTTACCAAAGCCATTACACGAATGTTACTTACTACAAAGAAAGAAAAATCGAAAAACCTTTTTTTGGGGGAGAAAACCAGTTGTTCGGTTTCAGAAAAGGCAAAGGAACACGAGATGCCTAAGGCTGATTAGATAGAATAAGAAATGATGAAGTAGTATTGAGAGAGGAAGGAAAACCGCCGAGGAGGAGAGAGCTTGGGTACTACGCCGAAATTGCTTACTCAGGAGGATTATTGAAGGAAAGCGGATGGGAATGCTCGATTACATCAAAAATGGCCCAAGTTACAGGAAAATGAAAGATCGGAAGAATAATGCGTGTTTGACAAGGATTTTTTATCCGCGAAAGTCGAACCGGATGAATTTGGAACGAAATAATAAACGATTATTGAATTATTTCAATAATTAGAAAGACCATTGACCGGACTCTTTTCCCCGCGAATTCTCACGAGATTATGGAATAAGCTCGGAATCAAGAATAACCTTAGGTGAACTATTTTAAAGGGTGTTACCGCTTTTTGACGGTCGTGGTCGAGCGTCACGTTTATACGTTCATTGAAAAGGCACGAGGCCGGCGATAAACAATGGTAAAAAAACAGAGAGTGAGAAAGACAATTCGACGGAATTGCGTATAAAAAAGCAGCAAGCGTTGCGAAAATGCTCTCGAAAGAAAGAAAGAAGCCCGACAAATTCAGGATAATCGGGCTACTGCGAAAATCAGCGCTGAAGTTAAGGCTCAAGAACCGAAGAGTGGAGAAGATTATGGAGGGACGGCGCGAACGCAGTCCCTACTACCAAAAATTACGCGCCAGAGTTACCCACATTTGGGGCAATCGCAGGTGTCAGCCCGACCGAAGTGCAATGGCCAGAGCCTCGTCCTGGGGGAACGGCCCATTTATTCATTAGTTGAACATATACAATTTACAGAGTAGTAAAGTAAGCATATAAAGAATAATCATTATCACCCGTAACATCACACTTTAGGGGATCTAATATTTCCCTGATTGTCCCTTCATAAAGTTTATAAAACACACGTTTTCGTCCTTTGTTCGTAAACACTCGATAAATTCACATATATAGTCAAATAAATTTACAATTTAAACTCAAAGCACCAGGATGTATATCACGGCACTGGAGGGTCCTTCCTGTGGAGGGGGTAGATGTCCTTGGAGCCACTGATCGCCGCGGAGACGATCCTTTTCTTGAGGGCCTTCATCCGACCGGCCGGGATCCCCAGGTGCTTCAGGACGGCGTTGTTTTTAGGGTCCCATGACCCCAGGGAGCCCACAATGATGGCTCCTAGGCGAATTTCGTAGTCCGGTTCCCGCTGGCGTGCCCTTTCCGCCAGGTCCGCGTACTTCTCCATTTTCGTTGCCCTCGATGCATTGAGGGCAACGATCCTATTCTCGAACGGGACGGAGACATCGATTATGTGTATCGTATGGTTCGACGGGTCCCGTACGAGAAGGTCTGGACGAAGCAGCGTCTCATCACCTGGAACCCTCCTGTCAACGGTGACTTCCATGCGCTTCGGTAGGGCCGCCACTAACAGGTCCTGCACCCTGTTGTGCCGCGGTAGTCTTCCCTGAAAGTGGCTGGGACATTGGTTCAGTACGTGAACCAATGTCTCGGGCGTCTCCTTGCACCTTCTGCAGGAGACATCCTCCCTCCGAGCGCTCCCTCTCATCGCACCGGAGACAGGAAGAACGTTCAGACGGGCTCGGTGGATAAAGTACCAGTCCATCATCCTGGTGTGTTCGCCAGTCCTCAGGAAGTGGCTGCTCACATCCGCTGCAGACACGGCTTCCATGGCCTTACCTTGGTCCACTTTCGCTGCCATCTCTCGTCGCTGTCCCTCGAAGACAGCATCCTTAAGGGAGCGGTAGAGGCGACGGCGCGCAGACTGTGGGACGATAAGTTTCTCCATGCTGTGGGAAGGATGCTTCATGGAGAGTGACAGTTCACGCTTCGCGGTGCTCCATTGCCATTCGATCCCGCAGAATGGCGTTAGGAAGCGAGTCGCTTTCCGGGCCCTTGACCATGTGGAGGGTACGTCCCCTGCATCGGTGGCGAGCGGTCCATCCATCGAGCCGGACAGATAACTGCACATCATTCCACGGTTTGGTGGGTCGTTCCGTCTTCCGATCCTTTTGTGCACAGCATCTGCAAGCCCATACCATGCGGCAGCCTTCACTCCACTGTCATTCGACGAGAGCATGTTGAAGGCCTGCGTTATGGCGAGGATGTTCTGCTCAACCGGGAGGGGCATGTATCCTCCACCACCGTGTTGGGTCCGGGTGGTTATGATTTCCCTGCTGGCAAAATGAGGGAGTCCCATCCACTTCCGTACTGTCTTCCGGATGCCCTTGTCTGCGGCGGATAAGTTTTTCTGCGGGACAGCCGCGATCCTAAGGTCGAAGGACAGCCTCGGGAGCAAGAAGAAATGGAGGGCATCCAATTTCTGCCAAGGAAGAAGATCGCTCTTGGAGAGCGTCTGGAGGTCCTTGGTGAGGGCTGCTAGGGCATCGGTTGGAGTGGCATCCACCTTGAAGCCTGTTGGGCAACCGAGATATCGGTAGGGCTCCCCTTCCTTCAGAGGCCGCATTCTGCCGCATCTTGCTGAATCTCGAATTGGCTCTCCTGAACATTGGTTCTTCCTCTGCGGAGATCGAGGTGGAGACTAGCACACTTCTTCCCTCTGAAGTTCAGGCCGCACCACTCTGCCGAGGTTCCTACCGCGTGGAGGAGACTGCGGAGCATTCCAGCGTCCCTAGCGACGAGGACTATATCGTCCGCGTACGCCAGGGCGCACAGGGAGGTACGGCCAAAGGTGTACGCCGCGGTTGCCCTTTTTTGGAGGGCTGCTCTGAGGAGCGGCTCGATGGCGAGGTTGAAGAGCACTGGAGATAAGGGATCCCCTTGCCGCACCCCGCAGTAGAGTGGTATCTCCTCAGTGTCCTCCTCCTGGAGAGATATCACCGTCGTCATCCCGGTGTAGACGTTGGCAATCAGCTTCACCATGGCTTCGGGCATTGCAAACATCCTCAACACCTTCAGGATGTGCTGATGAGGCACCGAGCCGAAGGCGTCTGCCAAGTCTAACCAAGCGACGGCAATCTCCCTCGCGTTCCTCCTGGCGTCCTCGAGCGCGGACTGCAGCAGGAAATTGTGCTCAAAGCAGCCCTCCGTCTTCGGCATGAACCCCTTTTGGCAGGGGAAGGAGAGACGCCCGCTTTTGGTGGCCCAATTGAGGATTCTGTCCGCTAAGATCCCCATAAACAGTTTCCCCATTGAGGCTCCAAGTGCGATGGGCCGCCAATTCCCGGGGTCCCTAGTGTCCCCGCCCTTATGGAGAAGCACCGTCCGGGAAGTCTTCCAGGCCGAAGGAATGTGGCCTTTCTTGAAGCACTCGTTGAAGACTCCGGCGAGTACTTTCCCCTCTGGGTCGATTCGACGCAGGGACAGATAGGTAGCCCCGTCCGGCCCGGGGGCCGTATTTTTAGCCCTCTGCAATCGCCGGATCACTTCTGAAGACGATATAGGCCTGAGAAGCAATACATCCTCTCTATGTATTCTCCTGAATGACAGTTCGGGCACTACGGAAGGGGCAATGGAGTCCTGTTGGATTGCAGGAGGTCGGCGGCGGAAGTAATTTGTGACTAGATCAGCTGGCAGGTTGCATCTAGTGTAAGAGTCTGTGATGCGGCGGAAGGCAGTACCCTTATTGACTTTGTAAAGGAACTGAAGTCTCCACGGGGTAATCTGCCTCACACCATCACATCGCGCGGCTCTCGGTGGAGACAGTGCAGCGGCCTCTGCGGTTATCTCACGGACTAGGCATTCCAGCCCCTCCATCCCTTCGCCATGGAGGCCTAGCTGCGTCAGCCATCCAACCTGCGCTTGCGAGGGGGGACCCGAAGGCAATGGCCTCCTATGGCATCTGGGTTGCTGCACAGGGGGGGGCGCGTCGATCGGGGGGGGCGGTACTGCTGGCGGCCTCTCGACCCCTGTCCTCCTACGTGGAGGGGGAGGAACTGAGGGGATTTCCCCGACTATCATGGGAAGAAGGGGGGCCACGGTCCCATCGGAAAGCCCCTCCCCAGGTGAGACCATCGCTGGTGGGGCATCTCGGGGACCTGACTCAGGAATCTCGGGGGAACCGGTGTAAAGGGGTTCCACATCGGAGGCATCTGGTGTGGCCCTCCCCCAAAACCTTCATAGATGTGTGGAGGGGTCGCTGCTGGATGCCTTTGTATCCAGGGCCCGTGAGGAGGTTGATGTCCCATCGGGCCGGGGCGTTGCCAATGGCCATCTACCGGCTCACGTTGCCTCCATACTCGTTGTTCCGTTTGTCGGGGTTGCCATCTCCGTTGGGGGGCAGGCGCTGTCGCTTGCATCGGGGGAGGAGGGCGGACTACCCGCTGCATCGGTCGATCCCCTCCTCTGCGCTGCCGGAGAGGGGGTGCCATTGGAGGAGGAGGAGCAGCTCCCTGCATCGCTGGGGGGGGATTCCTCCTTTTACGGCGCCATTTCCTCCTTCTCTCTCTGCGGCGGGACGGTGGTGGATTACCATGGCATTCCCTCCGCCACACTGTGGATTGTGGAGTGAGGGGGTGGTTCTGCCTTTCGACGTGCCCTGGGTCGGTATCCCGGGCTAGACATTCCAGGGATTGCGCTTCCGACTCTCTTACTGCGGCTCGTCTAAGTCGAGAGGGCGTTAGGGTCCCCAGGGGCTCGCGGACGGCGGGGTGATCCTCGGCGAGCTTCTTCCTCTTGGTGGGGGACGTCTGCGTGGAGGCGTCCTTCACCTGGACGCGGCGCTGCATCGTGTGAGGCTCCTGCACCTCGTTGAAGGGGGAAGCGACCATCAAGCGGAGAGCACGTGGGAGGTCCTCCTCGCAATCTCCTCCCTCTCCTCGTGGGCGGCTGTCGGACTAGGGCTCCTCCCCATCAGCCTCTTCGATCTTCTGGGTGCTCCATCATCGGCCCGAAGCAAGGGGCTCCGACGTGCGTCACAACCGGGGAGTGGGGGTAGCAGGTTAACTCCAAGAGCACTTACGATCTCTTCCTCCAGGGAGGAGAGAAAGGGGGTCCTACTTCTATCACTACGGCTATATCCCTCACACATATCACTTTCATCGAGGGCGAGCGATTTGAGGAGCTCGAAATCAATAGCCGCACAATTCATGTTAAATACACTTTCCGCACAATAATAATATTAACAATATCTATACACTAGGGGTACGATGCACAAGGGTCATACATCGGAAGACAAGCGATGTATTTACACTTATAACCAATAAATATACTAAATTATTGGACAAATAATTCGACTAGCATATCAGCTAACACGAATATACACTATGATAATAATCATTACAAACTGAATTTACACTTACAACTATTAAATATCCAGCACTATGAGAACAAAATTGTACCACAAGGGCTGACGGCCATTACGACTAGCATAGTAGCTAATAAGTAATCACACTGTAATAATAACACTGTAAAGACGCTAAAAGTATATATTTACCAAATGTTCAGCTGCTGTTCAGTCCATATCACTATTCACTACGAGATCACCGTATGACCCCTACGCCAGGTAAGTATGACTTTCGGCACAATTCCTCAAGTCCGCTTCGCGGATGCCCTCGGACCCACGCGCGATGACTCCCGGCCCTGCTCCGTCGCTCCGCCTCCCCCGACCGCCCGCTGCACGTCTCCCCCCTCTCCGACCTCGCCCTCTGCAGATTCGCGCCTCACCCTCTCCTACCACATCCCGACACCCTTCCTTCCCACCCTGCATCCATCTACCGAGGGCCGCCCACGCACGTTTTATAGTGGTTCCACCGGAGGATCCAAATTTTTAACGTCTCAATCTTTTACGAGAAAATGGAGTCGTCGAGTGGAAGGGACCTAGATGGCATTTTTTGACGATTTCTCTCAGTCGATTCACTTTTTAAATACACATGCATCATTGCGGTTCTTACAAACCGAAAAGTTTGAAATGTAAATCGATAATGATTTGTGTAGAGAGAACTGGGTTCAAAAAAACAGCGTCAACAGATAGAAGAACTGGAAAACACAAGATGTGCACAGAACGATTAAGACTGTGACCAAAAAAAATAAGCAAACGGGGAATTTCGAATGAAGATGGAAAAATGACATCGTGCATGGAGTGTGGTTGAGTGAAGGAATCATATGATTCAAGGGCTGATCACACAAGGCTAGTGCTGGAAGAATAAAGTGAATGTGACGAGGATGACAAACGACCAAAGATGCGGTGGAAAGGGCAATTCAAGATCTCAGGGAGAAAAGAAAGCATTGGGCTGTGACAGAGGCTTAGGATACATGAATCGGGAATTTGGCCTCAAGTCGCCAAAGAAAAGCGATGCTGAAGAATGTAAAGACATTTTACCAAAGCCATTACACGAATGTTACTTACTAAAAAGAAAGAAAAATCGAAAAACCTTTTTTTGGGGGAGAAAACCAGTTGTTCGGTTTCAGAAAAGGCAAAGGAACACGAGATGCCTAAGGCTGATTAGATAGAATAAGAAATGATGAAGTAGTATTGAGAGAGGAAGGAAAACCGCCGAGGAGGAGAGAGCTTGGGTACTACGCCGAAATTGCTTACTCAGGAGGATTATTGCAGGAAAGCGGATGGGAATGCTCGATTACATCAAAAATGGCCCAAGTTACAGGAAAATGAAAGATCGGAAGAATAATGCGTGTTTGACAAGGATTTTTTATCCGCGAAAGTCGAACCGGATGAATTTGGAACGAAATAATAAACGATTATTGAATTATTTCAATAATTAGAAAGACCATTGACCGGACTCTTTTCCCCGCGAATTCTCACGAGATTATGGAATAAGCTCGGAATCAAGAATAACCTTAGGTGAACTTCCCCGTCAAGCAAAAATAATCGCACTCACACCGCAACTGAGATGGCATGTACTTCCCAAATTCACGCAGTCAAAGAAGTCCACGGCAGAAAAATAAAAAAACCTTTATTCAATCTCCCTTCTCTCGGTACCTCGGCTCATAGGATTTACGAGCACTGTAGGTATTTTTTATGCTAAAGGGAATGCTTGCTTCTAATTTAAGTGGCTCCGATGCAGGAAGTAATGTTAATAAACAATCGAATACCGTAAAAATTACTGAGCAAGATGAAAATGAGCCACAACGCGTTTCTCGGGCTTCTCCCATTGTAAATGAACTATCGATTGCCATTATTAACTGTAGAAGCATTAAAAACAAAGTAGCCGATCTAGAGCATCTCATCCGAAGTAACGACTCGGACATAATTATAGGCTAACAGATGATATTAATGACTGCGAAGTATTTCCTAAAGATTTTAAGATTTTTCGAAATAAACCGTCGAAGACCGTCAGGATAAAGTCGGTGGAGGAGTATTTAGAGCGGTTAAAAGTTCTCTACGGAGTACTTCACATATGTATCCTAACAGTTGCAACGAGAGCGTATGGTGCGAACTATTAGTCAGCCAAATAAACCTAATCCACATGCATGTGCTTTTTGCCGGCCGCCTAACTCCTCGCGTCATGTTTTGCGTAACCTAAACGATGAAATAAATTTCTACTCGCGTAAAAACAACAATAGCATAATTGGAGGAGATTTTAATCTTCCAGACATCGATTGGCGAAAGCACGTAGTCAAGAAAAAAGAGCTCGGGACAATGACTGTTGCAGGACTTTATTAAAATTAATGCAAAAAAATTCGTTACACCAGCTAGTCAAAGAGCCTACCAGGGAAATGAGCATTTTAGATCTTTTTCTTACGAATACCCCCGAGCGAGTATCTAACACATCAGTTTGCGATGGACTATCCGATCACAAAGCCAGAATCACAGATTAGTACCTTAACTTGGCAAGGCACAGAAAACCTAAGCGCAGAGTATATCTTTACCCGCGAGCCGATTTCGAAGGATATCGTGGTAAACTCATGTCCGAATTTCCGGAGTATGTAACGCGCGCCATATGTTTAAATACCGAGGACACGTGGAATCTTTTTGTAAGAACGATGCGTGACCTAATGGATAAATTTGTACCCTCCAAACTTTCAAATCAAATTAATGAACCTAGATGGTATAATAAGGAGACTAGGAGAAGAAACAGAGGCGTTTGCATTCCAAATCAAAAGCCGCTGCGATGCAACCGAACAATACCAACACAGATCAAGTAAAAAGCGAACATAAGGAAGCAAAGTCGGAAACGAAACGAAATATGCGAGATGCCCACCGTCAATGTAGAAAGAAGATTTTATGCGAACACTTGGAAGAGGACCCAAAAGCGTTTTGGTCGTGCGTTCGTGAGGTCCAAGGTAAAGAGCAAACTGTTGCTTCGTTAAAGGATACTAGCGGTAATTTAGTAAACGATGCAAAGCTAATATCTTGAATGATTTTTTTCGAAGCGTTTTCACGTCTGACGATAAATCAAATACTCTCCCGATAAGCCTGAATCGATGTCGAAAATCACCTTCAGAGAAGACGGCATCATTATTAACTATCGCGACAGATTAAACCGAATAAAGCTCCGGGTCCTGAAGACATACCGGCTCGAGTGTTCAAGGAAGTAGCGGAGAGCGTAGCACCTTTTCTTAAAGTTATATTTGACAAGAGCATGAGCGAAGGTAAGGTCCCGAATGATTGGAAAATTGCGAATGTCACGCCAATATTTAAAAGCGGCTCTAAGGACGATCCAGCTAATTACAGGCCTATCTCTTTAACGTCACTGAGCGGTAAGAACAGCTAGCTCTTTAATGGGTTTTCTTGAAACGTCCAATTTCATAACCAGGAATCAACACGGTTTTCGTAAGACTCGTTCTTGCGAGTCTCAGCTGGCTTTATTAGCACACGATGTTCTGAATTCTGCTGAAAAACATAAGCAAGTCGATGCGATATTTTTAGATTTTCGGAAGGCTTACGTACCTCATCATAAATTGCTGTACAAATCTCCAAAGAGGAGAGTTACAGAAACAGAACGCATTTCGGCAGTGGGAACGATTTATCGGTTTGAGGGCGACATTTCAGGTCAGAAAACTTGCGAGTTACAGATTTTGTGATGCCATTCCGCACTGATACTTTCCAAGGCATCGACCAAACTATTTTAAAGGGTGTTACCGCTTTTTGACGGTCGTGGTCGAGCGTCACGTTTATCCGTTCATTGAAAAGGCACGAGGCCGGCGATAAACAATGGTAAAAAAACAGAGAGTGAGAAAGACAATTCGACGGAATTGCGTATAAAAAAGCAGCAAGCGTTGCGAAAATGCTCTCGAAAGAAAGAAAGAAGCCCGACAAATTCAGGATAATCGGGCTACTGCGAAAATCAGCGCTGAAGTTAAGGCTCAAGAACCGAAGAGTGGAGAAGATTATGGAGGGACGGCGCGAACGCAGTCCCTACTACCAAAAATTACGCGCCCGAGTTACCCACATTTGGGGCAATCGCAGGTGTCAGCCCGACCGAAGTGCAATGGCCAGAGCCTCGTCCTGGGGGAACGGCCTACGAGATCACCGTATGACCCCTACGCCAGGTAAGTATGACTTTCGGCACAATTCCTCAAGTCCGCTTCGCGGATGCCCTCGGACCCACGCGCGATGACTCCCGGCCCTGCTCCGTCGCTCCGCCTCCCCCGACCGCCCGCTGCACGTCTCCCCCCTCTCCGACCTCGCCCTCTGCAGATTCGCGCCTCACCCTCTCCTACCACATCCCGACACCCTTCCTTCCCACCCTGCATCCATCTACCGAGGGCCGCCCACGCACGTTTTATAGTGGTTCCACCGGAGGATCCAAATTTTTAACGTCTCAATCTTTTACGAGAAAATGGAGTCGTCGAGTGGAAGGGACCTAGATGGCATTTTTTGACGATTTCCCTCAGTCGATTCACTTTTTAAATACACATGCATCATTGCGGTTCTTACAAACCGAAAAGTTTGAAATGTAAATCGATAATGATTTGTGTAGAGAGAACTGGGTTCAAAAAAACAGCGTCAACAGATAGAAGAACTGGAAAACACAAGATGTGCACAGAACGATTAAGACTGTGACCAAAAAAAATAAGCAAACGGGGAATTTCGAATGAAGATGGAAAAATGACATCGTGCATGGAGTGTGGTTGAGTGAAGGAATCATATGATTCAAGGGCTGATCACACAAGGCTAGTGCTGGAAGAATAAAGTGAATGTGACGAGGATGACAAAGGACCAAAGATGCGGTGGAAAGGGCAATTCAAGATCTCAGGGAGAAAAGAAAGCATTGGGCTGTGACAGAGGCTTAGGATACATGAATCGGGAATTTGGCCTCAAGTCGCCAAAGAAAAGCGATGCTGAAGAATGTAAAGACATTTTACCAAAGCCATTACACGAATGTTACTTACTACAAAGAAAGAAAAATCGAAAAACCTTTTTTTGGGGGAGAAAACCAGTTGTTCGGTTTCAGAAAAGGCAAAGGAACACGAGATGCCTAAGGCTGATTAGATAGAATAAGAAATGATGAAGTAGTATTGAGAGAGGAAGGAAAACCGCCGAGGAGGAGAGAGCTTGGGTACTACGCCGAAATTGCTTACTCAGGAGGATTATTGAAGGAAAGCGGATGGGAATGCTCGATTACATCAAAAATGGCCCAAGTTACAGGAAAATGAAAGATCGGAAGAATAATGCGTGTTTGACAAGGATTTTTTATCCGCGAAAGTCGAACCGGATGAATTTGGAACGAAATAATAAACGATTATTGAATTATTTCAATAATTAGAAAGACCATTGACCGGACTCTTTTCCCCGCGAATTCTCACGAGATTATGGAATAAGCTCGGAATCAAGAATAACCTTAGGTGAACTTCCCCGTCAAGCAAAAATAATCGCACTCACACCGCAACTGAGATGGCATGTACTTCCCAAATTCACGCAGTCAAAGAAGTCCACGGCAGAAAAATAAAAAAACCTTTATTCAATCTCCCTTCTCTCGGTACCTCGGCTCATAGGATTTACGAGCACTGTAGGTATTTTTTATGCTAAAGGGAATGCTTGCTTCTAATTTAAGTGGCTCCGATGCAGGAAGTAATGTTAATAAACAATCGAATACCGTAAAAATTACTGAGCAAGATGAAAATGAGCCACAACGCGTTTCTCGGGCTTCTCCCATTGTAAATGAACTATCGATTGCCATTATTAACTGTAGAAGCATTAAAAACAAAGTAGCCGATCTAGAGCATCTCATCCGAAGTAACGACTCGGACATAATTATAGGCTAACAGATGATATTAATGACTGCGAAGTATTTCCTAAAGATTTTAAGATTTTTCGAAATAAACCGTCGAAGACCGTCAGGATAAAGTCGGTGGAGGAGTATTTAGAGCGGTTAAAAGTTCTCTACGGAGTACTTCACATATGTATCCTAACAGTTGCAACGAGAGCGTATGGTGCGAACTATTAGTCAGCCAAATAAACCTAATCCACATGCATGTGCTTTTTGCCGGCCGCCTAACTCCTCGCGTCATGTTTTGCGTAACCTAAACGATGAAATAAATTTCTACTCGCGTAAAAACAACAATAGCATAATTGGAGGAGATTTTAATCTTCCAGACATCGATTGGCGAAAGCACGTAGTCAAGAAAAAAGAGCTCGGGACAATGACTGTTGCAGGACTTTATTAAAATTAATGCAAAAAAATTCGTTACACCAGCTAGTCAAAGAGCCTACCAGGGAAATGAGCATTTTAGATCTTTTTCTTACGAATACCCCCGAGCGAGTATCTAACACATCAGTTTGCGATGGACTATCCGATCACAAAGCCAGAATCACAGATTAGTACCTTAACTTGGCAAGGCACAGAAAACCTAAGCGCAGAGTATATCTTTACCCGCGAGCCGATTTCGAAGGATATCGTGGTAAACTCATGTCCGAATTTCCGGAGTATGTAACGCGCGCCATATGTTTAAATACCGAGGACACGTGGAATCTTTTTGTAAGAACGATGCGTGACCTAATGGATAAATTTGTACCCTCCAAACTTTCAAATCAAATTAATGAACCTAGATGGTATAATAAGGAGACTAGGAGAAGAAACAGAGGCGTTTGCATTCCAAATCAAAAGCCGCTGCGATGCAACCGAACAATACCAACACAGATCAAGTAAAAAGCGAACATAAGGAAGCAAAGTCGGAAACGAAACGAAATATGCGAGATGCCCACCGTCAATGTAGAAAGAAGATTTTATGCGAACACTTGGAAGAGGACCCAAAAGCGTTTTGGTCGTGCGTTCGTGAGGTCCAAGGTAAAGAGCAAACTGTTGCTTCGTTAAAGGATACTAGCGGTAATTTAGTAAACGATGCAAAGCTAATATCTTGAATGATTTTTTTCGAAGCGTTTTCACGTCTGACGATAAATCAAATACTCTCCCGATAAGCCTGAATCGATGTCGAAAATCACCTTCAGAGAAGACGGCATCATTATTAACTATCGCGACAGATTAAACCGAATAAAGCTCCGGGTCCTGAAGACATACCGGCTCGAGTGTTCAAGGAAGTAGCGGAGAGCGTAGCACCTTTTCTTAAAGTTATATTTGACAAGAGCATGAGCGAAGGTAAGGTCCCGAATGATTGGAAAATTGCGAATGTCACGCCAATATTTAAAAGCGGCTCTAAGGACGATCCAGCTAATTACAGGCCTATCTCTTTAACGTCACTGAGCGGTAAGAACAGCTAGCTCTTTAATGGGTTTTCTTGAAACGTCCAATTTCATAACCAGGAATCAACACGGTTTTCGTAAGACTCGTTCTTGCGAGTCTCAGCTGGCTTTATTAGCACACGATGTTCTGAATTCTGCTGAAAAACATAAGCAAGTCGATGCGATATTTTTAGATTTTCGGAAGGCTTACGTACCTCATCATAAATTGCTGTACAAATCTCCAAAGAGGAGAGTTACAGAAACAGAACGCATTTCGGCAGTGAGAACGATTTATCGGTTTGAGGGCGACATTTCAGGTCAGAAAACTTGCGAGTTACAGATTTTGTGATGCCATTCCGCACTGATACTTTCCAAGGCATCGACCAAACTATTTTAAAGGGTGTTACCGCTTTTTGACGGTCGTGGTCGAGCGTCACGTTTATCCGTTCATTGAAAAGGCACGAGGCCGGCGATAAACAATGGTAAAAAAACAGAGAGTGAGAAAGACAATTCGACGGAATTGCGTATAAAAAAGCAGCAAGCGTTGCGAAAATGCTCTCGAAAGAAAGAAAGAAGCCCGACAAATTCAGGATAATCGGGCTACTGCGAAAATCAGCGCTGAAGTTAAGGCTCAAGAACCGAAGAGTGGAGAAGATTATGGAGGGACGGCGCGAACGCAGTCCCTACTACCAAAAATTACGCGCCCGAGTTACCCACATTTGGGGCAATCGCAGGTGTCAGCCCGACCGAAGTGCAATGGCCAGAGCCTCGTCCTGGGGGAACGGCCCATTTATTTCATTAATTGAAATTTTACAGAACATTTCCCGAAGGAAATGTACAAGAATCATAAATCACTTATTCCGGCCCATCGTGCGTAGCATCCCGGGACCGGAATCCAACCCTAATTGTTTCTTTATCACTATAATATCCAATTATCTTTAAACACATACAACACAGAACTGAGTTTAATCACATGTCCAGAGGCAGAGCCACTATATCACATATTTAACATGCTCGTTATAAATTGTCCTGGATTCACGGATAGCAGCGGAAACAGCCTTCTTCTTCAGGGCTCTCATCCTGTTCTCCGGGATCCCTAGGCGGCGGAGAACGGCGTCGTTCATACGGTCCCACGTTCCCAGTGACCCAACTACGATGGCACCCAGGCGAACGTCCGTATTCGGCCCCTCGCGCTCACGAGTCCGTTCCGCCAGCTCGGCGTACTTCTCCATCTTAACGGATCTCGAGGCTCGAAGGGCGATGAGGCGATTTTCGAAGGGAACGGTCACATCGATGATGTGAACCGCTCCCTTCGCCTGGTCCCTCACGACGATGTCCGGCCGCAGCAGTGTCTCGTCCCCTGGTACTCTTCGGTCAATGGTGACCTCCAGTCTTCTGGGGAGGTATTCCAGGATGATGCCCTGCACCGCGTTGTGACGTCGGATCCTACCCTGCATGTGAGCCGTGCACTGGTTCAGCACGTGGCTCAGGGTTTCCGCTGCGTCCCCACACTTCCGGCAGGTTACGTCCTCCCTGTACAATCTGCCGTGCATGGAGCTGCGGAGGGGGAGGACGTTGAGCCTGGCTCTGTGAATAAAGAACCAGTCACTCAACGCCGTGTGCTCCCCCGTTCGAAGGAAGTGGCTGCTAGATTCCGATGAGGACACTGCTTCCATCGCCTTCCCCTGGTCCACCTTCCTGGAGAGCATCCTCCGCTGCCCTTCAAACACTCCATCTCGGAGTGAGTGGTAAATCCGTCGGTAGGCGGACTGCGGAACGATGATGAGCTCCATCGATGGAGATGGGTGGCGGACGCGGATGCCCAGCTCCTTCCTGGCCTCACTCCACTGCCACTCGATGCTGCAGTAGGGTGCTAGGCTCCGGGCAGCTCTTCTCGTCCTGGTCCATAGCGAGGTTACGTCCCCGCCGTCCCTATCGAGTTCCTCCTCCATTGATCCGGAAAGATATTTGCATATTATTTCTCGGGATGGAGGAGGGTTGGTTTTCCCGATCCGACGGTGGACGGCGTCTTGGAGACAGAACCAGGCGGCGGACTTGACCACCGCGTCTCCACACGAAAGCATGTGGAAGGCTTGGGTAGTGGTCAGGATGCAGTGCTCCACCTCCAATGGCATGTAGCCTCCCCCACCGTGGCCATTTGTCATTGTTATGACCTCCCTGGAAGCACATTGGGGGAGGCCCATCCACCGCTTCACCGCCTTTCTCGTCGCGTCTCCTGCCTCCGATAGCCTCTTCAGGGGAACAGCCGCGATACGTAGTGGAAAGGTTAGCCTCGGGAGAAGAAAGACCTGGAGGGCGTCGATCTTCTGCCACGGCAGGAGTCTGCTCTCCGACAGAGCGCGGAGATCCTGTCGGTATTTCTCCAAGGCTGCGTCCGGGGATGAGTCGGCTTTGTAGCCAGTAGGGCAGCCAAGGTACCGGTAGGAGTCTCCCTCCGCTAGGCTCCGTAATTCCTCCTGCTGGATGCGGAACGTTGTTTCCTGCACCTTCGTTCCTCCCCTGCGAAGATCCAGGTGCAGACTGGCGCATTTCCTCCCTTTGAAGGAAAGGCCGCACCATTCTGCCGCTATTCCGACAGAGAAGAGGAGGCTGCGCAGCATCCCGGCGTTCCTTGCGACGAGAACAATATCATCCGCGTAGGCTAGGACGGAGATGGAGGTGGGGCCAAAAGAGTAGCCTGCCGTGGGCCTCTTCTGGAGGGCGGCTCTGAGGAGGGGCTCGATTGCGAGGTTGAATAGAATTGGAGATAGAGGATCTCCTTGTCGCACTCCGCATGTGACTGGGATTTCCTCTGTCTCCTCATTGAGGAGCGAGATGCTGGTCCTCGTCCCGCTGTGGAGGTCGCGGATGAGGCGTAGCATCTTTTCCGGCATATCGAGCATCTGCAGTACTCGGAGGATGTGGCTGTGTGGTATGGACCCGAACGCGTCGGCCAGGTCCAACCACGCCACGGCGATCTCCCTCCTGTTCCGTCGGGCGTCCTCGAGAGCCGCTTGCAAAAGGAAGTTGTGCTCGAAGCACCCTTCAGTCTGCGGCATAAAGCCCTTCTGGGACGGGAGAGAGAGTCGTCCGCTCCTTCGGGCCCAGTGGAGAATCCTATCTGCGAGGATTCCAGAGAGGATCTTCCCCATCGCGGAACCGAGGGCAATGGGACGCCAGTTGCTAAGGTCCGCGGTTTCTCCCCCTTTATGGATCAGGACGGTTCGCGAAACTTTCCATGGCCTCGGGATACGTCCATTCTCCATGCAGCGGTTAAAGATCCCCGCCAGGACTCTCCCGTCGGGATCCACGCGGCGCAGGTCCTGGTATGTGGCACCGTCCGGACCCGGGGCGGTGTTTTTGCACCTCTGCAGCCGGGAACGAACCTCTGCGGGGGTTATCTTCCTCAGGAGGGCTTCCTTCTCGCTCGGCGCTCTCTGGAAGGTGAGTTCCGGGATGACAGACGGGGCCTGGCCATCTACATCCGGGGGAGCAGTGCGATGGAAATGGGCGATGACCCTCTCGGCAGGAATATCACATTTGCCGGATGATGCAGATATTGCCTGCCGGAAGGCTGCACCCTTGTTCATCCTGTAGAGGAAGGGTAGCCGTGCAGGGTTCGCTTCCCTCCTCTCTTGCCGCGGAGGTTTGGGGCGAGAGAGAGCCCTTGCCTCGATCGTAATCTCGCGTACGAGATCGTCGAACGCATTGTCGTCCTCGAGGGTACCGAGGGAGAGAAGCCATTCCATTTGCTTCCCTGTCGGTTGTCCTGGAGCAACGCGCTCCTCTGCGGCTCTCGGTTGGACGTAACCAGGAGTGACTTCCTCCGCTGGAGGTGGCAGCTGTCTAGGACGCTCCGCACCGAGTCTTCTCCTGGGGGCGGGGGGGATGGAGGGTGTCTCCCCCACTACCATAGGGGTGGGTAGTGGAACCATGGTCCCATTGGGACGCCCCTCCCCAGGTGGGACCATCGCTGGTGGGGCAGCTCGGGGACCTGACTCAGGAATCTCGGGGGGACCGGTGTGAAGGGGTTCCACATCGGAGGCATCTGGTGTGGCCCTCCACCAAAACCTTCATTGATGTGTGGAGGGGTCGCTGCTGGATGCCTTTGTATCCAGGTCCCGTGAGGAGGTTGATGTCCCATCGGGCCGGGGCGTTGCCAATGGCCATCTACCGGCTAACGTTGCCTCCATACTCGTTGTTCCCATTGTCGGGGTTGCCATCTCCGTTGGGGGGCAGGCGCTGCCGTTTGCATCGGGGGAGGAGGGCGGACTACCCGCTGCATCGGTCGATCCCCTCCTCTGCGCTGCCGGAGAGGGGGTGCCATTGGAGGAGGAGGAGCAGCTCCCTGCATCGCTGGGGGGGGATTCCTCCTTTTACGGCGCCATTTCCTCCTTCTCTCTCTGCGGCGGGACGGTGGTGGATTACCATGGCATTCCCTCCGCAACACTGTGGATTGTGGAGTGAGGGGGTGGTTCTGCCTTTCGACGTGCCCTGGGTTGGTATCACGGGCTAGACATTCCAGGGATTGCGCTTCCGACTCTCTTACTGCGGCCCGTCTAAGTCGAGGGGGCGTTAGATCACCGTATGACCCCTACGCCAGGTAAGTATGACTTTCGGCACAATTCCTCAAGTCCGCTTCGCGGATGCCCTCGGACCCACGCGCGATGACTCCCGGCCCTGCTCCGTCGCTCCGCCTCCCCCGACCGCCCGCTGCACGTCTCCCCCCTCTCCGACCTCGCCCTCTGCAGATTCGCGCCTCACCCTCTCCTACCACATCCCGACACCCTTCCTTCCCACCCTGCATCCATCTACCGAGGGCCGCCCACGCACGTTTTATAGTGGTTCCACCGGAGGATCCAAATTTTTAACGTCTCAATCTTTTACGAGAAAATGGAGTCGTCGAGTGGAAGGGACCTAGATGGCATTTTTTGACGATTTCCCTCAGTCGATTCACTTTTTAAATACACATGCATCATTGCGGTTCTTACAAACCGAAAAGTTTGAAATGTAAATCGATAATGATTTGTGTAGAGAGAACTGGGTTCAAAAAAACAGCGTCAACAGATAGAAGAACTGGAAAACACAAGATGTGCACAGAACGATTAAGACTGTGACCAAAAAAAATAAGCAAACGGGGAATTTCGAATGAAGATGGAAAAATGACATCGTGCATGGAGTGTGGTTGAGTGAAGGAATCATATGATTCAAGGGCTGATCACACAAGGCTAGTGCTGGAAGAATAAAGTGAATGTGACGAGGATGACAAAGGACCAAAGATGCGGTGGAAAGGGCAATTCAAGATCTCAGGGAGAAAAGAAAGCATTGGGCTGTGACAGAGGCTTAGGATACATGAATCGGGAATTTGGCCTCAAGTCGCCAAAGAAAAGCGATGCTGAAGAATGTAAAGACATTTTACCAAAGCCATTACACGAATGTTACTTACTACAAAGAAAGAAAAATCGAAAAACCTTTTTTTGGGGGAGAAAACCAGTTGTTCGGTTTCAGAAAAGGCAAAGGAACACGAGATGCCTAAGGCTGATTAGATAGAATAAGAAATGATGAAGTAGTATTGAGAGAGGAAGGAAAACCGCCGAGGAGGAGAGAGCTTGGGTACTACGCCGAAATTGCTTACTCAGGAGGATTATTGAAGGAAAGCGGATGGGAATGCTCGATTACATCAAAAATGGCCCAAGTTACAGGAAAATGAAAGATCGGAAGAATAATGCGTGTTTGACAAGGATTTTTTATCCGCGAAAGTCGAACCGGATGAATTTGGAACGAAATAATAAACGATTATTGAATTATTTCAATAATTAGAAAGACCATTGACCGGACTCTTTTCCCCGCGAATTCTCACGAGATTATGGAATAAGCTCGGAATCAAGAATAACCTTAGGTGAACTTCCCCGTCAAGCAAAAATAATCGCACTCACACCGCAACTGAGATGGCATGTACAGTGGCGGAAAAAATTATCGCAACACTTTGCGCGCGCACCAGTGGCTTTCACAGAAACTATTTGGAGTTCTGCTTTCTGTGACTGACTGGCAACACCGAGGAAAGCCTCGAAAAGCGGTAATATTTGAGTCGGAGCCTAGAACTTACACAAATTTCCTCTCTTTCGAACTCTTCTTAGAGCCTTCGCGCGAACTCTCCCCGAGTTCGTCGTGTTTATTTCGGCGTTTCTCTTTCACAGATAGTTATCGTATTTATAGAACGATAAGTTGAATATATATTTATTCCAATTTAAATCTTAAATGCAATAAAATACATAGACAATAATTGAAACTTAATTATTAATAATGTGAAGAATGCTATTCAGTTTTAATAATGCGTAGCAATAAGGAATAAGTGGGATTGGAGTAGGAATACGCGATGTGGTGATTCTCACCTTTAGAGAACGAGAATCTTGGAGTCTAGAGGAAAATGATGTTCTGCGAGATTATAGCGAGAACAGATGGCCTATAATGGTCTCTTTTCCTGGATAATTTGTGCGCTAATAAGGCGTTATTTTGTTAGTTTGGTTTCTCACTCCAACATACGTCTTACGGCTGCCTGCTGGATATTAATGTAAATGTAATTCTTCAAACGTCCAGTTCAAACATAGGATATTCATTATTTGTGATAAACATTCCGAGGAGGATTTTTGATTACAAGTCTTATGTTTTCAATTCAGCAATTAGAATTTGAGAAGTCGTTAGAGCGATTACTGAGTTGCTAACTATGACACAATGTAAAATTTGTATTTTGTCTACGGAACATAATTTTTCCCCAACTTAATCATGCAGACGAAGGAAATTCGTAATATAAATTTATATACACCATTTGTCACCTAGAATACATGAAATCATTGTCCGTCCGGAGTTAAAAGGAAAAATACCAATTCCAAAGTTAAAACAAACATGATTTCATAAAAAACCGAACAATTTCTGCGCATATATCGGACTTGTCTTACATTTTGTAACAGGGAGTTCGGTGACCTTGGTCATTAGTCAATTGTGTTGCCTTCGCGCGGAGAAATTCACGTAGAAATGCATTAAGGCTTTGATAATTCGCGAGGAGAGTCTTTAACCACAAGTTGATCCCTTCAAAGTATTGCAGGCTCCAATACAAAACAAACGTTGAAATGCATTACCTCGAGCGGAAAAGCTTTAACCATATGTCGAGCACTTTCAAAGCAAGTATTGCAGGTGCAAGGTATATTTTTCCTTTTCAAGCCTATATCAGCTAGACTCAGGACCCTCATTTTACAGTCGCCCAGTAGAAACAATCCTCTGGCTAATTCAAAGCTCCTTCCTCACCATGGTGCTAAGGAAATTAGATGTTATTGCACTTGTAAAAATATTCCCAAATAATATTATTATATTAGCGTATTTTAGTAAACAAAGACTTCCTAATAAACAACCCAAGTTTTTAGTACTGATACGTATTTTATGAACGTCTGACTTTATAAAGTAATTATCCAGGATTATGCTGCCATCATAAAACTATTAATAAGCTGCTAAAATGGACTTCTCAGTTTGTTGGGAAGTGTCATAAATATAACTAGTTGCTAATTAAGAGGTGATTTTGCAGCTGTCTGACACATGTTATTGGCATAGGAAGGGCACGAGCTCGAATTCCGCTTAAGTTAAATGAGTTTTTTATCTTAAACTTGTCTTGTTCGGGAAATGAACGAATGTAAGATATGATTTCCACATATATTTATACGCCCCTGTAATGAATATACATATTTGCCAGAGAGATGCAATTCATTATGGAAAAATAACCATTGGACATGAAAGATGCGGAACCGATTCATCACCAATTGTCGGTCAAGAAAATGTTTCGTGTGTCAGTGAAAATTCCTCTTCTACCAAGGATTCGAGGTCGTTCGCTGAAAGACAATTCTTTTACTCATTTTCCACAATTAGAGGTATTTGACAGGGCCTCCTGATTTCCCGAAGCACGATGAACCTTCGGCTTTCAGTGCAGAGGATTTTCGAAAGCCTATGCGTCACTCGCAACAACAAACCGGTCGTAAGGCAAGGAGCTCGGGCTTACTTACTCAGACTTATTGGCGACTATTTCTTCATTTAGGTCTTCACGTCGATAGACGGACAACCAGCAGACCGCGCAAGCGAATCTTTTTCATTTTTACGCTTAAAAAAAAAGCCTTGAGAACTATTGACATTCTTATGCATATTATTATTAATTGTTCGTCTACAACCAGGACAATTTGCTGGTTCACAGTTTCCAATTTTCTCGGCGGTAGTTCCAAACCAATTATATAGATTTAGATTGAAATATATACCCCGCGAGCTGCCAGATGGGTATGGCAGGGGTTGTAATAACACCATCATCAACTAATCTACTCTATCAGCCTCTCTAATTGTCCGGGGAAAAAAGCGACCAAAAGTAATGTTTTGTGATTACTTCCCTGTAACGTTTTGTCGATGCTTCTCGGAGATCGCGATTAGGTCTTTAGTTGCACTAAAATTTCATTTACTTCGTCTTTAGGTTCTGAACCGATAAAGCTTTCGATGAGCTTCCGTCGGTCTCACCTGGAGCGAATTCCAATAAAGAAGTGGTTAACTCTGTGTCTCGGAGGCTGAATCATATGGAGGAGAATGAAGGAGAATGGATATATTATTAATCATCCTATATTTTTATTAATTCCATTGTAGTTCTCGATTATTAATCATAGTGTATAAGTGCACACTGTTACCGAGTCTGAGAGAAATACCAATACATATAAATATTTTCCACTTGCTCTAAATTATGTTAAATAGTCTCCTTCTATTAAAAACATGAAAATTGAGTAACATTACGGGGATGGAAGTCTATGGCGGAGCTGACATTTTTTCATAATCATCTATGAGTAAGAATCTACGGATTCTATCGGATGTGGACATGAATATACAGATGATAATTAATGATTGCTTTGTCGCAGGGGCGCAGCCAGGATTTGTGTATGAGGGAGAGGGTTATAGACAGTAGAAAGAGTGAAAACATTTCTACATTTCAGGGCCGGTATATTCATGCACGCTACATGATAAAAGATATGTTAAATTCTTAAAAAACCTAAAATGCGTAGAAAACTAGGATATATTCACGGTTATGTGGCAAAATTAAAACCTTTTTGAGATTTTAGTTTGTAAAATGAATAATTGAATAATAATGGTGAATAATTATCCTCAATGATATTTGGATTTCCAGTTTTGATAGGGCCAATTTCTCTTACATTATCATTATTTCTCAAGGTGTAAGGTTTTTATCATTGTAAATATTAATTTCGGGTGCCTTTGAGTGTTTTTTTTAAATCAAAGGAAGGTTAATTAAAAATTCCTTTAACAGTTATTGAATGTGAGAAGAAATAAATTAGTAGTAGTGATTTAGGAGATGATATTGAAACGTAAGTATTTTGGAGGTAGCACTACAATTTGGACAACCCAGTTACTTTGATGGAAACCGAAGACCAATCGTAGCGGAGACGGATGAATTTTTCCTCTTAAATTATATGTTGTTTTATAAATACGATATATTCTGATTATTAAGTTAAAATGTCGACAGCACAGAAACACCATAAAAATATGTCTATGTAAGACCCCTTCAATCCGCCTTTCGGCGTGTGGCAGGGGAAACAGGCATCTTAACTCTATTTTCCTAATCAATTTCTTTTGCGTATCATGCGCGGAAAAAATGAATTCTTGATACGATTCCTTCTAGCATTTATTTCTCTAATCTTCCTCGCAGTATCAGAGCGGCCCACATCAACAGGAAGGTCGCATTATACCGATTGCATCATTTGAGAACCTAATTTTTCTGAATTTACTTAGTAAATTTATCCTTTGAATTAGTCTTCTATCTCTTAATGATTACCATCCCGCGTACTGCAACATCTGAGTAACACTCACCGTTTTATCATGGCAATTCTGTACAAATCGTATCGTGTACAACCAATCAAGCAAATTCCGTACACGAACTGTAATACAAAAGTTATAATCAGTGTAATCGCGAAACAGTATTTTCTCGTTTGGCTAGGTTGAATAAGAGGAATATGAGTTTTTTTCTTTGAAACACGATGAGCATCCCCTCAACGATCTACTAGTTAATCTTTGCATTCGATTCACTTTTCCTATCGCATCTCCAATATGTTCTTTCAAAGATAAACTACAGCTAAACGTGACACTTAGATATTTTGTGTGGCACACTAACACTAAGGGTTGTCGCGAAATTTGTTGCTGCGTGGAAATAACGTTTTTGGATGATATCTAACATCCTTAAGCTTTATATACATCATTCACAAAAAACTCTAGGTGCGTCTTACAAGATTTATCTTTATGGAATCCGTGTTGGATCCGAATGATTCCTATCTTTATGGTAAGAAACTGAATAATAGAGCTTGCTATAATATGCTCCATTATTTTGCAGAAATTCGAAGTTAACGAAAATTACCCATAATAATCTGATCATTCTTAGGCCCCGGAGTTACGTTTAATTTCTTCCACGACATTGGGACAGTACCCTCATTAATTGATTTCTGATAGAATTACCTATCGGTGGGATCCAATGTGCGAAATGACCTAAGCTGTCGAAGCACTTTTAACAATACTACTACTACTACAATTTCCTATCAATCTGTTGCAGTGAATTTCCACTAGCATCAGCTTATATCTCTATGGAAATCATCTCCGAATCAATGCGCGAAGTAGAATCGTTAACTCGACCATCATCTTATTAGAAACATTTCTGGAAGTACGGATTAAGTAAGTTAGCTATTTCTGCCGATTTATTTAAGGCAATTCCCTCTTCGCTGATAAAGCTAGACATAGAAAACTGACCACCACGAGTCTCTCACACTTATGACCAAAATTCTTTCTAATCGCCAACTAGTGATTTTAACAGGGTTCGAGATCTATATTCCTGGTATTCTTTTCGTGATCCTTCCTCAAATAGCTTTTGCACTTTTCTATAGTTTTGATCACCAAGCTCATGGATCTCACCGCACGGTTTAAGTTTTCTCAATCGCGAGTGAATGACTCCTATGCAACGATTCAAACTTCTTCCTCGTCTCACCTACTGTTTAGACGGAACATATTTAACTAAATCTACTTTGATTATCCGTAGAAACTCTACCAAACTATCGTTTACTGTATTTTCACCCGAAAAGCGTAAAAAATTATCCAAGCCTTCGTTCAAATAAAACCTTAAACTCAGAAATAATTGCTTTGCGAATTACATACACTTGCCTCACCGGCTTAAGAGATCTAACCGCTACTACTTTCATGCCTGCCATTATGACATCATGGTCTGACTGTACCGTCAACTACAGCGAGGCTAGTTATTATTTGTGGTTGGGAAGTGGCTAGTAAATCTAAATTGATACCTTGCCTCGCACGATTCGTTCGAGTTTTAGTCATATTTACCTTATCTAAAGCATGCAACGAAAAAGTAAGATGTATTTCGTGAATTTTTTTCCAACTGCTAGTGCTGGAGAATTTTAGATTATCCCAATGAATATTGGTTAGGTAAAAATCTCTTCCTACGGCGATGATTGGATCTTTTATTTTCTCGAAATTTTTATGTAAGGCCTCGGATAAATCAACAATACAACCTATTTTTTCATCGGGAGGACTACACAAAGAACAAACATTAATCTTACTTCCGTTTTGTCTTTGAATCGAGCACCAAATGATTTCGCTCCTGCTATTTTCTACTAATTCATCGCGCTTACTAATTAAATGAGTCCATACTGCTATAAAACCTCTATCACTAGATTTACATAGTCATATTTTCAGTATATCACATAATTGGGGGAAATATCTCACTTTGAGTAATATCCTCGCGTAACCAAATCTTTCTAGAATGATTTCCGCGCAAGTTCTCATCGTAATGTTAAAGACTTCCACCTGTTTATTACGTAAGCTCTTGCAATTTACTATTATTATTTTTAGATCTCTCAGTTCGCACATTAAAACATGGTTTTCTTTTTCGAATAACCTTTATCTTTTTTTTAAGTGAATTTTTCTTTTTCACCATTGCAATTTTTCTATGTTTTGGGGCTAAGCTCATGCCCACCCTTTTGCTTATTTAAGTGGGCGTTAGTAACTATTTCTACTGCTAAATTAAAGAATAACTTTGTCTGCGTATATTCGCTCTATTCTCTATTCTATTCGCATCTAAACCGCAAAACAACGTAGCAAACGACATTTAAACTACGGTCTTCATGGAGGGAGAGGGGTTGGGAGTGTTTCGGAAGAGTCCGTAAAGTGCACACAAATTTTAGTAAAATCAGCGAACAATAGCTGAGTATGGTGTCTAATATATGGATCTAAGTAACCTTGAGAAGTATTTTAACATACGGAAATCAAGATGATCAAATTGGAAGCGGAAAATTTTATTCATCGCTACGGAGAAAGTAGAGAAGTGAATACCGGCCTCTTGGAAACTTAATACAAGTTTAGATTATGCTGCCACAAGTATTTTCGTAAGTGTGGCCCGTTCTACAGTGTAAAATCTGTGGGGCACCTGTAATTCGTCGAAAGTGTGTGATTATGTTTACACTACGAGGCGAGTACGGAACATCTAATGATTGATTATCGGACATTCGAATCATCATTTTTTATTTGCATTAAAGATTCCAATTGTTGGTATAATTTAGATTGCATTCTAGCTCATTAATCAAATATATTACAGCTCTGGATAAATTAAATTGAAATTAACTGTTGTAGAGTAATACACTCACTGAAGAGGAAAATCGTATTAGTGGTGTGATGAATGACTGTAACATCAATAGAGATGTGGTACCGTTGCAATTTATTATATTTTTTCAGTCAGTATGGTTAAAGTGCATTGATGTCTCATGAGAAACACCATTTGTTATTACACAAATATTACTCCCTATTACATATAGCCTGATAGAGTTGATAATTGTTGATTACCGATTCCACTATTTAAAAGTTAATAATAGTGATGACAATTCCTGTCAAAACGTTAATTGCTAAAAAGCTCTTGGAAAAGTTGAACTCCTTCAACACACGGATTAGATTGGATTCATCGAAGGGATATTTTTAATACCTTAAGCAGTGGAAAACTACACTGCTCGAGAGAAAATAGAAAGGTAAGAATAGGACGCATCTTAGTGGTTTCTGAATTCGAATTTTTAAGTGTTGAATTCTCTTTGCAAGAATTCAATTCCATCACAATTCTAGTATTTAGACCTTTAATTCTCGAAATAATACCTCAAAATGTTCATTTTAACGTCTGATATTTCGCTATCAAACAATCTTGTTTGTTACTATCTCCCAGTGTATTATATTGACATTCTACATAACTATTTTTATCGCAACTGACTTTGAATAATAAATGGCAAAAAATGAAGACAATGAGGCAAAGCAAATTTCCTACTTGGAAATCTCGCGAAGGTGAGTCTTAAATTTCTGCATATAAAAACGAAACTAAAAGTCTATTTTCCATTCGTATGGACTTTGAATATTCCCGGTTTTACTGCCTCTATACAGAGTTGCCGAATTGTCGGAGTTAGAGTGATTTCAGTTAGTTTCCACGTAATCCGCGCTCTGACGCCAACTGGTGTTGCGATAATTGTTTCCCCCACTGTACTTCCCAAATTCACGCAGTCAAAGAAGTCCACGGCAGAAAAATAAAAAAACCTTTATTCAATCTCCCTTCTCTCGGTACCTCGGCTCATAGGATTTACGAGCACTGTAGGTATTTTTTATGCTAAAGGGAATGCTTGCTTCTAATTTAAGTGGCTCCGATGCAGGAAGTAATGTTAATAAACAATCGAATACCGTAAAAATTACTGAGCAAGATGAAAATGAGCCACAACGCGTTTCTCGGGCTTCTCCCATTGTAAATGAACTATCGATTGCCATTATTAACTGTAGAAGCATTAAAAACAAAGTAGCCGATCTAGAGCATCTCATCCGAAGTAACGACTCGGACATAATTATAGGCTAACAGATGATATTAATGACTGCGAAGTATTTCCTAAAGATTTTAAGATTTTTCGAAATAAACCGTCGAAGACCGTCAGGATAAAGTCGGTGGAGGAGTATTTAGAGCGGTTAAAAGTTCTCTACGGAGTACTTCACATATGTATCCTAACAGTTGCAACGAGAGCGTATGGTGCGAACTATTAGTCAGCCAAATAAACCTAATCCACATGCATGTGCTTTTTGCCGGCCGCCTAACTCCTCGCGTCATGTTTTGCGTAACCTAAACGATGAAATAAATTTCTACTCGCGTAAAAACAACAATAGCATAATTGGAGGAGATTTTAATCTTCCAGACATCGATTGGCGAAAGCACGTAGTCAAGAAAAAAGAGCTCGGGACAATGACTGTTGCAGGACTTTATTAAAATTAATGCAAAAAAATTCGTTACACCAGCTAGTCAAAGAGCCTACCAGGGAAATGAGCATTTTAGATCTTTTTCTTACGAATACCCCCGAGCGAGTATCTAACACATCAGTTTGCGATGGACTATCCGATCACAAAGCCAGAATCACAGATTAGTACCTTAACTTGGCAAGGCACAGAAAACCTAAGCGCAGAGTATATCTTTACCCGCGAGCCGATTTCGAAGGATATCGTGGTAAACTCATGTCCGAATTTCCGGAGTATGTAACGCGCGCCATATGTTTAAATACCGAGGACACGTGGAATCTTTTTGTAAGAACGATGCGTGACCTAATGGATAAATTTGTACCCTCCAAACTTTCAAATCAAATTAATGAACCTAGATGGTATAATAAGGAGACTAGGAGAAGAAACAGAGGCGTTTGCATTCCAAATCAAAAGCCGCTGCGATGCAACCGAACAATACCAACACAGATCAAGTAAAAAGCGAACATAAGGAAGCAAAGTCGGAAACGAAACGAAATATGCGAGATGCCCACCGTCAATGTAGAAAGAAGATTTTATGCGAACACTTGGAAGAGGACCCAAAAGCGTTTTGGTCGTGCGTTCGTGAGGTCCAAGGTAAAGAGCAAACTGTTGCTTCGTTAAAGGATACTAGCGGTAATTTAGTAAACGATGCAAAGCTAATATCTTGAATGATTTTTTTCGAAGCGTTTTCACGTCTGACGATAAATCAAATACTCTCCCGATAAGCCTGAATCGATGTCGAAAATCACCTTCAGAGAAGACGGCATCATTATTAACTATCGCGACAGATTAAACCGAATAAAGCTCCGGGTCCTGAAGACATACCGGCTCGAGTGTTCAAGGAAGTAGCGGAGAGCGTAGCACCTTTTCTTAAAGTTATATTTGACAAGAGCATGAGCGAAGGTAAGGTCCCGAATGATTGGAAAATTGCGAATGTCACGCCAATATTTAAAAGCGGCTCTAAGGACGATCCAGCTAATTACAGGCCTATCTCTTTAACGTCACTGAGCGGTAAGAACAGCTAGCTCTTTAATGGGTTTTCTTGAAACGTCCAATTTCATAACCAGGAATCAACACGGTTTTCGTAAGACTCGTTCTTGCGAGTCTCAGCTGGCTTTATTAGCACACGATGTTCTGAATTCTGCTGAAAAACATAAGCAAGTCGATGCGATATTTTTAGATTTTCGGAAGGCTTACGTACCTCATCATAAATTGCTGTACAAATCTCCAAAGAGGAGAGTTACAGAAACAGAACGCATTTCGGCAGTGAGAACGATTTATCGGTTTGAGGGCGACATTTCAGGTCAGAAAACTTGCGAGTTACAGATTTTGTGATGCCATTCCGCACTGATACTTTCCAAGGCATCGACCAAACTATTTTAAAGGGTGTTACCGCTTTTTGACGGTCGTGGTCGAGCGTCACGTTTATCCGTTCATTGAAAAGGCACGAGGCCGGCGATAAACAATGGTAAAAAAACAGAGAGTGAGAAAGACAATTCGACGGAATTGCGTATAAAAAAGCAGCAAGCGTTGCGAAAATGCTCTCGAAAGAAAGAAAGAAGCCCGACAAATTCAGGATAATCGGGCTACTGCGAAAATCAGCGCTGAAGTTAAGGCTCAAGAACCGAAGAGTGGAGAAGATTATGGAGGGACGGCGCGAACGCAGTCCCTACTACCAAAAATTACGCGCCCGAGTTACCCACATTTGGGGCAATCGCAGGTGTCAGCCCGACCGAAGTGCAATGGCCAGAGCCTCGTCCTGGGGGAACGGCCTACGAGATCACCGTATGACCCCTACGCCAGGTAAGTATGACTTTCGGCACAATTCCTCAAGTCCGCTTCGCGGATGCCCTCGGACCCACGCGCGATGACTCCCGGCCCTGCTCCGTCGCTCCGCCTCCCCCGACCGCCCGCTGCACGTCTCCCCCCTCTCCGACCTCGCCCTCTGCAGATTCGCGCCTCACCCTCTCCTACCACATCCCGACACCCTTCCTTCCCACCCTGCATCCATCTACCGAGGGCCGCCCACGCACGTTTTATAGTGGTTCCACCGGAGGATCCAAATTTTTAACGTCTCAATCTTTTACGAGAAAATGGAGTCGTCGAGTGGAAGGGACCTAGATGGCATTTTTTGACGATTTCCCTCAGTCGATTCACTTTTTAAATACACATGCATCATTGCGGTTCTTACAAACCGAAAAGTTTGAAATGTAAATCGATAATGATTTGTGTAGAGAGAACTGGGTTCAAAAAAACAGCGTCAACAGATAGAAGAACTGGAAAACACAAGATGTGCACAGAACGATTAAGACTGTGACCAAAAAAAATAAGCAAACGGGGAATTTCGAATGAAGATGGAAAAATGACATCGTGCATGGAGTGTGGTTGAGTGAAGGAATCATATGATTCAAGGGCTGATCACACAAGGCTAGTGCTGGAAGAATAAAGTGAATGTGACGAGGATGACAAACGACCAAAGATGCGGTGGAAAGGGCAATTCAAGATCTCAGGGAGAAAAGAAAGCATTGGGCTGTGACAGAGGCTTAGGATACATGAATCGGGAATTTGGCCTCAAGTCGCCAAAGAAAAGCGATGCTGAAGAATGTAAAGACATTTTACCAAAGCCATTACACGAATGTTACTTACTACAAAGAAAGAAAAATCGAAAAACCTTTTTTTGGGGGAGAAAACCAGTTGTTCGGTTTCAGAAAAGGCAAAGGAACACGAGATGCCTAAGGCTGATTAGATAGAATAAGAAATGATGAAGTAGTATTGAGAGAGGAAGGAAAACCGCCGAGGAGGAGAGAGCTTGGGTACTACGCCGAAATTGCTTACTCAGGAGGATTATTGAAGGAAAGCGGATGGGAATGCTCGATTACATCAAAAATGGCCCAAGTTACAGGAAAATGAAAGATCGGAAGAATAATGCGTGTTTGACAAGGATTTTTTATCCGCGAAAGTCGAACCGGATGAATTTGGAACGAAATAATAAACGATTATTGAATTATTTCAATAATTAGAAAGACCATTGACCGGACTCTTTTCCCCGCGAATTCTCACGAGATTATGGAATAAGCTCGGAATCAAGAATAACCTTAGGTGAACTTCCCCGTCAAGCAAAAATAATCGCACTCACACCGCAACTGAGATGGCATGTACAGTGGCGGAAAAAATTATCGCAACACTTTGCGCGCGCACCAGTGGCTTTCACAGAAACTATTTGGAGTTCTGCTTTCTGTGACTGACTGGCAACACCGAGGAAAGCCTCGAAAAGCGGTAATATTTGAGTCGGAGCCTAGAACTTACACAAATTTCCTCTCTTTCGAACTCTTCTTAGAGCCTTCGCGCGAACTCTCCCCGAGTTCGTCGTGTTTATTTCGGCGTTTCTCTTTCACAGATAGTTATCGTATTTATAGAACGATAAGTTGAATATATATTTATTCCAATTTAAATCTTAAATGCAATAAAATACATAGACAATAATTGAAACTTAATTATTAATAATGTGAAGAATGCTATTCAGTTTTAATAATGCGTAGCAATAAGGAATAAGTGGGATTGGAGTAGGAATACGCGATGTGGTGATTCTCACCTTTAGAGAACGAGAATCTTGGAGTCTAGAGGAAAATGATGTTCTGCGAGATTATAGCGAGAACAGATGGCCTATAATGGTCTCTTTTCCTGGATAATTTGTGCGCTAATAAGGCGTTATTTTGTTAGTTTGGTTTCTCACTCCAACATACGTCTTACGGCTGCCTGCTGGATATTAATGTAAATGTAATTCTTCAAACGTCCAGTTCAAACATAGGATATTCATTATTTGTGATAAACATTCCGAGGAGGATTTTTGATTACAAGTCTTATGTTTTCAATTCAGCAATTAGAATTTGAGAAGTCGTTAGAGCGATTACTGAGTTGCTAACTATGACACAATGTAAAATTTGTATTTTGTCTACGGAACATAATTTTTCCCCAACTTAATCATGCAGACGAAGGAAATTCGTAATATAAATTTATATACACCATTTGTCACCTAGAATACATGAAATCATTGTCCGTCCGGAGTTAAAAGGAAAAATACCAATTCCAAAGTTAAAACAAACATGATTTCATAAAAAACCGAACAATTTCTGCGCATATATCGGACTTGTCTTACATTTTGTAACAGGGAGTTCGGTGACCTTGGTCATTAGTCAATTGTGTTGCCTTCGCGCGGAGAAATTCACGTAGAAATGCATTAAGGCTTTGATAATTCGCGAGGAGAGTCTTTAACCACAAGTTGATCCCTTCAAAGTATTGCAGGCTCCAATACAAAACAAACGTTGAAATGCATTACCTCGAGCGGAAAAGCTTTAACCATATGTCGAGCACTTTCAAAGCAAGTATTGCAGGTGCAAGGTATATTTTTCCTTTTCAAGCCTATATCAGCTAGACTCAGGACCCTCATTTTACAGTCGCCCAGTAGAAACAATCCTCTGGCTAATTCAAAGCTCCTTCCTCACCATGGTGCTAAGGAAATTAGATGTTATTGCACTTGTAAAAATATTCCCAAATAATATTATTATATTAGCGTATTTTAGTAAACAAAGACTTCCTAATAAACAACCCAAGTTTTTAGTACTGATACGTATTTTATGAACGTCTGACTTTATAAAGTAATTATCCAGGATTATGCTGCCATCATAAAACTATTAATAAGCTGCTAAAATGGACTTCTCAGTTTGTTGGGAAGTGTCATAAATATAACTAGTTGCTAATTAAGAGGTGATTTTGCAGCTGTCTGACACATGTTATTGGCATAGGAAGGGCACGAGCTCGAATTCCGCTTAAGTTAAATGAGTTTTTTATCTTAAACTTGTCTTGTTCGGGAAATGAACGAATGTAAGATATGATTTCCACATATATTTATACGCCCCTGTAATGAATATACATATTTGCCAGAGAGATGCAATTCATTATGGAAAAATAACCATTGGACATGAAAGATGCGGAACCGATTCATCACCAATTGTCGGTCAAGAAAATGTTTCGTGTGTCAGTGAAAATTCCTCTTCTACCAAGGATTCGAGGTCGTTCGCTGAAAGACAATTCTTTTACTCATTTTCCACAATTAGAGGTATTTGACAGGGCCTCCTGATTTCCCGAAGCACGATGAACCTTCGGCTTTCAGTGCAGAGGATTTTCGAAAGCCTATGCGTCACTCGCAACAACAAACCGGTCGTAAGGCAAGGAGCTCGGGCTTACTTACTCAGACTTATTGGCGACTATTTCTTCATTTAGGTCTTCACGTCGATAGACGGACAACCAGCAGACCGCGCAAGCGAATCTTTTTCATTTTTACGCTTAAAAAAAAAGCCTTGAGAACTATTGACATTCTTATGCATATTATTATTAATTGTTCGTCTACAACCAGGACAATTTGCTGGTTCACAGTTTCCAATTTTCTCGGCGGTAGTTCCAAACCAATTATATAGATTTAGATTGAAATATATACCCCGCGAGCTGCCAGATGGGTATGGCAGGGGTTGTAATAACACCATCATCAACTAATCTACTCTATCAGCCTCTCTAATTGTCCGGGGAAAAAAGCGACCAAAAGTAATGTTTTGTGATTACTTCCCTGTAACGTTTTGTCGATGCTTCTCGGAGATCGCGATTAGGTCTTTAGTTGCACTAAAATTTCATTTACTTCGTCTTTAGGTTCTGAACCGATAAAGCTTTCGATGAGCTTCCGTCGGTCTCACCTGGAGCGAATTCCAATAAAGAAGTGGTTAACTCTGTGTCTCGGAGGCTGAATCATATGGAGGAGAATGAAGGAGAATGGATATATTATTAATCATCCTATATTTTTATTAATTCCATTGTAGTTCTCGATTATTAATCATAGTGTATAAGTGCACACTGTTACCGAGTCTGAGAGAAATACCAATACATATAAATATTTTCCACTTGCTCTAAATTATGTTAAATAGTCTCCTTCTATTAAAAACATGAAAATTGAGTAACATTACGGGGATGGAAGTCTATGGCGGAGCTGACATTTTTTCATAATCATCTATGAGTAAGAATCTACGGATTCTATCGGATGTGGACATGAATATACAGATGATAATTAATGATTGCTTTGTCGCAGGGGCGCAGCCAGGATTTGTGTATGAGGGAGAGGGTTATAGACAGTAGAAAGAGTGAAAACATTTCTACATTTCAGGGCCGGTATATTCATGCACGCTACATGATAAAAGATATGTTAAATTCTTAAAAAACCTAAAATGCGTAGAAAACTAGGATATATTCACGGTTATGTGGCAAAATTAAAACCTTTTTGAGATTTTAGTTTGTAAAATGAATAATTGAATAATAATGGTGAATAATTATCCTCAATGATATTTGGATTTCCAGTTTTGATAGGGCCAATTTCTCTTACATTATCATTATTTCTCAAGGTGTAAGGTTTTTATCATTGTAAATATTAATTTCGGGTGCCTTTGAGTGTTTTTTTTAAATCAAAGGAAGGTTAATTAAAAATTCCTTTAACAGTTATTGAATGTGAGAAGAAATAAATTAGTAGTAGTGATTTAGGAGATGATATTGAAACGTAAGTATTTTGGAGGTAGCACTACAATTTGGACAACCCAGTTACTTTGATGGAAACCGAAGACCAATCGTAGCGGAGACGGATGAATTTTTCCTCTTAAATTATATGTTGTTTTATAAATACGATATATTCTGATTATTAAGTTAAAATGTCGACAGCACAGAAACACCATAAAAATATGTCTATGTAAGACCCCTTCAATCCGCCTTTCGGCGTGTGGCAGGGGAAACAGGCATCTTAACTCTATTTTCCTAATCAATTTCTTTTGCGTATCATGCGCGGAAAAAATGAATTCTTGATACGATTCCTTCTAGCATTTATTTCTCTAATCTTCCTCGCAGTATCAGAGCGGCCCACATCAACAGGAAGGTCGCATTATACCGATTGCATCATTTGAGAACCTAATTTTTCTGAATTTACTTAGTAAATTTATCCTTTGAATTAGTCTTCTATCTCTTAATGATTACCATCCCGCGTACTGCAACATCTGAGTAACACTCACCGTTTTATCATGGCAATTCTGTACAAATCGTATCGTGTACAACCAATCAAGCAAATTCCGTACACGAACTGTAATACAAAAGTTATAATCAGTGTAATCGCGAAACAGTATTTTCTCGTTTGGCTAGGTTGAATAAGAGGAATATGAGTTTTTTTCTTTGAAACACGATGAGCATCCCCTCAACGATCTACTAGTTAATCTTTGCATTCGATTCACTTTTCCTATCGCATCTCCAATATGTTCTTTCAAAGATAAACTACAGCTAAACGTGACACTTAGATATTTTGTGTGGCACACTAACACTAAGGGTTGTCGCGAAATTTGTTGCTGCGTGGAAATAACGTTTTTGGATGATATCTAACATCCTTAAGCTTTATATACATCATTCACAAAAAACTCTAGGTGCGTCTTACAAGATTTATCTTTATGGAATCCGTGTTGGATCCGAATGATTCCTATCTTTATGGTAAGAAACTGAATAATAGAGCTTGCTATAATATGCTCCATTATTTTGCAGAAATTCGAAGTTAACGAAAATTACCCATAATAATCTGATCATTCTTAGGCCCCGGAGTGACGTTTAATTTCTTCCACGACATTGGGACAGTACCCTCATTAATTGATTTCTGATAGAATTACCTATCGGTGGGATCCAATGTGCGAAATGACCTAAGCTGTCGAAGCACTTTTAACAATACTACTACTACTACAATTTCCTATCAATCTGTTGCAGTGAATTTCCACTAGCATCAGCTTATATCTCTATGGAAATCATCTCCGAATCAATGCGCGAAGTAGAATCGTTAACTCGACCATCATCTTATTAGAAACATTTCTGGAAGTACGGATTAAGTAAGTTAGCTATTTCTGCCGATTTATTTAAGGCAATTCCCTCTTCGCTGATAAAGCTAGACATAGAAAACTGACCACCACGAGTCTCTCACACTTATGACCAAAATTCTTTCTAATCGCCAACTAGTGATTTTAACAGGGTTCGAGATCTATATTCCTGGTATTCTTTTCGTGATCCTTCCTCAAATAGCTTTTGCACTTTTCTATAGTTTTGATCACCAAGCTCATGGATCTCACCGCACGGTTTAAGTTTTCTCAATCGCGAGTGAATGACTCCTATGCAACGATTCAAACTTCTTCCTCGTCTCACCTACTGTTTAGACGGAACATATTTAACTAAATCTACTTTGATTATCCGTAGAAACTCTACCAAACTATCGTTTACTGTATTTTCACCCGAAAAGCGTAAAAAATTATCCAAGCCTTCGTTCAAATAAAACCTTAAACTCAGAAATAATTGCTTTGCGAATTACATACACTTGCCTCACCGGCTTAAGAGATCTAACCGCTACTACTTTCATGCCTGCCATTATGACATCATGGTCTGACTGTACCGTCAACTACAGCGAGGCTAGTTATTATTTGTGGTTGGGAAGTGGCTAGTAAATCTAAATTGATACCTTGCCTCGCACGATTCGTTCGAGTTTTAGTCATATTTACCTTATCTAAAGCATGCAACGAAAAAGTAAGATGTATTTCGTGAATTTTTTTCCAACTGCTAGTGCTGGAGAATTTTAGATTATCCCAATGAATATTGGTTAGGTAAAAATCTCTTCCTACGGCGATGATTGGATCTTTTATTTTCTCGAAATTTTTATGTAAGGCCTCGGATAAATCAACAATACAACCTATTTTTTCATCGGGAGGACTACACAAAGAACAAACATTAATCTTACTTCCGTTTTGTCTTTGAATCGAGCACCAAATGATTTCGCTCCTGCTATTTTCTACTAATTCATCGCGCTTACTAATTAAATGAGTCCATACTGCTATAAAACCTCTATCACTAGATTTACATAGTCATATTTTCAGTATATCACATAATTGGGGGAAATATCTCACTTTGAGTAATATCCTCGCGTAACCAAATCTTTCTAGAATGATTTCCGCGCAAGTTCTCATCGTAATGTTAAAGACTTCCACCTGTTTATTACGTAAGCTCTTGCAATTTACTATTATTATTTTTAGATCTCTCAGTTCGCACATTAAAACATGGTTTTCTTTTTCGAATAACCTTTATCTTTTTTTTAAGTGAATTTTTCTTTTTCACCATTGCAATTTTTCTATGTTTTGGGGCTAAGCTCATGCCCACCCTTTTGCTTATTTAAGTGGGCGTTAGTAACTATTTCTACTGCTAAATTAAAGAATAACTTTGTCTGCGTATATTCGCTCTATTCTCTATTCTATTCGCATCTAAACCGCAAAACAACGTAGCAAACGACATTTAAACTACGGTCTTCATGGAGGGAGAGGGGTTGGGAGTGTTTCGGAAGAGTCCGTAAAGTGCACACAAATTTTAGTAAAATCAGCGAACAATAGCTGAGTATGGTGTCTAATATATGGATCTAAGTAACCTTGAGAAGTATTTTAACATACGGAAATCAAGATGATCAAATTGGAAGCGGAAAATTTTATTCATCGCTACGGAGAAAGTAGAGAAGTGAATACCGGCCTCTTGGAAACTTAATACAAGTTTAGATTATGCTGCCACAAGTATTTTCGTAAGTGTGGCCCGTTCTACAGTGTAAAATCTGTGGGGCACCTGTAATTCGTCGAAAGTGTGTGATTATGTTTACACTACGAGGCGAGTACGGAACATCTAATGATTGATTATCGGACATTCGAATCATCATTTTTTATTTGCATTAAAGATTCCAATTGTTGGTATAATTTAGATTGCATTCTAGCTCATTAATCAAATATATTACAGCTCTGGATAAATTAAATTGAAATTAACTGTTGTAGAGTAATACACTCACTGAAGAGGAAAATCGTATTAGTGGTGTGATGAATGACTGTAACATCAATAGAGATGTGGTACCGTTGCAATTTATTATATTTTTTCAGTCAGTATGGTTAAAGTGCATTGATGTCTCATGAGAAACACCATTTGTTATTACACAAATATTACTCCCTATTACATATAGCCTGATAGAGTTGATAATTGTTGATTACCGATTCCACTATTTAAAAGTTAATAATAGTGATGACAATTCCTGTCAAAACGTTAATTGCTAAAAAGCTCTTGGAAAAGTTGAACTCCTTCAACACACGGATTAGATTGGATTCATCGAAGGGATATTTTTAATACCTTAAGCAGTGGAAAACTACACTGCTCGAGAGAAAATAGAAAGGTAAGAATAGGACGCATCTTAGTGGTTTCTGAATTCGAATTTTTAAGTGTTGAATTCTCTTTGCAAGAATTCAATTCCATCACAATTCTAGTATTTAGACCTTTAATTCTCGAAATAATACCTCAAAATGTTCATTTTAACGTCTGATATTTCGCTATCAAACAATCTTGTTTGTTACTATCTCCCAGTGTATTATATTGACATTCTACATAACTATTTTTATCGCAACTGACTTTGAATAATAAATGGCAAAAAATGAAGACAATGAGGCAAAGCAAATTTCCTACTTGGAAATCTCGCGAAGGTGAGTCTTAAATTTCTGCATATAAAAACGAAACTAAAAGTCTATTTTCCATTCGTATGGACTTTGAATATTCCCGGTTTTACTGCCTCTATACAGAGTTGCCGAATTGTCGGAGTTAGAGTGATTTCAGTTAGTTTCCACGTAATCCGCGCTCTGACGCCAACTGGTGTTGCGATAATTGTTTCCCCCACTGTACTTCCCAAATTCACGCAGTCAAAGAAGTCCACGGCAGAAAAATAAAAAAACCTTTATTCAATCTCCCTTCTCTCGGTACCTCGGCTCATAGGATTTACGAGCACTGTAGGTATTTTTTATGCTAAAGGGAATGCTTGCTTCTAATTTAAGTGGCTCCGATGCAGGAAGTAATGTTAATAAACAATCGAATACCGTAAAAATTACTGAGCAAGATGAAAATGAGCCACAACGCGTTTCTCGGGCTTCTCCCATTGTAAATGAACTATCGATTGCCATTATTAACTGTAGAAGCATTAAAAACAAAGTAGCCGATCTAGAGCATCTCATCCGAAGTAACGACTCGGACATAATTATAGGCTAACAGATGATATTAATGACTGCGAAGTATTTCCTAAAGATTTTAAGATTTTTCGAAATAAACCGTCGAAGACCGTCAGGATAAAGTCGGTGGAGGAGTATTTAGAGCGGTTAAAAGTTCTCTACGGAGTACTTCACATATGTATCCTAACAGTTGCAACGAGAGCGTATGGTGCGAACTATTAGTCAGCCAAATAAACCTAATCCACATGCATGTGCTTTTTGCCGGCCGCCTAACTCCTCGCGTCATGTTTTGCGTAACCTAAACGATGAAATAAATTTCTACTCGCGTAAAAACAACAATAGCATAATTGGAGGAGATTTTAATCTTCCAGACATCGATTGGCGAAAGCACGTAGTCAAGAAAAAAGAGCTCGGGACAATGACTGTTGCAGGACTTTATTAAAATTAATGCAAAAAAATTCGTTACACCAGCTAGTCAAAGAGCCTACCAGGGAAATGAGCATTTTAGATCTTTTTCTTACGAATACCCCCGAGCGAGTATCTAACACATCAGTTTGCGATGGACTATCCGATCACAAAGCCAGAATCACAGATTAGTACCTTAACTTGGCAAGGCACAGAAAACCTAAGCGCAGAGTATATCTTTACCCGCGAGCCGATTTCGAAGGATATCGTGGTAAACTCATGTCCGAATTTCCGGAGTATGTAACGCGCGCCATATGTTTAAATACCGAGGACACGTGGAATCTTTTTGTAAGAACGATGCGTGACCTAATGGATAAATTTGTACCCTCCAAACTTTCAAATCAAATTAATGAACCTAGATGGTATAATAAGGAGACTAGGAGAAGAAACAGAGGCGTTTGCATTCCAAATCAAAAGCCGCTGCGATGCAACCGAACAATACCAACACAGATCAAGTAAAAAGCGAACATAAGGAAGCAAAGTCGGAAACGAAACGAAATATGCGAGATGCCCACCGTCAATGTAGAAAGAAGATTTTATGCGAACACTTGGAAGAGGACCCAAAAGCGTTTTGGTCGTGCGTTCGTGAGGTCCAAGGTAAAGAGCAAACTGTTGCTTCGTTAAAGGATACTAGCGGTAATTTAGTAAACGATGCAAAGCTAATATCTTGAATGATTTTTTTCGAAGCGTTTTCACGTCTGACGATAAATCAAATACTCTCCCGATAAGCCTGAATCGATGTCGAAAATCACCTTCAGAGAAGACGGCATCATTATTAACTATCGCGACAGATTAAACCGAATAAAGCTCCGGGTCCTGAAGACATACCGGCTCGAGTGTTCAAGGAAGTAGCGGAGAGCGTAGCACCTTTTCTTAAAGTTATATTTGACAAGAGCATGAGCGAAGGTAAGGTCCCGAATGATTGGAAAATTGCGAATGTCACGCCAATATTTAAAAGCGGCTCTAAGGACGATCCAGCTAATTACAGGCCTATCTCTTTAACGTCACTGAGCGGTAAGAACAGCTAGCTCTTTAATGGGTTTTCTTGAAACGTCCAATTTCATAACCAGGAATCAACACGGTTTTCGTAAGACTCGTTCTTGCGAGTCTCAGCTGGCTTTATTAGCACACGATGTTCTGAATTCTGCTGAAAAACATAAGCAAGTCGATGCGATATTTTTAGATTTTCGGAAGGCTTACGTACCTCATCATAAATTGCTGTACAAATCTCCAAAGAGGAGAGTTACAGAAACAGAACGCATTTCGGCAGTGAGAACGATTTATCGGTTTGAGGGCGACATTTCAGGTCAGAAAACTTGCGAGTTACAGATTTTGTGATGCCATTCCGCACTGATACTTTCCAAGGCATCGACCAAACTATTTTAAAGGGTGTTACCGCTTTTTGACGGTCGTGGTCGAGCGTCACGTTTATCCGTTCATTGAAAAGGCACGAGGCCGGCGATAAACAATGGTAAAAAAACAGAGAGTGAGAAAGACAATTCGACGGAATTGCGTATAAAAAAGCAGCAAGCGTTGCGAAAATGCTCTCGAAAGAAAGAAAGAAGCCCGACAAATTCAGGATAATCGGGCTACTGCGAAAATCAGCGCTGAAGTTAAGGCTCAAGAACCGAAGAGTGGAGAAGATTATGGAGGGACGGCGCGAACGCAGTCCCTACTACCAAAAATTACGCGCCCGAGTTACCCACATTTGGGGCAATCGCAGGTGTCAGCCCGACCGAAGTGCAATGGCCAGAGCCTCGTCCTGGGGGAACGGCCTACGAGATCACCGTATGACCCCTACGCCAGGTAAGTATGACTTTCGGCACAATTCCTCAAGTCCGCTTCGCGGATGCCCTCGGACCCACGCGCGATGACTCCCGGCCCTGCTCCGTCGCTCCGCCTCCCCCGACCGCCCGCTGCACGTCTCCCCCCTCTCCGACCTCGCCCTCTGCAGATTCGCGCCTCACCCTCTCCTACCACATCCCGACACCCTTCCTTCCCACCCTGCATCCATCTACCGAGGGCCGCCCACGCACGTTTTATAGTGGTTCCACCGGAGGATCCAAATTTTTAACGTCTCAATCTTTTACGAGAAAATGGAGTCGTCGAGTGGAAGGGACCTAGATGGCATTTTTTGACGATTTCCCTCAGTCGATTCACTTTTTAAATACACATGCATCATTGCGGTTCTTACAAACCGAAAAGTTTGAAATGTAAATCGATAATGATTTGTGTAGAGAGAACTGGGTTCAAAAAAACAGCGTCAACAGATAGAAGAACTGGAAAACACAAGATGTGCACAGAACGATTAAGACTGTGACCAAAAAAAATAAGCAAACGGGGAATTTCGAATGAAGATGGAAAAATGACATCGTGCATGGAGTGTGGTTGAGTGAAGGAATCATATGATTCAAGGGCTGATCACACAAGGCTAGTGCTGGAAGAATAAAGTGAATGTGACGAGGATGACAAACGACCAAAGATGCGGTGGAAAGGGCAATTCAAGATCTCAGGGAGAAAAGAAAGCATTGGGCTGTGACAGAGGCTTAGGATACATGAATCGGGAATTTGGCCTCAAGTCGCCAAAGAAAAGCGATGCTGAAGAATGTAAAGACATTTTACCAAAGCCATTACACGAATGTTACTTACTACAAAGAAAGAAAAATCGAAAAACCTTTTTTTGGGGGAGAAAACCAGTTGTTCGGTTTCAGAAAAGGCAAAGGAACACGAGATGCCTAAGGCTGATTAGATAGAATAAGAAATGATGAAGTAGTATTGAGAGAGGAAGGAAAACCGCCGAGGAGGAGAGAGCTTGGGTACTACGCCGAAATTGCTTACTCAGGAGGATTATTGAAGGAAAGCGGATGGGAATGCTCGATTACATCAAAAATGGCCCAAGTTACAGGAAAATGAAAGATCGGAAGAATAATGCGTGTTTGACAAGGATTTTTTATCCGCGAAAGTCGAACCGGATGAATTTGGAACGAAATAATAAACGATTATTGAATTATTTCAATAATTAGAAAGACCATTGACCGGACTCTTTTCCCCGCGAATTCTCACGAGATTATGGAATAAGCTCGGAATCAAGAATAACCTTAGGTGAACTATTTTAAAGGGTGTTACCGCTTTTTGACGGTCGTGGTCGAGCGTCACGTTTATACGTTCATTGAAAAGGCACGAGGCCGGCGATAAACAATGGTAAAAAAACAGAGAGTGAGAAAGACAATTCGACGGAATTGCGTATAAAAAAGCAGCAAGCGTTGCGAAAATGCTCTCGAAAGAAAGAAAGAAGCCCGACAAATTCAGGATAATCGGGCTACTGCGAAAATCAGCGCTGAAGTTAAGGCTCAAGAACCGAAGAGTGGAGAAGATTATGGAGGGACGGCGCGAACGCAGTCCCTACTACCAAAAATTACGCGCCAGAGTTACCCACATTTGGGGCAATCGCAGGTGTCAGCCCGACCGAAGTGCAATGGCCAGAGCCTCGTCCTGGGGGAACGGCCCATTTATTCATTAGTTGAACATATACAATTTACAGAGTAGTAAAGTAAGCATATAAAGAATAATCATTATCACCCGTAACATCACACTTTAGGGGATCTAATATTTCCCTGATTGTCCCTTCATAAAGTTTATAAAACACACGTTTTCGTCCTTTGTTCGTAAACACTCGATAAATTCACATATATAGTCAAATAAATTTACAATTTAAACTCAAAGCACCAGGATGTATATCACGGCACTGGAGGGTCCTTCCTGTGGAGGGGGTAGATGTCCTTGGAGCCACTGATCGCCGCGGAGACGATCCTTTTCTTGAGGGCCTTCATCCGACCGGCCGGGATCCCCAGGTGCTTCAGGACGGCGTTGTTTTTAGGGTCCCATGACCCCAGGGAGCCCACAATGATGGCTCCTAGGCGAATTTCGTAGTCCGGTTCCCGCTGGCGTGCCCTTTCCGCCAGGTCCGCGTACTTCTCCATTTTCGTTGCCCTCGATGCATTGAGGGCAACGATCCTATTCTCGAACGGGACGGAGACATCGATTATGTGTATCGTATGGTTCGACGGGTCCCGTACGAGAAGGTCTGGACGAAGCAGCGTCTCATCACCTGGAACCCTCCTGTCAACGGTGACTTCCATGCGCTTCGGTAGGGCCGCCACTAACAGGTCCTGCACCCTGTTGTGCCGCGGTAGTCTTCCCTGAAAGTGGCTGGGACATTGGTTCAGTACGTGAACCAATGTCTCGGGCGTCTCCTTGCACCTTCTGCAGGAGACATCCTCCCTCCGAGCGCTCCCTCTCATCGCACCGGAGACAGGAAGAACGTTCAGACGGGCTCGGTGGATAAAGTACCAGTCCATCATCCTGGTGTGTTCGCCAGTCCTCAGGAAGTGGCTGCTCACATCCGCTGCAGACACGGCTTCCATGGCCTTACCTTGGTCCACTTTCGCTGCCATCTCTCGTCGCTGTCCCTCGAAGACAGCATCCTTAAGGGAGCGGTAGAGGCGACGGCGCGCAGACTGTGGGACGATAAGTTTCTCCATGCTGTGGGAAGGATGCTTCATGGAGAGTGACAGTTCACGCTTCGCGGTGCTCCATTGCCATTCGATCCCGCAGAATGGCGTTAGGAAGCGAGTCGCTTTCCGGGCCCTTGACCATGTGGAGGGTACGTCCCCTGCATCGGTGGCGAGCGGTCCATCCATCGAGCCGGACAGATAACTGCACATCATTCCACGGTTTGGTGGGTCGTTCCGTCTTCCGATCCTTTTGTGCACAGCATCTGCAAGCCCATACCATGCGGCAGCCTTCACTCCACTGTCATTCGACGAGAGCATGTTGAAGGCCTGCGTTATGGCGAGGATGTTCTGCTCAACCGGGAGGGGCATGTATCCTCCACCACCGTGTTGGGTCCGGGTGGTTATGATTTCCCTGCTGGCAAAATGAGGGAGTCCCATCCACTTCCGTACTGTCTTCCGGATGCCCTTGTCTGCGGCGGATAAGTTTTTCTGCGGGACAGCCGCGATCCTAAGGTCGAAGGACAGCCTCGGGAGCAAGAAGAAATGGAGGGCATCCAATTTCTGCCAAGGAAGAAGATCGCTCTTGGAGAGCGTCTGGAGGTCCTTGGTGAGGGCTGCTAGGGCATCGGTTGGAGTGGCATCCACCTTGAAGCCTGTTGGGCAACCGAGATATCGGTAGGGCTCCCCTTCCTTCAGAGGCCGCATTCTGCCGCATCTTGCTGAATCTCGAATTGGCTCTCCTGAACATTGGTTCTTCCTCTGCGGAGATCGAGGTGGAGACTAGCACACTTCTTCCCTCTGAAGTTCAGGCCGCACCACTCTGCCGAGGTTCCTACCGCGTGGAGGAGACTGCGGAGCATTCCAGCGTCCCTAGCGACGAGGACTATATCGTCCGCGTACGCCAGGGCGCACAGGGAGGTACGGCCAAAGGTGTACGCCGCGGTTGCCCTTTTTTGGAGGGCTGCTCTGAGGAGCGGCTCGATGGCGAGGTTGAAGAGCACTGGAGATAAGGGATCCCCTTGCCGCACCCCGCAGTAGAGTGGTATCTCCTCAGTGTCCTCCTCCTGGAGAGATATCACCGTCGTCATCCCGGTGTAGACGTTGGCAATCAGCTTCACCATGGCTTCGGGCATTGCAAACATCCTCAACACCTTCAGGATGTGCTGATGAGGCACCGAGCCGAAGGCGTCTGCCAAGTCTAACCAAGCGACGGCAATCTCCCTCGCGTTCCTCCTGGCGTCCTCGAGCGCGGACTGCAGCAGGAAATTGTGCTCAAAGCAGCCCTCCGTCTTCGGCATGAACCCCTTTTGGCAGGGGAAGGAGAGACGCCCGCTTTTGGTGGCCCAATTGAGGATTCTGTCCGCTAAGATCCCCATAAACAGTTTCCCCATTGAGGCTCCAAGTGCGATGGGCCGCCAATTCCCGGGGTCCCTAGTGTCCCCGCCCTTATGGAGAAGCACCGTCCGGGAAGTCTTCCAGGCCGAAGGAATGTGGCCTTTCTTGAAGCACTCGTTGAAGACTCCGGCGAGTACTTTCCCCTCTGGGTCGATTCGACGCAGGGACAGATAGGTAGCCCCGTCCGGCCCGGGGGCCGTATTTTTAGCCCTCTGCAATCGCCGGATCACTTCTGAAGACGATATAGGCCTGAGAAGCAATACATCCTCTCTATGTATTCTCCTGAATGACAGTTCGGGCACTACGGAAGGGGCAATGGAGTCCTGTTGGATTGCAGGAGGTCGGCGGCGGAAGTAATTTGTGACTAGATCAGCTGGCAGGTTGCATCTAGTGTAAGAGTCTGTGATGCGGCGGAAGGCAGTACCCTTATTGACTTTGTAAAGGAACTGAAGTCTCCACGGGGTAATCTGCCTCACACCATCACATCGCGCGGCTCTCGGTGGAGACAGTGCAGCGGCCTCTGCGGTTATCTCACGGACTAGGCATTCCAGCCCCTCCATCCCTTCGCCATGGAGGCCTAGCTGCGTCAGCCATCCAACCTGCGCTTGCGAGGGGGGACCCGAAGGCAATGGCCTCCTATGGAATCTGGGTTGCTGCACAGGGGGGGGCGCGTCGATCGGGGGGGGCGGTACTGCTGGCGGCCTCTCGACCCCTGTCCTCCTACGTGGAGGGGGAGGAACTGAGGGGATTTCCCCGACTATCATGGGAAGAAGGGGGGCCACGGTCCCATCGGAAAGCCCCTCCCCAGGTGAGACCATCGCTGGTGGGGCATCTCGGGGACCTGACTCAGGAATCTCGGGGGAACCGGTGTAAAGGGGTTCCACATCGGAGGCATCTGGTGTGGCCCTCCCCCAAAACCTTCATAGATGTGTGGAGGGGTCGCTGCTGGATGCCTTTGTATCCAGGGCCCGTGAGGAGGTTGATGTCCCATCGGGCCGGGGCGTTGCCAATGGCCATCTACCGGCTCACGTTGCCTCCATACTCGTTGTTCCGTTTGTCGGGGTTGCCATCTCCGTTGGGGGGCAGGCGCTGTCGCTTGCATCGGGGGAGGAGGGCGGACTACCCGCTGCATCGGTCGATCCCCTCCTCTGCGCTGCCGGAGAGGGGGTGCCATTGGAGGAGGAGGAGCAGCTCCCTGCATCGCTGGGGGGGGATTCCTCCTTTCGGCGCCATTTCCTCCTTCTCTCTTCTGCGGCGGGACGGTGGTGGATTACCATGGCATTCCCCTCCGCCACACTGTGGATTGTGGAGTGAGGGGGTGGTTCTGCCTTTCGACGTGCCCCTGGGTCGGTATCCCGGGCTAGACATTCCAGGGATTGCGCTTCCGACTCTCTTACTGCGGCTCGTCTAAGTCGAGAGGGCGTTAGGGTCCCCAGGGGCTCGCGGACGGCGGGGTGATCCTCGGCGAGCTTCTTCCTCTTGGTGGGGGACGTCTGCGTGGAGGCGTCCTTCACCTGGACGCGGCGCTGCATCGTGTGAGGCTCCTGCACCTCGTTGAAGGGGGAAGCGACCATCAAGCGGAGAGCACGTGGGAGGTCCCTCCTCGCAATCTCCTCCCTCTCCTCGTGGGCGGCTGTCGGACTAGGGCTCCCTCCCCCATCAGCCTCTTCGATCTTCTGGGTGCTCCATCATCGGCCCGAAGCAAGGGGCTCCGACGTGCGTCACAACCGGGGAGTGGGGGTAGCAGGTTAACTCCAAGAGCACTTACGATCTCTTCCTCCAGGGAGGAGAGAAAGGGGGTCCTACTTCTATCACTACGGCTATATCCCTCACACATATCACTTTCATCGAGGGCGAGCGATTTGAGGAGCTCGAAAATCAATAGCCGCACAATTCATGTTAAAATACACTTTCCGCACAATAATAATATTAACAATATCTATACACTAGGGGTACGATGCACAAGGGTCATACATCGGAAGACAAGCGATGTATTTACACTTATAACCAATAAATATACTAAATTATTGGACAAATAATTCGACTAGCATATCAGCTAACACGAATATACACTATGATAATAATCATTACAAACTGAATTTACACTTACAACTATTAAATATCCAGCACTATGAGAACAATATTGTACCACAAGGGCTGACGGGCCATTACGACTAGCATAGTAGCTAATAAGTAATCACACTGTAATAATAACACTGTAAAGACGCTAAAAAGTATATATTTACCAAATGTTCAGCTGCTGTTCAGTCCATATCACTATTCACTACGAGATCACCGTATGACCCCTACGCCAGGTAAGTATGACTTTCGGCACAATTCCTCAAGTCCGCTTCGCGGATGCCCTCGGACCCACGCGCGATGACTCCCGGCCCTGCTCCGTCGCTCCGCCTCCCCCGACCGCCCGCTGCACGTCTCCCCCCTCTCCGACCTCGCCCTCTGCAGATTCGCGCCTCACCCTCTCCTACCACATCCCGACACCCTTCCTTCCCACCCTGCATCCATCTACCGAGGGCCGCCCACGCACGTTTTATAGTGGTTCCACCGGAGGATCCAAATTTTTAACGTCTCAATCTTTTACGAGAAAATGGAGTCGTCGAGTGGAAGGGACCTAGATGGCATTTTTTGACGATTTCTCTCAGTCGATTCACTTTTTAAATACACATGCATCATTGCGGTTCTTACAAACCGAAAAGTTTGAAATGTAAATCGATAATGATTTGTGTAGAGAGAACTGGGTTCAAAAAAACAGCGTCAACAGATAGAAGAACTGGAAAACACAAGATGTGCACAGAACGATTAAGACTGTGACCAAAAAAAATAAGCAAACGGGGAATTTCGAATGAAGATGGAAAAATGACATCGTGCATGGAGTGTGGTTGAGTGAAGGAATCATATGATTCAAGGGCTGATCACACAAGGCTAGTGCTGGAAGAATAAAGTGAATGTGACGAGGATGACAAAGGACCAAAGATGCGGTGGAAAGGGCAATTCAAGATCTCAGGGAGAAAAGAAAGCATTGGGCTGTGACAGAGGCTTAGGATACATGAATCGGGAATTTGGCCTCAAGTCGCCAAAGAAAAGCGATGCTGAAGAATGTAAAGACATTTTACCAAAGCCATTACACGAATGTTACTTACTACAAAGAAAGAAAAATCGAAAAACCTTTTTTTGGGGGAGAAAACCAGTTGTTCGGTTTCAGAAAAGGCAAAGGAACACGAGATGCCTAAGGCTGATTAGATAGAATAAGAAATGATGAAGTAGTATTGAGAGAGGAAGGAAAACCGCCGAGGAGGAGAGAGCTTGGGTACTACGCCGAAATTGCTTACTCAGGAGGATTATTGAAGGAAAGCGGATGGGAATGCTCGATTACATCAAAAATGGCCCAAGTTACAGGAAAATGAAAGATCGGAAGAATAATGCGTGTTTGACAAGGATTTTTTATCCGCGAAAGTCGAACCGGATGAATTTGGAACGAAATAATAAACGATTATTGAATTATTTCAATAATTAGAAAGACCATTGACCGGACTCTTTTCCCCGCGAATTCTCACGAGATTATGGAATAAGCTCGGAATCAAGAATAACCTTAGGTGAACTATTTTAAAGGGTGTTACCGCTTTTTGACGGTCGTGGTCGAGCGTCACGTTTATACGTTCATTGAAAAGGCACGAGGCCGGCGATAAACAATGGTAAAAAAACAGAGAGTGAGAAAGACAATTCGACGGAATTGCGTATAAAAAAGCAGCAAGCGTTGCGAAAATGCTCTCGAAAGAAAGAAAGAAGCCCGACAAATTCAGGATAATCGGGCTACTGCGAAAATCAGCGCTGAAGTTAAGGCTCAAGAACCGAAGAGTGGAGAAGATTATGGAGGGACGGCGCGAACGCAGTCCCTACTACCAAAAATTACGCGCCAGAGTTACCCACATTTGGGGCAATCGCAGGTGTCAGCCCGACCGAAGTGCAATGGCCAGAGCCTCGTCCTGGGGGAACGGCCCATTTATTCATTAGTTGAACATATACAATTTACAGAGTAGTAAAGTAAGCATATAAAGAATAATCATTATCACCCGTAACATCACACTTTAGGGGATCTAATATTTCCCTGATTGTCCCTTCATAAAGTTTATAAAACACACGTTTTCGTCCTTTGTTCGTAAACACTCGATAAATTCACATATATAGTCAAATAAATTTACAATTTAAACTCAAAGCACCAGGATGTATATCACGGCACTGGAGGGTCCTTCCTGTGGAGGGGGTAGATGTCCTTGGAGCCACTGATCGCCGCGGAGACGATCCTTTTCTTGAGGGCCTTCATCCGACCGGCCGGGATCCCCAGGTGCTTCAGGACGGCGTTGTTTTTAGGGTCCCATGACCCCAGGGAGCCCACAATGATGGCTCCTAGGCGAATTTCGTAGTCCGGTTCCCGCTGGCGTGCCCTTTCCGCCAGGTCCGCGTACTTCTCCATTTTCGTTGCCCTCGATGCATTGAGGGCAACGATCCTATTCTCGAACGGGACGGAGACATCGATTATGTGTATCGTATGGTTCGACGGGTCCCGTACGAGAAGGTCTGGACGAAGCAGCGTCTCATCACCTGGAACCCTCCTGTCAACGGTGACTTCCATGCGCTTCGGTAGGGCCGCCACTAACAGGTCCTGCACCCTGTTGTGCCGCGGTAGTCTTCCCTGAAAGTGGCTGGGACATTGGTTCAGTACGTGAACCAATGTCTCGGGCGTCTCCTTGCACCTTCTGCAGGAGACATCCTCCCTCCGAGCGCTCCCTCTCATCGCACCGGAGACAGGAAGAACGTTCAGACGGGCTCGGTGGATAAAGTACCAGTCCATCATCCTGGTGTGTTCGCCAGTCCTCAGGAAGTGGCTGCTCACATCCGCTGCAGACACGGCTTCCATGGCCTTACCTTGGTCCACTTTCGCTGCCATCTCTCGTCGCTGTCCCTCGAAGACAGCATCCTTAAGGGAGCGGTAGAGGCGACGGCGCGCAGACTGTGGGACGATAAGTTTCTCCATGCTGTGGGAAGGATGCTTCATGGAGAGTGACAGTTCACGCTTCGCGGTGCTCCATTGCCATTCGATCCCGCAGAATGGCGTTAGGAAGCGAGTCGCTTTCCGGGCCCTTGACCATGTGGAGGGTACGTCCCCTGCATCGGTGGCGAGCGGTCCATCCATCGAGCCGGACAGATAACTGCACATCATTCCACGGTTTGGTGGGTCGTTCCGTCTTCCGATCCTTTTGTGCACAGCATCTGCAAGCCCATACCATGCGGCAGCCTTCACTCCACTGTCATTCGACGAGAGCATGTTGAAGGCCTGCGTTATGGCGAGGATGTTCTGCTCAACCGGGAGGGGCATGTATCCTCCACCACCGTGTTGGGTCCGGGTGGTTATGATTTCCCTGCTGGCAAAATGAGGGAGTCCCATCCACTTCCGTACTGTCTTCCGGATGCCCTTGTCTGCGGCGGATAAGTTTTTCTGCGGGACAGCCGCGATCCTAAGGTCGAAGGACAGCCTCGGGAGCAAGAAGAAATGGAGGGCATCCAATTTCTGCCAAGGAAGAAGATCGCTCTTGGAGAGCGTCTGGAGGTCCTTGGTGAGGGCTGCTAGGGCATCGGTTGGAGTGGCATCCACCTTGAAGCCTGTTGGGCAACCGAGATATCGGTAGGGCTCCCCTTCCTTCAGAGGCCGCATTCTGCCGCATCTTGCTGAATCTCGAATTGGCTCTCCTGAACATTGGTCCTTCCTCTGCGGAGATCGAGGTGGAGACTAGCACACTTCTTCCCTCTGAAGTTCAGGCCGCACCACTCTGCCGAGGTTCCTACCGCGTGGAGGAGACTGCGGAGCATTCCAGCGTCCCTAGCGACGAGGACTATATCGTCCGCGTACGCCAGGGCGCACAGGGAGGTACGGCCAAAGGTGTACGCCGCGGTTGCCCTTTTTTGGAGGGCTGCTCTGAGGAGCGGCTCGATGGCGAGGTTGAAGAGCACTGGAGATAAGGGATCCCCTTGCCGCACCCCGCAGTAGAGTGGTATCTCCTCAGTGTCCTCCTCCTGGAGAGATATCACCGTCGTCATCCCGGTGTAGACGTTGGCAATCAGCTTCACCATGGCTTCGGGCATTGCAAACATCCTCAACACCTTCAGGATGTGCTGATGAGGCACCGAGCCGAAGGCGTCTGCCAAGTCTAACCAAGCGACGGCAATCTCCCTCGCGTTCCTCCTGGCGTCCTCGAGCGCGGACTGCAGCAGGAAATTGTGCTCAAAGCAGCCCTCCGTCTTCGGCATGAACCCCTTTTGGCAGGGGAAGGAGAGACGCCCGCTTTTGGTGGCCCAATTGAGGATTCTGTCCGCTAAGATCCCCATAAACAGTTTCCCCATTGAGGCTCCAAGTGCGATGGGCCGCCAATTCCCGGGGTCCCTAGTGTCCCCGCCCTTATGGAGAAGCACCGTCCGGGAAGTCTTCCAGGCCGAAGGAATGTGGCCTTTCTTGAAGCACTCGTTGAAGACTCCGGCGAGTACTTTCCCCTCTGGGTCGATTCGACGCAGGGACAGATAGGTAGCCCCGTCCGGCCCGGGGGCCGTATTTTTAGCCCTCTGCAATCGCCGGATCACTTCTGAAGACGATATAGGCCTGAGAAGCAATACATCCTCTCTATGTATTCTCCTGAATGACAGTTCGGGCACTACGGAAGGGGCAATGGAGTCCTGTTGGATTGCAGGAGGTCGGCGGCGGAAGTAATTTGTGACTAGATCAGCTGGCAGGTTGCATCTAGTGTAAGAGTCTGTGATGCGGCGGAAGGCAGTACCCTTATTGACTTTGTAAAGGAACTGAAGTCTCCACGGGGTAATCTGCCTCACACCATCACATCGCGCGGCTCTCGGTGGAGACAGTGCAGCGGCCTCTGCGGTTATCTCACGGACTAGGCATTCCAGCCCCTCCATCCCTTCGCCATGGAGGCCTAGCTGCGTCAGCCATCCAACCTGCGCTTGCGAGGGGGGACCCGAAGGCAATGGCCTCCTATGGAATCTGGGTTGCTGCACAGGGGGGGGCGCGTCGATCGGGGGGGGCGGTACTGCTGGCGGCCTCTCGACCCCTGTCCTCCTACGTGGAGGGGGAGGAACTGAGGGGATTTCCCCGACTATCATGGGAAGAAGGGGGGCCACGGTCCCATCGGAAAGCCCCTCCCCAGGTGAGACCATCGCTGGTGGGGCATCTCGGGGACCTGACTCAGGAATCTCGGGGGAACCGGTGTAAAGGGGTTCCACATCGGAGGCATCTGGTGTGGCCCTCCCCCAAAACCTTCATAGATGTGTGGAGGGGTCGCTGCTGGATGCCTTTGTATCCAGGGCCCGTGAGGAGGTTGATGTCCCATCGGGCCGGGGCGTTGCCAATGGCCATCTACCGGCTCACGTTGCCTCCATACTCGTTGTTCCGTTTGTCGGGGTTGCCATCTCCGTTGGGGGGCAGGCGCTGTCGCTTGCATCGGGGGAGGAGGGCGGACTACCCGCTGCATCGGTCGATCCCCTCCTCTGCGCTGCCGGAGAGGGGGTGCCATTGGAGGAGGAGGAGCAGCTCCCTGCATCGCTGGGGGGGGATTCCTCCTTTTACGGCGCCATTTCCTCCTTCTCTCTCTGCGGCGGGACGGTGGTGGATTACCATGGCATTCCCTCCGCCACACTGTGGATTGTGGAGTGAGGGGGTGGTTCTGCCTTTCGACGTGCCCTGGGTCGGTATCCCGGGCTAGACATTCCAGGGATTGCGCTTCCGACTCTCTTACTGCGGCTCGTCTAAGTCGAGAGGGCGTTAGGGTCCCCAGGGGCTCGCGGACGGCGGGGTGATCCTCGGCGAGCTTCTTCCTCTTGGTGGGGGACGTCTGCGTGGAGGCGTCCTTCACCTGGACGCGGCGCTGCATCGTGTGAGGCTCCTGCACCTCGTTGAAGGGGGAAGCGACCATCAAGCGGAGAGCACGTGGGAGGTCCTCCTCGCAATCTCCTCCCTCTCCTCGTGGGCGGCTGTCGGACTAGGGCTCCTCCCCATCAGCCTCTTCGATCTTCTGGGTGCTCCATCATCGGCCCGAAGCAAGGGGCTCCGACGTGCGTCACAACCGGGGAGTGGGGGTAGCAGGTTAACTCCAAGAGCACTTACGATCTCTTCCTCCAGGGAGGAGAGAAAGGGGGTCCTACTTCTATCACTACGGCTATATCCCTCACACATATCACTTTCATCGAGGGCGAGCGATTTGAGGAGCTCGAAATCAATAGCCGCACAATTCATGTTAAATACACTTTCCGCACAATAATAATATTAACAATATCTATACACTAGGGGTACGATGCACAAGGGTCATACATCGGAAGACAAGCGATGTATTTACACTTATAACCAATAAATATACTAAATTATTGGACAAATAATTCGACTAGCATATCAGCTAACACGAATATACACTATGATAATAATCATTACAAACTGAATTTACACTTACAACTATTAAATATCCAGCACTATGAGAACAATATTGTACCACAAGGGCTGACGGCCATTACGACTAGCATAGTAGCTAATAAGTAATCACACTGTAATAATAACACTGTAAAGACGCTAAAAGTATATATTTACCAAATGTTCAGCTGCTGTTCAGTCCATATCACTATTCACTACGAGATCACCGTATGACCCCTACGCCAGGTAAGTATGACTTTCGGCACAATTCCTCAAGTCCGCTTCGCGGATGCCCTCGGACCCACGCGCGATGACTCCCGGCCCTGCTCCGTCGCTCCGCCTCCCCCGACCGCCCGCTGCACGTCTCCCCCCTCTCCGACCTCGCCCTCTGCAGATTCGCGCCTCACCCTCTCCTACCACATCCCGACACCCTTCCTTCCCACCCTGCATCCATCTACCGAGGGCCGCCCACGCACGTTTTATAGTGGTTCCACCGGAGGATCCAAATTTTTAACGTCTCAATCTTTTACGAGAAAATGGAGTCGTCGAGTGGAAGGGACCTAGATGGCATTTTTTGACGATTTCTCTCAGTCGATTCACTTTTTAAATACACATGCATCATTGCGGTTCTTACAAACCGAAAAGTTTGAAATGTAAATCGATAATGATTTGTGTAGAGAGAACTGGGTTCAAAAAAACAGCGTCAACAGATAGAAGAACTGGAAAACACAAGATGTGCACAGAACGATTAAGACTGTGACCAAAAAAAATAAGCAAACGGGGAATTTCGAATGAAGATGGAAAAATGACATCGTGCATGGAGTGTGGTTGAGTGAAGGAATCATATGATTCAAGGGCTGATCACACAAGGCTAGTGCTGGAAGAATAAAGTGAATGTGACGAGGATGACAAAGGACCAAAGATGCGGTGGAAAGGGCAATTCAAGATCTCAGGGAGAAAAGAAAGCATTGGGCTGTGACAGAGGCTTAGGATACATGAATCGGGAATTTGGCCTCAAGTCGCCAAAGAAAAGCGATGCTGAAGAATGTAAAGACATTTTACCAAAGCCATTACACGAATGTTACTTACTACAAAGAAAGAAAAATCGAAAAACCTTTTTTTGGGGGAGAAAACCAGTTGTTCGGTTTCAGAAAAGGCAAAGGAACACGAGATGCCTAAGGCTGATTAGATAGAATAAGAAATGATGAAGTAGTATTGAGAGAGGAAGGAAAACCGCCGAGGAGGAGAGAGCTTGGGTACTACGCCGAAATTGCTTACTCAGGAGGATTATTGAAGGAAAGCGGATGGGAATGCTCGATTACATCAAAAATGGCCCAAGTTACAGGAAAATGAAAGATCGGAAGAATAATGCGTGTTTGACAAGGATTTTTTATCCGCGAAAGTCGAACCGGATGAATTTGGAACGAAATAATAAACGATTATTGAATTATTTCAATAATTAGAAAGACCATTGACCGGACTCTTTTCCCCGCGAATTCTCACGAGATTATGGAATAAGCTCGGAATCAAGAATAACCTTAGGTGAACTATTTTAAAGGGTGTTACCGCTTTTTGACGGTCGTGGTCGAGCGTCACGTTTATACGTTCATTGAAAAGGCACGAGGCCGGCGATAAACAATGGTAAAAAAACAGAGAGTGAGAAAGACAATTCGACGGAATTGCGTATAAAAAAGCAGCAAGCGTTGCGAAAATGCTCTCGAAAGAAAGAAAGAAGCCCGACAAATTCAGGATAATCGGGCTACTGCGAAAATCAGCGCTGAAGTTAAGGCTCAAGAACCGAAGAGTGGAGAAGATTATGGAGGGACGGCGCGAACGCAGTCCCTACTACCAAAAATTACGCGCCAGAGTTACCCACATTTGGGGCAATCGCAGGTGTCAGCCCGACCGAAGTGCAATGGCCAGAGCCTCGTCCTGGGGGAACGGCCCATTTATTCATTAGTTGAACATATACAATTTACAGAGTAGTAAAGTAAGCATATAAAGAATAATCATTATCACCCGTAACATCACACTTTAGGGGATCTAATATTTCCCTGATTGTCCCTTCATAAAGTTTATAAAACACACGTTTTCGTCCTTTGTTCGTAAACACTCGATAAATTCACATATATAGTCAAATAAATTTACAATTTAAACTCAAAGCACCAGGATGTATATCACGGCACTGGAGGGTCCTTCCTGTGGAGGGGGTAGATGTCCTTGGAGCCACTGATCGCCGCGGAGACGATCCTTTTCTTGAGGGCCTTCATCCGACCGGCCGGGATCCCCAGGTGCTTCAGGACGGCGTTGTTTTTAGGGTCCCATGACCCCAGGGAGCCCACAATGATGGCTCCTAGGCGAATTTCGTAGTCCGGTTCCCGCTGGCGTGCCCTTTCCGCCAGGTCCGCGTACTTCTCCATTTTCGTTGCCCTCGATGCATTGAGGGCAACGATCCTATTCTCGAACGGGACGGAGACATCGATTATGTGTATCGTATGGTTCGACGGGTCCCGTACGAGAAGGTCTGGACGAAGCAGCGTCTCATCACCTGGAACCCTCCTGTCAACGGTGACTTCCATGCGCTTCGGTAGGGCCGCCACTAACAGGTCCTGCACCCTGTTGTGCCGCGGTAGTCTTCCCTGAAAGTGGCTGGGACATTGGTTCAGTACGTGAACCAATGTCTCGGGCGTCTCCTTGCACCTTCTGCAGGAGACATCCTCCCTCCGAGCGCTCCCTCTCATCGCACCGGAGACAGGAAGAACGTTCAGACGGGCTCGGTGGATAAAGTACCAGTCCATCATCCTGGTGTGTTCGCCAGTCCTCAGGAAGTGGCTGCTCACATCCGCTGCAGACACGGCTTCCATGGCCTTACCTTGGTCCACTTTCGCTGCCATCTCTCGTCGCTGTCCCTCGAAGACAGCATCCTTAAGGGAGCGGTAGAGGCGACGGCGCGCAGACTGTGGGACGATAAGTTTCTCCATGCTGTGGGAAGGATGCTTCATGGAGAGTGACAGTTCACGCTTCGCGGTGCTCCATTGCCATTCGATCCCGCAGAATGGCGTTAGGAAGCGAGTCGCTTTCCGGGCCCTTGACCATGTGGAGGGTACGTCCCCTGCATCGGTGGCGAGCGGTCCATCCATCGAGCCGGACAGATAACTGCACATCATTCCACGGTTTGGTGGGTCGTTCCGTCTTCCGATCCTTTTGTGCACAGCATCTGCAAGCCCATACCATGCGGCAGCCTTCACTCCACTGTCATTCGACGAGAGCATGTTGAAGGCCTGCGTTATGGCGAGGATGTTCTGCTCAACCGGGAGGGGCATGTATCCTCCACCACCGTGTTGGGTCCGGGTGGTTATGATTTCCCTGCTGGCAAAATGAGGGAGTCCCATCCACTTCCGTACTGTCTTCCGGATGCCCTTGTCTGCGGCGGATAAGTTTTTCTGCGGGACAGCCGCGATCCTAAGGTCGAAGGACAGCCTCGGGAGCAAGAAGAAATGGAGGGCATCCAATTTCTGCCAAGGAAGAAGATCGCTCTTGGAGAGCGTCTGGAGGTCCTTGGTGAGGGCTGCTAGGGCATCGGTTGGAGTGGCATCCACCTTGAAGCCTGTTGGGCAACCGAGATATCGGTAGGGCTCCCCTTCCTTCAGAGGCCGCATTCTGCCGCATCTTGCTGAATCTCGAATTGGCTCTCCTGAACATTGGTCCTTCCTCTGCGGAGATCGAGGTGGAGACTAGCACACTTCTTCCCTCTGAAGTTCAGGCCGCACCACTCTGCCGAGGTTCCTACCGCGTGGAGGAGACTGCGGAGCATTCCAGCGTCCCTAGCGACGAGGACTATATCGTCCGCGTACGCCAGGGCGCACAGGGAGGTACGGCCAAAGGTGTACGCCGCGGTTGCCCTTTTTTGGAGGGCTGCTCTGAGGAGCGGCTCGATGGCGAGGTTGAAGAGCACTGGAGATAAGGGATCCCCTTGCCGCACCCCGCAGTAGAGTGGTATCTCCTCAGTGTCCTCCTCCTGGAGAGATATCACCGTCGTCATCCCGGTGTAGACGTTGGCAATCAGCTTCACCATGGCTTCGGGCATTGCAAACATCCTCAACACCTTCAGGATGTGCTGATGAGGCACCGAGCCGAAGGCGTCTGCCAAGTCTAACCAAGCGACGGCAATCTCCCTCGCGTTCCTCCTGGCGTCCTCGAGCGCGGACTGCAGCAGGAAATTGTGCTCAAAGCAGCCCTCCGTCTTCGGCATGAACCCCTTTTGGCAGGGGAAGGAGAGACGCCCGCTTTTGGTGGCCCAATTGAGGATTCTGTCCGCTAAGATCCCCATAAACAGTTTCCCCATTGAGGCTCCAAGTGCGATGGGCCGCCAATTCCCGGGGTCCCTAGTGTCCCCGCCCTTATGGAGAAGCACCGTCCGGGAAGTCTTCCAGGCCGAAGGAATGTGGCCTTTCTTGAAGCACTCGTTGAAGACTCCGGCGAGTACTTTCCCCTCTGGGTCGATTCGACGCAGGGACAGATAGGTAGCCCCGTCCGGCCCGGGGGCCGTATTTTTAGCCCTCTGCAATCGCCGGATCACTTCTGAAGACGATATAGGCCTGAGAAGCAATACATCCTCTCTATGTATTCTCCTGAATGACAGTTCGGGCACTACGGAAGGGGCAATGGAGTCCTGTTGGATTGCAGGAGGTCGGCGGCGGAAGTAATTTGTGACTAGATCAGCTGGCAGGTTGCATCTAGTGTAAGAGTCTGTGATGCGGCGGAAGGCAGTACCCTTATTGACTTTGTAAAGGAACTGAAGTCTCCACGGGGTAATCTGCCTCACACCATCACATCGCGCGGCTCTCGGTGGAGACAGTGCAGCGGCCTCTGCGGTTATCTCACGGACTAGGCATTCCAGCCCCTCCATCCCTTCGCCATGGAGGCCTAGCTGCGTCAGCCATCCAACCTGCGCTTGCGAGGGGGGACCCGAAGGCAATGGCCTCCTATGGAATCTGGGTTGCTGCACAGGGGGGGGCGCGTCGATCGGGGGGGGCGGTACTGCTGGCGGCCTCTCGACCCCTGTCCTCCTACGTGGAGGGGGAGGAACTGAGGGGATTTCCCCGACTATCATGGGAAGAAGGGGGGCCACGGTCCCATCGGAAAGCCCCTCCCCAGGTGAGACCATCGCTGGTGGGGCATCTCGGGGACCTGACTCAGGAATCTCGGGGGAACCGGTGTAAAGGGGTTCCACATCGGAGGCATCTGGTGTGGCCCTCCCCCAAAACCTTCATAGATGTGTGGAGGGGTCGCTGCTGGATGCCTTTGTATCCAGGGCCCGTGAGGAGGTTGATGTCCCATCGGGCCGGGGCGTTGCCAATGGCCATCTACCGGCTCACGTTGCCTCCATACTCGTTGTTCCGTTTGTCGGGGTTGCCATCTCCGTTGGGGGGCAGGCGCTGTCGCTTGCATCGGGGGAGGAGGGCGGACTACCCGCTGCATCGGTCGATCCCCTCCTCTGCGCTGCCGGAGAGGGGGTGCCATTGGAGGAGGAGGAGCAGCTCCCTGCATCGCTGGGGGGGGATTCCTCCTTTTACGGCGCCATTTCCTCCTTCTCTCTCTGCGGCGGGACGGTGGTGGATTACCATGGCATTCCCTCCGCCACACTGTGGATTGTGGAGTGAGGGGGTGGTTCTGCCTTTCGACGTGCCCTGGGTCGGTATCCCGGGCTAGACATTCCAGGGATTGCGCTTCCGACTCTCTTACTGCGGCTCGTCTAAGTCGAGAGGGCGTTAGGGTCCCCAGGGGCTCGCGGACGGCGGGGTGATCCTCGGCGAGCTTCTTCCTCTTGGTGGGGGACGTCTGCGTGGAGGCGTCCTTCACCTGGACGCGGCGCTGCATCGTGTGAGGCTCCTGCACCTCGTTGAAGGGGGAAGCGACCATCAAGCGGAGAGCACGTGGGAGGTCCTCCTCGCAATCTCCTCCCTCTCCTCGTGGGCGGCTGTCGGACTAGGGCTCCTCCCCATCAGCCTCTTCGATCTTCTGGGTGCTCCATCATCGGCCCGAAGCAAGGGGCTCCGACGTGCGTCACAACCGGGGAGTGGGGGTAGCAGGTTAACTCCAAGAGCACTTACGATCTCTTCCTCCAGGGAGGAGAGAAAGGGGGTCCTACTTCTATCACTACGGCTATATCCCTCACACATATCACTTTCATCGAGGGCGAGCGATTTGAGGAGCTCGAAATCAATAGCCGCACAATTCATGTTAAATACACTTTCCGCACAATAATAATATTAACAATATCTATACACTAGGGGTACGATGCACAAGGGTCATACATCGGAAGACAAGCGATGTATTTACACTTATAACCAATAAATATACTAAATTATTGGACAAATAATTCGACTAGCATATCAGCTAACACGAATATACACTATGATAATAATCATTACAAACTGAATTTACACTTACAACTATTAAATATCCAGCACTATGAGAACAATATTGTACCACAAGGGCTGACGGCCATTACGACTAGCATAGTAGCTAATAAGTAATCACACTGTAATAATAACACTGTAAAGACGCTAAAAGTATATATTTACCAAATGTTCAGCTGCTGTTCAGTCCATATCACTATTCACTACGAGATCACCGTATGACCCCTACGCCAGGTAAGTATGACTTTCGGCACAATTCCTCAAGTCCGCTTCGCGGATGCCCTCGGACCCACGCGCGATGACTCCCGGCCCTGCTCCGTCGCTCCGCCTCCCCCGACCGCCCGCTGCACGTCTCCCCCCTCTCCGACCTCGCCCTCTGCAGATTCGCGCCTCACCCTCTCCTACCACATCCCGACACCCTTCCTTCCCACCCTGCATCCATCTACCGAGGGCCGCCCACGCACGTTTTATAGTGGTTCCACCGGAGGATCCAAATTTTTAACGTCTCAATCTTTTACGAGAAAATGGAGTCGTCGAGTGGAAGGGACCTAGATGGCATTTTTTGACGATTTCTCTCAGTCGATTCACTTTTTAAATACACATGCATCATTGCGGTTCTTACAAACCGAAAAGTTTGAAATGTAAATCGATAATGATTTGTGTAGAGAGAACTGGGTTCAAAAAAACAGCGTCAACAGATAGAAGAACTGGAAAACACAAGATGTGCACAGAACGATTAAGACTGTGACCAAAAAAAATAAGCAAACGGGGAATTTCGAATGAAGATGGAAAAATGACATCGTGCATGGAGTGTGGTTGAGTGAAGGAATCATATGATTCAAGGGCTGATCACACAAGGCTAGTGCTGGAAGAATAAAGTGAATGTGACGAGGATGACAAAGGACCAAAGATGCGGTGGAAAGGGCAATTCAAGATCTCAGGGAGAAAAGAAAGCATTGGGCTGTGACAGAGGCTTAGGATACATGAATCGGGAATTTGGCCTCAAGTCGCCAAAGAAAAGCGATGCTGAAGAATGTAAAGACATTTTACCAAAGCCATTACACGAATGTTACTTACTACAAAGAAAGAAAAATCGAAAAACCTTTTTTTGGGGGAGAAAACCAGTTGTTCGGTTTCAGAAAAGGCAAAGGAACACGAGATGCCTAAGGCTGATTAGATAGAATAAGAAATGATGAAGTAGTATTGAGAGAGGAAGGAAAACCGCCGAGGAGGAGAGAGCTTGGGTACTACGCCGAAATTGCTTACTCAGGAGGATTATTGAAGGAAAGCGGATGGGAATGCTCGATTACATCAAAAATGGCCCAAGTTACAGGAAAATGAAAGATCGGAAGAATAATGCGTGTTTGACAAGGATTTTTTATCCGCGAAAGTCGAACCGGATGAATTTGGAACGAAATAATAAACGATTATTGAATTATTTCAATAATTAGAAAGACCATTGACCGGACTCTTTTCCCCGCGAATTCTCACGAGATTATGGAATAAGCTCGGAATCAAGAATAACCTTAGGTGAACTTCCCCGTCAAGCAAAAATAATCGCACTCACACCGCAACTGAGATGGCATGTACTTCCCAAATTCACGCAGTCAAAGAAGTCCACGGCAGAAAAATAAAAAAACCTTTATTCAATCTCCCTTCTCTCGGTACCTCGGCTCATAGGATTTACGAGCACTGTAGGTATTTTTTATGCTAAAGGGAATGCTTGCTTCTAATTTAAGTGGCTCCGATGCAGGAAGTAATGTTAATAAACAATCGAATACCGTAAAAATTACTGAGCAAGATGAAAATGAGCCACAACGCGTTTCTCGGGCTTCTCCCATTGTAAATGAACTATCGATTGCCATTATTAACTGTAGAAGCATTAAAAACAAAGTAGCCGATCTAGAGCATCTCATCCGAAGTAACGACTCGGACATAATTATAGGCTAACAGATGATATTAATGACTGCGAAGTATTTCCTAAAGATTTTAAGATTTTTCGAAATAAACCGTCGAAGACCGTCAGGATAAAGTCGGTGGAGGAGTATTTAGAGCGGTTAAAAGTTCTCTACGGAGTACTTCACATATGTATCCTAACAGTTGCAACGAGAGCGTATGGTGCGAACTATTAGTCAGCCAAATAAACCTAATCCACATGCATGTGCTTTTTGCCGGCCGCCTAACTCCTCGCGTCATGTTTTGCGTAACCTAAACGATGAAATAAATTTCTACTCGCGTAAAAACAACAATAGCATAATTGGAGGAGATTTTAATCTTCCAGACATCGATTGGCGAAAGCACGTAGTCAAGAAAAAAGAGCTCGGGACAATGACTGTTGCAGGACTTTATTAAAATTAATGCAAAAAAATTCGTTACACCAGCTAGTCAAAGAGCCTACCAGGGAAATGAGCATTTTAGATCTTTTTCTTACGAATACCCCCGAGCGAGTATCTAACACATCAGTTTGCGATGGACTATCCGATCACAAAGCCAGAATCACAGATTAGTACCTTAACTTGGCAAGGCACAGAAAACCTAAGCGCAGAGTATATCTTTACCCGCGAGCCGATTTCGAAGGATATCGTGGTAAACTCATGTCCGAATTTCCGGAGTATGTAACGCGCGCCATATGTTTAAATACCGAGGACACGTGGAATCTTTTTGTAAGAACGATGCGTGACCTAATGGATAAATTTGTACCCTCCAAACTTTCAAATCAAATTAATGAACCTAGATGGTATAATAAGGAGACTAGGAGAAGAAACAGAGGCGTTTGCATTCCAAATCAAAAGCCGCTGCGATGCAACCGAACAATACCAACACAGATCAAGTAAAAAGCGAACATAAGGAAGCAAAGTCGGAAACGAAACGAAATATGCGAGATGCCCACCGTCAATGTAGAAAGAAGATTTTATGCGAACACTTGGAAGAGGACCCAAAAGCGTTTTGGTCGTGCGTTCGTGAGGTCCAAGGTAAAGAGCAAACTGTTGCTTCGTTAAAGGATACTAGCGGTAATTTAGTAAACGATGCAAAGCTAATATCTTGAATGATTTTTTTCGAAGCGTTTTCACGTCTGACGATAAATCAAATACTCTCCCGATAAGCCTGAATCGATGTCGAAAATCACCTTCAGAGAAGACGGCATCATTATTAACTATCGCGACAGATTAAACCGAATAAAGCTCCGGGTCCTGAAGACATACCGGCTCGAGTGTTCAAGGAAGTAGCGGAGAGCGTAGCACCTTTTCTTAAAGTTATATTTGACAAGAGCATGAGCGAAGGTAAGGTCCCGAATGATTGGAAAATTGCGAATGTCACGCCAATATTTAAAAGCGGCTCTAAGGACGATCCAGCTAATTACAGGCCTATCTCTTTAACGTCACTGAGCGGTAAGAACAGCTAGCTCTTTAATGGGTTTTCTTGAAACGTCCAATTTCATAACCAGGAATCAACACGGTTTTCGTAAGACTCGTTCTTGCGAGTCTCAGCTGGCTTTATTAGCACACGATGTTCTGAATTCTGCTGAAAAACATAAGCAAGTCGATGCGATATTTTTAGATTTTCGGAAGGCTTACGTACCTCATCATAAATTGCTGTACAAATCTCCAAAGAGGAGAGTTACAGAAACAGAACGCATTTCGGCAGTGAGAACGATTTATCGGTTTGAGGGCGACATTTCAGGTCAGAAAACTTGCGAGTTACAGATTTTGTGATGCCATTCCGCACTGATACTTTCCAAGGCATCGACCAAACTATTTTAAAGGGTGTTACCGCTTTTTGACGGTCGTGGTCGAGCGTCACGTTTATCCGTTCATTGAAAAGGCACGAGGCCGGCGATAAACAATGGTAAAAAAACAGAGAGTGAGAAAGACAATTCGACGGAATTGCGTATAAAAAAGCAGCAAGCGTTGCGAAAATGCTCTCGAAAGAAAGAAAGAAGCCCGACAATTTCAGGATAATCGGGCTACTGCGAAAATCAGCGCTGAAGTTAAGGCTCAAGAACCGAAGAGTGGAGAAGATTATGGAGGGACGGCGCGAACGCAGTCCCTACTACCAAAAATTACGCGCCCGAGTTACCCACATTTGGGGCAATCGCAGGTGTCAGCCCGACCGAAGTGCAATGGCCAGAGCCTCGTCCTGGGGGAACGGCCTACGAGATCACCGTATGACCCCTACGCCAGGTAAGTATGACTTTCGGCACAATTCCTCAAGTCCGCTTCGCGGATGCCCTCGGACCCACGCGCGATGACTCCCGGCCCTGCTCCGTCGCTCCGCCTCCCCCGACCGCCCGCTGCACGTCTCCCCCCTCTCCGACCTCGCCCTCTGCAGATTCGCGCCTCACCCTCTCCTACCACATCCCGACACCCTTCCTTCCCACCCTGCATCCATCTACCGAGGGCCGCCCACGCACGTTTTATAGTGGTTCCACCGGAGGATCCAAATTTTTAACGTCTCAATCTTTTACGAGAAAATGGAGTCGTCGAGTGGAAGGGACCTAGATGGCATTTTTTGACGATTTCCCTCAGTCGATTCACTTTTTAAATACACATGCATCATTGCGGTTCTTACAAACCGAAAAGTTTGAAATGTAAATCGATAATGATTTGTGTAGAGAGAACTGGGTTCAAAAAAACAGCGTCAACAGATAGAAGAACTGGAAAACACAAGATGTGCACAGAACGATTAAGACTGTGACCAAAAAAAATAAGCAAACGGGGAATTTCGAATGAAGATGGAAAAATGACATCGTGCATGGAGTGTGGTTGAGTGAAGGAATCATATGATTCAAGGGCTGATCACACAAGGCTAGTGCTGGAAGAATAAAGTGAATGTGACGAGGATGACAAAGGACCAAAGATGCGGTGGAAAGGGCAATTCAAGATCTCAGGGAGAAAAGAAAGCATTGGGCTGTGACAGAGGCTTAGGATACATGAATCGGGAATTTGGCCTCAAGTCGCCAAAGAAAAGCGATGCTGAAGAATGTAAAGACATTTTACCAAAGCCATTACACGAATGTTACTTACTACAAAGAAAGAAAAATCGAAAAACCTTTTTTTGGGGGAGAAAACCAGTTGTTCGGTTTCAGAAAAGGCAAAGGAACACGAGATGCCTAAGGCTGATTAGATAGAATAAGAAATGATGAAGTAGTATTGAGAGAGGAAGGAAAACCGCCGAGGAGGAGAGAGCTTGGGTACTACGCCGAAATTGCTTACTCAGGAGGATTATTGAAGGAAAGCGGATGGGAATGCTCGATTACATCAAAAATGGCCCAAGTTACAGGAAAATGAAAGATCGGAAGAATAATGCGTGTTTGACAAGGATTTTTTATCCGCGAAAGTCGAACCGGATGAATTTGGAACGAAATAATAAACGATTATTGAATTATTTCAATAATTAGAAAGACCATTGACCGGACTCTTTTCCCCGCGAATTCTCACGAGATTATGGAATAAGCTCGGAATCAAGAATAACCTTAGGTGAACTTCCCCGTCAAGCAAAAATAATCGCACTCACACCGCAACTGAGATGGCATGTACTTCCCAAATTCACGCAGTCAAAGAAGTCCACGGCAGAAAAATAAAAAAACCTTTATTCAATCTCCCTTCTCTCGGTACCTCGGCTCATAGGATTTACGAGCACTGTAGGTATTTTTTATGCTAAAGGGAATGCTTGCTTCTAATTTAAGTGGCTCCGATGCAGGAAGTAATGTTAATAAACAATCGAATACCGTAAAAATTACTGAGCAAGATGAAAATGAGCCACAACGCGTTTCTCGGGCTTCTCCCATTGTAAATGAACTATCGATTGCCATTATTAACTGTAGAAGCATTAAAAACAAAGTAGCCGATCTAGAGCATCTCATCCGAAGTAACGACTCGGACATAATTATAGGCTAACAGATGATATTAATGACTGCGAAGTATTTCCTAAAGATTTTAAGATTTTTCGAAATAAACCGTCGAAGACCGTCAGGATAAAGTCGGTGGAGGAGTATTTAGAGCGGTTAAAAGTTCTCTACGGAGTACTTCACATATGTATCCTAACAGTTGCAACGAGAGCGTATGGTGCGAACTATTAGTCAGCCAAATAAACCTAATCCACATGCATGTGCTTTTTGCCGGCCGCCTAACTCCTCGCGTCATGTTTTGCGTAACCTAAACGATGAAATAAATTTCTACTCGCGTAAAAACAACAATAGCATAATTGGAGGAGATTTTAATCTTCCAGACATCGATTGGCGAAAGCACGTAGTCAAGAAAAAAGAGCTCGGGACAATGACTGTTGCAGGACTTTATTAAAATTAATGCAAAAAAATTCGTTACACCAGCTAGTCAAAGAGCCTACCAGGGAAATGAGCATTTTAGATCTTTTTCTTACGAATACCCCCGAGCGAGTATCTAACACATCAGTTTGCGATGGACTATCCGATCACAAAGCCAGAATCACAGATTAGTACCTTAACTTGGCAAGGCACAGAAAACCTAAGCGCAGAGTATATCTTTACCCGCGAGCCGATTTCGAAGGATATCGTGGTAAACTCATGTCCGAATTTCCGGAGTATGTAACGCGCGCCATATGTTTAAATACCGAGGACACGTGGAATCTTTTTGTAAGAACGATGCGTGACCTAATGGATAAATTTGTACCCTCCAAACTTTCAAATCAAATTAATGAACCTAGATGGTATAATAAGGAGACTAGGAGAAGAAACAGAGGCGTTTGCATTCCAAATCAAAAGCCGCTGCGATGCAACCGAACAATACCAACACAGATCAAGTAAAAAGCGAACATAAGGAAGCAAAGTCGGAAACGAAACGAAATATGCGAGATGCCCACCGTCAATGTAGAAAGAAGATTTTATGCGAACACTTGGAAGAGGACCCAAAAGCGTTTTGGTCGTGCGTTCGTGAGGTCCAAGGTAAAGAGCAAACTGTTGCTTCGTTAAAGGATACTAGCGGTAATTTAGTAAACGATGCAAAGCTAATATCTTGAATGATTTTTTTCGAAGCGTTTTCACGTCTGACGATAAATCAAATACTCTCCCGATAAGCCTGAATCGATGTCGAAAATCACCTTCAGAGAAGACGGCATCATTATTAACTATCGCGACAGATTAAACCGAATAAAGCTCCGGGTCCTGAAGACATACCGGCTCGAGTGTTCAAGGAAGTAGCGGAGAGCGTAGCACCTTTTCTTAAAGTTATATTTGACAAGAGCATGAGCGAAGGTAAGGTCCCGAATGATTGGAAAATTGCGAATGTCACGCCAATATTTAAAAGCGGCTCTAAGGACGATCCAGCTAATTACAGGCCTATCTCTTTAACGTCACTGAGCGGTAAGAACAGCTAGCTCTTTAATGGGTTTTCTTGAAACGTCCAATTTCATAACCAGGAATCAACACGGTTTTCGTAAGACTCGTTCTTGCGAGTCTCAGCTGGCTTTATTAGCACACGATGTTCTGAATTCTGCTGAAAAACATAAGCAAGTCGATGCGATATTTTTAGATTTTCGGAAGGCTTACGTACCTCATCATAAATTGCTGTACAAATCTCCAAAGAGGAGAGTTACAGAAACAGAACGCATTTCGGCAGTGGGAACGATTTATCGGTTTGAGGGCGACATTTCAGGTCAGAAAACTTGCGAGTTACAGATTTTGTGATGCCATTCCGCACTGATACTTTCCAAGGCATCGACCAAACTATTTTAAAGGGTGTTACCGCTTTTTGACGGTCGTGGTCGAGCGTCACGTTTATCCGTTCATTGAAAAGGCACGAGGCCGGCGATAAACAATGGTAAAAAAACAGAGAGTGAGAAAGACAATTCGACGGAATTGCGTATAAAAAAGCAGCAAGCGTTGCGAAAATGCTCTCGAAAGAAAGAAAGAAGCCCGACAAATTCAGGATAATCGGGCTACTGCGAAAATCAGCGCTGAAGTTAAGGCTCAAGAACCGAAGAGTGGAGAAGATTATGGAGGGACGGCGCGAACGCAGTCCCTACTACCAAAAATTACGCGCCCGAGTTACCCACATTTGGGGCAATCGCAGGTGTCAGCCCGACCGAAGTGCAATGGCCAGAGCCTCGTCCTGGGGGAACGGCCTACGAGATCACCGTATGACCCCTACGCCAGGTAAGTATGACTTTCGGCACAATTCCTCAAGTCCGCTTCGCGGATGCCCTCGGACCCACGCGCGATGACTCCCGGCCCTGCTCCGTCGCTCCGCCTCCCCCGACCGCCCGCTGCACGTCTCCCCCCTCTCCGACCTCGCCCTCTGCAGATTCGCGCCTCACCCTCTCCTACCACATCCCGACACCCTTCCTTCCCACCCTGCATCCATCTACCGAGGGCCGCCCACGCACGTTTTATAGTGGTTCCACCGGAGGATCCAAATTTTTAACGTCTCAATCTTTTACGAGAAAATGGAGTCGTCGAGTGGAAGGGACCTAGATGGCATTTTTTGACGATTTCCCTCAGTCGATTCACTTTTTAAATACACATGCATCATTGCGGTTCTTACAAACCGAAAAGTTTGAAATGTAAATCGATAATGATTTGTGTAGAGAGAACTGGGTTCAAAAAAACAGCGTCAACAGATAGAAGAACTGGAAAACACAAGATGTGCACAGAACGATTAAGACTGTGACCAAAAAAAATAAGCAAACGGGGAATTTCGAATGAAGATGGAAAAATGACATCGTGCATGGAGTGTGGTTGAGTGAAGGAATCATATGATTCAAGGGCTGATCACACAAGGCTAGTGCTGGAAGAATAAAGTGAATGTGACGAGGATGACAAAGGACCAAAGATGCGGTGGAAAGGGCAATTCAAGATCTCAGGGAGAAAAGAAAGCATTGGGCTGTGACAGAGGCTTAGGATACATGAATCGGGAATTTGGCCTCAAGTCGCCAAAGAAAAGCGATGCTGAAGAATGTAAAGACATTTTACCAAAGCCATTACACGAATGTTACTTACTACAAAGAAAGAAAAATCGAAAAACCTTTTTTTGGGGGAGAAAACCAGTTGTTCGGTTTCAGAAAAGGCAAAGGAACACGAGATGCCTAAGGCTGATTAGATAGAATAAGAAATGATGAAGTAGTATTGAGAGAGGAAGGAAAACCGCCGAGGAGGAGAGAGCTTGGGTACTACGCCGAAATTGCTTACTCAGGAGGATTATTGAAGGAAAGCGGATGGGAATGCTCGATTACATCAAAAATGGCCCAAGTTACAGGAAAATGAAAGATCGGAAGAATAATGCGTGTTTGACAAGGATTTTTTATCCGCGAAAGTCGAACCGGATGAATTTGGAACGAAATAATAAACGATTATTGAATTATTTCAATAATTAGAAAGACCATTGACCGGACTCTTTTCCCCGCGAATTCTCACGAGATTATGGAATAAGCTCGGAATCAAGAATAACCTTAGGTGAACTTCCCCGTCAAGCAAAAATAATCGCACTCACACCGCAACTGAGATGGCATGTACTTCCCAAATTCACGCAGTCAAAGAAGTCCACGGCAGAAAAATAAAAAAACCTTTATTCAATCTCCCTTCTCTCGGTACCTCGGCTCATAGGATTTACGAGCACTGTAGGTATTTTTTATGCTAAAGGGAATGCTTGCTTCTAATTTAAGTGGCTCCGATGCAGGAAGTAATGTTAATAAACAATCGAATACCGTAAAAATTACTGAGCAAGATGAAAATGAGCCACAACGCGTTTCTCGGGCTTCTCCCATTGTAAATGAACTATCGATTGCCATTATTAACTGTAGAAGCATTAAAAACAAAGTAGCCGATCTAGAGCATCTCATCCGAAGTAACGACTCGGACATAATTATAGGCTAACAGATGATATTAATGACTGCGAAGTATTTCCTAAAGATTTTAAGATTTTTCGAAATAAACCGTCGAAGACCGTCAGGATAAAGTCGGTGGAGGAGTATTTAGAGCGGTTAAAAGTTCTCTACGGAGTACTTCACATATGTATCCTAACAGTTGCAACGAGAGCGTATGGTGCGAACTATTAGTCAGCCAAATAAACCTAATCCACATGCATGTGCTTTTTGCCGGCCGCCTAACTCCTCGCGTCATGTTTTGCGTAACCTAAACGATGAAATAAATTTCTACTCGCGTAAAAACAACAATAGCATAATTGGAGGAGATTTTAATCTTCCAGACATCGATTGGCGAAAGCACGTAGTCAAGAAAAAAGAGCTCGGGACAATGACTGTTGCAGGACTTTATTAAAATTAATGCAAAAAAATTCGTTACACCAGCTAGTCAAAGAGCCTACCAGGGAAATGAGCATTTTAGATCTTTTTCTTACGAATACCCCCGAGCGAGTATCTAACACATCAGTTTGCGATGGACTATCCGATCACAAAGCCAGAATCACAGATTAGTACCTTAACTTGGCAAGGCACAGAAAACCTAAGCGCAGAGTATATCTTTACCCGCGAGCCGATTTCGAAGGATATCGTGGTAAACTCATGTCCGAATTTCCGGAGTATGTAACGCGCGCCATATGTTTAAATACCGAGGACACGTGGAATCTTTTTGTAAGAACGATGCGTGACCTAATGGATAAATTTGTACCCTCCAAACTTTCAAATCAAATTAATGAACCTAGATGGTATAATAAGGAGACTAGGAGAAGAAACAGAGGCGTTTGCATTCCAAATCAAAAGCCGCTGCGATGCAACCGAACAATACCAACACAGATCAAGTAAAAAGCGAACATAAGGAAGCAAAGTCGGAAACGAAACGAAATATGCGAGATGCCCACCGTCAATGTAGAAAGAAGATTTTATGCGAACACTTGGAAGAGGACCCAAAAGCGTTTTGGTCGTGCGTTCGTGAGGTCCAAGGTAAAGAGCAAACTGTTGCTTCGTTAAAGGATACTAGCGGTAATTTAGTAAACGATGCAAAGCTAATATCTTGAATGATTTTTTTCGAAGCGTTTTCACGTCTGACGATAAATCAAATACTCTCCCGATAAGCCTGAATCGATGTCGAAAATCACCTTCAGAGAAGACGGCATCATTATTAACTATCGCGACAGATTAAACCGAATAAAGCTCCGGGTCCTGAAGACATACCGGCTCGAGTGTTCAAGGAAGTAGCGGAGAGCGTAGCACCTTTTCTTAAAGTTATATTTGACAAGAGCATGAGCGAAGGTAAGGTCCCGAATGATTGGAAAATTGCGAATGTCACGCCAATATTTAAAAGCGGCTCTAAGGACGATCCAGCTAATTACAGGCCTATCTCTTTAACGTCACTGAGCGGTAAGAACAGCTAGCTCTTTAATGGGTTTTCTTGAAACGTCCAATTTCATAACCAGGAATCAACACGGTTTTCGTAAGACTCGTTCTTGCGAGTCTCAGCTGGCTTTATTAGCACACGATGTTCTGAATTCTGCTGAAAAACATAAGCAAGTCGATGCGATATTTTTAGATTTTCGGAAGGCTTACGTACCTCATCATAAATTGCTGTACAAATCTCCAAAGAGGAGAGTTACAGAAACAGAACGCATTTCGGCAGTGGGAACGATTTATCGGTTTGAGGGCGACATTTCAGGTCAGAAAACTTGCGAGTTACAGATTTTGTGATGCCATTCCGCACTGATACTTTCCAAGGCATCGACCAAACTATTTTAAAGGGTGTTACCGCTTTTTGACGGTCGTGGTCGAGCGTCACGTTTATCCGTTCATTGAAAAGGCACGAGGCCGGCGATAAACAATGGTAAAAAAACAGAGAGTGAGAAAGACAATTCGACGGAATTGCGTATAAAAAAGCAGCAAGCGTTGCGAAAATGCTCTCGAAAGAAAGAAAGAAGCCCGACAAATTCAGGATAATCGGGCTACTGCGAAAATCAGCGCTGAAGTTAAGGCTCAAGAACCGAAGAGTGGAGAAGATTATGGAGGGACGGCGCGAACGCAGTCCCTACTACCAAAAATTACGCGCCCGAGTTACCCACATTTGGGGCAATCGCAGGTGTCAGCCCGACCGAAGTGCAATGGCCAGAGCCTCGTCCTGGGGGAACGGCCTACGAGATCACCGTATGACCCCTACGCCAGGTAAGTATGACTTTCGGCACAATTCCTCAAGTCCGCTTCGCGGATGCCCTCGGACCCACGCGCGATGACTCCCGGCCCTGCTCCGTCGCTCCGCCTCCCCCGACCGCCCGCTGCACGTCTCCCCCCTCTCCGACCTCGCCCTCTGCAGATTCGCGCCTCACCCTCTCCTACCACATCCCGACACCCTTCCTTCCCACCCTGCATCCATCTACCGAGGGCCGCCCACGCACGTTTTATAGTGGTTCCACCGGAGGATCCAAATTTTTAACGTCTCAATCTTTTACGAGAAAATGGAGTCGTCGAGTGGAAGGGACCTAGATGGCATTTTTTGACGATTTCCCTCAGTCGATTCACTTTTTAAATACACATGCATCATTGCGGTTCTTACAAACCGAAAAGTTTGAAATGTAAATCGATAATGATTTGTGTAGAGAGAACTGGGTTCAAAAAAACAGCGTCAACAGATAGAAGAACTGGAAAACACAAGATGTGCACAGAACGATTAAGACTGTGACCAAAAAAAATAAGCAAACGGGGAATTTCGAATGAAGATGGAAAAATGACATCGTGCATGGAGTGTGGTTGAGTGAAGGAATCATATGATTCAAGGGCTGATCACACAAGGCTAGTGCTGGAAGAATAAAGTGAATGTGACGAGGATGACAAAGGACCAAAGATGCGGTGGAAAGGGCAATTCAAGATCTCAGGGAGAAAAGAAAGCATTGGGCTGTGACAGAGGCTTAGGATACATGAATCGGGAATTTGGCCTCAAGTCGCCAAAGAAAAGCGATGCTGAAGAATGTAAAGACATTTTACCAAAGCCATTACACGAATGTTACTTACTACAAAGAAAGGAAAATCGAAAAACCTTTTTTTGGGGGAGAAAACCAGTTGTTCGGTTTCAGAAAAGGCAAAGGAACACGAGATGCCTAAGGCTGATTAGATAGAATAAGAAATGATGAAGTAGTATTGAGAGAGGAAGGAAAACCGCCGAGGAGGAGAGAGCTTGGGTACTACGCCGAAATTGCTTACTCAGGAGGATTATTGAAGGAAAGCGGATGGGAATGCTCGATTACATCAAAAATGGCCCAAGTTACAGGAAAATGAAAGATCGGAAGAATAATGCGTGTTTGACAAGGATTTTTTATCCGCGAAAGTCGAACCGGATGAATTTGGAACGAAATAATAAACGATTATTGAATTATTTCAATAATTAGAAAGACCATTGACCGGACTCTTTTCCCCGCGAATTCTCACGAGATTATGGAATAAGCTCGGAATCAAGAATAACCTTAGGTGAACTTCCCCGTCAAGCAAAAATAATCGCACTCACACCGCAACTGAGATGGCATGTACTTCCCAAATTCACGCAGTCAAAGAAGTCCACGGCAGAAAAATAAAAAAACCTTTATTCAATCTCCCTTCTCTCGGTACCTCGGCTCATAGGATTTACGAGCACTGTAGGTATTTTTTATGCTAAAGGGAATGCTTGCTTCTAATTTAAGTGGCTCCGATGCAGGAAGTAATGTTAATAAACAATCGAATACCGTAAAAATTACTGAGCAAGATGAAAATGAGCCACAACGCGTTTCTCGGGCTTCTCCCATTGTAAATGAACTATCGATTGCCATTATTAACTGTAGAAGCATTAAAAACAAAGTAGCCGATCTAGAGCATCTCATCCGAAGTAACGACTCGGACATAATTATAGGCTAACAGATGATATTAATGACTGCGAAGTATTTCCTAAAGATTTTAAGATTTTTCGAAATAAACCGTCGAAGACCGTCAGGATAAAGTCGGTGGAGGAGTATTTAGAGCGGTTAAAAGTTCTCTACGGAGTACTTCACATATGTATCCTAACAGTTGCAACGAGAGCGTATGGTGCGAACTATTAGTCAGCCAAATAAACCTAATCCACATGCATGTGCTTTTTGCCGGCCGCCTAACTCCTCGCGTCATGTTTTGCGTAACCTAAACGATGAAATAAATTTCTACTCGCGTAAAAACAACAATAGCATAATTGGAGGAGATTTTAATCTTCCAGACATCGATTGGCGAAAGCACGTAGTCAAGAAAAAAGAGCTCGGGACAATGACTGTTGCAGGACTTTATTAAAATTAATGCAAAAAAATTCGTTACACCAGCTAGTCAAAGAGCCTACCAGGGAAATGAGCATTTTAGATCTTTTTCTTACGAATACCCCCGAGCGAGTATCTAACACATCAGTTTGCGATGGACTATCCGATCACAAAGCCAGAATCACAGATTAGTACCTTAACTTGGCAAGGCACAGAAAACCTAAGCGCAGAGTATATCTTTACCCGCGAGCCGATTTCGAAGGATATCGTGGTAAACTCATGTCCGAATTTCCGGAGTATGTAACGCGCGCCATATGTTTAAATACCGAGGACACGTGGAATCTTTTTGTAAGAACGATGCGTGACCTAATGGATAAATTTGTACCCTCCAAACTTTCAAATCAAATTAATGAACCTAGATGGTATAATAAGGAGACTAGGAGAAGAAACAGAGGCGTTTGCATTCCAAATCAAAAGCCGCTGCGATGCAACCGAACAATACCAACACAGATCAAGTAAAAAGCGAACATAAGGAAGCAAAGTCGGAAACGAAACGAAATATGCGAGATGCCCACCGTCAATGTAGAAAGAAGATTTTATGCGAACACTTGGAAGAGGACCCAAAAGCGTTTTGGTCGTGCGTTCGTGAGGTCCAAGGTAAAGAGCAAACTGTTGCTTCGTTAAAGGATACTAGCGGTAATTTAGTAAACGATGCAAAGCTAATATCTTGAATGATTTTTTTCGAAGCGTTTTCACGTCTGACGATAAATCAAATACTCTCCCGATAAGCCTGAATCGATGTCGAAAATCACCTTCAGAGAAGACGGCATCATTATTAACTATCGCGACAGATTAAACCGAATAAAGCTCCGGGTCCTGAAGACATACCGGCTCGAGTGTTCAAGGAAGTAGCGGAGAGCGTAGCACCTTTTCTTAAAGTTATATTTGACAAGAGCATGAGCGAAGGTAAGGTCCCGAATGATTGGAAAATTGCGAATGTCACGCCAATATTTAAAAGCGGCTCTAAGGACGATCCAGCTAATTACAGGCCTATCTCTTTAACGTCACTGAGCGGTAAGAACAGCTAGCTCTTTAATGGGTTTTCTTGAAACGTCCAATTTCATAACCAGGAATCAACACGGTTTTCGTAAGACTCGTTCTTGCGAGTCTCAGCTGGCTTTATTAGCACACGATGTTCTGAATTCTGCTGAAAAACATAAGCAAGTCGATGCGATATTTTTAGATTTTCGGAAGGCTTACGTACCTCATCATAAATTGCTGTACAAATCTCCAAAGAGGAGAGTTACAGAAACAGAACGCATTTCGGCAGTGGGAACGATTTATCGGTTTGAGGGCGACATTTCAGGTCAGAAAACTTGCGAGTTACAGATTTTGTGATGCCATTCCGCACTGATACTTTCCAAGGCATCGACCAAACTATTTTAAAGGGTGTTACCGCTTTTTGACGGTCGTGGTCGAGCGTCACGTTTATCCGTTCATTGAAAAGGCACGAGGCCGGCGATAAACAATGGTAAAAAAACAGAGAGTGAGAAAGACAATTCGACGGAATTGCGTATAAAAAAGCAGCAAGCGTTGCGAAAATGCTCTCGAAAGAAAGAAAGAAGCCCGACAAATTCAGGATAATCGGGCTACTGCGAAAATCAGCGCTGAAGTTAAGGCTCAAGAACCGAAGAGTGGAGAAGATTATGGAGGGACGGCGCGAACGCAGTCCCTACTACCAAAAATTACGCGCCCGAGTTACCCACATTTGGGGCAATCGCAGGTGTCAGCCCGACCGAAGTGCAATGGCCAGAGCCTCGTCCTGGGGGAACGGCCTACGAGATCACCGTATGACCCCTACGCCAGGTAAGTATGACTTTCGGCACAATTCCTCAAGTCCGCTTCGCGGATGCCCTCGGACCCACGCGCGATGACTCCCGGCCCTGCTCCGTCGCTCCGCCTCCCCCGACCGCCCGCTGCACGTCTCCCCCCTCTCCGACCTCGCCCTCTGCAGATTCGCGCCTCACCCTCTCCTACCACATCCCGACACCCTTCCTTCCCACCCTGCATCCATCTACCGAGGGCCGCCCACGCACGTTTTATAGTGGTTCCACCGGAGGATCCAAATTTTTAACGTCTCAATCTTTTACGAGAAAATGGAGTCGTCGAGTGGAAGGGACCTAGATGGCATTTTTTGACGATTTCCCTCAGTCGATTCACTTTTTAAATACACATGCATCATTGCGGTTCTTACAAACCGAAAAGTTTGAAATGTAAATCGATAATGATTTGTGTAGAGAGAACTGGGTTCAAAAAAACAGCGTCAACAGATAGAAGAACTGGAAAACACAAGATGTGCACAGAACGATTAAGACTGTGACCAAAAAAAATAAGCAAACGGGGAATTTCGAATGAAGATGGAAAAATGACATCGTGCATGGAGTGTGGTTGAGTGAAGGAATCATATGATTCAAGGGCTGATCACACAAGGCTAGTGCTGGAAGAATAAAGTGAATGTGACGAGGATGACAAAGGACCAAAGATGCGGTGGAAAGGGCAATTCAAGATCTCAGGGAGAAAAGAAAGCATTGGGCTGTGACAGAGGCTTAGGATACATGAATCGGGAATTTGGCCTCAAGTCGCCAAAGAAAAGCGATGCTGAAGAATGTAAAGACATTTTACCAAAGCCATTACACGAATGTTACTTACTACAAAGAAAGAAAAATCGAAAAACCTTTTTTTGGGGGAGAAAACCAGTTGTTCGGTTTCAGAAAAGGCAAAGGAACACGAGATGCCTAAGGCTGATTAGATAGAATAAGAAATGATGAAGTAGTATTGAGAGAGGAAGGAAAACCGCCGAGGAGGAGAGAGCTTGGGTACTACGCCGAAATTGCTTACTCAGGAGGATTATTGAAGGAAAGCGGATGGGAATGCTCGATTACATCAAAAATGGCCCAAGTTACAGGAAAATGAAAGATCGGAAGAATAATGCGTGTTTGACAAGGATTTTTTATCCGCGAAAGTCGAACCGGATGAATTTGGAACGAAATAATAAACGATTATTGAATTATTTCAATAATTAGAAAGACCATTGACCGGACTCTTTTCCCCGCGAATTCTCACGAGATTATGGAATAAGCTCGGAATCAAGAATAACCTTAGGTGAACTTCCCCGTCAAGCAAAAATAATCGCACTCACACCGCAACTGAGATGGCATGTACTTCCCAAATTCACGCAGTCAAAGAAGTCCACGGCAGAAAAATAAAAAAACCTTTATTCAATCTCCCTTCTCTCGGTACCTCGGCTCATAGGATTTACGAGCACTGTAGGTATTTTTTATGCTAAAGGGAATGCTTGCTTCTAATTTAAGTGGCTCCGATGCAGGAAGTAATGTTAATAAACAATCGAATACCGTAAAAATTACTGAGCAAGATGAAAATGAGCCACAACGCGTTTCTCGGGCTTCTCCCATTGTAAATGAACTATCGATTGCCATTATTAACTGTAGAAGCATTAAAAACAAAGTAGCCGATCTAGAGCATCTCATCCGAAGTAACGACTCGGACATAATTATAGGCTAACAGATGATATTAATGACTGCGAAGTATTTCCTAAAGATTTTAAGATTTTTCGAAATAAACCGTCGAAGACCGTCAGGATAAAGTCGGTGGAGGAGTATTTAGAGCGGTTAAAAGTTCTCTACGGAGTACTTCACATATGTATCCTAACAGTTGCAACGAGAGCGTATGGTGCGAACTATTAGTCAGCCAAATAAACCTAATCCACATGCATGTGCTTTTTGCCGGCCGCCTAACTCCTCGCGTCATGTTTTGCGTAACCTAAACGATGAAATAAATTTCTACTCGCGTAAAAACAACAATAGCATAATTGGAGGAGATTTTAATCTTCCAGACATCGATTGGCGAAAGCACGTAGTCAAGAAAAAAGAGCTCGGGACAATGACTGTTGCAGGACTTTATTAAAATTAATGCAAAAAAATTCGTTACACCAGCTAGTCAAAGAGCCTACCAGGGAAATGAGCATTTTAGATCTTTTTCTTACGAATACCCCCGAGCGAGTATCTAACACATCAGTTTGCGATGGACTATCCGATCACAAAGCCAGAATCACAGATTAGTACCTTAACTTGGCAAGGCACAGAAAACCTAAGCGCAGAGTATATCTTTACCCGCGAGCCGATTTCGAAGGATATCGTGGTAAACTCATGTCCGAATTTCCGGAGTATGTAACGCGCGCCATATGTTTAAATACCGAGGACACGTGGAATCTTTTTGTAAGAACGATGCGTGACCTAATGGATAAATTTGTACCCTCCAAACTTTCAAATCAAATTAATGAACCTAGATGGTATAATAAGGAGACTAGGAGAAGAAACAGAGGCGTTTGCATTCCAAATCAAAAGCCGCTGCGATGCAACCGAACAATACCAACACAGATCAAGTAAAAAGCGAACATAAGGAAGCAAAGTCGGAAACGAAACGAAATATGCGAGATGCCCACCGTCAATGTAGAAAGAAGATTTTATGCGAACACTTGGAAGAGGACCCAAAAGCGTTTTGGTCGTGCGTTCGTGAGGTCCAAGGTAAAGAGCAAACTGTTGCTTCGTTAAAGGATACTAGCGGTAATTTAGTAAACGATGCAAAGCTAATATCTTGAATGATTTTTTTCGAAGCGTTTTCACGTCTGACGATAAATCAAATACTCTCCCGATAAGCCTGAATCGATGTCGAAAATCACCTTCAGAGAAGACGGCATCATTATTAACTATCGCGACAGATTAAACCGAATAAAGCTCCGGGTCCTGAAGACATACCGGCTCGAGTGTTCAAGGAAGTAGCGGAGAGCGTAGCACCTTTTCTTAAAGTTATATTTGACAAGAGCATGAGCGAAGGTAAGGTCCCGAATGATTGGAAAATTGCGAATGTCACGCCAATATTTAAAAGCGGCTCTAAGGACGATCCAGCTAATTACAGGCCTATCTCTTTAACGTCACTGAGCGGTAAGAACAGCTAGCTCTTTAATGGGTTTTCTTGAAACGTCCAATTTCATAACCAGGAATCAACACGGTTTTCGTAAGACTCGTTCTTGCGAGTCTCAGCTGGCTTTATTAGCACACGATGTTCTGAATTCTGCTGAAAAACATAAGCAAGTCGATGCGATATTTTTAGATTTTCGGAAGGCTTACGTACCTCATCATAAATTGCTGTACAAATCTCCAAAGAGGAGAGTTACAGAAACAGAACGCATTTCGGCAGTGGGAACGATTTATCGGTTTGAGGGCGACATTTCAGGTCAGAAAACTTGCGAGTTACAGATTTTGTGATGCCATTCCGCACTGATACTTTCCAAGGCATCGACCAAACTATTTTAAAGGGTGTTACCGCTTTTTGACGGTCGTGGTCGAGCGTCACGTTTATCCGTTCATTGAAAAGGCACGAGGCCGGCGATAAACAATGGTAAAAAAACAGAGAGTGAGAAAGACAATTCGACGGAATTGCGTATAAAAAAGCAGCAAGCGTTGCGAAAATGCTCTCGAAAGAAAGAAAGAAGCCCGACAAATTCAGGATAATCGGGCTACTGCGAAAATCAGCGCTGAAGTTAAGGCTCAAGAACCGAAGAGTGGAGAAGATTATGGAGGGACGGCGCGAACGCAGTCCCTACTACCAAAAATTACGCGCCCGAGTTACCCACATTTGGGGCAATCGCAGGTGTCAGCCCGACCGAAGTGCAATGGCCAGAGCCTCGTCCTGGGGGAACGGCCTACGAGATCACCGTATGACCCCTACGCCAGGTAAGTATGACTTTCGGCACAATTCCTCAAGTCCGCTTCGCGGATGCCCTCGGACCCACGCGCGATGACTCCCGGCCCTGCTCCGTCGCTCCGCCTCCCCCGACCGCCCGCTGCACGTCTCCCCCCTCTCCGACCTCGCCCTCTGCAGATTCGCGCCTCACCCTCTCCTACCACATCCCGACACCCTTCCTTCCCACCCTGCATCCATCTACCGAGGGCCGCCCACGCACGTTTTATAGTTGTTCCACCGGAGGATCCAAATTTTTAACGTCTCAATCTTTTACGAGAAAATGGAGTCGTCGAGTGGAAGGGACCTAGATGGCATTTTTTGACGATTTCTCTCAGTCGATTCACTTTTTAAATACACATGCATCATTGCGGTTCTTACAAACCGAAAAGTTTGAAATGTAAATCGATAATGATTTGTGTAGAGAGAACTGGGTTCATAAAAACAGCGTCAACAGATAGAAGAACTGGAAAACACAAGATGTGCACAGAACGATTAAGACTGTGACCAAAAAAAATAAGCAAACGGGGAATTTCGAATGAAGATGGAAAAATGACATCGTGCATGGAGTGTGGTTGAGTGAAGGAATCATATGATTCAAGGGCTGATCACACAAGGCTAGTGCTGGAAGAATAAAGTGAATGTGACGAGGATGACAAAGGACCAAAGATGCGGTGGAAAGGGCAATTCAAGATCTCAGGGAGAAAAGAAAGCATTGGGCTGTGACAGAGGCTTAGGATACATGAATCGGGAATTTGGCCTCAAGTCGCCAAAGAAAAGCGATGCTGAAGAATGTAAAGACATTTTACCAAAGCCATTACACGAATGTTACTTACTACAAAGAAAGAAAAATCGAAAAACCTTTTTTTGGGGGAGAAAACCAGTTGTTCGGTTTCAGAAAAGGCAAAGGAACACGAGATGCCTAAGGCTGATTAGATAGAATAAGAAATGATGAAGTAGTATTGAGAGAGGAAGGAAAACCGCCGAGGAGGAGAGAGCTTGGGTACTACGCCGAAATTGCTTACTCAGGAGGATTATTGAAGGAAAGCGGATGGGAATGCTCGATTACATCAAAAATGGCCCAAGTTACAGGAAAATGAAAGATCGGAAGAATAATGCGTGTTTGACAAGGATTTTTTATCCGCGAAAGTCGAACCGGATGAATTTGGAACGAAATAATAAACGATTATTGAATTATTTCAATAATTAGAAAGACCATTGACCGGACTCTTTTCCCCGCGAATTCTCACGAGATTATGGAATAAGCTCGGAATCAAGAATAACCTTAGGTGAACTTCCCCGTCAAGCAAAAATAATCGCACTCACACCGCAACTGAGATGGCATGTACTTCCCAAATTCACGCAGTCAAAGAAGTCCACGGCAGAAAAATAAAAAAACCTTTATTCAATCTCCCTTCTCTCGGTACCTCGGCTCATAGGATTTACGAGCACTGTAGGTATTTTTTATGCTAAAGGGAATGCTTGCTTCTAATTTAAGTGGCTCCGATGCAGGAAGTAATGTTAATAAACAATCGAATACCGTAAAAATTACTGAGCAAGATGAAAATGAGCCACAACGCGTTTCTCGGGCTTCTCCCATTGTAAATGAACTATCGATTGCCATTATTAACTGTAGAAGCATTAAAAACAAAGTAGCCGATCTAGAGCATCTCATCCGAAGTAACGACTCGGACATAATTATAGGCTAACAGATGATATTAATGACTGCGAAGTATTTCCTAAAGATTTTAAGATTTTTCGAAATAAACCGTCGAAGACCGTCAGGATAAAGTCGGTGGAGGAGTATTTAGAGCGGTTAAAAGTTCTCTACGGAGTACTTCACATATGTATCCTAACAGTTGCAACGAGAGCGTATGGTGCGAACTATTAGTCAGCCAAATAAACCTAATCCACATGCATGTGCTTTTTGCCGGCCGCCTAACTCCTCGCGTCATGTTTTGCGTAACCTAAACGATGAAATAAATTTCTACTCGCGTAAAAACAACAATAGCATAATTGGAGGAGATTTTAATCTTCCAGACATCGATTGGCGAAAGCACGTAGTCAAGAAAAAAGAGCTCGGGACAATGACTGTTGCAGGACTTTATTAAAATTAATGCAAAAAAATTCGTTACACCAGCTAGTCAAAGAGCCTACCAGGGAAATGAGCATTTTAGATCTTTTTCTTACGAATACCCCCGAGCGAGTATCTAACACATCAGTTTGCGATGGACTATCCGATCACAAAGCCAGAATCACAGATTAGTACCTTAACTTGGCAAGGCACAGAAAACCTAAGCGCAGAGTATATCTTTACCCGCGAGCCGATTTCGAAGGATATCGTGGTAAACTCATGTCCGAATTTCCGGAGTATGTAACGCGCGCCATATGTTTAAATACCGAGGACACGTGGAATCTTTTTGTAAGAACGATGCGTGACCTAATGGATAAATTTGTACCCTCCAAACTTTCAAATCAAATTAATGAACCTAGATGGTATAATAAGGAGACTAGGAGAAGAAACAGAGGCGTTTGCATTCCAAATCAAAAGCCGCTGCGATGCAACCGAACAATACCAACACAGATCAAGTAAAAAGCGAACATAAGGAAGCAAAGTCGGAAACGAAACGAAATATGCGAGATGCCCACCGTCAATGTAGAAAGAAGATTTTATGCGAACACTTGGAAGAGGACCCAAAAGCGTTTTGGTCGTGCGTTCGTGAGGTCCAAGGTAAAGAGCAAACTGTTGCTTCGTTAAAGGATACTAGCGGTAATTTAGTAAACGATGCAAAGCTAATATCTTGAATGATTTTTTTCGAAGCGTTTTCACGTCTGACGATAAATCAAATACTCTCCCGATAAGCCTGAATCGATGTCGAAAATCACCTTCAGAGAAGACGGCATCATTATTAACTATCGCGACAGATTAAACCGAATAAAGCTCCGGGTCCTGAAGACATACCGGCTCGAGTGTTCAAGGAAGTAGCGGAGAGCGTAGCACCTTTTCTTAAAGTTATATTTGACAAGAGCATGAGCGAAGGTAAGGTCCCGAATGATTGGAAAATTGCGAATGTCACGCCAATATTTAAAAGCGGCTCTAAGGACGATCCAGCTAATTACAGGCCTATCTCTTTAACGTCACTGAGCGGTAAGAACAGCTAGCTCTTTAATGGGTTTTCTTGAAACGTCCAATTTCATAACCAGGAATCAACACGGTTTTCGTAAGACTCGTTCTTGCGAGTCTCAGCTGGCTTTATTAGCACACGATGTTCTGAATTCTGCTGAAAAACATAAGCAAGTCGATGCGATATTTTTAGATTTTCGGAAGGCTTACGTACCTCATCATAAATTGCTGTACAAATCTCCAAAGAGGAGAGTTACAGAAACAGAACGCATTTCGGCAGTGGGAACGATTTATCGGTTTGAGGGCGACATTTCAGGTCAGAAAACTTGCGAGTTACAGATTTTGTGATGCCATTCCGCACTGATACTTTCCAAGGCATCGACCAAACTATTTTAAAGGGTGTTACCGCTTTTTGACGGTCGTGGTCGAGCGTCACGTTTATCCGTTCATTGAAAAGGCACGAGGCCGGCGATAAACAATGGTAAAAAAACAGAGAGTGAGAAAGACAATTCGACGGAATTGCGTATAAAAAAGCAGCAAGCGTTGCGAAAATGCTCTCGAAAGAAAGAAAGAAGCCCGACAAATTCAGGATAATCGGGCTACTGCGAAAATCAGCGCTGAAGTTAAGGCTCAAGAACCGAAGAGTGGAGAAGATTATGGAGGGACGGCGCGAACGCAGTCCCTACTACCAAAAATTACGCGCCCGAGTTACCCACATTTGGGGCAATCGCAGGTGTCAGCCCGACCGAAGTGCAATGGCCAGAGCCTCGTCCTGGGGGAACGGCCTACGAGATCACCGTATGACCCCTACGCCAGGTAAGTATGACTTTCGGCACAATTCCTCAAGTCCGCTTCGCGGATGCCCTCGGACCCACACGCGATGACTCCCGGCCCTGCTCCGTCGCTCCGCCTCCCCCGACCGCCCGCTGCACGTCTCCCCCCTCTCCGACCTCGCCCTCTGCAGATTCGCGCCTCACCCTCTCCTACCACATCCCGACACCCTTCCTTCCCACCCTGCATCCATCTACCGAGGGCCGCCCACGCACGTTTTATAGTGGTTCCACCGGAGGATCCAAATTTTTAACGTCTCAATCTTTTACGAGAAAATGGAGTCGTCGAGTGGAAGGGACCTAGATGGCATTTTTTGACGATTTCCCTCAGTCGATTCACTTTTTAAATACACATGCATCATTGCGGTTCTTACAAACCGAAAAGTTTGAAATGTAAATCGATAATGATTTGTGTAGAGAGAACTGGGTTCAAAAAAACAGCGTCAACAGATAGAAGAACTGGAAAACACAAGATGTGCACAGAACGATTAAGACTGTGACCAAAAAAAATAAGCAAACGGGGAATTTCGAATGAAGATGGAAAAATGACATCGTGCATGGAGTGTGGTTGAGTGAAGGAATCATATGATTCAAGGGCTGATCACACAAGGCTAGTGCTGGAAGAATAAAGTGAATGTGACGAGGATGACAAAGGACCAAAGATGCGGTGGAAAGGGCAATTCAAGATCTCAGGGAGAAAAGAAAGCATTGGGCTGTGACAGAGGCTTAGGATACATGAATCGGGAATTTGGCCTCAAGTCGCCAAAGAAAAGCGATGCTGAAGAATGTAAAGACATTTTACCAAAGCCATTACACGAATGTTACTTACTACAAAGAAAGGAAAATCGAAAAACCTTTTTTTGGGGGAGAAAACCAGTTGTTCGGTTTCAGAAAAGGCAAAGGAACACGAGATGCCTAAGGCTGATTAGATAGAATAAGAAATGATGAAGTAGTATTGAGAGAGGAAGGAAAACCGCCGAGGAGGAGAGAGCTTGGGTACTACGCCGAAATTGCTTACTCAGGAGGATTATTGAAGGAAAGCGGATGGGAATGCTCGATTACATCAAAAATGGCCCAAGTTACAGGAAAATGAAAGATCGGAAGAATAATGCGTGTTTGACAAGGATTTTTTATCCGCGAAAGTCGAACCGGATGAATTTGGAACGAAATAATAAACGATTATTGAATTATTTCAATAATTAGAAAGACCATTGACCGGACTCTTTTCCCCGCGAATTCTCACGAGATTATGGAATAAGCTCGGAATCAAGAATAACCTTAGGTGAACTTCCCCGTCAAGCAAAAATAATCGCACTCACACCGCAACTGAGATGGCATGTACTTCCCAAATTCACGCAGTCAAAGAAGTCCACGGCAGAAAAATAAAAAAACCTTTATTCAATCTCCCTTCTCTCGGTACCTCGGCTCATAGGATTTACGAGCACTGTAGGTATTTTTTATGCTAAAGGGAATGCTTGCTTCTAATTTAAGTGGCTCCGATGCAGGAAGTAATGTTAATAAACAATCGAATACCGTAAAAATTACTGAGCAAGATGAAAATGAGCCACAACGCGTTTCTCGGGCTTCTCCCATTGTAAATGAACTATCGATTGCCATTATTAACTGTAGAAGCATTAAAAACAAAGTAGCCGATCTAGAGCATCTCATCCGAAGTAACGACTCGGACATAATTATAGGCTAACAGATGATATTAATGACTGCGAAGTATTTCCTAAAGATTTTAAGATTTTTCGAAATAAACCGTCGAAGACCGTCAGGATAAAGTCGGTGGAGGAGTATTTAGAGCGGTTAAAAGTTCTCTACGGAGTACTTCACATATGTATCCTAACAGTTGCAACGAGAGCGTATGGTGCGAACTATTAGTCAGCCAAATAAACCTAATCCACATGCATGTGCTTTTTGCCGGCCGCCTAACTCCTCGCGTCATGTTTTGCGTAACCTAAACGATGAAATAAATTTCTACTCGCGTAAAAACAACAATAGCATAATTGGAGGAGATTTTAATCTTCCAGACATCGATTGGCGAAAGCACGTAGTCAAGAAAAAAGAGCTCGGGACAATGACTGTTGCAGGACTTTATTAAAATTAATGCAAAAAAATTCGTTACACCAGCTAGTCAAAGAGCCTACCAGGGAAATGAGCATTTTAGATCTTTTTCTTACGAATACCCCCGAGCGAGTATCTAACACATCAGTTTGCGATGGACTATCCGATCACAAAGCCAGAATCACAGATTAGTACCTTAACTTGGCAAGGCACAGAAAACCTAAGCGCAGAGTATATCTTTACCCGCGAGCCGATTTCGAAGGATATCGTGGTAAACTCATGTCCGAATTTCCGGAGTATGTAACGCGCGCCATATGTTTAAATACCGAGGACACGTGGAATCTTTTTGTAAGAACGATGCGTGACCTAATGGATAAATTTGTACCCTCCAAACTTTCAAATCAAATTAATGAACCTAGATGGTATAATAAGGAGACTAGGAGAAGAAACAGAGGCGTTTGCATTCCAAATCAAAAGCCGCTGCGATGCAACCGAACAATACCAACACAGATCAAGTAAAAAGCGAACATAAGGAAGCAAAGTCGGAAACGAAACGAAATATGCGAGATGCCCACCGTCAATGTAGAAAGAAGATTTTATGCGAACACTTGGAAGAGGACCCAAAAGCGTTTTGGTCGTGCGTTCGTGAGGTCCAAGGTAAAGAGCAAACTGTTGCTTCGTTAAAGGATACTAGCGGTAATTTAGTAAACGATGCAAAGCTAATATCTTGAATGATTTTTTTCGAAGCGTTTTCACGTCTGACGATAAATCAAATACTCTCCCGATAAGCCTGAATCGATGTCGAAAATCACCTTCAGAGAAGACGGCATCATTATTAACTATCGCGACAGATTAAACCGAATAAAGCTCCGGGTCCTGAAGACATACCGGCTCGAGTGTTCAAGGAAGTAGCGGAGAGCGTAGCACCTTTTCTTAAAGTTATATTTGACAAGAGCATGAGCGAAGGTAAGGTCCCGAATGATTGGAAAATTGCGAATGTCACGCCAATATTTAAAAGCGGCTCTAAGGACGATCCAGCTAATTACAGGCCTATCTCTTTAACGTCACTGAGCGGTAAGAACAGCTAGCTCTTTAATGGGTTTTCTTGAAACGTCCAATTTCATAACCAGGAATCAACACGGTTTTCGTAAGACTCGTTCTTGCGAGTCTCAGCTGGCTTTATTAGCACACGATGTTCTGAATTCTGCTGAAAAACATAAGCAAGTCGATGCGATATTTTTAGATTTTCGGAAGGCTTACGTACCTCATCATAAATTGCTGTACAAATCTCCAAAGAGGAGAGTTACAGAAACAGAACGCATTTCGGCAGTGGGAACGATTTATCGGTTTGAGGGCGACATTTCAGGTCAGAAAACTTGCGAGTTACAGATTTTGTGATGCCATTCCGCACTGATACTTTCCAAGGCATCGACCAAACTATTTTAAAGGGTGTTACCGCTTTTTGACGGTCGTGGTCGAGCGTCACGTTTATCCGTTCATTGAAAAGGCACGAGGCCGGCGATAAACAATGGTAAAAAAACAGAGAGTGAGAAAGACAATTCGACGGAATTGCGTATAAAAAAGCAGCAAGCGTTGCGAAAATGCTCTCGAAAGAAAGAAAGAAGCCCGACAAATTCAGGATAATCGGGCTACTGCGAAAATCAGCGCTGAAGTTAAGGCTCAAGAACCGAAGAGTGGAGAAGATTATGGAGGGACGGCGCGAACGCAGTCCCTACTACCAAAAATTACGCGCCCGAGTTACCCACATTTGGGGCAATCGCAGGTGTCAGCCCGACCGAAGTGCAATGGCCAGAGCCTCGTCCTGGGGGAACGGCCTACGAGATCACCGTATGACCCCTACGCCAGGTAAGTATGACTTTCGGCACAATTCCTCAAGTCCGCTTCGCGGATGCCCTCGGACCCACGCGCGATGACTCCCGGCCCTGCTCCGTCGCTCCGCCTCCCCCGACCGCCCGCTGCACGTCTCCCCCCTCTCCGACCTCGCCCTCTGCAGATTCGCGCCTCACCCTCTCCTACCACATCCCGACACCCTTCCTTCCCACCCTGCATCCATCTACCGAGGGCCGCCCACGCACGTTTTATAGTGGTTCCACCGGAGGATCCAAATTTTTAACGTCTCAATCTTTTACGAGAAAATGGAGTCGTCGAGTGGAAGGGACCTAGATGGCATTTTTTGACGATTTCTCTCAGTCGATTCACTTTTTAAATACACATGCATCATTGCGGTTCTTACAAACCGAAAAGTTTGAAATGTAAATCGATAATGATTTGTGTAGAGAGAACTGGGTTCAAAAAAACAGCGTCAACAGATAGAAGAACTGGAAAACACAAGATGTGCACAGAACGATTAAGACTGTGACCAAAAAAAATAAGCAAACGGGGAATTTCGAATGAAGATGGAAAAATGACATCGTGCATGGAGTGTGGTTGAGTGAAGGAATCATATGATTCAAGGGCTGATCACACAAGGCTAGTGCTGGAAGAATAAAGTGAATGTGACGAGGATGACAAACGACCAAAGATGCGGTGGAAAGGGCAATTCAAGATCTCAGGGAGAAAAGAAAGCATTGGGCTGTGACAGAGGCTTAGGATACATGAATCGGGAATTTGGCCTCAAGTCGCCAAAGAAAAGCGATGCTGAAGAATGTAAAGACATTTTACCAAAGCCATTACACGAATGTTACTTACTACAAAGAAAGAAAAATCGAAAAACCTTTTTTTGGGGGAGAAAACCAGTTGTTCGGTTTCAGAAAAGGCAAAGGAACACGAGATGCCTAAGGCTGATTGGATAGAATAAGAAATGATGAAGTAGTATTGAGAGAGGAAGGAAAACCGCCGAGGAGGAGAGAGCTTGGGTACTACGCCGAAATTGCTTACTCAGGAGGATTATTGAAGGAAAGCGGATGGGAATGCTCGATTACATCAAAAATGGCCCAAGTTACAGGAAAATGAAAGATCGGAAGAATAATGCGTGTTTGACAAGGATTTTTTATCCGCGAAAGTCGAACCGGATGAATTTGGAACGAAATAATAAACGATTATTGAATTATTTCAATAATTAGAAAGACCATTGACCGGACTCTTTTCCCCGCGAATTCTCACGAGATTATGGAATAAGCTCGGAATCAAGAATAACCTTAGGTGAACTTCCCCGTCAAGCAAAAATAATCGCACTCACACCGCAACTGAGATGGCATGTACTTCCCAAATTCACGCAGTCAAAGAAGTCCACGGCAGAAAAATAAAAAAACCTTTATTCAATCTCCCTTCTCTCGGTACCTCGGCTCATAGGATTTACGAGCACTGTAGGTATTTTTTATGCTAAAGGGAATGCTTGCTTCTAATTTAAGTGGCTCCGATGCAGGAAGTAATGTTAATAAACAATCGAATACCGTAAAAATTACTGAGCAAGATGAAAATGAGCCACAACGCGTTTCTCGGGCTTCTCCCATTGTAAATGAACTATCGATTGCCATTATTAACTGTAGAAGCATTAAAAACAAAGTAGCCGATCTAGAGCATCTCATCCGAAGTAACGACTCGGACATAATTATAGGCTAACAGATGATATTAATGACTGCGAAGTATTTCCTAAAGATTTTAAGATTTTTCGAAATAAACCGTCGAAGACCGTCAGGATAAAGTCGGTGGAGGAGTATTTAGAGCGGTTAAAAGTTCTCTACGGAGTACTTCACATATGTATCCTAACAGTTGCAACGAGAGCGTATGGTGCGAACTATTAGTCAGCCAAATAAACCTAATCCACATGCATGTGCTTTTTGCCGGCCGCCTAACTCCTCGCGTCATGTTTTGCGTAACCTAAACGATGAAATAAATTTCTACTCGCGTAAAAACAACAATAGCATAATTGGAGGAGATTTTAATCTTCCAGACATCGATTGGCGAAAGCACGTAGTCAAGAAAAAAGAGCTCGGGACAATGACTGTTGCAGGACTTTATTAAAATTAATGCAAAAAAATTCGTTACACCAGCTAGTCAAAGAGCCTACCAGGGAAATGAGCATTTTAGATCTTTTTCTTACGAATACCCCCGAGCGAGTATCTAACACATCAGTTTGCGATGGACTATCCGATCACAAAGCCAGAATCACAGATTAGTACCTTAACTTGGCAAGGCACAGAAAACCTAAGCGCAGAGTATATCTTTACCCGCGAGCCGATTTCGAAGGATATCGTGGTAAACTCATGTCCGAATTTCCGGAGTATGTAACGCGCGCCATATGTTTAAATACCGAGGACACGTGGAATCTTTTTGTAAGAACGATGCGTGACCTAATGGATAAATTTGTACCCTCCAAACTTTCAAATCAAATTAATGAACCTAGATGGTATAATAAGGAGACTAGGAGAAGAAACAGAGGCGTTTGCATTCCAAATCAAAAGCCGCTGCGATGCAACCGAACAATACCAACACAGATCAAGTAAAAAGCGAACATAAGGAAGCAAAGTCGGAAACGAAACGAAATATGCGAGATGCCCACCGTCAATGTAGAAAGAAGATTTTATGCGAACACTTGGAAGAGGACCCAAAAGCGTTTTGGTCGTGCGTTCGTGAGGTCCAAGGTAAAGAGCAAACTGTTGCTTCGTTAAAGGATACTAGCGGTAATTTAGTAAACGATGCAAAGCTAATATCTTGAATGATTTTTTTCGAAGCGTTTTCACGTCTGACGATAAATCAAATACTCTCCCGATAAGCCTGAATCGATGTCGAAAATCACCTTCACAGAAGACGGCATCATTATTAACTATCGCGACAGATTAAACCGAATAAAGCTCCGGGTCCTGAAGACATACCGGCTCGAGTGTTCAAGGAAGTAGCGGAGAGCGTAGCACCTTTTCTTAAAGTTATATTTGACAAGAGCATGAGCGAAGGTAAGGTCCCGAATGATTGGAAAATTGCGAATGTCACGCCAATATTTAAAAGCGGCTCTAAGGACGATCCAGCTAATTACAGGCCTATCTCTTTAACGTCACTGAGCGGTAAGAACAGCTAGCTCTTTAATGGGTTTTCTTGAAACGTCCAATTTCATAACCAGGAATCAACACGGTTTTCGTAAGACTCGTTCTTGCGAGTCTCAGCTGGCTGTATTAGCACACGATGTTCTGAATTCTGCTGAAAAACATAAGCAAGTCGATGCGATATTTTTAGATTTTCGGAAGGCTTACGTACCTCATCATAAATTGCTGTACAAATCTCCAAAGAGGAGAGTTACAGAAACAGAACGCATTTCGGCAGTGGGAACGATTTATCGGTTTGAGGGCGACATTTCAGGTCAGAAAACTTGCGAGTTACAGATTTTGTGATGCCATTCCGCACTGATACTTTCCAAGGCATCGACCAAACTATTTTAAAGGGTGTTACCGCTTTTTGACGGTCGTGGTCGAGCGTCACGTTTATCCGTTCATTGAAAAGGCACGAGGCCGGCGATAAACAATGGTAAAAAAACAGAGAGTGAGAAAGACAATTCGACGGAATTGCGTATAAAAAAGCAGCAAGCGTTGCGAAAATGCTCTCGAAAGAAAGAAAGAAGCCCGACAAATTCAGGATAATCGGGCTACTGCGAAAATCAGCGCTGAAGTTAAGGCTCAAGAACCGAAGAGTGGAGAAGATTATGGAGGGACGGCGCGAACGCAGTCCCTACTACCAAAAATTACGCGCCCGAGTTACCCACATTTGGGGCAATCGCAGGTGTCAGCCCGACCGAAGTGCAATGGCCAGAGCCTCGTCCTGGGGGAACGGCCCATTTATTCATTAGTTGAACATATACAATTTACAGAGTAGTAAAGTAAGCATATAAAGAATAATCATTATCACCCGTAACATCACACTTTAGGGGTTCTAATATTTCCCTGATTGTCCCTTCATAAAGTTTATAAAACACACGTTTTCGTCCATTGTTCATAAACACTCGATAATTTCACATATATGATCAAATAAATTTACAATTTAAACTCAAAGCACCAGGATGTATATCACGGCACTGGAGGGTCCTTCCTGTGGAGGGAGTAGATGTCCTTGGAGCCACTGATCGCCGCGGAGACGATCTTCTTCTTGAGGGCCTTCATCTGACCGGCCGGGATCCCCAGGTGCTTCAGGACGGCGTTGTTTTTAGGGTCCCATGACCCCAGGGAGCCCACAATGATGGCTCCTAGGCGAATTTCGTAGTCCGGTTCCCGCTGGCGTGCCCTTTCCGCCAGGTCCGCGTACTTCTCCATTTTCGTTGCCCTCGATGCATTGAGGGCAACGATCCTATTCTCGAACGGGACGGAGACATCGATGATGTGTATCGTATGGTTCGACGGGTCCCGTACGAGAATGTCTGGACGAAGCAGCGTCTCATCACCTGGGACCCTCCTGTCAACGGTGACTTCCATGCGCTTCGGTAGGGCCGCCACTAACAGGTCCTGCACCCTGTTGTGCCGCTGGAGTCTTCTCTGAAAGTGGCTGGGACATTGGTTCAGTACGTGAACCAATGTCTCGGGCGTCTCCTTGCACCTTCTGCAGGAGACATCCTCCTTCCGAGCGCTCCCTCTCATCGCACCGAAAACAGGAAGGACGTTCAGACGGGCTCGGTGGATAAAGTACCAGTCCATCATCCTGGTGTGTTCGCCAGTCCTCAGGAAGTGGCTGCTCATCACCGTATGACCCCTACGCCAGGTAAGTATGACTTTCGGCACAATTCCTCAAGTCCGCTTCGCGGATGCCCTCGGACCCACGCGCGATGACTCCCGGCCCTGCTCCGTCGCTCCGCCTCCCCCGACCGCCCGCTGCACGTCTCCCCCCTCTCCGACCTCGCCCTCTGCAGATTCGCGCCTCACCCTCTCCTACCACATCCCGACACCCTTCCTTCCCACCCTGCATCCATCTACCGAGGGCCGCCCACGCACGTTTTATAGTGGTTCCACCGGAGGATCCAAATTTTTAACGTCTCAATCTTTTACGAGAAAATGGAGTCGTCGAGTGGAAGGGACCTAGATGGCATTTTTTGACGATTTCTCTCAGTCGATTCACTTTTTAAATACACATGCATCATTGCGGTTCTTACAAACCGAAAAGTTTGAAATGTAAATCGATAATGATTTGTGTAGAGAGAACTGGGTTCAAAAAAACAGCGTCAACAGATAGAAGAACTGGAAAACACAAGATGTGCACAGAACGATTAAGACTGTGACCAAAAAAAATAAGCAAACGGGGAATTTCGAATGAAGATGGAAAAATGACATCGTGCATGGAGTGTGGTTGAGTGAAGGAATCATATGATTCAAGGGCTGATCACACAAGGCTAGTGCTGGAAGAATAAAGTGAATGTGACGAGGATGACAAAGGACCAAAGATGCGGTGGAAAGGGCAATTCAAGATCTCAGGGAGAAAAGAAAGCATTGGGCTGTGACAGAGGCTTAGGATACATGAATCGGGAATTTGGCCTCAAGTCGCCAAAGAAAAGCGATGCTGAAGAATGTAAAGACATTTTACCAAAGCCATTACACGAATGTTACTTACTACAAAGAAAGAAAAATCGAAAAACCTTTTTTTGGGGGAGAAAACCAGTTGTTCGGTTTCAGAAAAGGCAAAGGAACACGAGATGCCTAAGGCTGATTAGATAGAATAAGAAATGATGAAGTAGTATTGAGAGAGGAAGGAAAACCGCCGAGGAGGAGAGAGCTTGGGTACTACGCCGAAATTGCTTACTCAGGAGGATTATTGAAGGAAAGCGGATGGGAATGCTCGATTACATCAAAAATGGCCCAAGTTACAGGAAAATGAAAGATCGGAAGAATAATGCGTGTTTGACAAGGATTTTTTATCCGCGAAAGTCGAACCGGATGAATTTGGAACGAAATAATAAACGATTATTGAATTATTTCAATAATTAGAAAGACCATTGACCGGACTCTTTTCCCCGCGAATTCTCACGAGATTATGGAATAAGCTCGGAATCAAGAATAACCTTAGGTGAACTTCCCCGTCAAGCAAAAATAATCGCACTCACACCGCAACTGAGATGGCATGTACTTCCCAAATTCACGCAGTCAAAGAAGTCCACGGCAGAAAAATAAAAAAACCTTTATTCAATCTCCCTTCTCTCGGTACCTCGGCTCATAGGATTTACGAGCACTGTAGGTATTTTTTATGCTAAAGGGAATGCTTGCTTCTAATTTAAGTGGCTCCGATGCAGGAAGTAATGTTAATAAACAATCGAATACCGTAAAAATTACTGAGCAAGATGAAAATGAGCCACAACGCGTTTCTCGGGCTTCTCCCATTGTAAATGAACTATCGATTGCCATTATTAACTGTAGAAGCATTAAAAACAAAGTAGCCGATCTAGAGCATCTCATCCGAAGTAACGACTCGGACATAATTATAGGCTAACAGATGATATTAATGACTGCGAAGTATTTCCTAAAGATTTTAAGATTTTTCGAAATAAACCGTCGAAGACCGTCAGGATAAAGTCGGTGGAGGAGTATTTAGAGCGGTTAAAAGTTCTCTACGGAGTACTTCACATATGTATCCTAACAGTTGCAACGAGAGCGTATGGTGCGAACTATTAGTCAGCCAAATAAACCTAATCCACATGCATGTGCTTTTTGCCGGCCGCCTAACTCCTCGCGTCATGTTTTGCGTAACCTAAACGATGAAATAAATTTCTACTCGCGTAAAAACAACAATAGCATAATTGGAGGAGATTTTAATCTTCCAGACATCGATTGGCGAAAGCACGTAGTCAAGAAAAAAGAGCTCGGGACAATGACTGTTGCAGGACTTTATTAAAATTAATGCAAAAAAATTCGTTACACCAGCTAGTCAAAGAGCCTACCAGGGAAATGAGCATTTTAGATCTTTTTCTTACGAATACCCCCGAGCGAGTATCTAACACATCAGTTTGCGATGGACTATCCGATCACAAAGCCAGAATCACAGATTAGTACCTTAACTTGGCAAGGCACAGAAAACCTAAGCGCAGAGTATATCTTTACCCGCGAGCCGATTTCGAAGGATATCGTGGTAAACTCATGTCCGAATTTCCGGAGTATGTAACGCGCGCCATATGTTTAAATACCGAGGACACGTGGAATCTTTTTGTAAGAACGATGCGTGACCTAATGGATAAATTTGTACCCTCCAAACTTTCAAATCAAATTAATGAACCTAGATGGTATAATAAGGAGACTAGGAGAAGAAACAGAGGCGTTTGCATTCCAAATCAAAAGCCGCTGCGATGCAACCGAACAATACCAACACAGATCAAGTAAAAAGCGAACATAAGGAAGCAAAGTCGGAAACGAAACGAAATATGCGAGATGCCCACCGTCAATGTAGAAAGAAGATTTTATGCGAACACTTGGAAGAGGACCCAAAAGCGTTTTGGTCGTGCGTTCGTGAGGTCCAAGGTAAAGAGCAAACTGTTGCTTCGTTAAAGGATACTAGCGGTAATTTAGTAAACGATGCAAAGCTAATATCTTGAATGATTTTTTTCGAAGCGTTTTCACGTCTGACGATAAATCAAATACTCTCCCGATAAGCCTGAATCGATGTCGAAAATCACCTTCAGAGAAGACGGCATCATTATTAACTATCGCGACAGATTAAACCGAATAAAGCTCCGGGTCCTGAAGACATACCGGCTCGAGTGTTCAAGGAAGTAGCGGAGAGCGTAGCACCTTTTCTTAAAGTTATATTTGACAAGAGCATGAGCGAAGGTAAGGTCCCGAATGATTGGAAAATTGCGAATGTCACGCCAATATTTAAAAGCGGCTCTAAGGACGATCCAGCTAATTACAGGCCTATCTCTTTAACGTCACTGAGCGGTAAGAACAGCTAGCTCTTTAATGGGTTTTCTTGAAACGTCCAATTTCATAACCAGGAATCAACACGGTTTTCGTAAGACTCGTTCTTGCGAGTCTCAGCTGGCTTTATTAGCACACGATGTTCTGAATTCTGCTGAAAAACATAAGCAAGTCGATGCGATATTTTTAGATTTTCGGAAGGCTTACGTACCTCATCATAAATTGCTGTACAAATCTCCAAAGAGGAGAGTTACAGAAACAGAACGCATTTCGGCAGTGGGAACGATTTATCGGTTTGAGGGCGACATTTCAGGTCAGAAAACTTGCGAGTTACAGATTTTGTGATGCCATTCCGCACTGATACTTTCCAAGGCATCGACCAAACTATTTTAAAGGGTGTTACCGCTTTTTGACGGTCGTGGTCGAGCGTCACGTTTATCCGTTCATTGAAAAGGCACGAGGCCGGCGATAAACAATGGTAAAAAAACAGAGAGTGAGAAAGACAATTCGACGGAATTGCGTATAAAAAAGCAGCAAGCGTTGCGAAAATGCTCTCGAAAGAAAGAAAGAAGCCCGACAAATTCAGGATAATCGGGCTACTGCGAAAATCAGCGCTGAAGTTAAGGCTCAAGAACCGAAGAGTGGAGAAGATTATGGAGGGACGGCGCGAACGCAGTCCCTACTACCAAAAATTACGCGCCCGAGTTACCCACATTTGGGGCAATCGCAGGTGTCAGCCCGACCGAAGTGCAATGGCCAGAGCCTCGTCCTGGGGGAACGGCCCATTTATTTCATTAATTGAAATTTTACAGAACATTTCCCGAAGGAAATGTACAAGAATCATAAATCACTTATTCCGGCCCATCGTGCGTAGCATCCCGGGACCGGAATCCAACCCTAATTGTTTCTTTATCACTATAATATCCAATTATCTTTAAACACATACAACACAGAACTGAGTTTAATCACATGTCCAGAGGCAGAGCCACTATATCACATATTTAACATGCTCGTTATAAATTGTCCTGGATTCACGGATAGCAGCGGAAACAGCCTTCTTCTTCAGGGCTCTCATCCTGTTCTCCGGGATCCCTAGGCGGCGGAGAACGGCGTCGTTCATACGGTCCCACGTTCCCAGTGACCCAACTACGATGGCACCCAGGCGAACGTCCGTATTCGGCCCCTCGCGCTCACGAGTCCGTTCCGCCAGCTCGGCGTACTTCTCCATCTTAACGGATCTCGAGGCTCGAAGGGCGATGAGGCGATTTTCGAAGGGAACGGTCACATCGATGATGTGAACCGCTCCCTTCGCCTGGTCCCTCACGACGATGTCCGGCCGCAGCAGTGTCTCGTCCCCTGGTACTCTTCGGTCAATGGTGACCTCCAGTCTTCTGGGGAGGTATTCCAGGATGATGCCCTGCACCGCGTTGTGACGTCGGATCCTACCCTGCATGTGAGCCGTGCACTGGTTCAGCACGTGGCTCAGGGTTTCCGCTGCGTCCCCACACTTCCGGCAGGTTACGTCCTCCCTGTACAATCTGCCGTGCATGGAGCTGCGGAGGGGGAGGACGTTGAGCCTGGCTCTGTGAATAAAGAACCAGTCACTCAACGCCGTGTGCTCCCCCGTTCGAAGGAAGTGGCTGCTAGATTCCGATGAGGACACTGCTTCCATCGCCTTCCCCTGGTCCACCTTCCTGGAGAGCATCCTCCGCTGCCCTTCAAACACTCCATCTCGGAGTGAGTGGTAAATCCGTCGGTAGGCGGACTGCGGAACGATGATGAGCTCCATCGATGGAGATGGGTGGCGGACGCGGATGCCCAGCTCCTTCCTGGCCTCACTCCACTGCCACTCGATGCTGCAGTAGGGTGCTAGGCTCCGGGCAGCTCTTCTCGTCCTGGTCCATAGCGAGGTTACGTCCCCGCCGTCCCTATCGAGTTCCTCCTCCATTGATCCGGAAAGATATTTGCATATTATTTCTCGGGATGGAGGAGGGTTGGTTTTCCCGATCCGACGGTGGACGGCGTCTTGGAGACAGAACCAGGCGGCGGACTTGACCACCGCGTCTCCACACGAAAGCATGTGGAAGGCTTGGGTAGTGGTCAGGATGCAGTGCTCCACCTCCAATGGCATGTAGCCTCCCCCACCGTGGCCATTTGTCATTGTTATGACCTCCCTGGAAGCACATTGGGGGAGGCCCATCCACCGCTTCACCGCCTTTCTCGTCGCGTCTCCTGCCTCCGATAGCCTCTTCAGGGGAACAGCCGCGATACGTAGTGGAAAGGTTAGCCTCGGGAGAAGAAAGACCTGGAGGGCGTCGATCTTCTGCCACGGCAGGAGTCTGCTCTCCGACAGAGCGCGGAGATCCTGTCGGTATTTCTCCAAGGCTGCGTCCGGGGATGAGTCGGCTTTGTAGCCAGTAGGGCAGCCAAGGTACCGATAGGAGTCTCCCTCCGCTAGGCTCCGTAATTCCTCCTGCTGGATGCGGAACGTTGTTTCCTGCACCTTCGTTCCTCCCCTGCGAAGATCCAGGTGCAGACTGGCGCATTTCCTCCCTTTGAAGGAAAGGCCGCACCATTCTGCCGCTATTCCGACAGAGAAGAGGAGGCTGCGCAGCATCCCGGCGTTCCTTGCGACGAGAACAATATCATCCGCGTAGGCTAGGACGGAGATGGAGGTGGGGCCAAAAGAGTAGCCTGCCGTGGGCCTCTTCTGGAGGGCGGCTCTGAGGAGGGGCTCGATTGCGAGGTTGAATAGAATTGGAGATAGAGGATCTCCTTGTCGCACTCCGCATGTGACTGGGATTTCCTCTGTCTCCTCATTGAGGAGCGAGATGCTGGTCCTCGTCCCGCTGTGGAGGTCGCGGATGAGGCGTAGCATCTTTTCCGGCATATCGAGCATCTGCAGTACTCGGACGATGTGGCTGTGTGGTATGGACCCGAACGCGTCGGCCAGGTCCAACCACGCCACGGCGATCTCCCTCCTGTTCCGTCGGGCGTCCTCGAGAGCCGCTTGCAAAAGGAAGTTGTGCTCGAAGCACCCTTCAGTCTGCGGCATAAAGCCCTTCTGGGACGGGAGAGAGAGTCGTCCACTCCTTCGGGCCCAGTGGAGAATCCTATCTGCGAGGATTCCAGAGAGGATCTTCCCCATCGCGGAACCGAGGGCAATGGGACGCCAGTTGCTAAGGTCCGCGGTTTCTCCCCCTTTATGGATCAGGACGGTTCGCGAAACTTTCCATGGCCTCGGGATACGTCCATTCTCCATGCAGCGGTTAAAGTTCCCCGCCAGGACTCTCCCGTCGGGATCCACGCGGCGCAGGTCCTGGTATGTGGCACCGTCCGGACCCGGGGCGGTGTTTTTGCACCTCTGCAGCCGGGAACGAACCTCTGCGGGGGTTATCTTCCTCAGGAGGGCTTCCTTCTCGCTCGGCGCTCTCTATAAGGTGAGTTCCGGGATGACAGACGGGGCCTGGCCATCTACATCCGGGGGAGCAGTGCGATGGAAATGGGCGATGACCCTCTCGGCAGGAATATCACATTTGCCGGATGATGCAGATATTGCCTGCCGGAAGGCTGCACCCTTGTTCATCCTGTAGAGGAAGGGTAGCCGTGCAGGGTTCGCTTCCCTCCTCTCTTGCCGCGGAGGTTTGGGGCGAGAGAGAGCCGTTGCCTCGATCGTAATCTCGCGTACGAGATCGTCGAACGCATTGTCGTCCTCGAGGGTACCTCGAGGGTAAATTCAGGATAATCGGGCTACTGCGAAAATCAGCGCTGAAGTTAAGGCTCAAGAACCGAAGAGTGGAGAAGATTATGGAGGGACGGCGCGAACGCAGTCCCTACTACCAAAAATTACGCGCCCGAGTTACCCACATTTGGGGCAATCGCAGGTGTCAGCCCGACCGAAGTGCAATGGCCAGAGCCTCGTCCTGGGGGAACGGCCTACGAGATCACCGTATGACCCCTACGCCAGGTAAGTATGACTTTCGGCACAATTCCTCAAGTCCGCTTCGCGGATGCCCTCGGACCCACGCGCGATGACTCCCGGCCCTGCTCCGTCGCTCCGCCTCCCCCGACCGCTCGCTGCACGTCTCCCCCCTCTCCGACCTCGCCCTCTGCAGATTCGCGCCTCACCCTCTCCTACCACATCCCGACACCCTTCCTTCCCACCCTGCATCCATCTACCGAGGGCCGCCCACGCACGTTTTATAGTGGTTCCACCGGAGGATCCAAATTTTTAACGTCTCAATCTTTTACGAGAAAATGGAGTCGTCGAGTGGAAGGGACCTAGATGGCATTTTTTGACGATTTCTCTCAGTCGATTCACTTTTTAAATACACATGCATCATTGCGGTTCTTACAAACCGAAAAGTTTGAAATGTAAATCGATAATGATTTGTGTAGAGAGAACTGGGTTCAAAAAAACAGCGTCAACAGATAGAAGAACTGGAAAACACAAGATGTGCACAGAACGATTAAGACTGTGACCAAAAAAAATAAGCAAACGGGGAATTTCGAATGAAGATGGAAAAATGACATCGTGCATGGAGTGTGGTTGAGTGAAGGAATCATATGATTCAAGGGCTGATCACACAAGGCTAGTGCTGGAAGAATAAAGTGAATGTGACGAGGATGACAAAGGACCAAAGATGCGGTGGAAAGGGCAATTCAAGATCTCAGGGAGAAAAGAAAGCATTGGGCTGTGACAGAGGCTTAGGATACATGAATCGGGAATTTGGCCTCAAGTCGCCAAAGAAAAGCGATGCTGAAGAATGTAAAGACATTTTACCAAAGCCATTACACGAATGTTACTTACTACAAAGAAAGAAAAATCGAAAAACCTTTTTTTGGGGGAGAAAACCAGTTGTTCGGTTTCAGAAAAGGCAAAGGAACACGAGATGCCTAAGGCTGATTAGATAGAATAAGAAATGATGAAGTAGTATTGAGAGAGGAAGGAAAACCGCCGAGGAGGAGAGAGCTTGGGTACTACGCCGAAATTGCTTACTCAGGAGGATTATTGAAGGAAAGCGGATGGGAATGCTCGATTACATCAAAAATGGCCCAAGTTACAGGAAAATGAAAGATCGGAAGAATAATGCGTGTTTGACAAGGATTTTTTATCCGCGAAAGTCGAACCGGATGAATTTGGAACGAAATAATAAACGATTATTGAATTATTTCAATAATTAGAAAGACCATTGACCGGACTCTTTTCCCCGCGAATTCTCACGAGATTATGGAATAAGCTCGGAATCAAGAATAACCTTAGGTGAACTTCCCCGTCAAGCAAAAATAATCGCACTCACACCGCAACTGAGATGGCATGTACTTCCCAAATTCACGCAGTCAAAGAAGTCCACGGCAGAAAAATAAAAAAACCTTTATTCAATCTCCCTTCTCTCGGTACCTCGGCTCATAGGATTTACGAGCACTGTAGGTATTTTTTATGCTAAAGGGAATGCTTGCTTCTAATTTAAGTGGCTCCGATGCAGGAAGTAATGTTAATAAACAATCGAATACCGTAAAAATTACTGAGCAAGATGAAAATGAGCCACAACGCGTTTCTCGGGCTTCTCCCATTGTAAATGAACTATCGATTGCCATTATTAACTGTAGAAGCATTAAAAACAAAGTAGCCGATCTAGAGCATCTCATCCGAAGTAACGACTCGGACATAATTATAGGCTAACAGATGATATTAATGACTGCGAAGTATTTCCTAAAGATTTTAAGATTTTTCGAAATAAACCGTCGAAGACCGTCAGGATAAAGTCGGTGGAGGAGTATTTAGAGCGGTTAAAAGTTCTCTACGGAGTACTTCACATATGTATCCTAACAGTTGCAACGAGAGCGTATGGTGCGAACTATTAGTCAGCCAAATAAACCTAATCCACATGCATGTGCTTTTTGCCGGCCGCCTAACTCCTCGCGTCATGTTTTGCGTAACCTAAACGATGAAATAAATTTCTACTCGCGTAAAAACAACAATAGCATAATTGGAGGAGATTTTAATCTTCCAGACATCGATTGGCGAAAGCACGTAGTCAAGAAAAAAGAGCTCGGGACAATGACTGTTGCAGGACTTTATTAAAATTAATGCAAAAAAATTCGTTACACCAGCTAGTCAAAGAGCCTACCAGGGAAATGAGCATTTTAGATCTTTTTCTTACGAATACCCCCGAGCGAGTATCTAACACATCAGTTTGCGATGGACTATCCGATCACAAAGCCAGAATCACAGATTAGTACCTTAACTTGGCAAGGCACAGAAAACCTAAGCGCAGAGTATATCTTTACCCGCGAGCCGATTTCGAAGGATATCGTGGTAAACTCATGTCCGAATTTCCGGAGTATGTAACGCGCGCCATATGTTTAAATACCGAGGACACGTGGAATCTTTTTGTAAGAACGATGCGTGACCTAATGGATAAATTTGTACCCTCCAAACTTTCAAATCAAATTAATGAACCTAGATGGTATAATAAGGAGACTAGGAGAAGAAACAGAGGCGTTTGCATTCCAAATCAAAAGCCGCTGCGATGCAACCGAACAATACCAACACAGATCAAGTAAAAAGCGAACATAAGGAAGCAAAGTCGGAAACGAAACGAAATATGCGAGATGCCCACCGTCAATGTAGAAAGAAGATTTTATGCGAACACTTGGAAGAGGACCCAAAAGCGTTTTGGTCGTGCGTTCGTGAGGTCCAAGGTAAAGAGCAAACTGTTGCTTCGTTAAAGGATACTAGCGGTAATTTAGTAAACGATGCAAAGCTAATATCTTGAATGATTTTTTTCGAAGCGTTTTCACGTCTGACGATAAATCAAATACTCTCCCGATAAGCCTGAATCGATGTCGAAAATCACCTTCACAGAAGACGGCATCATTATTAACTATCGCGACAGATTAAACCGAATAAAGCTCCGGGTCCTGAAGACATACCGGCTCGAGTGTTCAAGGAAGTAGCGGAGAGCGTAGCACCTTTTCTTAAAGTTATATTTGACAAGAGCATGAGCGAAGGTAAGGTCCCGAATGATTGGAAAATTGCGAATGTCACGCCAATATTTAAAAGCGGCTCTAAGGACGATCCAGCTAATTACAGGCCTATCTCTTTAACGTCACTGAGCGGTAAGAACAGCTAGCTCTTTAATGGGTTTTCTTGAAACGTCCAATTTCATAACCAGGAATCAACACGGTTTTCGTAAGACTCGTTCTTGCGAGTCTCAGCTGGCTTTATTAGCACACGATGTTCTGAATTCTGCTGAAAAACATAAGCAAGTCGATGCGATATTTTTAGATTTTCGGAAGGCTTACGTACCTCATCATAAATTGCTGTACAAATCTCCAAAGAGGAGAGTTACAGAAACAGAACGCATTTCGGCAGTGGGAACGATTTATCGGTTTGAGGGCGACATTTCAGGTCAGAAAACTTGCGAGTTACAGATTTTGTGATGCCATTCCGCACTGATACTTTCCAAGGCATCGACCAAACTATTTTAAAGGGTGTTACCGCTTTTTGACGGTCGTGGTCGAGCGTCACGTTTATCCGTTCATTGAAAAGGCACGAGGCCGGCGATAAACAATGGTAAAAAAACAGAGAGTGAGAAAGACAATTCGACGGAATTGCGTATAAAAAAGCAGCAAGCGTTGCGAAAATGCTCTCGAAAGAAAGAAAGAAGCCCGACAAATTCAGGATAATCGGGCTACTGCGAAAATCAGCGCTGAAGTTAAGGCTCAAGAACCGAAGAGTGGAGAAGATTATGGAGGGACGGCGCGAACGCAGTCCCTACTACCAAAAATTACGCGCCCGAGTTACCCACATTTGGGGCAATCGCAGGTGTCAGCCCGACCGAAGTGCAATGGCCAGAGCCTCGTCCTGGGGGAACGGCCCATTTATTCATTAGTTGAACATATACAATTTACAGAGTAGTAAAGTAAGCATATAAAGAATAATCATTATCATCCGTAACATCACACTTTAGGGGTTCTAATATTTCCCTGATTGTCCCTTCATAAAGTTTATAAAACACACGTTTTCGTCCTTTGTTCATAAACACTCGATAATTTCACATATATGATCAAATAAATTTACAATTTAAACTCAAAGCACCAGGATGTATATCACGGCACTGGAGGGTCCTTCCTGTGGAGGGAGTAGATGTCCTTGGAGCCACTGATCGCCGCGGAGACGATCCTCTTCTTGAGGGCCTTCATCCGACCGGCCGGGATCCCCAGGTGCTTCAGGACGGCGTTGTTTTTAGGGTCCCATGACCCCAGGGAGCCCACAATGATGGCTCCTAGGCGAATTTCGTAGTCCGGTTCCCGCTGGCGTGCCCTTTCCGCCAGGTCCGCGTACTTCTCCATTTTCGTTGCCCTCGATGCATTGAGGGCAACGATCCTATTCTCGAACGGGACGGAGACATCGATGATGTGTATCGTATGGTTCGACGGGTCCCGTACGAGAATGTCTGGACGAAGCAGCGTCTCATCACCTGGAACCCTCCTGTCAACGGTGACTTCCATGCGCTTCGGTAGGGCCGCCACTAACAGGTCCTGCACCCTGTTGTGCCGCAGGAGTCTTCCCTGAAAGTGGCTGGGACATTGGTTCAGTACGTGAACCAATGTCTCGGGCGTCTCCTTGCACCTTCTGCAGGAGACATCCTCCTTCCGAGCGCTCCCTCTCATCGCACCGAAGACAGGAAGGACGTTCAGACGGGCTCGGTGGGTAAAGTACCAGTCCATCATCCTGGTGTGTTCGCCAGTCCTCAGGAAGTGGCTGCTCACATCCGCTGCAGACACGGCTTCCATGGCCTTACCTTGGTCCACTTTCGCTGACATCTCTCGTCGCTGTCCCTCGAAGACAGCATCCTTAAGGGAGCGGTAGAGGCGACGGCGCGCAGACTGTGGGACGATCAGTTTCTCCATGCTGGGGGAAGGATGCTTCATGGAGAGTGACAGTTCACGCTTCGCGGTGCTCCATTGCCATTCGATCCCGCAGAATGGCGTTAGGAAGCGAGTCGCTTTCCGGGCCCTTGACCACGTGGAGGGTACGTCCCCTGCATCGGTGGCGAGCGGTCCATCCATCGAGCCGGACAGATAACTGCACATCATTCCACGGTTTGGTGGGTCGTTCCGTCTTCCGATCCTTTTGTGCACAGCATCTGCAAGCCCATACCATGCGGCAGCCTTCACTCCACTGTCATTCGACGAGAGCATGTTGAAGGCCTGCGTTATGGCGAGGATGTTCTGCTCAACCGGGAGGGGCATGTATCCTCCACCACCGTGTTGGGTCCGGGTGGTTATGATTTCCCTGCTGGCAAAATGAGGGAGTCCCATCCACTTCCGTACTGTCTTCCGGATGCCCTTGTCTGCGGCGGATAAGTTTTTCTGCGGGACAGCCGCGATCCTAAGGGCGAAGGACAGCCTCGGGAGCAAGAAGACATGGAGGGCATCCAATTTCTGCCAAGGAAGAAGATCGCACTTGGAGAGCGTCTGGAGGTCCTTGGTGAGGGCTGCTAAGGCTTCGGTTGGAGTGGCATCCACCTTGAAGCCTGTTGGGCAACCGAGATAGCGGTAGGGCTCCCCTTCCTTCAGAGGCCGCATTCTGTCTTGCTGAATCTCGAATTGGCTCTCCTGAACCTTGGTCCTTCCTCTGCGGAGATCGAGGTGGAGACTAGCACACTTCTTCCCTCTGAAGTTCAGGCCGCACCACTCTGCCGAGGTTCCTACCGCGTGGAGGAGACTGCGGAGCATTCCAGCGTCCCTAGCGACGAGGACTATATCGTCCGCGTACGCCAGGGCGCACAGGGAGGTACGGCCAAAGGTGTACGCCGCGGTTGCCCTTTTCTGGAGGGCTGCTCTGAGGAGCGGCTCGATGGCGAGGTTGAAGAGCACTGGAGATAAGGGGTCCCCTTGCCGCACCCCGCAGTAGAGTGGTATCTCCTCAGTGTCCTCCTCCTGGAGAGATATCACCGTCCTCATCCCGGTGTAGACGTTGGCAATCAGCTTCACCATGGCTTCGGGCATTGCAAACATCCTCCACCTTCAGGATGTGCTGATGAGGCACCGAGCCGAAGGCGTCTGCCAAGTCTAACCAAGCGACGGCAATCTCCCTCGCGTTCCTCCTGGCGTCCTCGAGCGCGGACTGCAGCATGAAATTGTGCTCAAAGCAGCCCTCCGTCTTCGGCATGAACCCCTTTTGGCAGGGGAAGGAGAGACGCCCGCTTTTGGTGGCCCAATTGAGGATTCTGTCCGCTAAGATCCCCATAAACAGTTTCCCCATTGAGGCCCCAAGTGCGATGGGCCGCCAATTCCCGGGGTCCCTAGTGTCCCCGCCCTTATGGAGAAGCACCGTCCGGGAAGTCTTCCAGGCCGAAGGAATGTGGCCTTTCTTGAGGCACTCGTTGAAGACTCCGGCGAGTACTTTCCCCTCTGGGTCGATTCGACGCAGGGACTGATAGGTAGCCCCGTCCGGCCCGGGGGCCGTATTTTTAGCCCTCTGCAATCGCCGGATCACTTCTGAAGACGATATCGGCCTGAGAAGCAATACATCCTCTCTATGCATTCTCCTGAATGATAGTTCGGGCACTACGGAAGGGGCAATGGAGTCCTGTTGGATTGCAGGAGGTCGGCGGCGGAAGTAATTTGTGACTAGATCAGCTGGCAGGTTGCATCTAGTGTAAGAGTCTGTGATGCGGCGGAAGGCAGTACCCTTATTGACTTTGTAAAGGAACTGAAGTCTCCACGGGGTAATCTGCCTCACACCAACACATCGCGCGGCTCTCGGTGGAGACAGTGCAGCGGCCTCTGCGGTTATCTCACGGACTAGGCATTCCAGCCCCTCCATCCCTTCGCCATGGAGGCCTAGCTGCGTCAGCCATCCAACCTGCGCTTGCGAGGGGGGACCCGAAGGCAATGGCCTCCTATGGAATCTGGGTTGCTGCACTGGGGGGGGCGCGTCGATCGGGGGGGGCGGTACTGCTGGTGGCCTCTCGACCCCTGTCCTCCTACGTGGAGGGGGAGGAACTGAGGGGATTTCCCCGACTACCATGGGAAGAAGGGGGGCCACGGTCCCATCGGAAGGCCCCTCCCCAGGTGAGACCATCGCTGGTGGGGCATCTCGGGGACCTGACTCAGGAATCTCGGGGGGACCGGTGTGAAGGGGTTCCACATCGGAGGCATCTGGTGTGGCCCTCCCCCAAAACCTTCATTGATGTGTGGAGGGGTCGCTGCTGGATGCCTTTGTATCCAGGGCCCGTGAGGAGGTTGATGTCCCATCGGGCCGGGGCGTTGCCAATGGCCATCTACCGGCTCACGTTGCCTCCATACTCGTTGTTCCGTTTGTCGGGGTTGCCATCTCCGTTGGGGGGCAGGCGCTGTCGCTTGCATCGGGGGAGGAGGGCGGACTACCCGCTGCATCGGTCGATCCCCTCCTCTGCGCTGCCGGAGAGGGGGTGCCATTGGAGGAGGAGGAGCAGCTCCCTGCATCGCTGGGGGGGGATTCCTCCTTTTACGGCGCCATTTCCTCCTTCTCTCTCTGCGGCGGGACGGTGGTGGATTACCATGGCATTCCCTCCGCCACACTGTGGATTGTGGAGTGAGGGGGTGGTTCTGCCTTTCGACGTGCCCTGGGTTGGTATCACGGGCTAGACATTCCAGGGATTGCGCTTCCGACTCTCTTACTGCAGCCCGTCTAAGTCGAGAGGGCGTTAGGGTCCCCAGGGGCTCGCGAACGGCGGGGTGATCCTCGGCTTGCTTCTTCCTCCTGGTGGGGGACGTCTGCGTGGAGGCGTCCTTCACCTGGACCGCGGCGCTGCATCGTGTGAGGCTCCTGCACCTCGTTGAAGGGGGAAGCGACCATCTAGCGGAGAGCACATGGGAGGTCCTCCTCGCAATCACCTCCCTCTCCTCGTGGGCGGCTGTCGGACTAGGGCTCCTCCCCATCAGCCTCTTCGATCTTCTGGGTGCTCCATCATCGGCCCGAAGCGAGGGGCTCCGACGTACGTCACAACCGGGGAGTGGGGGCAGCAGGTTAACTCCAAGAGCACTTACGATCTCTTCCTCCAGGGAGGAGAGAAAGGGGGTCCTACTTCTATCACTGCGGCTATATCCCTCACACATATCACTTTCACCGAGGGCGAGCGATTTGAGGAGCTCGAAATCAATAGCCGCACAATTCATGTTAAATACACTTTCCGCACAATAATAATATTAACAATATCTATACACTAGGGTTACGATGCACAAGGGTCATACATCGGAAGACAAGCGATGTATTTACACTTATAGCCAATAAATATACTAGATTATTAGACAAATAATTCGACTAGCATATAGGCTAACACGAATATACACTATGATAAGAATCACTACAAACTGAATTTACACTTACAACTATTAAATATCCAGCACTATGAGAACAAAATTGTACCATAAGGTCTGACGGCCATTACGACTAGCATAGTAGCTAACAATTAATCACACTAGTATAATAACACTACAAAGACACTAACAATATATATTTACCAAATGTTCAGCTGCTGCTCACTCCATCTCACTATTCACTACGAGATCACCGTATGACCCCTACGCCAGGTAAGTATGACTTTCGGCACAATTCCTCAAGTCCGCTTCGCGGATGCCCTCGGACCCACGCGCGATGACTCCCGGCCCTGCTCCGTCGCTCCGCCTCCCCCGACCGCCCGCTGCACGTCTCCCCCCTCTCCGACCTCGCCCTCTGCAGATTCGCGCCTCACCCTCTCCTACCACATCCCGACACCCTTCCTTCCCACCCTGCATCCATCTACCGAGGGCCGCCCACGCACGTTTTATAGTGGTTCCACCGGAGGATCCAAATTTTTAACGTCTCAATCTTTTACGAGAAAATGGAGTCGTCGAGTGGAAGGGACCTAGATGGCATTTTTTGACGATTTCTCTCAGTCGATTCACTTTTTAAATACACATGCATCATTGCGGTTCTTACAAACCGAAAAGTTTGAAATGTAAATCGATAATGATTTGTGTAGAGAGAACTGGGTTCAAAAAAACAGCGTCAACAGATAGAAGAACTGGAAAACACAAGATGTGCACAGAACGATTAAGACTGTGACCAAAAAAAATAAGCAAACGGGGAATTTCGAATGAAGATGGAAAAATGACATCGTGCATGGAGTGTGGTTGAGTGAAGGAATCATATGATTCAAGGGCTGATCACACAAGGCTAGTGCTGGAAGAATAAAGTGAATGTGACGAGGATGACAAAGGACCAAAGATGCGGTGGAAAGGGCAATTCAAGATCTCAGGGAGAAAAGAAAGCATTGGGCTGTGACAGAGGCTTAGGATACATGAATCGGGAATTTGGCCTCAAGTCGCCAAAGAAAAGCGATGCTGAAGAATGTAAAGACATTTTACCAAAGCCATTACACGAATGTTACTTACTACAAAGAAAGAAAAATCGAAAAACCTTTTTTTGGGGGAGAAAACCAGTTGTTCGGTTTCAGAAAAGGCAAAGGAACACGAGATGCCTAAGGCTGATTAGATAGAATAAGAAATGATGAAGTAGTATTGAGAGAGGAAGGAAAACCGCCGAGGAGGAGAGAGCTTGGGTACTACGCCGAAATTGCTTACTCAGGAGGATTATTGAAGGAAAGCGGATGGGAATGCTCGATTACATCAAAAATGGCCCAAGTTACAGGAAAATGAAAGATCGGAAGAATAATGCGTGTTTGACAAGGATTTTTTATCCGCGAAAGTCGAACCGGATGAATTTGGAACGAAATAATAAACGATTATTGAATTATTTCAATAATTAGAAAGACCATTGACCGGACTCTTTTCCCCGCGAATTCTCACGAGATTATGGAATAAGCTCGGAATCAAGAATAACCTTAGGTGAACTTCCCCGTCAAGCAAAAATAATCGCACTCACACCGCAACTGAGATGGCATGTACTTCCCAAATTCACGCAGTCAAAGAAGTCCACGGCAGAAAAATAAAAAAACCTTTATTCAATCTCCCTTCTCTCGGTACCTCGGCTCATAGGATTTACGAGCACTGTAGGTATTTTTTATGCTAAAGGGAATGCTTGCTTCTAATTTAAGTGGCTCCGATGCAGGAAGTAATGTTAATAAACAATCGAATACCGTAAAAATTACTGAGCAAGATGAAAATGAGCCACAACGCGTTTCTCGGGCTTCTCCCATTGTAAATGAACTATCGATTGCCATTATTAACTGTAGAAGCATTAAAAACAAAGTAGCCGATCTAGAGCATCTCATCCGAAGTAACGACTCGGACATAATTATAGGCTAACAGATGATATTAATGACTGCGAAGTATTTCCTAAAGATTTTAAGATTTTTCGAAATAAACCGTCGAAGACCGTCAGGATAAAGTCGGTGGAGGAGTATTTAGAGCGGTTAAAAGTTCTCTACGGAGTACTTCACATATGTATCCTAACAGTTGCAACGAGAGCGTATGGTGCGAACTATTAGTCAGCCAAATAAACCTAATCCACATGCATGTGCTTTTTGCCGGCCGCCTAACTCCTCGCGTCATGTTTTGCGTAACCTAAACGATGAAATAAATTTCTACTCGCGTAAAAACAACAATAGCATAATTGGAGGAGATTTTAATCTTCCAGACATCGATTGGCGAAAGCACGTAGTCAAGAAAAAAGAGCTCGGGACAATGACTGTTGCAGGACTTTATTAAAATTAATGCAAAAAAATTCGTTACACCAGCTAGTCAAAGAGCCTACCAGGGAAATGAGCATTTTAGATCTTTTTCTTACGAATACCCCCGAGCGAGTATCTAACACATCAGTTTGCGATGGACTATCCGATCACAAAGCCAGAATCACAGATTAGTACCTTAACTTGGCAAGGCACAGAAAACCTAAGCGCAGAGTATATCTTTACCCGCGAGCCGATTTCGAAGGATATCGTGGTAAACTCATGTCCGAATTTCCGGAGTATGTAACGCGCGCCATATGTTTAAATACCGAGGACACGTGGAATCTTTTTGTAAGAACGATGCGTGACCTAATGGATAAATTTGTACCCTCCAAACTTTCAAATCAAATTAATGAACCTAGATGGTATAATAAGGAGACTAGGAGAAGAAACAGAGGCGTTTGCATTCCAAATCAAAAGCCGCTGCGATGCAACCGAACAATACCAACACAGATCAAGTAAAAAGCGAACATAAGGAAGCAAAGTCGGAAACGAAACGAAATATGCGAGATGCCCACCGTCAATGTAGAAAGAAGATTTTATGCGAACACTTGGAAGAGGACCCAAAAGCGTTTTGGTCGTGCGTTCGTGAGGTCCAAGGTAAAGAGCAAACTGTTGCTTCGTTAAAGGATACTAGCGGTAATTTAGTAAACGATGCAAAGCTAATATCTTGAATGATTTTTTTCGAAGCGTTTTCACGTCTGACGATAAATCAAATACTCTCCCGATAAGCCTGAATCGATGTCGAAAATCACCTTCACAGAAGACGGCATCATTATTAACTATCGCGACAGATTAAACCGAATAAAGCTCCGGGTCCTGAAGACATACCGGCTCGAGTGTTCAAGGAAGTAGCGGAGAGCGTAGCACCTTTTCTTAAAGTTATATTTGACAAGAGCATGAGCGAAGGTAAGGTCCCGAATGATTGGAAAATTGCGAATGTCACGCCAATATTTAAAAGCGGCTCTAAGGACGATCCAGCTAATTACAGGCCTATCTCTTTAACGTCACTGAGCGGTAAGAACAGCTAGCTCTTTAATGGGTTTTCTTGAAACGTCCAATTTCATAACCAGGAATCAACACGGTTTTCGTAAGACTCGTTCTTGCGAGTCTCAGCTGGCTTTATTAGCACACGATGTTCTGAATTCTGCTGAAAAACATAAGCAAGTCGATGCGATATTTTTAGATTTTCGGAAGGCTTACGTACCTCATCATAAATTGCTGTACAAATCTCCAAAGAGGAGAGTTACAGAAACAGAACGCATTTCGGCAGTGGGAACGATTTATCGGTTTGAGGGCGACATTTCAGGTCAGAAAACTTGCGAGTTACAGATTTTGTGATGCCATTCCGCACTGATACTTTCCAAGGCATCGACCAAACTATTTTAAAGGGTGTTACCGCTTTTTGACGGTCGTGGTCGAGCGTCACGTTTATCCGTTCATTGAAAAGGCACGAGGCCGGCGATAAACAATGGTAAAAAAACAGAGAGTGAGAAAGACAATTCGACGGAATTGCGTATAAAAAAGCAGCAAGCGTTGCGAAAATGCTCTCGAAAGAAAGAAAGAAGCCCGACAAATTCAGGATAATCGGGCTACTGCGAAAATCAGCGCTGAAGTTAAGGCTCAAGAACCGAAGAGTGGAGAAGATTATGGAGGGACGGCGCGAACGCAGTCCCTACTACCAAAAATTACGCGCCCGAGTTACCCACATTTGGGGCAATCGCAGGTGTCAGCCCGACCGAAGTGCAATGGCCAGAGCCTCGTCCTGGGGGAACGGCCTACGAGATCACCGTATGACCCCTACGCCAGGTAAGTATGACTTTCGGCACAATTCCTCAAGTCCGCTTCGCGGATGCCCTCGGACCCACGCGCGATGACTCCCGGCCCTGCTCCGTCGCTCCGCCTCCCCCGACCGCCCGCTGCACGTCTCCCCCCTCTCCGACCTCGCCCTCTGCAGATTCGCGCCTCACCCTCTCCTACCACATCCCGACACCCTTCCTTCCCACCCTGCATCCATCTACCGAGGGCCGCCCACGCACGTTTTATAGTGGTTCCACCGGAGGATCCAAATTTTTAACGTCTCAATCTTTTACGAGAAAATGGAGTCGTCGAGTGGAAGGGACCTAGATGGCATTTTTTGACGATTTCTCTCAGTCGATTCACTTTTTAAATACACATGCATCATTGCGGTTCTTACAAACCGAAAAGTTTGAAATGTAAATCGATAATGATTTGTGTAGAGAGAACTGGGTTCAAAAAAACAGCGTCAACAGATAGAAGAACTGGAAAACACAAGATGTGCACAGAACGATTAAGACTGTGACCAAAAAAAATAAGCAAACGGGGAATTTCGAATGAAGATGGAAAAATGACATCGTGCATGGAGTGTGGTTGAGTGAAGGAATCATATGATTCAAGGGCTGATCACACAAGGCTAGTGCTGGAAGAATAAAGTGAATGTGACGAGGATGACAAAGGACCAAAGATGCGGTGGAAAGGGCAATTCAAGATCTCAGGGAGAAAAGAAAGCATTGGGCTGTGACAGAGGCTTAGGATACATGAATCGGGAATTTGGCCTCAAGTCGCCAAAGAAAAGCGATGCTGAAGAATGTAAAGACATTTTACCAAAGCCATTACACGAATGTTACTTACTACAAAGAAAGAAAAATCGAAAAACCTTTTTTTGGGGGAGAAAACCAGTTGTTCGGTTTCAGAAAAGGCAAAGGAACACGAGATGCCTAAGGCTGATTAGATAGAATAAGAAATGATGAAGTAGTATTGAGAGAGGAAGGAAAACCGCCGAGGAGGAGAGAGCTTGGGTACTACGCCGAAATTGCTTACTCAGGAGGATTATTGAAGGAAAGCGGATGGGAATGCTCGATTACATCAAAAATGGCCCAAGTTACAGGAAAATGAAAGATCGGAAGAATAATGCGTGTTTGACAAGGATTTTTTATCCGCGAAAGTCGAACCGGATGAATTTGGAACGAAATAATAAACGATTATTGAATTATTTCAATAATTAGAAAGACCATTGACCGGACTCTTTTCCCCGCGAATTCTCACGAGATTATGGAATAAGCTCGGAATCAAGAATAACCTTAGGTGAACTTCCCCGTCAAGCAAAAATAATCGCACTCACACCGCAACTGAGATGGCATGTACTTCCCAAATTCACGCAGTCAAAGAAGTCCACGGCAGAAAAATAAAAAAACCTTTATTCAATCTCCCTTCTCTCGGTACCTCGGCTCATAGGATTTACGAGCACTGTAGGTATTTTTTATGCTAAAGGGAATGCTTGCTTCTAATTTAAGTGGCTCCGATGCAGGAAGTAATGTTAATAAACAATCGAATACCGTAAAAATTACTGAGCAAGATGAAAATGAGCCACAACGCGTTTCTCGGGCTTCTCCCATTGTAAATGAACTATCGATTGCCATTATTAACTGTAGAAGCATTAAAAACAAAGTAGCCGATCTAGAGCATCTCATCCGAAGTAACGACTCGGACATAATTATAGGCTAACAGATGATATTAATGACTGCGAAGTATTTCCTAAAGATTTTAAGATTTTTCGAAATAAACCGTCGAAGACCGTCAGGATAAAGTCGGTGGAGGAGTATTTAGAGCGGTTAAAAGTTCTCTACGGAGTACTTCACATATGTATCCTAACAGTTGCAACGAGAGCGTATGGTGCGAACTATTAGTCAGCCAAATAAACCTAATCCACATGCATGTGCTTTTTGCCGGCCGCCTAACTCCTCGCGTCATGTTTTGCGTAACCTAAACGATGAAATAAATTTCTACTCGCGTAAAAACAACAATAGCATAATTGGAGGAGATTTTAATCTTCCAGACATCGATTGGCGAAAGCACGTAGTCAAGAAAAAAGAGCTCGGGACAATGACTGTTGCAGGACTTTATTAAAATTAATGCAAAAAAATTCGTTACACCAGCTAGTCAAAGAGCCTACCAGGGAAATGAGCATTTTAGATCTTTTTCTTACGAATACCCCCGAGCGAGTATCTAACACATCAGTTTGCGATGGACTATCCGATCACAAAGCCAGAATCACAGATTAGTACCTTAACTTGGCAAGGCACAGAAAACCTAAGCGCAGAGTATATCTTTACCCGCGAGCCGATTTCGAAGGATATCGTGGTAAACTCATGTCCGAATTTCCGGAGTATGTAACGCGCGCCATATGTTTAAATACCGAGGACACGTGGAATCTTTTTGTAAGAACGATGCGTGACCTAATGGATAAATTTGTACCCTCCAAACTTTCAAATCAAATTAATGAACCTAGATGGTATAATAAGGAGACTAGGAGAAGAAACAGAGGCGTTTGCATTCCAAATCAAAAGCCGCTGCGATGCAACCGAACAATACCAACACAGATCAAGTAAAAAGCGAACATAAGGAAGCAAAGTCGGAAACGAAACGAAATATGCGAGATGCCCACCGTCAATGTAGAAAGAAGATTTTATGCGAACACTTGGAAGAGGACCCAAAAGCGTTTTGGTCGTGCGTTCGTGAGGTCCAAGGTAAAGAGCAAACTGTTGCTTCGTTAAAGGATACTAGCGGTAATTTAGTAAACGATGCAAAGCTAATATCTTGAATGATTTTTTTCGAAGCGTTTTCACGTCTGACGATAAATCAAATACTCTCCCGATAAGCCTGAATCGATGTCGAAAATCACCTTCAGAGAAGACGGCATCATTATTAACTATCGCGACAGATTAAACCGAATAAAGCTCCGGGTCCTGAAGACATACCGGCTCGAGTGTTCAAGGAAGTAGCGGAGAGCGTAGCACCTTTTCTTAAAGTTATATTTGACAAGAGCATGAGCGAAGGTAAGGTCCCGAATGATTGGAAAATTGCGAATGTCACGCCAATATTTAAAAGCGGCTCTAAGGACGATCCAGCTAATTACAGGCCTATCTCTTTAACGTCACTGAGCGGTAAGAACAGCTAGCTCTTTAATGGGTTTTCTTGAAACGTCCAATTTCATAACCAGGAATCAACACGGTTTTCGTAAGACTCGTTCTTGCGAGTCTCAGCTGGCTTTATTAGCACACGATGTTCTGAATTCTGCTGAAAAACATAAGCAAGTCGATGCGATATTTTTAGATTTTCGGAAGGCTTACGTACCTCATCATAAATTGCTGTACAAATCTCCAAAGAGGAGAGTTACAGAAACAGAACGCATTTCGGCAGTGGGAACGATTTATCGGTTTGAGGGCGACATTTCAGGTCAGAAAACTTGCGAGTTACAGATTTTGTGATGCCATTCCGCACTGATACTTTCCAAGGCATCGACCAAACTATTTTAAAGGGTGTTACCGCTTTTTGACGGTCGTGGTCGAGCGTCACGTTTATCCGTTCATTGAAAAGGCACGAGGCCGGCGATAAACAATGGTAAAAAAACAGAGAGTGAGAAAGACAATTCGACGGAATTGCGTATAAAAAAGCAGCAAGCGTTGCGAAAATGCTCTCGAAAGAAAGAAAGAAGCCCGACAAATTCAGGATAATCGGGCTACTGCGAAAATCAGCGCTGAAGTTAAGGCTCAAGAACCGAAGAGTGGAGAAGATTATGGAGGGACGGCGCGAACGCAGTCCCTACTACCAAAAATTACGCGCCCGAGTTACCCACATTTGGGGCAATCGCAGGTGTCAGCCCGACCGAAGTGCAATGGCCAGAGCCTCGTCCTGGGGGAACGGCCTACGAGATCACCGTATGACCCCTGCGCCAGGTAAGTATGACTTTCGGCACAATTCCTCAAGTCCGCTTCGCGGATGCCCTCGGACCCACGCGCGATGACTCCCGGCCCTGCTCCGTCGCTCCGCCTCCCCCGACCGCCCGCTGCACGTCTCCCCCCTCTCCGACCTCGCCCTCTGCAGATTCGCGCCTCACCCTCTCCTACCACATCCCGACACCCTTCCTTCCCACCCTGCATCCATCTACCGAGGGCCGCCCACGCACGTTTTATAGTGGTTCCACCGGAGGATCCAAATTTTTAACGTCTCAATCTTTTACGAGAAAATGGAGTCGTCGAGTGGAAGGGACCTAGATGGCATTTTTTGACGATTTCTCTCAGTCGATTCACTTTTTAAATACACATGCATCATTGCGGTTCTTACAAACCGAAAAGTTTGAAATGTAAATCGATAATGATTTGTGTAGAGAGAACTGGGTTCAAAAAAACAGCGTCAACAGATAGAAGAACTGGAAAACACAAGATGTGCACAGAACGATTAAGACTGTGACCAAAAAAAATAAGCAAACGGGGAATTTCGAATGAAGATGGAAAAATGACATCGTGCATGGAGTGTGGTTGAGTGAAGGAATCATATGATTCAAGGGCTGATCACACAAGGCTAGTGCTGGAAGAATAAAGTGAATGTGACGAGGATGACAAAGGACCAAAGATGCGGTGGAAAGGGCAATTCAAGATCTCAGGGAGAAAAGAAAGCATTGGGCTGTGACAGAGGCTTAGGATACATGAATCGGGAATTTGGCCTCAAGTCGCCAAAGAAAAGCGATGCTGAAGAATGTAAAGACATTTTACCAAAGCCATTACACGAATGTTACTTACTACAAAGAAAGAAAAATCGAAAAACCTTTTTTTGGGGGAGAAAACCAGTTGTTCGGTTTCAGAAAAGGCAAAGGAACACGAGATGCCTAAGGCTGATTAGATAGAATAAGAAATGATGAAGTAGTATTGAGAGAGGAAGGAAAACCGCCGAGGAGGAGAGAGCTTGGGTACTACGCCGAAATTGCTTACTCAGGAGGATTATTGAAGGAAAGCGGATGGGAATGCTCGATTACATCAAAAATGGCCCAAGTTACAGGAAAATGAAAGATCGGAAGAATAATGCGTGTTTGACAAGGATTTTTTATCCGCGAAAGTCGAACCGGATGAATTTGGAACGAAATAATAAACGATTATTGAATTATTTCAATAATTAGAAAGACCATTGACCGGACTCTTTTCCCCGCGAATTCTCACGAGATTATGGAATAAGCTCGGAATCAAGAATAACCTTAGGTGAACTTCCCCGTCAAGCAAAAATAATCGCACTCACACCGCAACTGAGATGGCATGTACTTCCCAAATTCACGCAGTCAAAGAAGTCCACGGCAGAAAAATAAAAAAACCTTTATTCAATCTCCCTTCTCTCGGTACCTCGGCTCATAGGATTTACGAGCACTGTAGGTATTTTTTATGCTAAAGGGAATGCTTGCTTCTAATTTAAGTGGCTCCGATGCAGGAAGTAATGTTAATAAACAATCGAATACCGTAAAAATTACTGAGCAAGATGAAAATGAGCCACAACGCGTTTCTCGGGCTTCTCCCATTGTAAATGAACTATCGATTGCCATTATTAACTGTAGAAGCATTAAAAACAAAGTAGCCGATCTAGAGCATCTCATCCGAAGTAACGACTCGGACATAATTATAGGCTAACAGATGATATTAATGACTGCGAAGTATTTCCTAAAGATTTTAAGATTTTTCGAAATAAACCGTCGAAGACCGTCAGGATAAAGTCGGTGGAGGAGTATTTAGAGCGGTTAAAAGTTCTCTACGGAGTACTTCACATATGTATCCTAACAGTTGCAACGAGAGCGTATGGTGCGAACTATTAGTCAGCCAAATAAACCTAATCCACATGCATGTGCTTTTTGCCGGCCGCCTAACTCCTCGCGTCATGTTTTGCGTAACCTAAACGATGAAATAAATTTCTACTCGCGTAAAAACAACAATAGCATAATTGGAGGAGATTTTAATCTTCCAGACATCGATTGGCGAAAGCACGTAGTCAAGAAAAAAGAGCTCGGGACAATGACTGTTGCAGGACTTTATTAAAATTAATGCAAAAAAATTCGTTACACCAGCTAGTCAAAGAGCCTACCAGGGAAATGAGCATTTTAGATCTTTTTCTTACGAATACCCCCGAGCGAGTATCTAACACATCAGTTTGCGATGGACTATCCGATCACAAAGCCAGAATCACAGATTAGTACCTTAACTTGGCAAGGCACAGAAAACCTAAGCGCAGAGTATATCTTTACCCGCGAGCCGATTTCGAAGGATATCGTGGTAAACTCATGTCCGAATTTCCGGAGTATGTAACGCGCGCCATATGTTTAAATACCGAGGACACGTGGAATCTTTTTGTAAGAACGATGCGTGACCTAATGGATAAATTTGTACCCTCCAAACTTTCAAATCAAATTAATGAACCTAGATGGTATAATAAGGAGACTAGGAGAAGAAACAGAGGCGTTTGCATTCCAAATCAAAAGCCGCTGCGATGCAACCGAACAATACCAACACAGATCAAGTAAAAAGCGAACATAAGGAAGCAAAGTCGGAAACGAAACGAAATATGCGAGATGCCCACCGTCAATGTAGAAAGAAGATTTTATGCGAACACTTGGAAGAGGACCCAAAAGCGTTTTGGTCGTGCGTTCGTGAGGTCCAAGGTAAAGAGCAAACTGTTGCTTCGTTAAAGGATACTAGCGGTAATTTAGTAAACGATGCAAAGCTAATATCTTGAATGATTTTTTTCGAAGCGTTTTCACGTCTGACGATAAATCAAATACTCTCCCGATAAGCCTGAATCGATGTCGAAAATCACCTTCACAGAAGACGGCATCATTATTAACTATCGCGACAGATTAAACCGAATAAAGCTCCGGGTCCTGAAGACATACCGGCTCGAGTGTTCAAGGAAGTAGCGGAGAGCGTAGCACCTTTTCTTAAAGTTATATTTGACAAGAGCATGAGCGAAGGTAAGGTCCCGAATGATTGGAAAATTGCGAATGTCACGCCAATATTTAAAAGCGGCTCTAAGGACGATCCAGCTAATTACAGGCCTATCTCTTTAACGTCACTGAGCGGTAAGAACAGCTAGCTCTTTAATGGGTTTTCTTGAAACGTCCAATTTCATAACCAGGAATCAACACGGTTTTCGTAAGACTCGTTCTTGCGAGTCTCAGCTGGCTTTATTAGCACACGATGTTCTGAATTCTGCTGAAAAACATAAGCAAGTCGATGCGATATTTTTAGATTTTCGGAAGGCTTACGTACCTCATCATAAATTGCTGTACAAATCTCCAAAGAGGAGAGTTACAGAAACAGAACGCATTTCGGCAGTGGGAACGATTTATCGGTTTGAGGGCGACATTTCAGGTCAGAAAACTTGCGAGTTACAGATTTTGTGATGCCATTCCGCACTGATACTTTCCAAGGCATCGACCAAACTATTTTAAAGGGTGTTACCGCTTTTTGACGGTCGTGGTCGAGCGTCACGTTTATCCGTTCATTGAAAAGGCACGAGGCCGGCGATAAACAATGGTAAAAAAACAGAGAGTGAGAAAGACAATTCGACGGAATTGCGTATAAAAAAGCAGCAAGCGTTGCGAAAATGCTCTCGAAAGAAAGAAAGAAGCCCGACAAATTCAGGATAATCGGGCTACTGCGAAAATCAGCGCTGAAGTTAAGGCTCAAGAACCGAAGAGTGGAGAAGATTATGGAGGGACGGCGCGAACGCAGTCCCTACTACCAAAAATTACGCGCCCGAGTTACCCACATTTGGGGCAATCGCAGGTGTCAGCCCGACCGAAGTGCAATGGCCAGAGCCTCGTCCTGGGGGAACGGCCTACGAGATCACCGTATGACCCCTACGCCAGGTAAGTATGACTTTCGGCACAATTCCTCAAGTCCGCTTCGCGGATGCCCTCGGACCCACGCGCGATGACTCCCGGCCCTGCTCCGTCGCTCCGCCTCCCCCGACCGCCCGCTGCACGTCTCCCCCCTCTCCGACCTCGCCCTCTGCAGATTCGCGCCTCACCCTCTCCTACCACATCCCGACACCCTTCCTTCCCACCCTGCATCCATCTACCGAGGGCCGCCCACGCACGTTTTATAGTGGTTCCACCGGAGGATCCAAATTTTTAACGTCTCAATCTTTTACGAGAAAATGGAGTCGTCGAGTGGAAGGGACCTAGATGGCATTTTTTGACGATTTCTCTCAGTCGATTCACTTTTTAAATACACATGCATCATTGCGGTTCTTACAAACCGAAAAGTTTGAAATGTAAATCGATAATGATTTGTGTAGAGAGAACTGGGTTCAAAAAAACAGCGTCAACAGATAGAAGAACTGGAAAACACAAGATGTGCACAGAACGATTAAGACTGTGACCAAAAAAAATAAGCAAACGGGGAATTTCGAATGAAGATGGAAAAATGACATCGTGCATGGAGTGTGGTTGAGTGAAGGAATCATATGATTCAAGGGCTGATCACACAAGGCTAGTGCTGGAAGAATAAAGTGAATGTGACGAGGATGACAAAGGACCAAAGATGCGGTGGAAAGGGCAATTCAAGATCTCAGGGAGAAAAGAAAGCATTGGGCTGTGACAGAGGCTTAGGATACATGAATCGGGAATTTGGCCTCAAGTCGCCAAAGAAAAGCGATGCTGAAGAATGTAAAGACATTTTACCAAAGCCATTACACGAATGTTACTTACTACAAAGAAAGAAAAATCGAAAAACCTTTTTTTGGGGGAGAAAACCAGTTGTTCGGTTTCAGAAAAGGCAAAGGAACACGAGATGCCTAAGGCTGATTAGATAGAATAAGAAATGATGAAGTAGTATTGAGAGAGGAAGGAAAACCGCCGAGGAGGAGAGAGCTTGGGTACTACGCCGAAATTGCTTACTCAGGAGGATTATTGAAGGAAAGCGGATGGGAATGCTCGATTACATCAAAAATGGCCCAAGTTACAGGAAAATGAAAGATCGGAAGAATAATGCGTGTTTGACAAGGATTTTTTATCCGCGAAAGTCGAACCGGATGAATTTGGAACGAAATAATAAACGATTATTGAATTATTTCAATAATTAGAAAGACCATTGACCGGACTCTTTTCCCCGCGAATTCTCACGAGATTATGGAATAAGCTCGGAATCAAGAATAACCTTAGGTGAACTTCCCCGTCAAGCAAAAATAATCGCACTCACACCGCAACTGAGATGGCATGTACTTCCCAAATTCACGCAGTCAAAGAAGTCCACGGCAGAAAAATAAAAAAACCTTTATTCAATCTCCCTTCTCTCGGTACCTCGGCTCATAGGATTTACGAGCACTGTAGGTATTTTTTATGCTAAAGGGAATGCTTGCTTCTAATTTAAGTGGCTCCGATGCAGGAAGTAATGTTAATAAACAATCGAATACCGTAAAAATTACTGAGCAAGATGAAAATGAGCCACAACGCGTTTCTCGGGCTTCTCCCATTGTAAATGAACTATCGATTGCCATTATTAACTGTAGAAGCATTAAAAACAAAGTAGCCGATCTAGAGCATCTCATCCGAAGTAACGACTCGGACATAATTATAGGCTAACAGATGATATTAATGACTGCGAAGTATTTCCTAAAGATTTTAAGATTTTTCGAAATAAACCGTCGAAGACCGTCAGGATAAAGTCGGTGGAGGAGTATTTAGAGCGGTTAAAAGTTCTCTACGGAGTACTTCACATATGTATCCTAACAGTTGCAACGAGAGCGTATGGTGCGAACTATTAGTCAGCCAAATAAACCTAATCCACATGCATGTGCTTTTTGCCGGCCGCCTAACTCCTCGCGTCATGTTTTGCGTAACCTAAACGATGAAATAAATTTCTACTCGCGTAAAAACAACAATAGCATAATTGGAGGAGATTTTAATCTTCCAGACATCGATTGGCGAAAGCACGTAGTCAAGAAAAAAGAGCTCGGGACAATGACTGTTGCAGGACTTTATTAAAATTAATGCAAAAAAATTCGTTACACCAGCTAGTCAAAGAGCCTACCAGGGAAATGAGCATTTTAGATCTTTTTCTTACGAATACCCCCGAGCGAGTATCTAACACATCAGTTTGCGATGGACTATCCGATCACAAAGCCAGAATCACAGATTAGTACCTTAACTTGGCAAGGCACAGAAAACCTAAGCGCAGAGTATATCTTTACCCGCGAGCCGATTTCGAAGGATATCGTGGTAAACTCATGTCCGAATTTCCGGAGTATGTAACGCGCGCCATATGTTTAAATACCGAGGACACGTGGAATCTTTTTGTAAGAACGATGCGTGACCTAATGGATAAATTTGTACCCTCCAAACTTTCAAATCAAATTAATGAACCTAGATGGTATAATAAGGAGACTAGGAGAAGAAACAGAGGCGTTTGCATTCCAAATCAAAAGCCGCTGCGATGCAACCGAACAATACCAACACAGATCAAGTAAAAAGCGAACATAAGGAAGCAAAGTCGGAAACGAAACGAAATATGCGAGATGCCCACCGTCAATGTAGAAAGAAGATTTTATGCGAACACTTGGAAGAGGACCCAAAAGCGTTTTGGTCGTGCGTTCGTGAGGTCCAAGGTAAAGAGCAAACTGTTGCTTCGTTAAAGGATACTAGCGGTAATTTAGTAAACGATGCAAAGCTAATATCTTGAATGATTTTTTTCGAAGCGTTTTCACGTCTGACGATAAATCAAATACTCTCCCGATAAGCCTGAATCGATGTCGAAAATCACCTTCAGAGAAGACGGCATCATTATTAACTATCGCGACAGATTAAACCGAATAAAGCTCCGGGTCCTGAAGACATACCGGCTCGAGTGTTCAAGGAAGTAGCGGAGAGCGTAGCACCTTTTCTTAAAGTTATATTTGACAAGAGCATGAGCGAAGGTAAGGTCCCGAATGATTGGAAAATTGCGAATGTCACGCCAATATTTAAAAGCGGCTCTAAGGACGATCCAGCTAATTACAGGCCTATCTCTTTAACGTCACTGAGCGGTAAGAACAGCTAGCTCTTTAATGGGTTTTCTTGAAACGTCCAATTTCATAACCAGGAATCAACACGGTTTTCGTAAGACTCGTTCTTGCGAGTCTCAGCTGGCTTTATTAGCACACGATGTTCTGAATTCTGCTGAAAAACATAAGCAAGTCGATGCGATATTTTTAGATTTTCGGAAGGCTTACGTACCTCATCATAAATTGCTGTACAAATCTCCAAAGAGGAGAGTTACAGAAACAGAACGCATTTCGGCAGTGGGAACGATTTATCGGTTTGAGGGCGACATTTCAGGTCAGAAAACTTGCGAGTTACAGATTTTGTGATGCCATTCCGCACTGATACTTTCCAAGGCATCGACCAAACTATTTTAAAGGGTGTTACCGCTTTTTGACGGTCGTGGTCGAGCGTCACGTTTATCCGTTCATTGAAAAGGCACGAGGCCGGCGATAAACAATGGTAAAAAAACAGAGAGTGAGAAAGACAATTCGACGGAATTGCGTATAAAAAAGCAGCAAGCGTTGCGAAAATGCTCTCGAAAGAAAGAAAGAAGCCCGACAAATTCAGGATAATCGGGCTACTGCGAAAATCAGCGCTGAAGTTAAGGCTCAAGAACCGAAGAGTGGAGAAGATTATGGAGGGACGGCGCGAACGCAGTCCCTACTACCAAAAATTACGCGCCCGAGTTACCCACATTTGGGGCAATCGCAGGTGTCAGCCCGACCGAAGTGCAATGGCCAGAGCCTCGTCCTGGGGGAACGGCCTACGAGATCACCGTATGACCCCTGCGCCAGGTAAGTATGACTTTCGGCACAATTCCTCAAGTCCGCTTCGCGGATGCCCTCGGACCCACGCGCGATGACTCCCGGCCCTGCTCCGTCGCTCCGCCTCCCCCGACCGCCCGCTGCACGTCTCCCCCCTCTCCGACCTCGCCCTCTGCAGATTCGCGCCTCACCCTCTCCTACCACATCCCGACACCCTTCCTTCCCACCCTGCATCCATCTACCGAGGGCCGCCCACGCACGTTTTATAGTGGTTCCACCGGAGGATCCAAATTTTTAACGTCTCAATCTTTTACGAGAAAATGGAGTCGTCGAGTGGAAGGGACCTAGATGGCATTTTTTGACGATTTCTCTCAGTCGATTCACTTTTTAAATACACATGCATCATTGCGGTTCTTACAAACCGAAAAGTTTGAAATGTAAATCGATAATGATTTGTGTAGAGAGAACTGGGTTCAAAAAAACAGCGTCAACAGATAGAAGAACTGGAAAACACAAGATGTGCACAGAACGATTAAGACTGTGACCAAAAAAAATAAGCAAACGGGGAATTTCGAATGAAGATGGAAAAATGACATCGTGCATGGAGTGTGGTTGAGTGAAGGAATCATATGATTCAAGGGCTGATCACACAAGGCTAGTGCTGGAAGAATAAAGTGAATGTGACGAGGATGACAAAGGACCAAAGATGCGGTGGAAAGGGCAATTCAAGATCTCAGGGAGAAAAGAAAGCATTGGGCTGTGACAGAGGCTTAGGATACATGAATCGGGAATTTGGCCTCAAGTCGCCAAAGAAAAGCGATGCTGAAGAATGTAAAGACATTTTACCAAAGCCATTACACGAATGTTACTTACTACAAAGAAAGAAAAATCGAAAAACCTTTTTTTGGGGGAGAAAACCAGTTGTTCGGTTTCAGAAAAGGCAAAGGAACACGAGATGCCTAAGGCTGATTAGATAGAATAAGAAATGATGAAGTAGTATTGAGAGAGGAAGGAAAACCGCCGAGGAGGAGAGAGCTTGGGTACTACGCCGAAATTGCTTACTCAGGAGGATTATTGAAGGAAAGCGGATGGGAATGCTCGATTACATCAAAAATGGCCCAAGTTACAGGAAAATGAAAGATCGGAAGAATAATGCGTGTTTGACAAGGATTTTTTATCCGCGAAAGTCGAACCGGATGAATTTGGAACGAAATAATAAACGATTATTGAATTATTTCAATAATTAGAAAGACCATTGACCGGACTCTTTTCCCCGCGAATTCTCACGAGATTATGGAATAAGCTCGGAATCAAGAATAACCTTAGGTGAACTTCCCCGTCAAGCAAAAATAATCGCACTCACACCGCAACTGAGATGGCATGTACTTCCCAAATTCACGCAGTCAAAGAAGTCCACGGCAGAAAAATAAAAAAACCTTTATTCAATCTCCCTTCTCTCGGTACCTCGGCTCATAGGATTTACGAGCACTGTAGGTATTTTTTATGCTAAAGGGAATGCTTGCTTCTAATTTAAGTGGCTCCGATGCAGGAAGTAATGTTAATAAACAATCGAATACCGTAAAAATTACTGAGCAAGATGAAAATGAGCCACAACGCGTTTCTCGGGCTTCTCCCATTGTAAATGAACTATCGATTGCCATTATTAACTGTAGAAGCATTAAAAACAAAGTAGCCGATCTAGAGCATCTCATCCGAAGTAACGACTCGGACATAATTATAGGCTAACAGATGATATTAATGACTGCGAAGTATTTCCTAAAGATTTTAAGATTTTTCGAAATAAACCGTCGAAGACCGTCAGGATAAAGTCGGTGGAGGAGTATTTAGAGCGGTTAAAAGTTCTCTACGGAGTACTTCACATATGTATCCTAACAGTTGCAACGAGAGCGTATGGTGCGAACTATTAGTCAGCCAAATAAACCTAATCCACATGCATGTGCTTTTTGCCGGCCGCCTAACTCCTCGCGTCATGTTTTGCGTAACCTAAACGATGAAATAAATTTCTACTCGCGTAAAAACAACAATAGCATAATTGGAGGAGATTTTAATCTTCCAGACATCGATTGGCGAAAGCACGTAGTCAAGAAAAAAGAGCTCGGGACAATGACTGTTGCAGGACTTTATTAAAATTAATGCAAAAAAATTCGTTACACCAGCTAGTCAAAGAGCCTACCAGGGAAATGAGCATTTTAGATCTTTTTCTTACGAATACCCCCGAGCGAGTATCTAACACATCAGTTTGCGATGGACTATCCGATCACAAAGCCAGAATCACAGATTAGTACCTTAACTTGGCAAGGCACAGAAAACCTAAGCGCAGAGTATATCTTTACCCGCGAGCCGATTTCGAAGGATATCGTGGTAAACTCATGTCCGAATTTCCGGAGTATGTAACGCGCGCCATATGTTTAAATACCGAGGACACGTGGAATCTTTTTGTAAGAACGATGCGTGACCTAATGGATAAATTTGTACCCTCCAAACTTTCAAATCAAATTAATGAACCTAGATGGTATAATAAGGAGACTAGGAGAAGAAACAGAGGCGTTTGCATTCCAAATCAAAAGCCGCTGCGATGCAACCGAACAATACCAACACAGATCAAGTAAAAAGCGAACATAAGGAAGCAAAGTCGGAAACGAAACGAAATATGCGAGATGCCCACCGTCAATGTAGAAAGAAGATTTTATGCGAACACTTGGAAGAGGACCCAAAAGCGTTTTGGTCGTGCGTTCGTGAGGTCCAAGGTAAAGAGCAAACTGTTGCTTCGTTAAAGGATACTAGCGGTAATTTAGTAAACGATGCAAAGCTAATATCTTGAATGATTTTTTTCGAAGCGTTTTCACGTCTGACGATAAATCAAATACTCTCCCGATAAGCCTGAATCGATGTCGAAAATCACCTTCAGAGAAGACGGCATCATTATTAACTATCGCGACAGATTAAACCGAATAAAGCTCCGGGTCCTGAAGACATACCGGCTCGAGTGTTCAAGGAAGTAGCGGAGAGCGTAGCACCTTTTCTTAAAGTTATATTTGACAAGAGCATGAGCGAAGGTAAGGTCCCGAATGATTGGAAAATTGCGAATGTCACGCCAATATTTAAAAGCGGCTCTAAGGACGATCCAGCTAATTACAGGCCTATCTCTTTAACGTCACTGAGCGGTAAGAACAGCTAGCTCTTTAATGGGTTTTCTTGAAACGTCCAATTTCATAACCAGGAATCAACACGGTTTTCGTAAGACTCGTTCTTGCGAGTCTCAGCTGGCTTTATTAGCACACGATGTTCTGAATTCTGCTGAAAAACATAAGCAAGTCGATGCGATATTTTTAGATTTTCGGAAGGCTTACGTACCTCATCATAAATTGCTGTACAAATCTCCAAAGAGGAGAGTTACAGAAACAGAACGCATTTCGGCAGTGGGAACGATTTATCGGTTTGAGGGCGACATTTCAGGTCAGAAAACTTGCGAGTTACAGATTTTGTGATGCCATTCCGCACTGATACTTTCCAAGGCATCGACCAAACTATTTTAAAGGGTGTTACCGCTTTTTGACGGTCGTGGTCGAGCGTCACGTTTATCCGTTCATTGAAAAGGCACGAGGCCGGCGATAAACAATGGTAAAAAAACAGAGAGTGAGAAAGACAATTCGACGGAATTGCGTATAAAAAAGCAGCAAGCGTTGCGAAAATGCTCTCGAAAGAAAGAAAGAAGCCCGACAAATTCAGGATAATCGGGCTACTGCGAAAATCAGCGCTGAAGTTAAGGCTCAAGAACCGAAGAGTGGAGAAGATTATGGAGGGACGGCGCGAACGCAGTCCCTACTACCAAAAATTACGCGCCCGAGTTACCCACATTTGGGGCAATCGCAGGTGTCAGCCCGACCGAAGTGCAATGGCCAGAGCCTCGTCCTGGGGGAACGGCCTACGAGATCACCGTATGACCCCTACGCCAGGTAAGTATGACTTTCGGCACAATTCCTCAAGTCCGCTTCGCGGATGCCCTCGGACCCACGCGCGATGACTCCCGGCCCTGCTCCGTCGCTCCGCCTCCCCCGACCGCCCGCTGCACGTCTCCCCCCTCTCCGACCTCGCCCTCTGCAGATTCGCGCCTCACCCTCTCCTACCACATCCCGACACCCTTCCTTCCCACCCTGCATCCATCTACCGAGGGCCGCCCACGCACGTTTTATAGTGGTTCCACCGGAGGATCCAAATTTTTAACGTCTCAATCTTTTACGAGAAAATGGAGTCGTCGAGTGGAAGGGACCTAGATGGCATTTTTTGACGATTTCTCTCAGTCGATTCACTTTTTAAATACACATGCATCATTGCGGTTCTTACAAACCGAAAAGTTTGAAATGTAAATCGATAATGATTTGTGTAGAGAGAACTGGGTTCAAAAAAACAGCGTCAACAGATAGAAGAACTGGAAAACACAAGATGTGCACAGAACGATTAAGACTGTGACCAAAAAAAATAAGCAAACGGGGAATTTCGAATGAAGATGGAAAAATGACATCGTGCATGGAGTGTGGTTGAGTGAAGGAATCATATGATTCAAGGGCTGATCACACAAGGCTAGTGCTGGAAGAATAAAGTGAATGTGACGAGGATGACAAAGGACCAAAGATGCGGTGGAAAGGGCAATTCAAGATCTCAGGGAGAAAAGAAAGCATTGGGCTGTGACAGAGGCTTAGGATACATGAATCGGGAATTTGGCCTCAAGTCGCCAAAGAAAAGCGATGCTGAAGAATGTAAAGACATTTTACCAAAGCCATTACACGAATGTTACTTACTACAAAGAAAGAAAAATCGAAAAACCTTTTTTTGGGGGAGAAAACCAGTTGTTCGGTTTCAGAAAAGGCAAAGGAACACGAGATGCCTAAGGCTGATTAGATAGAATAAGAAATGATGAAGTAGTATTGAGAGAGGAAGGAAAACCGCCGAGGAGGAGAGAGCTTGGGTACTACGCCGAAATTGCTTACTCAGGAGGATTATTGAAGGAAAGCGGATGGGAATGCTCGATTACATCAAAAATGGCCCAAGTTACAGGAAAATGAAAGATCGGAAGAATAATGCGTGTTTGACAAGGATTTTTTATCCGCGAAAGTCGAACCGGATGAATTTGGAACGAAATAATAAACGATTATTGAATTATTTCAATAATTAGAAAGACCATTGACCGGACTCTTTTCCCCGCGAATTCTCACGAGATTATGGAATAAGCTCGGAATCAAGAATAACCTTAGGTGAACTTCCCCGTCAAGCAAAAATAATCGCACTCACACCGCAACTGAGATGGCATGTACTTCCCAAATTCACGCAGTCAAAGAAGTCCACGGCAGAAAAATAAAAAAACCTTTATTCAATCTCCCTTCTCTCGGTACCTCGGCTCATAGGATTTACGAGCACTGTAGGTATTTTTTATGCTAAAGGGAATGCTTGCTTCTAATTTAAGTGGCTCCGATGCAGGAAGTAATGTTAATAAACAATCGAATACCGTAAAAATTACTGAGCAAGATGAAAATGAGCCACAACGCGTTTCTCGGGCTTCTCCCATTGTAAATGAACTATCGATTGCCATTATTAACTGTAGAAGCATTAAAAACAAAGTAGCCGATCTAGAGCATCTCATCCGAAGTAACGACTCGGACATAATTATAGGCTAACAGATGATATTAATGACTGCGAAGTATTTCCTAAAGATTTTAAGATTTTTCGAAATAAACCGTCGAAGACCGTCAGGATAAAGTCGGTGGAGGAGTATTTAGAGCGGTTAAAAGTTCTCTACGGAGTACTTCACATATGTATCCTAACAGTTGCAACGAGAGCGTATGGTGCGAACTATTAGTCAGCCAAATAAACCTAATCCACATGCATGTGCTTTTTGCCGGCCGCCTAACTCCTCGCGTCATGTTTTGCGTAACCTAAACGATGAAATAAATTTCTACTCGCGTAAAAACAACAATAGCATAATTGGAGGAGATTTTAATCTTCCAGACATCGATTGGCGAAAGCACGTAGTCAAGAAAAAAGAGCTCGGGACAATGACTGTTGCAGGACTTTATTAAAATTAATGCAAAAAAATTCGTTACACCAGCTAGTCAAAGAGCCTACCAGGGAAATGAGCATTTTAGATCTTTTTCTTACGAATACCCCCGAGCGAGTATCTAACACATCAGTTTGCGATGGACTATCCGATCACAAAGCCAGAATCACAGATTAGTACCTTAACTTGGCAAGGCACAGAAAACCTAAGCGCAGAGTATATCTTTACCCGCGAGCCGATTTCGAAGGATATCGTGGTAAACTCATGTCCGAATTTCCGGAGTATGTAACGCGCGCCATATGTTTAAATACCGAGGACACGTGGAATCTTTTTGTAAGAACGATGCGTGACCTAATGGATAAATTTGTACCCTCCAAACTTTCAAATCAAATTAATGAACCTAGATGGTATAATAAGGAGACTAGGAGAAGAAACAGAGGCGTTTGCATTCCAAATCAAAAGCCGCTGCGATGCAACCGAACAATACCAACACAGATCAAGTAAAAAGCGAACATAAGGAAGCAAAGTCGGAAACGAAACGAAATATGCGAGATGCCCACCGTCAATGTAGAAAGAAGATTTTATGCGAACACTTGGAAGAGGACCCAAAAGCGTTTTGGTCGTGCGTTCGTGAGGTCCAAGGTAAAGAGCAAACTGTTGCTTCGTTAAAGGATACTAGCGGTAATTTAGTAAACGATGCAAAGCTAATATCTTGAATGATTTTTTTCGAAGCGTTTTCACGTCTGACGATAAATCAAATACTCTCCCGATAAGCCTGAATCGATGTCGAAAATCACCTTCACAGAAGACGGCATCATTATTAACTATCGCGACAGATTAAACCGAATAAAGCTCCGGGTCCTGAAGACATACCGGCTCGAGTGTTCAAGGAAGTAGCGGAGAGCGTAGCACCTTTTCTTAAAGTTATATTTGACAAGAGCATGAGCGAAGGTAAGGTCCCGAATGATTGGAAAATTGCGAATGTCACGCCAATATTTAAAAGCGGCTCTAAGGACGATCCAGCTAATTACAGGCCTATCTCTTTAACGTCACTGAGCGGTAAGAACAGCTAGCTCTTTAATGGGTTTTCTTGAAACGTCCAATTTCATAACCAGGAATCAACACGGTTTTCGTAAGACTCGTTCTTGCGAGTCTCAGCTGGCTTTATTAGCACACGATGTTCTGAATTCTGCTGAAAAACATAAGCAAGTCGATGCGATATTTTTAGATTTTCGGAAGGCTTACGTACCTCATCATAAATTGCTGTACAAATCTCCAAAGAGGAGAGTTACAGAAACAGAACGCATTTCGGCAGTGGGAACGATTTATCGGTTTGAGGGCGACATTTCAGGTCAGAAAACTTGCGAGTTACAGATTTTGTGATGCCATTCCGCACTGATACTTTCCAAGGCATCGACCAAACTATTTTAAAGGGTGTTACCGCTTTTTGACGGTCGTGGTCGAGCGTCACGTTTATCCGTTCATTGAAAAGGCACGAGGCCGGCGATAAACAATGGTAAAAAAACAGAGAGTGAGAAAGACAATTCGACGGAATTGCGTATAAAAAAGCAGCAAGCGTTGCGAAAATGCTCTCGAAAGAAAGAAAGAAGCCCGACAAATTCAGGATAATCGGGCTACTGCGAAAATCAGCGCTGAAGTTAAGGCTCAAGAACCGAAGAGTGGAGAAGATTATGGAGGGACGGCGCGAACGCAGTCCCTACTACCAAAAATTACGCGCCCGAGTTACCCACATTTGGGGCAATCGCAGGTGTCAGCCCGACCGAAGTGCAATGGCCAGAGCCTCGTCCTGGGGGAACGGCCTACGAGATCACCGTATGACCCCTGCGCCAGGTAAGTATGACTTTCGGCACAATTCCTCAAGTCCGCTTCGCGGATGCCCTCGGACCCACGCGCGATGACTCCCGGCCCTGCTCCGTCGCTCCGCCTCCCCCGACCGCCCGCTGCACGTCTCCCCCCTCTCCGACCTCGCCCTCTGCAGATTCGCGCCTCACCCTCTCCTACCACATCCCGACACCCTTCCTTCCCACCCTGCATCCATCTACCGAGGGCCGCCCACGCACGTTTTATAGTGGTTCCACCGGAGGATCCAAATTTTTAACGTCTCAATCTTTTACGAGAAAATGGAGTCGTCGAGTGGAAGGGACCTAGATGGCATTTTTTGACGATTTCTCTCAGTCGATTCACTTTTTAAATACACATGCATCATTGCGGTTCTTACAAACCGAAAAGTTTGAAATGTAAATCGATAATGATTTGTGTAGAGAGAACTGGGTTCAAAAAAACAGCGTCAACAGATAGAAGAACTGGAAAACACAAGATGTGCACAGAACGATTAAGACTGTGACCAAAAAAAATAAGCAAACGGGGAATTTCGAATGAAGATGGAAAAATGACATCGTGCATGGAGTGTGGTTGAGTGAAGGAATCATATGATTCAAGGGCTGATCACACAAGGCTAGTGCTGGAAGAATAAAGTGAATGTGACGAGGATGACAAAGGACCAAAGATGCGGTGGAAAGGGCAATTCAAGATCTCAGGGAGAAAAGAAAGCATTGGGCTGTGACAGAGGCTTAGGATACATGAATCGGGAATTTGGCCTCAAGTCGCCAAAGAAAAGCGATGCTGAAGAATGTAAAGACATTTTACCAAAGCCATTACACGAATGTTACTTACTACAAAGAAAGAAAAATCGAAAAACCTTTTTTTGGGGGAGAAAACCAGTTGTTCGGTTTCAGAAAAGGCAAAGGAACACGAGATGCCTAAGGCTGATTAGATAGAATAAGAAATGATGAAGTAGTATTGAGAGAGGAAGGAAAACCGCCGAGGAGGAGAGAGCTTGGGTACTACGCCGAAATTGCTTACTCAGGAGGATTATTGAAGGAAAGCGGATGGGAATGCTCGATTACATCAAAAATGGCCCAAGTTACAGGAAAATGAAAGATCGGAAGAATAATGCGTGTTTGACAAGGATTTTTTATCCGCGAAAGTCGAACCGGATGAATTTGGAACGAAATAATAAACGATTATTGAATTATTTCAATAATTAGAAAGACCATTGACCGGACTCTTTTCCCCGCGAATTCTCACGAGATTATGGAATAAGCTCGGAATCAAGAATAACCTTAGGTGAACTTCCCCGTCAAGCAAAAATAATCGCACTCACACCGCAACTGAGATGGCATGTACTTCCCAAATTCACGCAGTCAAAGAAGTCCACGGCAGAAAAATAAAAAAACCTTTATTCAATCTCCCTTCTCTCGGTACCTCGGCTCATAGGATTTACGAGCACTGTAGGTATTTTTTATGCTAAAGGGAATGCTTGCTTCTAATTTAAGTGGCTCCGATGCAGGAAGTAATGTTAATAAACAATCGAATACCGTAAAAATTACTGAGCAAGATGAAAATGAGCCACAACGCGTTTCTCGGGCTTCTCCCATTGTAAATGAACTATCGATTGCCATTATTAACTGTAGAAGCATTAAAAACAAAGTAGCCGATCTAGAGCATCTCATCCGAAGTAACGACTCGGACATAATTATAGGCTAACAGATGATATTAATGACTGCGAAGTATTTCCTAAAGATTTTAAGATTTTTCGAAATAAACCGTCGAAGACCGTCAGGATAAAGTCGGTGGAGGAGTATTTAGAGCGGTTAAAAGTTCTCTACGGAGTACTTCACATATGTATCCTAACAGTTGCAACGAGAGCGTATGGTGCGAACTATTAGTCAGCCAAATAAACCTAATCCACATGCATGTGCTTTTTGCCGGCCGCCTAACTCCTCGCGTCATGTTTTGCGTAACCTAAACGATGAAATAAATTTCTACTCGCGTAAAAACAACAATAGCATAATTGGAGGAGATTTTAATCTTCCAGACATCGATTGGCGAAAGCACGTAGTCAAGAAAAAAGAGCTCGGGACAATGACTGTTGCAGGACTTTATTAAAATTAATGCAAAAAAATTCGTTACACCAGCTAGTCAAAGAGCCTACCAGGGAAATGAGCATTTTAGATCTTTTTCTTACGAATACCCCCGAGCGAGTATCTAACACATCAGTTTGCGATGGACTATCCGATCACAAAGCCAGAATCACAGATTAGTACCTTAACTTGGCAAGGCACAGAAAACCTAAGCGCAGAGTATATCTTTACCCGCGAGCCGATTTCGAAGGATATCGTGGTAAACTCATGTCCGAATTTCCGGAGTATGTAACGCGCGCCATATGTTTAAATACCGAGGACACGTGGAATCTTTTTGTAAGAACGATGCGTGACCTAATGGATAAATTTGTACCCTCCAAACTTTCAAATCAAATTAATGAACCTAGATGGTATAATAAGGAGACTAGGAGAAGAAACAGAGGCGTTTGCATTCCAAATCAAAAGCCGCTGCGATGCAACCGAACAATACCAACACAGATCAAGTAAAAAGCGAACATAAGGAAGCAAAGTCGGAAACGAAACGAAATATGCGAGATGCCCACCGTCAATGTAGAAAGAAGATTTTATGCGAACACTTGGAAGAGGACCCAAAAGCGTTTTGGTCGTGCGTTCGTGAGGTCCAAGGTAAAGAGCAAACTGTTGCTTCGTTAAAGGATACTAGCGGTAATTTAGTAAACGATGCAAAGCTAATATCTTGAATGATTTTTTTCGAAGCGTTTTCACGTCTGACGATAAATCAAATACTCTCCCGATAAGCCTGAATCGATGTCGAAAATCACCTTCACAGAAGACGGCATCATTATTAACTATCGCGACAGATTAAACCGAATAAAGCTCCGGGTCCTGAAGACATACCGGCTCGAGTGTTCAAGGAAGTAGCGGAGAGCGTAGCACCTTTTCTTAAAGTTATATTTGACAAGAGCATGAGCGAAGGTAAGGTCCCGAATGATTGGAAAATTGCGAATGTCACGCCAATATTTAAAAGCGGCTCTAAGGACGATCCAGCTAATTACAGGCCTATCTCTTTAACGTCACTGAGCGGTAAGAACAGCTAGCTCTTTAATGGGTTTTCTTGAAACGTCCAATTTCATAACCAGGAATCAACACGGTTTTCGTAAGACTCGTTCTTGCGAGTCTCAGCTGGCTTTATTAGCACACGATGTTCTGAATTCTGCTGAAAAACATAAGCAAGTCGATGCGATATTTTTAGATTTTCGGAAGGCTTACGTACCTCATCATAAATTGCTGTACAAATCTCCAAAGAGGAGAGTTACAGAAACAGAACGCATTTCGGCAGTGGGAACGATTTATCGGTTTGAGGGCGACATTTCAGGTCAGAAAACTTGCGAGTTACAGATTTTGTGATGCCATTCCGCACTGATACTTTCCAAGGCATCGACCAAACTATTTTAAAGGGTGTTACCGCTTTTTGACGGTCGTGGTCGAGCGTCACGTTTATCCGTTCATTGAAAAGGCACGAGGCCGGCGATAAACAATGGTAAAAAAACAGAGAGTGAGAAAGACAATTCGACGGAATTGCGTATAAAAAAGCAGCAAGCGTTGCGAAAATGCTCTCGAAAGAAAGAAAGAAGCCCGACAAATTCAGGATAATCGGGCTACTGCGAAAATCAGCGCTGAAGTTAAGGCTCAAGAACCGAAGAGTGGAGAAGATTATGGAGGGACGGCGCGAACGCAGTCCCTACTACCAAAAATTACGCGCCCGAGTTACCCACATTTGGGGCAATCGCAGGTGTCAGCCCGACCGAAGTGCAATGGCCAGAGCCTCGTCCTGGGGGAACGGCCTACGAGATCACCGTATGACCCCTACGCCAGGTAAGTATGACTTTCGGCACAATTCCTCAAGTCCGCTTCGCGGATGCCCTCGGACCCACGCGCGATGACTCCCGGCCCTGCTCCGTCGCTCCGCCTCCCCCGACCGCCCGCTGCACGTCTCCCCCCTCTCCGACCTCGCCCTCTGCAGATTCGCGCCTCACCCTCTCCTACCACATCCCGACACCCTTCCTTCCCACCCTGCATCCATCTACCGAGGGCCGCCCACGCACGTTTTATAGTGGTTCCACCGGAGGATCCAAATTTTTAACGTCTCAATCTTTTACGAGAAAATGGAGTCGTCGAGTGGAAGGGACCTAGATGGCATTTTTTGACGATTTCTCTCAGTCGATTCACTTTTTAAATACACATGCATCATTGCGGTTCTTACAAACCGAAAAGTTTGAAATGTAAATCGATAATGATTTGTGTAGAGAGAACTGGGTTCAAAAAAACAGCGTCAACAGATAGAAGAACTGGAAAACACAAGATGTGCACAGAACGATTAAGACTGTGACCAAAAAAAATAAGCAAACGGGGAATTTCGAATGAAGATGGAAAAATGACATCGTGCATGGAGTGTGGTTGAGTGAAGGAATCATATGATTCAAGGGCTGATCACACAAGGCTAGTGCTGGAAGAATAAAGTGAATGTGACGAGGATGACAAAGGACCAAAGATGCGGTGGAAAGGGCAATTCAAGATCTCAGGGAGAAAAGAAAGCATTGGGCTGTGACAGAGGCTTAGGATACATGAATCGGGAATTTGGCCTCAAGTCGCCAAAGAAAAGCGATGCTGAAGAATGTAAAGACATTTTACCAAAGCCATTACACGAATGTTACTTACTACAAAGAAAGAAAAATCGAAAAACCTTTTTTTGGGGGAGAAAACCAGTTGTTCGGTTTCAGAAAAGGCAAAGGAACACGAGATGCCTAAGGCTGATTAGATAGAATAAGAAATGATGAAGTAGTATTGAGAGAGGAAGGAAAACCGCCGAGGAGGAGAGAGCTTGGGTACTACGCCGAAATTGCTTACTCAGGAGGATTATTGAAGGAAAGCGGATGGGAATGCTCGATTACATCAAAAATGGCCCAAGTTACAGGAAAATGAAAGATCGGAAGAATAATGCGTGTTTGACAAGGATTTTTTATCCGCGAAAGTCGAACCGGATGAATTTGGAACGAAATAATAAACGATTATTGAATTATTTCAATAATTAGAAAGACCATTGACCGGACTCTTTTCCCCGCGAATTCTCACGAGATTATGGAATAAGCTCGGAATCAAGAATAACCTTAGGTGAACTTCCCCGTCAAGCAAAAATAATCGCACTCACACCGCAACTGAGATGGCATGTACTTCCCAAATTCACGCAGTCAAAGAAGTCCACGGCAGAAAAATAAAAAAACCTTTATTCAATCTCCCTTCTCTCGGTACCTCGGCTCATAGGATTTACGAGCACTGTAGGTATTTTTTATGCTAAAGGGAATGCTTGCTTCTAATTTAAGTGGCTCCGATGCAGGAAGTAATGTTAATAAACAATCGAATACCGTAAAAATTACTGAGCAAGATGAAAATGAGCCACAACGCGTTTCTCGGGCTTCTCCCATTGTAAATGAACTATCGATTGCCATTATTAACTGTAGAAGCATTAAAAACAAAGTAGCCGATCTAGAGCATCTCATCCGAAGTAACGACTCGGACATAATTATAGGCTAACAGATGATATTAATGACTGCGAAGTATTTCCTAAAGATTTTAAGATTTTTCGAAATAAACCGTCGAAGACCGTCAGGATAAAGTCGGTGGAGGAGTATTTAGAGCGGTTAAAAGTTCTCTACGGAGTACTTCACATATGTATCCTAACAGTTGCAACGAGAGCGTATGGTGCGAACTATTAGTCAGCCAAATAAACCTAATCCACATGCATGTGCTTTTTGCCGGCCGCCTAACTCCTCGCGTCATGTTTTGCGTAACCTAAACGATGAAATAAATTTCTACTCGCGTAAAAACAACAATAGCATAATTGGAGGAGATTTTAATCTTCCAGACATCGATTGGCGAAAGCACGTAGTCAAGAAAAAAGAGCTCGGGACAATGACTGTTGCAGGACTTTATTAAAATTAATGCAAAAAAATTCGTTACACCAGCTAGTCAAAGAGCCTACCAGGGAAATGAGCATTTTAGATCTTTTTCTTACGAATACCCCCGAGCGAGTATCTAACACATCAGTTTGCGATGGACTATCCGATCACAAAGCCAGAATCACAGATTAGTACCTTAACTTGGCAAGGCACAGAAAACCTAAGCGCAGAGTATATCTTTACCCGCGAGCCGATTTCGAAGGATATCGTGGTAAACTCATGTCCGAATTTCCGGAGTATGTAACGCGCGCCATATGTTTAAATACCGAGGACACGTGGAATCTTTTTGTAAGAACGATGCGTGACCTAATGGATAAATTTGTACCCTCCAAACTTTCAAATCAAATTAATGAACCTAGATGGTATAATAAGGAGACTAGGAGAAGAAACAGAGGCGTTTGCATTCCAAATCAAAAGCCGCTGCGATGCAACCGAACAATACCAACACAGATCAAGTAAAAAGCGAACATAAGGAAGCAAAGTCGGAAACGAAACGAAATATGCGAGATGCCCACCGTCAATGTAGAAAGAAGATTTTATGCGAACACTTGGAAGAGGACCCAAAAGCGTTTTGGTCGTGCGTTCGTGAGGTCCAAGGTAAAGAGCAAACTGTTGCTTCGTTAAAGGATACTAGCGGTAATTTAGTAAACGATGCAAAGCTAATATCTTGAATGATTTTTTTCGAAGCGTTTTCACGTCTGACGATAAATCAAATACTCTCCCGATAAGCCTGAATCGATGTCGAAAATCACCTTCACAGAAGACGGCATCATTATTAACTATCGCGACAGATTAAACCGAATAAAGCTCCGGGTCCTGAAGACATACCGGCTCGAGTGTTCAAGGAAGTAGCGGAGAGCGTAGCACCTTTTCTTAAAGTTATATTTGACAAGAGCATGAGCGAAGGTAAGGTCCCGAATGATTGGAAAATTGCGAATGTCACGCCAATATTTAAAAGCGGCTCTAAGGACGATCCAGCTAATTACAGGCCTATCTCTTTAACGTCACTGAGCGGTAAGAACAGCTAGCTCTTTAATGGGTTTTCTTGAAACGTCCAATTTCATAACCAGGAATCAACACGGTTTTCGTAAGACTCGTTCTTGCGAGTCTCAGCTGGCTTTATTAGCACACGATGTTCTGAATTCTGCTGAAAAACATAAGCAAGTCGATGCGATATTTTTAGATTTTCGGAAGGCTTACGTACCTCATCATAAATTGCTGTACAAATCTCCAAAGAGGAGAGTTACAGAAACAGAACGCATTTCGGCAGTGGGAACGATTTATCGGTTTGAGGGCGACATTTCAGGTCAGAAAACTTGCGAGTTACAGATTTTGTGATGCCATTCCGCACTGATACTTTCCAAGGCATCGACCAAACTATTTTAAAGGGTGTTACCGCTTTTTGACGGTCGTGGTCGAGCGTCACGTTTATCCGTTCATTGAAAAGGCACGAGGCCGGCGATAAACAATGGTAAAAAAACAGAGAGTGAGAAAGACAATTCGACGGAATTGCGTATAAAAAAGCAGCAAGCGTTGCGAAAATGCTCTCGAAAGAAAGAAAGAAGCCCGACAAATTCAGGATAATCGGGCTACTGCGAAAATCAGCGCTGAAGTTAAGGCTCAAGAACCGAAGAGTGGAGAAGATTATGGAGGGACGGCGCGAACGCAGTCCCTACTACCAAAAATTACGCGCCCGAGTTACCCACATTTGGGGCAATCGCAGGTGTCAGCCCGACCGAAGTGCAATGGCCAGAGCCTCGTCCTGGGGGAACGGCCTACGAGATCACCGTATGACCCCTACGCCAGGTAAGTATGACTTTCGGCACAATTCCTCAAGTCCGCTTCGCGGATGCCCTCGGACCCACGCGCGATGACTCCCGGCCCTGCTCCGTCGCTCCGCCTCCCCCGACCGCCCGCTGCACGTCTCCCCCCTCTCCGACCTCGCCCTCTGCAGATTCGCGCCTCACCCTCTCCTACCACATCCCGACACCCTTCCTTCCCACCCTGCATCCATCTACCGAGGGCCGCCCACGCACGTTTTATAGTGGTTCCACCGGAGGATCCAAATTTTTAACGTCTCAATCTTTTACGAGAAAATGGAGTCGTCGAGTGGAAGGGACCTAGATGGCATTTTTTGACGATTTCTCTCAGTCGATTCACTTTTTAAATACACATGCATCATTGCGGTTCTTACAAACCGAAAAGTTTGAAATGTAAATCGATAATGATTTGTGTAGAGAGAACTGGGTTCAAAAAAACAGCGTCAACAGATAGAAGAACTGGAAAACACAAGATGTGCACAGAACGATTAAGACTGTGACCAAAAAAAATAAGCAAACGGGGAATTTCGAATGAAGATGGAAAAATGACATCGTGCATGGAGTGTGGTTGAGTGAAGGAATCATATGATTCAAGGGCTGATCACACAAGGCTAGTGCTGGAAGAATAAAGTGAATGTGACGAGGATGACAAAGGACCAAAGATGCGGTGGAAAGGGCAATTCAAGATCTCAGGGAGAAAAGAAAGCATTGGGCTGTGACAGAGGCTTAGGATACATGAATCGGGAATTTGGCCTCAAGTCGCCAAAGAAAAGCGATGCTGAAGAATGTAAAGACATTTTACCAAAGCCATTACACGAATGTTACTTACTACAAAGAAAGAAAAATCGAAAAACCTTTTTTTGGGGGAGAAAACCAGTTGTTCGGTTTCAGAAAAGGCAAAGGAACACGAGATGCCTAAGGCTGATTAGATAGAATAAGAAATGATGAAGTAGTATTGAGAGAGGAAGGAAAACCGCCGAGGAGGAGAGAGCTTGGGTACTACGCCGAAATTGCTTACTCAGGAGGATTATTGAAGGAAAGCGGATGGGAATGCTCGATTACATCAAAAATGGCCCAAGTTACAGGAAAATGAAAGATCGGAAGAATAATGCGTGTTTGACAAGGATTTTTTATCCGCGAAAGTCGAACCGGATGAATTTGGAACGAAATAATAAACGATTATTGAATTATTTCAATAATTAGAAAGACCATTGACCGGACTCTTTTCCCCGCGAATTCTCACGAGATTATGGAATAAGCTCGGAATCAAGAATAACCTTAGGTGAACTTCCCCGTCAAGCAAAAATAATCGCACTCACACCGCAACTGAGATGGCATGTACTTCCCAAATTCACGCAGTCAAAGAAGTCCACGGCAGAAAAATAAAAAAACCTTTATTCAATCTCCCTTCTCTCGGTACCTCGGCTCATAGGATTTACGAGCACTGTAGGTATTTTTTATGCTAAAGGGAATGCTTGCTTCTAATTTAAGTGGCTCCGATGCAGGAAGTAATGTTAATAAACAATCGAATACCGTAAAAATTACTGAGCAAGATGAAAATGAGCCACAACGCGTTTCTCGGGCTTCTCCCATTGTAAATGAACTATCGATTGCCATTATTAACTGTAGAAGCATTAAAAACAAAGTAGCCGATCTAGAGCATCTCATCCGAAGTAACGACTCGGACATAATTATAGGCTAACAGATGATATTAATGACTGCGAAGTATTTCCTAAAGATTTTAAGATTTTTCGAAATAAACCGTCGAAGACCGTCAGGATAAAGTCGGTGGAGGAGTATTTAGAGCGGTTAAAAGTTCTCTACGGAGTACTTCACATATGTATCCTAACAGTTGCAACGAGAGCGTATGGTGCGAACTATTAGTCAGCCAAATAAACCTAATCCACATGCATGTGCTTTTTGCCGGCCGCCTAACTCCTCGCGTCATGTTTTGCGTAACCTAAACGATGAAATAAATTTCTACTCGCGTAAAAACAACAATAGCATAATTGGAGGAGATTTTAATCTTCCAGACATCGATTGGCGAAAGCACGTAGTCAAGAAAAAAGAGCTCGGGACAATGACTGTTGCAGGACTTTATTAAAATTAATGCAAAAAAATTCGTTACACCAGCTAGTCAAAGAGCCTACCAGGGAAATGAGCATTTTAGATCTTTTTCTTACGAATACCCCCGAGCGAGTATCTAACACATCAGTTTGCGATGGACTATCCGATCACAAAGCCAGAATCACAGATTAGTACCTTAACTTGGCAAGGCACAGAAAACCTAAGCGCAGAGTATATCTTTACCCGCGAGCCGATTTCGAAGGATATCGTGGTAAACTCATGTCCGAATTTCCGGAGTATGTAACGCGCGCGATATGTTTAAATACCGAGGACAAGTGGAATCTTTTTGTAAGAACGATGCGTGACCTAATGGATAAATTTGTACCCTCCAAACTTTCAAATCAAATTAATGAACCTAGATGGTATAATAAGGAGACTAGGAGAAGAAACAGAGGCGTTTGCATTCCAAATCAAAAGCCGCTGCGATGCAACCGAACAATACCAACACAGATCAAGTAAAAAGCGAACATAAGGAAGCAAAGTCGGAAACGAAACGAAATATGCGAGATGCCCACCGTCAATGTAGAAAGAAGATTTTATGCGAACACTTGGAAGAGGACCCAAAAGCGTTTTGGTCGTGCGTTCGTGAGGTCCAAGGTAAAGAGCAAACTGTTGCTTCGTTAAAGGATACTAGCGGTAATTTAGTAAACGATGCAAAGCTAATATCTTGAATGATTTTTTTCGAAGCGTTTTCACGTCTGACGATAAATCAAATACTCTCCCGATAAGCCTGAATCGATGTCGAAAATCACCTTCACAGAAGACGGCATCATTATTAACTATCGCGACAGATTAAACCGAATAAAGCTCCGGGTCCTGAAGACATACCGGCTCGAGTGTTCAAGGAAGTAGCGGAGAGCGTAGCACCTTTTCTTAAAGTTATATTTGACAAGAGCATGAGCGAAGGTAAGGTCCCGAATGATTGGAAAATTGCGAATGTCACGCCAATATTTAAAAGCGGCTCTAAGGACGATCCAGCTAATTACAGGCCTATCTCTTTAACGTCACTGAGCGGTAAGAACAGCTAGCTCTTTAATGGGTTTTCTTGAAACGTCCAATTTCATAACCAGGAATCAACACGGTTTTCGTAAGACTCGTTCTTGCGAGTCTCAGCTGGCTTTATTAGCACACGATGTTCTGAATTCTGCTGAAAAACATAAGCAAGTCGATGCGATATTTTTAGATTTTCGGAAGGCTTACGTACCTCATCATAAATTGCTGTACAAATCTCCAAAGAGGAGAGTTACAGAAACAGAACGCATTTCGGCAGTGGGAACGATTTATCGGTTTGAGGGCGACATTTCAGGTCAGAAAACTTGCGAGTTACAGATTTTGTGATGCCATTCCGCACTGATACTTTCCAAGGCATCGACCAAACTATTTTAAAGGGTGTTACCGCTTTTTGACGGTCGTGGTCGAGCGTCACGTTTATCCGTTCATTGAAAAGGCACGAGGCCGGCGATAAACAATGGTAAAAAAACAGAGAGTGAGAAAGACAATTCGACGGAATTGCGTATAAAAAAGCAGCAAGCGTTGCGAAAATGCTCTCGAAAGAAAGAAAGAAGCCCGACAAATTCAGGATAATCGGGCTACTGCGAAAATCAGCGCTGAAGTTAAGGCTCAAGAACCGAAGAGTGGAGAAGATTATGGAGGGACGGCGCGAACGCAGTCCCTACTACCAAAAATTACGCGCCCGAGTTACCCACATTTGGGGCAATCGCAGGTGTCAGCCCGACCGAAGTGCAATGGCCAGAGCCTCGTCCTGGGGGAACGGCCTACGAGATCACCGTATGACCCCTACGCCAGGTAAGTATGACTTTCGGCACAATTCCTCAAGTCCGCTTCGCGGATGCCCTCGGACCCACGCGCGATGACTCCCGGCCCTGCTCCGTCGCTCCGCCTCCCCCGACCGCCCGCTGCACGTCTCCCCCCTCTCCGACCTCGCCCTCTGCAGATTCGCGCCTCACCCTCTCCTACCACATCCCGACACCCTTCCTTCCCACCCTGCATCCATCTACCGAGGGCCGCCCACGCACGTTTTATAGTGGTTCCACCGGAGGATCCAAATTTTTAACGTCTCAATCTTTTACGAGAAAATGGAGTCGTCGAGTGGAAGGGACCTAGATGGCATTTTTTGACGATTTCTCTCAGTCGATTCACTTTTTAAATACACATGCATCATTGCGGTTCTTACAAACCGAAAAGTTTGAAATGTAAATCGATAATGATTTGTGTAGAGAGAACTGGGTTCAAAAAAACAGCGTCAACAGATAGAAGAACTGGAAAACACAAGATGTGCACAGAACGATTAAGACTGTGACCAAAAAAAATAAGCAAACGGGGAATTTCGAATGAAGATGGAAAAATGACATCGTGCATGGAGTGTGGTTGAGTGAAGGAATCATATGATTCAAGGGCTGATCACACAAGGCTAGTGCTGGAAGAATAAAGTGAATGTGACGAGGATGACAAAGGACCAAAGATGCGGTGGAAAGGGCAATTCAAGATCTCAGGGAGAAAAGAAAGCATTGGGCTGTGACAGAGGCTTAGGATACATGAATCGGGAATTTGGCCTCAAGTCGCCAAAGAAAAGCGATGCTGAAGAATGTAAAGACATTTTACCAAAGCCATTACACGAATGTTACTTACTACAAAGAAAGAAAAATCGAAAAACCTTTTTTTGGGGGAGAAAACCAGTTGTTCGGTTTCAGAAAAGGCAAAGGAACACGAGATGCCTAAGGCTGATTAGATAGAATAAGAAATGATGAAGTAGTATTGAGAGAGGAAGGAAAACCGCCGAGGAGGAGAGAGCTTGGGTACTACGCCGAAATTGCTTACTCAGGAGGATTATTGAAGGAAAGCGGATGGGAATGCTCGATTACATCAAAAATGGCCCAAGTTACAGGAAAATGAAAGATCGGAAGAATAATGCGTGTTTGACAAGGATTTTTTATCCGCGAAAGTCGAACCGGATGAATTTGGAACGAAATAATAAACGATTATTGAATTATTTCAATAATTAGAAAGACCATTGACCGGACTCTTTTCCCCGCGAATTCTCACGAGATTATGGAATAAGCTCGGAATCAAGAATAACCTTAGGTGAACTTCCCCGTCAAGCAAAAATAATCGCACTCACACCGCAACTGAGATGGCATGTACTTCCCAAATTCACGCAGTCAAAGAAGTCCACGGCAGAAAAATAAAAAAACCTTTATTCAATCTCCCTTCTCTCGGTACCTCGGCTCATAGGATTTACGAGCACTGTAGGTATTTTTTATGCTAAAGGGAATGCTTGCTTCTAATTTAAGTGGCTCCGATGCAGGAAGTAATGTTAATAAACAATCGAATACCGTAAAAATTACTGAGCAAGATGAAAATGAGCCACAACGCGTTTCTCGGGCTTCTCCCATTGTAAATGAACTATCGATTGCCATTATTAACTGTAGAAGCATTAAAAACAAAGTAGCCGATCTAGAGCATCTCATCCGAAGTAACGACTCGGACATAATTATAGGCTAACAGATGATATTAATGACTGCGAAGTATTTCCTAAAGATTTTAAGATTTTTCGAAATAAACCGTCGAAGACCGTCAGGATAAAGTCGGTGGAGGAGTATTTAGAGCGGTTAAAAGTTCTCTACGGAGTACTTCACATATGTATCCTAACAGTTGCAACGAGAGCGTATGGTGCGAACTATTAGTCAGCCAAATAAACCTAATCCACATGCATGTGCTTTTTGCCGGCCGCCTAACTCCTCGCGTCATGTTTTGCGTAACCTAAACGATGAAATAAATTTCTACTCGCGTAAAAACAACAATAGCATAATTGGAGGAGATTTTAATCTTCCAGACATCGATTGGCGAAAGCACGTAGTCAAGAAAAAAGAGCTCGGGACAATGACTGTTGCAGGACTTTATTAAAATTAATGCAAAAAAATTCGTTACACCAGCTAGTCAAAGAGCCTACCAGGGAAATGAGCATTTTAGATCTTTTTCTTACGAATACCCCCGAGCGAGTATCTAACACATCAGTTTGCGATGGACTATCCGATCACAAAGCCAGAATCACAGATTAGTACCTTAACTTGGCAAGGCACAGAAAACCTAAGCGCAGAGTATATCTTTACCCGCGAGCCGATTTCGAAGGATATCGTGGTAAACTCATGTCCGAATTTCCGGAGTATGTAACGCGCGCCATATGTTTAAATACCGAGGACACGTGGAATCTTTTTGTAAGAACGATGCGTGACCTAATGGATAAATTTGTACCCTCCAAACTTTCAAATCAAATTAATGAACCTAGATGGTATAATAAGGAGACTAGGAGAAGAAACAGAGGCGTTTGCATTCCAAATCAAAAGCCGCTGCGATGCAACCGAACAATACCAACACAGATCAAGTAAAAAGCGAACATAAGGAAGCAAAGTCGGAAACGAAACGAAATATGCGAGATGCCCACCGTCAATGTAGAAAGAAGATTTTATGCGAACACTTGGAAGAGGACCCAAAAGCGTTTTGGTCGTGCGTTCGTGAGGTCCAAGGTAAAGAGCAAACTGTTGCTTCGTTAAAGGATACTAGCGGTAATTTAGTAAACGATGCAAAGCTAATATCTTGAATGATTTTTTTCGAAGCGTTTTCACGTCTGACGATAAATCAAATACTCTCCCGATAAGCCTGAATCGATGTCGAAAATCACCTTCACAGAAGACGGCATCATTATTAACTATCGCGACAGATTAAACCGAATAAAGCTCCGGGTCCTGAAGACATACCGGCTCGAGTGTTCAAGGAAGTAGCGGAGAGCGTAGCACCTTTTCTTAAAGTTATATTTGACAAGAGCATGAGCGAAGGTAAGGTCCCGAATGATTGGAAAATTGCGAATGTCACGCCAATATTTAAAAGCGGCTCTAAGGACGATCCAGCTAATTACAGGCCTATCTCTTTAACGTCACTGAGCGGTAAGAACAGCTAGCTCTTTAATGGGTTTTCTTGAAACGTCCAATTTCATAACCAGGAATCAACACGGTTTTCGTAAGACTCGTTCTTGCGAGTCTCAGCTGGCTTTATTAGCACACGATGTTCTGAATTCTGCTGAAAAACATAAGCAAGTCGATGCGATATTTTTAGATTTTCGGAAGGCTTACGTACCTCATCATAAATTGCTGTACAAATCTCCAAAGAGGAGAGTTACAGAAACAGAACGCATTTCGGCAGTGGGAACGATTTATCGGTTTGAGGGCGACATTTCAGGTCAGAAAACTTGCGAGTTACAGATTTTGTGATGCCATTCCGCACTGATACTTTCCAAGGCATCGACCAAACTATTTTAAAGGGTGTTACCGCTTTTTGACGGTCGTGGTCGAGCGTCACGTTTATCCGTTCATTGAAAAGGCACGAGGCCGGCGATAAACAATGGTAAAAAAACAGAGAGTGAGAAAGACAATTCGACGGAATTGCGTATAAAAAAGCAGCAAGCGTTGCGAAAATGCTCTCGAAATAGGGATGCCACATCGACATCGATGTATCGGACTACTCGATGTTTTTTTGCCGATACATCGGAAACATCGAGTGGTACGAAAATGAGTGGAACATCGACTCGATGTTTTTCAAAACACTCAACATCGACCCGATGTTTTAGAAGAGGAGCAGGTAGTAACGAATGTTTTTCAAAACACTCAAAATCGACCCGATGTTTTAGAATAGGAGCGGGTAGGAACGAATGTTTTTCAAAACACTCAAAATCGCACCGATGTTTTAGAATAGGAGCGGGTAGGAACGAATGTTTTTCAAAACACTCAAAATCGCACCGATGTTTTAGAATAGGAGCGGGTAGCAACGAATGTTTTTCAAAACACTCAAAATCGCACCGATGTTTTAGAATAGGAGCGGGTAGGAACGAATGTTTTTCAAAACACTCAACATCGCACCGATGTTTTGGAAGAGATTTTTAGATTTAGATTTTCTCCATAAAGATACATTGCGGGGATTTTCGAAAATTGTTTTGAGGCACTTTCCGGTAAAGTAGAGTGTTGAAATTCGAGGTATCGCTGGAGGCCGTGCGTATCCGATGAAAACTATTAAGACATCATCGAAGATTATCCTTGGTTCGACGCTAGGTCAGGGCAAATATTCTCCCATTTAATTTACATTGAGATTTTTTTGAATCACTTCCCGATAAGATGGAAACTTGAAACTCGGCATGTAGATAGAGATCGTAAATATCGTTTATGTACGTTGTTGAACGTTTCGCTGATTGTCCTTGGTTCGATTCATTTATTTACATTCCTCAATGCATTTCTTATGGAGATAACAGGAACAAATTTTAGGTACTTCCCGGCATGATATCGACTTCAAACTTTGCAATAAATAAAATCAAGTCTTAAAAAGTCTTAAGGTCTGTTCACAGCTACCAATAAGTCCTGGGTTCGACACTAGGGGCCTCTAAAATTAATAATTGTTAGGATGTTTAAGAATTTTTTGAAGCTCTTCCTGATAATATAGAAACTTAAAACTAGGCATGTAAATAAATATCATAGATTCATTTCAAGTACGTGTTTTAGCATTCCTTGATCGTCCTTGGTTCGATCCCAGAAAGCCATTTACATTGCCCTATGTATTTCAGATGGGGATAATGGAGTCTTATTACTAGGACCTTCCCGGTATGAGATGGACTTCAAACTAAGCATTCCTAACAGGTTATAGTAGCCCATTTGCATCCGCTAATAGGTCCTAGGTTCGACACCAGGCGTCTCCAAAAATTAAAAATTGCTATGATTTTTAAATTTTTTATACCTCATCCCAATGACATCGAAACTCAAAACTTGCAATGTGAATAAAGATTAGAAATACATTTTATATGCTTGCAGTATGTAAGTATCTTTTACTCGTACCTATACATTCATATATACACATATTCATAGGGGATCAAATTTCTAACCATGTGCCACTGACTTGAAATTTTTACGGCGTAGTGGCCATAACGTGTAACCTCCAGAAAAAAGCCAACTTTGAACCTCAGTGTCATGGGTTCGATTCCAGAAGGCCCCAAAGTCACAATGTTCTCCATAAAGATACATGGTGGGGATTTTCGAAAATTTTTAAATAATACTTCCCGGATAGGTAGAAAATCAAAATTGAAGGAGCTTACAGATATGGTCATGATCTATCGAAAACATGAATGACTTCTAATGAGAACCTCCTGGGTTCGATGCTAGGACGATACAAAAATTTTGTATTTAAAAAACATAGGGTTAGTTTTTCATTATTTTTTTGATGCACATATCAAAATGATAGGAGGTTCTCGCTCCGCTAGAAGATGTATCGACTCGATGTTTTCAAAACACTCAACATCGCACCGATGTTTTAGAAAAGGATTGGGAAGTAACGAATGTTATCAAAACACTCAAACTCGCACCGATGTTTTAGAATAGGAGCGGGTGGTAACGAATGTTTTTCAAAACACTCAAAATCGCACCGATGTTTTAGAATAGGAGCGGGTGGTAACGAATGTTTTTCAAAACACTAAAAATCGCACCGATGTTTTAGAATAGGAGCGGGTAGGAACGAATGTTTTTCAAAACACTAAAAATCGCACCGATGTTTTAGAATAGGAGCGGGTGGTAACGAATGTTTTTCAAAACACTCAAAATCGCACCGATGTTTTAGAATAGGAGCGGGTAGGAACGAATGTTTTTCAAAACACTAAAAATCGCACCGATGTTTTAGAATAGGAGCGGGTGGTAACGAATGTTTTTCAAAACACTCAAAATCGCACCGATGTTTTAGAATAGGAGCGGGTGGTAACGAATGTTTTTCAAAACACTCAAAATCGCACCGATGTTTTAGAATAGGAGCGGGTGGTAACGAATGTTTTTCAAAACACTAAAAATCGCACCGATGTTTTAGAATAGGAGCGGGTAGGAACGAATGTTTTTCGAAACACTAAAAATCGCACCGATGTTTTAGAATAGGAGCGGGTGGTAACGAATGTTTTTCAAAACACTCAAAATCGCACCGATGTTTTAGAATAGGAGCGGGTGGTAACGAATGTTTTTCAAAACACTCAAAATCGCACCGATGTTTTAGAATAGGAGCGGGTGGTAACGAATGTTTTTCAAAACACTCAAAATCGCACCGATGTTTTAGAAGAGGAGCGGGTAGTAAGGAATGTTTTTCAAAACACTCAACATCGCACCGATGTTTTAGAAGAGGAGCGGGTAGCAACAAATGTTTTTGGTTGACCAATAAATGCATTGCTTATGAGTATCACAAGCCTTTTTAAGAATACAAATGAACCTTATGCCATCAATCATTCGTGTGTAGGGAAACAAGTAAAGGTAAAAACAGGGTGACAAATGTTTTCCTACGTTTACTACCATCGCTCCATCGGTGGAGTGATACGCACACAGCGATTCATTTTACGCCTGTACGATATACAACACTTAAAATTCATTTCCTAATTCGTATTATGCGTTCATTTGTCGATCATTTCAATCGTTGCCGAAGCTTTCAAGTTTGTAAGATACAAATTTTAATACATCAACATTCCTATCTATTTGAAAACTATGCTATGAGTGAAAATAACCTTAAATGCTATAAAATTCGATTGTTCATGTTTCATTTATCTATCTATTATATATGAAGATGCTTCTCCGGATACTTTCATGTATCCATATATATAGAGAGGATACAAATTCACAGGCTAAACCATTTGCGTCAGTGACTAGAAATTTTTACAACCTATTGGCCATAACGTGAAAAATTGCGATTTTGAACCTCATGGGTTCGATTCCAGAGGGCCCCAAAGTCCCGATTTTTCCCCTTTAAAAGCATTTCTTTGATTTTCGGGATTAAAAGAAATACTTCCCGGATTGGTAGAGAATCGAAACTCAAGGAGCATATATATATGGTCATGATCTATAGAAAACATGAATGATCTTTACAGAAAATATCCTGGGTTCGATGCTAAAACAATGCAAAAATCTGCCCTTTAAAATAGATTGAGGTAGTATTTCTTTATATTTTTGATGCACTTATCGAAACGATAGGAACTTCTTGCTTTCCAAGAAGATGTATATTAAGACTCGGTTTAAATGATTAATATTATATTATTAAGAGAAAATTAATTGTCACCATTATTTCAAAAACATTACTTTATATTTTATTCTAAAGCCTAGTGATAAGAAGTGCCTTAAAATGTATGGGAATTATATAAGGGTCATATTTTAGATTGATAAAGATACTATCAAATGGTAGGAAAAATTTGTTCCGAAGTATTTCATCAACAAATTCAAAGGTTAGGTTGAAATGAAAATTTAAAGAACGGTTATTAAAATTTAGCTGTTCACGTGACAAGAAAAATGTAAATTGGAAAGCTGATTATTTCATTCCAAAGCTCTTGGTAAATTACGTAAGTAACTTACTTGTAATTGTATTCAACTATTTCTTTGAAAAGAAATTGACACTGAAATGTAATCAATTATATTTCACTCAAAGTAACTGTATTCGAGCCCAAAAACTTTTGAGTACTTGAGTTTGATAGTCACCACATTTCTTCCTCTTTTTCCACCAATATGTATTATTCTATATTCTTCGCTCATAAAGTCACCATTCCCTTGCTTTGGAAAAGCCCAGGGTAAAATTTTCGTTTTGGATTGATCTTTATCTACAACATGTCGGAAGTTTTGTCTAGATATCTTCAGTATCAAGGGAGATATAGAATTAATCCAAAACGTTAATTTTACCATGCCCAGAATTCCGATTCCATTCTTTCCATCGTCTTCTTAATTAATAAAATAATGTCGTCAATCCTAACTAGCTGGAATTTCGTACAACCCATCTTAAAAGAAAAACACTCGATACATCGAAACATCGATGTTTTTTTTCGATGTTTAATGAGTGAGTGGTGAGTACTTTTATAAACATCGATACATCGACCACTCGATGTTTTTTGGACGATGTGGCATCCCTATCTCGAAAGAAAGAAAGAAGCCCGACAAATTCAGGATAATCGGGCTACTGCGAAAATCAGCGCTGAAGTTAAGGCTCAAGAACCGAAGAGTGGAGAAGATTATGGAGGGACGGCGCGAACGCAGTCCCTACTACCAAAAATTACGCGCCCGAGTTACCCACATTTGGGGCAATCGCAGGTGTCAGCCCGACCGAAGTGCAATGGCCAGAGCCTCGTCCTGGGGGAACGGCCTACGAGATCACCGTATGACCCCTACGCCAGGTAAGTATGACTTTCGGCACAATTCCTCAAGTCCGCTTCGCGGATGCCCTCGGACCCACGCGCGATGACTCCCGGCCCTGCTCCGTCGCTCCGCCTCCCCCGACCGCCCGCTGCACGTCTCCCCCCTCTCCGACCTCGCCCTCTGCAGATTCGCGCCTCACCCTCTCCTACCACATCCCGACACCCTTCCTTCCCACCCTGCATCCATCTACCGAGGGCCGCCCACGCACGTTTTATAGTGGTTCCACCGGAGGATCCAAATTTTTAACGTCTCAATCTTTTACGAGAAAATGGAGTCGTCGAGTGGAAGGGACCTAGATGGCATTTTTTGACGATTTCTCTCAGTCGATTCACTTTTTAAATACACATGCATCATTGCGGTTCTTACAAACCGAAAAGTTTGAAATGTAAATCGATAATGATTTGTGTAGAGAGAACTGGGTTCAAAAAAACAGCGTCAACAGATAGAAGAACTGGAAAACACAAGATGTGCACAGAACGATTAAGACTGTGACCAAAAAAAATAAGCAAACGGGGAATTTCGAATGAAGATGGAAAAATGACATCGTGCATGGAGTGTGGTTGAGTGAAGGAATCATATGATTCAAGGGCTGATCACACAAGGCTAGTGCTGGAAGAATAAAGTGAATGTGACGAGGATGACAAAGGACCAAAGATGCGGTGGAAAGGGCAATTCAAGATCTCAGGGAGAAAAGAAAGCATTGGGCTGTGACAGAGGCTTAGGATACATGAATCGGGAATTTGGCCTCAAGTCGCCAAAGAAAAGCGATGCTGAAGAATGTAAAGACATTTTACCAAAGCCATTACACGAATGTTACTTACTACAAAGAAAGAAAAATCGAAAAACCTTTTTTTGGGGGAGAAAACCAGTTGTTCGGTTTCAGAAAAGGCAAAGGAACACGAGATGCCTAAGGCTGATTAGATAGAATAAGAAATGATGAAGTAGTATTGAGAGAGGAAGGAAAACCGCCGAGGAGGAGAGAGCTTGGGTACTACGCCGAAATTGCTTACTCAGGAGGATTATTGAAGGAAAGCGGATGGGAATGCTCGATTACATCAAAAATGGCCCAAGTTACAGGAAAATGAAAGATCGGAAGAATAATGCGTGTTTGACAAGGATTTTTTATCCGCGAAAGTCGAACCGGATGAATTTGGAACGAAATAATAAACGATTATTGAATTATTTCAATAATTAGAAAGACCATTGACCGGACTCTTTTCCCCGCGAATTCTCACGAGATTATGGAATAAGCTCGGAATCAAGAATAACCTTAGGTGAACTTCCCCGTCAAGCAAAAATAATCGCACTCACACCGCAACTGAGATGGCATGTACTTCCCAAATTCACGCAGTCAAAGAAGTCCACGGCAGAAAAATAAAAAAACCTTTATTCAATCTCCCTTCTCTCGGTACCTCGGCTCATAGGATTTACGAGCACTGTAGGTATTTTTTATGCTAAAGGGAATGCTTGCTTCTAATTTAAGTGGCTCCGATGCAGGAAGTAATGTTAATAAACAATCGAATACCGTAAAAATTACTGAGCAAGATGAAAATGAGCCACAACGCGTTTCTCGGGCTTCTCCCATTGTAAATGAACTATCGATTGCCATTATTAACTGTAGAAGCATTAAAAACAAAGTAGCCGATCTAGAGCATCTCATCCGAAGTAACGACTCGGACATAATTATAGGCTAACAGATGATATTAATGACTGCGAAGTATTTCCTAAAGATTTTAAGATTTTTCGAAATAAACCGTCGAAGACCGTCAGGATAAAGTCGGTGGAGGAGTATTTAGAGCGGTTAAAAGTTCTCTACGGAGTACTTCACATATGTATCCTAACAGTTGCAACGAGAGCGTATGGTGCGAACTATTAGTCAGCCAAATAAACCTAATCCACATGCATGTGCTTTTTGCCGGCCGCCTAACTCCTCGCGTCATGTTTTGCGTAACCTAAACGATGAAATAAATTTCTACTCGCGTAAAAACAACAATAGCATAATTGGAGGAGATTTTAATCTTCCAGACATCGATTGGCGAAAGCACGTAGTCAAGAAAAAAGAGCTCGGGACAATGACTGTTGCAGGACTTTATTAAAATTAATGCAAAAAAATTCGTTACACCAGCTAGTCAAAGAGCCTACCAGGGAAATGAGCATTTTAGATCTTTTTCTTACGAATACCCCCGAGCGAGTATCTAACACATCAGTTTGCGATGGACTATCCGATCACAAAGCCAGAATCACAGATTAGTACCTTAACTTGGCAAGGCACAGAAAACCTAAGCGCAGAGTATATCTTTACCCGCGAGCCGATTTCGAAGGATATCGTGGTAAACTCATGTCCGAATTTCCGGAGTATGTAACGCGCGCCATATGTTTAAATACCGAGGACACGTGGAATCTTTTTGTAAGAACGATGCGTGACCTAATGGATAAATTTGTACCCTCCAAACTTTCAAATCAAATTAATGAACCTAGATGGTATAATAAGGAGACTAGGAGAAGAAACAGAGGCGTTTGCATTCCAAATCAAAAGCCGCTGCGATGCAACCGAACAATACCAACACAGATCAAGTAAAAAGCGAACATAAGGAAGCAAAGTCGGAAACGAAACGAAATATGCGAGATGCCCACCGTCAATGTAGAAAGAAGATTTTATGCGAACACTTGGAAGAGGACCCAAAAGCGTTTTGGTCGTGCGTTCGTGAGGTCCAAGGTAAAGAGCAAACTGTTGCTTCGTTAAAGGATACTAGCGGTAATTTAGTAAACGATGCAAAGCTAATATCTTGAATGATTTTTTTCGAAGCGTTTTCACGTCTGACGATAAATCAAATACTCTCCCGATAAGCCTGAATCGATGTCGAAAATCACCTTCACAGAAGACGGCATCATTATTAACTATCGCGACAGATTAAACCGAATAAAGCTCCGGGTCCTGAAGACATACCGGCTCGAGTGTTCAAGGAAGTAGCGGAGAGCGTAGCACCTTTTCTTAAAGTTATATTTGACAAGAGCATGAGCGAAGGTAAGGTCCCGAATGATTGGAAAATTGCGAATGTCACGCCAATATTTAAAAGCGGCTCTAAGGACGATCCAGCTAATTACAGGCCTATCTCTTTAACGTCACTGAGCGGTAAGAACAGCTAGCTCTTTAATGGGTTTTCTTGAAACGTCCAATTTCATAACCAGGAATCAACACGGTTTTCGTAAGACTCGTTCTTGCGAGTCTCAGCTGGCTTTATTAGCACACGATGTTCTGAATTCTGCTGAAAAACATAAGCAAGTCGATGCGATATTTTTAGATTTTCGGAAGGCTTACGTACCTCATCATAAATTGCTGTACAAATCTCCAAAGAGGAGAGTTACAGAAACAGAACGCATTTCGGCAGTGGGAACGATTTATCGGTTTGAGGGCGACATTTCAGGTCAGAAAACTTGCGAGTTACAGATTTTGTGATGCCATTCCGCACTGATACTTTCCAAGGCATCGACCAAACTATTTTAAAGGGTGTTACCGCTTTTTGACGGTCGTGGTCGAGCGTCACGTTTATCCGTTCATTGAAAAGGCACGAGGCCGGCGATAAACAATGGTAAAAAAACAGAGAGTGAGAAAGACAATTCGACGGAATTGCGTATAAAAAAGCAGCAAGCGTTGCGAAAATGCTCTCGAAAGAAAGAAAGAAGCCCGACAAATTCAGGATAATCGGGCTACTGCGAAAATCAGCGCTGAAGTTAAGGCTCAAGAACCGAAGAGTGGAGAAGATTATGGAGGGACGGCGCGAACGCAGTCCCTACTACCAAAAATTACGCGCCCGAGTTACCCACATTTGGGGCAATCGCAGGTGTCAGCCCGACCGAAGTGCAATGGCCAGAGCCTCGTCCTGGGGGAACGGCCTACGAGATCACCGTATGACCCCTACGCCAGGTAAGTATGACTTTCGGCACAATTCCTCAAGTCCGCTTCGCGGATGCCCTCGGACCCACGCGCGATGACTCCCGGCCCTGCTCCGTCGCTCCGCCTCCCCCGACCGCCCGCTGCACGTCTCCCCCCTCTCCGACCTCGCCCTCTGCAGATTCGCGCCTCACCCTCTCCTACCACATCCCGACACCCTTCCTTCCCACCCTGCATCCATCTACCGAGGGCCGCCCACGCACGTTTTATAGTGGTTCCACCGGAGGATCCAAATTTTTAACGTCTCAATCTTTTACGAGAAAATGGAGTCGTCGAGTGGAAGGGACCTAGATGGCATTTTTTGACGATTTCTCTCAGTCGATTCACTTTTTAAATACACATGCATCATTGCGGTTCTTACAAACCGAAAAGTTTGAAATGTAAATCGATAATGATTTGTGTAGAGAGAACTGGGTTCAAAAAAAATAGCGTCAACACATAGAAGAACTGGAAAACACAAGATGTGCACAGAACGATTAAGACTGTGACCAAAAAAAATAAGCAAACGGGGAATTTCGAATGAAGATGGAAAAATGACATCGTGCATGGAGTGTGGTTGAGTGAAGGAATCATATGATTCAAGGGCTGATCACACAAGGCTAGTGCTGGAAGAATAAAGTGAATGTGACGAGGATGACAAAGGACCAAAGATGCGGTGGAAAGGGCAATTCAAGATCTCAGGGAGAAAAGAAAGCATTGGGCTGTGACAGAGGCTTAGGATACATGAATCGGGAATTTGGCCTCAAGTCGCCAAAGAAAAGCGATGCTGAAGAATGTAAAGACATTTTACCAAAGCCATTACACGAATGTTACTTACTACAAAGAAAGAAAAATCGAAAAACCTTTTTTTGGGGGAGAAAACCAGTTGTTCGGTTTCAGAAAAGGCAAAGGAACACGAGATGCCTAAGGCTGATTAGATAGAATAAGAAATGATGAAGTAGTATTGAGAGAGGAAGGAAAACCGCCGAGGAGGAGAGAGCTTGGGTACTACGCCGAAATTGCTTACTCAGGAGGATTATTGAAGGAAAGCGGATGGGAATGCTCGATTACATCAAAAATGGCCCAAGTTACAGGAAAATGAAAGATCGGAAGAATAATGCGTGTTTGACAAGGATTTTTTATCCGCGAAAGTCGAACCGGATGAATTTGGAACGAAATAATAAACGATTATTGAATTATTTCAATAATTAGAAAGACCATTGACCGGACTCTTTTCCCCGCGAATTCTCACGAGATTATGGAATAAGCTCGGAATCAAGAATAACCTTAGGTGAACTTCCCCGTCAAGCAAAAATAATCGCACTCACACCGCAACTGAGATGGCATGTACTTCCCAAATTCACGCAGTCAAAGAAGTCCACGGCAGAAAAATAAAAAAACCTTTATTCAATCTCCCTTCTCTCGGTACCTCGGCTCATAGGATTTACGAGCACTGTAGGTATTTTTTATGCTAAAGGGAATGCTTGCTTCTAATTTAAGTGGCTCCGATGCAGGAAGTAATGTTAATAAACAATCGAATACCGTAAAAATTACTGAGCAAGATGAAAATGAGCCACAACGCGTTTCTCGGGCTTCTCCCATTGTAAATGAACTATCGATTGCCATTATTAACTGTAGAAGCATTAAAAACAAAGTAGCCGATCTAGAGCATCTCATCCGAAGTAACGACTCGGACATAATTATAGGCTAACAGATGATATTAATGACTGCGAAGTATTTCCTAAAGATTTTAAGATTTTTCGAAATAAACCGTCGAAGACCGTCAGGATAAAGTCGGTGGAGGAGTATTTAGAGCGGTTAAAAGTTCTCTACGGAGTACTTCACATATGTATCCTAACAGTTGCAACGAGAGCGTATGGTGCGAACTATTAGTCAGCCAAATAAACCTAATCCACATGCATGTGCTTTTTGCCGGCCGCCTAACTCCTCGCGTCATGTTTTGCGTAACCTAAACGATGAAATAAATTTCTACTCGCGTAAAAACAACAATAGCATAATTGGAGGAGATTTTAATCTTCCAGACATCGATTGGCGAAAGCACGTAGTCAAGAAAAAAGAGCTCGGGACAATGACTGTTGCAGGACTTTATTAAAATTAATGCAAAAAAATTCGTTACACCAGCTAGTCAAAGAGCCTACCAGGGAAATGAGCATTTTAGATCTTTTTCTTACGAATACCCCCGAGCGAGTATCTAACACATCAGTTTGCGATGGACTATCCGATCACAAAGCCAGAATCACAGATTAGTACCTTAACTTGGCAAGGCACAGAAAACCTAAGCGCAGAGTATATCTTTACCCGCGAGCCGATTTCGAAGGATATCGTGGTAAACTCATGTCCGAATTTCCGGAGTATGTAACGCGCGCGATATGTTTAAATACCGAGGACACGTGGAATCTTTTTGTAAGAACGATGCGTGACCTAATGGATAAATTTGTACAAAATTGCATTGCGGGGTATACATCCTAATCTTCAACCGAGTGATTTACGAAATAATTCTCTTACGGTTCGCAGGGTGCATACCTAAATCTATATCTTCGTATTCGATTCCAGAATACTGGCTCCTTTTAAAAAAATATTGAGGTAATCACTGATTAAAAATCGAATCTCGGGGCATATATCTAAATCGCAAATTGAGTGATTTAACGGAAGAATTCCGCGGAATTAATTTTGGTTTTCTATTAGAATAAAAGGGATTCTGTACTCACTCTTCGTTGCTGGTCTCCTCCTGCATTCGGCTGTGTGTTTTCTGCGTAGATTCTTTCCTTACGTGATCTCCGTATTCAATATCTTCTTTTAAAAATGTTGAGGAAATCACCAAATGGTTTTCCAAAACTTTTCTCCAGGAAGAAAAACGAACTTTCTTTCGCTAAGGCTACGGGTTTACGTCTGTCCGCGAGAGATAGGACGCCTTATTGAACTATTTTGGCGCCAAAAGTACCGTTTTGGAGTGAGGAGAAGGGCACGAGCGTCCCTCTCCCCTTCGACTATGCCTCGTGCTGCTCGGGAGTCGTTGGTGTAATTGTTCCTTGGAGGGTTTTCCCCGTATTCCCACTACGAGTGGTTGTCGGACCACGTGGCGAGAGGAAGGAGAAGTTTCTTTGTTTTTCAGGAAGCTCTTTCCCCTTCCATGCTCTCCTTCTTCCCAAAACGAATTTCAATGGAAACACGTGTTTTGCTATTTACCCCAAAGTTCTTCCCATCTCCGCATGGCAAAACATTTGCCGAACCCTGAGTAGACATGGGCGCCGTTATGATTTTTGTCAGCGGCGGCGTAGGGGGAAAATGAAGCCGGCGGCGGCGGCGTAACGGCGTGAACGCTGACTGCTAAATCGTTGGCGGCGGCGCGGCGTAACCGGCGGCGTGAAAAATTTCGTTCGTATACGGCAGAAAAAAGGCGAATAACTCGAATATCTGAGAGTATTTTATTATAATAATATCATACCAATAAAGACAATGTAGAGCTATCTTGAATGCGCAGCACAGTGGGCTAGAATCGAAAAAACCTGGTAAAAAAATCCTTTTCTTGAGTGCGGACTTTAGTACTGGCCATTCTCGAATAAATCCTGTCTATTACTAACAAATTATCTACGCGGATATCTACCTATTAAAATTATACAGGTGGTAAAAATTGACCAAAATTTACCGATAATGCCAGGTTTAGATTTTTGCAAAATTCTTCAGCTTCATACCAAACCCAAATGAGCAGAATCATCGGGAAAAATCAATACAGTGTTAAATAATCAACCCTTAAGCTTAATTATGATTTTTTAAGTGATCACAGTAGAATAATTGAATTACTGAATCACTTCCATCAGATATCTGAATATAGCTTCTGGTGGTGAAATACTTACTTCATGCAGCATGTCTTTTAAGTTATATATCTTTCTCTTGTCCTCTCTCGGACTCTCCGATTTAAGTAAAACGAGCTCACATAAGACGCTGTCTGGAAATATTATATGCAGAAAGTATTGAGGTATGGCAATGCGAAGTTTCAAAGTTCACACTCAAAAAATATTTCCTTATTCTTGGCCAGCATGTTTCGATTCTAGCTCGCTCTGCCCCTTAAAGGGGTTAATTTGGTAATACTTTGCTTTCCTTATTTTCTCAAAAGCATGCTTCTTATAATTACGCTACCGTTTAAAGAGTGGTATCACAAATTGGGCACAAATACCCGGTAGAATGTCGATCAATGGATGTACTATTGTTGTGAATTAGTTTTGACATCACATTTGCGCCACATTTTTCAAGTATGGAATCCAGGAATTGACATACATTTGAAATTTTCAGAAAACAAAAAATGTACACCCGCACGCACCCATTGCATGTCATCAGTTCAAATACACAAATCGTCAAATAACGGGCAGAACCTCAGCTGATTTTTCATATGTTCTAATGAATATTCAAATCGATTATAAGGTTTTAGAACTCTGGATTAGACGTTTTTTATAAATCAAAAGATGCTTCAATTTAAAGGAATTGAAGGTAATCCAGGAAAATACTGTTGTACCCTATGAAGGAAATTCTCTTATTGGAGTTAACATTTTGGTTTACAGTTATGGTCAAGATTGTTTTTATCAAAGTATTCACATAAATTATGATACTTAATGAATACACATTACTTGAAATTACTAAAGCCCAACTTATCTCAAACGGCCCCATGTTCATAAGAGAGATTGATGCACGTAGTAGAAATATACGCGCTGAAAGAGAGAGTTAGCCTATATTAATTTTCATGTTATACCACATGGAGATACAGTAATTTAAAGTTGTTCAGTGAAATTTAATTATGGTTAATTATTATCATATTTACAAGGAAAAATGATAAAAGAAAAATATTTAAAATTAAAAATTTGTAAATTCGTAGCGAATTTGTTTGTACTTGTTCTTAAATACTCACTCTCATTTCAGAAACGAATTAGTTCTTATTCTAGATTATTTGCTTCCTTTTATGATCTTTTTTCGATACTTTTAAATTTCCTGTTAAATATTCTGGGAAAATACATCTTGAAAATTTTAAAGGGAATATCGAGAGGTTTAAGAAAAATGCGTTCAAAAAAGTAGTTGCCAACTACTTTTCGCTATACTTAATTCATTAAAATCATCCAGCGAGATAGTATTCTGAGAAAAGACTGAATTTTATTTGTGTTATTTTAAATCCCTATTTTCTAGTATAAACATTCGAAAAAGAACATACATTGCGGAAGTTACATCTTCCGCAATGTATTGTATGAATTATATAACGTATGAAATATATTATTACATATACGTATTATGAAATATTCTACCTAGATCTTGGTAACGAAAGCAAGTTTGCAAACGTACCCACTTTCATTACTGAGAAAAAGTTGTTTTACGTAATCGGTAACATTATTCTGGCGGCAAGGAAATATATTTAAATTTTCAATTTTGATTAAAAATATACACCGCAATATTGTGTTAATATTTTGTGTTAATTAAATTAATATTTTATGAGATATCATTTTTCAAATTGGGCGCTCTGTTTTAGAGCGCGAAATAACGGAAACTTATTTATTTCTGACTGCGATAAAGCACCAAAAAGATTTTAAAAAAATTTCTATTGCATAGTTACACATGCAATACATCAAGCTAAAATTTGATGGAACTTGTTTTTCTGTGGACATTCTTGTTTAAGTTTTATTCAACTCAAAACTCAAGTAACTATAATGGAAAGACCGACAATAAATAGCTTTTTCATTTATTTAAAATTAATAACTTTTTTACTAATAAGATGATATAATAATTTATAATTCCTTTAAAACTTATGTCTGATAATTATAAACAAGTTTCCGCAAAATCTAAGGCAAAAAACTGCTAATATGTGAAGAAAACTATGCATTAAGTGATAGCCGCCTGAGTAAAGTGTACCCCGCCCTGGCAAGGCACACTTTTCAAGTATTTGCCACCTTCTGGTGGGACTCACTGTACAGTGACTCCTGCCCGTTAAGTGCTCCTCGACTCCTACACCCGCACCGATTTTGCCGGCACGAGTGCAAACGGCCTAATCGTAACACGTATCGATATCACGTATAACTCAACGCCCTCGTGGAAAGGCCGAGAAGTGTTTTATCAGTTCAAAGCGCATCTCTTCGAGCTACTTGTTAGCATATTTTCGACTGTGGGACTTTGTTTTTAAATCAAAGCCACGCCGCGCCGCCGCCGATAAAATTTCCGGCGGCGGCTCGGCGGCGCGCCGTAGTTATTTCTTCGGCGGCGGCGGCGTGCCCGATATTGTCGGCGGCTGGCGTAATCGGCGCGGCGCCCATGTCTAACCCTGAGTAAGGAACGTAGAGAATATTTTAAATTAGAATCTGAAATGTAGAAATGAAAGTTAACGCCGCTGATAATAAATGTTTTCATTCAATTAATGAATTTTTAAACTAACCCGTTCAATTTATAATTAATTTACTGTCATCTTATTGTAAATAAGATGGTGTTTTTTTGTGAAAAATATTGCATTTTATAAGTATGTATGTAAATATACATGTATGCATATTTATACTTATTTTTTAATGTGGAGTGCATAATTTTAACGTTTTAAAATGTGACATTCGCATAAGTAATTAGTATTGAATTTTACTTCCGTATTGTTTTTGTATCTGACGAGGCATCTATTCACTTCAGGGCAATATCTGAAATTATTTGAATGTTACGTGTCAATTAATAAACTAAACTAAACAAACTAAATTTTTGCGACTCACTCACTTAAGTTACTTTTCTTTCCCCAAAGAATATGTAGTATTATTCTGATCGATGGGTAAATAAAATTAACAATTAACGTTATGTCGAGTGCTATTTCGAGGAATACGAATCGCGATGGTTGGATTACGCTTGAAAATTAATGGATCCAGTTCCATACTTGATCGGTGAATCATAATTCATATCGTCATAAGAATTCTAGTTTTAGCAATAGAGACAAGGATAAACATCACTGACCCCTTTCTTATCTCAAGGTTTAATTATGGAAAGATTAGGGGCCAGTATTATAATTTCTATTTAAATCTGCTGATCATCTAATATGACGATTAAGTGTAATTGCATATAGCGGGTATCTATTTTATATAGAGGTGTTTGAAAATGTTTTTATTTTTTCTGAAATTTGTTGATTTGAAAATCAAAGTGTGGTGTTTTGTGTTTTATTATGTTTCCTAATTTTGGTGTTACTAATTTTAACAGTCTCATTTAAGAAAAGGAATAATAATAGGCATACTTTAGCATAAACATTAAAAGCATTGAAAATATTATTAACTGTAAATTATACAAAATATTAAATTAAATTTAATTAAAATGTGGTGTTTACACCTAAGGAAAATGCGTACACAGCTGTAGATCAACAAAACATGATATTTTCTTTAAAAACTTATTTACACGATAGATGTTAGGAAAAACGAAACATATTTCTTCGTGGAATTAGGAGAGATTTTGTGATAATCCATAATGGAAAGAAAGTTTCGTGAATTTATTATAAAAGATCAAAGCTGAATTCACGTAAGCAAAGATGTCATGAGTGATCAAAAATATGACAAAATATACGTAAATAATACTATTTATATCTATGTATATGTACTACTAATATATATTGTGAATTTATTTAAATCATACCAAAATTACATTTCCCTCTCTTACAAATGATGAATGAAGCGAAAATCACCAAAATCCGTGCTGCTTATTAAAACTGTCGAAATTAGCGTTATTTCGCTAAATCGACCAAAATTCGCGTTATTTGTTGGTTTTATCGCTTATTGCGAAAAACGAACACCTCTAGTTATATAGTATTACGAGTAAAATGTAGCTTGCATACTGCAAGCAGATCGACAACACTAATTTCATGTCGGCATCATATCGGGATGGTCCTCAAAAGAAAAAGAAAGGATTGAAAATATTCTTAATATTCGCGGCAATTTAATCGTCTGGCATTGAAACCGGGACTTCCTGGTAAACTTACTGCAGCACAATAGAAGCTCACATTCTCTAACTATGTGTGAAAATTCAAGCAGATGATGTGCAAATGTGCTCTGGCATCGAACCCAGGAACAGCATGGTATTATCTTATTTTTTTCTTAAACCGAGTCTTAATATACATCTTCTATCTAAGCAAGAACTACCTTTTATTTCGATAAATGAATGAAAGAAATAATGAAAAACTATCCCAATGTGTTTTATATGGCAGATATATTTACCACCCGGAATCGAACCCGGGTCTTTCTGGCGATACTTTCTATGCAGAACAACAGAAAATCACCACTTCTAACTATGTGTGAAAATTGAAGCAGAAATATTGGCTGCAATTGCCTCAAACGACGTCCTACTTTTCCCATATATTCCTTATGAGAGAAATTATAATGTGCTCTGGCATTGAACCCAGGAAATGTACAATCTTTTCTAAATTTTTTTCTGAAACCAATTCTTAATATACATCTTGTAGCGAAGCAAGTACTTCCTATCATTTCGATAAGTGCATCAAAAAAATTAATGAAAAACTACCTCAATGTATTTTAAAGGGCAGATTTTTGCATTGTCCTAGCATCGAACCCAGGATATTTCCTGTAAAAGTAAATAATGTTGTCGATAGATTCTGACCATATATATAGGCTCCTAGAGTTTCGATTCTCTACCTATACGGGAAGTATTTTTTAAAAATTCCCGAAAATCAAAGCAATGCATTTAAATGGAAAAAATCGGTACTTTGGGGCCCTCTGGAATCGAATCCATGACCCTGAGGTTTTAAATCGCAATTTTTCTGGCGGTTACACGTTATGGCCAATACGTCGAAAAAATTTAGTTAATGATATGGGTCTATAATTTCCTGGGTACTCCTTTAATCCGCGTTTGTAAACAGGAGTAATATTAGCTAATTTCTAATCGGATGGGACCCTAATTTCATTTATCGATTTACAAAATATAATTTTGAGATAAGGGGCGACGTTTTTTGCCGACTGCTTTAAGCACTCTTGCCGGAATGCCTTCTGGCCCTGGTGACTTATTTGGCTTAATTTTGCGTAAGATTTTAACTATACCATCTGTCGTAAAACTTATATTTGGCATGGAATCCAGTATATTAACATTAGGGAGGATCTCTATGTTACAATCTGATGTGAATACGCTTTGGTAAAATTCGTTTAGAATGTTCGCTTTCCTCTTCGAATCGCAAGTAATGTTACCTTCGATATCCCTTATTGAGCTCACTGTTTTTACCTTTCCCTGTACCTCTCTAACGTAGGACCAGAAAGCTTTAGGGTCTTCCTCTAAACATTCCCCAAGTATTTTCTTTTTAAAGTTGCTGTGGGCGTTACGCATAGCTCGCTTGGTGTCGCATTTTGCTTTCTTGTGCTTTTCTAGCAATAGTGATCGTGGTGGATTTGGAACAGGCTGATCTATTCCCGTAAAAGCCTTTACTTTTCCGTGCAAATCACTGTTTGCGGAGAGCCCTTCTAACTTCTTTATCGTACCATCTGGGCTCGCAATCATTTTTAGAGTATTTCGAAGGTATATACAAATATATATATTTATGCATTATCTCCACGAATGATTTCCATGTGTCCTCAGTGTTGTTGTTGCTTACGCGCGACTTAAATGAATTAAAATCGGTAGTTAGTTTTCCGTTAAATTCCTCGAAATCGGCTATGGAATAGAGATAAATTTTGCGTTTGGGTTTCTTATACTTGCTAAGGTTTATCTCAATATCTGCAAAAACGCCTTTATGGTCTCCAAGACCTTCGTCAATCGAAATTTTCTCTATGCGCTCAGGAAAGTTAATTAAGAGGAGATCGAGTATATTGTCACCCCTGGTTGGCGATTTACTGCTTGGCTTAGCGAGTTTTTCAGAAGTAAATTTAATAGCTTTTTACATGAGTCGACATCCCGGGCCCTTTTCTTTATGCTATGATTATTCCAGTCGATGTCAAAACCTGCCGAGAGGAGTTTGGTGGTCGGTAAAACGCACATACATTTATGTTCGGCTTGTTTTCCTGGCTTATTGTGCAACAGATGCTATATCGCTATCACTCGAAGTCCTCGGCTTGCTCTGGAGAGATGATTTAACCGTAATAAAACACCACCACCTGTCTTTTCCCTACGACCTCGGCGATAAATAGTGTAATCCTTTGGAAATATTTCATTGTCGCTTATATCCTCATTTAACCAGCTTTCTGTGCCTATAAAAATATCGGTGTCGTGGCTACAAATAAGATGCTCCACATCGGATACTTTATTTTTAACACTCCTACAGTTAACTATCGCAATTGATATTTTTCTTTCGCAAACAAATTTAGATGGGATTGTCGATAAATCTTACTTATTTTTCGTTTCGCTCTTCGGCGCTTTTTCCATAATTCGATCGGCCGATTATTTCGTTCCCTTCAACCCACTAACTGGCCTACTCTTTATCCAAGTACCTACAGTGCTCATAAATTCTCCGAGCCACCCGTCTCGAAGCCAAAGCGGTATAGTGGACCCCAGAACGGTTTAGGGGAACACGGCACGATCTGAGCGTCGGCCGCAGGTCAACAAAGTTGGCTCCCATGACCCTGCAGAACTCCCACAACCTCGCGTTTAGGCTCTTTATCTCCTGCCAAACGCGAAGGCCGCAGTCGAACCGCGGAACAATGCTGCAGATAGACAGCTTCATCTCGACTCAACGCGACCTCAGAGTTCAAGTCCTTTAAAGAACTGACGTCATCTAGGCTTATTGATAACATCCCGGCAAGAAATACTTAATTCTTCACAGTGAGGCTTAACATGAGATCCGGCAAGCATCTGCGCTGTAAACGACTAACAATAAGATTGAAGGAACACATTTCGATAAGATAACGTTCCATTGGCGCATATTTGATCTTATGTTTCGCGGAAGTAATGGAAGTTCATTTATGATATAAGAGCATTAAGTGATCGCGATAAGTAACATTTCGCTTTGTAAGACTGGAATATTTATTGGTGATTCTTTCCGGAAAGAAGAAATTTCTTCCTTTTTCAAACAAGACAGCGGTAGATTACTGGCAGTACACAAAGGTAAGAGAGAAATGTAGTCATATTTCCATGATCTGCTAAATAGTGGAAATGTTTCTACAGCCATATCTCAGTGACCGCAAAATATTTCATCAATCTCTCGGTACAGCATAGAGAAAATGTGTCTTTCATTTACCTACCTAAGTTTTTTTTAATGGTTGTGATAATCTGAAAGCTACTGAGGTGATGAGTGATGTAATATGAAGGCATTTATCAATTTTTCTCCTTATCGAATGTCAAGAAGTGTCATTCATTTCCATGTGTGTATCCGCTTAAGTGATCTGGCTCAACGAAGGGACTTCGGGATTCCCCATATTATCTAGCAAGCATCATTCCATCTCCTAAGTCATTAGTAACTGCACAATATATATACTTAAAACTGTCTACGGGATGAGTACTTTACGGATTAACGAATAAATTCGAATGTGATTCACTGAGTATAAGCAAAAATGATTCGAAACATTTTTAAACTGATTTACACGACGAAATACGCGAAGTCGTGATTCCAACCTTCAAGAACGCGATTTTCGCAGTCAGACGACAAAAAGATTTCGCGAGATTATAGCGAGAACAGAAGGCCTTTATTGGTCTCTTTTTCTGGAAAGGTGCGCTAATATGACAATTATTTAGATAGTTTTGTTTTTCACGCCCCCTGCCGTAGTGGCCTTAGTGCGGCTCGCGGGGTAGGTTTGATCGGTTTAAAAAACCTCGGATCGGAAAATCAGATCTTTGAAACTGCTACTGCTCCAAGAACATATGTTCTTGTCTGATAATAATCATTTAATAATAGCTAATTTTCCGCGCATGTACTTCTCAGCGTTTTAATTATCTCTGATAAAATTTATTTTAGTCAAATCCTTACCCATAAACATAAGGAGTTTAGATGTAGATCATAGATTCCCAAAAAGGTCCTTCTGTACTCCCAAGGATAATACAATATAATCAAATTGAAACTAAATACGTGTTTTCAACTAGAAAATTCAATATTAGGCAGACTATGGGGGTCCATGGAAAATAGAAAAAAATAATTGGGAGCCTACGATGTAGTCGTTGGAGTTTATTGAAAAATAATGGAATGAATATGAAGTTTTTGTAATTTTATTTAATTGGAAGTGCTTTAATTATCAATTTGACAATAAGATTGCCTTGGCAAAATAATGATGAAAACTGCCAAAGCTGCGCCTGTAATTATGGGAAATTTTGGGTGAATGTGCGCACGATGCAATTTACATTGCAAGTTAATGCATGGTAAGATGCACAGTAAAATTTGCATCGTGTAAAACACAAAATATCGTCGAAAAATGTTGAAATGCATGAGCGAATGAACAGAAGATAGCTTCTGCTCTTCCATCCGGATGCATTAACTTCCGTAAAAGAAATTGCATCGTTACATCGTATGTAAAACGGTATTTAAAGTGGGCATCGGGGAGATATTGCATGAATTAAAGCAGATTGTTGTATTTGCGTGTTTGTGTAGTAGATAATGTTTGAATCTGCCAACTGAGGACAGCCAAATGGCGGGGAATGATAATAAATAATAATAGATATTTAAACAGTAGGTTGAGGAAGATATGAAATCGTACGGAGTAAAAAGCAACGAATTCATTTTTCGGAGTAACGAAGTGCTTAAGTATTTTAAAAAAATTGCCAGAGAGACATTGAAATTCCCCCATTCATTATAATATTTTGTCGCGATTTATATTAGTTTTCGATGAATTTGTTCCTCCCATTTACTTTCGGCTCGTTTATGGCTGCGTTTAAATTTTCACTGAGGAGAGGAAAGCACCAAGGACTGCCATGACCGAAGGGAATTTTATTGCACTACCACCCTTGACATCTGCCGCTGTATATAACTGTAAACTGTGGTCGTTTCCGCAGACTCTCGCCCAGCTCCTAGTGAAGAAAATAAAACGCTGAAAGTAAAGGCTTTGAAAATTTCGTAAATTCACCAAAACTTTAAAGAATCCGGTGCTGAAAATATCGTAACTAAATGTACGTAATTTCTTTACCGGAAATTCCTTTAGGCATAAGAACCTAACAAAATGAAAATACGACCGGAACATTACTACAAATAGTTGCATAGTAGATCACCGTTAGAATTTGCCGATAAAAATATATAGAATGCACGATAGCGCAGGAAAAAATCAAGCGCAAATGTAACGTTAAATAAATCAACAAAAGTTCTTTGTAGTTTTCCAAACCCGTTTCGAAATATATACTACATATATTTTTTTCCTTTATAGAAGTTATGTTAGTTATCCTAGAGTACCTATCAAATGTAGATGTAAATGACACGAAAGGTACAGAGAGCCAGAATAGCACTTTTTCTTATTTCCACAGAACAACGCCTTTCTCCGTGGATTTAAGTTAAAATACATGCTAAATGGAGCACAATAGACTATTTGAAGCATCGATAAAAAAGCAAACGAGGAAGTGCGGAAAAAGGTATTGGGGGAAAATGTTCAATTCGAAGGATAGGATATGATGGAATAAAATTACATTAACGTTTTTCTACGTATTTTATACACATCCTATACATGGATTTCCACTCGAAAAAGCCTGCTACAATCGATTTTATTAAGTTTGATTCGACGTAATAAAGCTGATTCAGAGGAAATGGGTGGATGAAATATTGAAAGGGAATGGACCATAGCAGAAAGTGATCGAGGGTAAAATGCGAGGCATGGCAGACAGAAAATATTCTTCAGAAAGCATAGAGGATGGTGCTTACTCTTTAGTAATGAATGTCGTTAAGCAGGGAATTTTAGGATAAAGGAAATGACTCATTTAGATTTGGATATATACCCCGCGAACCGCCGTGCAGCGTATAGCAGGGGATATAGTAACACCACCATCCGTACCGAATCTATCCCATTAACTTCTCTAATAGATAGAGGAAAAAGTGACCAAAAATGAATATCTGCTTTTGCGATTACCTCCTTATCACGTTGTGTCGACGCTTCTCGGAGATCGCGTTCGTTCTTTTCTAGAAATAAATTTCATCTACTTCGTCTAAAAATGTTCTGAGCCGATGATTTTTCGAAAAGCTCCCGTCGATAATCAGATCTTCTCACTTGAAGCGAATTCCACCACTATCCTAGCCGTAACGGTATAGTCGAACCTGAAATTTCCCCATTGCCTTGACATAGATACTCAATATAACATATCAAAGGGTTTGATGCATTTCTGGTTACCAATAAGCTCAGCGAAGCGTCTAATTTTCGCTCTTACTACGCTTCTTACGCAATCAACTCAGTAATCCTTTGATGAGACCAAATTTTCACCCACGGCGTGCGGTTTGTATATATAAAATGGATTTGCAAACCCTCACAATTCAATAACCTATAAATGAAAATTGTAGAATGAAACACTGAAAGCGATTTTCTAGGATCCAAAAGTTCCTCCTTTAATCGAGAATTTGTCATCTTTTAGATTCATTATCACTTATTAGATTGTTTATTGTCATCAATTCGTAAGTATTATATTTGATACACTATTTCGGTTTCGTAACAACGTTACGTTTACTCAAAATTTTTATTCCAACAATTCTGCCAAAGATCCTCAAATTATGTTCCTTGAATATTTCTAATGCTCTTATAATTTTGGGTCTCGCACACCCATGCAATTGCCGAATATTTCGCAGCGACAAAAATTCGAATCACCCAGCTTCAGATTATTGTTCGCTTATCGATTGATAATAATGATGATATAAATAGATAAGATAAAAGATTATTCCGGAGGTGAACGACCTATGGTACGCAAGCTTGAAATTGCACCCGATGAAATACTTTTGACACACGGCATAGAATTCACTTAGTTTCTCATTTGAAGGCCCGAATAAATACGTATTACGTATCATTATAATATCGAACATTATAATAAAAAGTGTAATTGATATGATCTGACCTGGCTTTGTTGAACGCCATTTGCCGGCCAGCGGTCTTCAGGAACACACCGAGAAATGCAGATGGAATTTGCACTTAGTTTTGAGGGTACGGTAAGGAGGGTAGAGGGATTGGTAAAGGATACGTCATTAGTAAAATAAGAAGATGCCGCCACAATTTCTAGGATCTCGAGACAATCGAGCTTCTCCTTCGAATGTCTTCGCAGAAGCCTCGGGAGAAAGGAGCTGGTGTGGTCGCTCTCCAGGGGGTGGGTCCCAAACTTGAAGGATGAATTCCCCAACCGGTAGCACCGTAGGTGTCCCTCACCCAGCAGGAGCCCAGCTTGGCACAGGTAGGAAGAAGAACTATCGTCGCATCTCAGATCAAACACATTCGAAAGGTTACTATTGTCGCTTATATCTTTAGCACAGGAAATTCCCTGTGAAAGGCTACTCAGGGTATAGAACCCAGATATGGGGGAAACAGATTCTGCAAAGGATAAGAAATATTTCCCAAGAAGGGCATCTTTGCAGGTTCTACGGGAGATAAAACTGGGAATATCGAGGCAGCAGATGTCTTGGAAGATTTCTTTCTGAAAATTTAGCTAATGGGTTTTACTGAAAACCCTTTATTTTTCACTACTGTCCTTATGAAGGCCAGCTCCTGGGAGTGGAACACCGGTTGTTTTGTGAATAATGATGAAATGAAATAATTTAGAAAATTTCATGCTATGGAATAATTGTTGCAAGGCCTACGTATATAGAAAAATAAAAGCCTTGTGATTCATAGTTCCTCATTTTATGGGTTAGATGGAAGAAGAGACTTTTTAGTCTCAATATCGCCCAAATAAAGACGAGTTATTATTATTATTATTTTATGAGAACATAAATATCTATCTTTGTCTATCCATAAATGTACACTTCAATGTAATTACTTACATGCAGTGTTTACTGCATTCATTTAATTTTGAAATGCTGATGGCAGTGAAAAAAAATTCGGAAGGCATAGCAAATGAAGTAACTTTAATCTAACTAATTTCTTATGCAGAATCAACTCTCTCTTAAGTGTCCATGGAATTTAAGCACAATGACTCTCCTAGTACAATTTTTCTAGGCATTCCATTAGGGCACCTAAATCAGTGCAATTATTCACTCATACTTAAGTAGCTTTCATGTCATCATACCAATAAACAAGACTGAGACACAATTATAGAAAGAGGAACCAGTATAATAATGGAATATATTAATGGAAGGCCGTTGAAAGAAATAGTATTACTAGTACAGTTAAGCCGTCATACCAGAAATTACCTAACTAGATCTAGTTTATCGATAAACTTCAATAAATAATTACTAAACTTCTACAAATGATTACTTGGAATTTGACCAAATTTAAATGTCAAATATTTATTTATTTACTTACTTATCTATTTCCATCATCAATCTTACAAATAGAATAAAATTTAGGTGGTGAGATTTATCTGACACAACAACATTATAATTCCTTATAGTAAGTTAAAACATATATTCCTTAAGTCTTATTTGCTTTTCGGGTAGGGTTTGAGAGCCTCTTCAGGTATTACATTCCAATCTTTTATGCCCCTATTTATAAAAGAATATTTCGCTATATCTGTTTGTTGTTTCCTAAGCTTAAACTTATATTTATGGTCCCCTAGAGCTATATGACGTGGTCCCTCTATCCTGTCCCTTAATTCTTTCAATGTCTCGCCTATGTTTCTAACCTGGAAGATTCTTACTAATCAGTTTATCCTGCTCCTTTTTCTAGTGATTCCCAGCCGAGAATCTCCAACATCTCTGTAACGCTGTCTTCTTTCTTATGTCTTCCTATTGTATATCTTGCAGCTTTCCGTTGCACTTTCTCTATCTTATTTATGTTTAGTTTATCATGAGGATTCCATATGTAGGTCGCATTTTCTAATATTGGTCTTACAATTGTTTTGTATGCTAATTCTTTCGCGTTCCTACTACTATACCTTAAATTTCTCATCACGAAATGTAAATTTTTAAATGCTTTAGAAACAATTTTACTTATGTGAAAACTCCAGTCAAAATTTTTTGAGAGTATGACCCCTAAGTATCTGCATTTATTTACTTTTGGAATTTTGGTAGTAGTAGTGGTATTGTTAAAAGTGCTTCGACAGCTTAGGTCATTTCGCACATTGGCTCCCACCGGGATTTGAACCCGGGACCGCTTTCACCAAAGGCAATCGCGCTGTCCACATGACTATCCGGGAGCCTTTTTGGAATTTTCTCACCATTTAACTCATATCTAATCTCTCTCTCTTTCCTTTTATTTGTGAATGTGATATGATTACTTTTCTTCGCATTTATCATCATTCCATACAATGAAGCCCACATTTCAACTCTTAGAATGTTGTCTTGCAGTATATCACTATCTTCCTCACTATTTATTTCTCTGTAAATTATGCAATCGTCAACAAAAAGCTTGATTTTCGATTTCATTCCTTTTGCCAAATCATTAATATAGATTAAGAACAGTAAGGGACCGATTACGCTTCCCTGGGGTACCCCTGACGTTATTTCAATTTTTTCTGATAACATTTCACCTACTTTTACTCTCTGCGATCTACCAATTAAGAAATTACGTAACCAGTTTTTAATCCTCTTGTCTTTATCCATTTCATCTATTTTGTTTACCAACCGATTGTGCGGTACTATGTCGAAACCTTTGGAAAAATCTATTCCAATGGAATCAACTTCCTTTTGCAGATCTAACGAGTCTGATATATCTTGACCTAAACCCAGCAACTGTGATTCGCATGAAAATTCACTTCTAAAACCATGTTGATACTTGTACAGCCACCCTGTATCCTCCAAAAATCTGAAAAATCTTCTCAAATAATCGGCTACCAATATCTTCATTACCTTGCATGTCACTGACATCAAACTGCTCGCCCTTTAAATTTCCACGCTTGTCTTGATTCCTTCTTTGTGAATTGGTATGATCGTAGCCTTTTTCCAGTCCTCCGGAATAGTGTTATTATTTAAAATTGCTTGAAATAAAACTTTTAAGTATCGGACAGTTTCAGTTGATCCCAGTTTCAATAACTCTCCTGATATACTATCAGAACCGCAAGATTTGTTTTTCTTTAATCTTTCTAGCTGTTTCCTAATCATCTTTCCTGTGATAATGAATTGCTTTTCCTGCAGAATCCTAGTATCTATACCCGAAGACTCCTTTTTGTGGATGGTCAGTTTGACTTTATCAATCTTACTCGTTCTATACTGATCTACTAGTGGTTTGTGGAATACACTCGAATACCACTTATTTAAGCAGTTCACCTTTTCTGTGTCATCACTTATTTCTTTTCCATTCGCATCTTTGATCACATTAATATTCTCTCTATTGTCGCGGTTTTTCCTTAGATATTTAAAGAAATTTTGATTGCCGTCTTTTTCCAAGATATTAATCAAGTATTTATTCTTTGCTTTCTTTTTCTCCTATTATAGCAATTTTATATAACTTTTGTATTTCTCCTGGTTATATCTGTTGAGATCTCTAGTTTAGCGTGATTTTCTAATTATTTTTCTCAAAGCTTTTATTTCTATATTGTAATATTCCAGATCTGGTTTTCTTTTAAGCACCTCTTACTTTCACCTCAATGAAATAATTTCCAAACATAAGATATCATGTTAAGCATGTCGAATTATTATTATTTCAGATGTCACTTCCATTTGAAATTAATGTTGCTCCTCCTGAGGTGAACAAAAAACTGATGTCTTTATTCTCTGGGGAAACTTGTGGATACTTAGAAGTTGGTCCCAAGAAATACCTCCTTACATCCCAATATGGAAAACAAGCTGCAGGATATTACAATATGAAATTGAGACCTGATGATGTCTGGATAATCACTTATCCAAGATCTGGTAAGATGGATCATTTCTCATCTAATACTGTAAATTGTTCTCTAGTTAATATTGTTGGAGCTAACTTATTGGAAACAAATATACAGTTCTTGGAATTCCTATATATTCTTTATAATTTTGTTCTCAGAATAGTAAATGTAAAAGTCAATGATAGATCTGTATTTTTAAATATCAAAATACTAATTTTTCTGAATTGTTTTTCAAATTTTTGATTCCACGAACTTTGCTATCTATGGCAAAATTTCATATCCCAGGGTTTTCATATATTACTATAAAATAATTTAATTAAATTTATGGATTACTATATTTCATGTGAAAGATTTACATAAACCTTATATCAGAGGGTTATCCTATGAAATTTTGCTCCAGATCCTCCTCTGATTTTGTTGAAAACAAGGTAATGAAATACAAAAGTAACAACACTTTCACTAAGGAATAAAAAAGTGGGTACAAAAGTCAGAGAAATACATAATAAACTATATAAAAGTTACTAAATAATTCAAATAATGCTTTACGGTATTTATATTTTAACCAGTTAAGCCTTCCTTTAACAACAATCATGTATTTGTATCTTTAGCGGTATTGAGCACATAAGATATATCAAAAAGTAAGAATTAAAAAATTAATATAATTTATAAAGCTGTAATTACTGAATAAAAAAAATTACATCTCCTAATAGCTGATAGGAAACAGAGTGCAATCAGTAAAAGGGGATAATTTTCATGAAATTATTCAGTACAGAAAATACATAAAACAAGAAAACTACCGAGCTGTTAAATAGTTAAGCAATAATTAAGAAAATTTGCTTTGCAAATGCATTCAAATTCCCTTTTAGATTATTTTGTTAATCCTCTTATTCTATTTCACGAGATATGTGAGATAATTATGAATGCTTCATATTTTTTTGTATTCCTACAAAACTCTCTGATATATGCATTAAGAGTCACATAAAGAGAAAATATTAAAATTGTGGATAGAAACATTTAAAGGGTAAAGAGAGTCTAAAATAGTATTTCATTGATAAAATTTAACTAACCAGTAATATTTACATGTCAAATACAATATAGTTAAATAATTACTGCTATAATTAAGTGAGCTTTTAAATTTGTACTAGATAGATATAGCAGATAAAACATAAATTAATTCATACAGATAATATGTTATTTGGATAAATAGTAAGTATCAAGCAAAAATATTAGTCATATTTTACTCCTGAGTTAGCTAAATCGAAGTGACACTGTCACAAGAAATATTTAAGGCTAAATACCTTGAGTATAGAAGGAAGATACATCAAAGCAAAGCATCTTCAGTTTAAAATTCTTCGAATTAATAAATCTCCACGAGTAAACAGTTTTGAAGCAATGTTATGAATTCTGAAAGGAATTAAAAGAAAAATTGTGCTTGGTAAAAAGTTCTGATAAAATGATTGATTTTCAATAAAATTAGCAAAAAAATATAATATATAAATAATCTTTTCCTAAATTTATTAAAGGAACGACATGGACTCAGGAGTTGGTGTGGTTAGTAACCAACAACCTGGATTACAAGAAAGCATCTGAAATAAAACTTTCAGACAGATGCCTGTTTCTTGAGTAAGTAAGAACTCAAGGACATAAACATAACATAAACTTTTGAAATGTCAAGTTTGATTAATATCTTGTTATTCAGATAGTGAATGTAATGATAAACCTCCAAATTATTTTATAACTTGGCTTTTTAGAATCTTTTACACTGCCATACTACTCCTACAATAGTAATTAATTCCATTCATTCTGCTTCAGCCTATTTTTCATTAAATATAACAGTCCTTATTTTTAATTCCTTAATATCAAAGGGAACTAAATATAGGTAATACTTAAGGTTAAACTCAAAGGTAACACTTATTGATGCAGAGATAAATACTTCTGTTATTTTGACACCTCTTATTCAGGTTAAAAGTTTCAAATGATAACTTTAACACTGGTAAAGATCTTTCATAAGCTTACAAGAGATTTTTCATCTACAATCACTAGAATAAATGCATACTGATACAATGAAGAGGGCTGCAATAACAAATTATCATATATGCCAGCATATAAGTCGACCTCTGAAGCCTAAAAAAATCTCTCAAAAAACAAAAATTTCTTCAGATGTATTTTTATTTTACAAAAATTTAATTTATATTTAAATGTTATTTATATTTTATTTACAAATGAAGATCAATAAGCACATCATGGATTGTTTTTGTTTGTATATTCGTTATGATTTGACTTAGCATTAGGAGTTAATGGAAGTTGTTTTAGCAGTGATGTGATTTGATATTACCACGCAATAATACCATTATTTCTATAACAAATTTTTAATACCATTGTGTTTCTGTTTGGTAACACATTTTTATTTGTATAGCTTGAGTAATACTAATGAAATAAATTTGTGAAATAGTTGAGCAGAGGCCAGAAGTTGACATGGCAGCAGAGAGAAACAATTCTAGTGTCTTAATGTTATGCAGTAAATATTCCTTAAGCTATCATATGTTTATGGATAGCATAATTATTCTTTCGATTAAATAGAGCTGGGGAAGTGGTTTTGCCTTATACTTGGGTCGACTTATACGCTGAACATGGGCTAAAACCTGAAGTTCAACTGAAAATTTTAGGGGTCGACTTATACGCCGGCATATACGGTATATATATCCGTGATATTAAATAAGATCAGTATATTTTTCAAAAACTGGAAGATACATGATGATTTTGAGCTACTGTTGCCACTATCAGTGAAGTCATCCTAAGTCCTGCCGAATTTATCAGGTGTTTCACTGAGGCAACAGCAAAAACAAACATATTCAACCATTCCCTGATCGTAAAAGTTTGATCAGCTGGGATTTGAACCTCGATCCAAACTCAGCCACCATGGCTGGTTTATGCTTATCAAAACATTTGGCTTAAAATGATTCAATAAAAAAATTAAATGAATGCAAAAATAAATTTTCATAAATAAAGGAGCAAATGGAAAACTATATTTCTAATGAGACAATAAAATGGGAAAAACTATCAATTTCTTACCCTAATACAAAAAAAGGACAACATATGTTATTTACTAAGTTTTATCAGTGATAAATTATTGGAATGCTATTTCTAAATTACAGCAGTCATTGTCCTTGAGTATTTAAATGATAAGATTCATGATTCCAGAGCTCCAATTTTGACAAGTGAGAAGTACAAAAGAGAAATCATTGAACTTAATAAAATGGATGAAAAGGCTGCAAAGGAATTTTTGCATAAACTGAGACCAGGGAATGAGAAAGCTGATGATCTGGTGTCGCCACGCCATATTAAATCTCATCTTCCACTAAGCCTGTTGCCACCAAAACTCTTAGACACTTGCAAGGTATTAAAAAATTATCAGCAATTAGCTAGAGCACAAATACGTGTAGAGAAATGTGTCTTTTGTATAAACTTATAGTATGCCAGCACTTAATATTGATAAGATGTGAAAATAATGCATTTTTGATTACTCTCACTCGAGTAATCTGTTTTTATCCTTGGCATTGTAGGTTGTCTATGTTGCTAGAAATCCTAAGGATGTTGCCGTATCCTTCTACTATCTGAGCAGGCTTCTGAATGAAATTGGGCACCAAGGAGATTTCAAAGAATACTGGGAACTGTTTCAAAATGAAAGAAGTAAGGTTTCATTTATAGTCTTTGATAATAATAGGTTGATGGTTGAAATATAGTATAAACGAAGCACCAAAAACCATCAAAGAAATTTTTTGATGGTTTTTGGTGTTTCGTTTATTCCATATAGTCTTTTTATTATCCTTTTATGGCCTTGCAAACTTCTAACTTTATTCATATATGGTAGAAGTCCCCTTTTCTGATATTTTATTTCCTTGCTGCTAGAAAATTTAAATGTTGGTAATAACATAGAAAGCTACATTGAGTTGTGGAATATAAATACGTGCTGACATTTTATTCTCAGTTAAAGTCGCTTAAGGTTGCCTAATTCCTGTGGCCTGCCAAAATGAAACCCATTATGGTACACATTCATAGTCATAGGTAAAGCCAGTGGGGATAACCATAGTCCTTCTCTGAAAATATTCATGATTCATCAAAATCTCTTTCATTCACTATTTAGTTCTTTGGACACCATTTTGGAGCCATGTTCAAGAGGCTTGGGAGATTAGGAATCATTCAAACATGCTTTTCCTTTTCTACGAGGACATGAAAAAGGTAGTCTTCACTTTCATACATTTCTGATGATTCTCATAAAACAAAAAGTATAAGTTGCTGTGTGTTTACTGGAGCTACTATGAGCTTTATTTAAAAATCAAACATTTTAATGCCTCCATACTGGACTAATAATGAAATCTTTCTCTGGTAAATTAGGATTTGAAATCAACTATACTTAAGGTTGCAACCTTTTTCAATAAAAGCTTTAATGATGAAGAAATTCAACAGCTAGGAAGGCACTTGAGTTTTGAAAACTTCAGCAAAAATCCAGCATTAGAACAACTGCCATACCAAAAAAAGGGAATTCTCAAGGAGGGAGAAAAGGGAGGTTTCTACAGAAAAGGTAGGTATACTGAGCTTATACAATTTCACTTTAAATTTAATGATTTGTGATGAATTTACAAAATTAGAATGACATTATGATTCTCTTTTGTTCTATAAAATACAAGAGAATATATACATAGGGGTCAATGGTTTTTTATTGATGTATAATGAAAATTTCAATTCCAAAGTGAAATAAATGAAGATTTCTTGGGTTTCCAACAGGATTGTTTTTTCAATGATAATGAAGTTTGACTTAAATTTCTGAAGCTATCTTCAGGATGAATGTACGTACAAGTGAAGTGGAGAACCTTTGAAAGAGTCTTTGAAGAAACAATCAGTTTGGTAACCGAAAAAGTCTTCACCCACGAAATGCACAAGGATAACACAATATAATCTTTAATCACACCTTAGAAGCATTCTTAGTCCCATGTCTAGTAGCACAATTGATAAGGTTCTCAACTGGATTTATTTTAATTCTTAAAAGTATTTATCCATTTAAATGAGAAACTAAAAATATTAATGTGAAGGTATGTATGTAGTACATACCATCACACATAGTTACAACAGATTTGATGCTTTTCCAATAAAGTCAACTATCAATTGTGCTTCTTAATCAATTTCAATGTGTATCTAAGGCTTTTGAATTAATTACTGTTTTATACAGTGAATAGAGTTAATACACAGAATAGTTAGAAGAATTCAAGATAATATTTTTTAAAATCTCAAAATCAATCCAGGAATTTACGTGTCTATTCCTGAAACTTCTAAATTTATTAAAATATTATCTAAATTCCATTTTTACCTGAAATGGCAAATATAAAAATAAGTCACCAGTAAACAATATGGTATATAAAATTGAGTAAACTAATGGGAGTAATTTTTACTAGAAGTAAATTGCATTATATTTTTAATGTTAATTTTAAGCTATGTGGCTTTGAAACCAAAGGAGAAACAGAAGTAAAAAATATCAACATGACTGAGACTTGAACCAAGGTGTCCATTTTCTGGACTTATATTCTAACATCTGTTTGCAGCATGCTTTGTCAAACAACCCATTACAAAATCAAATTGATTAGGTATGTCAGTTTAGTAGTTGGAATACCTTTGATTCAAGATCAAGTCATATCAATAAACTTCACTTGTTTCTACTTGCATATACATATTATTTATTTACTGTGCTAATATCTAGACAGTTTTGAAAAAGAACCATGACTTATTAACAAGGTAAGATTCCTTAAAGATTAGTAACCCAAGAGCTTACGAGAGTAATTATAACTAGTAGAGTAGTTTACTACTTTAGAGAGGGAAAATTAAATAAAGAAGACTTTGTAAGTTCCTTAAGAAATTTTCAACATCTGTCAGTGATATTACTTTATCAGTTTCAGCTTCAATGAGACATTATCAGGTAGATAACGCTGGAATTTTACACAGAATTTGAGCAATGCTTGGTATATTTTGAGGTGATACATGTGATAGGGGATGGGTCAATGGCAGGAACATTGTTTGTCTTGGCAGAGTAAACAGACCCAATCTCCATCACCTCCAAACTGTCCATTCTCTTCCCTTTGGGCTGTTGTGGAGGAATCTTGCTGCAAATGTGGAAGGACTCCAGGTGATGGAACGCAGAAAACTTAACAGAAAGTTTTGACCTATAGTACCGCAAGTATTCTACTTCCATCACCTTTAACGTAGTACCTTGATAATGACTCATCAGAGTTGAAACTGATAACATTGAAAATTTTTTAAAACTACAATGCATTTGCAATTTAATTCTGAATGGCATTCCACAAAGTAGTGCTAAGATAAAATAGTTACAAAGAAGAGTAAAGTAAAATTAAACTAAAATATTTGGTACCAAAATGATTATCAAAGGAAAAGGTAAGTAGGAATATAATGTATTAATCAGTAATTTAAGATATCATTAATGTAATATGTGAATAAATGGTTAACAGTGATAACACCATTAATGCAATAAAAACCCGACAACATTCAGAGTAAAGTTTGAATTAAAATGAGGGCAAATATTTAAAAAATACTTGTAAAATGAAATGTTTTATGAAAGTTTATTAAATTTATACCTAAACCTATAGTGCCAATAATTTGTTCCTTGAACACAGGTTTACAGATTACATTCCATGAAATGAATATGATCAATTTTTAGGTATCAAAGCAAGATATATCTTTTTATATTTCAGGGAAAACTGGAGGATGGAAAGCAGAATTTACTGAAGAGATGACTATCAAAGCTGATGAGTGGATTAAAGAGCACGAAAGAAATACAGACTTAAGATTTCGGTTTGAATAAAAATTCATTCAAAATTAAAATAAAAAAGTACCAAATCACATAGGTTTTTAATGACAGTACGAAGAAGACCATGATACTACCTTTGTATGCAACAAGTAAACATAGCCAGCATAACATAATTATGCAAATTTTTGGCATAAATAGAATAAAACTAGCAATTAAATATGTCCTCCTTAATGTAAGAAATACAAATTTCACCAGAGGTGAAAATCCCAATAGTAATTCCATGGAATTATTTGGTAACCTTTCCAATGAATTTTCATTTATTTTTTCATGAATTTAATTTTCAGATCCAGTGGCTTTAAGACCTACAGCATAGTCAATAAAACTTAAAACTAACCTTCAGAGAAATCAATTAAATGCTCCATGATTACCAATTGCTGATAATAAAGACAGATATATATCACTTAAATAAGCTGGTTCTGAGTGCGATAGCACCTTCTATGGAAGTAACAGGTCTTGAAGGTTTCCCATTAAAATCTTTCCGGGGGAAAACTTTTTTGCTAGATGTCCCAAAAATACCCATTGTAATCGCAGAGCTCTGTTTGATATCCTTTGCACTTTGACTTTTGTCCACACCTGTGATCAGAAAATAAAATTTTAGTAATTTTTCTTAAAATAATCTTTATCTTAAAGCTGTCAACTATCTTTAATCCAAGGTTGAACTAATTCTCATTGAAGTTCATTCCTTTTCATGCTGCTTTACAGTAAGAAAAGATCTAGTGTTTTCCCGGCGTAGTTGCTGAATGAATAATTCTCGGGTTTCCAGCCGGGTAAGGGTTACGGATAATTCCAACGTTTCAGCCACATCCATCGTGGCCATCTTCAGGGCGAAGTGTCGATGAAATTTTTGCGTCCGTATATATAGGGGAGCGCCGTTCCCTTTCACCTATGTGATTGGCTGCCTCTTCTCCACTCAGCGATCTTCCTTTCCCGTTTCGAGAATTATTTCGAGGATCCTCGAGAAACATAACATCAGAACTGTCCACAAGCCACCAAGAAAACTGGGCAGCCAACTCACGAGGGCAAAAGACAAACTTGGATTGAAGACTCCCGGAGTGTACCGTGTTAATGTGGGGCAGCGTATATTGGAGAATCGGGGCGTACTATCGAAACCCGAATAACAGAGCACTCCCGCTACATTCGCTTGAAACAACCCAATAAATCGGCCATCGCGGAACACTCTCTTGAAGAAGGACACGTCATAGACTTCGCCCAGACTAAGGTACTGTGTAGAGCTCCGGCCTTCTGGGATCGGAAAATTAAGGAATTCATAGAGATTCAACTAGAAAAGAATAACTTCAACAGAGATGACGGACTCACCCTTCACAAAACATGGCAGCCAATTATAAGGAAGATCGCTGAGAGGAGAAGAGGCAGCCAATCACATAGGTGAAAGGGAACGGCGCTCCCCTATATATACGGACGCAAAAATTTCATCGACACTTCGCCCTGAAGATGGCCACGATAGATGTGGCTGAAACGTCGGAATTATCCGGAACCCTTACCCGGCTGGAAACCCGAGCATTATTCATTCTGCTTTATAGTAGTTTTTCAACTTAGAGCAATTAAGTAATCCTTCATTATTTAGAAGCTTGTTAAGGTTCATAAGAATTATAAGTTCATAAGGTTCATGAACTCATAGCTACTATTAATAAAAATTATCTAAGGTCTCAACTTCATAAATCTGAGTGATTTGAAAAATTTCCAAAACTGTGATAAATATTTTACAGTTTGCAAAGAATATAGATAGAAAGAAAATACTGATAAAAAAGATAATTTACAATAAGAAGGATTTTAGAATAAAACAGCTATTGAGCTATTATTCTTAAATTGCTAAAATTCAGTAATACATAAAGTATATCTGCATAGAAAATCACAAGAATCAAACGAAATATTTCATTAGCCTTACCATTGCCTGAGAAACAAGATGAAGGAGAAATGGAATTAAAGTAATGTTTGAGTGCAGCTTTTAATTGCTCATTTTCCACACTGAGAGCAGATGAGTGCAACCTCAAAGTAGCACACTCCATTAGAACTTTGTTGAATCTTGCCCAAAATCCATCCAATTCATTGAAATCTGACAGGTTTAGCTGAGTTGTCAATTTAACAAGCTCTTCCTGGGCATCAATTGTAACTGATTTTTCTTGTCTGACGACTTTTTCCTCCAGGGTTTCAAAACGTCGACAGCATTGAGCTAGTTTTAAGATGCTTTCAGCCTTCAAAATGAGATTTTCTAACTTCTATAAGAACAAATACAAAATATAAATTAAAAGTTAAACATAAATTTTGACATTTAGATGCTTGAAATTTAAAAAAATCATTAGTGATTTTAAGGTATAGTCCTTTGCAATCATGGGTCCAACGACATTCTACTAATTCCACCATTAAAAAACTGTTTGCATATGACTCCCCTCTCAGCAAGCACTGCCTCTCCTATTTTCTTATGTTAGTTGGATTCCTCCTCAAAATTGTGAATGGACTATACCAAAGACAGCCTTCAGAGTTAGCGATGAATTACTCACATTAATCACCCCATTGCTGACAGAGGTCAGGAAGGTTAATTGCTCTTTATCAAACCTTTCCAACTGAGTAGAATTACTTTTCAGTTTGTAGAAATGTGTTGCATACTCTTGTCTTTCTACTTTGATGCTATTTAAAGATTTATCATAGCCAGTCTGCAACCCCAATAGATTTTCTTTGAGCTTCTCACTTGTTTTCTACAAAAAGAAAATAAATACATTTAAACTTTTCCATTTCTAAAAGTACTAGATTTAGTTTAAACAGGTTCAAAATCGGATGAATATGTTATATAATTAAATGGCATCTCAGTTAGTTCAAATGATATCCTATAAGAAAATGAAAAAGGGTTGAAGAAAATGAAAAAGTAAACACATCAGTGAACAAGTTCTTCAAACAAGCAGCTAATTGTGAAATTTCAAAACAATTTCAACACAAGAAGTGACTGCAGAGAGCAAAAGATGTAACATTAATGAAGATTAACAACCAATTGGAGCAAAAGAACATGATTTCATTCAAGAGGTTCCATTAAGAGGTTTCATGAAGTTAGTATCAGAAATCTAGAATACAACTGAGAAGAGATCTAGTAGAAACTAGTAAACAAATTCTGAGCAACTTGATAAGATGAACTTGAGAAGATGATGCAATAAATTCAATTAAGATGTGAAAACAATATCAAGAAGAAAACAATAGAAAGAAGTAGGCAATCCAGTGACTTGCAAAAAAAATGCAAATCTCAACCATTCATAAAACAATGGAACAAAACGTCAGAGTAGATACTCCGTAGACTATGGATATTATGCATCATCTCTGCTATACAGGCAACATTGCAAGAAAGATTAGGGTAATACTCGCTAGAACAAGTCACTTCAAAAATTCATTTGTTCTTTGAAAAATACATGAAAGTAGTTGATTAAGGAAGTGCAGTTGTGGCACATCCACCCGTGCCACCCTGTGCAAGGCATGTTACAAATTAATGTAGAATTGGAAACTCGCCTCTAAATCTGCAATTTTTTTGGCTTGTTTTTCAATTATGGAGCTATTGTGGTCATCCTTTGCCTTGAGAATTGTATATTGCTTTCTCCTCTCTTCTGTTGAGCTTAGATAGTCTTGAATAGTCTTTTGGTATATTTTCCACAATACTTCAGTGGTTACCTCTATTCTTGTTTTGACAATGCTATGCTCATGCTCCATCTGAAATATGATAACAAATGAAAAGATGAATAGATCATAAATGCACATTTAATTAAATATTATTATGATATCCAGAATAGAGGCTGCCAATGAAGCACACAACGGTTATAATTTAATTATAAATCATTTAACAACAGTTTTGGGTATTCAAAACATAATGGATTACTTCTGCCTTCACTTCGTGGAACCTTCTAGTATTAGTTATTTAAGGAGATTTAATTTAATTTAGGGTTTAATTAAGGAGATTTTTATTTATTTTAATATACCCCACAAACATCCATTTTCAGGACTTGGTAACATAAGGTAACATATTATTAACAACAACAATCACACAAGACCATTCCCTAATCGGAAAAATCCTACTAGCAGAGTTTCGAACCTGGGACCGTGGGGTTGGAGCGATACCATGCGAGCAAGCTACCACTCGACCACAACGGCCGATTATTAATTTAAAGACATTTCAGCATACTGTTCACAAGTATTTACTTTTAAAATGTTTTTATTCTGTGCAGGAATACTTTATATTTATCTGACTTGTCCTATACATACTTGTATTTTCTTTAGATTAATAGAAATTATTATAATATTATTATTAATGGTGAATAATTACTCCAAAATATTTTAGTTTCCACAGCAAAACTTGAGTCTTGGGTATGATTAACAATCTTAATAGCATTAAAAATTAAAAAAAATATTACTATACAGTTTAATTTGAATAAAAAAATTATATATATTACAGAAAGATATATTAAGGAGGATGGGATAAGGTTAATCTTCATTTCACTAGAATAAGAGAGGACAGAAAAACATTTGGTATGATCAACTGTTACTTTTAATTACGATGAAAAAATCTTGAAAAGGACCTTAGCTCAGAAATCCTTCATAATTATGACTAATAAAATGACTAATTTCACAGTTGATGGAAATAAATTTAAGCTTAGCACAGGAAAGCATCCAACTTGACCCAAGTGAAGTGAAAAATAGTGACTTGGCTGAGACTCAAACAAAGGTTGAACTCAAACATCTGCCCGTAAGACATGGGTTTGAGTCCAACCCAATTATTTTTCATATCTTGTGCAACCATGACTAATTTCTGTGCTATTTTGAATCATTCTGGTACATTAAGCATACTCTTTCATAAATACAGTAAAATGTTTGCCAGAATATGACTGAAAATATTCGTAAGTCAACCAAATTTATTAATAACAGGGTCAACCAAATTTATTAATAACAGAACAAATTTATTAATTTTAGAAATCAATCTTCCATGAGCAACCCTCTGAAATCCATTAGATCTCTTCATCACTATTTGAAAACCAATGCTTTGCACCCGATGATGTACAAGATAAAAGAACTCTAGATAAAATTGGTTCACTGATGTAATAAATGGACTTTAGTCAGGGACGGATCCAGGGGGGTGGTCCAGGGGGTCCGGACCCCCCCGAAATATCACTTGTGCCTATTTTTCAAAAATGAAACTCAAATAACGCAAATAAACACGCAATTTAATAAGTAATCACTAGCGAAAAAATTCGAGTTTGTCTAACACAATTCTAACGTCACGTTTTGTGAAAGCCGAAGTATCTTTTATTTTAAAATTTTTCGATCGGACACCCCCCAAAAAAATTTTCTAGATCCGTTCCTGACTTTAGTTCAAAGTCATCCATTATATATTATATTCTTACAGTTAATATGGTAGAGTAGTGCCTCAGTAGCTTACAGTTCACTTCATCATATTTGTTTAAATTTAAACTCACCAAATTCTTCAGTTCATTACTTCTAGTGATATATTCTGCCCTTTCTTCACTCTCCGCTTTGAAGAACTTAGTTTCACTGGCAAAAATAATTAAATGCATTTGCTCTTGTGCAAGACTGAAGTTTGTAGAACATTTCTTTATCATCATATCCCTTTCCTTTAACATGGTAGTCTTATCTGCAAGATATGCTTCATGCAATACTTTCAGACGCTCATCTTGCAGTTCTGCAAAAGTTTGTACAAAAATGCAATTTCTTTTTAGATGTTAAGTAAACCAAGCTATAAATCTACTAATAATTGACACATCTTCAGACTAACTCCAAAAAAGCCTCTTTGATTCTACATGATACCATGTCAGATAGATATAAAAACAGCAGAAAGTCAGCTTCCTAAAATAGCTTCCAAAGCCCTTATTTTAGGATTTCCTTTAGAAATACATTTGAATTAGTAATTATTTCTTTGATTTGAATTATGATTTCTGGGGATAGTATTCAAAACTGGAAACCATTCATTTCCTGATATTTCAACTTATCACCATTGATGATTTTTTTTCATGCCTAGCTTCACTGGTGAAGTCCTCCTAAGGTCTGATGAACTTATCAGGAGGTGCTTCACCAAGACAACAGTAACAACAAACACACACAACCATTCCATGATCAGAAAAATCCAGCCGGGATTCGAACCTGGGACCTTTGGATAGGAGCGATAGCTTAGATTGCATGCTATCCACTTGGCCACCAAGGTGGTGATGGCCATGGAGTTTCTTTGACTACAAGCAAATTATAGATAACAATTTCAAATACTTTTGTAATACTATAAACGAGCCTTTTAATTTTTCTCACCATGTTGTAAAATTGAAATAGTGATCAGACAATGATACCACACTTACTGAATTCCTACCCTTTTTTTCATCAGTGTTCCTAAATATCAGTGATGGGATGTAATGAAGTAAAAGTAATCGGAGTACTTGTAACGATTACAGTTTTGGTAATTTTTACTTGTAATCGTTAGATTAAAAAAAAAGTAATTTTTACTTGTAACCTACTTCAAAGGTCGTGCGAGTAATCGTTTCATCTGAGTAATCATTACATCTGAGTAATCGTAACATTTGAGTAATCGAAAGTGAACATTTGAATTCCTCGCGCGCTGAGCGCATCGAGAGGCAGTTCCAACTATATTGTTCACCCTGAAACCAAACTTTTCTTCTCTTGGTAGAGAAGGGGCGAAGGAAAGGAGGGATGGCTGTCGACTCTACTACAAAGTATTGTTGAAATATTTGTGCTGCGCTGGAGGTATAAATGAATTTCCTAAGAGGACTGAACGTGGTAGGTCCTTCTTTGGAAGAATAACTCCAGATGTATTTGAGCGGTCTCCAAGGCTAAGCTGGCCGAAAAGATTATTGTACCCAGGTAATGAAGCCCTAACAATTTTGCAAGCAGAGAAGAATATGTTTATTTGGTTTCTTCAGCCAACCATCAATGGATTGTTACGTGAACTCAATAAGAAAGCCCTAGACAATGCCCTTGTATACTGTAGGCCACTGGTAAGAGCATTGCTTCAGGGAGTTGAAACAAGATTTTGCAACATACTAAAGGAAAATAAACTAACCATTGCAGTAGGGCTGATAGCTTCTTTAAAGTTCACGTGGCTTGAGGGAGAGGAAAAAGAAGAGGCTTTATGTATTTTTAAAGAAGAAATCATGTCAAATGAAAAGTCTCCAGTACAAAAACATGACTCGTGTGATAAGAGCGACGAAGAAGCTATACTTTTAAATATTGTGATAAGAGGGGAAGTTTCCCCAGCTTCTGATGAAGTGAATAAGTACTTGCTCTGTACCTCAAAGGAAATCGAGTCAATTAACCAATTCCCAGTTATAAAAAAGCATTTATTAAATCAAAGGCTTCCATACCATCCAGTGCTCCTGTGGAGCGGCTGTTTAGCATAAGCAAAGATATTTTGCCACCAAAAAGTGGCAAAATATCTGACAAAAATTTTAAAATGCAATTGTATTGCTAATTGAATTCGCATATTTAATTGATTTTTTTTCTTAAATATATTTCTGATATTTTGAGAGCTTTCTATTTATTTGGATGGGGTTGATTTTAGAATCGATCTTCATCCACAGGTGTAAATTTTAGTAGAACATAAATTGTTAGGCACTGTAATTACAGTAGTAATCACAATTTGAATTAAACTTAACTGCTATGGCATTATATTCAAATGTTAGATTGCATGTTAGTACTCCCTGATTGAAATAAATGTTGACTGAAATTGCATAATCTACAGGAGCAAAATAAAAAGTAATTGTAATTGTAATCCTACTGATTACTTTTTCAAAAAGTAATTTGTAATTGTAACTGATTACATATTTGAAAGAGTAATTGTAATTGAGCCCAATTACATTTTTTCAGTACTTTTCCCATTACTGGGAAATATTAACCCAATAGAATAAAACTGAATAAATCTATGATTTATGTGGTAAAGTAAACAGATTTTCAATTATTCTTCAGAATTAATTTCACAAAACAAATCTTAGAAGAATATTTTCTATTCTAATCTATGTGTGTTTTGGAATATCCCACATTCTTCAAGGGAAAAATACATTAATTTTGAGGAAGAGAATAAAATACTGGCACAATATTTTATTGTATAGGAGAATGAAACCATTATTTACTCTGTGAAAAAATTCAGTGCTAAGTAAGTAATTTGAATAAATTTTTTTTATATGCTGACATTTAAACACCAATTACTAATATAAAGTATGAAAATTTGGCAATATTATTAACTTATCTGAATTCACACATTTCATAAACTATTTATTTTGTACATAGGACTTCCGAAAGATAAGATAATTGTCAAACCATTGTATCATTTTGAGTTCTCCAAGTGTAATAAATATGCAAAATCTTGAATGGATCTCCACAAATTTTAATAACCTGATGAAAATCTTGAGAAGATTTCAGACCCTTCAAATCTTCTTTAAAAAAGCTACTATAGTTATCAATTGATTGGAATTTTGATCCATTCAACTGATAAGGCAATTCACATTGATGTAGTAGATTCAAAACAGCTTTCTAGCTAATCTTCCTCTTCAGGCCACTCAGTTATCAGTCATTATAAATTGAACACAAACCTCTGATTTTATTTACCTGTTAAATGGGACTATGTTTACCATTGAATTAATCTATATAAAGTGAATTTACCTTGAAATACATGTAAGGCAAACAGAGTGAAAGAGAACCAGTTCTCTTGACTTATCAATTTGATTTCATCGCATTGATCATCACACAGAAGCAAACACATCTTCAATATTAATGGTGAGATATTACTTGGTAATTTTGGTCCAATAATTTACTTCTGAAATGACTTAGGTAGTCTTCTTTTCAAATTCAAAGTCTATCATTCTATATTAAATTCATGCAATACAAATATCTTCTCAATGACACTGAAGAATAATACATGAATATGGCTTTGGATTAGATAACAGTCATACAAAATCAAGCTAAGAATATAGAAAGAATAGTATTGCATATGAGTTAACATACAGCTTCTTGTTCTAGAATAGTGGCTTAGGAGAAGTGAGGTGTGCAATTACATTTCTTACCAATCAGCCTATCAGTAGCACATATGTGACTATGTAGATTTCGTCTATACTGAATCTCTGCATCTTGAAGGCTGGAAAGGAGATTCTGTATGGTCTGGTCTTTTTTAGAAATCAAACGCTGAAAAGATTCTTTCTGAGCCTATACAACAGAACAGAAACGATCAGCCCACTTGAGAAATGATAATGAAATTCTAACAATTAGTACAAATTGAGATTCGTACCTCAAGATCTTTCTTCATTTCCTGAATTTTCACATTTCTGAGAATTTGCCTCCATTGCTGATTAATTTTTGCAAGATTTATTCTAGCAAATGCTTCTTCCCTTTTAAACTTACTCTGTGATGTTGCATGGAATTGAAAGACATATCAGAAAATAAAATATTACTTTAATAGAAGATATTATATGACTCGCAGGAGATAAACAAATGTAAAAATAAAAATAACCTTCAAAAATGTGAAAACTAGCTCTTGTTTCCTTCTTCGAGCCTCTTCCTCAATTGCCGCTCTATGTTGCAAATAACGTGCTTTCTCTTCTTCTGTCATTCTAGCAAACTTGCTAGCCTTGCTTTTCTTCTTCGGTCCCATCTTGATTTGTCTAAATTTACAAAAATTTACTTTAAATAGCAATGTTGCTATCGAAATGCACGAAACTCTTCGGCCACAGTCGAATATACAAAAGCTACAAGGTCGTTTTTACGCCATCACGCAATATATGACAAATATACAATGCACCAACAACAACTTTCTGTTGGTCAAAAAGCGAAAGAATATTTTACAAACAGTAAAATTTGTGAAGTGAACGCAGCCTGATTTTGTACGAACTAGTAAACATTCCGGTACCAGGTACCTTAACGAAGGTACAGGGAATAATCACTATGGCAACATTTTGAAATGGCGGTCACATCAACTAGGTTTGGGCCTCATTCCCGTGATTCAGTGCGACTTGATGAATTTGGAGAGCGTTGGTTTTAAGTAGTGATTGTAATGGTCTCGCTCAAAAATGAAGATTTCAACACAGATATTACCGTAAGATCGGAGAGAATTATGAATATCTTGAATGAGAACGTTAAAACGATGGAGTTAGCTCTAACTTTACCAGAATTCTCTTCAAATCTCGACCGTTACAAAAATATTTTTAGCGAGGACGAATTAAACATACTTTCAAATTGCATTCAAAATGATTCTAGAGTTGATGAAAGAAGTGAACACGGTATTTATTTTCGTGAAACTGATAATCGCTCAAGCAAAACACTACAGTTGCCTCCAAGAATCAGCATCGAAGACTTTGAACTAAATTATTCGCAGTCATTGTCGCACGACATTGCAGAACCCATGCTTCAGAAAGCAATAGAATTACTGAGTCAAAAGAAAGAATTAAGCGAATACCTTAATATTGAGGCTAAAATTTCCTTATTAAGACATGTGCAGAGTACTTTTATAGAGCAAATGTGTGCTCTCCGAGACAACTTCGAGAGAATTTTGCTGGAAGATCTATCTTACGATGAGGAAGAGGAAAGAACTCAGCATTATAAAGATATATGGAAGAAAAATGAAGACATTCTGTCCGAAATTGAAGTTTTGCGTCCTACTTTAGCTACCATAACGGACCGTGTTGACGGTGAGGTCAGAGCCAAAGATGATGAATTGAGAGAATTGTGCAGCAAAATTGACAAAGTGAAATCTGAATGCCGAGAAGAAATAAAAACAATATGGTAGGTAGTCCATACATTAAAGAAAATTATTTCAAAACCTAATGAGTTCTATTTCAATCTGTACAACTGTCGCGTTTACAGCGCTGAGTCTGAGATGAAAATAGCATCTGAAAGGATTTTAGTAGAATCTAAAATACAAACTCTCCAGTCTGATATAAAAGCGCAGGAGGAAAGGTTACAAGATACTTTGAATGACAATTTGAGGAAAGAAAAAGATTTACGAGCTAAGAGGTGAGTTGAATGATGAAACAACACATTTTTTTCATTGATGGACACATTTTCAAGCTATTTTTCTCTAATTAGATACAAAATTGAGACTCAGCTGGAATCCCTAATTGGTAAATATGATACTGATATGGGTGCAAGACAGGAGGAATTTGATAGTATAAAAGCAGAATTTGATGAAGAGGAACGTCAACTTAGTGTCTTAGAGGTTTCCATTTTACTTTATTCTAAATAAATCTTTAGTTATAAATCTAAACAAACCATACATCAATATAATTGCCAGAGTGATTTAAAAATGATTTTGACATTATTTTACACTACTCACTTTAGTTTTAAAGAAATGTCAATAATTTGCATCTATGATCTCCCTTTTAGGGAAATGAATTTTAGTTAATATAGAACAGTTACAGAAATCTCTTGTTTTCAGAGCATAAAGGCTTTGGTCATACTTGAGACTGATTGAATATACACATTACGTAGAAATTTTGCTTTTAGGTTCCTTCATGTCCATTTTAAAATATTATAGATTAGATTTTTATTTAATTTACCTTGATCAATAGCTTAAGATGGGTAATATAATAAGGGTTTAATTTACTTAATTCCAAGAGAACATTCAAAAGCATATGCAAAGCATGAATATTCTTATGATGGAAAGTTTAATTACATTGCGCTTGTTAGATAAAGCCAAAATACACTATTCTAATCTTAAGAAAGCTTATGCCATGGTGCATATTCATCTTGGAGTAAATACTGCCAGTAAAATACTTCACAGTCAATTCCATAAATGGACTGCATCATTTAAAAATGTTTTACTGTCAGCTTATGGGAGATGGACATAATTACAAGTGAACTGGGAATTCTTAACTCATAGATGTGTCTATCCACTATATGTTCTAATTACCCATTATTGGTCAGAACTTTATTGAAAATACTCCACTCTGGATAAATAAATGATCGTGCTATTTAATAGTAGTTTGGCTGTGCAATATATTTTATATAAAATACTCACTCACAGTTGGACATGCACCCTTAGATGTGTCATTTGGGAAAACCAGTATGCGCAAAAGACAACAAATTATTTTGAATGTGTGCAAGTACAAGTGTGCACTTGCACGTGTGTACTCATTCAGTGTAGATACCTTGTTACAAGTTACAAGTGTGTACTCATTCGGTGTAGATACCTTGAATTCAAGACATCCACATGACATGGATAGCAAGATAACATAATTATGTTATCTCGCTATCCATACAATTGTAATTGGGTTAACCCAATGCCCCTTTCAGATGCTGATGCCTTGACTGCAAGGCATTTCAATTTGCTCCAACATAAGTATTTATTCTTCAATTTAATCCAAATAAATTTCAAATGACTATACAATAGATACCTTTAAAATATATAGAACATATAACTCCCATCAGATACCAATTTGCTGGATTATGCATTAAGTGGGTTAAGCAACAGAGTTCAAAGTTACATTTCATTGTTTTTACCATTCACTTATATCAATTAAAATTGGAATTTCCAAGAGCTTTTTCAGTTTAGATAAATAACTGAAATATGTTGAATTAAAAAAAACTAGCATAAGTCATAATTAAATGTAAAAAATACAGTAATGGAATAAAATAGGAGCATATTTTTTTATTTAAAAACTATATATTTATATATATATATTATATACTTTTACAGGAAAATTTTGGCAGGCAGAGTACAGAATATAATTCTCTAATGGAAGAAAAAGCAGAAGAAGAGAGAATGGAACTAGAGAGAAAAATTGAAGATCTTAGATGGCGTGTTGCAGCCCGAATTATTCAGACCAGATGGAGAGATTTAAAGCGAAGGAGATTGGAAAGGGCAAAGATGAGAAAAGGAAAGAAAGGAAAGGGAAAGAAGAAGGGTGGAAGAAATTCACCTAGTCCTAAAAGACCGGAAAGTGCAACAACGGGAAAGAAGACTACAGCTTCTAAATAAAATGTCATTGAATTCTGCATGTAAGTGTCATATTTAGAAAAATTTGTAATTGATCAGAAATAAAACGTAAATTAAATAATTTATTAGGAAATTGATGCCTGAACCTTTCTTCTAATATAACAAAACTATTGTACTTCAACAATCTTTGCAGAACATGGTGTAAAAATTTGGGCCTGTCCGGGATTTGAACCCGGGACCTCTCGCACCCGAAGCGAGAATCATACCCCTAGACCAACAGGCCATAGCACATTTATGGTAAATGTACGTATCTTGTTATGGACGTGTTCCACGGTAACCTATTTCCCTCTTTATTGTCGTTATAAATTCGTTTTGAATGATGACAAGTATCCATATCGCAGTTATAATAATAAACTTATGCAAGGCCATATTGAGTGTCAACTCCCGTAACTATTTCATCCTTCTGTCTATCGATTTTTCGAGAGCCGGGTCGTAGTTTGAGTACGCAGTATGTATTCAGGGGAAGTTATTGCTTTCCGTTGTATTTTTATATTCATTTTATTTTGTGTCATTTATAAACTGGTAGTAATGATGCAGGAGCTCCACAGATAACGGTGATTTTGGGAAAGGCTGATCTGCTTGAATGAAACCGACGGTCCACGCTCGTTTTAAGTATAAGAATGCTTTCGTTACAGCAATTAAACCACTTGTTTAAGATAAGTTCTGTGATATGTAAGAATACTGCTCTTTTCTCATCAGCCGATTTCTCAGATGTCGAATGATTAGTCATGCAGTCTGTTTATGAGTCATTAATCCCAGTCAACAAATTCCTAAATATGTCTACCCGAAAGCTTAAATGATTTTCATCACTGAGTATATCCAATCGTAAAATAATAGCCTAGCAGATTTTAGAATTTTACCGTCATTAATTTCTAACTCCATGTATTTATGTATGTACTTACCATTCACACGATTTCTGAAACAAAAGTGACTCCTAGTCCTAATTCTCCTAAAAATAGTGTATGCGTTGAATGTGATAAATTCTGTCGATTTATAGAGATATGTAATCAAGTTAAATGGTGAAAATAAAGCGATATCTTATTGTTTACGATGTTAGGTAAGGTCATATGCCATTATGAAAGAATTGAGAAGTATGAAAGCAGTTTCTTCTTAGTATCTGTACTTGATTACATTTAAGAAATTTACCCATTTAAGAAATAAAACTTCCTGGTTTTCTCCTTTCTCAACCACGATAAAAAAACTTGTTACCCAAGCTCAAAATATATGATAATCATACTTGACAGCTTATGATACATTATGTGGTTTACTTGAACATAGTTTTAGGGATAAAAGCCTGATCTTGAACTTTAATCTGGTAGTATTGGAATGGAAGACTTCCTTACTAGTAAAAGTAAATCTTCAGTTTTCAAAAAAGAAAGAAAATATCTATGAATAACCATTTTAAGGGGCTACAAAGTATGATATGATTGCATGAATCTATAAGATAAAAATCAGCAAATATAACATTTTTCATCTAATACATTTCCCATTGATAAGTTTTATACTATAATGTTTTTAATCATAATGTGATGTGTGTAATAGCAATTAAAATAAACTTGAGACTGAGAGAGTCCTTGAGATTATAAGAAAGATTACTCCTAGCAACAAAGTGACTGAACTGAAGCCTGAATAAAAATTCAATTAAAAACATTCAAGAGGAAATAAAAAGCAATAATTAACTATAGTTTCATTCAAACTTTTTAAATCAACTATAAATGAAATTTTCAACATTTACGTCAATTTCTCTTACATCAAGTTCTTTGTCACATGAGATATAAATCAGTTTCAGGTAATACAAAATGGGCTGAATGAACACATTTCCCCTAGGGTATGCTCCACTTTTGTGCTAAGCTTTGGTTTCTCTAAACTGAATTGCATGTATTTTTATATTAAATAATGATAAAAAGAGCAACAGAGGGAAAAACTAAAATACACGTTACATTGGATTAGTAGAGTATTAGCAGTTTTAAAAATGATCACGGATGAAAAATTCAGATGTTCTTAAACTTGAAGTTAACATAATATACAGAACAAATATACACAAAACACATTTGCCAAGAAAAACTCTTTCTGAATGAGAATATGTATATTATATACTAATTATAACATTATATGAAAATAAAACTTCTTGAAGATGAAGAAGAGAAGAATAACGTCAGACATGACAGTACATCTGATGGCACTGAGGAGCTAAAGAGCTTATTTAAATAATATGATGCCTTAGATGACCAGATTTGTCAGTGATAAAGTGATAAAAAAAATATGTATATGCTACTTCTTAAACAGATATAAAATATTATACTAAGGAAAAACACATCCAAAGAGACTTGAAGTAAATTGAAGAATACATATACCAACTAAATCTTCCATCAGAGTATATATTTCATGTTGTTAGGAAAACAGGATAAATGTGAACAATCAGAGAGAAAAAAATTCAAAATCAATATAAAAAACATACATATTTTATTAGAATTAAAAAATTGGTAACCTTTATATATTTAAAAGTTGATCTTGATGGCCATGTAAACCAATATATACATACTGATTCAAAACAATATAAACATGTAATTGATAAACATGAAGCATTAAATTTGCAGTAAAAGAATGAATAAAATACATTAAAATAGTCTCATAAACAGAAAAGAATGATTCAAATTTTTACTGCCATGGGAAATGCTTCCCAAGCAAATATTACAGACTCACACAGTAAGCACTTCTGGTTAGATAGCAACTATTAGTGATAACTCAATTGTGTAAGTTAACAGTAAAATAGCAATGTTAAACAAGCATAACAATCATTTCTACAAAAACGGGAATTATACACAACAGAAAAGTACAAGGTGTCCTTATATAGAATAAGGTAAGGGATGAATGTAACAGTTTCCATAAATGATTTTATTAATAATAACATATCAATATTATTTGATCACCTTTGGATTTAGTGTATGAAGAAGCTATGGGGTAATGCTTCGCATACACAATATAAAACAATCACCAAAATCATAAGACTCACTTCACACTTTATGGGTGGCTACCTGCACTATCATAGGAATGAGTGTAACCATCCACATCTAATTGCTCATGTCTATCGCTATGATCTCTCCTAACTCTTGGGCGATCTCTCACACATGACATGAAGGATAATGCCCGTCTGACTCCTTCTGCCCCTCCTTCCTTTGTTGCTTCTGGAAACATCACCTAGAAAAAAAGAGGATGAAAACTATTCAAGGATACAGAAAAATTGAGAGAAATGTTATACCAGCCCATACCATGGGTTTGCCTAAATTTTAAAGTTGATTTTACTTAAATCTTGTGATTAAGGTGTTATGAATGGAATCAAGGTTTCATAAACTACTCAAAGCCATTCCACACAATCACAAGCTGGAAGGACAGAAGAAAAAGTATTATTGAATAAAATATTTTTGGTCAAACGACCAGACTACATGATAATGCTACTTTCTGTAAACATCTAAATGAGTTAATTACTATATTTCATTTGTTATAGGATAGCATAAGAGTGTTTACATCATCCATCTATTATGTCTTAGTTCAAGATTGAAATAACATGAAAAATGCAAGGATTGATTGATTGATGCTGATCAATTGCATTTCAAATCTTAGTCACTCTTAACTGAATGCTCTGAAAAGTGTTAGTCAGAATCAAGGTATTGCAAATGGACCCTTTTCTGTGTTGGCATTCTTTTCCATTGAGAAAAACAATGGTATGGTATGATAACTTCTTTTCTAATCATGCCACCTTTCCTCTCTTAAGCTTTCGGAAGTGAAAGATCTAATCAGCTTTATAGTTAATGAAATAACAGTCTATCTTATACACATAACAAAAATATTCCTTCTTTCAAGACTGTACAGCATAAATAACAGGTATGTTAGAAATGTCTTCATATTCTATTAGATAAATAGAAATATGATATTAATAAATTTATTAGTTTTAAAATAAAATTATGCTCAGCAAAATGTAATTTGAAACTTCTATGGACATACAAGGAAATACACTTCTTCATACTATTTCTAAGACCCCATAAGTTATATTTTCAACGCCCACCATACACTTAATTCTATTTCATATGGCAAACAAGCACTTTTATCACTTTGCATCCTTTTAGTATTGATCTCATACATAGGATCCGTCTCTGAAAAATACTATTACTTAGCAATGCATAAATGATAATAAAGTGGACATTTGAAAACAATAGTATTAATTTTGCCATTTTGTCAGTATTAAAGACATTCACAAGGAATGTGGAAAATAATTTTATAGAGCTTATGTTATTGAAATATAGAGAGAAAAAGATAACAAAGAAAATCATGATAGGATCATACAACACTAAATGACTACAATTGCTCACAATCTTCAAATAACGCAACAAGGTTCATTATATCAGAATGTAAATCTTAGGGCTACCCCATGGAATAGATCTTAATTTTAAAATTACTAATTCCATCAGAAAGCTAAATTTATAAAGAAACATCACTTCATCTCATGTAGTATCTGATGGATACTTCAACTAAGATAGGAAAGGATAAATATTCTTATAATAATAAGTTTTTGCCTATTTCGTCATAATTAAAATTATATTTCACAATTGGCTCAACATCACTAAAAGTTTTATTTATGATGAAATATCATGGAGTACTAAAAATTTCATATAGAAAACAGTAAAACGCAAAATAGAAGTAGCTTTCATGAATATTTACTGCTTTAAGTTAAACTGAATAGAAGATGATATTATGTACCGGTATTTGTGACAGAATCTAAATAAAGGTCCATATAACATGAGAATTTTTAATTACAACATTATCAAAAGCCCAAGATAAATCCCTTGTCGTGGTGACATTGGTAACAAAACATTACATAATATTTGCCAAGGGTGTTTATTAACTGAGGTACTATGTATGAACTTTTCAAATTAACTATCGGGAAGGCTAGCGGCAACACTGGCCAAGAGGCTAGGGCGCTCTCACTTTATTGCTCCATCTCCATGGTCCCAGGTTTGAATCCCAGCTAGTCGGATTTTTCCGATTAGGGAATGGTGGTGTATGATAGTTCATTGTTATTGTTAATTACCTTCCACTGTAAGGGGAAAAATCCAGAAAATGGATGTTTGTGGGGCATATGGAATAAACAAAAAAAATAAATAAATAATCAATCATGGCCAACCAACTGATGATTGGACGGTTGTGGAGATGAGATACGTTACGGCATCGGTGGGCTGAAGGCAATGAGCTGAAGGAGTGCCTTCCTTATAACTGTTTTCGGATAGTCCAAAGGGTACCACCAAAACAGAGGAGGGTGAGGGATGCTAGAGTCAGTGCATCATCGCTAATCAGATGTCTTATCAGCAAACTGACTCTGAATCATCCCTCACCCTCTGTCCTTCCGACACCCTGAACAAAAGTAAAAATACAAAATATGTACGAAGAAATCCCGTAAGTGAGAGTACAAATGGCGAACTTAATGAGCAAATTATTTATACAAACAAGAGGAATGGAAAATATTTTTCTACTTTGATCACAGAGTTTCCATGGTTAAGAGATTATAAACACAAGAAAATATGCAAATTTTGAATAAATTAAAGAAAAACTGCCTTAAAAGTAAAACAATAACAAATATGTTTGAAAAACCAAATGCCTTGGCTCCAAGAGACATGATAACAGAAAAAATGCAGCCTAAAGGCCATCACCGCAAAAATATCTTACCCGCAACTTGGCTTCGAGGACATCCTTTGCTTTTTCTGAGTGCTGAATTTTCTCCTGAGCATTTTTTAACTCATGATCCAACTTTATACGATCTTCTTCCAATTTTTTCAACTTTAGTTTGGCATCTGTGACAAAAACATAAATAACTTCAGCATAATCCATGGAATCATTATCAGTAAACATGAAATAATTAATACTGCTATTAACTGTTGACCCTGAATAATAACTTCACGATATCTATCTACTGAGCATAATAAAAATCTTTTCAAACAGGTGGCAGTTGACTGAACCAATAGCTTCTAACAATAACAATATTTACACCTTCAGATAATGTAAGTAATTCCAAGAAAACAAATATGCAGGTATTATTTTGTGGAGGGCCATATCATAGAAGAGAAAAAACAAATTAATATGCATGCATGTTACATAGATGCCACAATGTTAATGCAACCAGTCATGTTAATAAAAAGTGTGGAAAGATTATTTCAGATTAAGAATGAAAGAATTTTTTCTGTTTGTAAGTAATTCCAACTGGGACTAGTTAATGAAATGTTGTTGATATTCAAATTCCAATATCAAACAATTTTACAGCTAAATACTAAAAAAAATTAATTACATAAACTTCAAATATTTCTAGTACTACAGCATACCTTGTAATTGATTCTCTTTGTCTTTCTGTAGATCCTCGAAAACTCTCCGTTTTTCTCTTTCTTCCTCTAAAAGCAGTTGTTGCTCATCTTGAAGTTTCTCCAGTTCTTCTCTTTTCTCCCATTCTTCCCTCAGGACTCTGAAATTTGGAATATTTAAAGGAATATTTAAAGGAATAAAATTAGGAAAGAAAAATCATAGAATTTGGATTTTTATAACCACTCAAGGGATTTGAATTTCATCTTAGCAAACAATGGATGATGAAGACTATCTTTTGATTCAAACGAGCAAATTCAGCTTAATTATGAAATTGGAAATGTTATTTTGAGATTGTTGAGAAGATATTTGCCTCATAATTAATAAAGAGTAGTCCATACCTTGCCTGTAAAGCCCTTACAATTTCCTCATCCCGTTTAGCTTGGGTTTCCTCCTCTAGCAGTTTCTCCAGTCTTACTTTGACATCTTCTAATTCACGAGCCTGACTTTCAGCAGCTAATCGAGCCTGAAAAAATATTTCAAAAAAGTTTCCTGGAAATCACAAACATATTTAAGAAAAAGGGAAAACTCAGACTTCTCAACGCAATATAAATTAAGAGACCATAATGGTAAAAATGCTTCATATACAAAACAGTTCACATGGTTTGTTCCTTACCTGATCTTCTCTTTTTAAATTGCAATACCCTAGAGGCAAATTGTTAACACCCATAATGGGGACTATATTAATTATTTATTAACCAATTATTGGGCAAGGACATGTTATGTTAGGTTTCCTTTCTGAAAACCTAACTTAACTATTTTGCATTGTTCAATGAATGTTTGAAAATTTCTTTAATTATACTTTAAATATCCATTTACTTCTTTTTAAAATAACAACTTCCTCCCAGCTTGAATGCCCTGAGAGCACCCCATGATCACTTACCCAATTTTATAGATACAGATTTTATGGATTAATTCCATGGATTAATTAAATGGATTCCTGTCAATATATAACATTTTTTCATAACCTTCCTTCTATCAATACACCTTTTGTCATTGTACCTTCTGTCAGTAACGTAAAAAGGGGAGACTTTGACCATGTGCACACTGCTCCATTTATTGAAAATTTGCAGCACAATATCTAAAATCTCATAAGGTGGCTATTTTTTCCACCCATTATGGCATAACGTGGACATACCACCATCAAATCTGCCTTGCTTCTTGCAACACCTGAAGTACAATCATCATTGGGAGCTTAGTTGAAATTCATGCATCCTTAAGATGTCTACAAAAACTCAGTTGGCTAACTTCTCTGCTAAAGTCAGGCGAGAGAAGATGGTCTTATAATTACATTAGTTCATTCATAACCATAATATAAAAATTAAATCTATTTGACTTAAGAATTGGTTATTATGACCCTCTAGGAAAAAGAGTGCAATATTGTGGGGTGAATTTGGCCATGCCCAGGAACTACCAGAAAGTCAGTGGTATGCATTTGTATCAAAAGTACAATGAAAATGGCTTTGGGGTTGTACACAAATATCGTACCGCAAAATTCTCCAATTTTTTACCCCCCCTCCCCCTATGTAGCAGGACACCAGGCCGGATCCCTCCACCTTCTCCACTCCATTACGTAACGAGTGCCCTGTGAAAAGTTTTGGGCTTATTTTCAGGAAAGAAAGATTTTTAGTTCCCAATAATAATTCACTTTTCAATAAATAATTTCAATTTTAAAGGCCATTCATACATTTCACCTAGATTTGATGCCATGACCTGTTGATAATTAGCATCACACAAAACACAAGACAGGGGAATACCGGTGCAGCCTACCACACTCCACTCGCACTCTAACTGCTTCCGCTTGACACTCGTGCTCGCTCAGATCAGAGCTGCCAATTTTCCCCAGTAAATTGTGCGAGAGTTTTACATTCAAACTTTAAACATGAACCATGATGCAAAGGAAATCCTAGACCCCCTCCCCCACGTACCAGGACCATAACGCCTGGCCGGACCCCCCTCTCCCCCAAACTGTGTTACGTAATTTGTGTACGCTCCCTTAAAAGAAACATTAGATGAAGTCAAGAGTGGGAAAATAACAATTAGAAAGGCAGCAGAAGAGTACCACGTCTCGAGGAGAAACTCTGAAAGATAAACTCACTGGGAAACGTGAAGAAAATTGGAAGCCAAACAGCACTTCATCATAAAAAATGGAATAAATTAGTGGAAGGGCTGTTGAAGTTTCCTATTGAGTTTTTTGTGATATCCAAATTTGAGTACAAACTTATTCAAACAGTAAAAAAGTAAATGTCCAGTGCTATGACAACAATTGTCTGAAATTGATTGGATTGGAGGATTCATTAGTAGAAACCAAACACTGAAGGGGAAAATGTTGAAAGAGTTCAAGTGGCAGTGTGTAGAAGTCTTGTACCAGAATTTTTCGTTCTTTCAGAGAAGTCATTGGATGGTGTCCTCTTTAAAAATATTTTTAACTAAGATGAAACTAATAAACTTCACTGAATCAGGCGAGGTGTTGAGGTAATCCATAATGGAAAGAATCTCAGAAAGATTTGTACTTTTACCACAAATTTTATTTTTTACAAATAACAGTAACATGACCAGTTTCGACAATTTATCGTCATCTTCTGGTGAAGATTCTCTAAATTTAATTCTAGCTAGTGAAAGGGGGGAGGGGGATGGAGAAGGTGAGAATTTAATTCTAGCTAGCGAAAGGGGGGAGGGGGATAGAGAAGGTGAGAAAGTGGGGGGGAGGAAGGGGGTGTTGGGAGTTGGAAACTAAGAAGGTATAGAGGAAAGGGTGTCGTTATTGTAAGAAAGGACAGAGTTTATCAGTTACTCATACTCATTCACTAAGGAACATTTAGAAGAATACGTATGTCTGAGAATTTCCAGTTGCTCTAAGAAATTGAGTTGGTGGCCTTTGGTTGAGATATGGAGGATTTTTGGGACAAAATCTGAGGAGTGATTGTTCTCTAAGAGTTGTTTTGAGAAGTGGGAAACAGAAGAGTTATTTCGAAAGCACCTGAAATGCTCCTTTGTCCTTGTGGAAAAACTGCAGGTCTGACCGATGTATGCTGCATCACAGACCTTACATTTCAATAGGTAAATCCCTGCTTTATCTTGGGGGTTGTGGTTATCTTTTCTGTTACAGAAAAGTTTTCCTAAGTTGAGGGGAGTTTTGAAGGAAGCCTTAAATTTATCTTTGGGGAGAAGATGTGACAATAGGGGGGATAAAGAATTAATAAGAGTGGATGTTATGTTTGCTTGTGGGCCCTCTAACGTAAAAACTATTAGTCGTATCAATACCAAACTTCATATATAGTACTTTGGTGGGTGTTGTCAGAGTTGATTAGTTTTTGGGGTAAATCAGTTAATCGGAAGTAGAGCTTTATTCTTCAAAGCAAATTTCCGTTTTTGCAAAATATCTACATAAATATGATATTTAGGTATATACTATTATTTATAATAGTTTTATAAAATGTAATTAACTGTAATAACCGGCCTTGGTGGCCGAGTGGATAGCATGCCATCTAAGCTATCGCTCCTACCCCAAAGTCCTGGGTTCGAATCCCGGCTGATTGGATTTTTCCGATTCAGGGAATGGCCGAATGTGTTCGTTGCAAGAAAAAAAACAAAAAACTATAACTTTTGTATGAAACATATTTTTGAGTAACTGATTGTTTAGGAGTTATTCATGAAATACTGATAAACCGGAAGTTGCTGATTATGTACTTTGTGGGAGCTAAGGCCAATTTCATCGTTTTTCATTGAACATGTCCCTAAAAACATTATTTATAATGTCTGTGACATAAAAGATAATTTGATATAAATTAATCACTTATCATCCAAGTTTAGATTGAATATAGAGTTCGAAAATACTGTCGCAAATAAATATTTACATTTTATATATGGAGAAAGTCATGTGCTGGCCACATCAGATTTTTTTTAAATGAAACTTATGGTGGAGCTTCAAATTAGTGCCTCCAATTACTGAAACTTGCCCAGGTAGGAGATGTATGAATCACTCCAACATTATAATTTGGACTGAGATAAAAATCAAATACCGTCTTTTCTGCTTGTAGCTGAGCCTGAGCTTCTTCAACTCTTAGTAACAAAGGTAGCAACTGCTGTTCTGGAGGCGATACAGCTTGCTCAGTAGCCTGGGCTTTTTGACGTTGCTGCTCTTCTTCCTTCTGGTGCTGTGCCTGCCTCTGCAGTCTGCGTCGAAGAGCTAGCTGACGCTGATAACCTTCTAGCCCATCACCACAATGAGCAAGAGCTACTTGCAAAGCGCTTATCCATTGTAAGCGAGTCCTGAGGAAATATTTGAGAACATGATTAGGAATGTCATCTTGAAAGAATTTTAACTATGACAGCTACTTAAAGAGGATTCACCAGCATTGGGGTGAAAGAGATGTTTAGCTTTTCAAGAGGAGGAAACAAAAAAATAGGAAATTTTACAACCGTGTACTGATAGTTTGGTGCAATTTAATTCTTTTCTTCCATTTATGAGTATAAAAATCAAATATAATGAAATCTTGCAGAAGAATTCTTGAAAGAATATCAGTGCTTATGCTTTAGGGGAGGTAAACATAAGTTATATAAAAAAGGTTTCATTCAACTCTTAGAGATAAAAGCAGTACAAGAGATGTTTTCACCATTGATTACAGTATCAGAAAATATTAGTCAATGATGATGATCCATCTTAAGTATTCATTGTAATAAACATTCAAACCATCTAATTAAATGGTGATCAAGTGGAAGCAAAGTGAATTGACGATGACTTATCCAATCATTGAAAATAACTAAACATTCCAAAGGATACACTAAACATGCATAAGCAGTGCATGATATGAAAAGGCATAATATCTAATGAAGTGAAATTGATGAAAGCATGCTACATAATTAATTTCATAACTAGCAAATAAAAGTTCTAAGGCAAAGATAAATATTTGGAATACAACCTAATACAGAAAATACTTATTTTAAAAATAATTTTAATATCTTTATGATTATATCTCAATGCAAGATTTTTTTGTGTAAGACTAACTGAAAATTCAGCAGTGACTTTCAAATTATCACATTTAAGATATTTATTTTCTTAATAAACCTGTGATCATATATCAAAGAGAACACATATTTATTCATCTTAAATTTAAACATTCATCTTTTTATGTAAAGTGAAAGAACCAGATGAAACCTGAGAATTGAGAATATCATAAAATGTCTGGAAAAACTCAAACTGAGAAACATACCTTCATAAACCTTTAAAATTCCAAAAATATAGCATTTCATCAATCAAATTCTTTTAGTACCTGTTCTGAGCTATGAAATGCACTTTTGCATTATGAATCATAATAAAAATGCCTCACTTCCATCAAATAGAGAAAGAATACACTGATGTATTAATAATATAGATAGGCAATGTATGAATCAACTATACAGAACTTTATGAGCAATATAAAATCTATGCTGGGCATGCTATGCAACTAAAGGCCAAATGTACAGCGATAAAAGCAGCAAATGCATTCCATTAATTTAGGCAAGCAAGCTATATACAGACATAAGCATGTGATATATTAATATAATTTTACGTTTAAATTATACCCTCCACACCGCTGAAGGAAGTTGAGACGAGGTGACATGACTACAGAGTAGTACTGTACTGTAGCAATATAGATTTCCTGAAAGAGTAGAAACAATTTTGGAGAATACACAAAAAACTGGCAAATATGTTTTAACTATTTCCACTAAATAAATCCATGGATAATAAAAGTATCCTGAGAAAATATCACTTTAAAAGATTCATGATACTATTATATATTAAAATTAATTAACATGAAATTTAAACACACCTAGTCGTGAGTTTTTCTGGAGTTGAGTAATTATATTACTTGCAATGATTGACATGCATATTATTTAATGAAAGTTTACTCAATAAGCTTCAAGTGTATTTATGAATATGAATCATTGCCTATCCCATTACTTTGTAATTATTTCTTACTTAGAGAGTTTTACAAATGAATAGACAGACTCATATCCAATGTTTTTGAACAGGAGATTGACATCAGTAACCTTAACCAAAGAGTCCAAACTTTTCATAGGTGTGAAAAAATGTTTGATTTCTAAATAGACTGAAATTTAAAAAATTTGATCAACCTATTTCAAAATCAGAGAAATTATTAATACATGATATTTCCTTGTTTAGAGCTAAAAGTAGAAAGTTCATGAGGAAGGATAATTGAGTTAGAAATGCTTTTCAATTTCATTGAATAGTAGTCATAGATGAAAATTTAAACAAAAAAAAATTAAGAGAAGAAAAATAAAATGTTGCATCATTAAGAAACTAGAGAACGAGAGAAGAAATCTACAAAAATCAACACAAAATGAAATTACAAATGAACAACAGGTTTAAAATTAAAGCTATCAGAACGATAATAGAAAAGAGGAAAGATGATGTTTGTGTTTTATTGGGTAAAAGGCAGGTATGCAGCTAAATAATTAATATAATTTACATATATAAGTTTATATACATATTTCAGAGCAAATTATCTTTATGATTCCAACATTTAGAATTTTGTGATTAAGATTCTGAATAATCTCAAAAATAAACTAAAAGATAAAAATAAGATAAAAGAATTTCAACATTAAATTTAGAAGAGCTGCTTTAAGAGCCATCTAAGGCAGTAGATCCCATATGGTTGGGCAGTTCCCAAATGAGTCTGTACCGAAGTGTCCATATAGATTTATAGGGGTTCAGGTCAGGGAGAAAAAAATTGGGCTCCAAGATTGTTTTTCAATTTTGAGAGTGTTTTAGCGCTTTTAGAATCCAAAGATCCTATTTTAAAAGATACTACTAACAAATCCAAATCAAATATTACTTTTTAACAGAAAAATTCAATTTTAAGCAGGCCATGTAAAATTAAAAGGGGTCCATGGGGAAAAAATGTTTAGGAACCTATACTGTTGATGAATAACATATTATGACAAAAAGTACAATACAAGATTAAAGAAACAAATGAATACGTTACACAAACAGAGAATAAAATAGTAACGATCTATTTTAAATTGGGATGTGAAAGAATAAAAAATGTTAGAAAAATACAATATAGTAGGACAGAAAAAGATATGATAAAGATGGTGTGTGATCAATATGGATAATTAATACATATTACAGTGGATAAGGTTTCAATTAGTTATTTCAAAATTAAAAATCAGGGGTAATGAGAAAGAAAGCGTCATTATTGAAACATACATTGGATTTTCTTAGGATCCTTCCTGCTTTCTCCGAATATTGGGGAAGGAAGTGAAGAATGCCAATAATGAAGGCTATTGCAGATTTTAAACCACTAATTCATTCACAGTTGTGTACAAAATTTTCTTTCTAATAGTAATGTTGTTCTTAGTTCCTAAGTTCCTAACTAAATTCCAAATTATACTGTGGTGATATGGCCTTTAAAAAAGAAATAACCCAAAATCTTGAAGAAATTGTTAACTGAGCAGCATATACAGAGAGTCATGTTAAACACAACAAAAATATCATCAGATAATCTTGTTCTTTTCCAAACACAAGAGGACTGATACCAACTGTATTTCATACTGGATGATTGGAACAATACTAGCATACACTAGTGGCAGAGGGCAACTAGTTTATGAAAATGCATGGTTATTTAATTAGAATATATACTGATAAAAATAATCTAATTCAATGATAAAGATGCATAAATAATCTACATACTTACTTACTATGAATGAAATATTTTATTAAAATATATAGATATAAAATTTAACGATTGCTTGGATTAATGATGAAGGGATGAGTCTGTATTAAACGCCCTCATCTTGACAGAAAAGAACGTCAGAATGAATATTACTCTTCGTCATACACATTACAAGCACTGACAAAAATGGTGGAGACCATTAATGAAGACACCTACATTTTGAAGGTATTGCTTACAACGAAAGTACATTATTATCAATCATCACAATGTATTTTTGCATTGATCCAATAAAATTAGACTTTAAAACGATCCTTTAGTATATGGAAGACATTTATACATTGAAAATAGCAAATAAGCATAATAGTCCAAATTAAAGAGAGTGGCGAACTGGCTGGTAGGAAAACTGAGTTTTTGCCACATAGCAAAGCAAGATGAGGGGTTGAGCATATTTATTCTATCTTTTACTGAGGAAATTTCCAATAATGTGTTCAAGTTTATGTTGCAATAGGCTGGTATTAAAATTCACAAAGAATTTAGTTTTTTAATCCTCACAACACTTGTCAGCTGTATAAATTTAGGGCCCCTGAATTATTTTCTTAGAGGATCCCTCAGATTTTTGAGTTTTTGCTGGTACTGCTAATGGCAATAATCTAAGTTTACAAGGCTTACTACCAATCAGTTTATAGAAAATTTCTTGAGGTCCCTAGAATAAAATCTGTAATTCTTGAAAGAAAGACAAAAAAATGAGATTAACCTCTCCATACCTGAAACCAAACTCTTGATTCCAATATTATTCTGGCAAGTACTGGAAGTTAGGATTACACAAGCTTATACAATTCTTTTCTTATATAGTGCATAAACACTAAAAATGTAGTAGTAATTAATAACTGTTGCTTTGAGGGTCTGAAACAGGGTCAACTCAAAATAATGGCAATTTTTCTCAAGGAAACATTAAAGGATTACATTGATGTTTCTAAGGAGAAATTCGCCATTATTGTATTCAAATGACCATGCATTTTCATCCCAGAGTGCTAGCTTTTCCTTTATTGAATATGCACTTTCCAATACTAGCATTACTTCCATCATGCAGCATGGAATTCAATCTATTACTAAAAAAGAAGTGCATAAAAGTACAAATTCTGACTTATCTAAGAACAATTATCAAGTTCCAAACATCACTCACAGATTGGAACTCACATAGCTTTGCAGAGCATTGCATAGATCATTCATGCATTATATTAGCACATGTGTAATATAGGATATTCAGCTGAAAGCAGTGATTCCTAATAGGCATATCAGATATCCTAGCTTAGAGAATTAGCAGAGGATCAGTAAAGCATAATATGTCTAATATACACATATGTACCTTGAAATTTATATTTTTCTGTGTTACACTAATCTTGAAAAATTAAAATTATTCATTGGTAAAATCAAAGTATAACCATATTTTTAATGAGTACCAAATGATATTACTTGGTTTACAGCATTATAAATTTACCATAATTGAATTTTTTAAAGATGGTAACATGATAGTAAAAAAATATACTTTGTTATAAGTTTATATTCCAGTAATACTATTGATAATAAAGAGAAATAAGCCATAGAAAACACAAGATAACTATTCAAGATTTAGAAACCTTAACATTAAAATATTCTTGGGTTAGAATTTGAAGAAAAGAACCACTTTACAGAATTAAATCCAGGGATGTACAAAATATTTGAGATGACTCTCAGACAATAAGAAAGAGAATCTGTTAAGTCTTATGGCTGATTAATGCAAAGCTTTGGGTTTAGGATAATTTGTCACTTACGAGAAAATTAGTAAAAAGATGAAACATTCATGAATACATGAATTAACAGAGGAGGTAAAATGGTATATTTTTCCAAGAATAGGAGGAGACAAAAGTAATTCATGAAAGCTTGAGAGAGTTAGTTAACATGTATGTTATTTAGCTTTTCAAACGAGGGAAAGTGAAAAGATTTCTGGGGATAATGCAGATAAAACTCTGTGAAGACAGCAAGCTGATAAGGATCAATCACAAAATATCAGTAATAACCACAATAAAAGAGAAAAAATCACAGAAATTGGAAAAAAAGGAAAAACCCAATTATCAACGCATTTATGCCACCACTCCATAAACTTGATTAAAAATTAGAGCGAAGTCTGATCACCAGACAACACACTCCCATCCAGTTGAATGAGGGAAAAAGAAAAGGAATACCTCTGATCGTGTGCTGCCAGTTCGTAACTTCTCTCACCAGTTGAGACGATGAACCTGAAATCGTGGGCTCCTGTACGAGGAGATGGAGACACTCCGATGGTGCAGTCCGACCCTAGGGAAATGGCACCGCGAGCTTCACCTCCAGACTCTTCTTCTGTCCGACCTTTGTAGTACGCCAATCTGCTTGGCTGAAGAACAAACCAATACTCCCGAAGAGTGGGCAAAAGCTCCCCTTTCTTATGCAAATAACCCTGAATTTAAAAAGAAGGCAATATCAAAAGTGAGTTTTGTTCATAAAATTACCATTAAAGGAAGACAGAAAAAGCATGGGAAATCAATTTTTTATGCAGAACAGTATACGTAGCTTCTATAAACATGATTATAGTGCGCATGAAAACGCTGTGTTGACTTCCATGAATGTACACTGTTTCTTTGATAAATTTTAACTTAAATTAACTATGAATATTCTAATGATTTTTATGAATAAACGATATGGCATTCCTTTTTATATATTAGAGCCAGTCTTGTATACTTTGATATATTAGAGCCAGTCTTGAGTTCTGGTGGAAGCATGGCATTCTTTGAATGAAATCAATCAATCAATTGCATTAAAGACCCATTAGCAAGATAATTAAGATGAAAGCCCCCACTTTAGGCCTGTTTAATTATATTTCTAGCAGTGCTCTCAGGCGCATAAGGGAAAATATTATTATTATCGAGCACTTTTGATATTTTTTATCAATTTTTATTTTATCCTTCTGCAAATCAAATGAAAAAAAAAAAACACTTGTATAAGATTTTATGATATCATTTCTGAAGATTATGTTTTCAAAAAGATGGAATCAGGATGATGATTTTCACAGAAATTTAACCAAAATAAGGAACTTGAAAAATTAAATGCAATACAAAGCTAAGTATAATATGGAATATAAGCCACTTAAATATACTTCTATGTATATTCTACAGCAAATCTTTCAAGTTAAATCACCAACTGGAGCTCATATCATATGAATACAATTTTTTGCCATTTTCTTACACTCTCTTAGGAGTAAAAAAAATCACTTAGTATAGGGAGATATTAACATGAGACAGCCTTAAAATTTTAAAGAAGCTGTCAGGATTAGACAATAAAGTGATAACCCCTTCATCAGATTCAACAGAATAAATTTGGTACCTTTTTCAGTACATCCTTGACATACGTGTCATGAAGTTCAGCCACGGCTTCCTTGATCGCACCCTCCTCCACACCATGACTCCCTTCTATGCCAGAAAGTGGGCGACCACGGTTTGAAAGGGTGCCCTTTGGAGGGATGTATGAAGAAGCATGCCTCGACTCCAGCAATGATAAAAATTCGGGGAAGATCATCGGCGAAGTTTTTGCATTTTCCTGGAAAATTATGTCTAATTCACCAGAGCCTAAGGAAATACCTAGCAAGGAATCTAGTTGAGAAACTAGTAAATCCACTTCTGAATGGTTCAATACAACCTGAAAAATACAAAAAGTCTCAATAGAAAACTAAAATGGATGAATCGACAAACAATAATATGAAACATAAGTCATTGTACTGAGGAAAATGATACACGATCGAGGCGTGGCATGTATGACTAATCACTTCCACTGAATAGTATCGTGAGAAATGAAAAACTCCGTTTTATACATTAACTACTCTAGTGTCAACATTGAGAAACAGTTATACATGTAAAACCTGTTTAGATAATAGATGAAAAACTACACTACAGTTTGATGCTTACCTGAAAAGATTCTTTCCCAATTGGCACCATTTCAGATAGTAAACAAAATATTCTGAAGATCTGGTACACACAAACATCTGGGAAAAATGGATTCTCTCGGGCCAAATAAATTTTCTTACAAACTAGCCAGCATACTTCATCAATACTTGATTCGTATAGTCTCAGCTGGTCCAAATGAGGTGAATCTTTTACAGACGAGAATACCTTAAAGAAAGTTACTACAAAGTTAAGTACTTGATATTGGTTTACCAAAAAATAATTCAAGATTACTTTTCTACTTACTTCCTTTTGAAGATAATACTTGAAATGCTCAAAATTTAAGGTCGACGTGCTGCGGTAATGATCTAACCCCTTTTCTACACCATACAAATGAAGCAGAGTGCCGATGTTTGCTGTCAGTACCTAATGATGGCAAAACGATTAACATTGAATTAAAATATATTCGAAGACAGCTACATTGTAACCTACAAAATTATATTGCTGAGCGTTAAAGGAAGACACCCCACAAGTTAAACATATTTAGTACCTTGAGTTTTGACTTCATCACAGCTACTTTATCGGTTGACAAAGCATCGAATGCATGCCATATGCTATTCGTAACATTCTGCATAAGGACAGCCATGTTCTCTTGAAAAATAGTGTTCGTTCCAATTATTCACAGCTTTCGCGACCTCTTCGGCAAACAACATATATAGGCGGCTCCCACAATATTATAGAACCGATGCCGGTCGTATAACTCATGCCCGAGAGCAGTAGAGAGATTTGTAATTTTAAGCGTAACGCGCTTTTACTCGTCATAAAACTACATAAACAAAATTCATGATTTAGCAATTGTCGGCGGGCGTGCCCGATGACTGATACTCAACTTCGAGACTTCTTCCATGTATGGTGCATTTTACGGAGATACAGATTGGCTGAGAGATCTTAGGAAATTCTTTATCTGTAGGATTTATCGTACTTCATCTGTTCAATATTTATTTTCTTCTTGGCGCCAATACCACACCATCACCTGTGAGACGTATCGCGAACAAGAAAATCTTCGCATGGGGATAGTTGGATGATTTCTGAAGTTTGTCAATCTCCTATAAAATTTTGCAGTTGTATTTCCGTAGTCGTTGAAAAATATGGAGGTTGACGAACAGCCTAGCTGTTCAAAATCATCTACCCAAGGAACGAAAGATTCGGGAGATGATCAGCCAACTTCTACAGCCACAAAACACAATGTGCCTTGGTATGAAATGTCTTTATTAATATTGGTCATAACTAAGACCGGTTGTAGATTATATGACATATCATGACCTTCCTATTTCACCTTTCGTCTCCGAAGACTTACTTTTTAGGCATTGATTTCCTTTCTGCTTCATATGTGTTTCAAGCTATACTTGTTTACTTTAACTGAAAAAGTATGCAATATCTTCAGGAAACTTCAGTATTTTAATCATTGCTGTCATTACATTTTGTGATAGGATTGAAAAGTACAGACCAAGAATATTTCCTGATATCGTCGGAAATGAAGATGAAGTCTCAAGATTAGAAGCGTTTGCTTTATCTGGAAACGTTCCCAACATTATTCTAAGCGTTAGTACACAAACAATTTGAGGTTATTTTCTAATATTAAGTAGTTATTGACTGATTGTAAAGTCAATATTTAAAATTTTATACCGTTTAAATAATATTATAGCATACAATTATCTACTTGAGGTATAAAAGTAATTGAAACACTTGCAGGGCCCTCCAGGAATAGGAAAAACTACAACTATATTATGTTTAGCTCGTGCTTTGCTTGGCTCCCACTTTAAAGATGCAGTATTGGAGCTGAATGCCTCAAATGATCGAGGAATCGACACCGTTCGTAACAAAATAAAGGATTTTGCTCAAAGAAAGGTAACACTCCCACAAGGAAGGCACAAAATCATCATTTTGGATGAAGCAGACAGGTAATTTCATGGAAGACTTATTTAGTTTTGATATAACTATACATTTTATTCAGTTTTGTTGTGTTTATTCTTAATTCCCTTTGATTTTTGTGTAGCTTATTTGATTTTTTATGTGGAATATCAGAATATGATTCATTTGCAGCATGACTGAAGGTGCACAACAAGCACTGAGGCGTACGTTGGAAAAATACAGTAACACCACAAGATATGCTTTAGCTTGCAACAATTCTGAGAAAATAATCGAGGCAATTCAGTCACGATGTGCAATGATTCGCTTTGGTGCTCTTTCTGATGCACAGATACTGGCCAAAGTACTGAAAGTCTGTGAGGCAGAAGATGTAAGTGAAAAAAGTCTTTGAATATATCCTGGACATGAATATGTTCACAATGTAAAATGTACTTAATATTACAATACTTGTCATTTAGATATCATACACAAAAGATGGGTTGGAAGCTATTGTTTTTACTGCACAAGGAGATATGAGACAGGCATTGAACAATCTGCAATCGACTTACAATGGCTTTAATCACATAAGCAGTGAAAATGTATTTAAGGTGAGTTTATTTGTTCAAAGCTATCTACTTTTCTGAAATATTTTGTTAAATTTATGGAAGAATATTTCTATCATGAATTTCATTTTATGAAGTGTTTTATCTGTCATTAGTTCTTCATACTCCTCTCATTTCTTATTGGCCTTAATCCTTTTTAATGAGTATCAGAATTAACTATTCATAATTTCCTCTATTTGTTCATTGCATGAGTTACAATATGTTTTAAAAGGCCTTAAGTATTACAAATATATTTATTTCAAAGCCTTTCCTATTTCACCCTGAGAATTACATTTTAAGGCAAGAGTAAGATATTGTGTGCAAGTCTCTGACTCAAGGTTCACAGTTTAAGTTTTAAAAGGAATAAATTATGTACCCATGTTCGATAAGATAATTATACTGCTGAATAATATATTAATTTACACTTCCATATTCTGTTGGATAAACATATCACTGTAACAAGTCAAACTTAAGTAAATAATGCAAATGGAAAATGATTTGAAGTTTGATGCCTATTGGTAATTCATCAACTTAGAAAACTGAGCAAGTATCCCAAGGTTACATAGTTTTATATGCTATGGTTAAACAAACCTGTAGAAGGGTTTTATTTATACTACTTTGACTATGCAGATGAGAAATTGTTGCTTTTTTTTGAGTTGGAAAGAAATGTGCAGGTTATTGTAGAAAATTAATAGGAAATTCAAAATTTCTTCTTATAGGTTTGCGATGAGCCTCACCCTCTGCTAGTAAAGACCATGATTCAGCACTGTATCAACATGGATATTGATGCTGCTTACAAGGTAATGTTCTACCTATTTTGTCCATCACCCAGTAGTCACAAAAATTATTCTCTTTGTTGACATTATCCTTTTCCATCCAAACTGTAACTGAATCATAATTCATGGATATGGTTTTGATGCTATCATGATTAATATCAACATTAATAGTTTTTATGGTGATACAAGTGATATTTTAATTTTTATTCTCAAATTGTTTTTTATAATTTTTGCTGCTATTTACATGTTTTAGCTATAAAAATTCAACTTCCATGTAGTATGATATTATTAGAGTCATTTCATGCACTATAATTTAATTTGAGATATTTGTGTATTTTCTGTGTATGTTATATCGTGCATTTGCAAAATTTCTCCAAATTTTAAGAACTCTGTAATGAAATAAAAGATGTGCCATGCTTATATTTTTACAAATAATTTTGGATTCTGTTTGAAATGAAAAAACGTTATTCTTATTACAATAATTTCTTCATTTATTCCTTTAAGATATTGCATCACTTGTGGACCTTAGGATATGCAGCAGAAGATATAATTGGGAACATTTTCAGGGTTTGCAAAACATACGACATGGCCATCAATCTCAAGATGGGTTTTGTGCAAGTGAGTAACTCAAGTATTATTTTTACTGTTTATACATTTTTACTTTCGTACAAATGATACAAAGAGAAACTGAGGGAAAAAAAAAACAATTTTATATTGGATTGGTAGAGAGTATAAGCAGTTTTAAACATAATCACTGGAAAAATTCACAATAAATGTTTTTAACCTTTAATTTGATATAATATGGATAAATATATGCAAACAACTCTTTCTTGGTGAGAATATATGTATATTATTTAACATTATACTAAAATAAAGCTTCTATGAGATTAAGATATGGACACTAGATGTAGTAGTATAGTCTGATGGCATTGAGTGCCATATGTCTGCCTTTTATTTTTTTATCTGCTTTTTTATTTTCTCTCTGTAATAAATTTACTGTGTGCCAGACCGTTTCACTTGTGAATTTTTATCATCTTTCTCTGAAAATAAATGAACTTACTGCATGATAATATTTATTTGCATCCTAATTAGTTTCAGCTGCTTTGCTCATTAGCATTTTGCAATCTATACAAATTTGGAGACCAATGTGATGATGATTTTTCTTTTTACTTTCCCTAGGAAATAGCCATCACACATCTTAGAATCTCAGAAGGCCTCACATCATTGGTTCAGCTGTCAGGATTGCTCGCCAGAATGTGTGAGAGAAGAAAGATGATCCAAGACCAATAATAAATGTATCTCAAATTCTGTAAATTGTAACTCTTCAATGTCATTTATTTTAAATTAAATAATCATCCTTTTCTATGAAACATTATTTATATTGATATGATATTATCAATGTCACCTTAACCCTTTCCTGATTTACTCTTATTGCCTTTATTTACCAACACTGTATGCTTACCTCAAGAACTTTTCAAAACATGTTTCAAGCATATTTATAAATTATGAGAAATCATTTTTGTCTTTCATTTGCATCATTTATTTTATTGTTGTGGAAGAATTTCATAAGTCCCTAGTGGCTGTGCTTAAACTGATGATATTTCTGTTGAATTTTATCCTGCATTATATTTTAAATTAATATTAGTAACAAGTTATAATTTATTCATTCTTTTAAAATCATATTACTGCATCCTTTGAAGTAAAGTTAGACTATTTGATAGCTTTAGTGGGGGCTTACATTTCAGTATGATGAGAAACTAGATTGATACATACATGAGTATTCTACCTTTCAGTAGATTAATGTGCATCACAATTCAAAAATCTCTATTCAATGCTATCTCCTTCACTCCCTTGTAGCTTACCCCACCCCTTATGCCATCTTTATCTTTAACCTGTGTTTTTTTTCTTGAATTCTACCCTCGCTTATATTATTGAGTAGCCCCTCCCCTTTCAATATTTGACCCACCCATTTCCTCTGTTGATGCTTATGCACTTCAATTAAAGCCCTCTCCTCCACAACCATCTTCAGATCCTCTGTTTTTGCTTTCCCATCCACTCAACTTACTTTTTCCATTCTATGCCATACACACATTTCAAAGGCCTCTAAAGGTTTGGATTCCTCTTTTCATTACGCCCATGTTTCACTTCCATAAAATAAAACACTCCATAGCAAGAATTTCACCAGTCTTTTCCTGATTCCTTTATCTAGACCTTTCGTCATCATTTCTCTTCACTTCATAAAGGCATCTTTGTCCAGGGCTATTCTTTTATGAATCTCATCCTTGCATCTTCCATCCAAAGAAAGAGCACTTTGCAAGTGAGAGGATTTATCCACCCGCTCTAGTTTTTCCCCATCCACTCTTATCGTTAACTTACCTTTCTTTCCCTTGGTAAACCTCTTCACTTAATTTTTCCTACGTTTATTCTCATTCTCATTAAGCTCCTTTGTATCTTTGTTAAGTGCATTTACCAAAACTGAAACTCTTAACGGAATCACACACTATCATATCGTTTGCATACCTCACCATTTCCCCACCAACTCTCACTGCCTCATGCATTTCTTCCCAGACCTCCTCCCCAACTTCCACATTAAAAAGTGTTGGTGTCGTAGGACGACCTTGCTGTATCCCCCTTCCCTACTCAGCTCAATCTGATTGCCCATCAGTTATCCTTAGGCAGGCTGTTTGATTCAGATACGAATTCTGCACCAATCTCCTATCTTTCCAGTCCATCCCTATTTTCTTTAATATCCCCCAGTTTTGGCCACTGGTCTCTATCATAAGCCTGCTAAATGGAGATAGTAATTTATGAAACAGGAAATCATGTGATTGGAGAGAGTGAAATATCCTCCAGCAGTAGGTTTCTCAAGATGTGTGGTGTGATTTATCAAAAGAATGAAACCAATATTTTTCATTAGTTTCAGTTTCACAAGTTGATGTATTACCCGATTTAACTGCAGCAGATACAGGAAAAACAGTGGAATTCTATGTTGAAACTGTTGGTATGTATGTACCATCAAAAACTTGTTCTATGCACAAGATACAACTTAGTAGATAAGGGTGAATAAGTAATGGCTGTTAGCCTCACTAGGACATAAATAATAAAAGTCCTGATGTGTCCATGAAACAGTTTGTAGTCCTCGAAAGGAAAAAGCTCTGTATATCTCTTTTAATACCTCTACATAATGTGTTGTAGGAGACTTCTTTTTAGAGATCACAAAATGCCCATTCTTCAGTAGAATCAAAGGTCATTTTGTCAACAATAAGTCCCATTATGAAAGGTTTATTGTACTTTCTACTATTCTTACATCGATGGTCTAAATCCAAGCTCTGTAGTATATCATGAATAGTATACTAACAGAAAATATGCCTTAGCTATCATGGATATATGTTATTAGGGGTCTATTATGAGAAACTAATAAAAAGAAGGAAATTAGACTATCGTAAACCATTATTCGATATTACAATTGATGGATGTGGCCATGATGTTGTGAAAAGTCATAATTAGTATACACCTATCTTAAAACGTTATTTGATATTTCATTCATTCATTATAACATAGAAAATCCTGGCTTATAATGGGGAATCATTTCTGGGAAAAGATAAAAGAAAACACCATTTAGAAGCATAGCTTTTTATCTATAAAAGCATTTATTCAATTAAATTAACAAAACATCTCGTAACTTTTCATAAAACTTTAAACAATGAAAAACATCAGAAACATTTCAACTTCTCCACTGCCATCAGCACCATTTCTCTCCGACTTCTTTCCTCGTTCTGTGAGAAATGGCGTCGTAAATCGACTGTGAGTCCATGCTCAGTCTGTGAGAATTGTGATGATGTCGGGATGGCGCTGAGGAAATGGAATGGCAAGAATCAGCCCTCGAGGATGCCCTTGGAGGAGGCTGAGGCATTTCCACAAGAACAGTCGGAGGCTCTCCTCTGTGGTTCCTTTTTGTTGGCTTGCGATTTATAATGAGGGCTGTATCAGCTGGTAAGGATTCTACAGATTGAAGACTTGTTGCACGAGGAAGTGAAAGTCTGAGAGGTTTCTTAGGGGGAACTGGAGGTCTTGGACCCTGTCCTGGTACTATATGATTTGAAGGGGGGTGGATATCATGCAGGTTATTCTTTCCACTGCGTTCACTACCTGAAGATTGGGAGGATTTCGTATCGCTTGCCTTGTCTTCTTGTTTGTTCTGCTGCTTCTCTGATGCACGCAGGATTGAACTGAGGCTGCAAGATTGTGCGAGGCCCTTCTGACTGCTTGGCATCGATTCCTTGGACGTATCACTGCACGAGGCACCGTTTTGCAACTCAGTGACCTGTTCCTCTAAGTACGATATCCGGTGAGTCAAGCGCAAGTTCTCTCCTTTCAGAGTTTCTCTCTCTTTCTTCAGTAAGGCTACTAATTCTTCATCCCTTGTCGTCTCCTCTTTCCGCAGGCCCATCTCTGTCCTTCTTGTGGGATGAAATCTCCGAAGCACCACCACACAAATAGTCCCGGACACTGCCCCTAAGATGCGGCGTATTTCCTCTGAGCTGCTGCCGACTACAGACTCTCCGTTCACTTCTATGATTCTGGAAGGAGGAATGAATGGAGCACTTGTAATTCCATTTACCATGAATTCCATTTTACTGCTTGTGGTCAGATTTTATAAGCCAACTTTCTTTTTATTTTCAAGTAATTTTTTATTTTTAGTTATAATAATTATGAAAAGAAAGAGAATAAAGCTTTACTTTACTAAAATTTAAATTATTATTGTAATATAAGTACAATACCAAGAAAAGGAAGATATTAGCATTTAGCAGACCACTCGCAAAAATTTATGTTTTTCCTCAATAAGCATTTAAGTGGGCGGTCAGCAAAAAATTAACATACAACTGGGCAGTGGGCATTCATTACGAGAGGCACTTGAGGCAAGAGCTTTGCCGCCTCACCCATCCTTGTATTCATGGGTGGTCTGAAAAGTTTCCTTCATTTAGTCATTTCTCGACATGTTTTCTGAAGATATCTGAAAATTTTCTAAAGATTTCTGATAAATCTGGGGTTGGAAACTTTTCAGACCACCCTCGTATATCTTAAAGCATAGCAGTATCTATATATCAGCAATTAATTGTCAATGAAGTGGAAAATCACATTATCCTTTGATTTTTTAATCATAAGTCAATCCAGAAGCTGAATGAGACATCTTATTGAATTTAGTTTGACCTAGGTGCAGATGGAACCATTGTTTTATGCTGTGCAAAAGCAATAAATATGTAGAAATTAACCATAGACAAGCTGTTGTCTCACTTTTAAGCTTCAGTTTCCAACATATCATAGTCCAGTCATCTAAGCTTTCACCTCTAATATGCCCTTTAAACTCTCATAGTTACAAGTAGTGCTATAATTTGTTATGATATTCTCACAATCCATCTATAATAATGTATCTTATAATTATATCTATAATCATAAGATATATATGATTATAAGAAGTAATAATCTCTTTATTTTATTAATAAATTTAATCAATAAATATATTTTTAAGGACTCAACATCCGTCTTAGATACTATGATAATAATTTCTAACTTTATTTGTTTCACATAAATCACTTATATGCCTATGATTTAACATAGTTGTTTTATATTATAAAGTTAACTTCGTTGGAGAGCAGAATCATCTAATGACAGAGGAATACAAAACGCACTAGGCTAACTCCACAAAAAAATATATTTTACAACTTAAACTGTACAACCAGTTTCATTACAATGAGAAATCACAGTAAATGTGAGGTTGCATGATATATATATTTTTTTTGAGTTAACTGAGTATGTTTTTTTATTTCTCTGTCATAATGGGGAAACTCCGCTAGATTACAAGATTATGTTAAGTTCAGAACCACATCAAATATTTGGAACTATCCAATTTTAATGACAGTATATATTGTATTGTAAAATATTATGGATAACACCCTTTATAACAATACCTGTCTCCATGAGATAGCGGGCATGATGATTGTGCCCATTCAACAAATAATCCTGGTTTGGATCCTTCACTACTACGTCTTTTTGTCACCACACTAAAACTTGGTCTTCTCAAATCCACATTGACCTCTGTGGCTTTTATTTCCCATCTGTTACTTCCACCCTCTTTCAGACACCTGTTTAAACAGAATATTTAGTTTAGTGCTTAGTTTGTGATATTTCGAAATGTGATACCCTTTAAATACCCATGAAAGACTGAAAGAACACAAAAATTGATATTTTCAACATGAGAATATGTAAAAAATGAAGTAATTAAAATGTTAGGTCATGTAAACTAGCAGTAAAATAACAATCAGAACAAAAAACAATCTTTAAACATATTTTAGACAATTTAATGTGTTGGTCTGAATAGTTATCTCACAGCTCCCTTCTCAGCGAGTATTTTTTTCAACAATGTATCACTCTTTGATATAAATTGATTATAAATTAAAAAGAAGGGACTCTTTGGTCTCTATCTTTCTGGGATAAAAATCGCTCACTTTAGATATTATTGCTAATAATATATAGACAAGTTGAAACAAAACTTATTGCAGGTTAAAATTTGAAGTTATTATTTTATATATATGGCCACTTGACTCAGATAATGACAACTTTAAAAAATCCAGCAAGATGAAAACTGACCAGTATAGAGAAGTGCTTCCTGGCAAACCTCGTACTTGCTGTCGAACAGAATGTGAAGTCAAAGCTTCCTCGGACTCCTCTATTGCTGCTTGAAGATTTCTGGTTTGCTCCAGGAGAGTTAGAAGCTCAAGCTCTTCTCGTCCAAGGCTGAATTCCAGTTCCGCCTGCTGTATCCGCACATCAATGTTGCTATAAAATTAAGATTAACATTACCAGAAGTGTAAAGATTGGTGTAAAAAATAAGGGGTTACACTGATATAATAAAATCCCCCCATATCCTGCTAACTTCTTTCCACACCTGGACAAGAGCCTACCAATACTATTTTTTATTAATAATAATTATTTATTTAATTTACAATGCAAATTGCAGTGTTATAGAACAATATCAGTAAAAACCTGCCTGAGATCGGCTTACGGAATTTAAATAAGTTTTAAAATAAATTACGATATGCATGATATTAAAATTATATTTAAAAATTACAATTGTACAATATTACCAATAAAATTCCAATAACAAGTAACTACCTCTAGCAAAATAAACCAAATACAAAGTTTTTTTAAATTTATGCACAATTGGTCCTCCTGAGCCAGTTTGGCTCGTCTGGAGTTGCTGTACATACATACATAAAATTGCTTTATTATCAACTTTATAATACAAAATATTTAGTTATAATAACATTAAAATTGCATCAATATCCACCTCTTTATTTCCCTCTTGACTGTACATAATTTATCTAAAGAGTATAGATTTTATGGAAGTTCATTAAAAATGGTTGGTACTGTACTTTCAAGTTCCTTTTACCATAATTATTATAATATTTAGGAATATTATACCTGTTGATAATAATAATAATAATAAATTTACTGGTCCAATGACAAACTAAGTATGTAAAGGATAAGTCATATTGTTAATACATATATTAATTGGTTATACAAACTACAAAATCATAATTACAATATCAATTAGGATTATCATAGCTGAATTTTTTAGATTTATATACATACACAAACACACCTAAAATACTTACAATGCAGTGGTTACGGCAGTATACACTTATGTACTTACGGATATACAATCAGCTAATTCTTTCATAAAAAAATCATCAACACTATAAAATGTCATACAGAGCAAGTATTTTTTAGACATTTTTGGAAACACGCACCCTTAATATCCTTCAACTTATTTGGCAGCATGTTATATTTTTTCAAAGACATAATTATAAAGCTGCTGCCTGTCAAACCAAGCCTTTGTAATCGAGTTCTCCTAAAAAAAATCTTCCTCTTGTGCTATGATCATGAACGTCTGATTGCTTTTTAAAACTATCTATATTTAGATGAATATAGGTAGCACATGCATAAATGTATGCTGAAGGCATTTTCATTATACTCATGATGGCTCATTAATTATAGGCGATTATGTTTCGGGTCATTTGGTCTTACTCGGTGACATGAAGAGCTGCTAGTGAGGCCTGCAGACCTCGGATGGCGCGACGACGGGTCTCTACGTCCTGGCGCAAGTGACGCAGCTTCCGTTCCGCTGCAGAACGCTCCTCTTTGGACAGTGGTGGTCGCACCGCCTCTCCGTTCCTGTCTGCGATGCTCTTCCCGATTATGGGGCCCTTGGTGCCGTTTGATATGTGTTCCCAAGGCTGCTGCTCGCTTCCAACAGGCGATCTCACGAGTTGCTGCTTCAAGCTGTAATTGTTGTTAAACAAATAAGATTGACGTTTGATGTGAGATGTAAACCACTTATTCTCCCCAAAAATCTTTACCATAAAGTCAAGCTTCAAATGCCCTTACAAGGTTAATTTGTTGATTTTTTACGCTCGTCTTCCAGTTTGCTTTTCGAAGGAATTAAACGTCTAGCTATACAGTCATGCATTAAGATACTAAGGTTGGGCCAACGAATTGGTTTTGTGAGAAGTCCATCGTAATTGAAATCCATTGAGCGTAATTTTACTGTTTAAAGGACCCCTTGTAAGATAACAACTGGTAATCCCTGCCATTCCTTGCAGGCGGTCTCTTGAAAAGTTTTTAAAATATAGTGAAAGGAAACTAGGGAGAATACTGCCTGTCGTCGATCATTCTGATAGCAGTAGTACCTCCAAGTATTCATTAATTTATGCATTTCTCAGCACGGGCTATACATCTTGAGGAGCAATTTTTTTGGAGATTTTTGATGGTATTGATAGTAACGAAAATGCATTTAAAATTTTATCTACTTTGATGGAAATTTGAATATCTGAGGAATGTTAATAGAATAACGATTACGGTGTATCTGAAATGGGTTTGTCCTTCTTTGGAAGGTAGTATAGCTTTCAACGTGTTCCCAAACTTAATTTGGAGCGGTTTTTATGGTTTAGCAACGCCACTGGAGGAGAGTATAGTCTCCGAATCGATTTCATTTAGAATAGATATACGAGTCATTACTTTTCCCGTTTACTCAGCGGTACTGAAATTTTCAAAATTCTAACGTTAAATTCTAGAGGAATACGTCTCGAAAGTTTGATGACTCCTATACGTTCCGAAGAAAAAAGGAGCCATCTGCTTGAGTACTTATTTTTAACATTAATTTATAAGATAGCCAACTCAGTGTCCTAAGAAAAAAATTCATTCAATGGGTATTTAAAAGTAATCCACCAAAATTTTTACTTTTTTTCCAAAAAGAGCATCTCATTCCTTCAGATTAATAAAAACCAAACCGGAATATACTCCTAGCTTTCGCAAAATTAAAAAATGCTGAAAATTCTGTTATGCCGCCCTAATACTATACTTCATTGGTTGCAATGAAGTTCCCCAAGAGTATTACGTAAATTACGCAACTACCCCAATAAATAATCGATCTCGCGATCAAATTCACGATACGATTTCCGACGATAAATTTAAATCGGATTTAAATTCATTCGCAGTTACCTTTCGGAGCAAGGAGGCGTTGACGCAAAGCTTCCGATATTATTCACCTATAACGAGATAAAACCACGAAAATTTATGCGCGACAGAATGAATTTGTCGCGCAGCAAGGCTCCTGAGCACGTGTAGCACGCGCTCTTCGATTCCAATGCTCTAACGACGTTCGTTTCGCGTGGGTTTTGGCATCGATAGGGAATACTCACCTCTGAATCACGTTCTCCTTCTCCCGCAGAGTTTTCTTCAGGGAGTCGATTTCTATCGATCCGTGATCGCTGGCGTTAGATGGTGGTATGATAATGGTGCTCGTGTTCGATGTCAAGGGACTCGGGACGGGAGTCGGCGAGGGTGCAGACAGAGCTCGTGACATTGGCCGGGGACTGGCGGAGGTGAGGGAGGTCTTGGAAGGGTAGGAGCGAATTCCTCGATCGCCGAGAGGTGTCGGTGGTGCGGAAGGTGGTGCTGCGGTTGGGGTTGACACCCCAGACTGGCTCGGCGTCCTCCTCCTCCTTGGTGTGACCGATAGGGAGACTTCAATGCTCGCCATCTGATAGGGAAGACAAAACACCACGGTAACAAGCGAGAGAAAAGAAAAAATATAGATACGAGGTGTGTTAAAGAAATAACGGGAAGAAGACGAGCGCTGTGGATGCTCCATCACCTCAAGCACCGATGAAAGCGTGGGGAAAATATGGAAAAAGTGAAAAAAAAATTACGAATTGTCAACTGGTCAATAAGGAGTACTACTTATAACTTATAACTCCGTTTGCGTGAAGTAATATGAAAAAAGCCAGGATTTGAGGAGAAAAAATTCATGTCTTTTGCACCACGATAAGGCACCCACTCATACTTCATTACTCGTTCGTGAAATTTTAGCCAAAGAACACTGTGATCACACCATAGCCTTTTTATGTCCCCGGAAATAAAGAGAACCTTTAAGAGACATCGTTTTGCAAGCACAGATGAAAAACGAATCATTGAGAGAGCTACAAGTTACCCCAAAGAACTAGTTGCAGAAGTGTTTCGGGGATTGGAAAAATCGCTGGCATTAGTGTACATACTATAATATCTAATAGGGATAACTTTTAAGGGGATAAAATTGTTTCAAACAAATAAATAAAATTGTTACCAAAAACAAAAATTTCCACTACTATTTGAACACACCCATAATATATCGACTTATTGCTTGGGAAGGGATGACTGCTGAAAGTCGAATTCTTTCACTTGTGCCTAATAGAATAGAATGCGAGACGTATTTAGTTTCCAGGATCAGCCCCCGACGTGCATTGGCGTCTCGAGTTGGGAGTCGTGCAAATACTCCTTCCATTTTGGCACTTTAAAAGTGACCATTTTTATTGCTCAATTTTTCATTAAAGGCAGAAAAAACAAACAACTAGGATTGCCACCGCTGCCGGAATTTGGCTAATTGGAGGCTTTTCTTCCGGCTGAGATGGGAGATTAAAATCTCCCAGATTGTTGATCAGCTAATTTCTGGCTTATAATCTGAAATTATTAAAGGCTGTTGATGGAAGTAATAATACTTAGAAATTTATGATTGGTTAGAAAGAAAGTAGACAAGGAGTTAGGTTCTTTCCAATTGTCACTGACTATAACCGTAATTTACCCATTCCATATTTTAGAATAAAGTTGATTCCACAGTCGTAAAAAAGTGAGCATCTGCGAAGAAATGAGTAATCGATAAAACCCAGTGTTTTCTTGATTCCTTTCTTAAACTTCATAATGGACGGGAAGGTTAGTCCCATTAAATATGGGTACAATAATAGTAACGTTGTAGCGATGAACTTAAGAATATTTTTTAGCTAACGAGCGAAACCTTGAAGAGTAGAACCCTAAAGAAAGGAATGCCAAATTTTCGTATCTGACTATACTAAAATTTCTGGTTATTTTGTGATAGATACCATTCTCCTCCCAAGTCTGATCGATAAAATCATCAATTCATCCGCTAGCTCAAATGGAGGTAGACAGTGCAGGAGGAGCCACGGAGAATCGTAAAACTGAATATTTTTTGAGCAGGGGACCGAAAATACACGTGTAATCGCTACCTAACCCTAATCTCTTGTATTGATTTAAAATTTTAATCCAACTCGATTGAATGGTTCGCAATTAATTCGCGTACATGAGTGAAACTTTCGTCATACGGTTCACAGACCTTCCGTAGATCAGAGCGGGAGATAGTGCGAGAGGGAAAGGTGAACAACTTTGCGAACAGATATTTCAGTAGCTTACAAATCCTTCAGATTTGCACGGGCATTTTAGTTTAAAACTCCATAATCCAATCCATGGTTATGTTAGCTTTAATACAGACTCATCAATTAAATTAGGTGTAATTTGAAAATTGGTTCACGTGCAAAACACGGAGGCAGAGGGGATATACGATAGAAACTTCCCCAAAGGGGGAGAGGCGATTCAAGGTGATCACCACGTTCAAAGTAAACACCACGTTCATAGTTGCAAATTATTTGTCGAATAATAACTAATTGGTGAATCTGAGACCATTCTCCAATCTCTGATTATTTCGAACAGTCAACAAACAACTAATTTTGGAATCAAAGTTTCATGAATCTGCCATTACTTGGTTGAATCTGTAATTGGTGAATTACAAATTGAATCTATGTTTCAAGGTAGTAAGAGAAATTTAAGTTATATACAATTTAAACTCAATACACTGATAATATTTAAGTTTAAAATTTTATTTCTTCCACAATAATTTCCATATTCCTTAGATAATGCGATTACTATGCGAAGCGATAGTCGCTAATTGTGTATTGTCACTAAATACCAAAACTATCAATGAATCATGGTTAGTAAATAAGTTAGTAAGCGATTAATAATGAACTCATCACCAATTAACCTTTAAAACTCCATTTTGTCCTTACAAATGTAACAAATGTACAGTGATCGTAGAAAAACTTTACAGTTAAATTTGAATTCAAGCTCCAGGTCTGATGCTACTCAGGCTGCTTAAGTCGGTCTCCTGTCGTGAAGGCAATATCCAAAGTGCATTGGAGCGTATTAATTACTCGAAAAATTAGCGCGATGTTGCTAAATTTGCGAGAAATCACACAGTTGTCCAAGGGTATTTGAAAAATGTTCAGAATTGAGCGAAAGTCGTGCCAGATTTAAAAGTATGATTTATTTTAGGTTAATTTGTAATTTAGTCGTAGAAAAAGGTTCTGTAGTAACAGAAGATATTATAATAAATAATATTTCGCGATACTTGGTGGAATTTCATACTAAAAAGTCTTTACAGAAAACCTTGTCCAAAAGCCGCAATACAGATAAGCAACAGTTAGCGAACTGCTTTGGCGCAAATCACGCCATCATCAGAACTCTGTAGAACAGAACAGAAGTTCTGACGATGGCGTGATTTTCGCCAAAACTAGTTAGCTGGTATTTGTGGCTTATTTGTATTGTGGTATTTGTACACTTTTGCAGTAAAGACTTTTACAGTAGCTTTTTTTAGTTTTGATAACTGCAAAGTCATCGAGGATCGGAGGCCCTTCGCTCCCCCGGTTCGGCGTTCACGAAAGTATAATTAGGGCTGAAAAGGTTTGGGAGAATAAATCTCTTTTACACTTCGATAAACTTAAGCTTCAACTTTGTCAAGAAAAAATACAAAACTGTATCCCTAAAGCAGCAATATAGAGGTCCACACACTTTTCTTTAGCCATTTACAAATATTTCATCCTTTCACATACTTTCCAAATCACTTTAATAATCAATAAAGTTCTATTAGGTTTTGCAAGTTTCCTTCTTCAATGTTGTCCAACCTATTCGGCTTCTAAACCACACTTATGCATCGAAATCAAATGCCGCTTTTACACTTCGATACTTAATTAACAAGACGCTTAACGGATATAATAGCGCCATTAATCCTAACATTTGCGCACATGTCCAATAATCTGCCGTTGTCGAACACGTTTTCGCTCGCTTTAAGACCGAATCGCGCACCAGGAGATAGATAAATATCAGAGGAGCTGAAATCATGGTGGAATTCATCACGAGCATAAAAATTACGGCTACAGGAATTATCTTTTAAGTCGAACCGTTTTTCCAAGCACTCGAAATAAAGACCGCAATTATTTGATCCGACGAGGAGTTCCTTATCGCCAAGGAATTATGAGGAAATCATCGGAAACCGGCGCTTAGGGGTTTCTGAGAAACTTAGATTTGCTAATTGCGTAATTACCTTAAAAAGCTAAGCGACTGGCATCGCGATAACGCTCCGAATTTCCTTAAACTCCCTAGATTATGAGCGACTTACCTAAACTAGGCGGGGTGGAAAAGGCAAAGAATAGATTTTATCGCCTCTGCGATTACAAAATAAAACGCAACTATTTACATTTCTCGGGAGGTGTAGGAAGACGACGGTCTCCGTTAAAATTTATTAAAAGCTATAATTATGATAATGAAAATCAAGTTTTATATATCAAGGAGACTTTAAGGGAAAACCTATCTCTTGGAATATATAAAAACTATCATGCATGACATAGTGGGTTCGACTTTTGGTGAAAGCTATCCTGGGATCGATTCACTAATAATGATAATAATAATCAGGAGAAATAATAATAATCGTCTTCATTTGGGCGAGATTAAGACTAAAAGCCTCTTCTTCATCCAACTCATTGTCATTAAATATAGAATAATTAAATTAAAGAGAAAAGTATGAGAAAAATTAGAAGACTCGTGGATGTGAAAAAACTAAGAGATTCTAAGGAAAACATATCCACTTCAGGAAAATACCGACAATAAAGGGGGCTGTGAAAAACCTGCGCAGACCTATCGACAGTAATCACTAAAAGATGAGAAAAAAGAACACGACAAAATATAGAAATACACTACCAGCAAGTACATGTAGGCGATAAATCATCAAGAAAGTCAGTTAGCATTTAAATTAATTATATCAATATACATACTAACATTAAATAAACAAAAAAGAAAAAAAGGAAAAAGTACATGTATTTGCATCCATCCAGATTATGAAAAAACATTATCGATATAATACATACAGTATATAGAAGTCAAGATTGCATAAAACTTATAAATTAAGATAACTCTAAATAGGAAAAAGAAGTAGATGAGAATGATTATGTACACAGACAGAAAGAACATCCTATACGTTGCTGATTCAGCATTATGAAAAGTTTGGGAAGTTCCCTGAACTGATTGAGAGCAGGTCCAATGCGGTCTAGAGAAGCCAACATTTCGTAAGAGTCGTTGAGTCGTAAGAGTCGATTTACTGACCAATCATCGTCCAATGTAAATGCCACTTGGCTTGCCTTGGCTCACACAGAGATTTTACGCCATGGTTTTGAATATATACATAGTATAGTCGGTGCTTGAACACTAAATTGTTGGCCAGTGAGCTTGCTACTGCTAGAAGCTTGCAAATTCATTTGTGTATATCATTAGGATTTTCTTCGAAATCAATTTGAGAGTCTGCAGAACTAACTGATGATGTGGAATTCTTTTCTCCTTAATTTCACTTAAGAAAACGACGGTGACGTCAAAGAGTTAATAAATAAATGTGTGTTTTGTAAATATTTCTGTGAAAGAAGGACTCGCAACACTAATTCCTTTCATATCTCTCTTATTCCTTAAATTTTCTGCTTTTGAATGATGACAAAAGGTCTCGAAGAAATTGGATCTATTTCGCCAAAAATGAGATTAAGCGATATTTCGCTAGATCTCATTTTTCTGATATCAATCATTATTTTAGTTGAGAAGTAAATTAAAATACTAAAATATCGCCATGCAAAAACCGAAGCTGCCTCCGAGAAAATTTATTTCCTAAAATTCAGCGGCTGTGTATGTATTTCTTAGCGAGAAAAACAAAGAGTTGAATTATTTTATTAGCTTTTTTTTGGTTCTAGAGACATTTACAGAGAAGAACATAGCGAATTCGCGATTAATCTGATACTTAGTTATTTTATATTTTTTCTATGATAATTTTGTTATTATGCTATTTAAGAAGAATACGTTGAATTCATCTTACATAATAAATATATGTCTAACGCTTTACGTTGAAATTTACGTAAATACGGAGAATTGATTATCCAGGGTAGTGATATATCCGGATATTGACTGAAAGTGTCCAGTTGTTTAAAATTGAGCGCACTTTAAAATCAGTAATGCATCCTAATACCACTCTTCGAGAGCATGTTATTTACTTTCTTTGGCACGTCATCCATAATGTTTGAAACTTCATGGCTTCGTCAAACTTGAAGCGCGTAAATACTTGAGTCGATAACGAATTCGTATATTCCAAGCAGACGGCATTTAGTGTAGTTATTTTAGTTGAATAGCAAAGCAAATAGTTGCACGGGGAAGGCGCATTAAAGAAAAAGGAAAAAAGCGAAACTGCTTCAACGGGATCATTTGCATCTCTAGCAACGGTGAGAGTGAGATTATCCCATAGAATTTCAATCGTTGTAATTGCGCTGTTGAGGTAATATGATAATCTTTAAATGTATCCACATATCTCTATGGACCAATAAGAGGAAGGGTATCTGCTATAGTTATCGCTAGCGGATTTCTCCTTATAGGCACTATTGCGTTCCAGCAACCATATTTATATAATTATCGAGATTTATTCATTTATTCAAAGATTAAAAAACAGTTTTGAGACCATCTCAAAGTGAGTACAATCAACAGACAAAGAATATAACAAATTTAAAATAATATACATGTTTGCACTAAATAAAATTAGAATTCAATTAATTTTAGAATTAATTAGAATATGACTCAAAAACAGTTAGAATAGCCAATTATATAGAATAATAAAACCAATCAAAATACTATATCATATGAAATATCAAAATCATGTTCTTGTTTAAGAAAACAATATAAAAGCAAAAAAAATAATCTTAAATAAGTTAAGGACAGTGAGGTTCAGTTATGGACGATAGGAGTCCCTTTATCTAGGGAAGGTCAAAAGATAATTGAAAAGCTTTGGAATTCGGTAGAACATCCAAAATTATGATCAACAATGCTTCCCTTATTGCGTAACTAATGAATCATTCGTAATAATCGAATGTTGGTGAGTGGAAATGAGATGAAATAAACTTTCAAAACAATCAATTAGAGAATCTTGGTTAGAATCTATTTCCCAAACTTTCCTCCCGATTTCAGTCATTTTGAAATCTACTTGCGGTTGTAACAATACAGCGTGTAATAGCCTAGACAGATATCGCATAAAGAGCGGTGACTATATCAGAAAAGTACCGAAGAAATTGGTAAATCTCTGAGAAATCTTTTTCCGTGTTAGATCCAGTGGCGTGGATAACAGAGTTGAGTTCACAAGCGCCGTTTCCATTAGAGTGCGCTCTATGTTTTACTGTCAGGAAGCGTTTATAGAAATAGGCTCATGGCTTTCCATCTCCCGTCAAGAGGCGAAGATGCTATCCATAGTATACGCGTTCAACATATACTTGTATCTGAAACCGGTTGTTCCGACCAACGTCCGTTAGAGATCTTCTAGACGGGAGAAAAAACTCTCGGGAATTTTCGGGGATGAAAATAATAATAGGATATTAGTCTCGAATCTTACGGAGGAAACCTCACCTTAGCTTCGAGCGTTTCCAGCTGGGCCATCCTCGGCTCCAGGAGTATCTGCGACGAAGATCCATAGCAGGTTTGACCCGGATGCAGGGCGGTCTGTAAAAGAAATGCAGCGATTTAACGTTTTAGTCAACTGAATTTTTGCATTCAATTATTGGGAGGACGAAAGTGTTTTTGAACGACGCTCTGGTCATAAATTAATGGGAGCATAAGATAGACCATAATGATTTTTGGGGTTGTCAACCTTTGCCAAAGCCTTCACCACCGAAGTGAAAAAGTTCACAAAACTTTTGATTTAACTTGACAGCCTCTCTTTAATAATATTAATTACAATTTTATTACGAAAAAAATACCAAAATATATCTCTAAAGCATAGTTATAGCGTAGCGGCTCTCACGCATTTCATTTATCATTTGAAAAAAATTACAACATTGTTTAAAAACAATTAAGAAACAATAACGTTATATTAGGTTCTGCTTGTTTAAAATTCATTGCTGCCAAACGCATTGGGCTTCCAAACCGGCCTTATGCATCAAATCAAACGTCGTAGCATATTAAACCTTAAACGATAATTGATTTCAATATATTTGAATTGAAAAATAAGGAAAAATCGAGAAAAAAATCATGCTGATACACTGGATTAATTTATTTTTACTGAATAATTTCTTGACATTTAATTCCGGATTTTTCGTATATTTTCTATAATTATTTGTTGTTTTTAATCGGATTTTTATCAATGAAAACATCCCTTGTACCACAAATGTTTTCACTGGATTATCTTCATTTTAATGAGTAATTTCTAAAAATTTATTTCCAGAATTTTCGTATATTTTCTATAATTATTTGTTGTTTTCAATCGGATTTTTATCAATGGAAAAATCCCTTGTAACACTAAGTTTTTCACTGGATTAAATTAATTTTAATGAATAATTTCATAACATTTAATTCCAGAATTTTCGTGCATTTTGTATATTTTTTGTTGTTTTTAATCGAATTTTTATCAATGAAAACATCCCTTGTACCACTAATTTGTTTACGAGAATCATCAATGTTAAACCTTTTGAAAATCCTCGCTTTAAATCCGATTGACTCAACCGAGGAGGGAATATTCATAAAAAGGAAATAACTACGCGAAAGAGTAAAGGAATACATTTCCCGAGTAAAAAATAACGATGCATTTTCATTGGTATTGTGATGGAAGGAACTTGCCTGTGATTTTTTTGAGTGATGCGAAATGTATAACGGAAACAGAAATCTTCTATTATTCTTTAATGAGTAATTGTTGATGTTCCTAGAATTTATTATCTGATAGGGCTTTTAAGTGATAGATAAGAGAATTTGCGAAAAACTTTTATCATTCAAGCAATTCCCTGCATTACTACGTTAAAGGTATAGGGAAGAATTCTGATATCTCTTCAAGAAAGCCTCTCAGCTTTTATACTGCTTCGCTGAAATTTTTAAGAGGCGAAGAGATCAGAGCTACCTATAATGCTGATATAATAATAAGGACGTTTTAAGTACTTAAACATGTTTATTCTTTCAATGATTGAAAACGCAAAGATGAAAAGAAGAAAAACAGAATATGTTAAGAAAGCGACGTGCTTATATCACATAAATCTGTTGAATTATACCATTTCTTAAATAAACAGATGGTATTTTCGTTTCTTCAGGAGACTGATAGAGAATTTCGAGTTTATAGATATAAAAAAAAACAAATTACCGTGAATTTATCTCTAAATTTACCAAATTAATCCCTAGATAAGGTTTACTTAACAGTGAAAAAATTACATAAGAGGCTTAGAATTTTTTGTAGAATCATCCAAGGGAAATATAACTAACTTTTGTACCAATTTGGGATGACAAGACGGTTGCTTTAAATGAAGTTCACCTTACTTCTCTTTCAGATTGCCTCCCGGAAATATTGTAGCATGTCATCGCCGAGGGTAGCCCGCGACGTCCTTCGTCTCATTAGGTACATAAGATTTCCATCTCGCCTACGATACCTCATGAGGATCTCGCATTAATCAAGGCAATGGAGGCCTTAAAAAGTGGCAAAAAAGACGAGGATTGGGACCGAAAATGAAGAAATCTCCGCGTGATGGATCGCCCAGTCATCTTCCATATCTTTCCGCATCTTCCGTCAACCGTGACATCATTTTCGCCGTGGATTTCCCCCGACCTCGGCCAACCTTCTTTGTCACTCCCCACGATCTTATCGAGACAGTTCTCACTTCATTTAGTACCGTACGGGGGAGAGATTTCATCCCTTGCTGGAGATCGTCGTGCTCCGTTCTCCACGAACTGTCATTTTTTTGGACTCTTGAGCCCTTGGATGGAAAACTCAGAAAAATAACTGTGACTGAAAGGTTCGCGTGAGTTGCTCACGGAAGTTGGAGTGAACTGTTCAAATGTTTTTGACTGAGTGGATTGCTTTGAAAGTGACCGTCTAGTAAAGTATATAGATTAGCTTTGCTCATTCTTTTTTTATTACCTACACAGGGCATTATGTGTCAGTGAGCTTTCAAAATATTTGCGTTTTTATTATTAAAAAGTTTTTATTATTGAAAAATATATTATTTATGTTTATTTCATAGTGTAATTTTACATATATATTTTTTAATATACGTTTTAATTGGTGCCATCCAAGTTACCAGTTTTTCGCACTCCCCTCTAATATGTTTTCTGGTTTATTATTATGTTTTATTATCATACTAGTATTTTTCAAAGTGCCTCGACAGCTTTGGTCATTTTGCTCGTGAACTCCCACCCGGAATCGAATCCGGGACAGCTTTCATCAAAGCCTTTTCTCTCGGGAGAATTTGATCTGCACTGCAACTTAGATAATTGCTAATGCTTTAATTTTGGGCAAAGGCAATTCTTCATGTACAGCGAAATTTAATCTACACTGCAAGGAAACTTGGATAATTGCTAAAATTTTAATTTTTAGCTAGTGGAGTTCGTCGTGTAGCGTAAAGTTACCTTCATAAATACCCTTGGAGTAAAAACGGCTGACACGGAATTTAATGCAATTACCGATTATGCGATGGCATTGACACACTCTACTTCGTACACTACGAGCCGTGGTGTACTATCCCATACACGAGTTAATACATATCCGAGATATTCTCGCAATACCAGGTACACTATTTCAGCCATATCTATACCTCGGAACGACTACCACATCCTCCATCATTTCCTTCGCGAGAAGGCGATTTGAAATCAATGAGATTGGCGTCATACAGACAGGATCTCCCTTCGGAAGAAACGCAGGAGCTCCAGCAAGCATCGCAATCTTATTTTTAAGGAGCACCATCTCTTCTCGTGGACGCCTTCCAGACGTTCCAGCGGACGTCGCCGGAGTTTTAGGAGATGGTTGTTCGAGCAGAAGGTATTTCCTAAATATCCTAATATTAATAGTCCTGAACCTGAGTGCAATTACTTCACCGGATGGACATCCGCCACCCGGTGATGACCTAGGTCGGCAGAATTTTTGTTGTTTTGCGGGTTGTCTATACCATTTTTTAAAAACCTATTTTCAGGTGTCACAGAACCATATACTGAATTAAATAACTTTAAAATTTCAGAAATGTAATACAGAGAAATAAATTCATCGTTGATATACTAAAATATCGGTATTAAAAAAAACTTTAGTCTCCATTAGCGTTTGTTTCATTTGCGCCTGAATTTTCAGCGGTCACCATCTTTGATGACGTCATAGCTGGAAAACGTACCGGGCGGCGAATAACCACCCAGTCCAAAATCCTTACTAGGACACCTTCTAGACGTTCCTGAAGAAAAAATCTCCTTGCTCAAATTTTTCTAGAGGACTGCAGTCTGGTCATGGACTACAAGGCCAAGCCCTTAAAAGTGACCAGACAACAACCCTATGGGAGAGTTACGAGCCGGGGGCTTGGAGCACCTTCGCATCCTTTTATTATCGTTATTATTATTGCCGCGGACTCCACCAAGCGTAAAAGCTCCGAGTCTAAATTAGCCACTTCATTTCCATTCCAACTCGCAAGCGCTTTTTTCTCCTCCTCATTAAAGTATTTATACTTCCCTCGGACTCGAGAGGTTTTACGTCCTTCCTGCTCCGCGGACAAGCGAGTTAGCCTTTAAGTCTCGTCTCCTACAGTTTTAAATCCGCAATAACTTACGCGGTCTATCTCTCGACCGGTAAGGAGAGATGTTGAGGGCCTCTCGCGTTCGTCGGATTCTTTATCAGATCGTGCTTTTTCCGAGGGAAGTCGGTTTCCCCGAGCGGGAAGTCATGCGATCCGTTCGCAATTCGATGCATAATCCGCAACATTCGATTCGAATTGCGTGGAAAAGATGCGAGATGGGTATTCGTCGGGACAGGCAGATGTACACGCTTATAAGGGTGGAGGATTTGAGTTCCGATGACGGCGGAAGACATTTGGGTCTGATAAATGAAAGAAACTTCGGGTTAAGACTCTACGGGAGCATGGATGCTCATGCGAATGGGCATCGGAAACTTGCAATAATTTTAACCTCCATTCCACTCTGTATTGCTGTTTCTACTGCCATACCATGGTGATTGGACTACTCCATAGGTTACCAAACTTTTTTTCCCCGTGGACCCCTTTTAATTTTCAGTATTATTATTATACGAGTATAGTATATTATCTCTTAAAGTTGGATCTCTGGCTTCTAAATGCTCTAAAACACTTTCAATAATTAAATAAATCTTGGACCCATATTTATTTTCTCCATGACGTGGACCCCCTGTAAATCTATAAGGGTCCCTGAGGGGTCAATACCACCACTTGGGGAACCTATGGACTACTATTTCTTTAGTCTTTTGGTACAGGATCTAGAAGATTGAATATTTCATTTAATTTTGTCTCAGAATTGACCATGACTTTGACAATATGAAAGCTACTGGGTAATGCTGAATAATGACATTTATTTTGTTTCTGCATATGGATTACAATCTATATTTTTATTCAGGAAATCTTCAACCGGGTCAGTTCCTCGGTGTAAACCGACGTTTCGGCGACGTCCTCTGTCGCCGTCTTCAGGAAAGATCCCACCATCACACCAGGAAGATCCCCGAGGAAGAGGATTATCTATCTGAGAAAATTTATTTCGCAACATACACCGGGAAAACATCAAATCCTATATTTTTATTCATTGGATAATTGCCACCACAAAGTATGCGACCAAAAAGAAATAATTAGCGATTTATACTAAGATGTTTGTTACCTCAAGGCAACCACGCATCGAAAGCCCCCCTGAAAACCTGATTCAGTACTTTAGAATACTCAATAAGAAACGCAGGAAAGGAATGAGTATATTTATTCGAACCTAATATTCCCATCTGCTGCACGCAGATCCTTCAGTATATGCTGTATGCGCAACGCCTTTGGTAACTCATCTCAACTGAAAGGCAATTAAAATTCAGCGAAAAGGCTCTAACTTGAGGATAAACGTTCGGAATAAACAGAACATGGGAGTGAAATTTTCGGAAAAAAATGACGCCTAAATTTATTGACTTTGCAAGCGACTCCCTTAGAAACAATAGTTCTCGCTAATTGTTTCGACGAATAAGGATCATCATTTAGTACTTAGAATTTCGACACCAGTAGCATTTTTTACATTTGCAGCATTAATAGTAATTAATTATTCTCGCAAGAAAAACAAGCTAGTGTGAGCCCGGGAATATAAAAAGGGAAATGAAAATAACCTGATAAAATAATGGAAGTAGTTTATTCGTAACCCATAGATAAGGGGTATTTTTTAATGGTAATACATATTTTCTGTTATTCTGTAAATTTATTCATTTGTAATTTGTATAATTTTATAATTTTAATTAATACGTATATTGTTATTTTTATCTGTTTTTTCACCCCAATCTCTGTGGGTTTTTTCCCCCAACCTGGTTTTATTTGTAAATCTTTACCTCCAAAGATTTTTCCCATACTGCACTGTACTCTTTCTTTTTTAAATTTATTTTTGTACATATTATGCCTACATACAAGATTAGGTGGAAGAGAAGCCCACATCTAACCTCGCTATAGCCTCGCCTAACTTAGTAGCCAATAGATAAGTGAAATGAAAAATGATAGTAATGAATAGCTTCGTTTCTTTTTAGATATTTCCTTCCTGATTTTGACCTGCTTAAAGGAAATTAGTACTAATTCTTACAGTTATTTGAGCCATTGTCGTATTCAACACCAATCATCTTGGGGAATGTATAGAAATGTGTTAACAAATGGATTGAAAGAATGGTCTGTATAAAGGAAAAAGGTCGTTCTTTATACAGCCCTAAAAATTAGTACAAACGGAAATTATCGCACCTGGATGGAATCCTCAAGGAGGAAGTCACACCCATACCTAGAATGCCACAGAGAACCGCAGAAAATGACAAACGATGAGACATTAATGAGTGCTATGACCGGGATGTTCGTGGTAACATGTGACGAGGAATTTTGCTAAAATCCTAACATATAAGTTCCCTATTAGGAGTCGGAGTTGAATCAAATCTGCAATTCGAAACACGCTTCACTTCCGCAACTATAAATATTATTCAGAGAGGTAGTTAGATATGACGAGCGACTTTGAAAACGCTGATAAGCAGATGTAATTCGATGACTTACATCTGAGACTTTACAATTACATACTAAGACTTAAGACCCGCATTCCAAACTGTGCTCAATCAAACATCAGTAGCAAATATTTTTCGCCACATAAGTATAAATATGTATTTTGACGCCATGCATAGTTTTTTGTGACGGAAATCATACCGGTTTTTTTCAAGTAGACTGGTTGAGTCTGGAAGCAATGAGTTAAACTCTGTATATCTAGGAGAAAACATTTCCACTGAACTCAAACATTCCGAAACGAATCCGACCTGCTGTGAACGTAAATAAATAAAATGACGATTGACGAAGCTGCGAGAATGCGGATAACACTATTTACTACCCCATCTTGGGCTGATTTTCCGGGAAATTTGAGATAGTCGCGAAGTTTGAAGGGAGAACTAAGATAAATCGTGTCTTACAAACATCGAAATGAAAATTTAGTCATTCTTTCCGATGCTAATGAAAATTCGGTCAACCAGATCGAATATAGGAATTTCTTGGTAAAATTAGACATTAGCATAGACTATTCATAGGAAATGAAAATAGATATACCGAAAATTTAAACGCAAATTTATTGAAATGAAATAAATTTTTGAATACTGGAGTTGCTGTAGTTCACGAAAAAGAAGAATAATGTTTAAAAGCAAAATAAATAAACCGTTCATTAAAAACCTATAGGAGCGGAAAAATTCCTAGAATAACATGGTTGCTAAATTTCACAAAGAAAAAAGACAAAATGTTTTAGCTTATTAAATGTCCTTTGTGTGCTTATTATGCCCCATTTTCTTTATTCGGTCCTTACCATCATTCTAGGAGTGCAATGCGCAACTTGATCGGGACTCCATAAGTTTGTTGCAGTTTTCACACTCATAACATATTGTCAATGGCTTGGCAGATTCTATTCATTTGCAAAACAGCTTTTAAAGTTCATCACGATTTAAAACTGAGTAAAATCGCTTTTGGATGCAGTTTCTTTCCCCCCTTGGACATAAAGAATGATTTACTGATAAATATTGGAAAGCTGGCCTACTCCCAATCGTCTTTTATTAGAAAATCCACGCAATCGAGCCCTAAAACCATTCCCCTCCAATTAACACGTCCAATAGGTAATGGATCCCAACAATCCTTTCCAACTTCGTAGAGATAATCCCGTCTGCGGAAAACCGAAGAGGCTGCGACATTATAGATTCCACGCAATTCATTAGTTCCGCTACTTTCCTTCTTCATTCATTCATTAGTCGATTCTTCTCCACATTTAGAAATTTGGGTCGCAACGCAACGAGGTTTCGGTAGGCCGACGAGGAAAAATATACACCGCGTCAAAGAGCGTCATTAGCTTCGAAGGCAGTCCTCTGGCATTTGCACCGCGGATTAATGCGGGGAATAAAGTGGAAGCCGCTGAGCCTAATGGTTTCGTAGCCCATTAAATCGGCCGGTGGAGCGTGATGGTGATAAATACGCTGTGGGATTCAACGGCGATACGAATCGTCAACATTCATTAGTGCGTGATCTAACAGGATCACAGGTGGATAATAACCTCGGCATTCCTGACAGTGCGGTCTTCGGATCGCCGTACCGTATGGTTCGCAGAGTGACCGTCGGTTTATTTTTCGTGTCATAAGGCGTTGGTGATCAAGATGACGTCTTTTATAAGCTGAGGGGAACAGCCCTTGTTCTGATTGTATTAAAGTTCGGTTAATTTCGTTTAATACCTGCGATTCAATATTTAATTAAAAAATTCTACGTGTGGCCCATGTTATTCAATGTTCTTCTTTCGGATATGTCGGCGGTGGAGGAGTTAGCGTGTTGACCATAAAAAGCGTTCACCATAAAAGACCTTATCTAATATCTCAAATTAATAAAATGTATGATATTTAAGGGAACATTTCTATCAGTAATTCCAATATTTCGAATAAAACAACTTTTAATGCCTTTTGCGGATATACGTTGGTATATTTTGTCTTAATTCATCTTCATGAAGATGATCCACAACTCAAATCAAATCCACCCTAAATTATACATTTTTAAACATATTCCAGATTGGGACAAATGAAAAGATTAACTTTTACTAACCACAGGACATTTTTATTTGAAAAACGACCACGTCTTCGACCCATGGAGTCATCCTCAGGAAACCATGGTCGATTTTAAAAAACAATTTCCCGTGGTTAGTAAAAATTAATCATTTTATTTATTCCTGATAGAGACTTACCACGAAGTCACGACCCTATCTGTGGATTTTATAATCCAGATTCTTATATGAGCAACGTTATATGATTATTAATGCTGAAGCATCGCTTGCTTCACAGAGCAATCAAATTCTTTTAATGAAGGGCAAGCAATGATTTGGCTTCAAAGAAATGAACTAATTTTGGATAAAAACTTTTTTATGCGAGTACAGCGTTCAGCGTGGGGTTCATTTTGAACCAGAATCCCACCATCATCAGATACCAAAAGGTAAGGGATTGAGGAAAACGATGCAATGTGAAATTTAGGGTAAGTTTACCTTCAATTTCCTCTCTAGATATTACATGAGAGTGAAAAATTTTTTTTTCATACACATGATAAGTGGTTTATTCTGGTTTCGCTGAGTGAAGTTAGAAAAGAACGGCTCGCTAAATAACCTTCTTCTTAAATTCTGCATTGCGCAGGTTTTGAAGCCTTTAAAATAACTTTTCCCGTCACTTGATCTTCGAGTCTTCCAGGTTCTGATGATGGAAAAAATGAGAAACAAATGAGCTAAGAAGCGCGGTATGAAGGGGAGGAGTAATTGTTTTTTTAGCCGCACTTACGTCGCTCTCTAAAATATTAATGAGTTTCTGAAATCTTCAAAGGTGCGGATAATTGCTCCATTTACTTCCCTTGTCTTCTCTCTCGAGCTATCTCGGCTTCTTATCCTTCCTTAAAATAGCTCGGACGCCGAGGGATTAATTTAATGGTGCACTCACGCACGTAACCGAGGAAGGGCTAGAAGAAGGAGAGGGATTTATTTTCCGCTTTCTAACAGCCATCTTCGAGGATTCCCGCTCGTTAATTTGGTCCGCCATGAGATTGAATTATTCATGTTTATCAACATCGCAATTATGTGCTGGGGATGGACGCTGGTCCATTTCTAAATTCTAAAACTTTCCCTGAAGACGGGAGAGGATTTTTACGGGAAATCTGATTTGTGCCGCATCAAGATTTGCACCAAGATTTTATTTCTATTTTTGAAAATTGACGGAACTCATTACGAATCGCGTCAAGAATAGAACAAGAGTTAGGTAATGATTTATATACACATAACTAGGCTGTATAAAAAGACATACATCATTCTAAGAAAAAATTTTAAGATACAAGATAGTTGAAACGTAAAAAGGGAATAAAGGCATAAATTTAACCCATTACGACAAACTAAGTTTCTCAGTGATCCCACTTTTTTACGGATGCGATAACGAAAGAAAATATTTCAATGTTCATTTTAGATGATGTAACATAGATTTAAAAATAACAGTCATTTTTACTTACAATTATACATTTTTAACCAGTCTTGGATCTCTTTCCAGGTCAGTTTATCTACATACACCCAATTGTAAAACCTGCTAGTCTCTTTACTTTCCTTCTAGATTTTAATAATTTCTAAAGAAGTTCTCTAATCATCGTTTCCGTTCGCCAGATTGTGAGAGAGCGAAAAAGATTAGTGTGTTCATTTTGTGAAGTAAAACAATGGAAGCTGTTCCAATCTTTATTTCTTTCTCAGATGCATTTTCACTAAATATTCTTTTCTGAAAAATTACGCAAGGATAGGAAGAATAGGCCAAAATATCATTGATTTACTTCATCAGCGAAATAAGGCTAAATAATTATTGAAATAACGACTGAGTCAAATAAATAATAATTCTGAAGTAGAATTTGGGTACTTTATCCAAGGTAAAGGGTGCACTCAGCGCGTAATAAGAATGCCCCAAGAAAAAACATCAAGGAAAAACGGACAAGATAAAAGTATGGCAGGCGTTGGACTCGAACCTGGATCTTCCACTTTCCTATTAATTTCTTAATTATTAGCTTTATTGCTCTACTTTATCTATGATACTGGTCGTCTATTAATTCGAATTGAATTCATTGTCGGATGATCGAATTCATCATCAAATCGAATTCGATTCAATTCGAATTAATCGATGATCAGTACCATAGATAAAGTAGAGTAGTAAAGTTAATAAGTAGGAAATTTATTTCAACTTATTAATTAGGACATTCATTTCTTTCAAACTTTTTTCAAGTCCGTTTTCCCTTGGAAATTTTCCTGGGTTCGTAGTTCCCTTATGTGCAAAGTCACCTCAACCCTTTTCTTTTAAAACTCTACTTTGCCTAAGATACTGGACATATATTAATTCGAAACATATCGAATTCATGGTTGAATGATCGAATTCATTATCGAATCGAATTTCATTCACTCTAACCAATTAAAAATTAGTACTGAATATCCAACTGAGCCAATACCAGTCATGAATATTTCCTTCCCTCGAAATTGAATCGAAATCACTTTCTTCAACTCCTTGGAAATATTGAAACTGGAGAAGAAACGGTGGTAATGAAAAAAATTCCATGTGGAAGGCAACCCATCAAAGCCTCTGTTTATGACGGCTTTTGGAACATTGCCCGAGAGAGTCTTCGCGAAGAAACGCGTAGCAAATTCCTCGAAAGGAAAATGAGACCGGGGAATACATGATACGCCTGCGAGAATACTACCGAGTATGTATATAGCCAAGGCTCTGGTGACATAAGACTCATGCGCGGTTACTTTCTCACATTATCGATGTTTATGTTTTGCGCTGCGATTCCTCACGAGTTGGCAACCGGCCTCGCAGGACGAGCTGCGGTCTGAAAAGGTTTTACTTCTCCTTCGAGAGGGCGAAAAAAACCTCGGTTCCCACAGAGAATCGAGATGAGCTCCTTTTTTGCTCTCCTCCGGAGCCCTTTCCATATAAAGACTTCAACTAGACCTGACTTTCATCCGAATTCCACGATTGCGGATTCGCCTGCTAAATTTCCTTCCTCTTTTTCGACTGCGGGTCTCGGTCGATGCTTTATGGCCCTTTCAGAGATATTACTCCTGTTTACATGTCGCATCTGCCACCGCGGCGGGTTTCTGGGGTATAATCGGTCCCGGAGAATGCGGGAAAAGGTTCCGGGGATTCGGTTTGCATACGAAAAGCTCGATTGCTCCGACGTACACAGAATAGCAATTGCCGCTTTCGTGATCATAACGCTAAAAGCAGCTTCGACGGATTTCGGATGCGTCGAGTCGTAAACTGGTCACGTACTTCAAAAACTTGTCTATCCATTTAATGAGGTTCGACGTATTGAAATACTGCGCGCATTCGTCGCAAATTCGTCTTAATTATCGATAATTAAGACCGGCGTAATTAATCCCTTCCCTTGGCCATGAATTTAAAAATCCTGTTCAAAAACGTCATATTTTAAATGTAATAATCTTAAATTACTTTGTATGATTTATAATGTAGTGGTAGCTTGTAATAAATCTGTTTTTGTAATCACTGTCTCGATATTAATACTTTGATATCTCTTGAAAAATGCATCGTCGAGTTTAAAAATGAATATTAGGTCACTTTTTCGAAATATTATATTTTATTGTTTTCACACATTTATATCATTAATTTCCTTAGTGATTTTGGAAGAAAATTTTCTAATGAGTGATGTTTGAGCCCACAATTATCAAAGATTTGTACCTCTTCCTAGGCAGTTCACCAAGTTGGTTTATTACCATACTCTGCGAATATCTTTTTATTAACAAGTAGACTAGATACTTTTATTTAAACTAAACCACAAAAATAATACATACATAACACGATCAGGTTTCGATGCTTAATATTTTTACTAATTAGGGGTGGGCTAACACGTGGCCAATCATGAGTGGAAAATTGGAAATAAAAACGCGGCGAAATTATATTTTCCATATTTTAGTACCTGCAACAATAAAATATCATATTTCCCCTCGACTTGGAATCCTTAACTTTTAATATTTTCTTAGCAAGAATATTGTAGCCGACTAATCGATCTGTCGAAGTTTATAAAGACCTGTTCTGCTGAAATCGTTTTGTTATTTTTTTACCAAGCAACTCATTTTCCCAGTATTTTAGAATGATGAGAAATTCGCAACTCATTCGACACACTTGCATGTGAATTCAAATCGAGCGTTCAATTTTGTTAATTGGCTTCCAGTGTTGTTGGCGCTACTCTTGCTGTGGGCAAAATTATCACATTGCATAAATTGCATAGCCTCTGATTTTCTATTGATAATTCTGTGCACTTGGTTGGAATATGTAGTTCGTAGACTGTGGTTGAGCGTAACTGCTAATTATATTATTAATGCTTATTGATTATTAAAAAATAATACTAGATCCACGCGGTTGGCTTTTTTACAGATTTATTATTAATTGTAATTAGTATTATTACTATTTATGCAATTTCAATGATTAGGTGTCACTTCAAGGCACCACTAGACGAACTATTTTGGCTCAGGGGGATCTGATAGCGAATATCTGATTTTCTTCTAGAGAACAAACAATATATAAGAACAAGTAATATGTTACATAAAATATGCTTATAATTTATTATAAGTTATAAATAAAATAAATAAAAAACATTATAAACATAATTAACTCTTCTACTTCAATATGAGCTTGGAAGACATTTACATATTCTTACTGTACACTAACATGTTTTCTTTTTGTTTAATATACTTCATCGTTCAAAAGTCCCCGAACTTGTTTTTTCCTGCGAAAACGCCGGGCAGGAGAAATGTAAAATTTTGGTGGTAGATAGCGCCACATATTGCGGGTACAGCTACCTACCACCTACCTATCTACCACCAGAATTTAATTTTACAAAAAAATTAATTTGGGAACTTTTTGAACGATTTAGAAATAATCTTTCTTGCCAATAATAAACTGTGAGTGGCAAAAATGCAGCGACGCTCTGCTTAGTCGTAGATACGATTGCAATTTTCAAGTGAAAAGCACCAAAACATAATACTAACTGAGGACACCCGTTTACCATCGCATCTCTCCCCCTTACCCCTCCATTCAAAGCGAAGAAGGAACCGCTTGTCACCTCTATTACGGCTTCAATCCAGCCTTTCTCCGACTTGGACCTCTACGCTAAACTTGAAAGGGAACTATTTTTCCTTTAGCGAGGAAATGGCCATAAATCCTTGTGTACTCTGGAGTTAGAACTGCGCGGCCGTAAATAATACTGCGCCGTGCACCAGCGGCGTCCTCTCATTTCGAAAACATTTCCGGGATATCGGACTACACCTGTACGCCTAAAATAGCTCTCTTCACTGAATGATGCGTTACGCCCCGTCCTTTTCTACCATAAATGTTCGGCGCGCAGCAATGCAACCGCTGAAATTTAATACCGTCCGTGAATAAATGAAACGTAAGTAGAAAAAGAGGTTTATCTCTGTGCGAGAGGAGATGCCTCGGAGAAAACCATTAAAACTGAAGATAACTCGGGAGGAGAGGCTGCAGTCGTTCGTCCACAAAGCGATCCCTAAGGCAGGATGTTAATCGTTCGCCATTTTATGCAGAAAGAGTGCGATCGGTGAGTGTCAATTGAGTAAAAATGCGTTTCCTCTTTGAGAAAGGTTTCTAACGAGCCAAAACATAACCCAATCAGAGATGGGCACGGTACGTATGTATGTACCACACACAAAAAAACTCCTGAAAACCATAAAAAGTGGTGAGCCAAACCTCCGTAAAAACCTTAATAAAATGAAGCCAGAACTCCGTGACTGAATGATAAAAACGTTTAGCCTTATACGTATTTGGACAGCAAGGTTTTAGTTGGGGAGTTGTTTTGGATGATATTGCATTGACAAAATCCGTAAGTTTGATCTCAATTATTGGTTCATCCTAGCCGTTGATGTCTGAGGAATCGTTACCTATATTATTCTCTTTTAAAAATAAATAATGATAATTTATTCAGATCTGTCCATTTGAGGAGTCTATACGAGGAGTAGTAGATGAAGTGCATGTTGCCTATCGCACTGGGGCATGTTCTTAGATACGATTGGATAGATTCTGTATTATGCTAGGCCCAGTTGGCCTCTCTGCCTCCTAACCTCGCTTGCCAATTTAATAGAATGATTATAATTTAATCTAATAAAATAGATAAAAGATATAGTAAGGTATGGGGGAATCTTTGCGACTTAATATCATCGAAAAATATACCACAAATAAAACGTAATATTAAAATACGCAGCAACGCTTTAGGGTGAACTGTGAACTCACTGAGATGGTGAGAGTTAAAACCCGCGATATTGTGATAAAATTAAATATTTAAACTTATTCGTAAAGGCAAATAAACTTGAAATAGAAATTAAAAACATACGAAAATTGGAAAAGAATTTTATTTACTGCTTTTAATTAACCGATTGTTGGTACCCTTATAATTGAGACAAGATACTTTTGAACTTTAAAAACTCGGTTTGAAAACATCTACACTTTTTAAATATCCTTAGCTCGATATTTTTGAAAATTTTAGACAGACCTAATTCAATTGAAGACTAAAAATGTTAATCTGTTTCAAAGTTTGGTTCAGCTTACGAAGAAGTATAGCATCTAGCAGCTTCCATTTAAAACTAACACTAGAAATTGTAATTTGAAAGCACCATAGACAGAATTTCGACTCGCAAGTTTCTGCATAATCAAGTGCTCGTAGCTAAAAGATCAAAGAAAAATCCGATAAGGATGTGTATTTCAAATCTCACTCTTCTATTAGATAGGTAGTAAATTGAGTTATTCGCATCCAAATTAATTAACTGAAGGAAAAGGAATAGAGCTATGCTTCTGAGGCGTTCATGAGCTATAAATTTTCTTAAATAACTTTTCAACAGTTTTTAGTGGCGAAATAGATAATTCAAAAATACACGTTGCTGGAAGATTGGCCATTATTTTCTGCGAGTTGTGTATCGTTGGCAGTAAGTCCTCGATGGAACGCCGTATTGCCTCGATCACGTTTTGTGGTTTTCTCTGTAATTATCGGTAGTTAAACAAGCACCCTCGCAGTGAAATTGCTTGGTTTTCTTATAATACTCGGTAACAAGTTCCGTGGATTCAATCATCGATTGATCTTCCCTTTATCTTTCAGTAGAGGAATCAAGTAATGCTTTAATGATTATCTTCAATTTCACATTATATGCCTGACGACTTCATTGTGTTATCGATAAGATGATTAAAACATATTCTATATTATTAGTAGAATTTTCCTTTTGTAATTATAATATAAGTCTTCGCAATTTCCTCAGTCGATTGAGTTATTGAGAAGAGGGTTGTAGAATCTACCAATGGCGAAAAAACTCTTATATTGTAGTTTTTTGGTATTATTATATTATATGTGGTATAATGAGACAAAGTTTCCTTCCGTAATTAAAACACTAGTATGTGCAATGTTCTTGAACGAGGCACTTGAATGTAGAGCTCATCAGAAAATTAGTGATGTTTGAAAATCACGCGGAATTTCAAACGAAAATCAATTTTTTCCGAATACTTTTGAACCGAAGTAACGGAATTCATTCGTGAATATTTAATGAAAACCTATCTTTCGATGACGTATGTATTAGTCTAGTTCATGGCTGTGGTCAGATGAAAGTTACTGAGCTATTCTAAAGCTACTCGGCTTCGCAGCCATCAAGTCTACTAGATAACCCGGTCGACTAAATAAACATTTTTTGTTGGTATTACTAAGTTTTTCTTCACTCTTCAGTATGTCTTTCCACGATGTCCGGCCAAATGATATAGAATTAGTCACTGAGCTATGTTAAATAACCGCCATTTTGATCTCTCCAAAGTGAATGATATGAAAATCGTTATCAATATAGTAACTTTAAGGGAATTCTATACACTCTTATCAGCGAGAAAATCAACAGCCAATCACCTCACTCCTCATCTTGCCCAATCGCTTAACTTCTTCTTCAAAGCTTTTGGTAACAAACAATCGACGTGAGGAGGGCCCAATCAGCCTTCGGGCTGATGACTCCACACACGTCAACATCTCTCTCAAATTCATCGGCAGGCAATCAACCTTGATTAGCATCAAAACATCCAAACCGACGCGTAACAGTTAAAACAATGGGGACCGTGATGGAGCGACCCCAAAACTCGGACCTTGTGTAGATATTTACGACGTCGAAACTTCCCGGAAACGCGCGAGATCGATTTCCCCACTTCTTAATAGAAACGCAGGACACGCATCGACTCGATAAATCAAACCCGACGCTTTTTTCCCTCAAAGACATTACTCACTCCCTCACCAGAAGAAGAGAAGACGTTTAAATTCGCGTATTTCACGCCGCGGTGGCCCGCGGGGACTTTTCGGCAACGCGGACCAGATGCCTTCCGACCGGAAGATACCTTTCCATTGTCATAATTATCCCACCGGATGGTAACCTCCACTTTTTGCTCCCGAGCGATACCATAAGGAGGTGCATGGGTAAGCCCACTGAACCACCCTCGGCGCGCAAGAGAAATTTTCACTCGACACACCGGAGAAAGAGGTTGCTCTTGACCTTCCGGCGATCTTTAAAGTATTTCTCGATCGGGCAAAGGGGAAGAGAGATGGCTTTACGCCTCCGAGTTCTTTCATCCTCCCCCCGCCGCAGCGTCAATACGAATGGAAATAAAGCGAAGAAAAAAAGGCATCCTCCCTTTTCCTCGGGTACGCTGACCCCCAACCGTTCAGACAGCCTGCCATCCTCTTTCAACCTCAGTGTCTGGAGGGGCTGGAAGCGGAGGAATGCTACGTTAACTCACTTCTCTCTCTCATGTGGGTCCATAACACTCTCTCACATGCGCGCTCTTTCTCCGCAGCCTTCCCAGAAGGGCCAAGGAGGATAGGGAGGCGTGGCCCGCGATGGGATGTTGGGAGAAAATCGTGGAAGATGAGAGATTGACTTAAGTTTCGGGTTGCCACATGCCCGAATGTCCGGGTTTCGTAACACCATCGTGGTTTCCTGTGTCAGTGCACTCTGTCTGTAAATCATCAGCCCCAAGACTTGTCAGATCCTCATATCCTACACCATTAGCTACAAAAAGCTTTCCAAAGGTATGATGGTATTTGGTGCCATGAGAAATGAGGCATTTTTCCCTTGATTTGAGAGACAACCATTAGAAAAAATCCTAATATTTGTGGCAAGTAGGTGAGCGCCGACGAAAACTTGTTGGGAGTCTTAACTCGTCAGCTGATGATAGCTAGTCATTCTCACGAATCTCGAAGAGTATTTCTTAATTGAAGTAAGGTATCGTAAATTGTGGATCTAACATTTACTTCTCTAAACTAATTTCGCAGTTCAGCCGTTTCTATGTGCGAGCACAGTATTGGTTGAATTTAACAGTTCGGTATTTAGAAAAAAATTTAAACAAGACCTCAGTAAAAATGATAACTATTTTGAAATCTGTGCTTAAATAAATGACTAGGTATGACATGGTGAATTTTAAAATTAAAAGGAAAAAGCCCGCCAATGATTGTTTTCTATTTATGGTTCCAGTCACTCATCTTCAGTCCTGGGCAATTTATTTTGTTATGACTCCTCGATTCATCGAAAGCGTTTCTAATTCTTTTGCTCTAAAACTTTCAAAGCAGTCGAACTCTCTCAAGAGAATCTCCACCTATGAATATTATCTAACCTCGGAAATAGCGTACTAAAAGTTGTACTTGTTTCACCATTTAAGCAAATTTCTCAAGTTACCACGAAGCGCATATTGGGGCATAGAGATATTATTATTGAATGATCAGAAAAATAATAAGATCATATACGCACCAAATGTCTTCTGCAGAATGTTTTTTTTCCAATTCTCTCCATTATTTAACTAAATTTCACTCTTTATCCATTGATTCAAGTTATGCGTTATCAATTTAATCCAAATCCGAATACGAATTTAAAAAAGATGATGCTCTTTCAACTCTTTTTCAAATAACTACCACTTAAAAACATAACTACGGAATATATCCTCATTTTTCACCTTTGGTAGAATGAGTAGATTCACAAACTAGCCTTTTTTTCTCACGAATACCTCCGTATTAGAAAAGAGACAGCAGAAAGTACAGGTTAATCGTTGGAATGTCCCTGGAATGGAATGGAAAGTCCCATAACGAGCAATTAATCACTCCTATCTACGCCACAGATGAAATGTATTGATGAACTTATCATCGACTCGTAGATATAACTGGAAACCAGAGTTTTATGATAAATTCAAGCTATGTCTACATTGCATTTTAAAGAGTACAATAGAGTTTATTCTCCGTTACTCCTTTTTTATTGTCTTTAAGTTTAAACATTATCTGTTATTTAAATTTTAATTGCAATTGTAATAATTTGAAAAAAATTTTATTTGTTTTTTTTAACCGTAATTTCACGACTTTTTTTTACCCTCTTTCCTAGAGGGTTTTTCCGTATGACGTTTTTGTCTTCTTCAAATATCTGTTGAGAAGATTTTCCTCAGAAAACCTAGATATATTTAGTACTGTCCCTCAGATATGTGTTAACAATTGAGGTTAGGTGGAAGAGAGGGCAACATAGGTCTCACCTTTCCAAAATAAAGAATCAATTCACTCATTTATTCTTAATTCCAGTAACTTATTAAACAAGTCTAGTCTTTCTAATCAGTAACGCTGGGCATGAAATCCTCTGTATTTTCCACGAAACTGCAAGGATAACCTCACTCCAAGTTATCTCTGTGCAGTGTTCTTCGATCTATCGATTGAAATTCCGATTTATTGCAAACAGGAAAGATTCAAACACAGTTTCCAGCTATCAAGCCGCATACAATTACTAGAACGCAGTATAGCGTAAGATGGAACAAGAGAGACCTTCAGAGTGAGATGGGCGTATCAGGAAGCTAAGACCCGCTTTCCTTTACGGGATAAAACTCCTCACGAATGATAACCACCGAAGGAACCGCCGCATGTACCATGGAGGAATATACGACGACGCCGACTACTTTATCGCCAATCACTCTTCTGGGGAGTCTCGAAGCCGGCTCAGCTGATAGACAAAAACATCCCACTCTCGATGACCGATGTGTGGGATGGAAAACCATGCGTCTCCCACTCGGTCGAAAAGTCCAACTCGTTTATTTGCTGGCCATTTTTTATCGGGAGCCCTGCTAACAACCCCGAGCCGGGGACCGTGACGATGTGTAAGTGATAACTACCGGAAAGGGTAAATTAATGGAAACCTTACCGGGTTCCGATGTCCCGCCCGGTGTAGATGGGAGCTCTGCACCGTGTCGTTACGATGATACTCGATGGTACCGAGTTCAGGGCTCCGATCTTCCCCGACTTTAATTAACATCGCGGGGTCTTCGATCGGCACCGGGGCGCGTTGTAATGATTGATTACCGAGATGGGATGCCCTTCCGTTGAGCGCATTAGGCTTTAATAAGAAGTTGATGCCCGACGGCGGTAAAAATGACCGATGTCTATGCGTGACTTGGATCCGCTCGGCCTCGTCAATGGCGACGTGTGATTTCCAGACCCTATTCATCGAAACTGGTTGACGATTGTGTGCCCATAAAGATGAGGTCCGCGTATCGCGTATATCGTTCCGACTGTTTCTGACAAGTTCAATCTACAAGAAAGTGAAGGACAGCGAGGGCGTGACTTCGTCGGACATCCAGGAGGGATAAAGGCTGAATGAATATAGTTAATTTACGTTTATAGGAGGGGAATGTCACCTCGGGAAAGCTTTCTTTTTCTGGAGGGTTTTGTTACCTTTCACACTCTTGTTGTCGTTAATAATTTAGAGTACAGAATAGAAGAAAAGCCCAGCAATTTTAACAAATGCTCACAACCAATTTTGAAAGTAAGGCCTTTGGTCACCGCTGATCTCGTGACCAAAGGGTCAGTATGTCTACCTGCCAAGGTCCTTCGTTCGAAACCTGGGGAATCTATTTCTTTTCCTATTTAGAGGTTGCTGGATGTGTTTGTTCCTTGGAGTATGTTTTGTAGTTGCCTTTCCTTCCTTTAATTGTCAAAGGAAGAGTGTTTGAACGGATAATATGAAACAGGAAAACGTAGTAGAACAGTGTAGAATTTTATAAAGAAGAAGAAATAGTATTATCAGGTCCTGGCGATGCTAGTTTGCTAGCGGAACATGTCGTCAAAGTAAATCTGCTTTGAAAGTTTACGAGATGTTTTATATCCATTACTGTGGCCTTCCACGAGGGAACAACTTTTTATATTGAGTTTATGAACTGAAATATTTTTATTTCCATTTCCTTCATCGCCTACAAAAATATATCCTTTTCCTCCAATGGGAGTTATGAAGCTGTGCTGGTCATTATGAAGTGGTTATATTTCTGGAAAAACAAAGTATGATTTACCAGGTTGAGTCAAACTCTATGCAGAACTTGACTGACTGAACCGGAACTGACTGATTAGCCCAAAGGCTGGTTAGATAGAGTCAACCTATCCACTTATGACTACAAAAAGGATTGAAGAGGGATTGAAGCTTTATGGGCAATATGAGGAATGAGAAAGTTTGCCCTTGTATTCCTCACCGAGTCAGAATGAGAAAATAGGAGAAAAACCGTCTCAAGTAGGAAAGTAAATCGCCGTCGTTGAAAGGTATCTTTCGTAGGGTCATCGTGTTGTCTTATTAAAGTCTCTCTTTACAGAATTCCAAGATAAGTGTTACTCGAGGAGTCATTGTCACTTAGGTGGACATGTTTCGCTTATAGAATTCTGGCTTGCTGATGAAAGTAAGACCAAACTATCTCTCTCCTCATCCTGCCTAGTTAACCTCATTATTCCCAATAGCTCTTGTAGTTAATTAAAAAAGGGGTGAGGTACATATCAACCGGCCCTCGGTCTGAAGACTTACGATTATATCCAGACAAATAGAAATTGTGAGGCGAATGTATACGACCGATATAATCGGTCGTATCAATATTTAACTGTAATATTTGACTTTTAATGGCGGATTCAGCGGATGAAATCATTTCAAAAGTAGCAATGATATTGATAATCGCAGAATATCTCCTGTGGTTAGTCTGAGAATCTTCATATTATTATCATATCCATGAACAAGTCCGCGACAGCATTAAACGAAACATAAATTTCCCTCCATCCTTACCGAAATAAAAACCAATAGCATCCCATTCATCTACACACTGCGACAGATGCTTCATCTGTAACTCACGTGCGAACCAATCCCTTTTCACGCTCCATCGGCAGCACGCGTTGGCCTCCGGAGAGCCGCCGTCACGAGACCGAGAACGCATCCCGACTGCTTCATTAATAATGCATAATTCATTCGTCAAAATAAAGTTAATTTCAAAATTTATAATATTTTTGGTTTTTATACGGATTACTTTATGCTTAAAGATTACTAAGATATTTATAATGGAATAAATTATGAAAATTATGGAAAATACGGCTTCAAAAGGCAAAATGTAAAGTAATGTCTTATCTCCCCAGGTTTTCGGTATTTGCGGGTTGCCTACGTTCAAAATTTGATGACAATTTCCAGGCGTCGTAGAATCATGGGTTGCGCTAAATAAATTTAAAATTTCAGAAAATTTAATAAAGAGAAATAAATTCATAGTTGATACGTACTAAAATGTCGATATTTACAATGCCTCCGTCTCCATTAGCGTTTGTGTCCTATTTGCGCATGAATTATTGGCGGTCGCCATCATTGATGACGCCATAGCTGGAAAATGTACCACGTGACGAATGTCCACCCAAGCCCAAAATACAGGGTGATTAAAAAGTCTTGATAGGATTACGGAAAATCAGAAATTTTTATATTTCAACATATTTACATGAAACAAATATGAAAATGTCGTTGTTGTTTGTTGAAAGTGCTACGACAACTTAGGTCATTTCGCACATTGCCTCCCACCGGGAATCGAACCCAGGTCCGCTTTCACTGAACCCGAAAGCGTCGCCCACTTGTCAATTCGGGAGCCCATGATGATTTTACAAATAAATCATGTTTTATTAGTTATCGCTACAAATGTTCAATGTGACCTCCATTTGAAGCATGGATGTATCTATGTTGAAAAATAAAAATGTTCTGATTTTCTGTAATCATAGCAAGATTTTTGAATAACCCTATACTTACTACGATACCTACTAAATACTCCTAAAAAATCTTCCTACTTATGTTTAGGTACAGGACAACAGTCAGGTCCAGATCTATAAAAGAGAGAACCTTTTATCTTTCTCGGAATATTTCTAGCACCTCTGGAACTGCGCGAAACCGCGGGGAAACGAACCTGGCAGCGGGAATCGAACCCCATCCGTTAGAAGCCGCATACGAGGCGCCCCCCGCAGATTTATTTGCGCCCAATAGGTCCGCGGGCGGGCGGCTCATTTGTAAAACAGCGTGCGATTTTGGAAATCAAGCCGCGGTCGTCAATCTCTCAATTTCCCCTGCGAAAGTGAAAAAGAAACCCTTTCTTTTGTTTCGCTCTCCTTGGAAGACTCGGAGGGAACGTAACATAAACAATGAGAGGCCCTCGAACGGCAGATGTTCTCCGGGGAGAGATCGTGAGCTGGGGGAGAATCACGATGAGGTTCCGAGAACGAAGGGGAAACGGTACCGTATGAATCGTGAGGGAGAAGACAACGGGGAGATAAAGGCAGTGGGTGGAGTGGAAATAGAATGGTGGAGGAGATGAAGAGGAAGGAAATTAAGAGATTGGGATGAGAGAAACGCAGGAAGAAATGGAGGAATGGAAGAGAATACGAAGGAACCCGTCTACTAGGTTAGTGATGGCAATCCGTTCGAAATTAGTGGAAATACCATTTCCCATAAGCTACAAAATGCTTTAATTAGGCTGAAATAGATTGGATCGTTAAATTAAGCTTCACCTGGTGTTACTCCTTGATACTAAAACAAGTTTAATGAAGTATTAAATGTATACTGCCCACAACATTACGAAGAAACGACCCAGGTTTTAAAGCCTGGCTTCATCATCTGGTGGTGATGATAATAGACCTCGTATCCTACGCAGTTTCCTCTAATTTGTGATGCTGTATACGTCTAAGAATTGTTATTAATTTCAAATAGAGTATACGTGATGACGATAGAGCTCGAGTACTACGTGGTTTCTTTCTAATTTGTGATGAAAAATACGTTTCAGATTTGTAATTAACTACAAATACATTATGAGAAATGAGAATGTAATAAATGATATCATAAATAATTGAATAATACCTTATTATGTTGGTTATATTTGATTGACTTTTCAATAGATTGGACTCGATGGTTAATGAAATAAATAAAATGTAGAGTGAGGGATGAATCATCGTAACTTAAGGTTGATGAAGGAAAGCCCATGGTAAAGAAAAAAACCCTAGGGAAGATATTGAAATCATTCGCAAGAAAAGAATAAAAAAATATATAAATGGCAACTCGTAATATAGAAAAATTAAAGGAAAAATTGGGAAAATAGAAAATGAAATCACAGCTTAAATGTGTTAAAGTATTGAGTTACAATTTTTACACATTAATAATAAGTAATATCAAGGGAAATCAGAAATATATGCTAGCTGTTAAGCCCAATCAAAAGAATATATTTTTTTACTAAGAAAATTGAATGGAGGTATAAGAAAAAACGTTTGTTTTTCAATGAAAATGATTCATTACGAAAAAGAGGAAGAGGGAAACTGTAAGACATGACATCATGATGTGTATTGTTCCGTTAACTAAGCCGTAAAGCTGCCAAAAAACTGCCACAAGTTTCTGCAAATAAGAATTGGCTGTATTCTTTTTACGGTCGTCCTTGAATGTCTTGACCCTTGTGAATGCGCAAACATCCACGAAAGCATCGTGAGCCGAAACCGTTGTTTAGTAGACGAGCTCGAAAAGCAGCGAAAGTATCTTCACTAGTATCTCCGAAAAGAGACTATCGTAAGAGAGTGTCTTCAAAAAATTCATTATCAGGGCCATTCATTACCCTAGCGAAACTGCGCTGCATTATAGGTCTCGATAAGAGCAGTCCAAGAAAATAGGAAAATAAATTATAGTGTGACAAGTAGAAAATTCCACAACATAAATTTTGGAGAGGAAAGAATGGGAATTGACGATGGAAAACTGTCTGAGAAATGCATTTGAAGTGAAGAATCGATTACGGGAATTAAGTATCAGTTATAAACATAGAGGAATGGAACGTGGTAAACATATTAGATATAGAAAGAGGTCTGAGAATCAACGTAGAAAGAAATAGAGATTAAGGAAGGGAAATGTAAAAGGAACAACACAATGAAGTAGTCAAAAAATTTAATTCGAGGGGAATGAAATCGGAACGAAACGGATTAGAATGAATAGAATCAGAAAAATTTAGAGAATTCATTCACCACAAAGGAAGCAACTGATAAAGTTAGAGAACAAAACCTAATACGGGAAGAATAAAAATGGTAATAGAAGAATTTGGAGCTCTAAAGAAATGATAAGTAGGGAATACTACGTAGTAATTATAATATGTTTATTGCGGGTGTTATCCCATTGACAGTTCACAAAAAAATATTTTAAGTGTTATAAAATACTATTGCAATACGAAATATACTCAAGAAAAAATACCATCAATAAAATGCTATCTAGAAAATACAATCTATAAAATAAAATCAAAAAATACAATCACTAAGATATAATCTAGACAATACTATCAATGAAATACAAACAGGAAAAACTATTAAGAAAATACAATAAAAATGAAATAATTAATCAAATAAAGAATCATCATGAAATAATTTTAATAATAGTGAAATTAGGATGGTATATACATAGAAATAAAAACGATCGATAGTTTCAAAGTTATGGCAGCAAAGTGAGCGCTAACACGAATAGAGAAATTGAGAAGTTTATGGAAGTTTGAACTGAGTGTGATGAAATAAGAACGGGGATAAAGAATCAGAGAGTAAAATAAATGAATAGAAATATAAAAAAGATATAATAGGAAATGGAAATGTATAAGTTCAATACGACGAATACAAAAAGATAAGTAAATATAAAGAGAAACAGAAGGAGCGATAGAGACATAAGGATGCAGATGCAGCTGACAAAAAAGAATGATAAGTATGAGAGATGCAGGCGGAACATTGATGGATGTTAGAGAGAAATGCTTAAGACGCGAATCAAGGGAATGCGATGGAATTCAGAGAGTGAAAGGAAATGTGGAGACAGTTGGAAGAGAGAAGAAAAAGACTTACGGTACGTGGAGGAAGAGAGAAGACGAAGGTATAAAAAACGCGGAAGTCTCCGAAGAACAAAAAACGTACGAGAGAAATCGATAGAGGATGCCACGCTTACTTGAAAACCCATCAAAAAGTGAATCATTTGAAAAATAACCGATGCAAAATTTTTATCGGCGTCGTATTCAATCAGAGGTAATCAACCTCTCGTACTTCATTCACATTTTTCCATTACTTGTGTAAAATGTGCCATGGAATATTTCTATACGCCTAAGTCTTTCCACACCACGCCATATTACCACTTTCCAGCTCTTTATCAGCTTAATTATCAGTGTATACTTACAAATCATCCGTGAAATGATTTAGTATAAATTTGTTTGCGTATAATTTCAAATAAAGATAAGATAAACATTGATTACTTCACAGAGAATTTCGAAATTGCGTTGCTGCTGCAAAATTAAAATATTTGAAGATAGATATATTATCATAGATGATATATTCCATAGTATCATCCATGATAAAGTCGCAGTTACTTTAATTATACGATCATATATCAATCGATAATGAGATTTATTAAAAATTGTCGATTCCAGTCCGTTACTTTTAATATTACAATTTGGAGCTACCATCATTGGCTCTTCATCCCTAAAATAGATATAATTAAATTCGGCTATTTTATGTACGAGAGATATAAGTTTTCCTATTGTAATATCATAATATTGTAGAAATGACATAAAAGTACCGAAATAATTTATTTTAGTTGCTAGATTATATATTCTTGTAATAGTCAATATTGTTACATTAATAAGAATTGTATTTGTTAGCGTTGTAAATCAATTAAAATATTATACTAATAAGTTTTGCTTTTAGTTGTTTTAAATGAAGTTCTACAAAGTTAGGCCAGTAAACCTGGATTTTATTAGCATTGTAGTTAGTACTGTACATAGAATTGTATCGATCTGCAGTATGGAAATGTGTTGATTGAAAATAGTATTGCAATAGCGTTAACACAGGACTATTAGTCTATCTGTAACACATGAATCCATTATAATAATAACATTTCGAAACTTCGCAAGGAGAGCAGAGAGATGGATGAAAGAAGGCACGAAAATAGAATAAATAGAGGCAGATGGAAAGGAAGACTGAGCGAAGCAGGGAGCTGTTGGAAATAGTAATCAAATATAGATTCGCGAAGAGGACGAGATATGTTATTATTGGTAGGGGAGGGAACGGAGTCAAGGAGCAGATCCAGTCGATGGCGTAGGCGGAGAGTCGATGGTGGTCGTGGTGGTTGGGTTGGGTGGTCGGTTGGTTATAAAAGTACGTGGAAGATCCGGACGGGCGAGGTGATGGTAGGTGGGGGGTGGGTAGTGAAATGGGGGAGTGTCGGCCTCCCCTGTCTACCTCGTTGCGTGAGAGAGGCTATTAAGGTGGACGCGAGTTGCATGGCTATGCGGCTGGAGGAGGAGGAGAATGGGCGAAAAGGAGGAATCGGACGAGAAGGGAAAAGGGAGAGAACGGTCAATCTCCGACTTACGGCCAACTCCACTACGACCGAACAATGGATATTTTGTGACGATAGAAAATATGGAACGCGGCTGTTAATGAATTAGAGGATTAAAATCTCCAAAAGCCGTCATTGTCGGCGTTCCTCGTCTCATTCAACGCAATTCGGAGAAAACAAGAAAGGATCACCAAACTGTTAAGAAAATCCAACACGCATTTCGAAAGCGATGCTTCCATCTTCAGGGGTAGTTAAATACTTAATTGTCTACTTAATTACCCCTGAAGATGAAAGCATCGCCTTCGAAATGCGCATTGGGTTTTCTTAACCCTTTCAGATCTGAATTTTGCATTCGAAGAAAAATATTTTTGAATTTTATTTATGTTTCCGTTATTCAATAAGCGAGAGCATCTTATTATGAGACTCATTTTATACAGGATTGTTAGAATAATTAATTAAAAGAAGCACAACCATAAAAATAAATATTTAATTAATATGAATAGTACGCAATAAGCACTGAAAATGGTGTCCAATATATTGCACGCAGGGTCTGAAAGGGTTAAAAGTGCGGTGATCCTTTTTTGTTTTCTCCGAATACCGGGATATGAAACGAGGAACACCGACAAAGACGGCTTTTGGAGATTTTAAACCTGTAATGGATATTTAGGAAAGAGTATGAATAGCGTGACCGCGATCATTTCATCATGACTAAACGGCCAAGAATCGGGACTATATATATTGAAAGTAATCTATGTGATTAGATCGTACTTCGTTGAATGCTATTACATAAATAAGTGAAACAATATTTGTACTATCCACACTATTTTTAAATATTATTTTGGTTCCGGCGTTGCAGCCATCCTAAGGTACCCATACAGAAATACAGACATAATTTACACCTTTGTAACCTGTTTTGCTGGTAAGGTAAGGAGGTGATATGGGTTTGTGAAAGTGATTTCATTCGGTAAATTAAAGGGAGCCACCACTATTTCAAAATAATGTGACAAGTTTCAGTTATTTATCAAATGTATTGAGGTGACTTGATTGATTGAGAGATATGTTACGAGCAAGTGGTTTCTGTTTTAGATTCGCCATAGCAGCGTGATGCGATACAACTTCGGGACAGAGAAATTGCAGAAATCGGCAGCAAAAATGATCGATCTACTTTCCTCAAGGTCCATCTCGATTAAATCTCCATCAAATATACTATTTTCATCTAATTGGACATAAAATTTGAAGAAGATCCAATTTCGATCTACAAAATAAATTATACAGGAAAGATTAGGGGAGGTAGTGACAATGTGTACGACGTCATTATGAGATAGCAATTTCGGGAGGAATGAAACATTTGTTAATGACAGGGAAGATTAAAGGAGCAAAATGTATCCAATAAAGCGAAATTTGGTCAGAATCCAACATTAAACGAACTCGCTGATTATTGATAAACGAACTAAATGATTATTTTATTTTCTCAGAGTTTTTACTCTCCGACTTTTGTCTCGATTTAGGAAGATGGGTTGAGAATCGAATCAGCCTTAGTGCTGATTACATCGTAGACAGTTATATTCAAAATTTGAGATATGAATCTCCTCACATCAAACTCTACTCGTATTTTCTTCCCTTATATCACACTATTATGTAGGTAATCTGCTTCCGTAATCTTGATATTATCTTATCATTATCGTATAGATCCCTATGTTATGCTATTATGCAACGATAGGCGGTGTCTTACTTTCTATTATTCGAAGGATTTGTGAAAAGACAGCTTAGAAATATAGATCCAGAAAATTGACAAAGGAGAAATGGGGAGTGAAGTTGCGGAGAGGGAGTTTATGAAGAAGAAAAATTGAAAGATGATGAATCACTGGGATAGAAGCAAGGCCGGCAAGCTGAAAGAGAAAGGATTTGAAAAAAAAGGAGAGGAGACAGCTAGGAAAAGGATTGATCGGAGAAAATTATCAAGTTTTGCACCGAAATAATATTAAGAGAGAGAACTGGAAAGAAAAAGAACATGGAATAGAATATATCGTAGATGGAAAACACCAAAGGTAGACAGACACATGTGCATAAATGATGGAATTGAAGCTAAGCTTAGCATAGAAAAACGTGCGAATTCACCCAAGGTTGTACAGGAAGGGAAAAATAGTGACTTGGCTGGGATCCTGGTCTCCCACTTTCCGGGCAGGTGCTCTAACCGCTGTACTACTGAGAGTTACTTAGTAACTATCGTAGTACACCTGCCCGACATGTGTATAACTTACGGCCTGGGTATAAATTCCGTTTCATAGTATAGTCTCAGTCCTTAGATTCTTTTATTATTCAATTTTACTTTTTCATTATTTGGAGATATTATTTGGCAGTTTAATAATAAGAGTCACAAATATACCTTAAGCTGTCAAAAAACTAGTTTTTGGAAATTTTCATACGATACACAGTTACAGACTTTCCAATCTTAATTTTTTTATCACCGAAAGAATTTAGGGTTTATTCGAGGTATCTTAATTTCTTGCATTGACTGCAATTAAGAACACAAGCTGAAGCATGTCGAAATGATGAAAGAGAAATAAGAGCAACTCATACACGATACCATTCCTATTTCACCACGTATAGCTACCACAAAGTAGAGGCCGAAACAGTGGATTTCGTCATGTCGAAATGATTTGGAATGCGTAACATCAAACAGCGAGGTGACCTTTCCAAATGGCAGTAATCTAGCAAGCGTAGGAATGTGTAAATAGGACGGTGTAGGAAGAAGTAGTAAATAGGATATTAGGATGGAAATTTTCCGGTAGTATTGGAGAGAAACGAAATGAGAAACGCGGGGAGGAGAGCGGGTTAGTTTGGACGGGTGAAGGATGAGAGGAAAGCCACATAAGTAAGAGATGGGAGAAGACGAGGCGGAAAAAATCTCGGAGGTTGAAGAGGGTCCAGGAGTAGGAGAGGAAGGAGACGAGGCGAACTGAAAGTGAAAAAAGAGGGAAGAGGAGAAAGCGAAGAAAAAGACCACGAAGAAGAGAGGGAATGATGGTGGGGTGGAATAGAAAAGAGATTGGGACGAGAGGGCTGGACCAACGCTCAAGGAAAGGATATTCCGGATCTGAAAATCGCATTCTTCTCGTTTCACTCCTTGGCAAAGAAAGCGATTCGGTCGGAAGATCGACAATGAATCGATTTGGAAATTCCTCCTCGGGTTTTGAGGCTGCGAATGTATCCGTCAATTCCGTCAATCTCCGTCTTTCATTACGCTGACTATTTTGGAAGTTAAATTCAGAGATTAAGTGGGAGATAGTAATAAGCTGAATCATCGTTGGTGAATACTTTCGCAAAGTAAATGCCTATCAAAAAGTGGTTCATTGTCAAAATAAGTTTGGGCTCTGAAAATTTCCATAGACTTTAAACGAGTGTCTGAATGCACGGCTTAATTCAAACTGTGGATGTGTATCTATTAGAGCATCGAGTTCGTTAAATATTATTGGTTTACTTAAAAATTACTTGCTTTAAAGTCATAGAATCTATTGAAGTAATGAAAGTATCTTAAAGTGAGGCATATTTCCGGTAATTACTTCAGATATAAAGTTAAGCCGGTATTTCATACCATAGCTCTCTGATAGCCAAGTTGGTAATGAGTTTTTTTTTCTGTTAAAGCGGCGCTGGGTTCGTTATCTAGTGGGGAAATAATGTTGATCATGAATCGGGAAAGAAATTCGGAAGGTACCAGAATTATCAGGTAGCGGGTCCAATATGGTCTATAACAAACAATATATAGTGACAGGATCGATGTTTAAAGTCGATGCGTTTTAGACGTTCCACTCATTTTAAGTGCCGCTTGGCCAAGTTTTAGCCCCTACAAGGCTGATATAGCGTTGCTGTAAGTTTCTTTTATTTTATCATCCATTATACCACATATCATACCTTATAAGGTGATATTTATATAGGAATTTACAATAGAGAATCATCTATTCATCATCAAGCAGTGATGTAGTTTCACAAATAACTGCTGATCACGTTCAATCTATTAAGTATCTATAAAATGATAAAAAATCCTTTCCTTTAAGGATAAAATCCATTAAAATATGACGTAAATAATATAGCCACTGATTCAACTCTAATCGGTAGTTGGCGCCAATAGATTGCGCTAGAAAAAGTCTCAGGAAAGACGATGAACGCCAGAGACTTCAACGCCCGTCGCTGCGCTGCTATGGATCAAAACATATTTCAATTGCGTGTATCCTTGCATAAGAGGGTAATTTTAATGTCAATAATAATAATAAAACGTATTTTATTAGGGCGAGATTGAGACTTTTAAGTATATAAAATTTAAAGAACAGACTGCTTGAAAAAAGTACACAGAAGAAACTTACATAGCGGATTTTGAAACCTAAGGTTTAGCTTAGGAAAAAATATACACCGCAGTAGGAAAACACCCGCAAGAGGGTGGTAAGAAAAACCTCCGAAACCTTTTCATAGTTAAGTAAATTCTCATGGAAAATCAGGTTAACAGAGAACTAAAAAGCAAGCAAGGCAATACAGATACATATTCACATAAATAAATCAATAAAAACAGTGAAGAACAGTGGAAAGCAAGTAATACAGTTACAATAAAAATAGCTACAAAACTAAAATGTAGAGTTCACAAGTATAACCAGTTTCGTCAATGCTAACTTATAAGATTAATAAAAATTTGTCAATAAAACCAAGTTAAAATTTCAAAGATGATATGCGATGTGATTATAAATACAGTTTAGTTTTATTAAGTCAACGGGGAATTTCAAGATAAATGGTACTAAAAGTATAGGTTTACGCGGGATTAATCAGAAATTGGGAGCGAAGGTTTATTCGTATAGAAAATACGGTACTCACCAGCGAAACAGAGCGCTGCCCTAGGAAGTGAGGGTCTCCGGCTCCCGATGCGACCACAGTTCGCCTCCCGCCGCGACCTCCCTCGCTGACCTCCCCATCTTCGGCAGATGCGTCTATCCTCTCGGCGTGGAAGTCCGAGTACGAGAGGGCGCTCTTCTTCGACGACCTGCAACAAGAGGCTCTCTCAGTCCCAGCGGGAGACGGCATTTTATATGCCCGTTATATAAAGTGCTCGTGTGCTCCCCGACTCGGATTTATCGCCTTCTGGACTTTTTGCAGCCACCATTTTCGCCTCAATGGACGATGGCGAATTAAATACCTTCTGGTGTAAGCCGGCCGAGGCCGCACGTTAGACGCTAAGAGCCTCCCGGGATTACGGACGAATTAACGTATTCTTCGCGCGACTTAAACGTCCAGATGTTAGCCATTGTGAAGGAGGAGTCCAAGGGATTGAGGAAGTCAGATGAGTAAATCCGCTGGAGCAGTATTCGTGAATTATGGGTTTCAATGCTTTATCTCCTCGGGACGCTCCATTATTTCGCCTATCTCCTCATCTTGTAGCGATTCGTTTCTCGGGGGGTTATTTATGCGCGCAAGACATGGCCGGATAATTACGCCCTGTCCTAACGGTGCATTACTCACTTTACTCCCTCGAGGATGCATTATGGGTAATTTATGACCTAATAACGCGGATGCCGAGACAGATTGCAACGACTGATTTTTAATTGCGACGCCTGCGATGGATTCCGAATCCAAGGCCGGTAAATTAACCGGGGGGTAAACATTTTCATGTTTGAATCCGTAATGACTGCAGAGTGAGAAAATATCTTTGAGGAATTGCGTTTGCGGGGATGGATCGAGAAACTGACTATTTACACATCTGGCATACAGTAACGCTGTTTATTATGATAATCTTTGGAGAAACCACCACAATTTGAATGCCTTGCATTCATTCCCTGTAATTTTTCTTCGAAAATTTTATTTCCATAGGGGTAAGTTTCTATATTTAATGTTCTTATAGATACAGGTGATACGTATATTTATTCGTATTTTTGGTGCATGCACTTTTTGCTCATCTTCATTGTATATGCACTTTTATGGTGACGTTACAAACTAATATGATTGAGTATGTGGATGGCTCAAACAATGAGAGGAAAGGGGTTGCTACATAAAGTAATTTCAGGATAGAATACCTAGGGAAAACAGTGAAGAAGGAAGAAGTTAGATGACATAGTATGGTGGAGTAAGCTACTAAGAAACAAAGGAAATTGCGTTAAATAGGGAATTCAAAGCACACGAACCTACCGAAAGATGGAACACTCTTGTAAATGTATACATATAATACTTAGCAAACAACTTCTGTTTCTAGTAATTAGGACCAATAGAACAATGATCATATTGCTTTTCTCTAGTTATAATGAATCAGGAAGAGGCTTTTTACCTTTCTATGATCCTCTCCTATCAACAAAATACACTTTAATCGGCTACAATTCTGCCAAAAGGATAAGATAGCGCAACTCCCTAGTTTTCTTGTCATAGACCCTTTCAGATTGACACTTATGTCTTTTAAAATAATGTTTAAATATTAATATGTATTTAAAATACATTTCAAGGTATAACTTATCGTGTAAATATTTACTTATTAAAACCCGTTTAGTGAATACTTTTCTCAAATTTTATATTTTTATTCGTCAATGTTGATATTTAGTGTGAACTTCTTGTATTTTTATTCACTCTAAATCGGCGCCATCAGAGTGTGAGTTTTTTAAATAAATAAATATTCTAACACGATATACAAGACTAAGCTATTCTTAAAATTTTCAATAGCACATTTAAAAAATCCAATCATTCCCCTCAATTCTCGGATTGACGATAAAAACGCAATTCATACCGAAAACCTGGTTCATTTTGCAGTTCAAACACCATAGATAAGGGCCAAAATTCGAATTTTAATGTAGTTTTAAATTGGTGTTTGTAAGGGATACAACGCGGTCTGGAGCCACGCTTCCTGTAATGCATCTATCAATTGTTCCTCTGCTATGAAGAAGAGAGGCTAATGGAATCGCGGGAGATGTTACACCGAGGAATAAGAAAATGACGTTCTCGCGAGAGACAAAGAGCTGCAGGAAGCCTTCATTCAAAGGCATAATCGCATTTGAAGTGAAAAGGCATGAAAAATGGAAATAGCCACCGGCGTCGCGGATAACTTGGCAGTTCCTAATACAAATGCAAAGGGGAGTTGCGGGAAAGCGAAACTAATGAGGAAGCAACGGACACTTTTTGCTCATCTCGGGGCTCTCTCGTGGAGCATTCTGAACAGTGCCTCAAGAAAGTGCAGGTGAATAAGGGAATTTAAGCTACAAGCAGCGTTGCCTATATCGGTAACGAATGTTATATTGCTTATTTTCTGGATCAGATGTTTATAATTTATAGAAAATAAAATGGTTTCTCCTTTCAATCCAACCATACGATGACGCTGTCGTTTTATTAGGCAAAGCGGTAGAATCCTTCTGATGCCACTGCAGAGATTCATGCACAGTCCCTGCGATTTCTCATTATGCTTCAAAGGGAGTCTGAATGAGCACGGATTTCTAGACTTTTGATTCATGCACCCGTCCATATCGTTTGCCACCGACAGCAGTAAACAAATCGTAGTTTCATCCACCATGACTCTAACCTTCATCCGAGGCGCCAAACTGTCCGAATCGTAGAGGCCGGCGTAGATATGAATTTATCTTCTCTTTGTAATGAAATGGAAGGAACTTGAAATGAAACGGAATGAGAAGTTACGTATAACCAGGCACGGTGATTATACGTCTTTTAAACATCTTTTTCCCTCTATTATTTATTTTTTCTTATTTTCATGTAGTACGTGATTTCTGGTAAATACGTAAATTCATAAGTAAACAAAATCCACCATTTTGGTCGTTATTGGTGGTAGATTTCCATAACAGAGGAATCAAAGCACAACTTTTACCTGTTATCACGAAATTTTATAACGATTTATCGTCGGATTTAAAATGATGTGCCCCTGGAATTTGCGAATTTACTCCAGGCTTCTTGTGAAACGTATTTTTATTAACCTTACATCTAATTAAAGATAACTGAATGCCCTCTTATTTTTCTGCTTCTAAAGATGATTGATTTATTCACTGTGAAGGAATATTCAAACCAAGGTATCCCAAAAGTTGTACTTTTTGGAATAGGCCGACGAAACTCTTAGGTGGGTAAGTAAAAGTTACTTGTATTGTTTTTAAAACTTTGTTTTATTTAACAACTTTTAGTTATGTCGGAATTCGACAAAGTCACAGCCTCCTCAGTGAATTTTTTCACGATGTTTAAAAGTCAATACCAAAGAAACGGATTATCTTATAGCGATGAAATTTCTTCCAGAGTTGCATGCTTACTGTTTAAAATGCAAGTATTAAAATTGCCGAATATTCATGAAACTGTTGTCAATCGGTGTAAAAATTCAAAATCTATTTAGTCCTAGAGTTTTCGTCTTATGAAATAATATATTGTATTGAGTTTGGAATGTAATTTAAAAATGATAACCTGGAACATACTGCATCGGAATATGATTTATTAACGCACTCGTCGCTTACAAGTAGTGGGACAGGATTAACTCTCACTCTGATATTTTAAAAAGGGTAGCGGCCCATTTACTACCCACAGAATACGCTAGTGTTTAGAAAAAAACAAAATTAGATTTTCATACGCGTGACCCCTTCCCAAGATTTTCTTGGGTTATATATACACACTGAACTTAAAATTAAATACGATACATGAAGAAATGATGAAAAATAACAAATTTGTACTTTTTCATCATGACGTATTTCCACAAGACATCGCCTGAGAGTGTTAATTTTATACGATACATGAATTTAAACTAGTGAAAATCCCGCACGAGGTTTCTATTCGATTAAATATAACATACAAAACATAAAATTAAAACTGCAATACATAAATTTAAACTGAAATCCTGCGAACACTTCACACCTTAAATACGCTGGGAAAACACGAGATTCAGCGCGCATTTCTCAAGTTTAGAAGCTCTTTGGCTTGGCGCGCTAAGGTTGTCTTGCGAGCTAACATTTTGGAGCACATACTTCTCCGAGGGGAATATCATCCGAGCGAGAAACGACTCAATCGTCGGGTAAAACATCTCTCGTTCTGTTCCAAGTCTTCGCTCGGCCGGAACTAACTTTTTCCATCTTCCGCGGGCTCAGCGCGCGACTCGGATGGGTACAAATGCCCGAGGAATCTTTGCCCTCCGCGTTGACGTATGTATCTCGTTAATCACGCGCATACATCCCGCCCAAAGGCTACTTTAAGAGGAAGGAACGTCTTCTGAGTTTTTTTTCGACGGCGTCCTTACCGCTTTTTGCGTTTTTCCCTCCCGTTTAATGTCGTTGATAGATGAATGGAGGGACTAGGATCGTGATAGGAGTCGGTTCATCGGCTCTTTCCCAGCTTTTGGCAACTCTCCACGAGCGGAGTGAAGAGAGGGCGTGAGCTTTTAAGTTATCTCTTCTGCCTGGAGAACGCCGGTTCGAGTTATGCAGTGTTTGCTCATCGGCGTGACGTCATCCTTTGCTAGGTACGGTAGGGTTTTCTGATGGTCCCGTACAGTACGGGATTCTTGTCCCGTTGTCCTGAGAGTCCATACAAAGACGTTACCATTCTCCCAAATTTACTTGAGTACTTAATTTCTTTTATTCTACAATATCATACCTAACTTCTCATTATAATTATCAGTAGGTTTTGCGTCTTTCACACCCCCTTTCAAAAAGGTGAATTCTTGCTGTAGTATTTTTCCTAAGTGATAACTTATCTTTATATATCCGCGGAGTATATCTCTTCTGTAAACTATTTACAAGTTATTTCTTTTAAGTTAAAGGGTGGTATTTTCCTGAACGAAAACTTGGCTTTTTATCTGATATGATCAAGCTCTACTTTGTGGAAGGGAGCCATACTATATAAACGAAAGACTCTTAGTAACTTCCACAGAAAATGTTTTTACTGGCGACTAGTTTCGTCGATACATCGACATTATCGGGTACGAAACTAGTCACCAGTAAACATTTTTCTGTGGAAGTTACTAAGCGTCTTTCGTTTATTTAGTTTGGCTTTTTATATTCGTGAAGTATTTCTCTCCTTTGTACTATTTTTACTCTATCTTTCTTATAAATTTTGTTTGAAGAAGGGTTGGATGTAAGAAGAGGCTTACCGCGTAAATAAAAGCCTCTTCAACATCAATATTATTTCTCAGTAAAGTTTAAGATTTTTTTATTTATTTGCAAAATTTCATTGTATTCCTTGCGGAGTTGTTCATTCTTTCCGTGAATTCGTTTCATTTTTCTCGCTTCTACTTCCTCACAGCTTTTGCGAATCAGTAGAAGTAGTGAGTTTCCGGCTATTTAATTAAACGCAACGAGCATAGGAAAATCTATTTCGAAGGAATGTCCAGAAGTTTAATAATTGATTCATCATTGATAATCATTTATCAGTATACCGTAGTTAGTGAAACAGTGATAATAAGTGAGTTGATGAACTAGTAATGTAACATGTTTTACTTGAACAGTGCAGCTTGTACTACATCGTTATCATATGCGTACGTATTGTTCACACCTTCCCATTTGACCTTAAGTCTAATTGCGCAATCTAACAAAAACATACGCTATTATTTCTGTTCATATTATTTGGTTATCACGAGCGCTAATTTTCGCTACAAATACTTGTTCCGTAAAGTCATGTCCTGAATAGTGTGATTAACTGCGATTACGATGCATTACGAGGATGTGAGGTATCGATGGAAGCGAAAATTACAGCAAAAACGTACCAGAATGCATGCATCAGTTAAAATAAAGGGGAAACTAGCTGAGGAAAAAACTAAGAGCGGAACATAAAGCAAATGAGCCACGAGGTGGAAGGAAATAGACCTGTGAACGATCAATCATCGGCAGCTAATGTCATGTTGAGCCAATCATGAGAAAGAGTTGACGGCAAAAACGTCAACTTAGAGAGAGAGAAATGGATGGCCTACCAAGATTTATAGAAGTGAGAATTTTACGATATAAAGGTGGAATGTAGACGTTTTTGATACTACTATGCCGATTTCCATGGTGAAAATGTAGAATTATTTTTTTCTAAGCTAAACCTTACGTTAACCTTACGTTTTTAAATCTACAATTCTTCTGTATACTTTTTAAAGCTACGTCCTTCTTTAAAAATTATATGACGAATGGTTAGATGTAAGAAGAGACTTCAATTTCTCTATCTCGCCCTAATAAAGCGTTTATTATTAATTTTATTATAATAAGTCAAGAGGAGGAGTTAATAGGCTCTTTCTGCATTCTGTTTACCTAATATTACTTTAGAGTCTTTGGCTGTGTGATTTAAATGTATAAACTTCTCTCAAGTCGTTCTATTCTGATTAGTAATAAATGAAAACACAGTTTTTCGTAACTTCTAAGAAATCATATACTGCACGACGTATTTCGGCCCGTGAACGACCATCATCAGGTCGTACAGCAAACGATTTTGCGGAAGTTACGAAGAATTGTGTTTTCATTCCTTCCTAGTAATGGCTTTCCAAGAGATCCAGCCAACGTATATTGATTTCGCCCAATGATGTTCACCAAAAAGATGGTTCGCCTAGGGTCCGTTTATCCGGTGGATTTTTCTCCAAAAGACATTAAGCTCAAGACTTTTCATACTAAAAATAAGACTCTGAAGGATATTTAAACCACCGGTTGTTTTAAACATGGGTATTTATAACTAGGGCTCATTTTATGTCTGGAGGTTTCCGATTCAATTTGTAAAATACTTGGGAATAAAACTTAATATCTTAGGATGAATCCTTGGCCAAAGCATCAATTTTCCCCGTATCTAACGAGAAGCTAGAATTAAAATAAGACTGGAGTTTCACCGAGACCACTCCACATCTAATAAATCTATAACGGAAATATGACAACCTTAAGTTTTGTTTGGAATTAGTTCATGAGGAAATTGTCTTAAACCGTACTCTCCTTGGCAAATTTCTAAATCCGGCCCATAAAGTGACAATGATCGAGGCTGATGTTCAAGAAAATAAAATTCACTCAGTAGAGTCCACAAAAAGAAATTTTAGTAAGAGCAACCTAGGTTTCATTAACTCGTAACATCATCAGGTGAAATACCTGGTTCCACGACAACTGACCGCGCGACAACTGACCGCGTAACAACTGAGCGCTACGACAACTGATAGCTACGACAAATGAACTTTCGCGACCTCTACGTATTCTTATAGATAACAGTTTTAAGCAAGAATCTTATCAAGCCACCAAACCAAACCAGGGCTCCAAATTTTAAATTAAAATTTCGTTCCTTTAATGCTTCCTGAAAACGAGACGCGATCAGTTGTCGTAGCGTTCAGTTGTTACGCGATCAGATGTCACGCGGTCTGTTGTCGCTAGCGTTCAGTTGTCGTAGCACTCAGTTGTCACGCGATCAGTTGTCGCGCGGGCAGTTGTCGGGCCAGGGCAATACTATCCTAATTTCACTTTCTTGTTTATAAAGGAGTTCCACCTATTATAGTAACAACTCTATTCGCCGTGTGATGCTGATGTTGTTGAAATTGAATGTCGAGATTGACCGTTGGTCGCAGTTAGAAAAGGCAGTCCTGAAGCGAATTTATCTCGCCGTAAGGAGGCGAAGCTTCACCCCGAGCGAGCACTGCTTGTGGTTCCTCCTCCCGAGGACCTATTGGGGACCCGTCACCCACGGAGGTAACGTGAAGCGAGCCGCATCATTTAAGGACCCATGTCGCAATTTCGATCTGGGAAATTTGGCGTCCCGCAAGCACGCCATCCTGACCCTCACTTTGGGCTGCGTCGATGTTCTCTCCTCCATGGTCTACGGATTTGGGTGAATGGAATGCTCGGCGCTATCACATTACACGACCACACCCACTTCCTCTCCACAGATTACGCATTAGAATAAAAGCGCCGCTTAAAGGTGAAAAACGAGACGGACGGCGTCGCCGGAGAGAAGAGGATACCGACTCTCTCTTTTTATCTCCGGGGAAGTGTTTGATGTCCGACCGCTTAGCGGAATTTCCTCTTTCTTCCGACTGAAATATGCAGGCGCCGAGATTCCTAATCCTCAGTTTTTCCCAACCCCGACGGTGGGCTCGGAGCAGCAGTGCGAGACACCGCCGGTGACCACTATTTCCATTTTTTTCGCAGACTTGCTACTGGTTAAATTTTGTCTGAGAACCTTCCCGCGACGAGGGTTACGGTCATACTGTGGTTTGTGAACCCGAATTGGGTCCAAAACTGGATTAAAAAACCATTCGAGTCCAAGCTACCGGCTTACACCTTTTGATATTTCATCGTAAACGACCAAAATTAATAAAATGCGATCCTTCGGTGGAATTGTAAAATTGTGATATCACTGTATGTGAATCATTAAAATAAATAAAATATATTCTAACACACTATAATTTGGAGCTTTATAGGAATGATAATATATTTCAATTACTCTTAAATAATTACATAATATTTACGGATTACAAAAACCTGCGGACTACAGTGCAAACTAACATAAATTCGAAAATTTTCCTTGGTCTCCACCACTTGGTATAAAAGTTTGATAAAAAGAGTTTAGGTCCTCCTGATTGTGAGTTAATAATTTGTTCGTCAGGAGGTACCAAGTTTACATATAAGTTTTACAATGGCTCTGTGACGTTAAGACTATAAATTAATGGGAAATATCTGCTCAAATGTCTTATAATATGCCATCGTAATTAGTATGTACATTCTGAATATGTCCGTAGACTACGCAAAGCTGCATTTTCTTGGGTTTCTCCGCGATTAATTTACACTCCAGAAAAATCAGATGCATTCACGTAATCGCAGGAAGTAAAATGCACAGAACATTGATAAACTGAATTTTCGAGCAATTAAATTTTTCATAGCAATCACTATTGAATATTGACAGATTTGTTTTTATAATTTATTATTTTTTCGTTGCGAAATTCCTGGGAAAGCAGAGAATCCTCTTAGATTCGTACAAATACATAATATGTGACATTAGAATCGAAGACATAGATCTTGCGACAGCAAAGCGGGGAAACGGTTTTATAAATAGGATTGATCAGGAAAAGTTGGATGATGGTTACAGTAAGCAGAACCTCGGAAATTTACAGGAGATGATAAAAAATCGGCTCTAAGCAGTCTTGGCGATATGTAGCGGGATTATCGGTTGAAAACTATCAAATGTGTAAATCTTGAAGGTAAGGTGAACAGAAAACAGTCAGAGCAAAGGGTATGCAAAGAGATGAGGAGATAAGAAATAATGAGGACAGATTTAAACAAGATTATTACAAGAATACCCTGAAAAACTAGATCTGGAATGAGAGTCATGAACACAGAAAAAGGAGCGAGTACACAACGTGGAGGATCTTTTTCGTGGCATTATGGTAATAGAGTCGTATAGAAAAAGAAATGCTGAAGTACCAAAGTCAACAAGGGAGGGGATGTTGAGCAAAGATATGAGAGATACGGGAAAAAAGGGTGGGATCTTCAGATGGAATGAATGACTGATGCTGGTCGTAGATGAAGGAATGTGCAGTAAAAAGCTGGACGAGGAATGTTAAGAAGATAATTTCAAGAGGTGACTAATAGAAGAAACGTCATGTCAACTTTGGAGAGTTCGTGCATAGAACGAGCGATTACAGTAATTCTTAACTCATCTGAATCCTCTATTCATGAGATGAGAGACAAATATTTTGTATTCGATTCATTCAAGGAGATTAAAGATAAAATACATTCATAATGAAGGAAGGGAGATATATACTTTTCCTCAGGAATTAGTAAAGCATTATAATAGTAAAGTATATATATATATTATCTCTCTTCCTTCATTATGAAGTTCAATCTCCACAACATCTCGGCCCCCTCCATTGATTAAAATAAGTTCATATACCAATTAGCCAAAACCCAGGCGTCGCGTTGTAAAAAGAAACGATGTAAAACGGAGTTTGAGAGAATCAATTCCAGAATTATTATACGAAATTATTACACGTATATTCAACAAGAAGCACACATTTTATTCGTATGTACGTGTAATTCATGCAAATGAAAAGAGCACCGAGTTTGTCAGACATAAAATCTTCGTGATTTTTCACTGGTACGACGGTTAATATATCTAAACGGATAACATTCTGAGAAAAGTGGACGTAATAAAATCAAATGATAGAGAGAATCTTGGGTGGATTTGAGAGTGGAATATTTAAGTTTTACCGTTATTTATAGTTTCCTCTCTCAGCCGTAGATATGTCAAGGATTTAAAAATAATAAGAAAGTCCGTCCGGTTTACAGATTACTTTGCTTTTGATTTATGTGAAAGGATAAGTCACGTGCAAAATGGTGATTGATTGACATCAATACCTTTGGAATGAAATCATTGTATCTCACAAGGAAATGAAAAAACAATTTGATAGAAGAAAAGCTTATTCTAATTTTTGCGCTGAAAATTTGCGAGAGTGCTTCCAGAAATAGATTTCGTTTGCCAAGACAATGAGGAAAACATTTGCAATATTTATCCAATCCTATTCAAAATTAACTGCAATAAAATTTATTTTCACGCAAGAATTACCTCCCAAACTGCCAGAAACGTGTGTCTGAAGGTACACTGACACCAAAATCATTTTACAGGAGCTGCAGAGCTGACTAAACTGCTATTATCGTTCGGTAGGATTGATTCCCATAATAATGAAGAGTGACTCCATTATTTGGCAACTTTGCTTGTTCTCCATGTTCGCCTTTTCCCTTGTGTAATTTGATAACGATCACCCCCGTAAACACGGCGTGCGAATGGCTCTTTGCAAACAAACGCCTCTTCATAATTCCATATAATTTTGGGAAACCTGGAGGGATAATCACACACGATGTGATATTTTTAATTTTTAATGTAGGATTTCAGATGCATTCTGGCGACGACTGAAATTTTCCCTGGCACGAACCTCTTCATTGTGTATACACATTCAAATTGTATTATGGGAACAAGATGAGTGTTTAGCGAGAGGGTAACGTTTCTATTTACAAGGAAACTTTACTCTCTTGAACGTACGTCAATAAGGAAATCATTGGACAAATATACTTAAAATAAACGTAAGTTCAGGAATTAACGTAAGTAAAATTGATATCCGTCACAAACAATCAGAAAATGTAATAGCGGTAGAAATAACTAAGAATAAATTTCAAAAAATTTGTTTATTGCGACATGTTTCAACAACTCATAATTATCGTCAAGCCACAAGTCAGAAGTTGCGGCCTGATGGTCCCATTGGACAAAAATGTTGTGAAATTTCATCTTAGATATTTCTATCGTTATAACAGTAATTGAGTGTGACACCTTCCTAAATCAATTCCACTAAGATATTTATTAATATCTGTTTTGAGCTGTTTTGATGATTCTGATTAAACCTTAGCATCTACACAGAAAAAAGGTATTTGAAATATGTTTAATCTTTCTTAATTACTCTCACTTAAATATGACCCACGGCAACGCTTCCATTTCTTTAACGACGGAGCTTGATTTTTAGACTGTGAACCGTCGCTTGAATGTTTGTTATCGGACACTCTCCAGTTTTTCAAGTTTTTATAGAATCGCTTTGGTCAAGGCATTTTGACCTCGATTTCATAACCTTAAGACAAATTTATTCACAACATTTGAGATAATGAATTTACGAAAAGAATGTTATGGGTGATATATGATAGAATCTTTCGGACTTAACAGAAGAGAAGATAAAAAAACTGAAAAAGAATAAAAAAAAACGAAAAAGAGAGGTTTAAGGATGCGCGTTTCTCAAATTGCATTCGATCTTAAACCCTTCCTGAGTATACAATAAATGTGAAGAGATGTTTTTATTTAATTGCTTAAAAGTGGCTTAAGGCTTTGGAAAGGATGGGCTTCATTTCTGTTGGTGGGTGTAATTTTTGGACTAAGAAAGTCGGACTTTAAACGTTTTGAGAGTTCATAGATGTGAACGTAGTGTAGGATGGAAACAGTAAGCTTTATGGATGAAAAAAAAAACAGAGAGAGAGAGCTAGAATAAAGGTAGAGAATGCTTATCCGACAAAATTAAGTAACTTCTCGCAGTTTCTAATCAACGAATGCAGCAGCTGTCTAAACAGCTTTCAAAAATCTTCACGCACACTCTTTGGTAAGATCTAACTGGTACAGCACCAAGGGTCTATTTTTTACGAACCTACCGCTCAATTGGTCCTGGAACCTGACAGTTGGAATACTTTTCAAATTCAATCAGTTCTGCCTTCATTTGGTGGAATTTCATCTTAACATACATACAGTAAAAACAAGCTATGACTATACTTCAAATTTGCGGAGTTAAGTCACAGCTTGTATTCATCTCATATGTGATAGGAAGACTTTTCATTTGTCTTTTGGTTTAGGGTATAGAAAATAGCATCTTTTTTTTACTTTAGTCTCAGTCTTGTTCGTGGCTGTGATGATTTGAGAGCTACTGGGGGACGGGGGATGCTGAATTCTCGTAGAGTCATCGTGACTCACTTACGTGGACATGTTCCGCTTATAGCATTCTGGCTTGGTGAGGAAAGCAGGGGCAAACTACTTCACTCCTCATCCTGCCTAGTAAACCTCATCCCACTATCATAGCTTTTATCCAAAGGTTCCCGCTGATGGCTGTAACTGTAGATTGAGTCACAAGCTCCAAGCACCATCAAAATTTAGGACAAATTCAATGTACATTTCGCTGCCAGTAAACGGCATCTTCAGGGTTACAAAAGTGACTTTCCAGAGTCACTTTTGTAACCCTGAAGATGCTGTTTGGTGGCAGCGAAATGTACATTGAATTTGTCCTAAATTTTGATGGTGCTTGGAGCTTGTGACTCAATCTACTATCATAGCTTTTAATTGCTAATGGATGAGGATTACAACCAGCCGTCGGACTGAATACAGAATACTACCCCTCATTCGCTTGGGCCTCTTCAACTCGTCCGATTTATGAACAACAGCAAACAATCGCGGCGAAAGTAATAGAAGTGGATAGAATAATCCGTCCTCTATTGCAAGGAGTGCCGGATGGACGTGCCAATTATCCCAACCGCGTCGACTGTATGAGACGCGCCGATTCGATCGATCGACATCGAAGACAGAAACACGGCTCGACCTTCAAAGGCGCACTCGATGGTTCTCACGATGCGATCCCATTAGGCATGCCCCGGCGCATTACTTCCACCAACATCGCGCTAGCGCCACTCCCTCGAGCGTACACGGGGCGCACTCAATTACGTCCAAACATTATGGGTTTTGCCGGTCGGCCCTAATCCAGTCGGAATAGTGGGCGATCCCTCGAGGACCATCCTGTCGATGTCCGAGTGATTTTCACTTGTCGCTGAACAATGGAGAGCGGTTGGGGGAGAGGGACTCGTTCGCCCCCGCACGACACAGTCGGTGCGGTGGGCGTGATGCTCGGAGATGCATTCCATATCTCGTGGGAGGCGAGGGGAATAACAAAAGAGGGTGGCGGGGGATGAAAGTGAAGCAAAGGTTGGGCTCGGAGGATTGAAGGCCGGAGGTTGAAATGTGGGGGGAGATTCTACGCCACATCACGCGACGTTTAGATGCATAGAGGAGGATGTAAAGCGAGGGGTTTTCCCAACCCTTCTCTGAGCCTTGTTGAATTTTACCTCGAAATTCAAAGAAAAACACGGGAAACAAAATAATATCAATAATATGTGTCTTGACAAAAAATTAACATGGGAAATTAGCTGGGAAAACAACATCGAAAACATCATTCAAAAAGCAACCAGAACTGCATTTGTCTTATCCGGAATCCTATTTAACAAATCTCAGGCCAACATTAATACAAAACTCATGACTTATTTAACCATAATCAGGCCGGAACTCACTGATGCATCATCTACCTAGAATTACACATTCAAATTCTATCTTCAGAGGCTGTACAGATTCCAAAGCAAAACCATCAAGGGGATTCAACTGTCCCATATAGCACAAGTACCTCAGAGATATACAAATACCACAGAATCATAACTCTCTCCAAAACCTTAAATATAAAAAAAAGATTCAACTCAAAATTAAAACACCCTCAATACAACTAATTTTCCACAGCTATCGATAAATATTGCAGTCCTAAAATTGCGTTAAATGAATAACACAATCTGAAACCGAGTCAGGCGCTCTCCCCTACCAAGTGATCTTCAATAAAAGAAAGTGAACTTAAAAGTGCTTAAAAGAAAACTATGGATAAGACCCCAAGTCCGGAGCCATGAACAAAAGTATATATTGCCCTGATCCTGCTGTATCTTTACCTGAAGATGACCCGACGGGTTGTAACCATGGTCGTGAAATAAAACCTCTGTGTGGTAAAGTGTAAAAGTGTGTCCTTTATTCATCTTTATAAAAGTATTCCTTCAGGAAGTGAGCATTTCGGTTCGGATCGGTTCAATAATATGTCTTGAATTGGTGTTATCCATGACAAACATAGAGAATGTAAGATTAATTCTCAATCTTAATTGTTATACATCAAGCAATTCTTCGGTGTATTTTGGAGTCGTCCATTGAATATAAGTGGAAAAGCACTTGAGAAACTCGGCTTCGTTAAAAGAATAGTTGGTAGGAGAAATAAAAGTTCGCTAGCGATGTTACTTAACCTAAGTTAGACCTCACCTTGGGTGAGGGAATGGGACCCTGCCGACAAGTGTCGTATTCGGGATTTAGAAAAGGTTTAGTCGTAGCTGTTTAGTCGTAGCAATTATAATTGCTACGACTAAACAGCGAGTGTTACTCAGATGATACGGGACGCGGGATGGGAATCAATAGAAGATAGCAGACGAATTCAAAGGATAAATTTGCTGTATAAATGCAGAGAAAGTACGTCCTTAAAAGATTTAACTGATGTAATGCGACCTCCCTGTTATATGGGGCGTTCTGATACTGCGAGGAAGATTAGGGAAATAGATGCTAGAACGAATTGTTTCAAGAATTCATTTTTTTGATACGCGAAATCGATTTGGAAAATAGAGTCATTTGGATTTATGGTATGTTTGCTGATCACCTGATGATGATTCTGGCTATTGATAGCAGGATCGTGCGATTAGTTATTATTATAACGGCATAGATGAAAAAATCTTCTTAAGTTTATTCTCTTCAATCAACAGGAATCAAATTTTCATGACGACGATTAAAACTTTCAAAATTACTCAAAATATTTTTAAGATCAAAACAGATTTTTCTGACAGAGTTCTTAAGACAGTATGTACTTTCCAGGAAATTTGATTCCATTGTTTACCATTGATCATAGAATTCCGCTGAGTTACCGCCTCTCCATCTGAGTTAATTCCTCCACATTGTTCCGAGAAAGTGAGACGTGCTACGTCTTTCATTTCCCGCCAAGTCTTTATCTTCGATAGAAGTCACATTTTCCTCGATTTATACCTTCGCAAACAGTTTCCCGTGATAAATAATTGTACAAAGTGAGATATTTCTCTTATGTTTTAAGGCCAGTTTTAATTCTTCCTCCAATTACTAACAAAAGCTTGTGAGAGGTAAAGACAGAGTCATTCTAAATTTTAATTTATTAGTGAATTTCTGTATGTTTCATAGCGTTTAAGAAATACACCATATTTTTTCAGTGTGATTTTTATTAATAAGATTATCGCACTTCTTGATTACTTCGATATCATCTTTATTTTTGCACAAACAATTCACAAGTAGTTTCTATATATAACATCTGTGTCTTATCGTTTGTTATAAATGCAGAGAAAATAAATTTACACGAAATGGTAGCTTTTTTCAGGTTGCTCTCAGCCGTAGATGTTTTATTTGCAATTCAGGCCTTTCCTTTACCCGATCGATCGATCGCATATTTCGGATCCAACATTCAACCGATAGAGATTATTTGCTTTCCAGTCGAGTACATCACCTCTCTCTCCTTCTCTTGGCTTTCTTTCATTCGTACCACACCCGCAACTCGAAGGCAACAAACCTATTTGCCCTCCATTCCACTTCCTCGTTATCGAGTTCTATTTCTCACACTGATAAAACCCTACACCCTTGATCGAGGTTTTCCAATGTCTGTGCTCGATGTCGTTTCACGAGGCTATCTCATTCGATTGTCGACCTTGCTCGCTTGTAAGTATTTCACTGCCTACCCTACTTAATCCAACCCTGACTTTGTGAATCTCTCAAGGGTTGTTTGAGAAGAAATTCCTATCAGCTTTTCATGTGATAACCCTCTAACCTTGCAATTTAACGGACCCATGATCCATTTTCTTATCGTCGTTGGTACTGAATAAATTAACAAAATTAGAAATATAATTAATTTTTAAAATTTCCATTCTGCCTTAGTTAACTTAAATTATGTCGAGATTTCAAATACGTATACACACAATCCTAGTCTTCATAAAAAATAACCTTATAGATTGTGAAAAATCTGCTTCTGTGTACAAATATACAGTTAACGGGCATAGTCGTAACTCTGACAGATTTTTCAAAGAAAAATTTCAGCACTTTGAAATGCTTTAATTCTTGTATTTTATTCACACATTAAGTTAGTTATTTAACAACAAAAATGTTGGAATTCACAAATATATCTTATAATTGATACTTTATTAAAATGGCAATTTATGTTTATTTGGGCTTTGTAGGAAAATGATTCATTACCCATTGCAGATGCAATAACAGTTATACTTCTGTAACCTTTTCATGAATCTTTGAGCAATTTAATCAACACTGGGGAACTAGAGCTATTCCATAGAAACTAATTCATATCTTATAGCTCAGATCTAAAACGAGGAGATTGATTCCATCATGAAGGGCAATTTACCCTAAATTTGTATCATGATGCAAGTGCTTCACACAACCCGTAATTCTCCTCAGCTACCTCTCCTGGATGAACACATTAATTAGTTTACAAATTCACGCCCAAAGCTTTAAGTAAAATGAGTATTTCTAGCCTGGAGTCGACCACGCCCTCACCTGATTTCTGTGAGGCAGCTTGGGGATCCTTGGAAGAAAAGAGATTAGAAGCAACATAGAGATTCTTAATTACGCTCGGAGAAAGTGCGTTTGCGGAAGACCTAATACAGTGTAATAGGCATTGTGCTATCTCCTTCTTAGTGATTCGAAAACGTGCCTAAAATAAGAGAAATCGGTTTAACAGCTAATTCCTTCCACGGATAATCCTTTTTTATTATTATTCAGAAGCAGTGGCGCAGCGAGGGGGGGGTTTTAGGGGTTCAAACCCCCCCCCCAAGAGTCAGGTCCTATGACTATCTCTGAGCTTTTTTTTCTGCTGAAGAGTACAAAACCCCAATCACCACGCAAGTCTTAGAGATACACTGCTTGATAAATTCAGCGAAAGCTCCACGTACCCGTAAATATGCTCCGATTTCAGCTAAGGCGATGTTTTCGGTAGCAGAGCAGGCCTAGAGCCGACATCGATATCAAGGGGACACTAAGATACGAGTGTTTTGCACTCAATGTTCAACGTATGCACTTCTTAAGCCTTTCCTTTTGTTAGATGATTCACCCCATAAGATAAGATTCCCATCAGAAAAATTCGAAAGTGCTATTCGTTTATTCCTCGCAAAAATACAAGGGAACATTCGAGAAGTAATTCGAAACTTACACCCTGAAAACAGATATTAGGATTACGTTTAAGAGGCAAACAGATTGATAAAACGCTCAGATCTTCTGCACGTGACTGTTTTTAGGGTGTGAATGCAAAGTTAGGCTCGCGAGTAGTGCTTTTGAGAAATTCACTGGGAACACTTAGAAAGAGAGTTTAGTTTAAATTTCTTAAGGTACAGATGGACGTATGAAAATTCTTTTCTAAGTCCACTAATAGCTCGAGGCCTCTATCGGAAAAACGAAGGCAAAGTTTTTTCTAAAGTTAATGGCAATGTATTTTTAATGCAATTACCATTATTAGATGCATAAATTAGGATTGTCTTATTTTCGGCAAATTATCGGAGGGCACACCTGAAGATGATTTTAGCGGCAAAACCAAAGGTTCCTTTATTAAGCATTCTGGACGGTCAAAATTCTGTACAGTAGACTCTTGATTACTCGGGCTGATTGAAAATGTACTGATCCTTATTTTATGATTACCTGTTAATTTGCTGTATATTTACGAAAATAATTCGATAACCGAATTTCCTTAGAAATTTGAAGAAATATTGGAGCAATACAAGATATCACTAAAAAATAATTTTCGATGATTTTATTAATTATATACCATTTTGGAAGCAAATCAGTCAGCTGAAAGGTATTGTGCGCGTAAGGTACGCACAGATTTATCGGAACAGTGACTTGATGGCTTGAAATAAATTTGATGAACTGTTAAAACTGTGGCTTAAATTCTCCAGCTTCCTTTTTCCTCCTTTCACTATTTTTTCTCTGGTAATAGAATCCAACTTATTCTGTCAACCGCATGGTCATGCAATTCCCCTTCAAAACTTCAATTCATGGAAAATTTTTGTTTTCCTTGAACACTCAATGCGTAAGACTGGGTTTGCGTCAGCTCTCTGCTGGTTAAACAACCTAACTACTACTTAGTCTAAATAACTGTAAATTGACGACTTCATTTTTTTTCACCTTGGTGTGTAACTTTAATTCTGCAAATTCAATTATAATATCAACTATAATCAAGAGTAAACTGTATTTTTTAATGCAGCCGAAGTTTTAATGTTTGATTTGTGACGCATTCAATTGAATACTTAGGTAATACATAAATAACGAAATCAGGCTTAATTGTAAGCCTACCAGAACATTTCATTAGATATAAATGATTTTTTGTTTCTTAGAAGAGGAGTTAATTTTTAAAACAAGGGATGAAGTCACTCCTAAGAAACGTGCTAATGATATTGTCTCTTAACGAAAGATATTCAAATAAGTATAGGCGCCAATGTGGGGATCTAATGAGTGGATGTTACGTTTTGTGTCGCTTGCCAAATAATCCTAACTATTTTTTTTTCCTTCTCACGCTTAGAACCCTCTTGGAAGAAAGAACTCTCAAAGACTCGAAAAGTTACATCTACTACACTAAAAATCTGATGTGGCCAGCACATGACTTTCTCCATATATAAGATGTAAATATTTATCTACGACAGTATTTTTGAACTCTGTATTCAATCTAAACTTGGAAGATAAGTGATTAATTTATATCATATTATCTTTTACGTTACAAACATTATAAATAATTTTTTTCGGGACATGATCGATGAAAAACGATGAAATGGCCTTTCGCCCCAGCGCCCAGAGCGCCCACAACGTACATAATCAGCAACTTCCGGTTTAACAGTATTTCACAAATAACTCATACACAATCAATGATACAAAAGTATGTTTCATCCAACGTTATAATAAATTAAATTTTCTAAAACGTTTATAAATAATAGTATATACCTAAATATCATATTTATGGAGATATTTTGAAAACCGGAAATGAGCTTTGAAGATGAAGCTCAACTTCCGGTTAACCGATTTACCCTAAAAACTAATCAACTCTAACGACACCAATCAAAATAGTATATATGAAATTTGGTGTTGATCCGATAAATATTTTTCATGTTAGAGCGCCCACAAAGTACATAATCAGCTACTTCCGGTTTATCAGTATTTCACTAATAACTCCTAATCAACCGGTGATACAAAAATATGTTAAATACAAAAGTTATAGTAAATCACATTATCTAAAACTTTAATAAGTAATACAATATACCTATATATCATATTTATTGAGATATTTTGAAAACCGGAAATGAGCTTTGATGAATGAAGCACGACTTCCGGTTAACCGATTTACTCCAAAACCTAATCAACTCTGACAGCACACACCACAGTCTTATATATGAGGTTTGGTATTGATACAACTAATAGTTTATACGTTAGAGAGCCCACAAGCACAGACACACAGTCATACACACATACACACACACATACAAACGTACATCATTCCAAAAATGCTTAAAACGAGTTCTAGGGACCCCAAAACGTGTATTTCCGTTGAAATCTCGAATTCGATTTTTTTCATGAAAACAATACTTTCTCTATACTACGTCTATGGAGAAAGTAAAAAAGTTCAGCACAGGAAAAAAATGACTTTTTAATAGATATTGGACGTATCCAAACTATAAATCCAATCAACACTTAAGATAAGTTTCCTATGTATTATTATTATGTAAACTACTATCTAGGAAATTGTAATCAGTTGGCTACCTAAGCGTTAAACTCCTCTATTGTACAATGTACTCAGTTTTTTATAGAATTGACATATTTGTGCCAAGTAACGAGCATGAATATACTAGCCCCTGTATGTTAGGCATTTTTCGTTTCCTTGGACCCCCCCCATTGGCAAATCCTGGCTGCGCCACTGTTCAGAAGAAATAGTTTTATCACTTTGTTTTTTCTCTAACCTGCCACGTTCAAAAGAGCGTCTTTCATTATAAGAATGAAAGGCGCGTTTTGGGGAAAGGGTTTGAAAAAATAGAGGAATTTCATTTCGAAAAATAATCGCAAAAATGATAATCTATCAGTTAACCATTCTAATTAGATAACATTAAGTACTATCAATTATATTAAAATATACAGATTCAGATGTAATAATGTGGAGATTATTATCGTGTAAAGAATTCATAGCAAACCAAACTTTTACTGTACCACTTTATTTCAAGGACGCTAAGCTACGAAACCCGGGTGGTGACATCCTTAAAATAAAGTGGTCTAGTAAAAGCTTGGTTTGCTATGCATTTTTTTCAACTATATTATTTTATTAATCATCACAATTTATTTATTTATGTATCAATTCAACTTAATTTTCTTTGAATTTCTTCATAGGGTGAAATTAGGATGTCCCGTATTCCATTTAACCCTTGTCTGATACTCATAAAAGCATACATAAACATAAGCCCAAAGTACAACAGTAATGTGTACAGTTTTTAACAAGTAATATGGAAATAAGTGGGAGATAAGGAAAGAAAGAATGGTTTTGTTTAGAAAATAAAAAAAACTGTATTCATTTTAATCAAAATAAAAAATGTCATCTGCTGGAAAACACCTAATTTTATACATATAAGCTATTATATTAGCTATATAGTAGCTTATAATTTCACAGCCAAGAATAGTATAGAAACAAGATACATTCTTTTCCTATATCCTGAGCTGAAAGACATGACACAGAAGGGTAATGTAAACATTGATCAAAATGGAGAGTAAATGTTTTTATAGATCCAGATGCTCGTGGTGTGGAGGGGAAAGTGTTAGATGGTACAGGACGCGAAGATGGGAGACACGGTGAATTATTTCCAAGGAGGAGAAAATCAGGCGTGGGAGTAACAAGGAGAGAGCAACTCTAAATCGGGAAATTATACAGTTGAAAGCACATCCGTAACGGGCGGCATTGAGGAGGGCTTATGGAACTTACGTAACAGCGTTGTAAAAAGCGGAACACATTTCTTCAATTATACGTTAGGGGCATTACTAATTTACCACTAAGACTCAGAGCATCAGTTTTCATTTCATACGGCATATTATTCATTCTCGGTAAACCGAGCGCCATTCAAATACTAATTGTCACTCGATTCATCAAAAATTACGTCCATTTTCACACGGGTATATTTCAATATTTAAACTCCAGATTAATTTAAAGAGCGATTTTTCATTTATATCGTCAATAACTGTGATATTACAGAACGAAAATAAATTATTTTCAACTATGAATATTAAATTATATTTTTTATACCGGTAGAAATGAAATATTTCAGAATATCTTTTTTCATTATCTTATCTTATTGGAGATATTTCCAGCGCATTTGGTACTAAAATCCGGCAACCCTACGTATTACCACTATTCAAAGTACCTATTGTAAGTGACGTTCACCATCGAATACCAACATCTTTTTCTTTATTTCACAAATTATCTCAAACCCGAAATCTTTACGGCATCTTTAAGGGCAGGAATTATAGCTGAGTATTTAAACGAAGAATCTCCATAAAATGTTTTGCAGAAATACCGAGTTTAAGTACTTTTTTGGGGCCCTAAAATATTTCATCATTAAAGTTCTTGCTAAGTGATTCCTGCGGTAACCACAGCGTCAAAAGCTTATTTCATCGCGATCCATCGTCGGAAAAGCGCTCAGCCGTGTCGGGACCCAAAATGAACAATTTACGTCATCGTCAGTTCATTTTCCTTCATTTACCGGTATCACCTAGAGAGAGTTAAAATTAATTAGAAAATTTTCGTTAGCGCTAGAGTATAAGAGAAACCGGGGTGTCCATTAAGGTAAAATGCAGCTATTCTTTCAACATACATGAGTCTTTATGGGAGCCGCTAACTGCGGAGCAAACACGCGCGCCTACGTGAGATATATGAACTGTGAAACGTACCTGGATTTTTAAGAAACTTAATCTTACTAATTAGCCTTGTTGGCTGGGCCTTGAAAAGTGTCAGTTTCCGTGGAAAATGGAAGATAAGATAATTGACATATTATATTTTAAAATTTTAAAATTATTTTTGTTAAATTATGTTATTATTGTGTTATGTCAAAATGTTAAATTATTATATTTTCAAATGTTGGAAGTATTTTAAATGCTCACATATTCTTGCCTCTGCAAATGCCTAATATTAATATTTCTATTTATATCTCATATTAGATGGTATCTCTTATTTTTCTCAGCTAGTGTTGAATGCTAGTGTAGAGTTTGAGCAGTCATAGATTTATTTTCCTGTCTTAGAAATAAATCGAACTCCTAAGAATTGTAAGTTTCAATGTCGGGTCATAATTAAGGGCACTAGAACGTTTTCCTGTGAGAGCCTTACAGCCATTTCCTTCCTCAGATCATGCCCTAAAGGAAGGTTTGGGAAAGCAGTGAATATTGGACTGAAGATCCTGAGCAGGATGTACAGTTGTGTGGTGGGAAAATGAAATTAGAAGCTGTGACGTCTGCTAGTAGTCTACTGATATTTAGCAGTTGGTTGTATGTTGATTGTGTGAGGCTAATAACTTAATATGGATATCTTCAGTGTCATTGCATGAGTATATTGACGCTATAGACGCTATATCTTATAGACAACTTTGTTATACATAATCATTTTTTCATTTTGTTATGCCTTAGCATCTGATCTCTAATTTTGTTGCAGCTTATCTCGTTCCACATAAACGGAATTTGTTATTTTACGTGTACATCGATAATGAAACTATGACTATCACTGTAGAAAGCTCTCTCGGGTTTCCAGCCGGGTTGCCTCCTGCCATAGGATCGACGTTTCGGGTACGTACTCTGCACCCATCTTCAGGAACTGATCAGTTCCTGAAGATGGGTGCAGAGTACGTACCCGAAACGTCGATCCTATGGCAGGAGGCAACCCGGCTGGAAACCCGAGAGAGCTTTCTACATCATATTCACCGGGAAAAAACTTCTTCTTTCTATGACTATCACTCTTTATTTATAAACACAACGGAATGAATACTACAATATATTTTGCAAAATTTAAAACAATTATTATTCTAACCTAATCTATTTAGTTTTCTTACTAATTAGGACCACTACCATGATGCACTTCTATACGACGTTTTTTTCAGAAATTGAACTTTGAAAGAAATTGACTACGGAAATGAAGAATTTCGCCGACACTGGTTTACCTTCACGAATTTTAATGAATTAAAATACAAGTCATATACTGTTTGGTATTTATTATTTCAAGGTCATTTCCACATGGTTTTGTTGTGACTCTGAAAATTGAATAATCTGGAAGAATTTCAAAATTTAACTTAGGGAAAGATTAATATCTAAAGATACAATGAATATTTTGCTGTTTTCTGAATGGTAGGGTCTATTCTTTAATTGGGGGAAGGTAGTTCTCTATACGCTAAAAGGAGAACGATGTTATTGACAAAATCTGAGATTATGTATCTACGAAAACAATATTATGGGTGTCACATGATAAAATCTTTCGGAGTCAACAGAAGAGAAAACTAAAAAACTGAAAGAGAAAGAGCGAAGAATGTGCGTTTCTCTAAGTGCATTCGATCTTAAACCCTTTCCGATTACTAAATGTAAGTCTCTTCACTAAATAGAGGGAGAGAATATTCATCCGACAAAAGTAAGTAACTTTAAAGGTTTAAATTTGGTTCTACTATATCTAATACTATATCGAATTTTATTAATTGTTCAATGATAATATAAAGAAAACTGTGAAGCGTCCTAGAACTTTCAGTAACACCTCGCAACCCCACTTCCAACTTACAGCGCGTATATTTCCTCACAAGCAGCTAGATGTACCAATTCCTAGGATGCGGGAAATAAATCCTCCCGCGAAGAGCCCATTTCACGCTCCATCGCTCTCCAGCGACTACTCGGAAAGCGTGAATTCCTTTGTTATGTCCCCGTGATACGTAACGAGGGCGATATTTCTTAATTCGATCGCGAGCTCGGAGGAATTCAGATCTTCGAAATGCAACGCCTAACCTAAGTACCCAAAGGCTCTGTTGGGCGTGACAAACTACCTCCAGTGGGTAAGAATGATAGGGATAGTGCAGTCCCTTGTATATCGAATGGACGCCCATCCGTTTTCCCGCGGATCTCGACCGCCACTGCGGCGCCCCGGAGGTGCTCTATGTCGCAACGTTCGTCCGGCGTTGCGGCGATGGATTTTACAATTCCTCGCGGCCGCTGCTCCAAATCTAAGAAAGGCGAATGGTGCCGTTTCTTCCAGCGGACGGAGCGCCGGATGCATTTTTTATTTCGGCTGTATTCGCTGAGAAACGGGAGTGCGGCTACTCGCATGTCCCGCCCCCGGTAAGCATCCTTTGGCGTGCAGAGGGGCAGACGTTGTAGCGCTGACGACGACTTGATGCAACCGATTTTCCATGAATGTATAGTATTGTTAAAAGTGCTGCGACAGCTTAGGTCAGTGGTGGTGAAGCTATAGCACTCGAGAGATTGTTTTTGGCACGCAGAACTCTCACTAAACTCTTATCATTATGTATACTTACAAGGAAAAAAAGAAACTTTAGTATGCTTCCGCAGACTTTATTGTCAACACATACTGAGTTTATGTATACTTAGCTTAAAAATAGATCCCCGCAGTAAATCATGTGGACCATGTTCATTAGTAATGATAATTAAGGATTAAAGTTAATTACAGGATCTCAATCCTATCTTTAACAATATAAAAGTATATCACCATCTCCCTGTATTGTTTGACACCACATTAGCACGAAAGCCGTTTCGATCCATAAAATATAGCGCTCTTGCCACAGAAAGTTCGCAACCCTGGCTTAGGTCATTTCGCTCATAACCTCGCATTGGATGTCGGGAGCTATCCATGAATTTTCCTGCTTTCTAGCGAATGCTTCAATGTAAAGGTGCGGCCCGCCTACCATTTTAAAGATTGCTAAACAGATTTCGTTTTTGGTGCTTGATCGAATATTTACTTAATTACTTACTTAATTTGATTTAATATAAATTTTGAACTGTAAGGAATAGCTTTCAACTAAGATACACAATGTTTAAGCTATGTGCAATAATTATATTCCTTTCAACCTCAATTGCTTCAAAAATCGCATAATTTAATTGGAACACTTTCCCGTGATAATATATTTGACTCATCGATAATCTTCTATAATAAAAAACTGAAATCGTTTTTATTTCAACAAATACTTAATTTTTTGCATCCCTTATTGTTTATCAATGATTCCTCCGCACGGTATTAATATGAATTACTAAGATACTAATATTTCTGGAAGGTGTCGTAAAATCTATCAATTTCAGAACAAAATTACGAAAATCTTAAGTCTACAAGTAGGTGTTCCACGAGGCCACGTCTGAAAACGTAATTCACCATAGATCCTATTTACACCGTAATTTATTGTTTTTTTGACAAGTTTAAAACATAAATCGATATTAAGCGTAGCGTAAATTCAGATTAATACTTCTAAAATCAGTCGCTAATACGGAATCGCCGACGGATATCGGTGAAATTTATATTGGGATTAACAAAATAAGCTTCGATATTACAACCTAGGGCCCTACAAGGAGGATTAGTCGCCAAGATAACTATTTTTGGAATAAATTCGTTGAGCATTCTACATGAAACTTTATTTTAAATCATTTCCCAAATTGGCCCATATAGATTTACAGAGGGCTCATATCAGGGAGAAAATAATTATAATAATGCCGTATTTTTTATGGACGAATTTTAGCTTTTGAAAGCCATTCTTCAAATTAATCCTATTTTTACATTTTCCCTTTTACCAATAAACACACACAACATACAAAGACAACCATCTCCTCCCGGGACCGTGAGGTTGGAGCGTTAATGCGCTAGCACGCTAACAACTCCGCCACCACAGCTTGGAGGACCACGATTTTTTTCGATCTTTGAGATTATTTTCGAGTTTTTGAAAGCCAAAGATACCATTTTAAAAAGTAATTTAACCAAATTGAAGCCAAATATGGCCCCTTAACAGAAAAATTCAATATTAGGCAGGCTGGGGGATCCAAAAAAAATAATTTGGTAACCTTTGCTTTAAATAGTTCTTAGCTCTTACGTCAAAGAGCAACAACGTCGTTGTTATTAAAGCGAGCATTGAAGAAGGTGAATATCGCTTTCGGACAAGGGGCGATTTTTCATCGACTGAAGAAGGGTTAACGGCCGTACCAAATTCTGGAGGATAATGGCTCGTCGAGATGGTCTTTTTTCCCGCACTTTGATGGCTTCCAGGGCAAAGGGATTTTCTCCCGAAACGATGCGGCGTTATGTTTATGCCGATCGATCCGGAGCCGAGCATTAAATCAAAATGCGCTCCTCGGAGCTCGTAAAATCCCACTTTTTTTGCATCGACATCCGCTTCCAAAGTATAGGGGACGCGACAGTTATTGCTTTTGCCAAATTATGACGGACGTCGATGACGCTAAGTACCGAGAAAATGATGAAAGTTAAGGGCTCGGATGGGTGCGAAAGCATAATGTTACGGCGGTGGTCCTTAATACGGTGGGTTTAGAGCCCTTCATTATTAAGTGATCGAGACGTCAAGATGTGATCTGAATGATTGGGAAGGCTTTTTGCCGCGGAGGAGATCGAAAAGGTAGCTTTCTCCGGAACAATTCAATTGACGCCGATGTCTATCGGATGAATTTTAAGCAATTTAGTCAAGGACGAGGGTCGAGCAAGAATGGCCACCAAATATCTACCCAAATAGTTTAAAGTAATAATTTTGTCTCATTATATTACGGAAATAATTTCTGGACCATTTTCCATCAAACCTTCCATATGCATTATTTATGTAGAATTGATTAATATTAAATTATGAGAATTGGATAAGCGCTACCTCGTGGAAGGCTGGTATACAGCAGTGTTGCCTGATTATGCTAGAGAAAGGTCGTATTAATTAGTTCGAGGAAGTGTTTCAAGTCATTCCGATTATCATTATTATTCTTCTGATGTGGAAGGACCTTGAACTTTATTGTAACTCTGCGTACCTTATTTTCTCCAAAGTATTTGAGATCGTAGTCATGATAGGCGCCATTTCGATTACTTCAAGAGCTACAATTTGCTAAATAATGGATAATTTTATCGAAATCACAAAATGTATATAGCACATTCAAATATGGAGGCAAAAGAATGCATCGAAGTTATGAGACGAGAGTTATTTACAGAAAACATTTAATCATTATCTACGCCTATGTAAATTTTTAGGAATCCTTGAAGCTGTTAGTAGTTAGTTCACAAAAAGCACCTAAAATGCAAAAATAGGGTATTTATATCGATGCTCGAGGCTTCTGTCCGATAAATAAAATTGCTACAGGTGTTCATTCGCTATTGCTTTTCAGCTGAAGCCTGAACTAAGACTTACCTCTTATGTGAGAATCCTTTTTTATACAACTTACTTTTACTCTTGAATTTAATATACTTATCACTTACTAATAACTTTTAACCTGAGTATTCTTCTGAAAGGAGGATTGCATGGTAATAATGTAGATGAAGATGAACTCTGCTGCTATTAATTCATTCAACAAAGCGGATCAGAGATGATGTGCTATAATGCAACATTCATAATTTAGATTTAGTTAGAATCCATTATTACATACAGAGATAATATATCCCTTTATTATAGTTAAAATCATTAAGCTTCCTTTAAAATCTCGTAATATATCTCGCCTAAAATAAATATATATTTGATATAATGTTCCTGATAAATTCCAAGAACTCACATTATTAATAATACATAAGTAGACATATTTAATCTACCGAATTCTAAGCCGCTTAGCTGAAAATATTGGGGCAAACTTCCTGACTATAAATTTCCTTTCCTTCCTTTAATGGGATTATTAGTAAATTCCAATCCTGCAGTCGCTTTCTTTGAGGTGCTGGAGCGACCGTAACTATTCCCATTTGTTTTTTAAGCCAACCTTCTAAAGATAGCGCCCTATAAGTAAACAACAACGCAGACGCCGAGGAATGATTCCAATTGGTGAACAGAGCTGTTACAAAATTGCAACAAAAATAACGTATAGTAGACACGGAGCGATCAAAACGCCAAGAAGATTGCCATTTGAAATAACTTCGGAGAGAATGGTGTACGCTGATGAAGGGAGTGATCGAGATTGCAGATACGCGCTCTATTTTCATGGTCACATACTTGGAACTGAAAACACATTTATTATCTCCGGCGGAGAATTAATATGCGCCTGATTCATCAGATAAAATGCTCTGTATGCGATGTGTCGGCGAAGATAAATTACGTTTCCATTTGAAATTAATTAGATCCGCTGGGGGTTCTGAAAAATATCGGCGTTTAGTCTAACGGCTAGATTAAAATCCGGGATATTGGGTGATATTCGTCGCGAACAATTTATCGCGGATAGGCGGGATTCTGCGATTTATTACAGGATTTTTATGGCTTAGTATAACGTTGAATTAATTTTGAATTTTTATCATCATTAAGTGGATAAAATATCAAATTCGTGATGACTCGAAGCTTATAGAAGGAAGTCTCCATCATCTTTGCTTGTTAGGGGTTTAAAATCTCCAATAGCCGTTTTTGTCGGCGTGCCTCTTCTCATTCCCCGGTATTCCGAGAAAACAAGACAGGACACCGCACTTTTTGAGAGCACTCAATACGTATTTCGAATGCGGTACATTCTTCTTCAGGAGTAGTTAGATACTAATTCTACTCTAAGTATAATTTGTCTTGTCTTGTTTTTTCAGAAAACCGGGGAAAGAGAAGAGGAACGCCGACCAAAACGGCTATTGGAGATTTCAAACCTGCAACCTTCCTTCTTTTACATCTTTGGTTGTACAGCATTTTAAGGTAATTCTTATTTTAATTCTTCACCAACTCGCTTATAATTTTAAATAGGTTCACTAAGAATTTTAAATACGTTGATACCTATATAAACCTATAAGAACTCTTCTAGTAAAATCAAAGGTTGAACTAATCACTTTGCGGAAGGAAGACACGATGCAAATTAAAAAATGATGTAATTTCCACCATTTATTAAGAATGCACAACCGATTTGGCCGTAAGGCTATCCTCAGGAATGTCAAATGAAATGAATTAAGTATATGGATATGCCAAACTTCATTGGTTTCATTTGATATACCTGAAGATGGCCTAACGGCCGAAACTGGTAGTGCATTGTTAATAAATGGTGGAAGTCACAAAATTTGTTTTACATTACCATCTTCTAATAAAATTAAAAGGAGAGAAAAATTCAAGAATGATTATCTTTCCGGACTTCGTGGGAAAACATACTGAAGAGTGAAAAAAAATTTAGCAATGTCCAAACAATTGTTTTTTGACCTGATGATGACTGTATAGCCGAAACCGGACTATACAAAAAATTTGAGGATATTACTGAGTTTTTCTTCACTCTTCAAGAATGTAACCAAATGTTACCACTTATTTCCTTTTACTTTCGTTATTCTATATTTAATCTTTTTCGCACTGAATTCACTTGTCTCAATTCGACGTAGTCTCAAATATAGTGAATAATATAGAGAAAAATAGTACGTCAAAAGAATCAAACAAGAAGAAATTACAAGCAGTTATCCAATGTACCGGAAATCTAGTCCCTCTGCAACACTCCGAGTGACATGTGGAACGGGCACTAGGTCATTTTGTTATAAAGAAGTGGAAACACCCTGCGATTTTCTTCATTATAGCATAGAGTAAGAAGTTCCTTACTCTATGCTATACGATTATAGTAAGGTAAAATATCTGTACCAACAAACGTAAATTTATATATTATCTAAAGCGACCGAGTGCGATTGAAAATAAAATTCGAAGGATTCTTCTGATCAACTAAGGAGCAGAGCGATGGCAGAAATGAAACCGTACCCAAGTCCTTTTCGGACCGATTGTTTCAAGGCTGCGATCCTATCAAGCAACGAGACGTAAAACCGCCGGAGACCATCAGCACACAAACGTTCCTCAAGCAACCAGAAAGCGACGCAAAAACAAAGAAATATCGTGCCGAACCAAACGGCGAGGAAAAAAAATGTGCAAAAGCGATCGTGCCTCGGCCACACTGTGAACGGATTCGATTGTTCCGGGGAAAAAGGATTCGTTCGGATTTATTCCTCATCGGCGTGCTTCATGAGTGTGCCTCGAGCAGAATAAATTAAGTACCCGAGGAGGATCAATGCCCTTTGTCTTATAAATCAGCAGTTTCCAAATCTCTTCGGTTGGCTTCACACTAAATGGAAATTTTGATATTCATAAGTGATAGGAAATACTCTTTAAAGTAAATAATTACTCCTCTGCAGGAGTACCGTGCTTTAACTAAGTGGCAAGGAGTGACTGTTAGTTTCGTTCTGAGATTTTCATGAAAATTTTGTAGTGACGCAGGAGTTGAAAGAATAAATTAATTAATTGGGTCCTGTTTGAATTATTATTTGCTTTGCAGTGATAATTAGTTTATGAGAATATATCGGTAACTATAGTATAGAAAACCTTTAACAAAACAAAATTCTATACGAATGAAATGAATGTGCGACGGCTGTGCTTCGTGGAACGCCATAACTAAGATTTTATTGAGATAAAACTTATAAATTCCATAAAGTAAAAGAGTAAATAATTGAAGCGAGGTTTGTGTCAATTACTTTTTGCTTAGCATTAATAATTAATGTGGAGGGGAATTCGGTAATCGGAACATAATTTGCCACAACAACAAATATTAATGTGAATAAAAGTAATGAACGTCGGCTGCACTTTGTGGAATCCATACCTAAGATGTTTTAGAAATCAAACTTTGACGGCTCCATAGTAAGATGTTTTACTTCAACTGGTATCGGCTATCATCAGGTACAATTTCATCTTGGTACAAATATTGAAGGATGTGAGAGAAAGGTCGAAATAAGAATTCTATGGAGACAAATAACAAGTTTTATTTTTATAATACATTTTCTATGCGAATATTTAGGAACGTTAGCATATATTTCCATTTGCTTTTTAACTCTACACCAATTCTATTTCCAAATTCCTTACTGATGGGCGTAGGGATCATTATTTCTCTTACCCAAAAATCGACTGAGTAACTCTTTTTCATACAAGTAAACCACAATTATAGAGAGCTTCCCAAAGTAAAATGAAGGACCTCTTTATTCCTTGAGAGATCGCGCGGGATATTTGTACTAGAGTGACTAGAAGTCGCGCAAGGTCAAAATGACCGTGTTTATTAAAATTTGGGCTTCGCTGTATATCTCGTAATCATACTGTCTCATATTTCATCCTTTTTAATATAATTAACTTGATGATTTTCCAAAACGGACAGTAAAGCATTTTATATATTTTCAACAGAATTAAATAAAAAATTCCAAATTTGATTTACATCTTTTTCGGATTGATTTCTCGAAAAGAAATTCAAGAAATTGAAGGATTTCCGTCAGCGCAATTTTCACGAGCTTTCTTCAAACAAAAAAAAACCGGACGTTATTTTCTTGCTGAAACGTAATCGCAAAAACACAAGGTCTAAAAGGTACTCACGTCATAATTTGAAACAATTAACCGCAACCGAGTTTTATTGAAAAACACCCGCCCCACCGTTTCACTGTAATCCTTCCCTGTCAGCTTGTTTCGTAAAGCTTTGGCAAACGTCGTAAATTAATTTGCGTAACAATGAATTACGCATGTCATTGTTCTATCTGCAACCCTTTAATGTTTGAGGAGAAAGGCTTTTAATTGCGTAAAATATCTCCTCTCCGTCATATAGTAATGCATTCATAAAGGGAAACACACAGGGGAATGAATTAAAATCAATATCATGTGAGGAAAACATTTCTATTTCTGGGGAGAATTCTTTTTGCGATAACTTTCATAATAATCCTTACGCCTGGAGACGTCTAATAGAAGTTGAAATTTAAGAAAAAATATTGAATTTTCTGTAGAAATAAAGTGGCCGTCTCTTTCCACAAAATTTCAGTCAGTCGTATGTGAGGAAAATCCGTTTCTATTTCCGCAAAGTATTCTATTTGTGAGAATTTTCGTAAGATCCTTACGCTTGGAGTCGTATAGTAGAAGACGAAACAAATCGCAAATAAACATAATTTTCTATAAAAATACAATAGATTTTCCTTTTATCGGATTCCAGAACCTTTCCACAAAATTGAGCTTGATCAAATCAAGTTTTCATTGAAACGAAATTGCGGTTATCACAGAAAATGCTGAACCGTCAAAACTGGTTTCGAGCCCCGCTTTGGCAATCAGAGATTATTTCCTCAGATTGTACGGTGCAAGAACATGGATACAACTGAAATTGGCGGATAGAAAAAGGGGAAGACAAGTTCTATTAAGGAAGTAGCGATAGAATTCTGGAGTGGAGGAGTTAAGAAGGGTTACAGTTGAGGTTGAGGTGTGCAGTTGATGAGGAATGAGAGAATATCTACGCTTAAAGTAACCTACTACGTTCCAGTTTTTGCAGTCAGTTGATAGGTGAAGCCTGTTGTATATGAAATAAAAATATAAAAATATTTTTTTAGAAATAAATCGTTATTTAATTTGCCAGACCGAGAAACACGCCATAGATACGACCTGAAGTGAAGACATTCTTGCAGTGGGAAGAAAAATACATGGGAATTAATTCCCATGTAATCCACACATTACTGACTAAAACAGACGGAACGCATTATAGATTTGGATGATTTTTTTTGGAATAGACTTGATAAATATCCTAGGTATAAGATATTTTCGGGTGATTTGGAGGAAATGGTACATTGATATAAAGAAAAGGAATAAATGTATATTTCATATTAAACTAAGAGAGTTTTTCTATGCATGTACACAATAAATTTTGTTTCGATCTGAGTAGTCATTCCTGTACTCCTAACGCACACTGACATTTTTCTCTTGCATAGATCATTCGAACTTTTATAGTCAGCATAGTGGCTTATGAAATACCAAAATACCGTCATATATCAGTGATCCAACACTTCCTCCTCCATAGCATATTTACTCATAAAATCAAAAATCCACAGCACAATAAATCGTTGTGTTGTGACTTACAGTCATAATTCTAACTGATAAAGAGGGTGGAGACCATCTAGCATGCAAACGCAAATATTTACGTATTCGCATCTAAAATTCATTGAACGATAAGAGTATCTTTTATTGCTTTGTGGATAGGGTGATGGAATAATAATGAGATCATTACACAAATATAATAATAAATATAATGTAGTTAGCGCGTGGAGTAAAAAGTATTCTAAAAACTCATGCATGCGAATTTTTTACCTATCCATTTATTATCCTATTTACTTAACGACTAAATTCTTTTAACTGGATGATGGAGATGATTTTTCATTTTTTAAAATTTTACTATCGATGTTTGGTTATCGATTACATATCTTATTTTACCACTTGCCATTTTCTGTTTTATCATGCCTATTCATTATTTGTACAAATTATGACCATTACTGTAAGAGATTTTCATTTATTTAAACTGCCACTTGGTGCAAACCCATCTGTATTAATATTTTTTACTTATAATGGTTTTTGCATCATAATATTATGATATTATTTATGATATATTTATTATTATTTATATTTATTTATATTTATTTATTTATGATACATTATTACCCTACTTTTGGCCACAGTTAATTGAATAACTAATTTTGGTAATCCGTTAGCAAATAATTTTTAAATTCAAACATATTTTGAGGTAAAACCTAACATAGTGTATAATGTTAACATTGCACTTCATAATTTAACATGAATTAACTATATTACTAACTAACATTACATATATAGTTACATATTACAATAAAGTAAAAACTGTACTTTCTACTGTTAAAATAATAATTTTTGGTCCTGATAAGCAACTAATTGCTTGTCAGCAGGTTCCCAATGTTATAAAAGATAACATAGTTACCCTGTGTATTAAGATAGAACACTGAATAAAAATCAGTTAGCGGTAGAAAGATACGTGAACTTGTGAAATATATGAAGTTTTGTTTTAGATATGATGTAAACATCAATTATATAATAATAATAATTAACATAATAATAATAATATGTATGTCTGTGTTGAAAAGAGAAACAAATATCAAGAACTAGCGAATGAAATATTAAGGATCTGGGGTATGAAACAAGTTATAAAAGTGCCCATGGTGTTATTGGCCACAGGTATAATTCCAAAAGAACTCTTTCATAGACTGGAAACTTTGAGTTTAAAAAAGAACATTTATATAAAAATTCAAAATGCTGTTATTATTTCAACATGCCATATTGTAAGGACATTTTTAAATCTTATTTTGTTATTAATTATCATAATATCAGATATATTGTTCTCTGGGAGTACTTGGTATTTATACCCGTACCCTAGTGTAATCCAGCAGTGCTGAGAAAATATGGATTAAAATGGAAAATAATATGTGTGTAAATTTTATGCAAAAAGACGTTCTGGACTCACCTTCCCAGAGGCCTTCCACCTCCGAACCTGAGCCTTCCATGGCCCTCGCTCAGATGAGTGGGAGAGGGCGCTGTGGTCGCCGACGCAGACGACGCCCTGCCGTCGGCGATACCTGACGAGTCACGGGCGCGTTCCCGCATCACTCACCAACGAGTTGCCCCTGGAAAAACAAAGCAGAGACGTCTGGATCACGCTTGGCTTGCTCCTTTCTCCGCTCCAAAAAGCATTGGGAAAATGTCAAAGGGAGGGGAGGGTCGAGGGGATATCGGATGGAAATATCGCTTCTTTGCCGGCCTTTTTGGTGGGCATCCCAAGATATTTATCGCTCCATCGCTCTTTTGCTACTGGAGCTAAAACGGGATCGTTATAAACAATCTGGGTATTCTCCCCGTTTCTCCAAGTTACCACCCTATTTCCAAATATTAAGGAAAAAATACGCCAAAAATATCGACCTTACCACCCACCCCAGTGTCTCTCTTTACTTGTGAACAGCTACATTTTAGATAGAAATATATTTCTGGGAAAGACCGATCAGCGACAAAGGTGTTAAAAGATCATTCCAAAATCCGACAAGAAATATCTACATTAAGATAAAAAATATTATAATTGAAGGTGGGCATATATATTAAAACACATATACGTTCCTGAATTTTGATTGCTCCATACTTACGTATGTAATATCTACAGATAATAATTCATCCTCTATAACCATACATAACTATACTGATCCATAAGGAAATCACATAAGTGTTATGGAATGAAGGAAGGAGGATAAATATAAGAAGATTGTCGAAAACGATGCGAAAAAGGTGAACTTTGAAAATATCAGCAGAAAAAATAGTAGACGATAATAAATAGCAATAATAAATAATAACGAACAGGAAAAGTACTACCCGCCGCCCCTTCTTTAACAAATTTCCGTGTCCATGTTTAGAATATGGTCGGTTGATTAAAAAAAAATCGTTCTATTCATTAATCATTAAACTATGAATAAATCTATCAGCAATGATCAATAAATTCGATTATTGATTGATAAGAAATGATAAATGAAAACATGTTGAAATTTTAGCCATAAATTCTCTATAAGTTTTGAAAAATTAACGTCAACAGTTACTTCTCCAATATCATAAGTACCTGAATATTATCAGATTAACATCAACACATTAATTTACTCAATTGATAGTTATGTTATTAAAATAAAAATTAATTTTAGTAATTAATTTTTAATTAATTTAATAGTTCATCCTCTTTTTAATGCTACCAATGTTTCTGCCCTATCTTTTTTCTTCAATTATTTCTTATTTCCTTTTTCATAATTTTTAGCACTTCCCACCCCACTCCAGTAGCTTATCACAGACAACTTACTCCTAAATACTCCTTGCTTCGAGTAATTTCCCATATCTCTTTTCCTTGAGTCCACAAACCATCTTATTGTTTACGTCTCCCACTGTAATTGTGCAATAAATGAATGATTGCGCGGACTTTGGAAAATAAGTAAATAAAATTCACTCTCGCGTTTATCACTAGGGGTCAAAAATGTATGATAAATCGTTTTCAATTTAGCGGGAAGTTCTCCAAAGATACGACCTCCGCGGAGAATTCTACCTAAAGGTATAAATAGAGGAGGAGGTGAACATGGAAGTGGCTTCGCAGGAAGAGTTGAAATGGTTTCAAGAGATCCTCTTCACGCTCGGTTGATTTAGGCGAATCGTCGAGACCAACTTACTTCACTGGCTGCAGAAAAAAACGCGTAATCGGTTCGACAACCGACTGGGAGCGACGAAAGAGAAACGGGGGACGAAAATTGGACAAGAGACGCGGAAGTGGAGACCTTTATGTTTCCCTTTTCCACATCGGTACGTTCGTTTCGTCGATCTCGATTGCGTTACCCATTGCTTAAGTTCCAGTCAGGAAGCGGTTATGACATCCCGCGTATCCAGCCGCGTAATTACATTTAGACATATCCATGTCGGTTTGGACGTTCACTTTTTACTTCGGCGAAGAGAACTAAAGAAAAATGAGGGGTCTTTACACAACTTCGAGGACAGACACGCATGCCATTTTTTAGTCACGGAGAGCTGCTAATGGAAACCTGCTGTGGGAATGAACTTGATTCCCACCTTAATTGGGTATTGCAGTAAATGCAAATTGTGGTGTCTCTGCAATAGCAGGAATCACATAAGAGAGGGACTGCCGAATAGCCAAGTGGGCAACGCGTTCGGTTTTGGTGAAAGCTGTCCCGGGTTCGATTCTCGGTGGGAGCCCATGTCCGAAATGACCTGAAATTTCGAAGCACTTTTAGCCTATATAACGACAACAAATATATGGAAGAGTTGTATATTGGTGTTTTGCCGATGAAATACTAATTTTCTCTCCTTAATTTAAATGCAAACCACTCTTTACCCTCTAACGCATATGTTCCCAAACTTTTGCCCCTTATAATTTTCCATGGACCACCTAACCTGCATAATATTGAATATTTTTATTGGAAAGTCATATCTGGTTTCCATTTGATTGCATTATCTTTTAAATAGGACATTTGTCTTCCAAAAAACTTAAATACCCTCAAAAATAGAAAAAAATCTTGGATATTATTTTTTTCTTCCTAACATGGACCACTTTGGGAACTATGCTCCAACGTTTGCTGCCAAATGTTCTGAAGAGGGAATTGGGCTTACTAGGCAAGGTGAGAAGTGTGGTATTTCACCATAACTTTTCTAACTAAGCCAGAATGTTATGAGTGTAGTAAGTTCAAGAGATTGCAGAAGAATTCCTACAAAAACTTTTCATTACTTCAATCAGGAGAGGCTATACTCATTAATCAACATCAATAATACCTCAGAAGCTTTGTTATTATCACGGTCATAGCCAGACTGATACCAAAACAATCGAAAAATACATTTATCTCGATCCTGTCTCAAAAGAGGGCCAAAAATATTCTATTCCTCAAGTTATAAATATTAAAGAATGCAACTCGTAGGTTTTAAAGAGAAAAAAAATCGTCCAGTAAGGAAGATGTATTTCCGTTGTAAACAACTTATTGAGAAAACCGTAATATAAAAAAATCGACAGAAAAAATTATTTATATTCATCCATACCTGCCACTCCCCTGCCACATATCGAAGGGCGGCTTGCATGGTATTAATATAGATGTAGATGACATGAGATTCAGCATGATACTTGCCGTAGCAGGTGTGATTGCTCAGCTATAACAAGGAGTAACAAGGAATAACAAGGTGCGGAATAACTTGATATACTCTGACAGATGACAGTAGAAAAATAATTAGTTTATTCCGGGCCGTTTAAGTTATCCCATTAAGATGTGCAAACTATTTTCCATTCGTTATGCGCAACCGCCATCTCAACCGAGTACGAGTCCAATGTGCTCAACGAATTTTGATTCTTACATAGATTAGTAAAAGTGTCGTTACATTGAAATCATGCTTTATAGTTAGTGGCGTATAATGATTGATTCGTACGCGGAACTTTCCCAGTAACTGACAAATGAAGTTATTAGTCAGTGAACTCTTAACATTCCACTACTTAATTATAATTTTAGTTTTGTAATTATTTTTCTTGTAATCTTATTTTTGCTTTCCACTATGTGTTTCACCGTTATGCAAAGAATTGTATTGATTTACTTATGTGAATATGTATCTGTATAGTCTTGTTTGCCTTTCAGATCTCTCTTAGCCTGTTTTTGTATAAGAATTTACTGAACTACCTGTAAGTTTCGCAGGTTTTTTACACTCCTACTGCCTTGTTTTCCTGCAGCAGTTTAGCATTTTCTCTTAGCTAAACGTTAAGGTTTTTAAACCAGTAAGGTAGGTAAAGTTATTCTGTGTAATTTTTTGTATCAATCTTTTATTTTAAATTAATATTAGGGTTAGATGTAAAAAGAGATCTAAAAGTCTCAATCTCGCCCTTAATAAAGACGTATATTTATTATTTTATTATTTACGCCCCATTACGGCCAACTCTCCATAAAACGGTTCACAGTGACTACTCCCTAATAAAGACTGATGCACATATTTCCGACTTCATTTTCTCTCATCCCACTCCAGCCACATTTATTCAATCAGAATCCACAAGAAAGGCATCGAAAAAAATGAGGCCACAGCATTGAGATACAAGTGAAGATGCTCCAAAGTCAATCAAACGTGGAATTACTCGCAGGTGTGCGAGAACAGAGGGAATCAATGATATCCACCCCGATAAACAGATACCTCAGCTTCTTCTTCCACGTAGCAGCAAAAAAGAGACAATGTTAACCTTTCGCGAGCCATAAAGTCCTAGAGCATAAAACGAGAGCTGAAGAGGTAAAGTCTCTAAATAAGGGAATCTATTGAGGATAACATACAGAAAATAAAAGAATGAGACGTTCCTCAGATTTTCTTATCCCTCAGCACCAAGGTCCTTCAGAGTTATGCGACAATAACTTCGACGGATTCGACGTTTCAATAAATTTTGACCGCACTTTTATTCAGATCGTTCGTAAAGATTAACTTATCCATTTGGCTCGGGTGTCGTTAAAAGAACTCAGAATACTTTGTACTGCATAATGTTCAATGTCTTCAACATACATGATGCGGAAGTCTATGACATCGAACCGTTTTATGGTACGAAAATACAAGAAGACCATGCCAAACACCAGTGGTGGACAACTTATTTCCTGTTAAGATCGATTTTTTACCGATATTTGAATCGCGATTGGTTATAACAAACAAAATATTTCATTGTTGATTCTAATAAAGTCAGTTGTTTACTTTCGTGTCTCCGAGCCTTATTTTGTATTTAACAGAGCTTTAGAACATCATCATCATTATAATTGAAATTATACGTAATATTAATTTAAATAAGGAAAAGGGTTGAGGTATCTTCGTGAATGTGAGCGTGCACCTAGAAAAAAATTCCAAAGGAAAAACGTCGACCTTCACCAGCGAAGTTTTTCTTTAGGTACTAAACTCTAATATTGACAGTTTTGATTGCCAGTCACTTGTTATTATTATTTGAATAAGATCACGATTAAGTCCAGTGACCCAGTAGAAATCAATACAAAATAATTATCATTACGGGAAGAAATCTATTCAAAATAATAACTATATTAGTAAATAGGAATGATGTTGTGACGATGAAATGACGAAAGAGCCGTTACAAGTGGGATTTAATGAAACCTGATTGTGGTTTATCCTATCCATCTGATGAATATTAATAAGTAGGATATGTCATTTAGATGTCTTTATGATTATTTTCTTTTTCATGTTTTCCCCTTAGGATTAGTAACTGTGACCTTTTTATTGTAATTAATATTTTTTATTATTCTGAAAATTTATTCATTTGTAATTTATGTTTGTTTGTTTATTTATTATATTGTTAATTGTTATCATTTACTTTGTTTTTTTTTTCACCCCCTTCTCAATGGGTGTTTTCCCGCAAAGTGGGTTTTTTCTCTGCCAACCTTCAATTGCAAAGATTTTTTCCTACACTGTACTCTCTTTTTTGTTTTAATTTATATTTGTACATATTATGCCGGCATACGAGGTTAGGTAGAAGAGAGGCCTACATGGGCCTAACCTCGCTAATAAATGACCTAACTAAGTAACTTTCAACAAGTCCAAAGGCAATCACGTGATATTCACAAACAATGACTATTCTTTTTGAATTATAATCAAGGTATGAAGATAATCTATTAAAACATAATTCTAAGCCTTTAAAACAACGGAAATATATTCTAAAGTATCCATTGACGTATTTATCAAAATCAAATTGGTCCAAAATATAAATTAAAAAAACAAAATTTGCGACCGTTTTCTCATGATTGATTGAATAGCGAAACTATTTAAGCGGAAGGTATAGTGCCGCGTTCATCGATAATAAGATAACGATCATTCGCATTTATGAATGTGATTGACTTTCATGCACATAAAACAAATCTCATGCATTCCATTAGTGGCGCATAGCATTTATCCCGTCAATTGCTAACTAATCTCTTGCGCACGCAATTTAGATCGACTCCACCATCAATAAAATCCATTACAGAAAAATTTATCTGGATTGGGAATACGAGGAAAATTTCATTCGAAAGAGCGGATGTAATTCTTGGCTTCGGTTTTCTGACCTTCCGCGTTGAAAAGGTAAACTCGTCCTACGACGTAAGATGTTTGCAACGAAATTCTGAATAAGGAAAAAACTCCGCTATTGAGATGTCAGCGGCATGACTCGGTGCTTGTGCGAATCGAGTGATTTACAATGGTGGCTCGTAATCATACGCAATTCATATGTGATTGCGGGACATGGCGACGATTTTTGAGGAAAATTACTCGGCTGCCGCTAAGAGCGCGTAATGACTAAGGACGATTCGGTGCACGCGGTTCTAGAGCCTTGGGCGATATCTGCTTTCGTCGGTAGGCTATTTGCCTTGATTAAAATATCATATGCTTGGACTCGATAGGTATATCTACCTCCGCTGTATCTGTCACTTATATTCTTGTTATGCATGAATCCAAGTAGTTCAAGAACGTCTCAATCAATCTCCATGGGCGTTGCGAAATGAATCGAAATCAAACTGCTCGATTGATTGAAATACCGTTCACTGGGAATAAAAACTAATCAGCCGACCATATCCAACTCAAGCACAATCAGTTATTCTTGACCACCAAACTGTTAGGGAGTAATGATGATAAGGACCATATTTCTTTCATTATTACATCCTCTCGGCGCCTTTTTGGAACCACTTTTGATTTCTAAATGTGAATTATGGGGTATTACACCGATGAATATTAGCGTAGTTTAATTTATTCTGACTGAAAATGGATTTAACGTTGAGAAAAACCAAATAAAAATTTTTGACAGGAAAAACGGCATTTAATATCTTTTTTCTTGGTAATTTCTTAATCGGAGTTTTGAGCATCTTTACCGATTAGTTATCAATGGGTTTTGATCAATATTAAGAATAGTATTCTTTTAAAAAGATTAACCAAACAATAGAAATTTTAAAAAATCCTTTTTCGTTCTAACTTATTTTAGGATAAAATTTTGTAAAGTAAATAACTTTTTTACTTTCACTTTTGTGAAAAGAAATTCGAACATAATAGGAACACGTTCCTCTTATCAATCTAATCAACAGTATTTTGAAATGCATAAATTCTCACTTAATTTATAAGTAAATATTCATTAAAACATACAAAATTATCATGTAGACGCCTTAAATAGTAAGTTGTTGCAATATTTTTTGCTAGAATTCATAGATAATTTCTCTCTTTGAAAACTTTATTAAACTATCACCCTAGGCTGTGAAAACAATACAGATATAGAAGATTCGACATAATATATTTGAATATATTCATTCTAAGCAAATTGCAATCGAGAATTGCCTTTTTATTATTCAGCTTCAAATGAATCTAAAGATAAAAATCTGATGTGGCCAACACATGAATTTCTCCGTATTTATAGAAAACAGAAGCCTATGCCGGTAATATATAAAAAACTCCAAAACCATGAGTGTTACAGGAAAATGTTTCATACAAGCTTAGTAGTAAAAAACATAATATATAACTTTGGTACATAATTGTACATACCTAAATTGCATTCTGACTGAGATAAGTATGAAAAACTTCAATTTATGGTCAAACAACAACTTCCGGTTAACCATTATTGAAGAATAGCTGCTAATTAATCAGTGTTACGGAAAACTGTTTCATACAAAAGTTGTAGTAAAATACATTATCTATAACTTTTGTATGTAAATGTATATACCTAAATTGCATTCTGACAGAATTATGTATGAAGAACCTCCATTTCTGGATTAACAACAACTTCCGTTTAACAATTATTGGGGAATAACTCCTAAACAATCATTGTTACGAGAAAATGTTTTATACACAAGTTGTAGTAAAATACATTATCTATAACTTTTGTATGTAAATGTATATACCTTAATTGCATTTTGACAGAGATATGTATGAAAAACTTCCATTTCTGGATTAACAACAACTTTCGGTTAACCATTATTGGGGAATAACTCCTAAACAATCAGTGTTACGAAAAAGTGTTTTATACAAAAGTTGTAGTAAAATATATTATCTACATTTTTTGTGTGTAAATGTATATACCTATAATACCTTCTTACAGAGATATTTAAGAAACAAAATGTTGCTCCGGATAAACCGCAACTTCCGGTTAAGCGATATTCACCAAAAACTAATCAACTTTTGGCATTGTTAGGAAAATTCTACATATAAATTTTGAAAATGATCGGATAATTACTTTTTAAGATAGAGCGACAGCAAACTTTTTAACCACAGACAGACACAGACACACACACAGACAGGCATGTTCGGGAAAATAGCTAAAACATGATCTATGGGCCCCAAAACATCTATTTCCGTCGAAATCTGGAGGTCGAATTTTGTTGCGAATACAATACTTTCTCTATACTTCGTATACGGAGAAAGTAAAAATTCCTAGATTATATCATGATTGTGACTATCTATTGGAGAGAGAATTTTAAAAGAGAGCATGAAAAAGGGCATCATCAGAATATGAATTTTTCACATAGAAAATACATTCCCAACACAGTGGGAGATTCATAATATATATAATTATTCTGGTTTAGGGATCTAAGATCAGAGACTATGTTATATATACACAATATAATTAACAGACTGATATACAGCAGACATAAAACATTTACAAGCAATTTCATTGCATAAATACCCACATTGCTTCTAAATTCTGTATCAAACGCTTCTTTTGCTTGGATAAGAACATCATTTTCATCAAGATGCGTACAAGGTAAGCATCCGATTCCACTAAATAATAGCCCGATGAGATTTTCAACAGGTATTTAATCCCGCATCCGAATATTCCTCTCATTAAGGTTACAAAACACTGAAACATCCGGATAATCTCGCATCTCCTCTAAATACGGCACGAGAAATTCGCAACCCCTAATTATCTCTCAGATACGTTTCAAAATTACGGCCCCGGTCCTTGTCGCGAAAAATTAACATGCGATCCTGCATCCTCTCCGCTTATCTCTCTTTGCACAGCGCAAGCCCCCCGTATTATTATTTCTCCAACAATTACCCGAGAGAGGGGGCTCTAATTCGGGGGAGAATTTGTTTTAGCAACGACCGAAATGTATCCCGCGCTCCCGTTTTCCCGTATCTTCATCTCTGTCCGTTTTCCGTCATTACCTCTCCTTCCGTGCTTATCGCCTGAGATATGTTTATGTTTCCATAAGGAAAAAACTCGGACGACATTTCCGAAATAGTAATCTCGTTGGAAGTGTGGGAAGTCACGCAAGAGGGCTCCTCCCCCCGCAACACCTGTTGATGCTTCCCTCGGGCCGTTTTATATTCGACGAGGATGTTCTGCCTCAATAAAACCGTTCTCGGCCCGTCGTTTTATTTCCAGGGGGTTTCGACGTCTGGATCCGCGGATTCGCCGATCCGATTCGAGGTGTGGATGAATGATCGGGTCGTGTTTTTTCCTCCGTTTCCTTGGGTCGTAAAATTCGCTTTTCCTGCATTAGTACGTGTTGTCATGCTACGGTTGTAATGGTTGTCCGTGATAAGAGGTATCGGGAGATTTTTTGTGGATGTGTTTTTGCTTTAAAGGGGAACGATGAGATGAGAACACAAAAAACAATATTTACTTAAGTTGAAAAAAATAGTTTTATGAAAAGTATTATATGAATTAACTAATAGAATAACATTGATTGATTTTTGTCTTCTGATTTACTGCTATCATATCTATCTTACTTGCTACAAATCTCCTGTTTTCCTGCAGTGGATACTTGTTCCTAAGAGAAAACCATTTTTTGACAATACAAAATTGTTTTACATCCACTCCTTCTAAAAATTCTTAAGTATCCGTTTAGATTAACCTATAAATTATAAATATTTTGTTTATATCATTGACGATAGGTTAGATAAATGAAGAGGGATTTTGCCTCAAGCTCTTCTTACTAAAACGACAATGCTTTGATGAATGGGATGGTTTTAATTTAGTTTTCAGTATAATACGAAGGAAAATGTACTAAAGTAAATCAGTACATGTATGAACTTAATTATCAATACTGAATCAATCTGAGAATCATTTATATTAACCATACTCTCCTTCTAGCTTCTTTCCACATTTCTCAGCTGGTAACCAAATTTATAAAATATCGTACATTGCGAAGTACTTTTGACAGCATTACTCCTACTTCTATTAAAACTGATTTGTTTCAGTAAGAGAAGGAGAGCTAAATTTACAATCAAATGTTACTGAAAAATCTTAGATAATGTTATTACAGATCTCGTTTTTCGGTTGGTATTACCATAGAGCAACTATACAGTTACTCTATGGTATTACTGTTTGTGATTGCGGGCATTATAGATGTAGATACGAAAGAGTTCATAAAAACGAAGTGAAATAAATACGGATGGCCTCGAGATAGACATTAAGAGATGACTCCCAAACATTGTTAATGTGAAACGTCATGCCGAATGGGTGTGAAATGTGGACTCTGAGAAAGAAGTGGCTAAAAAGATTGGATGCTTTGAGATGACGATACGCCAAACAATGTAAATGTTACGTGGTTAGATATAAAAACAAACAAGTGTGTGACTGTGGGAGGGGAGTAGGTTTTTAAATGAATGAATCTTTTCTAATTGGGAATGCATTAACGACTATGATGTATCTATAATTACTCTATAGTATGGACAACTACACCACAGGTCATAGGCCAGTCGCACCGAACATCTCAAAATGGGAATAAAACTAAGTAAAGAAATGGAAAGTAGATTCAAGGGAGAAAAGACAGGGGGTAAGGCGAAGATAAAAGATGTGAGATAATATCATGGGAGGGGTTGATTATCAATATGGACAGAAAAGGGTGAGCACCCATAATTACCCATAAGAATGGTACGCCTATAATTTTCTTCTTAAGATTACGGGTGAATAATTGGATATATAATTTCGATTCATCCATTATTATGTTATACTCTGCTTGCCATTGTTACTTACTAGGTACTCTTCTTCTATGATTATGAATATTCTCTACATTCTTTTTATGCTTCTTTGTCGGCTGAAGGTTCTCTATACCCATTTCTTCCCTATCCTATCTTTCCAATCACTAGTGCGCAAATCGACCGTATATGTTAAGGCTATGAATTTATCGAATATGTGACATTCAGCTGGATTAGAAAGAGTAATGGTGGCTCGTATGTACATTGAGGACACTAGTTTCTATTATAATCATTAATTGCAAAGAGTGCTTCATTAAATTAAAAATAATGAAAAGAACTCTTCTACCATTACCACATAATATAGCGTAGTAGGATTATTCTGTGGTAAAAGTAGAAAGGTATCTTTACATTTCTCCTTAGAACTACCACACTGTCGAGGCTGAATAACTATATTCTATGGTGGAAATAACTAAGCAAAAGTTTCACAAAATATTTTGTTTAATGCGACAGGACCGGTTTCAACTATAAAAGTTATCATTAGACCACAACTGAGATAGCCTATTTTTCGGAAACTTTCGCTTAGTTATTTCCATCATAATGCAGTTTCATCAAGTAACGGTTCTACAATTAAAGATTCTAAATTAAGAATTTTATTAATTTTAATTTAAGAAAGTAACCGTCGAAGAATCCCAGAGAGTTATTCACCATCGAGCGTAATATAACTGTCATATTCCGCTTACGAAATCGTCAGAGAACACGAAGTCAAGCGGCAATCCTTTTCCGCAAGCAAAATTTATTAACGCGCCGTTTCTAACCGAATAAATGGAATCCCCATTCCGTTATGCACTTTCCGTTATAACCTTCCCCCGCGATGCGAGTTTTGAGGCAAAAAATGGTAAACAAACCTTTTCATTGTCTCCGTTGAGACTCCTTTCGCTTTGGAGCGGTTTCCTTTATGTGCAGAACAGTCCTCTCGAGTGTCGGCGTATGCGTGGAATCGGCAAGTTTTTGAAAGTGCAGAGATAAATGCAAGGGGTTTGAAATAGTGCTTCCTGAAGCCGTTTAAATATGAAAGCCGCGTCTCGGAGACTTTAACACATCCTCGAATCCTTATGAGAGAACGAGGATATATGATTTCCATTGAATAATCAACTACAAGGAGTTTGAATCCTAATCAAGTGCGGTGCATAGTAAATTAGAGAAACTTTTAAGAACTTTTAAGGGTTTGAGTATTTGTTTAAATCATGGATTCCTAACATTTAGTCTGCGGCAAACATACGCAAAAACTCAAACTTCATAACTTCTTTAGATGATATTCAGGTACCTATATTTACTCATTTATTCTCATATTGTTTTATTCCACTGATTGTAACTATATTTTGTTTCAATGTTTATTTCCTGTGTATTTATTTTCCATTTGTCTGAAAACACATGTTTTGTTTCATTTGAGGGATAGAATCCCTACATAAGGATTTCATCTGGAATGACTAAATTTCACTATTAGGTACGTTAAATATGCCTTATATCATATTATTAAATACGTCTCCCTTGTGTAATCTTTAGCATAATGTGATGGAATGTGGAAATGTGAAATCATGCGGAATAAATAACTATTATTAACATAAATACAGTAGAAATTCAATGATCGTAAAGATTGCATGCTGCGTGAATAAACTTTTAAAATTATATAAATTGCCTGATTTACTTCAAAAACTATGGCTTCCCACAGGCATAGTGTCTGTTTGCAAAGAATCGCAGAAATAACCATTCCCATAATTCCATTTCCGACGAGTGAAACAATTTCGTAAATCGCGGGAAACTCTGTCGGCAGTATCACAACCATCATTCTTCCAGACTGTCTTTGGGAGATTTCAATCTGAACGCCAACAATGATCCTTCCAATCTCTTCATCTTTGGGTGAAATTCGTGATTGAGAAATTTTTTGCTTCGTGTGACTTACGTGCCTCGATGACAGCTCGTTTACGAACACCATTACTTCAGAGAAGCAACCTTTTCAGGTTGAAAATGGTGGTCGTAATTACGGGAGAATCATTCGTAAGGCCTTTGGTGACCACGAGGAAGATAACTGAAGCTATCAGAAATTTATTTCATCCGGTAGATCTATCCCGATCTCCTACCTACAATTACTCTACTTCAGGACATAATTACTATTTTTATGACCTAATTATTTGTTAAATTAGCAAATGTTATCTTAATACTTCGCACTAACCAAATATCTTTATATCTTACTTGGAATAACAAAGAAAATTTTTGTTCTAAGGTATCTTGTATCTGTAAATAACTTATGTGATTTTCGTTATGTTGCGATCTCTTTACCTATTTCTTTCAACATTTCATACGCAAAGTTACACAGAGGTGAAAATAGTGACTTGGCAGGGACTTGAACCCAGGTCTCTGTCTTTCCGGGCATCCCGTTTACAGAGGTAGTTCAGTGGTTAGAATACCTGCCCGGAAAGTGGGAGACCTGGGTTCGAGTCCCAGCCAAGTCACTATTTATCACCTCTGTATAACTTTGGTTTAAGCAGCTTACTTTCATGTGCAAATTCAATTCCTTCTTCCCATCATTGGTATTTCATACACATTTCGCTGGGTTTTTCACATCTCCCTTTTCATATGCGTGTATTTCCTACAATGAAAATACTTCTTTACTATTTCTGTATATATCTATTTCTATCGTTCCCCAAAGTCATTCTAGCTTCCCCTATTTCTTCTCTATTGCAAAATCACTGTTAGAAAAATTATAAACATCATTAGTTATATAATTAGTATATATTTAGTTTTTATGTATTAAGGTTTTATGTATAAGAAGTTAATGGAAGATGGAACTTCCTGCTATAAATTTCATCCAATAAAGACGAATTTATGTATGCATGTACGTAAAGATGTGTCTATTTTGGAAAGATAAAAATATAAAATGTCGTATCCCTTAAAATGATGGCATCTAAAGGCAATGCTTCCTTAGTAATAAAGTCATAATTCTTGAGAAATTGATATTTAATCTTATGGTTCAAGGGAAGAGGGTGCGTCTTTCGCGTAGATGCTTGGTAGGAAACGGTATCCGACGATAGCACTTAACGTCCTATGAAGTATTGGTTCACGATCCTAGAAACGCTAATCGAAACGGTTTCTGACGATGGCGACCAGATTCCCGTCGAGGACAAGTTATTCGTGTCGCGAACCGGCAGCTGAAGCGTCGTTAAAAGTCTCCGTCAGATCTCCTCGCTTCCTCGATTCCGCTCCTCGATCTCTTAATTTACATTCGCCGATCCGAGATAGAAGCTTTTACTCCACTTTTTACCCGTGTCTCGCACGATGTGGACCTTTCTAATCCCGAGATCTTTTGCATACTAAATCGCCTGCTTCATTAGAGACGTAACGGTGGATTGCGTATCATTCGGCGATCTATTCCCTTTAACTGTCTGCAGTTCGATCAGCACTCCTGGTAAGAATTCGCTGACAAGAGATCGTTTGATTTCCTTTTCTCCGAATGACCTCCCCTGCCGTGTGTCGAAAGTTTGAAACGATGCGTTTCGAAGAGGAAATGCGATCATACCGCTTTATAGCTCCGGTTTTCAAATATCCATGCATCCTTGATTCAGTCAGAGAGTAATGTGATAAATATAATGGAGTCCCTTTGCCTTCACTTCCCGAAACCTTCTAATATTATTTATGGTAAATAAGTCGGAATATGATGGTTTCCAGAAGAAATGAACGACTAATTTCGGCGCTTAAGCGTCATTTCAAGTCAATTTCATTTTACCATAGCACTTTTTATTCACCATGAATAATGTGATAATTTTAAATTATATTATGATAATATCGATTTACGTTAGGCATTCGAAAAGTTTCCGGAGAACATTCAAACCGCTGCCACCAGCCCTGATGGCCTAATCGCAGCATAGTTTGAATAAATAAATAAAATATCCTTCGTTAAAACGTAATCGTTTGAAGTTTTACTTTGAGCTAAAACCATCCCAGACGTGATGAAGCCTGATATTAAATTACTTATGGAATTTGCCTAGTGTGTGTGAGAGGGTATAATACTATATTGAATTTGGGGTCGGCGTTAACAAAGTTAATTTTTTTGTGCTTTAAAAATTAAGAAAAACAATGAGATAAGAATGCCAAGTAATGTATTACTGCCCTCCTTATGTGTATTTTTGATGCTGATCCTAACGCAAATTTTGATATTAAAAATGAAAAAATCAGCAAAGGAGAACTTATTAATTTCAAGCGGCAAAATTAAAATAAGCAGACCATTTCGTTGAAAAGATTGATTTTATTATTCCCAAGGCTAAAAAATAACGTTTCCTAAAAATAATATCAGTTTGAACAATAAGTAAACGTGGGAAACGTAGTTGTAGAACATACGTTTTAGTGAGTAACATTAAATTATCTTAAGCAGTTATTCTAGAAGATACTGACTGTGATAAAATTACTGAATGGAGATAATTTTCCAACGGAATCTGCCGGCAGCGTTCCATTCACGGAGAAAGTTGTGGGTATATTCTTGAGTGGAATGAAATTCATAAACTATACTTTCCAAATCAGAAGAAAACCTTCTTGCGGACATTTTCGCGCGAAGACTCAATATGATAACTATGGATAAAAGCATCATCTATAAGCTCCATAATCCACGAGAATATAAATAACTCTTGCAACAGATGATTTAGATGAAAGAAGCGGGATTAACACGCGGGGAAAATGGTTACAGGCAAAATTTTCCGAAAACGAATTATTTGAAAGCAAATTATTCGAAAACCTATTCTTCGAACGATCAATTCTTCGAATGACAACTTTGGACGAAAAAAATACCACATGCGGCCAACCCAACTTTAAATAAGGTTCATGGCCTAAAGTTGAATAGTTAAGTTTGTGGAAGGAAGGCATGATGAGAATTAAAAGAAACTTTGTAACTTCCATTATTTACAAATACATAATACATTAAATAGAGGAAGTTACAAAGTTTGTTTTAATTATCGTGAGGCTCATAGCTATACTGAATAAATTCAGCTTCAAATTTATTTCTTAAATATAAATTTTGAATAACTTCGGTTTCACTAGAGTGGTTTATTTTCGAAGAATAAATCGATCGAAGAGTTCGAATTCGAAGAAATTGTATGCTCCCGAAAATATCGCTGAAAACTCATGTCTAAGCAGACAAGCATGAGTGAAGTATTTCCTTGTGTTTATTTCCCGCGATTTCGACACCTTGCGTCATATCAGACAAGCGGAAAAGACACATATGGAGAGGCTGCAAGCAAAGGCGGATTGGAGGTGGGCGGGGAGAATGGTAAGGAGGCAAAAGCATTAAAACAAGTGAACATCAACGGTAAATACGTGGGAGGGAATGGAGGAGGCGGAAGACGAAACGTTGGGCAAGAAATTTAGATTATATAATTGCTTTTGTAACGGGAGCGTTTGCCAAGGCACATTGGTGAAAACGTCCTATGCAATCTCGCATGAGATATGATCAGAGATGTTAAGCGATTTACAGCCTTCCGCGTAAGATTCTATGAGAGACGTAACTTCACCATGGATGTTAACAGTTTCTGGACATCTTTCGCGGATCCATTTTCATATCAAAGGAACAATGTAAAATGTGATTATACAGGAACAGTTATTATAATAGAACATATTTAATATGTAATGTACAACATGTAATACATGTGCTGTAAATGTATTAGTTGGAGTAATAGGGGGATTTTTGCTAAATCTAGTCTTGTTTGTTGTTAAAAGCGTTACCTTATCCGGTATAATGTAATATAATGATGTTATTTAGGAATTTTAAATGTAATAATATAAGTGTGAAAGGGTAAATTAACAATGATTGGGACTGCCACTTGACTTCTGTATAACCGTAGCAAACTATAATAATATTCCCGTTTTAACATATTAGTAATATTTTTAACATTGTTAGTATTCTTTCCTACAAAATAGCTTGCCAACAGAATCGTAAAGAAACCTACCAACATCCCGGGTTGAGTCCTAGTTCCCTTAGTTTTTCCTGCTTAAGAAATTACAGAACAAAAACGTCTCTTATTACTCTTTAAGTATCTATGGCTAATTTCGCAAAAGATTGACGTTCGGGGAATACTATAAAATACATAGAAATTAACAATAATATATGCTATTCAGAAATTATAGGTACTTAAATTTACTTTACATCATCAGTCGTGAAACATATAAGGGGAACAACTGCTTATACCCCAGGTGATAACGGACTTGAAAAAATTCTGACGGGGCCTGGAATCGAGCCCGGAAAAGCAGCCTCCCGGATAGAGGAAGATCCCAGGTTAGAATTCCGGCCCCGTCAGGCTTTTTTCAAGTCCGTTTTTCCTTGGGATTTTTCTTGGGTGCACGCCCTTATGTGCAAATAACCTTTAACTCCTTCTTCCCAATTGCTTATATCTTGGGATATACTATTTGATGACGCTTAGGCATGACTGTTTAAATATATTCCAACGCTGCGTATTTTCCTAATTACGAAGAAATTTATAGAATGACTCTTGAGAAATGGCGAAGAATCAACTCACGATCGTAACGCATGAAGACTGAGAGCATCCTCGTGCAGCCACTGCAGTATGAGATTCATTCCAAACCTTATAATTCCATACTTTTGCTCGTGCCTTGAGTCATGCATCCGCCGACCGATTGTATTTTAATGAGGCGGCCTCGCTAATAAAAAGACATTGAAGCGGCGATTTTGATTTCAACGAGACAATATGGTTCATATATCACACCGAAGCGCATATGCAACCTGTTTGGAATCCGTTTGTGCACCCTCCTCCACTCCGTATCTACTTCTTTCGTCAGAACCTCGCTTTAGGTCTTTGATCTTAGTTAAAACATTTTTGTTCTGGAGAAACTCGGTTACGTACTGGGAGACATCCTCGAAGACTATACGCTAAAACTGCGAGAATAGCATCATATAAAAGGAAATTTCAAAACCCGATTCAATGAAAATATACTAATCGATAATTCGACCAATAGCAACCTATACGGTATAGGCGATGATTCCAACAACAGCTACGATTCAAACAATGAAAGGAATTGAAAGATATTTAAAAGAGGAAAAATATACAAGTATATATGACTATGAGCAACCTATTTGGCAGAGGAATTAATACAATACAATACACACGTATATATAGGGCAAAGTTGGGACTATTAGGATTTGGGGACATATTGGAAATTGCGTTTGAATAAGAGAAAGTGTATGAGGTAAAAATATAATGGAGAATTTGAAACATTTAAGAAATAATTCAATTGATTGATGATAAAAATGGAACGTGATTTATAAAGGGCGGAAGATCAGTAGGTATGGCAGTAGAGTAACGTAAAACAATGTGAATGATAGTAAGGAAAGAGGATGACCCAAGGAAAAGTGGAAAGACGGCCTTATGAAAGGCATGACGATTGGTGTTTAAGACTTACAATAAAAAATGAGAATTATGAAATCTGGAGGGATGTTATACAGAAGACAGCCTCAGAGAGGGTTATAGTGCAGAAAAAAGAATTATTATTGAATTACGTTGAAATTGGCTGCCCTAGACCGTTATTTATAAGCTTGACGTTATTATACAGTTTACTTTACACCAGACAAGAGGTTTAAAAAATCAAAATGTTACACAAGGTATTAAAAAAGTATTTCACCGTCTACCTTGTCGCGCATGTGGTGTCATTAATGTAAATCCCTCAACAACCTCTCTTGTTGACGTCCTTATATATATGACCACGCCTGAGAACATCGTCAACTCGCAAAAATTTCAAAAATTTCAGATTTACTCTGTAGTTTGTGTCGGTAAATTTTCAATTTTTTCCCAAATATATTTATTTTACGTCCCATGCTCGTACCTTTTATCTTTGGGCGAGGCTCGGAAAGATATCCCCACCTCAGTCCTCCATTTGAAGGTCAAAGGATATAATTGTGGTTTCTGTATTTATGTATCTACTTTTTAAATTACTTGTGGGTTACTTTGGAGCTTTTATTGGTTCGTTAATGATATTTGAAGTCAAATGTAAAGCAATAAATAGATTGTATATATGTAATAAAATAGATTATGTCAACGTCTCACGCAAAGTATTGGCAAAAAAATCTTTTATCTTATCAAATATGTAAATATTGTATCCTTCCCACATATGGATCTTTATGACTTAGGAAAATTTACTGAAAAAAATTTCCTGAATTCACATTTGGCTGAAAATCTAATATTTTTCCAAATATTTTCACTTGGATTATCGAATTATCCTTTTAATCATCCTAAGAAATGTAGGAAGGACCAAGTAATGAAGTTATCATTCGAGGAGCAAAAGGGGAGGAAGTTGTTTGAAAAACTTCGGTGGAAACAGGAGGGGAGCTATTCGGGAACGTTTTAGGACATCATAATAAGCGAAAGACTGCATGGAAAATTATGACGGCCGTGAGGAATTAAAAAGCTCTATCTAGGTTTGATTACGAAAGGTAATTAATTATATCAAGTGAAATCAGGAAAAACGTCATTATTTAGAAAAGGTTGCTGCACTTACTTTTAAATGTATTTCATAGGAAAGGAAATTTACTGCTAGTGTTTAGGTATGGCATTATAAAGTGATGAGGCAAATCCAGCAGCAAGAAACCAATCTTCTGATTGTTAACCCATAAGAAACATTAAGCATATGCAACACAAATGAGAAATTGCAAATTAAAAATATCTTTTCCGCAACTATTAAAGACCTCTGACCGCCTGGGCATGGATATGTTAATCAAGGCTTCTCTAACACGATCACAAACATTCCATCTTCGCCCAGAATTAGATGCAACAAATGCGGAGGATGACCGCCGACCTTGCGAAACGCACCCGACCTTGGCGTGCTCCGAACATCCATCAAAACCTGACCTATTGTTGGGCGCGGACACGGCTGGAAGTGGCACAAGAGCCACGCAACGAATCGCGACGCGGCGGAGACTTCAACGGCCGAGCGTCTAATGACGCGTGACGATTCTAAATTATCCCGATTAATTATAACCCGGTGATGGAGTGAGAGTGGTTTCAAAGGCTCGGGTTCGAGGGACCGCCCTTGCGTTCGATGGGAACATACTCTATCCTCCACGACGATGAAAAGGTGATTCAGAGGTATAAAAAAGTCGGTTAAGACGTGTTTTCCGATCTCCGGACGAAACTTCCCATTTCGCGGCCGATGTTAATCTCATGCGGAGCGCTTTCACCGATTCCGAGTCTTATAATTCATTCCGCGGGTGATTTAATACATAAATAACCCTTGCTAAAACCCGCTCTTTGCTGATCGATTTCGCATAATCTTTGCGGTTAGGTCAAGGGAGTGAGTGATGAATGAGTGACGATCGGAGATGGTGTTTACATAGGCTTACACAAACCATAATTCTCCCTCGGTGAATATTCATAGTTCATCACGTCTTCTACATGAAAGCTTTCTAATTATTCATTTCTTATTCTTTTAGTAGTATGCAAGATTCTTGCGGGAGTATGAGTGAATTTCAAAAACCAGTTACGTTTTCTCTTCTAAAACATTCTTCTAGTGCACCACAAGTCTCTACTTCCTTCCATTGACACTTTTGAGCGGCTATATTTTGTTTTATCGCTTAATAAAAGTTCCTGAGATCAATTATAAACGGATTGAATCATTTTTATTTGTAAATAACGAAAAGGAAATACCTACTTAGCAAGTTGTGTGCTTATAACCCAAGGGAAAATAGAAGCAAAATGACAGGAACTGAAACCCATGTCTCTCGCTCCCTGGGCAGGTTTTTAATATAAAAATATCCATTAAAAAAATGAATAAGTAATATCTTCTCTTGAGGTTTCCTCCTCGTGTTTTGGTAAATGATGAAGACATTGCATTTTCAATCTCCTTATAACTTAGTTTTGCCCATGGCAATGGTAATTTGGAAGATACTATGGCGCGAAATACACAAAAAATATCGTAAATTTGGGAAATTCCTGATTTAATACTATGAAAAGTATTCTTAGTAGTATGAGTGTTAACGTGAATATCTTTATTAATTGCTTTGTGAGAAAATAAAAAGAGAACTACCTAACTCCATGTGCCTAGTAAGGCACATGGAGTTAGGTAGTTAGGTAGCCCCTTCCCCCTTCAAAGCTGTTTGTATCCAAAAGTGAGGGTGCTTCAAGGCGAAATTCAGTTGATTTCAATAAATATTTTTACAGGCAAGGAAGTTCCAAAGGACTAGCCTACTCTTTTACAGGTAGGGAAGTACCAAAGCTAGGACATTTCCACTTTGAATCCCTTATTTCTAAAAGGCTTCTTCCTGTTACTTTCTGAGTATTGTTTAGATTTCTTCTTGACTTCTTTTCATTGAACTCTTTCCCAAAGATTTCCACTATTTTTTTTACACGGTCATAGTATCTGTTACCTCTCATTTATCAAGCGTCTAAATTATCTTACCCTTCAAATAAATATAATAATAATTAAACTGGAAGTTATTTTAATTATTTGCATAATCTTTTAATTTTACTCTTTTTCTAAAACATTTCTACATTTCCAATTCCATTTAGAAACGCAAGGTTTGATTCTAAATATATTCTAATCCCTCTCTTTGAAAACGGGTTGTGAATGAATTCTTACACTCATATAATTTGAACATATAACGTGCGGTATGTGTGATGAACTCAGTATCGAATACACAAGTGCAGTCTTCCCATGAGAAAATGCTCCTGTACGCGATTACTCGACGACAATTTCGCGAAATCCGCCTCCTTGCTTTGCGTGACTCAAGCGCGAAAAATATGTGAAACTAGCAACGATTCACATACGTTTTATTGTCCCGATATCCTTAAGGAATTATGGGAATGGGCTTCGGGAATCCCACGCGAATACGTCTTTGTCTAAGCCCTATGGTGGGGACATATTTCAACAGCGAGGATATTTATTCTCTTCAGACCGCGAAGAAACCCGGGGAGGAAAAATAAATCTCGAAATTATGCTTCGGTGTTGCGCGTTCCCGAAGACATTTATAACCGAACTGCGGTCGTTAACGCGGAATTGCTTTCGACAACGAGAAAAATATGGGGGAACGAATTATCACTCCATAAATAATTCAATTCTTTCGAAAAATCCGCTGAGGAGATAGGCTCATTCGGATGACGCGTCTAATTTTGTTAATAATGGCGGACGTAAGTGATTGACTCTGGTGCCATTTTCGCGGCCTCCATCAGGAGGCTGCGAAGTGGATGATGAAGATGGAGATTTAAAGGATCAAGATAATTTTCCGGCTTAATAGATAAGAACATGGAACATGTTGGCTTCCATTCTTAGTTCTTAATAGCGCTACGCATGCCTCGACCTATATTAGTCATATCTTAATAATTTTGGGTGCTATTAAGAAATATGAATATTTTTCTTTTTTGCATGTAATATTTTGTGTCATTGTTATATTACTAAATGTGCGCAAATTCTATGTTATGGTAACCTTAGCAATTTAATTGTCCATAAATCTTAGAACCTTAGGGGTTAGATGAAAGAGATGACTTTAGTCTCGCTGTCATTTGATAATTATTAATAGCATTACACTGTTTCAGGCATACATAAAAAACTCAGAAGCTTAGGAAAATGATGATATATTAGAATAATCTTTTTGAGTCACGAGGTAACGATACATGTAAATATTCCACCTTATAGGTAAGAGAGCATTAGGATAACATTACATGGTTATGCACAATATATTATCAATTGATATTGAATGATAACAAACATATAGCTTTTCTCCAAAATGATAAGATCTAATTCATCCTACTGCTATGAAGAAGATACACCGTTCAAGCAGCAACTTAAAATGTGCCGCAAAGATCAAAGCAATTACGCCAAAAATAATTAACGCCAAACTAGCTTTCATGTCGCTATTTTTCACTTCTCATTTAACTTTCTTGCACATCAAAATTTAACCTTAAGCGTAAAAAATCACCATATAAGGACGTGGGAATTAATTAGAGAAGTGATGTCCTAAAATATGTTACCATGCCGCAAAATATTCTTCAAATATAATTAACGCCAACAAGCTTGAGTATCCAAATTTTACCTCAAGCGTCGAATGTATCCATATAAAGGTATGAAAATCAATTGGAGAAGAGATGTTAATCTGCTAAATGAGCGCTTGACCATTTAAGTCAAAGGTGATTAACATACAATGGTCTCCTGCCTTATTCGCAATGAACCAAATTGAAACGTTGAAAATGCCAATCTGTTGAGTATTCAACCCAAAGGCCGTTCGGACCTCGGCCCCTCCCTCATTAACGATCAAAAGCTGTGGACAGGGAATAAGGATTCTAGACTAGGTTAGGAATGAGTTAGAATGCCTTTGTTTTTCAAAGGAGCAATAAGGCTATGAGAGGAAAAAATCTACGCAAATACAGCACAATCAGCGAATACAAGTATTTATTATTGAATTATTACGAGTATATTAACAAGTAAACCTTGTATATTGGTTTAGATGTAAGAAGAGATTTTTAGTCTCAAGCTCGCCCGAATAAAGACGATTAATTATTACTATACAACTCTATTCTTAGCATCCAAAAAGTATTGTCGAAATAAATGCCATTATTCTGCATCTTTCATACTTCAGTAGATTTTATATCCCCACAGCCACGTATATACAAGAGGAATAAGTAACTGAAAGAAACATATTCCTTTCTATTCTACCGCAGGAGAAATGAAAAAATATTCCATTTATTAAGATAAGGTAGCACGGAAGACTAGTATGATATTATACGATTATCTTGCATCGATTAAGGTCTGTCTTCATGGAATGCAAGAAACTAGTAGAGTCAACCACTTATGTGGACTTACTCTACAAAGAGCATTCTGACACAGCGAGGGAACCAATGGAAAAGGAACCCACTCCTCATCTTAACTGCTAAGTCTCATTCCCCTCTTCTAACTCTTGATTACTGAGGTATGAGTGACACTGAATAATGGCACTGATTAAGGTCTCCTCCTTACTGCATGCCAAGAAAAGTGTTATTCGTAGAGTCATTGCGCTCATCTTATGCAGAATTTTTTTGATTATAGTATTCTACTTGACGAGAAAAGCAAGGGCAAACTACCCCATCCCTCATCTTCGCTAGTAAGCCTCATTCCAATCTTACGGCTCGTGGTAGCTAATGCTAGAGGGGGTGAGGTACCAACCGGCTTTCGAGCTCAAGACTTTTTAGGCATATGGTTATCTCCAGAAAAATAGAAATAGTAGAATATATATGAAAGAAATAATAGAATGCATATGACCGATTAAACATCTTCTTCCAGCACATATCCGTAAAAATCTAGTCATGCCTCTTGTTTCTCCTTCCATCGATTACTGCTGCACGGACTGCATTGATCTGACGGTCAAACTGGACACTCAAATACAGCGGTTAATTAATAATTGTGTTCGATATGTTTGTGATGTTAAGGGGAATGAATATGTAAGCCTTATCGACAAACTTTATGCTGGCTGACAGTATTGAAAAGAAGAAAATACTTTATTGCACTCCGCTCGCTTACTATTATGAATAACAATAAGCCTTTGTATTTGATTCATGATTTCACTTTACCTCCTTCTCACATCTCCCATCCTGATCTAAGAAAGACTTTCCGTACTTTTAACATTCCGTCACATTGATCCACTACCTTTCACAAATAAATAACAGTATCTGCCATAATATTCTGCAATTCCCTGTTAACTATAATCCGTGATTCAAGAAACATAAATAGATTTAAAATTTTTTTATTCGATTATTTGTTTAATCTAGAGTGTTTAATCTTGTAATATTTCTTTATTTCGACTGCTATGATTCTATCAATGTAATTTACTGTTGCTCTAAGGTGGCATGCCAAATTACATAAAAAGGTATTTAATTTAATTTAATTATGTCGGAAGTAGTAACCATACGGAAGTAGGAAATTAGAGGCGTTTGTACAAAATGACGAAGACATAGTAAGCCTGAAGTTACTAAAAGAAGAGGAGATGAACTTTGAAAATCGCAATACGGTGCATAAATTTGTGCAAAAAAAACCTTGAATGATTTTTTAAGAGAAGAAAATATTGAATTAATTGTTTCATTGCACATATGTGTTTGTTTTAACATAAATATGTACCAATATACTGTTAAATTATTCTATTTTGTTAATATTCCCTCATAGCTTCGTCAAAAATACCGCTCCTCCCGCTAGCTAACACCTCCATGTAGCGGTCATCAGTTCATTTCCCGAAAGTGGTCGTTATAGGGAGGTATCAATATTTAACAGTGATATTCGACTTTTAATGACGGATTCAGCGGATGAAATCAGTTCAAAAGTGGCAACCATGTTGATAATCATGGCCGGAAGACGAGGACTCTCCTCCGCTGGAAATTAGCATAGAATATCCCTCCGACGGATGGCACGTCTGACGCTAATTCTCATTTTAATGCGTCTCCACGCATAAACGCATTTTCATTGGAATTGGAGTGGGATGAACGGGAGGTTAATGAGGGAAGAGCTGTCGAGGACACTTCCGCCTGTGGATGCTCATTTTCCCACTCGCGCGAGTGTATTTTTTCATCGGACGACATTAGCTAATTCTCTCTACCTTAAGCTGCTTTCGCCGTTGAGCGCGATTTTTTGTAAGAGGAGGATAGAGGCGTTTAAAGCGTTCTTTTTGTAATTTCCTTTGCACGAGCTTGCTTTATCTTCTTCCTGACTTTCGTTTCCCATGTGAAACTGTACTGGGCAATCCCATCACGATGCTAACCAGATTATTTTATCGGGGCACTGGCACTAAAGAGCTTCTGCCACCGTATCTTGATGGATGTAATGTTTTTCATATTTCTCTTGGTATGATGTGAAGGAAAATGAATTTTTTCTTTACTATTGTCTTGCAGCTGGTCTTGTTCGTAGCTTTGATGTTATAATAGACACTGAGGTGAGAACTGAGATTTCAATCCTTGAGATTTAATTCAAATAGTGGTCCGCAAAAATCTTTCTGTGATCTATACTACAAACTCGTGCAGATTCTGAAAAGTTAAGACTTAATACTTAACTACAAAAGTATAACTGTTTCTTCATTTAAATGTAGTAGAAGTTTTTCAATGTGTGATTGTACGTGATCTGTGATCTAAAATACAAATCCGTGTAGAATTTGAAAAAAATAGTCCTAATACATCTATATTTTTCTTTTAATTTAATATTTCAACTTTTCCTTCATCTGAATACGGTAGCTGTTTTTCAATCTTCATTCTTTATGGATCTTTTCGCCATTTTGGTTTACGAAAAAGCAGGAATTTTTCATTATGTTTCTAAGTGAAAAGCAGCAGTAACCGGATTAAAACAACTTTTCGAAATCCTTCATCATACTGTATAATAGCTGAAAACATAAGAAATATTTAATATTTAAGAATATATCCGTAGGAAGTCAGAATTTTGACACATGTCACTTTCATACTTCCAGTTCTCTGTTTGACTTGGCAAGTTTTCATACAAGGCGTATCTACATTCCTATCCAATGAATATTTTTTTTATGAAGAAGAATTCAGGGTGCTTATGATCATGATAAGTTAGGAGATTGATATTAACGTCGACAAAGAATGTCTAAATTTAAATATAATTTTATATAGATCAATTTATATATGTTAATTTTATTTCAATTAGATTAATCTAATTAAAACGTTTGATAGTAGGTTAGGAAATCAATTTCATAAGATATACAGTTTTCCTCTGATCTTGACTTTCGATAAGTTCAAAGTCAGCATTACGATTTTCGTAGTTCAGTTGCAAGCAAGAAGGACGGCCTTTATCCATTTCCAGCGGAGTGTTTGAAGACTAAATCACTGCGTTCCCGAGTTTTTCCTCACCTATCTACGAGAAACTCTCATCCACGTAAAAAGTGAGGCATAAATGTAACAAGTTGGCGGCGTACAGGAAAAAGAAGAAACTCCGGAGTTGAACATATAGCGGAAAAAGGTAAGGGGGCCCCGTATGCATACGTCAAGACATCTTCTTCTCAAAGGGCTTTAAGGGACGACCTTGAGGACTCCGGAGTGATCCTCGCCGGAGGCTGGTGGCGTCTGCGCCCTAATATAAGATACGCTATCTCCACAGCAGAGTCGATTATTTGTTATCGGAATTCTATTTTGCAGAAGGTAATAATTAAATTTAAACCCGTGATTCTATCAGAAGATTTTTTAAATATGGTTAATTGTACAGAGGCGAGGTTGGTCGGAATTTATAATGGTATAGGCTTAAATACAACTTCTTTTATAAATAATTATTAAAAAAAAGAAGTTTTATTTAACTGAAGGCCGTATAGAGGCGATATCGATTGGAGTTTATTAGATTATATATTTAATTCTAAATGAAATGTTACCACTATACCATTTCCATTATACTCGTATATTTAATCAGTAGAAGGACACCAAAATACTAAAGAAGGCAATGAATATTTTGTATGGGAAGTAGATGGCCACATATTTAGCAAGAATTATAAATAGTTAAAATAGGTTAAGTTAGAATAAATATTCCCCTACGGGTAGTAGTACCCTATAGGTAGTTTGGCGATGCAGACAGAAATAAAATCTACATCCTCTTATCTGGATCCTACGAGAACCTATTCGGGGAGTAGCAAGGAAAAATATCTCACCCGAACTAGGACTTGAACCCAGGACCCTTAGATTAAGGCTCTCGCTGATAGCTAAGGAATATTCTAAGGAAAATAATTGTATTAAAAATTATACATAGCCCGATTTGACGGTTGTCAACTATATCTTGTGGGATTTAATATTTAATTATCAAATAAGTTACAAAGTTTTTAGACTTTCCACAATTTATGATATATTTGAAACAGTACTTTCATGGTAACCATTAAATGTTTTAATTAAATTGATTTTTCTGCATAGTAACTTTTGTAATCCAATAATATAAGATTACAGTCATAAATAAATTTGGGATTAGTAAACTAACTCAGAATCATAAGGAAGACTTTTCTTTAAAGAGTTGATGCAAATTAACGAGAAGATGAAAACTTCCAACGACAAAAAATTCTAGTTTAATCTTATCACCTTCATTTTTCGTTCGCAATTATTAAGATCTTCCTCGGGAAATGAGGAAGTGACCGCTTGTTTTATAGCTTTGTCGTTTGCATGGCCAATACACGCATATCATGCATTCAAAACATAATAACGTTTACAATTAGTGGACGAAATTCATGAATGAAAAGTTTTTATGCCGCTTGGATCATCAACGCCATTAATAATAATTTATTCTGGTGTTTTCATTCCTTGTTTGAAATTAACGTTAACACATCTCTTGCGGCCATGATAATTTTATGGTTTAGTACGCTCGAGAAAGCTCAGCTAAACTTCACCTTGGTAGCGAAAAGGCCATAAATTTATATTTTAATGGTAATCGTTTAATTCAATGGCGCGTATCAGCGTCTGGAATCATTATTGCATTCGACGGCGACCGAAACATGGCTGTGGTGAGAGATGCCGATAAGTGTGAATGCTTTTAATACATCGAGGCTTTTTGAAAGTTTAACGGTTATATTTTTGGCAACTCGCATATACTTGTAAGTGCGTGAGCATTTTTGCTCGTTTTTTTGTTACTGCGAGATTGAGACTGAAAAATCTCTTCTTCCATCTAACCTTTCGTCAATGATATAAATTACATTAATATTGTATATGTGAATAGAAATAGAGAAGAAAACTTCAAGAGTGAATATAAAAAACCTAAGGTAATGTCAGGAGAAAAGAAGGTGGTTTGAAAAACCTGCACAAACCTGCTGATAGTACAAGCTAAGAGACGTAAACGAAAGCTGTATATAACAAGGCAATTACAAAATTATTTCTTCAACAGAATTAAATAACATGAAAGTAATATCAGGAAACACGGCAATCATTCACTTTAAGAAAATAATCAATATCGCAAATAAACAATATAAAACATCAAATAACTTAAACCATTTAGGATATTAAACTTACTTTTAATGAAATAAGAGAATATCCATCATTACATTAAAAATAATAAAATCATAAATATGTGTTATAATACTAAAATAAAAAAAGCATCGAAAGTTATAGTCTAACCGTATGCGCATTTCGCTTTCTATGAGAGCATCATCAGGGACAAAAGTACAAAGATTTTTTTACTGTCACAATATACGTTTGCCACCAGTGGTCTACTATATTCTACCAATAAATACATAAGGATATTTAGGATATTAAAGGTCATGGAAATATTTTAAGACAATTTAAACGGTGAATGAATGCGAAATGCCCTCCACAGAGACCTTGTGGTAATCGCCAAAGGGTCAATAGCAATGATTCAAGACTATTGTATCCTCCGGAGTTCAACAGCGATTCTCGGAGCTCGAATAAAATAAACAACCTTTTTTATCGTCACTGCGCGCTTACGGCCGTCTTAATTTATAGGCGTTTAAACGAAAAAAAAACGGTGTTTAATGGGAGTCTTGTATTTTAAGAGAGTAGATCCGAACGCAAAGAAAGCTCGGATGGTTTATTACGACTGCCAACGTGAGCGGATTCAATTCCCTCCGAGTGAATGGGTTTCTTTCAAACCGGGGAATATCACCCATCCTGAATATAAAAGGCCTTAACTTGAGGTTGACATCTCTGTTTGCTCTAACAGACGCGACGGAAACTTTAAACGAGTCTCCAGAGAGTTCGCTTTTTTCGCGGTTCTCCCAGTTTTCCGAGCTGACGAGATAATGCATCGGTCCATTACGCGGGGATGCGAGTTTTTGTCTCCGGATCGGCGTATCATCCCCGACTCCCTTCCCTTGCGTCTCGGCACTCTCAAGATCATCTTCGGTGGGATGGAGCCCATTTGTTTTCCTTCTCCTGATCTTCTCCCCCGCATCTCCTCGTGGTCAATTCCGCAGTCGATACGGTATTCCGTTTCGCTGGAAAGATGTTCATAAATCACCCTCCAGATCACGAGAAAGAAATATCGCGGAAGATTTCGTCGAAGTCGTTTTTTTCGTTTCGCTTCGTTTCCCGGATTTTCGGTTGCTTTCTTCCAAAAATACTTGGCTCTGTGAAACGGTCTTCCGTTTTTCATCAGTGGGATGGTTTTCGTTTCGCTAGATCAAGCTTGCGGTCTTCGAGGTTTTGTCTCTAGTGAGTTGCACGAGCTGCTTAGAAATACCGTGTATTTCAAACATTATTCCCTGTAAATTTCAAGAAAAAACGGACTTGAAAAAAGTCTGACGGGGACTTGAAAAAAGTCCCGGGATCTTCCTCTATGGATAGAGGAAGATCCCGGGTTCGATTCCCGGCCCCGTCAGACATTTTTCAAGTCCGTTTCTCCAGGGTGAAGTTCTTTCCTGTGGTGCACGCCCTTATGAGCAAAGTACCTTAATCCATTCCTTGTGTGATTCCCTGTAAATTGCTTTGCTAGGAAGGAAGTGATGCTAATAGGACGCTTAGAGGAAATACTTGACTTTTTAATCTATAAGGTCTATAGCTGGGGTACTCAACCTTTTTTGGCGCGCGGGCACCAAAGGGCGCTTCCGAAAGCGAAGCGGGCACCACATAACATTTCCGTCCATGGTGACATTCAGGCCACCCCTCGGCAATATTATCACTTTACCAGTTAACCGTTGGCCGTTTGAAAAAAAAAATTTCCAAGGTAAATGAGATCCAAAATATTACAACGTATATAATTTCATCACAACCTCACATCTCATATGTGAGAACCTCTCATGTGAGAAAGTCTTTATCTCCGAAGAAGATTTGATAACGGGGAATACATCTGGTATGAAGGTCTTCGCTGCATGTGCACGGCTGTGTTCCGAAAAGCAGCAGTCCTTGATTACGAGGAGTTTGATACATAGATAAGCTGAGCCGAGCTGAATCTAAGCATTCGCATAATGAACTAAATATGACATAGATACGCATCTTGTTAATCTGGACACAGGCGATAAGAGGGGTAAAATGTTTACGAAACCCAAGACCAGGACAAGCAAGTTTTTCCCCGCCAAACCTCCACTCTATCCCCGATAGTGCAATCCCAAGAAATAATGTTGTAGCAAAAAAAATATTTTTACCGAAGCTTGGCGGGCACTGTACGAGGTCGCTTCGGGCACCATGTTGAGTACCCCTGGTATATAAGGTCTTTATTAAGGTGAGATATAGACTGAAATGTCTATTCTTCCATCTAACCTTTCGTCAATGATATTATATATATCAAAATTTTCGTGCAGGTGAATAGAAATGCAGAGAAAAACTTTAGAAGGAGTGGATGTAAAAGAAACCGAAGGTGATATCTCAGGAAGAAAAGATTCAAAGCAAGAAAACACCCACAAAGAAAGGGGATGTGAAAAACCTGTGCAAACCTACTGATAGTACAATCTAAAAGATGTAAAAGAAAGCTGTGTATAACATGGAAATTACAAAATCAGTACTAAAACGAAATTACGAAAATAATATTAAGATAAAATCAGAAACTGGAGAAATTGCAATAGTGCGCAATGAGATAATAATAAATATGACAAAAACGTAAGATAAAATATTCAAACGAAATTTAAAAAAAATATAATTTACGCACTAAAGCATGAACATTAAATAGGCTAGAAGGTTCCCCGCACTTAAAATAACTCTTTTCTAACAGCAACGAAACTTTTAATGATTCCATAGATAAAAGATTCTGGCAGTACATGCGATTGCTTAGTAAATCCCATTCCATACGCCGTTTGGCGTCTCGCAAGTAAGTAATCTACATATAAATATTCAAAATACAATATATCGAGCAGTGTGAACAAAGGAACGGAGAGATATGATAGCGGCAAGGAACCTTAATCAAACTTAACCGAGTTAATAAGATTTAAGTAATCAAAGCAACGCAAAATAAATTCCAGAGAATAAGCAAAAGTGAGCTAAGTTAAACAGACAGAGGCTAGAACTAGTCTTCCATATCCCCGTTTGTCTATGATGTTCTAACTACTAAACTACCGCATTGAATCACTCCATCCGCTACCGGGATGGAATAAATAACTTTTTGAAATTCCATAAAAGCTAAAAACCTTGGCTCGAATCCTAGCCACGTTGACGTCTATTTTTAAATTTGCTAATATACTTTGATTATAAGACGCATAATCGTTTACTATTACGCGCATATTGAATTGTTCTCATAAGAGCACTAACTGTGCTATTTACATGTGATGACGGAAGAAAAAAGTGGCTGAATTATTTTCATGAGACAGCATTCTTACTTAAGCATCGGAAAATTTCCCGGGGGTTCAGGAAATGAAAACTCCTGGTTTTCAGTCCTCCGTAACTGCGGTATCAGTTACCAAACATTGCCTCGTCGGCTCTCTCACGACAGAATGAGAAGACATATTTTCCAACGTTTTCAATTCACTGCAATCCCCGAAAGTTCATCGGCCGCTTAAAAGGTTTAAAAACAATGGGGACATTCGCACGCTTCGAATTCGCAATCTTCAACTCCCTTTCGTTCCAGGATACGAGTCATTCGACGTGAGAAATATTACTGTGATTTTATGACTAACTGTATTGCACAAATATAAATCACAGATTTGTTTTTCTCCGAGAAAATGGCTGCAACTCTCTGTCTCTCGGTTTCTCAATATTTGATGGTTTCAAGCGTTTGAAAAATTTTGATTTCACGGCACGTTTTTTTGTGTGGGTTCAATTATATATCGACAGAACCATTTTTATTTCTCTTCTGAACAAGAAGGAAAATATTAGATATTTTAAGATCAATGGAAGAATCCTTCACTTGGTGGAACTCCATACTAGGATATGTGGGAATAACTGAGCATAAATGAGAGAATTTTCGCTTAATTACTCTTAGTAATCCTTAGATATTTTATTTACTTTTTCTCAGCCTGTTCCATGATTTTTATAATTTAAAAGCTACTGAGGTGTTATATACACTGATTAATGGCATTCACTACTGTCACTACTTATTGAACGTTATAAAAAAATGTAAACCGGCCACGGTGGCCGAGTAGTTAGCATGATAACGCTCCAAGGACCCGGGTTCGAATTCCTACTAACCAGATTTTTCCTGTTAGGGAATGGTCGCACGCGTTCGTTTATTGTTGATGTTATACCTTCACTGCAAAATTGGCCTCTCACTGTAGGTGAAGCATTAATAAATATATAAAGTAATCTGCAAGGACATTTTACTACACTTCCGTAGACTTTGTAGCTACATTGGGCCTCAAATACTCCGTGATTTACAACGAAAAGTCTTGGAGATGGAATGAAGTATAGTAAGCAAATTATGGAATTGAATTTTATATTATCAAGGGAAGGCGTGAGACTTTACCCAAGGTTGTACAAGAAGAGAAAAATAGTGACTTGGCAGGGATTCGAACCCATGAGGACGTGGCTCCGTTGTTGAGTTAGACAGAACACCTGCCCGGAAAGTGGGAGACCTGGGTTCAAGTCCCAGCCAAGTCACTATTTTTCACTTCTTGTAAATCTTATACCAAACGAGCTGACGAGTTAGATAATTTTTTTTATTCTTAATTGTGTCGTAGAAATATAAAAAACTGCAGCACAAATATAACTGCAGCACAAAGATCCAACAATTAACATATTGCGTTCCATAAATAAAAACCATAATTAATGCCGCAATTCAATGTCGCTAATGCCTCATTATATTTCGTATTACCATATCTGTGAACTAGGCTAAGATAAAAGTAAGTGAATTATGCATTTCCCAACACCGTCCCGAAAGAAAAATAAAAAAATCATGCATCTAGATAAGAAATCCGCAGGAACTCTCCCAAAGAACCCACCATAAGACCTCCCAATGTTCCCATGTCAGCCTTCACATACCGGTCATCCGATTCCGATCGGTTTCCAAAGGAAAGGGTTAAAACCACCGAAAAGAGCGATACCAAACGGCTCCGGAGCGAAGCGCGGCACTAAAGTTTTCAATTCGGATAGCTTATGGGGGGCGTGCCCCCCTCGTGGGGACACGAAACCCGTCCCGCCTAAAAATATCTCCCCGTCTCCCGCTTTATTTCATTGCCGAGCAGATATTCATAAATCCGCACGCATTTGAGGGATAAGAGTCGGGCGTGTGCGCAATGCTTTTTGATCCGCGCCACGCCCTCCACCTGGTGGGCGTCTCTTGACTCTTGCGCTCCTGAAACCCGACTCGGAAGGATCGAAAAAAGCATATGATTTGAGGACGTGTGTGGATGGAATCGATTTGTACTCCGGAGCAGACGTATTCAATCAATAGCCGATCGCAGAAGAGATAGTGGCTCACTTAGCGTGATTTAAGCGGGACTTCCCGCGTCTACTCCGGTGCACATTTGTACTATGAGTTGGGTGACCAGTTCTTACATCATTCGGTGAACGGAGCGATCTTTCAGCCCCTGGGGTGTAGGCAACTGCAGTTCATGATCACATTTTGCCTACGATTAAACTGACCACATCCCGACGAGTCAAATCGAGAAATATTCAAGCAGTGAATGATGAGAGCGGTAAATGACACTTTGAAAAGATACAACTTTATTGACTTATTTAATGATTCTTTGTATTCGTTAAAGTGTAAATTGTACTCCATACTTTCCCATTGATGTTTGTGTTTTCCTTTTTTCTCTTTATTTCTTTTTGTATCTCTTTGTCCTCTTTTTCAGTGCTTCCTTTAATTTAATTTATTATTTTTATTATCAGCAGTAAAATAACAATAATAAACTTAACTTTATACGTATCGTCGTTATAACATCGAAACTGGTCGTGTGTCGTATCCCTTTTTTAATTTTGCATTTGTGGAATAAAGTGAAGTTTATTTTATCTTATGTGTTAAGATGAAGTTCCATCGTGTGAAGGCCGAAGTGTTTGAGCAATAATAACAATAATTGAGTACAATAACAATGAAACACTTCAACGCATAGTCAAATAGAGAAATATTCCAGCAGTATAATAAGAATAGTCAGAAATTAAATACAGCAACGATAGAATACTTCAAACGGAAGTATTCTCTGCAGTGATATCAAGAAAATGCTTTTTCACGAAATGAAATTTACGAAGGAGGACGAAATTTTGTGGAATTTATAATCGAAGAATTGTTAAATAAATCAAGGTTTTAAAAAACAACACAGTAACTTTTACTTTCCACATATACCACTTTTACATTGCACTATATGTGGTAAGTAAAAATTACAGCGTTGTTTTTAAAACCTTGTTTTATTTGAAAATACTCCGACTTTTGTACAAAACCTACAAGGAAAACTAAAGAATACGAATACTTTTTCCACAATATTTATTTAGGTACAATCGGTTACAGCGAATAACCGATATCATGAGTTTGCAAGTTACGAAAAATCTAATTGTCTACTTTTCGAGTCTACTCGTCTACTACCGATAGAACCATTGTTAATCACTGACGTTCATTTTTATTTGAAAAGCAAAGAAACTTCAGCCTGATACCTCGAAAGCAGCAACGTATAAATATTTGTGTCACAATAACTCAACGAGATTTTTCATTTCGTGCTATATGGCTAATTTTTTTCAGTTCTTACTAACGGCATCTCGCGAGCAGGCGCTAATTTTCTGTGATTATAACTTAGTATATTTGAAAATTCCCATGCTCATAACCTCATTCATCAGGCGCTAATACCTGACTAAATATTTCGCATGTAAAATATCCAGCCTATTGAGTGTATAGCGATTCCTTCAAGTCCGACTCCGAAAAAAATTCATATCTCAACAGTCGTATTTCATTGTCCCATTATTTGGATGATTATTTCAAATAATCTACGTTGATTACAAATAGTGTTTAATTTATTCAAATATTAAAGCAAAATACATTTGCAACTCCTCTAATGTGTTGACTGGCTATGCGTTGTGACTTGAAAATAATATAGATATTTGACAATTTTATGGAGATATGTTTCCTTAATTACTGTAACACATGCAGAGTAAGGGAGTGATAAAAATAAAAAGTCCATGAAGAGGTACTCATAGGTTTGTGTGTATCAGTTGGCTTTGAACCCAAGACTTTATAAAAAAACATTTTTCCGATTTTATTACGGAGGCACTTCTATTTTACAATTTCTTGATTCTCAATTCTCTGTCGTTCAGGAAATTGTTCCAAATAAATCGCTGGAAATTCCCACAATGCATGCTTATGAAAGGTATTTAACAACTAAATTAAAATGCCAATGAAAACACACTCACAGTCTGTAAGTCTCACTCAGCGTCTAATCCAAGATCATAGAGGAAAACAGTCCCCAATTACGTTACAAATGCACGTTTTTCTAAATAATACCTCGATTATCAACGAACTTCTCAGAAAGTACTCCTAAATGAAATCCGAAAATCCACACAATGCCTCTGTACAAAATCGAGGGAGCAATGAAATTAAAAAGTCGATGAAAATACACTCAACGTAAGAAAATATTCTTCTTGAGCAAGATAAATCACAAGTTCTTGACAAGCGCAGAGGCGGGGAACACACGGCCTTGACAATCGTTCGTAGCGGCCTTTCATCTCCTCAAAAAATCTCATGCTTTTAAATCATTTTAGTGCCCAATATCAATCATCACATCGAGAGAGAATAAAATGTAATGCGTTCTATTCCAGCTCGATTCTGTATAGTGTTTGTTTTCCTACTCATGAAAATTTGTTTCCAGATAGTTAAAACGTACTCAAACCTATGGCTGGTTTCTATTACGCCCTTTCGACAGAAAAAGATTCCCATCCCTGGCCAAGCACACATCGTGAAATATTCCAAGACGATGATGAAAAAAAACAAGGAAACATTCAACTTAAAAACGGTTCGTTTGCGGACTAATTAAGGCAAAGAGGGTGTAAATTATTCAGACGTAACATACATTTATGGACCACTTATGAAAAAATTCCGTCGCAAATACGTTCCTTCCTAAATTACTAGAACGCGCGAATTTGCGAGTACGGACGGATGTTCTCGTTTGACCCATTTCCTTGAAAGAGATCGATGAATCCAATCAGCTTTGGAAGTCGAGTGTTATGTTTACAGACGAGGCAGGGCTAAGAAGTCCCGTTTTAGATCGGAATAGCTCAAATCGGGCTGTTAAAATTACTGCGCTTTTAAGCAACCGGTTTCGCAGGTTTAGCGGCGGTTGGAAGTCGGGAATTTCGACAAGAGTTTAGGTTCTGCAGGAAATTATCTGTTGATAAATTACGGTAAATAAGAGGTTCCTCCAGCTAAGAATGATTTGCCGCGTTGTTTTCGGATCTTATATCTCAAGGATGGTAGTATAAAAGAAGCTACGTGAAAAATTACAATTACACTTGGGCACTGTTATTAATTACTAATTTATTATCTTCATCATGGATTTTAACTGTAATCTTCACTTTAACTTAAACAAATTGTATTATAATCAATACTTAAATTTCAATGGGAATTAAAGTGATGATTAACGTGAGTATTATCAATTAGCAGATGGAGGCCCGGTATCATAATGTGCATTATTATCAGGTTATCAACTAATTTTAAAATTAACAGTCACTGCAATGAAGCAAAATAGAGAGTATTAAAATTAAAAATAATTTCAGTATTTACTCAATCTGGTACCTACTTTCGTTAAACACCTTCTAAAATTTTATATCACGATACATTAAAATATTGAATATTTAACTATCAATCGAAATATGGTTTGTTTGAGTTCAAGTGGAAATTACATTTAAAAGTTTCAATAATACCCTATAATATCTGCTTTAGCGAAGATGGTGGTGTAGATGTGGGTATAATAAATACCTGTGCCTAAGCAGTGGGAAGAATCTGTATTTGCGCTTGAACCTAGATCAGATAGTATATACCTATGTTTAATTCCCTTTTTTGCGCAGATATTTCGGCCTTTTTTCTTTTGGCATAAAAAATGAACGGGAAAATGTAATTACATATTTTGTTGCGCCGGAAATGATCAATGTTACAAACGTGCCGACAAAACCAGCCATTCTCAACATACATACATCAATCCTATTCAACAATAATAATAAAATTACTTTTATATATGCAAGATTGAGACTAATAAGTCTCTTCTTACATTTGAATTTCTTCTTAAATTACTTTAAGGGCATACAAACTTAAGTTTCCACATGGAAGTAAAATTTGCGGAACCTAAAGAAAATTAAATAAATGTCAAGAAAAATCAGGATTTGAAAGTAAAAAATTAAGATAGGACCATAGATAAATCAAAAACATATGATTAACAGCAATAAACAGAAAAAATAGAATTAAAACCAAACGATTAGAATAAAAAATTAAAACCAAACGATTAGAATAAAATAATTAAACCAAGATGATTAGAATAAAAACAATTCAAGTGAAATGCTTAGAATAAAAATAATTAAAACCAAATGATAAACACAAAAACAATTCAAACTGAATGGTTAAAATAAAAACAATTAAAACACGTCAAATAATTACGATGGTTCATGCTAATTAAAAATTTATAAAATAGACGATTTAAGTGTACATCATACCCCTGAGTACTATCCTCACGGTAGTGACAGCAATAGAAACGATGCAAAAATTTAATCTAACGGTACGACGACCCGTTAGCACATAGCGCGAAGAGCTCGAATGTCTTTTTTTTTGGGAATTTCGTGAGAAATGTGAGAGAGGATATTAGTCATCGGTGCAGTCGGAAACGGTATTAAAAGACGCATGCTAAAAACTACGGGGAAGTGTTGCTTTTTTGGTAGAATTTCGCATCAACTTCAAAAATCGTGCGAAACCTTTTACCGAGTGGTGTGGATCACGCGCGACGATACAAATGGCATACGCGGAAGACGGTGTTTGTCTGATTCACTTCGGCTATTCCTCTTCCCTTGAAAAACGCCAACATAGGGGGTAACTCCTCGTAATTTACTTCCATTTTCGATTTATTTCGTTCGCATCCCATTACGAAAACATTTCACGAGGCTTTTTGTTTCTGTTGATTACTTCTAGCGTGGCATGTTCGGCAAACATTTTCCGCCTGTTTTTATTACCGGGCCCATAAACGCTGATTGCTTCGCACATTTTACGAGAATTCCGCGATCGTAAAAATCCTGCCCCCCGGATAGTCGATGTGAACATCACGAAGGAGTGGAAGAATTTAGATTGCTGAGAACATCTTTTCTATTATGCCTGGGCTTTTCTTAAATGGTTTCCTGCTTACTCTAATAGTTCCGCAGTCTTATAAGCTAAAATTTTTTTAAAGTTTGTCATTAAGAATTGCCATTCAAAACAACTGCAAGTGTAATAGAAATGTTAGAAAAGCTAGGTTGGGAAACTTTAGAAAACAGAAGGAAAGTTTACAGGCTAGGAAGCTTATACAAAGCTTATACAGGCAAGACAGCATGGGCAGATATTAAAAGAAGAATTAGATACCCCAGTTATATGAGCAGAAAATACCATAGTTATAAAATTGAACCTCCCTCTCAAAGGATTATCACTGCTAAATTCTCCTTAATAGAACAATATATCAATAGAATGCTCTCCCTGCAGGTATATTTGAGCCATTTCCTTCCCAAGTGCATACCTTCCAGGCGAACTTAAATAAATTGTAATAGCAACTGTTGATTAAATTCTATTAGGATTGGCTGAGATTCATGATGATGTATTTATGTCCATGAGAATATGAATCACAAAGGTGTGTTTTTTATGGGATGGGATAATATTTGTAAATTTTGGGTTATGTATGTCTTGACTTCTGTCAGAGGGAGGTTTTCAGAGGTATTTCTTTCCCTCCGTGGACAAATGCCTGACAGATATAGTGTTTACCCGTCAATTTGCACTACATAATTAGAATAGGACTATCTATATATTACTTGACCTTGACTGTATGTATGTATTCTTGCATAATTTGCAATGTTTAAACACTGCCGCCAGATTTTTAATCTACTTTCAGTGTTCGTGAAACAATAATGATAATAATTAACGATACTCAACTAAATCTGGAGCCATATCGTTTTCATGATTTTTAAATTTTCCTACTCGTTAGATATCGCAACGCAATAGAACCTACGCTTATTTGCCTAGCAATTTTATGTTCGACTTAGTTTAAGGAAAGTAATATTTTCACGTAAAGCTGTGTGGTTCCGTAAGGAAAGCGGGAGACTTGGGTCCAAGTCCCGGTCATGTTACTCTTTTTTGCTTTTCTTAACTCAGTTTTAAATTTTTTTCTATTGAATGCATGTAAAAATCCGTTTTTTAATGAGTAGAATTATTTCACAATTGAAAACTAAGTAAGTAGTATGCTAGAAGTTACAGATGTAGATGATAAGAAAGTAATCCTATTTAGAATTGAACCAATATAATGAAATGAATTTTTAGGATCTAACTCGCAAAAGGTTTGGTGAAATTAACTCTCAACTCTACTTTTAAAACCAAGCAAAGACTTGGTCGAAACTTTTGGCTTTTAAGTTGAAATTAACAAGTCGAGGGAACGAAAACGATGTTTTATAACAGTAGCTGGCCTTCCGCTACGCTAGATTGTTTGGTTGTAAAAACGTTACGTGTACGAACCGTGTACGAATCAACGGCAAACAGAGAGTTTTAAGTTATATTTTTTCTCAACCGAAACACCAGTCACTTGAAGAAATGATTTCCTAAGTATCGTTTCCGAATTAAATCCATAGAAACCATAGTTGATAAGATTTAAAAGGTATTTTATTATTTCTGATGCTGAGTGATTATAAATGACGGCATACACTTAAAGAACCATCGATGATTTACGGATTGGAGCTTCATACTCATACTTAACATTTTTAATGCTACCATTTCCTGATCACACAAATCCAATTTATCCTGATTTTGATCTCTGCACCTATTTAAGAGAACAAAACTGAGATTACTATGATTTAAAATAAACTGATGTCTCCTCACTTTCTGAGAGTAAATCGATATAGATTTATTTAAATCAAGTTTTACTTAAGTATTTCCCTTTTCCCCTCTGAATGTGACAGTACAATTTATTTTGAAGTTTTTCCAAGACAAAAAGAAAATTTGATAGGAACTTGACTCAAACTGGAACTTCAAAATACGGGACAGTCCCACTAATTAAGGGACGCGGTGTGGGGGGAGAGTCTATTAGGAATCTAATGTGATACCTTGACAACCGTGGTTAGGTCCGGACGAAATAGCTAATCCTCTCCGAACAAAGCATACAATAGCAGCCCTAAAAAACAGCAATCAAAAAGTAATCCGAACACATCTTTTACCCACCAGAATTTTTTAATGGCCCATTTGATCCAATTATCGTTTCTGAGATTTATATCGCGTTTAATGGCGTGTGAATTATTCATCGGGTGGTCGCCAGGGCGAAAAACGCCAAAAAACGAACACTTCGGAATAAGAAACGACCTAATTTACGACGAGTGACGTCACTGCAGGACCTCTCCAAACACGAAGAATGCGACCTGCAGGTCATTCGGTTACAAAGTACACCGAAAAAAAAATTGTCGGTGGGAAGAGCTTCGGTGGCGCCAGCAATTATGGGACCAAATTTCCTTAATGGGTTTCGAGGCATCAAAGAGCTGTAAACACGGTGAGGACCGGAGGGAGAACCGCCTTCCGAGCATTAAAAATATATTTCCTCTCGGGCCGAGAATTTCGGACGTTTTCCGCATATAAATTTAAACGGCGATCGCGATAACGACCTCTTTTCGTGAAAGGGAAAAGGAACGGGCTTGATCCGGTAATACTGGTCGGAATTCCACGGGGCGTTTTGGGAAAAAAAAGCGGGAAGAGGAAGAGTGATCTTAAATTTACGTTTCCCACCCGCATGTTTAGCCTTTTCCTTGACACTGACGAGTATGCACGCCCTAATGGCCATAATATTACGTGAGAAAGCTAATTCTTCCTGAATCGGTTTCCAGCTCGTGCCCGCCTAAGTTCGAAGCAATTGATTATTTATATATAAAATACGAAATGTACATAAACATACACAAGAAGCCAAGTAAAGATAGATATAATTATAACAAACACTATCATGATACTAAACGATATAACTAAATCAGACCATAAGTATCATTGAAGCCCTTATTGCGAACGTAATTAAAATATCACTTTAAATACTTCATATAACTTTACATATTAGCTAATTCTAGCAAATATCTCAACACAGCAACTCCTAGTTTCTGAAAACGATTTCGCAGCAAGTCCCTTCAAAGCAGATGCTTCATTTTCGTCCCTTCTAAATAACAAAATAACTATAAACAGTATATAAGAAAATATACAGTACATTGGAAGAAAAACTTGTTTCAAGCATTTAAGAGTTACTTTAGTGTTTCTTTTACTCCTTCATTTATCATTGCGATAAAAACAAAAATAAAAAAAACGTAATTTCCTTGGCTTAAAAAAAATCCTCATTTTCGTCATAAAATCCTAAAATATCGCAGTGTAGATTCTCTATTAAGTAAAACATCACCACTTTACATGAATGGCTATAAATATTCATAGTTAAATTATTATTATCGATTATTATATTTAAATGTGTATATATAAAATAAAATTGTTAGAAATTATACAATGAACTAAAGCAAAAGAAATACTTCGTAAATTCTCACTAAAAACCTTTTCTTCTTTAGTGTGAAAATTTACGAAGTTTTTCTGTAGCTACAGTTAAAAAGCCCTTTCCTCCTAGTATGGCCTGAGATGATTGAATTTAATTATGCAATGAATAAGACTTTTTTCGAACAAAATCCTCAACACAATACCCAAGGGAAGATTCTAAGTAGAAAGAGAATCGCGACCTTATAGTCAACATGTCGCTACAGGACCACACGCCTATTTCGAATCTTTCCAAGTGTCAGCGGAAAATGAGGCCCTTGAACGAACTATTGGGGAAGAGATTCTACGGAGAAGAATATGAGAAAGAAAAAGAATTTCGAGGAGGGGTCGGATGGGGGAGGAAAGGGCGGGATTGAGGTCAGCGGCCGACGAGTCCTTTGGACCCAAAACTCTCCCATACCTGCGACCACTATCTTCAAGGGACGAGTAACATCCTTGATACTTTCGTCTGCTTCCTCGGAACCTCTTATACGGAACGGTTCCTTTACGCAAAGATAGCGGCTTAATTATGCTAAATATATCCTCTTTTCAGCGTTTTCGAGCGAAAAAGTGGTTCCTCGACATCCGTAAACTCGCGGTCGCAAGTATTCACGTAACTGTATGAAATTTGTGGGTTAAAAAAAGTAAGCAGTCAGGCTTCTATAATATTTCACTGTCTCAGGCATCGTCTTCTGTAAATCCAGTACGTAGAAATGAATAGATATTGTACTTTTTCCAGAAAAAATAGAAATGATGATAGATAAAATAGATAAAAAACCTGAAGATGACGATTACTCGTCGAAAAATGTTCGTTTTCAATCTTTAAATATATGTTTATGTTTTGTGGAAAAAATACAACATCTATTCATTTCTTCTATAATATTGTTCATAGCGCGCTGCGCATGGCACTGTTGTTTACATGTTTAAACGTTTTTACGAACTAGCATTTAATTTCATTTAATCTCTAGCGATCCTCGAATCAGTTATTTAAAAATTACTTGGAAAATTCTATAATCGTAGTATGCAGCAATTAGTAAATGTTAATTCATTATCAAATACATCCCGAAGAGAGTAAGATTTAAGATTATGAATAGGTTAATGGGTAGTATATCATACGAAAATAGCAGTAACTAAAGCAAAATAGTTCTCGTAAAATACTACACGAATGTCAGCTTTTGAACGAATCTCATGTTGAGGTTCCGGTGTTATTAATCAATCATGTTATTAATTATTACAGCAAAGCTTCCTATTACAAGACTCGTTAAGCTTGACCCAAATGAAGGAGGACACCGTTAAGAAGAATTAAAATATAAAAGAACTCATGGGTAAGAAAACGAGGCTTCATGAACAAATAGTGACACCTCTTATTGTATTTATTACATGTACAAATTACAATACAAATTAAATTACATACAAATACACTTTGAGAGTTCTTGATCAAAAATAAACAAAAAAATCTTCCACCTGTTACTTCCTACCTAATCTATATGCATTTTGATATTCACTAGTATGTATTTGATTTAGTTTTACTGCAAACATTGAATAGAAGGCATTAATTCTTTGTATTTTTTTTTAAATTGCTTACCTGTGTGTGTTCGTTGTTGCTGTTGCCTCGGTGAAGCACCTCCTGAAAAGTTCAGTAGAGCTTAGGGGGACTTCACCGGTGAAGGGCAACAGCAACAACGAACACACACGACCATTCCATGAATCGGAAAAATCCGACTCAGACGGGATTCGAACGCGGGACCTTGGGGTAGGTATGCGTGGTAGGTGCGATAGCTTAGATGGCATGCTATCCACTCGGCCACCAAGGCCGGTATTGGTATTGAAAATAAAACTAGAATGGCGATCCTTCCTGGTTTCTCCGAATACCGGTGAATGAGGCGAGGAACGCCGACAAAGACGACTATTGGAGATTTTAATCCTCTAACTAAAAAAAAATATTGCGGTAAGTCGATGTGACTCAAAACCAATTTCATTCTAAAGAAAACCCTAGCAATGAACGTAATCGCATTCCAATTACTTATTAATACAACGCACGATTTCAAACTAATTTTTATATATATTCTAGGTATACAATCTGTCAAGGGATGGTATATGGATATGGTGTTCGTCATTAATTCTTAAACGAAATACATATATTCTATTCCATAATACATTTTATTTTTACCTACTAAAAATTTTATATGAGAGTAATAGACAATATACATATAAGGATTCCATTTGACCTTAAACGATCTTCCAACAATATGGACAATTTCTACTAATGTAAGATGGGTTAATGTTGGGAAATTTAGGATTTTATCAATTATTGATTTAGATTAATCTGTGAGATTTGTTTTGTGTACTTGTGATATAGATTAATGATTTGTTATATTTGTGTGTATCCTCCACTTTAGTGTACTAATGTTTTAGGTTCTTTACCAACGTAATTACAAAATCAACATGTGGTAATAACAAAAGGGAAAGTATGAGGATTTTAATTCAGCATCGGTTGGTGGACTGAGGTCGAAAAGTTAAAGAAAGGGCGTTTCGGAAGAGATGGAGGCAGCATAGAGTAAAACTGGGAGAGGGTAGAGCTGAATTTAGAAAATAGATATTTCAAGTGGAGAGGGCGAAATCCAAGGAGGGCCTTAGAAAAGAGAGAGTTATCGACACAGATCCCAGATCGGCCTCTCATAAATATCGGCTCTAGAAAAGTTAAGTGACACCGAACCAGGATTTCGTGCAACGGAATTTGGGGGAGCCGCCCATAAACACGGACGTCTAAGAAGATTCGAGTTATCCAAGGTCATCTGCGCGTAATGTAACGAAACGCGTAAAAAGTGATTGTGGGATGGTCCAGCTGGAATGAGGAGATCCATGTGCTTTTCTGGTGAGATGCTGGCAAGATTCCAAGGACGGTGTCGATGGCGCCTTTGCGGCACCACCCTCGGCCCGCATCGGCGTTGCCGTTTTAGCGCTTTTCGAGTGGGATTTGGCGCCTTCCGGATTTTCACGGTGCATTCTTATCCAAGAATAGACTATCCTATTATCTACGTCCAGCGCTGGAATTTACCTTTATTATATAAAAATAGCTTCAATCGAATTTTAAAAAATCTGATGTGGCCAACACATGACTTTCTCCATATTTATTGAAAACAGAAGCCTATGCCCGTAATACACAAATAATTCCAAAACAGTGAGTGCCACAGGACAAGGTTTCATACAAAAGTTGTAGTAAAATACATTATCTATAACTTTGGTACATTATTGTATGTACGTAAATTGCATTCTGACAGAGATATGTATGAAAAACTTCCATTTCTGGATAAACAACAACTTCCGGTTAACCATTATTCAAGAATAACTCCTAAACAGTCAGTCTTACGAAAAAATGTTTCACGCAAAAGTTGTAGTAAAGTACATTATCTATAACTTTTGTGTAATTGTATATACCTACATTGCATTCTTATAGAGATATTAAAGAAACAAAATTTTGTTCCGATTTAATCGGAACTTCTGGTAAAGCGATATTCATCAAAAACTAATCAAATTTTGGCATTGTTAGGAAAATACTAAATATAAAGTTTGGAAATTATCGGATAATTACTTTTTAAGATAGAGCGCACACAAACATTTTCACCACAGACAGACACACAGACAGACATGTTCGGGAAAATAGCGAAAATGAGCTCTATGGGTCCCAAAACATTTATTTCCCTCAAAATCTGGAGGTCGAATTTTTTTGCGAATACAATACTTTCTCTCTACTACGTACAGGGAGAAAGTAAAAACAGAAAATCAGTTTATAAACGAAGCAAATCAATATATCATTAATATTAAATCTTTCATCAAATTTATTCAATGCCATTTTAAGTTTAAAATAGGCCAAACCTGTCATGTTAAAGGAGAGTCGGAGTAATAGAACATGCTATATATAGTGCAAGATGTCACTAAAACTGTAGAAAGACCGCTTGCGTCCATAAATTTCTCTACAAAATCGCTAAATTGGCAGCTATACCTACATAGCCTATCTTATTTCAAAATTTTGAAGTCTTTACATAGTAGCATATAACTGAAAAGTACGACCATCGCAAAATATCAACTAGTAAAATTAGATGGATTCTTGGAAAAAAAAGGGAGAGACTTTGATTACGGGAAAAATTATCTGTTGAAGTTTACGGGAAAACCCGTGATAATAGAAAATGGCCATACAATGAGGGAGAGAAAAACGAGAAATAAATTATAAGCACTCTTCCAGACCGTTTTAATTGCAGTTCACAGCATCTTAAGGCTTATTCATGATGAATAAATAGAACAAAATATATCGTCAAGGGAAATTTCTGTGGAAACCGATGAATAACGTTAGAGGGTTCCACGAAGTGAAGACTGAAGTAATCCATTACATTTTAAGGCATTCCAAATGTTCATCTAGTGCAGATTCAAACGGCAACGCTGAGATGGAAAACGAATCCCTCGGGCTGGGGAACATCCATCACAGAAGCGGATGGAATTCTTTCAGGGCGCCGCTGACCCTGCCTATTAGGCCGGACGGGGGTCGACAGCTATGATTCCTGTCACGGTTGTAAGAACGCCCGCCAATTATTCGAATATTTCCCTCTGATGAAAGTAATTTACGAGGGTCTCGCGGCTACCAGGAGGTTTCGGTGTCAACCACGTCCACTCTCGCACCGGCTTGACGTTGTGGAGCAGGGAAAGGCCACAGAAAGTGTGAAGGAAAGTACAGTGGGCGATTGGTTAACGATCAGTTCTGTCTGAGAACTAATTGGACGACGGATACTTTTAGAAAGAATTTTACGATCAGACGACGAACACGTGTTAGGATTTGGAACACCTTACGAAACACGCACTAGAATGCAGAACGTATACAGAATTGAGCGGCAATATAAGTTTCAATAACTTTATTGAAAAACACTGATTGACTATGCTTACTGATGTACCACAGACATGTACATATTGATAATGTATTTATATATTCGACCATTTTCTTCTCATATTTTAGTTATCACAATTAACGCAAAAAATATAAGCGGCGATCTAAGTTTTAGTAACGCTAATGAAAAATAGTTTGGTTATGCTTATTGATGCAACACGTGCATGTATGTACTTATTGATAGTTTATTTGTATATCTGATCAAGTTTCTTCTCATCTCTTACTTATTACTAACATTAGGTTTGGGCATGTTTTTCACACCCTCTTCCTTCGCGGTTGTTTTTATGCAGTGAATAATTTTTTCGAGAATTTTTTCTAGAATCTTTTAGATTTTTTTACACCCGCAATGCTTTTCATTTTGTCTCACATTATCTTTTTAAATCTATGATTATATAATTTATGACGATAGATTAGATGGAAGAGGAGACTTTTAATTTCAAACTCATCCGAATAAAGTCGTTCTATTATGATTATCATAATAATTTTATTAAAAAATGGAGGATGAAATATAGAGACCCTTGGTGATAATTATTGTAACTAATCCTTTGCAAATAAATGTGTTGATGTCTGAACAATGAAGTTGTTGCAACCTAAGAAAGATATTAAAGCAATAGGGCATGAATTACAATGCAGGCATGAATTGTATTGGTAGAGATTGATTTAATGTAGCATTTATTGTATTTTTTGCCAACCTACGGAAGATTTGTATTTATTTTAAGGAGGCCGCTACAAAGGTACTCATTTCAGAGTTTTTACGAATTCAGGTAATTTTATCTTTAAACTATATAGTCATATAGCTACATAGTTCCTAACTTCTTTAAATAACTAATGAGCCTAAATTAAGAGAAATAGATGTAATGACAAGTCGTTCTAAAAATTAAATGTTTCCGCGAATGATCCGCGATTTTAACAGACTAAAATAGTAGTTAAAACGTTTGTTTTTTAAAACACTTGCCACAAGCCGAAAGGGTATTAATATACTGTAGGGAATTAACACAGATGTAAATGTGAAAAAATTCTCTCCCGTAGAGAAGCCGGCCTAAAGAAATTATTTTTGAAGCACTTACTAGGATCCAACAGAATGTTAATTGGATTTTCAGGTTTCGTTCTCACTTGAAACCTGTGCGTCTGAAAAGCTTTAAGTGAACAGTTCCCCACACTTTGAAGGAACACAAACGAAGAGAAGCAGGCATTTCGAGTCACACTCCAACGGTCTGAGTATTTTCGGATGACGCCATTCTCTTATCCAGACCTGTGATCTGATTTTCATTCCCCTCCTAAGCGTTTTTAGCGCCCTCTCGAGAAAAAACGCTCTTTGTCTTCGGAACATTGCTCGTTTCGCAACGTTCACTGCGTTTCCAGAGACCTTTGTGCTAGCAGCTGGGAGATTTTGTTCCCGATGTTAGAATCGTAACTCTAGCTATAAGCCTCGAACGCGGTTCACTGTCGGCTTCGTCAGAAAGTTGGGAATCCCGATACAAGGATACACATTTACTCAGGCAAGGAAAGATTTACGAACCATCTTTTTCCTTGAGCTCAGGTAAGAATACTTGAGCCGTGTTAATAATTAACCGTGAATTTGGGTGGTAAAATTTTGAAAAAGGGAGAAAAAAATCAGACCCAATTATAGCACAATGTAATTCCTGTTTCAACTTACTTTATATTAACAATATTGTTATATTTTATGGGTTAGATGGAAGAAGAGACTTTTTGTCTCAATCTCGCCCTAATAAAGACGATTACTATTATATTTACGCACTTATTAGAGCTAGATCATTTTAATCGAAATAGATGTTACTCGTAATAACGAAAATTTCAAAATAAACAATTGAAGCAACGATTTTAATTCCCGATCTCATCATCAAGGGTATCCTATAATTCGCTAATATTTGTGTTGTTAGGTTTTGTAATGTCTTCTAAGATTCCCAACTCCCGATCCATAAATTCTTTGTAAACCCACTGTTTTTAGTATATATGTCGAAAGTCTTTTCAAAATCAAACAATTTGCTTTGTAATTCATCATAAAAATATCCAGGTAATCTGATAAAAGTTCTAAAGAATCGAATAATTCGACTGAATGAAATAGCACACTTTTATTTCTAGAATACTATCTTGAAAATGACATTTAATCTCCAATAAGTATATTCATATGGGTTCATTGAACATAACTCCCATGATGGCAAATAGTTTTAGTATAGCCGAATTCCCGACTGATTCGAAAGAATTAAATAGCACGCCCTTTCTTTAATAGCATTATCTTAAAAACGACATTAAAGCGCCACTAAGTACGTATATTCCAGTTTGAGTTTGAGTCCAGCTTCTAGATACAACCTTCTCGTAATAGAAGGAAATTTTTAACAAGCCAGGAATAGACTCTACAATCAACAGAACGATTCAACTGCGATCGAATCAACAGGCGAAAGAACTCTGGGTGATCTCCTCGTAAAAATTTTATGTTTGCGTTCCAGAAGGATCGCTTCCTTCGTCTAAAAATAAATTTCAATGAAAGGCATTCCTCGTTCGAATCCACGAGCAGGACGTTTAGCGGTTTGCATGCGTGTTTCGTCCTTTCCGGATGGTTGCGCGTTACACGGAGCTCGGCAGATGATTCACAGAGAAAATTCCCGGAAACACGCCTAAATGCCCCTCGCAAAACTTATTAATTCTTTTTTTCATAAGTGACGAAAATATGCGAGCCGTGGTCTACTGCGAAGTCATGCCTTTTTCTTGAAGCGTAAGTTACGTGCTGATTTGAATGAATAAAATTAATGAGTTTCGTTTTGAATAATTCAGCTTTTTTATCTATAACATATTCATAAAGACTATATATCACATATATAGTATATTCAACTAAGTATTAATAATTAAGTTCAGACGATAGTTCGGACGAAAGTGCAGATGATGATAAAATTCGTACAGGTGAAAAGAAAAAACAAAAAATAAATACTAATAAAAGCAACGTACAAATTCAACCTCACATATATCTCTTTATATGTTAGATGAAAAATGTGAAATTCGGCTCTTAATATCAATAAAACTAGTAATAAACTCATGATAGTGCGACAAATAAACTATACAAGATAGATCTCAAATTCAATCTCAGAATATATCTCGCCTTGTATAGTTTATCTGTTGCGCGATAGTGAGCTTATTACTAGTTTTAAATGCAACGTAAATTAAACAAATTAAATCGTTCGGAGCAAAAATAGAACAAGTGTAACAACGGTAGGCAGCGAGCAAAAAATCGATCTGTGATAGAAGGACGTAGTGCTATGAGATGTAATTAAGAATTTAACTTTGCCGGATGGGATAACACACGGGGAGGAATAGAAGAGGAAATCATCAGCTCTAATTATAGCACAGAAGAGGGAAGAAAAACGTTCCATGAAAAGAAAATCGAACAATCACAAATTCACTCTCTCTTCACTTAGTGTCATTATCTATTATCATCTTGGAGGATTCCATTACAGAATTGAGAATAGCTGAATGATTATGAATTTAACTTCTTCACTCCACCTACTTTGCTTTTATTTCGTCACCACTAGAGAATGAAAAAGACGTTAAGACTATCAACTTTTCGCCTTTCTTTTTAATCGGGCAGATATTTCCCACCTATACTTACAGAGTAATGTTGAAAAATCTCCAATTTATTTTTCGTTCTCTCTCCCAGCACTAATAAATACCTTGGTATATCCTCTTAGAGTTAGTCAGAATATGCAAATATACTCGTAGTATCGATGTGTAGTATTCGGCATCGCTTTTGGAATATTAAGAAATAAAGAAAGGCCAAACTTTGGGTTTCCAATGAGAACCATTCCTCGTTCAATAAACTTCATTCCATCATCATCATATAGAGAAGGTTCGCAATATAAATTAAATCAATAGAACTCGGGTATTTTTAGCCGATAACGTTCGAGGTTCGGATTATAACTTCGTTTGAAGTGGTACGTAAAGAACCTGTTTTAACATCGATTATATTTTGCTCTCGTGGGTATGCGTAAAAAGCTCGCGATTCATTGACAAATGGGAACGCAGGCGAGGATAGTGAGTCCGAAGGACGCCCACACGCTAGTATTACACGCAAAAGCAACCACTCGCTCGCACGTGTACGCCTAGGAATGCAAACATATGTCTTTTCGTAATGATTCGAGGTTTTTCGAGCCTTGTGCACAGCGTAAGTGCATCATCACTTCGAGAAACGACTCGGAATGCGTCGAGACATTATAATCTCCACGCGAGGTCTGCTTCGTAAATTTGCAGACAATTCCTCCGTGGTGGAGGGTGCAGGACTTTATGGTAAAAAAATGGAACTTGATCTGCGAGGCTTGACCTAAAGCTCCCACTTTTATTAGATTCCCTCGGTATTATGAATACACGCAGTAAAAGGTGGGACAGAAAGGTGCACGAAATGCCATTTGCTGCGGACCTTCGGGTACGATCTTGAAGTGCATGGGACACCAGAAGCAAAAAATATCTTCCTACGCGGATTTTATGGCTTTTACGACTGTTCCTTAGGATGTTTTGATACCGATAAATTTTACTCAATCGGTTTAGCTATGTTAAGAATGAAACTAGAATGTTTTCTTTTTTGAAAGTTTCCTCTGATGTTTCTTTAACGATACAAGCTTAATTAAAGCTATTAGTTTTACTTTTGGTGATGAAGATTTTACATTAAGGTATTTATGAAATAGCCTATTGTGAATACACATATAATAAGTATCAGGAGTGAAAATTTTATCAAATGAATAAGAGATTCCCTTTTATATTTAGGAAGTACTTGCTTGGTCGAGTGCATACATCAAGCCCTGCTATAGGGGAGTATTGTATTCATTCGAAAATTTGATAGGATATCATGTACAAGATAACGAATCCAGCGACCGAGTAAACAAAAGGAGATTTTTTTCTATCTTATTTTCAATGGATGTGGAATATGTTATGACACCGAGAAACTAAATATAAAAGAATTTAATGTAAATATAAATTACATATTAGATATTATATATCATTAATTTAGCGGAAACGCTACAAAATACATCTATAGTACTGTCTACATGTATGTTTGTACCTCTCATATTACACATGGTCTTACCACGAAGTCGAGACGGAGCTATTAATAAAACTATGTAGTATATAATTTGATATTTACCCGACTCAAATAATCCGTAGAGAATTTATTAAATGTGAAACGCCGATTTAGAGGATCTGAGGATTTTAAGTTATTTTTGCTGTCGTTCAATTGAATGCCAAGAGGAATTCCGCGGATAAGGTAATAATCATTCTAAATGTAGTGGAAGTGATTCCAGTGTATTTTATCTCTAATCCATTGCAAATATCTTAACCCATTAATACTGACCAGATAAATCAACAGTAAAAATATTACATCTCGGTTATTCGTTCACTAAATACAAGATATCTAAAATATTTACACCAATCTAAGCCTTTTATAACGGGAATTTTATTTGCTTCGTTGAATTATATTTTTTATTTGAAAATATTTTAATGTTACTTTAATGTTGCAATGTAAAATATTTCGTATTTTGAAAAATTTATTACGAGTAAATAAATAGTATTTGTGAATTCTACTATAAAGGTTAATTTACGAGTAGAAATGTGTATTTAATTAATTACGATGATGACGAATGATAAAAATCTAATCGAAAGGATTAGATTTTCATCGTAAAGAATTCTCGAACCAGGATATGTATCTTCCCGTAGGTATGTCTACAAACACGCATGAAATTTGTTTTTCTAAAGCAGACCATTTGAGTAAAACGTACCAGCCAGTCTATTCCAAATAAATAAAACATCAGCTGGATTTAGTGTTGTATTTATCTCACGTCACTGATGACGGAAGAATACCTTTTCACGGCTGCGTTCCCTTAAGTATTTAAGACTCGTACGAACGCGACATTTCCCGCTTGAATTGCAAGAGGTAATAATATCATTTCTGACAGACACATCCCTCGGAAGCTCTTTTCTCTAGATAGAGCTCGGAGGAAGATGCGAGTAAAAAGTCTTTCTTCGTTTGAGGTATTGTACTCGGAGCGTTGAGAATTGCGCACTGGATGCACGTGCAAAAAGCATTTGAAGTTGAACAGGCTTTATCCTCTCTTTATTCGGTGTTTCTTCCATCGCCGTCGTTACGCGTCATGCAAGTCGAAGTTCGTGGAGACAAAGAAAGTTTACCATAAAATACATTGAGTTACAATATTGTCCATTTTCAATCAAAGGTGTACTTGTTTTGTGTTTTTTAACAAAAAGGTTTTAACAAAGGTGTTTTTAAACAAAAGGACATAAAGCCAACCTTCCACGGTGAATATAACGAACTCAATATTGAAAATATTCAATTTATTAATCGTCTGAAGGCTATATTGAAACATTAATATTGATGGAAACATTGACGAAAATTAAAACGTAAATTTTTATTGAAATTATCAATATATGGAAGGGATGTCAATAATAATGACCTTGCGAGGGGTATATTGAACAATATCGGTCATTATTTATCGTCAAGCAAGGTACTCACTGACTTAATATTAAACAATATTATTGACTCATGTGAGAGGTACTCATTTTTGTCAATATATTGCGTTAATGATATTGACCGTATGAGGTAGGCTTAAGGGTTTCCTTCTGTAATGACTATAATTTACGAAAACCTAATGGTCATACCACTATTGGCTATAGAAATTTATGTTCAACATGCAATGAAAAATAGCATTTTATTCTGCTATTTATACTATCTGTAAACGCCTTTTGAAATGTGAATTATACTGTGATCTTTCTTTTTCTTTCTTTTAACTTTTCCTACACATTTCGCAGCTTTTCCACAACCCTTTTTCACCCCTTAACTCTATGTGTGTGTTCCTGTGGTATAAATTACTTTCTGTGATTAAAATTAACAGTTTTATTATTTGCCCCACAAAACCATTCTTCCTTCCCATATTTCATTTATATTTTCACATCTCTTGTTAAAAATCTATTTATATTATTGCTGTGTTTTGCTTCTATGTGTAATTGCACTTGTATGTGTTTTAGACAAGGGTGAAATGGAGAATGGGACTTGGCATAACTAAAGAGTTAACTTTAGAACAGAACTAAAGAGTTAACTAAGGCCTAACTAACTAAGCGTTAGTTAGGTCTCACCTTGAGTATGCATGTAGTGTATGGGACCCCGGCGAGAAATGCCATATTCGGGATTTAGAAAAAGACCAACGAAAGGCGATACGTTTTGCAAAGAATTGCTACTATAAAACAGCGAGTGTTACTCAGATGCTAAAGGACGCGGGATGGGAATCATTAGAAGATGGAAGACAAATTCAAAGGATAAATTTATTAAATAAGTTCAGAGAAATTACGTTCTCTGATGATGTAACCGATATAATGTGACCCCCCTATTATATGGGCCGTTCTGATACTGTCAGAAAGATTAGGGAAATAGATACTAGAACAAATCGTTTCAAAATTCATTTTTTCCGCGAACTATACGCGAAAGCAACCGTTTAGGAAAATAGAGTCAAGGTGCCACACGCCGAAAGGCGGCTTGCAGGGTTCTTATATAGACATATACATAGATAAAGATTATTTTCTTGATAAATCTGGTATATATGAAATCTCTTGTCCGAAGCTTTGATTGAAATATTGGTTAGACGAAAAGGAGAGTGATCACAACATTCGAAGTGTATATAGCACATTTTAAAACAGGTAATAGCCATTTCAATTCTACCAACCATATGGAGGGAAACGCACACAATATTTCTTTGTTTAACGTTAAGTTATTACATAATACCGGCCTTGATGCTGGGGAAAATTTATATATTTATGACAATAGAGACTTTCTTATGAATTCAGATTTTAACAAAACTTTATAGGATGTTGCCAGTTAATACGTTCTTCCTTTTACCTCATATACTTGATAAAATGTAACATATATCTCTTGTCCATGAGTATGCCTTCTTTAAGGAGAAATACGTATTGGGTATTTTACCTGGTTTTGGTTTTCACACTTTGGTTTTTAGGCGTGCCCCAATTTATAATAATTTACACCATAAACGGTCTTATTCCACCACATTTTGGTTTTTCCTGCCCTAATTATTTTCATATCAGTCTTGTACTCCCATTATAAATATTTTGTTACCTGAAGATGCCTTCATTGAAGTCGAAATACGCATTCGTCTCAAGAGGTTATGATGTTTTTTTCAGTGTGTCTCTATTTTTAATGAAAGGAATATGAGATTTAGGTTACGTGACTTGCTTATATAGCTTATAGTGTAAAAATCTAATGGGGACTAAAGTAAATGCAATTATTGTAATGTAATTAAATGTAACATTGTGTAGCATTTGTGATTGTTGAGTAATTTACGTATATAAGTAATTTAAAATGTATATGTGATTATTGTAATAAGATGTATGATTTTTAATGTATTTATTTATTATTTCATCATTACTTTTTATTAATTGCATTGCAGTCAATAACAGTGAATTAACATATACATACTTTTTATATTCTTGGACCAATAAAATTATGATTATTATAAAGTTCACCCTCACCGGAAAATATTGACACCGCATCGTTCGTCCTGCTGTAGTAGGATGTGAGGGGAAAACGAAAATTCTAACCTTACGTTTTACGGAAAGGGAAAGCTCGATGTTAGACTACGTCTGATATTAAAGGGAACGGCAAATTAGAGGGATTAAGATCTAGAGATGGTAATCGTCGCAGTTGGGGTTCTATCCATAAAACCTCAGAGAGGTTTCGAAACCGTTTTCTCTATTTCCTCCGATATTCCCATTTGCCTCCGTCTAATTGCGGCGATAATTAAATTTTACGATCCCATTTCGCATTGAACGCGTGTTATTAAAAGATGAGGATTTTCCCAGATAAAGTCGAGGATGTCCGCCAGCCCGTACTAAGTGTCGAATAATTAAAACAGTGCAATGTGGAGGCAGAACGGGACGCCCGAACTTACGTAATCTGTGAGCTATGTCTGTTAAGTCATTAGCACTAAGACTGGTTGTTGCCTTAATCCCTCTACCGTATCTTTTTTATTTATCATTTTTTTCTTTTTGTCTTTTTTATTGTTTATAACGGTTTTTATTGATAGCTTATTTATTAGTTTATTTATTAGTGTATTAGTTTGTTTAATAGCTTATTTATCAGTCTATTTTTTACTTGCTTGCATGTAAATGCACATTTTTTGTTCTTTTTCTTTTATTTTGTATTTGGATGATATTATTGGTTTTTCTTCTTTTCATTTACATCTCATTTAATCTGATTTCATCACTATAGTTAGTTTCCTATGGTTTCCCATCTGTAGGTTCCGCAAGTTTTCACACCCCCCTTTCTTGAGGGTGTTTTCCTGCAGTAGAATTGTTTTCCTAAACTCTTAGCACAGGTATTTTAAATCCTCAAAGTAGTCTTCTTCTGTGTAATTTCTTTACTTGCTATCTTTTTTAAAATTTATATGAAGAAGGGTTGGATGTAAGACGAGACTTTATGGTCTCAATCTCGCCCTGAATAAAGTCTTTTATTATTATTATTATTTGCCAAAGGTTTTAGAAAGGGAAGGGGGAATTATTAGGAAAATGAGGAGTAAGATATATACGAGTAGTTTATAATGGTTTCGTCACTCAGCCAGACTACTTTCAGTAGACCTGGTCCGTAAGTAATTGTTGCACAATGACTCTAAGAATGAAATGTTTATTAGCCTATGGAAAGGTTGGCTTGTATGGCTGTTGAGATGCAGCAGAGAGGAGAAGATTAAAAGTAATGGGAGCGTAGCGATACTGAACAACAAAGAAAATATAATAGAAAGACCTATTTTATCTCTTGCAGACTTCGGTTCTCTTACAAATTTTAATTGAAACAATGACCCAGCGGAGCTGAGATAGATAAAGAGAATAGAATACAGATTCGTACTTGGTTGTGGAACATGGTTATAGAAGTATATAACTACCTCTTAGATATTTTATTTAAGAATCGATAGGCGATTATACCAATAATATAATTGAGTAACCAATTGAAAGTAGCTATAGAATAACGGCAATTTAAAGAATCATAACTCAACAGAAAATGAATTTTATAAGAAGATTAAGAAATTACAAACTCCTTCCATGATGAAATGTGGAAATGGAGGCTTTAATCTTATAGTAAAAGTGTTTTCAGCATGAAACAGCTGTTTATTTTTCAATGTCTCCATAGTATTTAACCCTTTAGCTCTTAGTTTATGTACACATTACTTATCCCACTCAGATAAGTTGCTACTCGGAAATGAAGGTCAAAAAGACGAGGTTAAGCTTACTGCTCAAACATCTAATAGCAATCCAAAGAATTATCCTTTAGGCCATATGACCGGTAGGCAACAACTTCCAAGACATACATTAAAGGCCAATTTATTCCTAGCACACCTGTGCAAACTCTTCTTTGAATAAACTACCATTGCTTTATCGATGTATCTTTTTATTCTATTACTTTCGAACAGTTTAAAATGCAAGTTAACAGTTGTTCAAGTTATTGTACGTGATACTTCCTTTAAAGCATTTCCTGGACAATGAACGCTGATAAACGAAATGGTAGGGTTACGTCTTTCCGTCATAGGACATTATTATCGTTTTTGTTAGGAACCATAGTATGTATTATCTATCCTGGCGTTGGAATGATATGTTGTTGAAAGGTTTATATACATATAAGAAACACTAACAGTAAAAATTGAGTTAGTTGAAGGGAAAAGCAGCAGCTTTGTGGTGAGAAACCACCGGTAACATTTTATGGAATAAAACACACCAACTGATTATTCCATTTTTCACACGTATGCAAATATAAATTCAAAGTTGTAATAAAGATTCTTCCCAATAACGAAACGTTTATTCAGAAGAGAGCTAGCTATATTTGTTTAAATAAAAGACTTATTTGCCAATGTGTAGGTAAATCGTATCGTGAGATGTATCATCCCTTAAATTGTATCCATTGGGTGGATTAGAGGTCGATATTGACGAAAGACTATTATTAATTGACGAAATTCATATACCATGAAATTTAAATAATTAAAATCTTTAGTTTTAATTCAAACAACAACAAAGCGTTCAAGATGGGTGCGAATTTGGTGAGTACTTTTCAAAAGATGCGCAAAACGCTTCCGAAAAACACAACGCGCCAAAACTTTTCAGAATACCAAACGCGCCAAAAAGAAGGATAGTGTCGTAAGTGACACACGTGAAATAAGTTCATCACCCCTGGCCTAGAAACTTTTAATCCTGGTTTGATCAAATCGCATAATTTATATTGATATTAAGGGAAACTCATTATCAATTCACTAAATCGTTTATATGTAATTAGGAGCTTGAATGTTTCACCGAAAGAATGTATCAGAAGCTCCTTCAAGATTATACACACCACCTCTACACGCATACCATAGGGCTGTCATACTCGCCCTACGATCAAGGTATAGCTTGAGAGCTATTGGGTAAGTTATTTCGATATCGACGACCGGGTCGAAAATACGTCACAACCGAAGGGATGCGCTTTTTATATAAATGTGAATTTCATTGGTTTGAAACAGCGACGTCATCATTTCTTTCAAAATCTGCTACCTCACTTCGAAAAGCCAATCGAATCAAACTGTGGCAAGTCGATTGTGCTTAAGAGGTTGCTCTCAAAAGCGGACTTTTGTCACTTCCGCAGAAATAGATTCGGTTGCCGAATTCAAAATTTACGCTATAGCCCCCTGATCTCCTCTGTGCGATCGATGGTCACATCAAGGCAACCTCCGGAAGGAAACTTCCCGAGGGCCGTCGAATTGAGAAACAAGGGTAAACTTAGCAGAAACCGGGAGATCCATCGAAGAGGCGTATCCACAGTAGGAAGTGACTTGGATTTCCGCAGGGACCGCCGATATTTATTGCTCTCCTATCTCGGATTGGTGAAATAACGGTGCCGGAAAGAAGGAGATGCAACCTCGGAGGAATCGTAATGAGGTGCGGTAGACCTGCACCTGACAACTCATTCGAGATCCGGTTTTCGACTCTTTATTGATCTCGAGAAGGAGCATTTAAGTAACGGTCGATGCTGAAAAGCACTTTCCCGGCGACGTCGGCGCAGATCCCCGCGGATGCGACCTCCGCAGAGCTTCTGGGAGCCGAAGAATTGCGGACGTGTGTTCGTGAGAAACGCGACGGGGAAACGATTCAAAGGCGGAGGAAGAGATCTTCTCCGAGATCAATCCTTTATGCTGCTCGAGAATACCGCTTTGGAAAAGAATGTGCAGCCGTCTTATTGAAATGGATGCGGGACGGAATCAGAAGCTACCCGCGGTCGTAAACTTGATGAGTAAAATGGGTGGGATGCGAGGGAGGAATCGATTGAGGAAAAGCCTTTAACTGCGTTCAAAATGTTCCGGAGATCTGGGATGAATTTGCGATAAATTCCATTTTCATGTCGTGAGATGAGAGTTTGTGTCCGATGACGAATAGTTGGATGTACTTCACCGATGTTCCTTACGCCATGACTCGACAGATGGAAAAATGTTTTCGTTTTGATTTTCATTGAAACATATTTTTCATTCGTATCTTAATTCAGGACGAAGTCATACACATATTTCGTTTAATTTTTTGTCACTCAGTCTTGTTCATAAGTGCAATAAAAAGAAAGCTCTAGAGGTATGAATGATTCATAACAAAAGAATTCATTTTGGTTACGCATTATTAAATTATATAAGTACTGGAGTTATACAGAGGTGACTTGGCTGGGACTCGAACCCAGGTCTCTCACTTTCCGGGCAGGTATTCTAACCACTGAACTACCGAGCCACGTCCTTCTCACTTATGTAAACGGGATGCTCTGTAAACGGGCCATGGCTGGGTAGTTCAGTGGTTAGAATGTCCTTCCCGCAAAGTGAGAGCCTTGGGTTTGAGTCCCAGCCAAGTCACTATTTTTCACCTCTGTATAGCTTTGGTTTTAAGCAGGACACTTTAATTTGCAATCTCCATACTTTATTTCCTTCATTTGGTATAAATACTATTTATAGCATCACTGAGCTTCATTTACGTAACATTTTCCTTGCAGAAAGTTCTGGGCGAAATGCGAAAGCAAATAAAAATATCCGCACTCCTCATATTGCTTTGTAAGCCTCATCATCTCAAAGCTATTATCGTTTAAAGACGGAGGGCATTTAGTTCAACCGTCCTCTGTTTCGAATAATTTAGGACAAACTAATAGCATGGCATACTTCATTGATGTTTCTTACTCCATGTCTTGATGGATGAAATATTCTCCATTCATACTATAGCATGTGATAGAGAAATTTTTCGTCTTTCATTTACTTTTATCCCACTCAGCTTTGTTCATGGGTGTGATAATGTGAAATTCACTGAATGATTCAGAACAAAGGCATTTGTTTGATCTCACGTTATTGAATGATATGAAAATTTCTATTTCAGGGGTCATTGTTTTCCCTTTATTTGGACTTTCCCACGAATATAAATCTGGGTCAGGGGTGAAAGCAAAGGCAAATTTCCGCACTAATCATCTAGCCTAGAACACTTCATTATCTCCCCGAGGCTAATGATGACAATAGAATAGTATTTTTTCCACAGTGCTTATTAAAACAAATAATAACAAATGTACGACTAGTTTCAGCAATTGACCGCGATACTCAAGTGACATAACAAAACCGTTTAGCATAATATGTAAAAGTAAGACTGCTGGAAAAAGGAATTATTTCCATTATTTGTTTTTATAAACACTGTGGAAAAATAAAACTACTCTCTTTTCATGAGGACGTATTTCCACAAGATATCGCCAGAGGCTCCGAATTTTATCCAAAGTTAATTGTTGCTAAAGATATAGGGTATAAATTTCAATCGGCCTCTAGTTTCATTTGAAAGTTTAAGTGAAAAATCGATTGAAAAATGAATGCATAAAACTAAGACTTGCTAAGAAGAAAAGAAAAAGACTGAATCACTAATTAACATCGAGATTATTAATCACGAACTTAATTTCAATGATGGAAAGCTGCAAAAAGAGAAGAAACATCTCAAAAGGGCAAAAAGACCGTCTTCGAAACAGGAAATCGAAAATAAGGTGATGAGAAGTTCAGGTGAACCCGATTAGTTAGTAGATTGACTCGACTGGATGAGATAGCTGATCTCAATGCGAGGTGAGATTCTATGATTCAGCGATTAGTGGCGAGGCATTCAGGACGTAGAACCGCGAATGGGTTCTCGAGAGGGATATAACGGTGTGAAAACCGCAGCTGTAATGGACGACTGAAATAGAAAAACATGAGGTAAAAAACGCCTCTTGGAAATAGATCACATGGATCGAGAAAAATTCACTTGATGAGAAAATTTTATACACGGATTACGAGGAATAAATGCATTTTTATCAATCATTAGTGAATAAAACAAAGTTTTCAAGAGATTTATACTTTAGGTATGAAGAAATTGACACTTAAACCAAATCAAAAGCTGATCGTTTCAGAAAAAAATTCAGAAAAAAATAAGACTTGATGAAAATTAAATACTACACTGATCTGACACTACCTTTACTTCGCTTCCGGATTAAATAAATATTGACAAGCGTTCAAGGTACTGACGATGGTGTTCGGTCGCTGAAACTGGTAAACCTCTTTTGGGGTTCTATCTGTGGAATCTTTACTAGTTCTATCTTTTGACTTTGTCATTAAAAGTTTATATTTTAGCTTCCGGAGTTCCGAAGAGAATATGGTTAGTCCAAAAAGGAAGTAAGATCCTCAACTTCAATTAGACGCCATGATAATAATTTTTACCAAAGATCATCAGAGGGCTACATTCTTTATTAAATCAGTTAAAGAATGTACATAAAGTCATCTAGCAAAAAAATTCTCAATGAAATCCACAATGTAAATTTCATCAAACTGATGTTTCTATGGCTTACCTGATAACAAGTTGTGTATTTACTTTAATATCCTTAAATAGTGGCAACAATTAAGAAATAGATGTTGAATGTCAACCCTCGGAACCTATTTACATTTTTTGTATAATCTGGCGAAAAACGCTTTATTTGCACTGTAAATGTATTTTAGCCTCACCTTGCGGAACGCCATAGAGAAAGAAATAAAAATGCATGATAGTTTCCACACATAATTTCGTGAATCATTTCCTGGAGTTACGGGGTTTTCATATTTTTGTAGGATGTAGAATTGTTACAAGTGCTTCGACAGCTTAGGTCATTTCGCACATTGGCTCCCACTTTTCATATTTTTCTTACGCATGATATGCAAGCAGTTACTCATTTTTACATATTTATTTACAGAAATACAATAATCTTAACTACTGAGTTTTTCTATTTTCATTTCCATAATTACTTTAATTACAAAATAATTTATTTTTAAAATTCCATTCTAAAGACATGGAGCTGGCTTATATCTACCATTCGCTCCTTATAAGATATTAAAACTTTTAGCATTTACTATTTTAACAGTTAACTTTTAGCCATAGCAGTTAACATAGAACCATAACTCGTCTTATTATATGCATAAAATACCGTCATTACTATGAGGATAAAACGGAGAACATTCTCATTACTTAACTCATCCATTGTACATAACGCTAATAAAACCCTACGTTGAGCACCGAAACAATTCATTTCAACGCCCTGCTTCAGCAATTTCTTGTCATTATCCTCGAACGTGATGATGACATCGAATTGTTGAAACCGGTCTTTAAGTTATGCCTTCTCCCTTTTTTCATTTAAAACAACTGAAACTTGTAATTACGGCCATAAACCTATCCATTGTCAGGGAGAGAGTCTAACCAACGAGAATGAAATCGCTCGTAATGAGGCGAGCTTATTGTGCTGCGTTTATCTCCATTAATTTACATACGTCAGGGCTCGATAACTTGTACAGCCATCGAAATATGTTTCACTGATGGTCGCAAGCCCATATGATTTTAGCACTCACTGAACACATTCTAAACAAGAAGTAACTGCAGATTCAAGTATATCTGAATTTATTGGGGGCTATTTTTAAAAGTTTTGGTATTATTAATAATAATAATAATAACGCCGTATTTTTTCATGGGCGAATTTTAGCCACTCTTGCAACTAACCCCCTTTTTTATTTTTATTATTTTTTACATTTTTCCTTTATTAATAAACGCAACATAGACCGACAACCATTACCTAACCGGAAAAATCCGATTTTCCGGGATTCGAGCCCAGGACCGTGAGGTTGGAGCGTTAACGCGCTAGCACCCTAACCACCCCACCACCACGGCCGGATTATTCTTCTTACATATAAAGCATTAATAGCATCCAGTAAATATAATGATAAAATCTAATATAAGGTTGTACAAGAATTGAAAAATAGTGACTTAGCTGGGACTCGAACCCAGGTCTCCCAAAATCTGGGCAGGAGTTCTTACCAATTAAACTCATTTGTAAAATCTAATGCATTTCATTAAATATATTTATTCAATATGATGTAGTAGTATATTCTAAATGGTGTTTCAAAACAAATGACCTGATCTTAAAATTATATTTTTACGAAAAAACTAACATTCTGCGAAGTTATGATGATAGATAAGTAGTAAGATAATTGATTATAAGATGTAGAAAACTTTAAAATTTTGAGACTATTTACTAATTTTTTTCCAGTTTTGCAGAATGTTACCATCAATTGATATATAGTTTTCTAAACAGGTAATTTAATAAAATAAAATGCCCTGTATAAAAATGATAATTGAATTGCTGCTATAGAAACAATAAAAAGAGCAACAGAATTGTTTTGTAATAACATTCCACCTCTTGTCGTAACGGATCTAACTAGATTCAAGGAATTTGTTACATGAGTGTAGGAAAGCGTGCAATGATTTGTTGATGTAAACCGCTACTGAGACAACTTTAAAATATTTCCTATTAATAATAATAAATAATCTTTGCTGAACAACAGCAATGAATATTTTTATTCCTAAATAACTCTTAAGAACGTAAAAATGTTTCAAGATGCATATCCTCAATTGAGATACTATTTCTTAAAGAACACCTATTCAGCCACTGTAGCAAAAAGTTAGATAAATTCCCTTAAATAAACTTCACAGATTATGGAGAAGTAACGGTGGAAATCCCTTTGTACAAAAAGTACTATTTCTTAGATTATTTCCATTTCCCTCAAAATCTACGCGTGTGCAAAACAACACACCTTTGATTAGTAGAATCAGCACCATTTTACGACCCATTCTCCTCCCCTCCCTCTGGTAACGGGGTGATAACCAACCACGGAGCAGCTCTTTTTGGAGATCGAGGTCGAGAAATGAATTCTTTATACGCCTCTCGTCAAGGAAGCAAGATCGTTAATTCTTTCCGCAGGTGTAAACCTTCAAGAGGTTGACATTCAACTGTCTTATTTAAAACACCGTGGAATGTCACCAGACAAGGGCAAAAAATGTCTATTAAAACTTCAAGATTTATGCTCGCTGCGTCAAGTCCCTCGAGCTTCAAGTTTGAGCCTTCTCCAGAAGCAAGCGCTGAATTTCACCATTAATCAGCTTAATGATTTGAGTCTTAGAAACTTTGGAAGATCCAATTAAGATAGATAGATAGATAGACCCTCTATAGGCGTGGTTAGGTCCATGTGGGCTTCTTTTAAACCCAACGTAGTACGTCGATATAAGCACAGTTAGAAATTAAAAGGAAAAGAAAGAGTACACAGTTGGAAAAAATCCTTGCAATTGAGGTTTGACAAAGGAAGAACCTACGTAGCGAGAAAACCTCCACAGAGAAGGGAGGTTAAAAAGTAATCGTGAAAACAGAGTAAAAAATAACACAATAATTTCATAGTAAAACTTCAAAGGGTAAATTTCCTATAAGATCATTGCCTGCGGGAGGTTTTGGAGGGGTTTTCCTCCCGTTTTTGGGCGAATGTCAGGATATCATTTGCAATATGGTATGTTCCCCTCCAATGATGCCACCTGGCCAAATGGCCGAATTGCAGCGAATATTGAAATTAAATTAAATATCAGGGTATGAAAAATGAATAAATCACATGAAAAAAATAATCACCACAGAAATATTAATTCCAAGAAAAAATAACTGAAATTAAATCCAAAAAAATACAATTACGTTCTCTAATCTTGTATAATTACCAATAATAATCATAATCATCACATAATCATAGTCACAGTTAATAGTCAGCTAGAGACAACCGTTGAAAGAGCTATTATCATGTCGCATACGTATTTCTCCACATTTTTCTTACCAGTAAAAGATTGAGATGGGCCTGAAAATGAAGAGAGATAAAGTACCTTCTTTGACCGATATCTCCACGGAGAACGATTTCGAAAAGTTGAACAATGAACTGCGAGAAGTGCGGAGCTCAACCATTCAATAAATTCCCAAGCGTGCGCAAGCTCTGTCCAGACCGCAATTACCTCAGCGAAGATCTTCTCATAAACAACAATGACATAACGGCATCGTCGTGAATTAAGCCCCCAATCGGGAATAAACTGCACTCCCCGTGTAACCCTAGCACAGGACAATGACTGTACATCGAAGAAATCCATTCATCTTTACCTACTGACACACACATGAAATTTCCTTTGGAGAGCCATTAAAAATTTTACGGAACTTTTCCATTAGGACTCTAACTCTATCTCCCATGCCGCAAAGGTGACCGGGTCGGCTGTGTATGGATGGAGCAAAGCAGAAATGAATTGTGGCAGTGTTGCGCCCACAGTGTTGCGTTTCAATGATAGACAAATGTGTTTTCCCGCAAAGACTAGAAAGGAAAGCAAGAGCCGAGTCTAATTATAGATGCTGACATTTTTGTTCGGTATTGCAGACATTGTTCAAAAACGTTTTTTTGAGGTTAAATTTTTTTTTCGTTCTTTATTTTTTCCTTACATTCCTTATATTCTTCATTTTACTTTATTACTATATTTTTTATTTTATTTTTTCTCATTTAATTTAATTTTTATTTTCTTTATTTTTCTTCTCTTTCTAAATTCTCTTCTTTATATATACATATATTATTTTTTTCGTTTTATACAATTGTTTAGTTGCATTTCCATGCTCCTTTGTTAATATTTATATATATGTTCATTACTATTCATACTGTTTCTCCACCTTGTTGTTACGATTTATTGTAATTAGTCTAATTGGCGGTTCATGAATCAAATTTAAATAAATAAATAAAAAATTGTTTCCCTGAAAATGAGAAACACCATTAGCCTCTAAAGAAATTCCCTAATTATAGCGGTCCAAGTTGCATAAGCCAAATATTTTACTTGAAACCTTGCACTTCTCTTGATCTGTTCTTAAAATATTTATGTATTTTGGTGGGCTGAGTTTTTGAGGCAAAGTAAACCTAAAAATAATCACAATTACTTATTTTCTTGAAAACGATAAAAATGAGTTTATGAAATTTTAATTTTATCTCCTCTGTCAGAAAATCTATTTGAAAATCTATGCAAGGGTTACGCTAAAGTAGCTATAGGAGTAATAATGAAACTTATGGTTTATTATCTCTTCTCTCAATAATATATGGTTCAGTATAGGCATTTTTTCACTTCCTCTTTGCCACCATTCTCTCTTGTTTTCGAACTTTCTGATCTATCATTTCGTGGATATGTAGGGCTTTGTCCCGTTTTAAAGACTACCGCAAAAATTCGGATTTCTTAACTTAAAAAAAATTAGGACACATAACTTCAATTCATCCATATTTTTTAGTGCTCAATGGAAAACGCTCTCGCTAGATATATGTAAGGAAGTCAAGAAAGAAAAAGCACCGGGTACTTAATTTTCTTCCAACTTTTTCTCGAGCATTATTTTATTCTAAGATTCTGACAATAAAATTACCTGATGTTATCTTTTTCTGTTTACTGTCTATTGATTGACAATTCGTTGAAAAAACTAGGAGCATAACTTTCATAATGTTGATATATTCTGGTCTAACTAAAATCTCCTTTAATATCTTTCCTATGTTTTCGAAGCTTTGACCAAATAATATCTACCATAGTGTTCTAGCTATCAAACTTTGAGATTTCAACATTTTAGCAAATAATTTTTATGAAAGATTAAACAATAATACACGAAAATGCTCGAATTCTCTCAATTAGCAAATCGAAGTAATGAGAACATCTTTCCAAATAAAGTAATGAACTTGTCCCATGATGGAAAATGATGGAGAACGTTCGACTGCAATACAATTTATGGGAAATGTGGAAAGGACTTATGGGCAATAATTCATCGGAAAACCATAAAAGCGAAGGCAAACAACTCATAACCGCGTACGTGGAATTCGTTGACATTCCCGTTTTTGTAGCTTCCATCATTTCAGTGCCGGGGCATCGCATGCTGATGATCCCACTTTCCGCGGCTCCAAAACACGGACCTTTAATATTTTCTGTTAGAGCCATGAAACGACGCCGGATTCTTAATGAGCAGACCGCGTCCTCCGGGAGGCGTATCCTAAGCATGGGAAACAGTCCCTTTCGGCCCAAATTGCGAGCTATTCGAACGAAAGCGGAAAGAAACGAATAGAAAACATCCGAAATCAGAACAGGATGGATTCTTTCCTTCACCGAACTTTCCCAACCGCCTCACGAAATCAAGCGGGAGCCTCCGGGAAAGTTTTTTCATCGGGCCTATAAGTTACTACCCAATTCTCCGGGAGCTCCTGTCCACGGAGGACAGATTTAAGGGAGTCTGCAAGGGTCGGCGGGACCTCGCAGTGGTCTCTAAAGCGTAACAATTCCATGCTCCTTAAACGGGTACATGTGACTCGAACCGATCTTTTTTGTTACCCAGTAGAAGGACAGGAGATTTAATGGCCCCCAATTTTTTTCGACGCAGCGATTCTTCGCCCTTAATAACGGCAGTTAATAATATCTGACGTATGAGATAACGGTTGGAGGTAATTTTCTGAATTTATTGGAGATCATTTAGGAGAGGTGCCTGAGGGGTGGTCGGGGGAGACCCGTAGTCGTTGAAATAACGGCTTCTGATAAATTCATTTGTATACGCGCGTTCGGACGTCAAGTACTAGCGTGCGATAAAATCTCCCCGACTGGAAGACGTCTCGTAGGTTCACACTTCCTACATTTACCGAGCCCGTTATGTATCGGCCGAGAAAGGATCCGTGATGTGATTGAAATTACGTTTCCCACCTCCTCACTCGTATCAAAGTATCAATAAGTGGTAAAGATGAAATGAAGTAACGTTAAAACATGAGGTGGTCTACTTTGAGGAAATTATCCAGAACTCTGTACATAGATAAAAGGGGTTTAAAGAGGTAACAATGAAGCTTATTCAAATAAAAGGTTTACTAGTTTTGGAAGAATAGATTTGAAAACACCTTACCCATTTCCTTGTATACTAATTTACTTTTCCCACACTTAGTAAACTGAAAATAGCAAATTCAAACACATGGATATACTTGCAGTAAAATATACAGAACGAAGGTCGAATAAAACTCAATCCCAGCTACCAATATAAATAGGTTTGGGAGGAGAATAAGACTGATTTTTCGATCGGCAGTCCAGGTAATAGATCAAAACTTGTGTATTGTTAATACTATTAACTGTATTATAGATGCACTTGAAAGGATGACAAATAAAGTAACAAATGCCTTCTTTGTCACAAATTCCACCTTATGAAGGCTCCCGGATAGTCATGTGGACAGCGCGTTTGCCTTTGGTGAAAGCGGTCCCGGGTTCGAATCCCGGTGGGTGCCAATGTGCGAAATGACCTAAGCTGTCGAAGCACTTTTAGCAATACTACTACTACTCCACCTTATGGTGTTTTTAGCTGCCTGTAAAGACTTCAGCTGGAAGGCTGGCTATATCTTCAACTTCTACATCATTAGCCTCCAAAAGCTAACCAGAGAGAATCAGACAACCAGATAAGACGGGGTGTGATGTAGTTTCTTATTCTTGCTCTTCTAAGCCAAAATTATCTAAGAGGAAAACGCAGCACAGTGGCCCAATGAATAACACATAATTAATTTAAATCATTCGTAATTCATTCAGTTAGGAAGAGAATAGGACAGCCATGTTTAGGGAAGTCCCGAAAATATTCAATTTTGTTACTGAAATCAACGTTCGTGATGATCAAGTCCCAAGAGACTTCTTCAGAAATCTATGACATCGAATAAATATTCAAACAATCTATAGAATTATGTATCAACGTAATCGGTATATGCGGTATCCTTGGAAAAATTTGAATATTGAAATTTAGTAAAATATAATCTTAAGCAACCTATCACTGTTCCTTGATTAATAAAAAACGAGTTTACTTTTTGGGACCGGAAAATTTAATAGACAGCTCCAGATGTTACATTATTTTATACTAAATTAATTACTCTCTATTTTCATGAGAATAATTTTCCAGCGTTAAATAATCTAAACCTCTTCTATCATGCAGCAAGAAATAGTTTAGCTTCCTTAACAATATTCGAAGTATCGAAGTTTATATTTTGAATTTTGATGTCTCTTTACAAATGTACTGAATTTTAGCGTAATATTTTAGTTTAACCAAAGATTAGGAAAATGGAAGTAAATTACAATTAATTTTAAAATATTATCATGGGCAAAGATTTGAATTTAAATCAAATATAGCGATCAGTTTTTAGCGTTTGGTGGATCATGGTGTGCCTGGATTTTGATTGCTCAATAGTGGAAAATACACCATTATGAGCCATGCTATTACTCTCAACATGATATAATGCTTAAGTTTTACATATTTTAAGTAAAATTAAGTCTTGAGACAGTCACAAACGAGGAAATATTTCTTGAAATACTTCAAGAATAGAACACGTTCTAATTCAACCAATCAGGGAGCGGATCCGCCATTTTGTGAAATGTTTCAAGAAATATATCCTCTTGTATTTCCTCGTGTATAGAGGCCTTTAGAATAGGAAAACTGTTAATTTTTTGGACGTATTTAATTTGGAAAATGTTAATAGACCGACCAGAAAGGGACACTGTTACCAGCTTCCTATGCCTACCACTAGCAACAGCACAAACGATTAACATAGCACCGAGAAACCAGGAATAAACAAACACTTAATGTGCATACTCAATGGGTAAATTTTAAGACATTTTTATCGAGTGTGAAACCGCCGTATTGCTACTCAGTTTTATGACGCCTAACTACCACGTTCACTACGCTTTAGCGAGGAAGTGGGTCAAGATCAGGAAATCAATTGCTCCATTCATCAAGGAACATGGAAGGTATATTCTTCATCTATTTACGAGTCATGCGAAGATAATGAAAACTCGGTGGGACAAATTTCGGTTCCCACGCGAAAATCGCGTAGTCGAGACAATTCGGGTTGCGGCTTCCGTTGTAATATTTACTGTTCTTCGTTAATGAGATAGTTTCGACTAATAAAAAGAATCCGATTACCGCGTGGAAGTAGCACGACTCTATTTATTTCCGTGACTGAACAAATGTCTGAAGGAAATGATTTATATTGAATGAGATTGAAATACAAAGAGAACTTCTTTCATATTTACCCCACCTTTCCTATAGCAATGGCGACCTTATTTCTTGGTAAAAACACAATATATTTGCGAAATAAGTTCGTACGAACAAAGGGAAAACACATTGAATATCCGAAAATTAGTGAGAATAGTTAAGAAGAATACTTAAGATATCCTGGGTCCGTCGCTTAATTTTGCCCAGGAATTCCCATAAGTGAATCTGGACTCTATGAAGACACATTTCAATGGATACCAAGGAAATATTAAAAAAATCACAAATTTTCGAAAATAAATACATTTTCTGTACACAAAACATAATTTAACGGCCGAAAAATTAAAGTGAAGGACATATATTGAATCTTGGTTGTTTGGACAAAGTCTTCTTAACAATTAACATAACCTGCAGCACACTGGTATGCCAAATGGAGGATCTAGGTGTGCTGATTAGTCCTTGATTACAATTCTATTTTTTCTAATGCATTTCTATAATAATTTAATTAATTATTCTAATAGATTACATTCATAATTCAGTGTTTCTAATCTTGCTTTTGATATTCAATGTTTCTAATTTTACTATTTTATTTAATTTTTGCGCGCTGGATGAGAGATCTATTTTTCTCCATCCCGTGCGAAATGACGAAAAATAAATATATATACATATAAAGAAGATGTATACTTTTCCACAATTATAAACAGTATAATAAAAATATATAAGCTTTCACATTATTATAATTGCGGAAAAGTATACGTCCTCTTTATATTATGAATTTCCATAACATCACGACCGCTTCCGTAGATTTTTTATAACAAACATATATTAGAAGGAGCCTTTAGACCATTGTTTACCAACGTGGGTCCCACGCCTCACAGGGGGGAAATTTGATAGTAAAGAGGGGCAATAGAAAATGCCTTACAAAAATTTACTTTTTTCTTGCTATTTACTAATGATTATTCCTATTAATATACCATTTTTTACATTAAAAATCATGTGCCTGTTTCATGTGGGTCTTTAGAATTTTTTAAATCCTTAAGAGGGGCATGCGTGAAAAAGGTTGGGAAACTCTGCTTCAGACTGTAGAAGTATCACTTTATTAATCGTGAAATAATGCAAGATTTTTTTTAATACGCCTTCCATCCGAAGTTGGAATCGGGGCTGTTTCCGCAAAAGACGGAAAAGCTGTCTACTTGGCGATTCAGGAGCCCTTGTCTCATCAATTAAGACGAATAATGTCTTGATTTTCACGCTTTAATATCTCATGGTTCCGTACTTATCGGAGTCTAGATCTATGCCTCGAATTTTCCAGTCGTTTCCGAGAAGGAAATGTATGCATATGAGGGAGTTCTTTCAGATAGCCCTGCTGCAATGTAAGGTGATTACTACGAGAAAACACTCTACTACTTACAAATAGTATGAAATTAATTCTTCCAAATTTTTACTCTACAAAACTCCTCTCCGAGGAAAGCTATGAAACCATTCGTACAATCTAGGATCGAGAGATTATCCGGATGAGGAAGTGGACTACCTCGCTGCTGAATAATGTATCTTCCGACCATCTAAGGCATTCTGGCTCTTATTTCCTTGACTTACGAGATTATCTTCCGGGACTGGCCAAACCTCATACCACTGCGAGCAACACTCACGCTTTCAAAACTTCAGAAATGTTTAAAATCATAGTTATTTCAATAGAGAGTATATTACTCTACCACAAAAATGATCAATCTTTTTGGTAGTAGATTTACATAAATTATTGTTGCAATTTTGGGTTTTACTGAATTACGGATAAGGTACAAAAATACTTTTCTGGACCCTAACTACAATGTGGGACCCATATGCCCACCACCATTGCTACACAAAGTTCAGGAAAGAGAGAATGAAGCACACTTAGGATTAGCTTAGGAAGGTGAAGATTGAGATATTCTAGTCAATTTACCTTCCTGAGTAAAAATATTTTACGCGGAAACATCAGTACAATAACTCTAATAATATAGTTGTAGTAATAATTTACATAGCATTCAATGAGAGACCAATATGAATACTACAATTCAGCATTATTCATACCTCGGTAGCTATCGTTTTATCGCAGCAATGAGTAATACAGGCAAGTAATGTAATTGTATTAGTGTACTGTTGTAACCTTCTGACAACAGTACGGTATTACCGTATTGTAAAGAAAGATAATTTTCGAACACGGCAGTTAATGAATTAGAGGTTTTAAATCTCTAATATTACTGTATTGTTGTAGATTAGAAATAATTGTATTTAAGTACAATAATATTGTAGTCGTAGGAGATAAATGTATTTTAATTGTGTATTTTAGTAGCTAGATGACACATTTCTTTAAACTGCCAATAACGTTGCATGATTGTAATTAGAATTGTAAAAGCAATATATGATCAATCGTACTGTCAATATTCAATTCATCAATGACGAACCCAAAGACTCTTAAAAGCCGTAATTCAGCAGAGCTCCTTATATGTTACACCTCAAAACCACATTATTGACCTTTCCTCCAAGACAACACCATTTCCGAAACGACACTTTTTCAACTCTCCCTCCCCGGCAAATTACTCCCATCCCCGCAATCTTCATCACAGTTAATTGCGAAGAAAACAAACCTTCCGCGTCCACCCGAAATTGCCCCAAAAAAACCTCCTTGGGCACATAAAGAGACTGCCCGTCGCGCCACAAAGGAATACGCTCGCATGGCATAAAAAGAGCAATCCCCGCGACTGCTACAGAAGTAAACGATGTGTTGAAGACAAAGGCAGGGAGATTGCTACTCAATGTTTGGGGCGTCTGCCCTCGACGCGAAGGGGAACGGCGGAATGCTAGGCGAAGAGGTTGGGAGAGAACTCAAGGTAAAAATATTGGGATTGTTTCGAGGGAACAAAGGCAGCGTGGGATGGGGAGGCGGTAGTGGGACGGTTGTGGGAAAGAGGAGGAATTGGGTGGGAGGGAAGGAACGTCCGTTGGAAGCCGTTGGCTTTTCGGGGGAGGATGTGGGGTCGGAGGTTGAGAGGAAGCGGGGTGGTCGTGGGGGAGAGAAAGCTCGCGGAGGACCTCTGGGTGAGGCTACCACTACCAACAGGCTTTTTTCTCGCACAAAAAATGGGGATTAAGTTTCGAGCGCGTATCTTCTGGGAATGAGGCCGAAAGGAGAGAATTGGGCCCCGAAACTCATCATCGGGAATATCAACCCCGGAAGAATGGGTCCTTTGTTGCGTGGGCTCATTGTCGCCCGCGACGTCCTCCCGCGCTGGAGTCAATGAAAGAGGTGTTCCCTCGGGCGTGGAAGGAATCAAGAGCTTTCTATCTTGATAATGATCGATGGTTTTCTAGAGGAGAGCTCGCCTTCCTCTTTATTGCTCGGCGCATGTTCTGCTGGCAAGTTCATTGCTTCGAGATCGGTTCCGGTGAAAATGGTTCTGTAACGATCTCGGTACACTTCCGCAGTGCAATGGCTCTGAACTTGGGACACGAAAACGAACATTTTTCTCTTCAGACGGCTTGAATATAAAGGCTTCCTTCATGATACTCCCAGTTAAGGTTTAAGTAAAGGGGGATCTAGTAAACAGCTGTCGACAAGTTCGAGGTCCTAGGTCATCGACTAGACGACATCTGACGATATAAAACTACACCACGGGCAGAAAGGATAAGATTATATATATTTTCCCCAAAATTCGTCCAGGATTGAAAATTAATACACTACACAAATATTCAACTGGATCAAATTTTTATTAATTCATTTCATCTTCAACGAGGATGTGTGAAATGTGCATTTTATCGCCTTCTAAAGAATAAAAACTCATTCACTCGAGATATTCGTAGAAAACGGCGCAGGTTCCCCTGAGATAAATACCTCTAACTAATTTCTGTATGAAATTTCTTCTTTTTTTGGATTTTGAGTTCCCCTGAACAAGATATTCTTAGTCCGATGAAAATATTAATTCTTGTTCGTCATACTCGGTTTACAAAAGCAACGGATAGTCTTAGTAAATGGAAAAGAGCAAAATCTACAATGTCAACTTCTTGAGCATATCGAAAATACCTCTTACCGTTGAATTAATAGGCGTAGGAGTTGATGGAGTGGAGCGGTATAAAAAATGAGGATTCGCAAACGGGCTGGAGACTACGGAATGTACGGGGACAATAAAGGAATATTGCTCAGAAGGGGGAATCTGCAGCCTTTTCCGGCCAGCACACCGTCACTTCCTGAGACAGGTGCACCAATTCAAAAGATAAATAAAGTCGTCCGAAAACCGAATCTCGTTAAGTATACGTTAAAAAAAATGTTGACCAACATTTCTCTTGGTTTACTTTTCGATTGAAGAAGCCCCCTTATAATATTTCTCTGTTAAACTAGTTTGAATGTAGGAAATGACCCACTCGAGAGCGGTTTCATAAACCGGATGGTAGCTTCCCCTTTTCGATAAAAATACAGTGATAACAACCAACAATAATTTCACGTTTACTACAAGTTTCCATATCCATCGCCTTCAGAGACTTCAACGCCGTACAGTCATCGACAAAAATCAAACAGTGCAGTACACGATCCCAAAATCCCGTCCTCCATTGTCAGGGACCGAAGTAGTATAGCAATCCATGTACAAGAACGTGGAGGACAAAATCGGAAAGAAGCCTCGAGTCGATACCGAGCATTTCGCCATGTCCGTAACACGATCCGCGCCTCCGCAACACCCCGCCGAAGTCTCACGTATCAATGGCTTCGCCAAACCTCGCGTGCGCTTTATTTTTGGAAATAGCCGTTTAACGAGTTCCTTTCGAACCTGTTGGGCTGATGCGGACACCAGCAGTCGTTAACACCACGTTGGTGCCCACCATATATTCTGGTTCCTCCCTCCGCTCTCACGATCGCCCTACAAGAACGTATTCTCCTTCGGTCCCACAACGCTCGCCGGGACTAACTTGGACCCCGGCGTGTGAAAAACGTGGTCGGCGCTTCTTCCTCTTTTACCATCCAACTACGATAAAAGGAGTAAACTCCCTCTTGCAGACCCTTCCTATTGGTCGCGCTCCGCTGAACCAAAGCTTTCAACCGCACTCACACAATGGCAATCCCCGCGCCGCGATTAATTCCGACGGCGTATTACTCCGGGACAAACTGCTTTCGGGATGCGAACGGGAGGAAATGTTTATCCTATCAGAACGGTACCCGGGTGGAAAACAATCGTAGGAAATTGTCTAGCCCGTGGGTGGAGCCCTTGGGGAGTTCAGTGGCAATGTCATCATCGAAAAATTAGTTTCTCCTCTCCAGATTAACACTCGAAAGTTAGTGGTGAAACTAGGTGGAGTACCACAGCTTCAGTATTCAATTTGTACTGAAGTAAACATGGGAATGGGATAGGCCTCAAAATTTTGAAACCAGAAAATGGATGAGGTAGTAGAAATTCTTTTCTACTGTAAAATATAATAAAAAGAGAATGTATTTATAATATTATAAAAACTTTAATCTTTCCCTATAAAGTTATGACTTTTATATAGGCAGCGTGTTAATTCTTCACAAAAAAATTCAACCCTCCAGCAGAAGGAGCATTTAAGTTCGAATAATTAAAAGCGGTCAATGCCTTTTCCGCATTTGGTAAAAGTTGTTCAACCATCAATGGCAAACATAAAATAAGAGCCTAAAACGATGTTATGAAACAGATTGGCGAAGTATTGATGACCTTGTGAATTAACGAACCAACATAATGATCAATTCTATCAAATTTCCCTTCGTTTTTCCGCTTTTATCAAACCTTACTATGTAAGTATGAACGTTTATGACTGCAAGAGTCTCTTAATGCCCGCCATAAATCCCTAATTGAACTTCGCAACATTGGATTATTGCCTTAGATTATCTCTCACTCTCTCCACGTTTAATTCACTCATTTATAACTTTCGATCATAATCTTTTCCCCAGCTCTCATTAACCTGAGAACGACTTTAATTTTACGTGCCGAAAAAGCCTAAAATATTTTGGCAAGGGCTTTTTTAGAAGGAAAAAGGATTCAAGGTTGAAGAAGGAGTGAAAAATTGTGACATGACTGGGACTCGAACCCAGGTCTATCACTTTCCGTCGAGCAAATCAATGTAATAATGTAAAAAAAAGGATTCATTAGTTCTGGACTGCATTAGTTTTTAATTCCGGTTCTAAAAAAATACTCAAAGATAAATTCGCTTTCAATTTCATTTATGTGCGAAGGTTTGTGTATTGGTTTGGCCTAAAAAGTGAAGGGAATATTTCTACGTTTCTTACATCCTCGTTACCGATGATTCCTTAATGAACACATTTTAAATTCCCATAGAATCGGCAGCAGTGATTGCCGTATCCTGTTGCGGGTCGAAAGAAATGCATTCTTCGACTCTTTTGAGCGGCCAGAATTGCTCAGCCTCGAATTATCTTTTCTAAATTTCGTTTTTCCAGATCAGTTGATTGGGTCGAGACTCCTTTCCGAAAATTAATGACCGAAATTGCACGTTCTGGACATTCCATGCCGAAGTTTAAGCCGAACATTGTCGATAAATTACAGAGGAACCATGGCGTTACATTTTCCGGAGGGCTATCTTATTGGCTTAAACTAATGAGATTCTTCTCTCGGTAGCTTTTCTGATGGTATGATTAATGGCCAATATTGAATATTCATTAAAATTTACGAACTCATTTAACTTGGAGAGGAAACTGAACTGGAACCGATCGCAAAATGCTTACTAAATAAATAGTCCAAATTCTCGGAGATAATCTCTACAGGAAATAACATCGTACACATTAATGATGAGTATAATTAATGAAAATGGGTTTCTGCTAGATTATACGTCGAGCAAATCAATGTAATAATGTACATACATCCTGGATAATTCATGGATAAAATGATCATGGGAAATCGCATTCAAAATCCTGCGGTTGGGTTTGTCTGTCGATAAATTGTTCACTTGGATAAACTTCATCGTAACCGGAAAGATCTGAAACCGGAACTAAACATAATGGGAAATATATAAACAGAACCCTTCAGGTACTTAAAGTCCTCAAATTTCACTTAAAAGCAATCACATTTTCAGTATAAGATTTACCAAATTATAATCTCCTTAAGCTAAATCACGTTTAAATTTTTCTGCTATTTTCGGGTCGAGAATTTTATAGGTAGGATTGTAAGTAAACAATGAGCTCTTGCGCATTGTTTTCACTATTTAAAATGGATCATGAAGATACAAAGAAATCGTCTAAAGGTATCAAAGTAATTTAACTTACCAAAATAATCCAATCCCCTTCTTGAAGATTTCCGAGTTCTTGGCTAGGTATCCAATCTTCTGGTATTAAAGATCCATCCAGATATTGCAGGTAAGATGTTACATAGTAAAATTTCAACGGTGAAAAATGCTTGAGACTTTAAGAAAGTATCCGTCACCTTATTATATTTTATATCACGTGAGAACAATGACACTTCCCATGTGAACACCAAAATAAAGCTTACGTCCCAGTGGGATGTCTTTCGTATCCAATGGTTTACCGAAGACTGAGCGCGCTCTGGTTGAAGCAGTCCCCTCCTCAGCAGAAGTGGCTATCATTGGGCGCAAACTCCATGAAATAAAAACCTTGATCGAAATGATGAAAATGAAAGCTAAGAAAAATACATATCGTGTATAAATTGTCCTAGTTGATGCATCAGTCCCATAAGTTTATAACCAAGCAAGTGTCAAAACGTAATTTGATATTTACGTTCATTTCCCGCTTTATATAGCAATAGCTAGCAGTATAGTCTAGAAAATATTAATATAGTCGCCATATCAGTTATTTCTTTTGAAAATATTGGTTCCATGCCATTTTAAACATACACATGTTTGGTAATTATATTCTATAGATATTATTTTACTAAAGCTTAAATCAGATTAAATAATAACTTGCAAAATATATTGGCGGGTATCCTTTTTGAATAATTCTATCCTATTAGTTCGGAATATCCCCTGTAGAGGTATGTAGTGTGCAGTGGCTACATCGGCTGCATGTACTATGTACCGCATGTTGACAATGTTGCTATTGTGAAGAATTGTGAAAAGAGATGTTCGTTCCGTCCGTTCATAATTAATTGTGCAGATGTTTATTTAGTGATAAGTGTTCCATGGGCATTCATACCTGTGGTTGCCTCACGATGAGTATCAATATTAGTGCTCGAGAGCTCCAATTAAGAGAAATTAGACAATTTATCTCTAGTGCGCGTAAGAGAATCACTGACATTACTACGGAATTGCAATGGGAACCTGAATCTTTGGAAAAACGGAAGGTAAGAGAAATTTTAATTCAGTTGCAGTGGATGAAATATGTTGCACGATAATTATTTAAATTACTGAACATTATCTTCCATTTTCAGGAAATTGCTGTATGTCCCCTGGACGATGGCCATGTTATTCCTGAAGCCAACTTAGAAAATCACATAGAAAAATGTAAAATGAGAAAAGAAGGATACCATCATGAAGATAAACAGCTTCCCCCATTATCTGCAGATCCCTCTTCCCCCTCAGTTTTGAAGAGTAAGTGCTTAGAGCTTGATAATTCAGCTGCCTCAAATGAATTGGTTATTTACCTTTTGATCTGCTTGTTTCACAAGATAATTCCCCACTTGTGATGTGAATGTATTATGTTCTAAATAACTTTTATATTTCTTTCTAGTTGATAGAAAACTTCAAGCCTATATATTAAAACAAGCCAAAGAGAAAAAACCGTACATGCTTTCAGGTAAGGTCAATCTTTATTTTTCTCTTGAGCTAAATTTTTACTGAATTTTCCTCATTTTCTTCGTTTACACATGAATATGATTCTTTTGATTTTCAGCAGTTCTCCCGTGAGTAAATCAATTGGCCTTAGATCGGTTCAAGATTGTTCGTTTTATATCCTTTGAGAAATAATTCTATTTTGAATTATATTATATTTAAGTTATGTTAATTAGAGTTTTAAGTATTTTCATGAGTAAATAACTTAAAAATTAGTCTAGCATTATCTAGATATATTCACGCCTTTTTAAGCGTTCATTATTTTAATTTACATTGGTTACATTTATAACAGTTAGATGTAAGCGATAGTTATATTCCCTCCGTTTCATGATAATGATGTGTTTTCACGAAGTCGTCTCATTTAGAGATGATATTATTTCTTAAATTGCGGTTCTTGATGTTCAAGCATGCAAACAAATTTCTTACTCTCTGTGTAGGATTTCATGGAGAGGTGGATGACAGGGAAGTTCCATGGTCTTCAGATCGATTGATGTCTACTTTCACACCTGAAGAAAAGTCTGCTCTTCATTCTTACATTATTGCAAACACTGTCAGCCCAGGGGAAGGCAAAGATATTCCTTTAAATGAGCAAGATTTAGAGATCAAGTGGGTTTATGTGATTATTTCTGGTCGATTCTAGATTTTGAAAGAAGCCATTTGGTTTACTGAGGAAAATTTTGTGGAATATTTCAGTTACAAGAATAAGAAAGAAGAGAAGAAGGAAATAACTCCTCTAGAGAAACTGATTGCAGAAAGAGATGCGAAACGTCGAAAGGAAGGGAAGAAGGTACACATCAACAGGAAATCGCACACTGAGGTACATATTAACTTCATTTATATTTAAATCGCTTGTTGTGAACAATTTTCTGAAAATGTTACCAAAGTAACCTGTATTCTTTTTGGATGCAGAACAGTGATTTATAGGTTTTAGTTTTAGAGTCCTGTTACAGCTGTGTAAATGGTGCATTCTTTTTAAAGATTTTTGAAACATCTAAGGAAGTGAGAAATAAAACTGCTTCAAATTTCACAAAACAGTACTAAAGGCAGTCAGCAGTCTCAGTGCAGTTGCTGATTTAGATTTCAATGAATTACTTTTAACTGTACTCGTGTATGTCTATAGCACCATGACTTTTGAATGAACATATTTTATCAGTTAAGCTGTTGCACATTTTCAGAAAATGAATTAAGTGATACAGTCTATATGAAACTATTGATATAATTTTTTAAGAACTTATGTAGTTGAAGATTGCATTTTGAAATAAGAAGATGAAATTAGATTGTTATCCTTCTTTTGAAAAGAACACCTTCAATTTTTGTGGTATTATTTCAATTTATTATCTAATAAAATAATTTTATAAATAAGAAATTTCAAAAAGCAATATCTTCATGTTTGTTTCAATGTTTGAAGTCTTTCTTATTAATTTGGTTGCAAAGTTTTATTTTGTTCTGATGTCATTGACATTTTCATTGTTTTTACTGCCTGTGATTATTATCTTATTGAGTGATTATGTATCTTAAGCTTGGTTTGGATAAGCTAAAATAATTTTGCCCACATATATGCACCCTACAGTCGGCATGGGCAAGTCATAGGCTAATATATATCCTAATCATAACATAATGTAGTTTTGCTATGTTTAAATTCCTTATTCTAATGTTTATATTTCCCCCTTATTTTATCATAGCTAATTCAAAATGTCTATCTTAAATGAATTTGAATGCTTAAAGGAAAGCTGTTGGTGTTTATATCCCTTTTTTGTCTTTCAAGATCATCCGAGAAGTGATACTGAACCAGATGGAAGTCTATGTGGAGTGGCTGAAAGCTGAGAATTTGGTGGAGGAAGACAAATCTGAAACAGCACAACCTGGAACATCTTCTGAACCTTCTCAAGAAGGAGAAACAAAGAATACTGAGATTGAAGGAGAGGATGATATCATTAAATCCAAAGAAGATTTCAAAAAATCATTTGCAGGTGCTGAAGGAGAAAAGTTCTGGGAGAGTGAGAAGTATAGGGGTAAAAGGAGAGATTTTGTCCGTCCTGACACCAGTTGGAGGACTGAAAGAAGAATGGGAAGCAGTAGCTGGTCATCTGATTCACGAGATGAAGGGAAACACCATAGAAATTCTGATTCTTCGAGATATCGAGATTTTGAATCTTCTAAGCATAGAGGCTATGAACCTTCTAGGTATAAAGATTATGAATCTTTGCGAAATCGTGACCATGATTCTCAGCATAGAGAGTGGTATGACAGGAAAAGCAGAAGGGACTATAGAGAAGAGAGAAATTATGGTATAGATTACGACAAACCCCCAAAGAATGAGGACAATGACCAATGGAATGATGATAGACCTAAGGTGAAGGAAGAATATGATGATGATGTTTGTGAAGGTGAAAATGGAAGCACTCATGGAGGTGATACAGAGGATAAGAAAAGGAAACGTCACAAGAAGAAAAGACACCATCATGACAGTGGTTCAGAAGTCGACTCTGGCTCAAAGCATAAAAAGAAGAAGAAAAAGCATAAAAGAAGTGATTGAGTCATATGATTATAAGTTCAGATAGTTCTGTTTAGTTTGGAATTCATCTTAAAGGTGTATGTTAAATGTTGGCTGAATGCTTTGATAGATTGTAAGCATTTGTATGATATGTCATATTCTAGCATGATCGCAGTATCTGTTTTTGTTCCCCCCTGCCAAAACCTTACCAAGTGGAAAATTTTTACAATTAAATTTTTCTTTGTTGTCCATTATTTATTTGTTTTGGCACATTGAGCTTTGATGAAATCTTTTCTGGAAATTTTAAACAATATTTCGTATTAAGATTCACTTCAATTGATGCAAACTTGATGATCTATGTATGAAGTATTGAAGAGATAATGTAAATATATTCTTCTATCATCTCTTTAGTTGGTCATTTTAAAGACAAAATTGAGGTATGGTTACAACTAGTACTTGAACCTATGAAAGGCAGAACAAAATTTTCTTACTTTCAAAAGTAATTACCTGTGGACTGCTTTTCTTCCATGTTTATTTTCCATCTCAAAGGAATGAACAAACATTTAATTTCAATAACGGGACCTGCATAACTAAAGAATTTTCAAGGGAAAACTCTTGATATAGAAAACCTTCCTTCGATAGTTTGTCTTTATATGAGCTTAGCTTGCAACTAGTGTTCCCATACTCCTCTGGTTAAGCATTCCTGCTTTTTATATTGATGTTGGCTCTGCAGAAGTATGGTTTTCTATGTTATAGTAACCGGACCCCTGTAAGTACTCTGGTCACTCCTAACTTACTTATGAAATACTTACTTAATTATATCTTTAGGTAGCAAGCTGGTTTGCCATCAGTTGGAAAGGATGTGTTTTAATGGAATAAGCATAAGCTAGTTGAAATTTGTCATCAGCACCTACCTTCTTTAGCTTTTAATTAATTCTTGGTGCTTATATTGAGCATGCGAGAGTAATTTATCATTTACTTGATGTGGGATCTTCTTACTTTTGCTATGGATTGTTATAGTAAGTTGCATAGAATAGTAGCTGTTAGTAAACAGTTGATTAGACAAGATATGTTTTAATTCATTTATGTAAATCGTAATGTAGTTTGGGTGTTAGATATAATTTTCTTTTCAAAGATTCATGGATAAAGAAGCAAAAACTTAAGGTCTTGAGGAAAAGTGGATTAAATTAAAACAGTTTGAGAGGAAAAAGGTATACTAAAGAAATTTCTGCTCATTTCAAATGTGGGAAAAGACAAATTCACACCATAATTAAAGAAAAGAACAGAATTCTTCAGAAATATTAGTAAAAAAAGAAATAGATTCCAAGTACAGTGATCTAAATCTAATCATATTTGAGCAGTTACCAGTTGGGAGAGATAAGAACTTCATAATTTCGGGTCTAAGTTTTCAAGGAAGCAGCAGAGATACTTAAGATAGTCTATGTCTTTTCTGCATCAAATGGGTGGTTGTAAAGATTTTATAAAAGGCATGGGATTACATTTCATGTGTCCTGTGGGGAAGCAAATGACATTGACCGAAATGCAGTTGATGGTTGGTACAAGATGTTGAAAGAAATTGTTCACCATTGCAATCCACAGGCTATTGTAAATGCTAATGAAACAGCTTTGTTTTTCAGAGGATTAAAACATTGTAATTGAAAACAAAATGTTTCAGAAGTCCCAACTCAAAAAGATGATTGACTTGCCTGCATTTGCTGAAGGAAAACTGAATGTAAGTACAATCGGTAAAAGTGAAAATCCAATATGCTTCAAAAGTTTGAGGATAGTTAAACTTCCTGTGGAATGGAGAGCAAATAAGAAAGCTTGGGAAAAAAATGCTAAACAGAAGAAAGGAAATAGGAAAATTCTACTTTTCTTTGATAATGCCACTAGTCATCCTAAGTTTAAATTGTTGCATTGGTCAATGCACTACAGGCACAACATCAATTCTACAGACTCAAAAATATAGTAACAGAGAACTTAGAGTTAAACTATAGGATATTGTTGCTTCAGAATCTTATTACTTATATTGAAAACTGTAGGAAAGTATCAGATATGACTATTAAAATCAATTTCAGATGCCATTGAATTTTTGAGTCATTCAATCATGTGTCAAAAAGGTGGAACCATTACGAAGTGTTTTCACAACTGGTGATTTGTTTTCGATGATGGAGAGGTGATGTTAAATTATGATTTTGGTGACATTCAAACTCTGATGGATGAGATTGGTGTAGATGAAATTATTTTTGTCATTGCAAAAGGTTTTGTGAACATATATGCAAGTATGTTTTAACAGAAATTGATTTAAGACCCATTATAGAATCTATAGAGAAGGATAAAAAGAAAAATTCAGATATCGAAAGGGATTTTGTAAAAGAAGATTTTACTGAACTAGAAGTTTCAATAATCATCACAAGTGCTGTGCTAAATTGATGAATTTAAATTGAATGCAATATACCCAAGGTATACAGTTGGCACTATCTCTTAACCATAAGAGGAGGCCAATGAAAAAAAACACCTAAATTGGATAGTCTTACAAAAAAAATATACATAAAGATCTTTGATTGAATTTTCAGTATGTATTTGCTACTTAATCTTGAAGTTCCTTAATATTTTATTTTTCTTGTTTTAGAACATATTTACAAATTTTCTCAGTGTCAAGTGATGGTAACTTTGATAGCAGGGAATTTTTCCTGTATATATATATGTTCTGTATATATACTTGCCTACAAGTGGATCTCTTTTGCCCTAATTTTGTAGAAAAATATAAGGCCATCTTGTACAAGGAGAAGTATATGCATAGCACCTAAATTTATTTGTCTTGTAAGTTGATCTTTTTTCAGTAATTATAATGAAATAAATCTCCTTCGCTTGTGTGGGCGATCTGAACAATGCGTTAAAATAAGATGAATATTGATCTTATACTGGTTGAAAATATCAAACATTTTGTAAGACTTGGTAATTTGGAGAATAAGTTGATGTTCAGATATATATTTTATGATTTAAAATATCGAGGGTGATAGAACAAGAGACGAGGCACCGTTGTAAGTACAATGGTACTCATAGTTCTATATAAAGTCTTTGATGCCTGCCGTGAATGTGCGCGTGATAAGGGAAGATATTTAGTCATTCATCTTTCATTTAAAAAGTAATACTGTTTAGCTCATCATTAAATAACTATCTTTGTCTCTATTTTACGTTATTTATTCAAACCAAGTTTCTTTCCACATTCTTTTCGGGTTGGGTTACAAGTTTTATTAATGATATAGTAATTTACAAGTAATGGAAATGCAATGTGAAAGGTGCGCATCAATTAATAATTTAACGCGTTTTATTTGTTAATTCAAAAAATTGTTTTCAACGGTCAGTGATTTTAGTCGCCATTTTAAACAATTAGCACTTCTCTCATCGATGGCTTCAAATTTGGCGATTTCGCGAAAAATGTTTCTCCTGTTTGCCAAATGTCAGATATATTCCGATAAAAATATAGAGTATATATTTTATCACTCAAGATTTCCAGCAAGAAATCAGAATGATCGATAGTTATTATATTTATTACTCATTGCAATGTCCATCCATGAAGTTGGAGACGATCTCCCGCTACATTTCTGCATGGTTTTCTACCATGAAACATCAGTAGATATGCTTCACACCACCGAAATTCTTCGAGTGAGTAATTACGTGAGTATATAGTAATTAAATGGTAAGGAAGATTTGAGATCAACCTTTAAAAGGTAATGTTAAAAAAACTACTGTAAGTTTCCTCACTCAAGTTGGCGGTGAAAGGGATATCTTTGTCTCTATTGGCCTGAATTCATAACATCTACGAACAAGTGAGTGCAGCTAAAAGGATTCTAAGTTTGGAAAACTTTTCAATTCTTCGAATAATGTGCTTTGTTATTAAATGATGGCATGAAATATCTGTCAGAATCAACAGTACTCCTTTAACGATGGAAAAGTATAAGGTTATTAGTTTAGTGGGAGAGGGTTCATTTGGAAGAGTATTCAAAGCTGAAGAAAAGAATGCATCTCGAATAGTTGCTTTCAAAGTGATCAACAAGGTATGACTATATTTTTTTCTCAATTTAAACTTTAATTGGAGTATCTCCTATGTCTTATTTGTTATTTTTAAAATTTTAAATTTATCATAAATATGTGATTTTCAGCGCGGCAGATCTGAAAAGGAACTCCGAAGTTTGAGGCAAGAATGTGAGATACAACAACATTTACATCATCCTAACATCATTCAGATGTTAGATTCATTTGAAACTGATAACGAGGTTTGTTTTTGATTTTCAAAGAGTTAAGACTTCCTTCTTTCCTAATAAGTATTCGAGAGCGGATTTGGTAAATTATGAATGGTAAAAAGTGAAATTTTACCTTATGAATTTCTCAACAGATTGTTGTTGTTACGGAATTCGCCAAGAAAGAACTGTACACAATATTAGGAAATGAAGGTAATTTGCCTGAACCGCGGGTCCGAGAAATTGCCTGCGATTTAGTTTCAGCCCTATACTATCTTCATTCTCATAGGGTGTTACATAGGTAAGTTTTTCTGACTTGGCATTCTTAATTGCGTTTTCTCTGTATAATTTCGGCGTCAATCTTATGAACGTGTTTCTCCATTCTTCCCTGTTTCTCCATCCTTCCCTGATAGAGATTTGAAGCCCCAAAATGTCCTTCTGGATGCTGAGGATGGCACTGCAAAGTTGTGTGATTTTGGATTTGCTCGAAGTATGACAACTGGAACTCACGTTCTGACTTCAATTAAGGGAACTCCACTTTACATGGCTCCAGAGCTGATTGAAGAAAGACCTTATGACCACAATGCTGATTTATGGTATAATTAATAAATAATAACCTTATCACCACGTTTTACTTTGGAATTAAACGTGATTATTTCCCTACAAAAGCTTTGTTTTACTTGCTATACCTGAATTTATTATCTGATGATGCATAACTTTCTCTCAGGATTTTTTCTTTGCTATAATAGCCTCATTTTTTCAATTTTATTAAATTCTTTGTAGTTTTTTGTTTGATACTCTTTATTGCCTCATTTTCCTTGAACTGCAATATATTTGGTACAAATTTACTTTCTTATATCTTCTACTACCTTTTGTATGAAGAAGTTTTTCATGCCGATCTAGGATAGAACCCTTTCATACTTAAGTCAATTTATTGGACAATCTAACAGTTCTTATTTCCAGTTGGTATTTATGGACTGCATTTTTTTTTCTACTTCCTATTTTCTGGTGTTTATTCCTCAATACATGATTTGTTTATTGATCCTTCCCAATTCCATGATTTCCTGCTCATTTTAATCTCCTGATTTAACCCTCATTATTTAACACTGTCCTTCCTAAGCCAGTTATTAATTTCTTATTAAGATATAACCTTCATTTCTTATCCTCTTACATGAGATAACTACAGTTTTTGGAGGTATTTATAAATGAATTTTTATGCTCCTATGAAATGATTATAGAAACTATCTGATCACAGTTACGGAAATGACAATTTATTGTTGAAATTGATGCTTTTTTACTTGTTAACTCAGGATCTTTTTTCAAGTATCTTTATCTCTTTGCCATGGGAACCTGTTTTCATTCATTTTAGTCATATTTCTTTGATCTTGATCATGAAAACATGCAAATGATCGGCAATTTATGAGTCTCACTGTCAGCTTATATTATTATCCAATTTATTTCCTAATGTCTCTGTATCTTAAGTTAAATGGAGGATTAATTTTGCATGGTTCTGAAGTAGAGGAGGAATCATACAGTAAATTCTAGTTAAGACGGCATTGTTGGATAAGAGATAGACCTTCGAATTTCTTTTGTCTCCTGTTCTCTCCAGAGTGATAATGTAAATGTTTTAAAAACTGAAATTCATATACTTGAGCTAAGCGTTATGGAAATCATATGAATGAAAATATTCAACATACGGTATACAGAAGGATTACATCAATAAATAGAGATAAATTTTACATTTCAGTATGCTATTATGGTTACCTATAATACAATAGAATATGAGTTACATATGCAAGTAATCCATCATACTGAAGTTGACATATTTATTGCTTTTAGGGATCATTTTCCAATTTTTACATGATTTGTTCCATTAATTTTTCAGTTAGAAAATTATTTCACTCATCCCTTTACAAGTTCTTTTACTTCCTCTATTTTAAAAGTTTGTCACTTTTTTATGGGTATTGTATAATTTTTAGTTAATATTTCATGTGATCCGAGTTTTACTTAGTGAACACCATAGTCCAATCTGTTGTTTTATACAATTATTTATCAGATTTCTATTCTGATATGTAAAATCACCATCTTTTTCTATGATAGCTATTTTTGAAAGTCACTTTACCTATGCAATCAAGTTAACGTTGATTGGAATGTTTTCAGTTGTTTTTTGGGAAGATAGGCCAGAGAGCATGTTTCTTCTTCTTAGGCCTTTTAAATAATTGATCACAGAGTTTAGAATAACAGTTATTGATAGGTCTACAGATCATGATACATAATTTTGTTTATTTCTATTCTTTTTATTTGCTGTTGATTATGGAATAATTTGATTTTTGCTGAAGATTGGAAATAATATGTTTTTAAGTTTGCAGCAAAATATTGGTGAATTGTTCATTTTGTAAGATTTTTAAAATAAAAGATATTGAATTTTTTACATGGTTTATGGTTTTATATTGTAATTTCACCTTTATTTTTCTATAGGTCACTTGGTTGCATTGTGTATGAGTTGCTTGTTGGCTCTCCACCATTCTGCACTACTTCCATCCTTCACCTAGTTCGTCTGGTTCGTCATGGAGCAGTCCATTGGCCTGATTTCCTTTCTGAACCATGCAAAGACTTTTTGCAAGTAAGTTAATAGAATAAAGTTTGCATAGATATCTTTTGTGAATTGAATATTTCATATATGAATATTTAAAAAAATATTTCACCGTGAAGATATAAATTATTTTAGCATTGACAACTACTATTTTAATCCTAAGGCTTGGCAGTTCTGCTGAATATCATTTTGAATTTATAATATTTATCAAATAGTGATGGAGTAGTCATTTAAATATCATTAGGATGATTATGGTATAAGTAAAGATATCGATATTAGAGATAAATAAATTAACTAGGAAAAGTTCCCTGCTTTAAAAATGAAGTGTGGGACTGCTGTGTTGTTATTTCATTTAATCATATGCTATGCAGTTCCAGGTATTGAGGATTTATTCCTAATTCCTATATATGTATTGATCAAATATGGGTATATACTCGTATATGCTAGATATGTTATAGATAAGGTATATGTAATTAAAGACATTCTTTCCTTTTTTAAAGCCATAACCTACAATATTATTCTTATCCTTTTTTCTACCTTTGATGCACAAAAGGATACCAACTGTTTTTTGTTGTTCCATGACGATAACTTAGAAAAGCTGGAAAATATATTTTCTTGGGTCATTGATAAAGTTTTATTGGACCAATCAGGATAGAACCATTAATTATTCTCTTAAATACCAATGTAAATTAATCTAACTTTGACCATTTGATACCCTAATGTAGGAGCTAATATCACTTAATTCATTTTTATCTAAAACTTCCTCCTTTCTAGATAAATCTTATCCTTATATCCATTCCTTCTACAACTGCAGCCATACTATCTGGTAATAGCTTGTAATGCATTTAGCAATTCAGCAATATATCCTACATTGCCAGGATACAAAAGCATTTCTATATTGAGCATAATAATTTTCAAAGCTCTGGGATTTCCCTCAAGATTCTCTCTCATACTTATCCATGTTCATGTTAAGCAACCAGAAGACGTATAACATCCTTGTATTAGATCTCTTATGCACACTCCAATCACTGTTTACTTTAGTACAAGCTGTAATTCCACCATAAATACTCTCCTAGACTTAATCATTCATCATCTCCATTCTCTGTTGTATCTTCTACCCTGTCCTATCTTGTCCTTATCGGAAACTTTTTACTTACCAAATAAAAAATTTCCAATAGACTCTCTCCTTACATTCACACTTTTCAGTTCCTTGTTGAAGAGCTTTTGGAAAGTTACTTGTAGAGAAGATGTATTTGAGAGTATTTAAGGTAGTTGATAATGTGCAATGTTAAATTTCTAATAATATTGTCCTTATTAGAAGAGTTTACATTTTGTAACTTAAACAGTTTTCTGATGTAACTTTGTTTTTCTAGGGACTACTGCAAAAGGATCCAAATAAAAGGTTAACTTGGCCTGAACTACTTGAACATCCATTTGTCAAGGGTAGAGTAATCATTGCAGAAAATGAAAAAAGTGAGTCAATTTGATGTTAAATTGTTCAGATTATATTCAATAATGAGAAATATTTCTTTTTGTCTATTGAATAAAGTGCAACATTACCCATAATACCAATAGGTGAGCATTTGAAAAGTGACTAAATCCAATTTTGGAAGTCTAATTGCAAAGCTTGACTAAAGAATTTGGATTTTCAGAGTGAACCAATCTTCAAAGCTTATCTTGAGCATAATCATTTTGAGTCTGACTCCATAAGGTATTTTAATACTGGTTAATACTACTGACTGAACATACAGCTAGAGCTACCTAAGCAATTCATTTGTATAAATTTGATTTATCTTCTCTCAAATTCTAAACCTCTAATTGCAAATTTCCAAAAATAATTCCCCAAAATATACTCAAGGGGGGAAACTTGTGTAAATTAACCTTTTTTCTGGAATTTATTATAAATAAACAACAAACGGAAATTACATGAAATTTAGAATATGTTTTATTGGAGATATGCAGAACATAATGATAATTTTAAAAATTGTTATTTGAAAATTTAATTGCCAGTAATGGCTGCTCAAAGGTGGTGTCTAAATATGCGCCAGGACGTCTGCAGGTTGCAAAACAAATCTGAAATCAAAAATTCAAAATAAATTATGCATAAAACATAAATATACTTTACACAAACCTCAAAAAATATAAACATTTACAAATTTGCAAGTATAACTGTTTTTCTTAGATGATAGGAAAATTTTTTATAAACAATTACGTATAATTTTGTTTTTCTATAAAAAAATAAATGTTTGAGAGGTTCATGCAAAGGCTAATAAGTTGAATAATGTTCCCTGAAAGTTTCATTCAATTTGGTCCAATAGTTTTTGAGTAATCCGTCCCGGCGTGCAAAATTTAGTATTTGGAGAAAAACAGCTTTAAAGTTTCGGTAAAAATAAATCATAAAAAACGTATTCCATCGAGACTTGCAGTTATTTTATGCTAGTCTGCGATTCCTAGGCCATATAGAATACCTTCCTCTTCCTGAAATTTGTCTAGCTACTCTATCCATCCTTTGTGCACTTCTTGCCTCTTGGGTGCCTTCGTAACTGCGTCATTCTTGGTGGCTGACTCGCCGAGTATTACACTTGTTAGCAAGTTGAAGGCTTTTTTGGCTGATTATCAGTCCCATATCATTCATACATCTAAGTACAAACTTATAGCCTTCGTTAAACATACCAGCAGCTAAATAAGCTGACATTTCTATAATTTTAATGCCACAATTTAAATGTTTGGGGACCAAACACCAAATAGTAGAGTTGTAACTCTCGTTGGCATTTTGCGAATGGCCACCTAAGCACCGCTCAAGGAGATCCTCTCGAGATAAATCTTGGTAAATCGGAAGAATAAACTTCTGCAATAAACTTCTTTTTGAATAAAATCGAATGGTGTAGGATGCTCAAAATTCTCTCCTAGAGCTTTAGCCAGTAGCTTTAGCAGTCCTGATGACGAGAATCCTCATTGGTTGATGATAAATGTTGAAATGTTGCTAATATGGCTTTTTTCATCTCTTTGACGAACTCGCAGTTTTGAAAAATTGCAAGACAGTAAAATTTAGTTAATTTTTTAATTAGGACATGGGTCAATTTACCTTTACCACCAATCTTTGCAGTCTTTTTACATTACGTAACCGGGTGCCCATTCTCTTCTCCACCCGACTGATGCATTCGCTCTTCTGAAGCTTGAATTTGGTGCATAAGGCTCAATTTTTAACAGAGCTTTGAAAGTTTTCGTACCGCCGTCACCTACACATGTGCCGTAGTGAACACCATGCAACTCTTCAGAGCGAAGAAACATTTCTGTCATGGAGTCCTTCTCCATCTTCCCCTATGATCCTCTATGGTTCACTGCACAGTTCCCTTCTTCTAAATGTAATAAGCTATTTAAATTGTCCTTGTCATTTTTATAATACGTACAAGTTTGACAATAGCTCCCTTTTATGATTAAATCCACAGCTTTACCAGTATAGTATCCTAGAAGGGTCGTAACACCATAAAGCGAGGAATATCTACTCTTCTTCCAACTCCCGTATCCCAAAATTTTCAGATTCGTTGAAGATTTATTATTTTCTTCGTTGTGTTTTTTTCTTCGTTGATGGCCTGCCACTCACATGATTTCTGGAAAAGTTTTTCCACAGAAGCATGCATGTGTTTCACTACACCTTCATATGCCTTCTGGCTCAAGCCAAAATCCAACTCCATCATGCCGCAGAACAAATTGATGCCTTCACGAGAAACACTGAGGAGACGCATTGTCAACACAATACAACGATTTATTTCATTGTCGTTATTGATGAATGGACCTGATTTTATTTAAGCAGTACCACAGAAACACTTCACCGACATTTTGAAGCCTAAATTATACACCTCACTGAAGGTTTGCTTCCGTTTGCATTTTCTGCAAACAGAAATGTCTGCTATCGCAGCAAAAACACTGATAAACTCAATTATCCTGTATGAGTATGCCAAATTGACGACAATATCATCTGCTGCTGTTTTAATTTTTCTGGCAGAAGTACTGGCTCCTCTGCTTGTTTCTACCTCTTTGACGTGTTCCGTCCTCTCTCTCACCTCCTTGATGTTTGATGCAGAATCCAACCCAATAAATTGATTGCTGTGGTACTTGTGTTTCTGGGATTTGCTTGGCCGAAGCTTCGGACTATACCGTGGAACTTTCCGACTCATTTTTGAACTTCTTCTAACGTTTGACACTGCTCAACGCACAACGAAACCACTGCTTTGCTCTAGAGATACCACTCAACTGATGCATCTTTTTCAAAAAACCACTGTTGAACTCGCATAATAGACAAACTACCACTTGTCTTTGCTTAATCCTTCTTTAGGATATTGTGAATACACACGACCAGAATAGAAGACAAAAGGGACCATTATAGATGGACTGAAGGGTCAGAAACGGTCATGCGTGCGTCATGCTGTACCCCTGCGCTCTATGTAGTGTTTGGGTTTTCCACAAAAATAAAATATAAGTACCTTTCAAATCAATGTCTACTATTTTTTCCCGCATTCTTCATAAAATTAGCTATAAATTTAAGCCAAGAAAAAAAAATTTTGATCTACGCGAGTTTCCCTTCTTAAGTAGGTGGTTTAAAGGTGTATGTGTTAAAATTACCCCATTTTGGAAGAAATTATTTTAATATTACGAATACCATTAGGGTAATTGTACAGATTTAGCAAGAACCAACTTTTAATTGCTTCAAATCAGCAGGGAGGTAACTACTTTTGGCAATGAAGAAACTATTAAGTTTCGTCATAGTAGTTTAGTGGTTGGAACAACTGCCCAGAAAGTGGGAGACCTGGGTTTGAGTTCATTATATTGTTATTTTTCACCTCTGTTTCATTCCAGGAAAAAAATGGTATACAGAAATGGAATGCAAAAATTATGTTCTTTCATTAATCTAAAACAACATTTCAAATCTATATCATGAGTGTAAGCAATTAAATAAAGCAAACAAAGAAACCTCTGCATTAAATCCTATACTTTTCTAATTGGAGTAAAAGAAGGCCACTCTAGATAGGGGCCCCATGGGGTCTGTTTAATGTAGCCTATATTGCAGGCAATTGTTTCGTAGCACCAAATTACCCCTCATATTCAAATTTCAAAAAATCTTTGGAGCTGTTTGTGAGAAAGGTGCAACTAACAAATATAAAAAGATTGCTTGCTTAATATAATAGAATTTAATAATAAATACGAATGATCGAAAACTTTGTAATAAGTTGATAAATTATTATTAATTTTTTCCATCTGAACATTTCAGCTCCTATTTCTGCCTTCCCTTTGACGCATCGTTTGACAACATCGCAAGAGTTAGAAAAGGAAAAACAAAAGGAGGGGCTCAAGAAACAGCAAGCGGACATGCCTAAGTATGTATATATTTGTCTCTTTAATTTTTCCATCTTTGTTCAAACCAAGAGGAAGTCAGAAGTTAGTTGCAAATCTGTTGGATAAGATAAGATATTTTTATGTTTAATTTGGAAATAACTTTAAATTATGGTAACTTTGAATTTTATTTTTTTGTTAAATTTTTTTACTCAGGATCTTTAAATCTAGTTTGGTGAATTTTTGTTTGAAAACTATTAATTGATTTCTTTTTACTCTTCATACAATTCCTTCATTCCCAAAGGAATGTCAAGCTATCATTCTAATTGAATGATAAATAGATTTAAATACTTTCATTAGGTAGTTACTTATTAGTTAAAAAAACTTGATATTACTTATTTAAGAAAAGAAATTATTTATCTTAATTATGGAAAATGGTTTTGGTAAAATTGATAATTTACCAGTTACTTCATGCTTTTTACTTCCCAAATATTTGAAAATCTTTCATTAATATCGTATACTAATTTTTTATATCATGTATATTTATCAATTGCTCTGTTGTTCAACAGCAACTGCTGAATCTGTTCTGATGGATATATTCCTGTAATATAAAATGCTTAAAGAAAAAAGCTATATGTAAAAACAATTAGAATTCGATGAAAACAAATCAGCTTGCTGCACAATAGCTTTGATGAATCTGTATATTACTCAAGAACTACTGACTTGCTAACGTGTTATGTATTGACTTCCTCTATGGTGGATCATTTGTGGAAGTATAGTGCATTATTATTTTTTTAAATTCAGCCATATCTACAAAGTGCAGACTCAAAATTTCAAGTCTTATTCAATTAAGTAAAATTCATTTTCACTGAGAATTAATTTGCTAAACTAATTAAAACAAAACATTTTTCAGCTCTTTAGTAGAGGCTGTGAAGAAAATTGAAATGCTGAAAATGTTTGGTGATAAAGCAGGTATTAAACAAGGAAAGAATACTTCTACAAAACCAACTACCTCCAGTCTCAAGGAAATGAGAATTCAACCTCTCACCTTATCGGACACTCCCAAGAAAGAAGGGACAGTAAAATCTGATAATGTGCCTGATCCTAAAAGTAGTGTTCGACATAGCGCAGATGCTCCCAAGAAAACGAATTGTACTGTTAGATTTGTCGAGAATGGCAAAGAAGGTGATGGAAGTGTAAAAACTGTGAATAAGGGAGGTGCTGATTGTCAAGGTGTAAAATCTGATCAGAAAACTGGTGCTAATACTGAGAGAGGTGGCAGCAAAGCAGATGCTGGTCCCCCTCTATCAAACCCTACCGCAGGAAGTGCTTCAGCATGCCCAGCTGTGAAACCATCTTCATTTTTACCAATAGTAGAAGATCCGCAACCAATTGAGAGTGATGAATGGTTGGCTTTTCTGCAGAGATCTATGGAGGAGGTTATGGCTGGAGATTGCTCGTCATTGTTGCAAACTGGTTTTTTAGCTGTACATACCACTCCCCTTCGTCATCCTCATGCTTCGTCTCGAGTTGTTGAGTACGTTGCTAGTTACCTTGCTCTTCCCTTGTCATCGCCGCAATTACTGTCAGAAGATGAGGGAAAGAGGAAGGAAAAGCACAAGAAATTATTGAATGTCTACTTTGAAGCCAAGGTAGTCCCAAACTTAGTGTATGCTGCAAACCTTCTTGTTGGGCGTAGAAGTGGTGGAAGATCAGCAAACTCATCTTGTACTCTCTCTGGTCGTGAGAGCTGTACGGACGATGAAGAAGGTGACCTTGGTGCAGAGACATTGCAGGCTCTTGAGTGTGTCTGGCTGCTTGTTTGCCATCTAGCGCATGCTGATGAGGTATTTCTTCAGCAGTGGTTGGATTCGGTGCGTGTTGTCCTGGGACCTTCCTCATCTATTGCAGCATTGTTCCTAAGGAGGCAGTTGCAGTTAGAGAGGCGGAAAGCAAGGATAAGTGCAGATCTCCTTGCCTTGATGGCTCATACTCTGCGGGTTTTGCCAGAGAATGCACCTTTTGTAGAGGAAGTAATTTTTGGCAAAGGTAAACATGAGTTTATGTAATTGCCTAAGTTACGAGGGTCGTTCAATAAGTCCTTAGAAAAATATGGAAAAACACTTTTTTTTGGGGTAAATTTTTTTTATTTCTCAACATAATCTCCTTTCAGCTCTATAAATTTTTCTAAACGTTTTTGAAAAATTTTTATGCCGTCTGAAAAATAGGATTTTAGAAGTTCTTCAAAATACTCATTCGTTAGCTTAATGATCTCCTCGTTGGAAGTGAACCGTCATCCGCTAAGCCATTTTTTATAATTCGGTAACAGGAAATAGTCACTTCGGGCCAAATCTGGTGAATAAGGTGGATTTTACAACAATTCGATGTTTAATTCCATAATTTTGGCCATCGAAACAGCACAGGTGTGCAAAAGCACATTGTCCTGATTCAAAAGGATTTTTTTCCTCTTCAAATGTAGACGTTTTTCTTTGATTTCATCGCTCAACCGGTTCAATAATGACGCATAATACGTCCCTCTTATCGTTTTTCCTTTTTCCAAGTAATCAATAAAGATTATGCCGTGTGCATTCCAAAAGACCGTGGCCATCACCTTGCCGGCCGATGCCACCGTTTTCGACTTCTTCGGAGCCCGTTCACCCTTAAAAATCCACTGTTGTGACTGTATCTTTGTTTTTGGAGTGTAGTAATGAATCCAGGTTTTATCCACAGTTATGTATCGACGAAGAAAATTGGCAGGATTGCAACGGAAGAGCGCCAAAATAACCTCAGAGTCGACCACACGATTGTGCTTATTCTACTCTGTGAGTAAACGCGGCACCCATCTTGCAGAAATGTTTTTCACAGACAGTTTTTCATGCAAAATTGAATCGACTGTATCTTGCGATATGCCTGTGGCCTCAACTATTTCGCGCACTTTAATCCATCGATCACTCAAAATCATATCGTGGATTTTGTCGATCGTTTTGGAAGTAGTCACTTCCTCTGGGCATCCCGAACGATATTCATCTTTTGTGGATGAACGGCTACGTTTAAACTCATTCATCCAATTTTAAACAGTTGCAAACACAGGAGCAGATGTGCCGTGAACTGCATCCAACTCATCTTTGATTTCTTTCGGCGTTAAACCTTTCAAATACAAATGTTTAATCACAGCCCGAAACTGATTTTTCTCCATTGTTATAAACAAACAAAAGTTGTTCACATCAATCCTATTTTTGGACGGCATAAAATTAAAAAAAAAAACGTTTAGAAAATGTAAAGAGCTGAAAGGAGATTATGTTGAGAAATAAAAAAAATTTACCCCAAAAAAAAGTGTTTTTCCATCTTTTTCTAAGGACTTATTGAATGACCCTCGTATTTTGTTGGTTGACTGTATTTTTATTTAATTATTAGTAATCATGTTTGGTAAAACATTTTTGATTTTAGTTATAATATATTTATTTCTTCTGACAGTATCTAAATTAAGGATTAATGTTTTTGAGGAAAAAAGTTACTTAAGTTATAATGTTAAGTATGACGATGCACATCTCTTAAGGGTACTTGCACTAGACTTGTAATTTGGCTACTGCCATGGTAATGCAGGAGGACAACAATATTTAGGAATGAAGGAATCTTTACCCCAGTGTTAAGTAGAAAAACTCTGTATTGATTTCAGTTATTATATTTTATTGATGCACTCACTTAACCAGGGCTTAAAACCAGGACTAAATGTAAATAAGTGGGGTTTTTAATAAATATAGTACCACTGCTATGATTTGGTTTAGCTTTTAGGACTCTCTTAAATAATTTCTATTCCATCTTATCCATGGATACAAGACTTGCCTAGCCTATCATTTTATAAAAGATTGGTTAAATTTCTTATAAAAATCTTTCTCTTTATGTATTCTTATTTTTTGCATAATTTTAATTTTTAATCGTACATATTGTGATTAATTAAAAATCCTGAAATTTGGAAAGGATATCTATTTTCATTGTTAGTTAAAAAGATATTGATTGTAAACTCTTTGATTGCCTGCCATTTTCCCCAGAAACTATGCTCAACTCTTAAATGGAAGAGATAGGTATGTTTTGACCTAATTTGTGAGTAAGGACAAAAAAATATGATTTTCTAGCTTAAGGTCTAGCTGATTTGACAAATGGGTCACATCTGCTTTTATTAACCTTGAGAAAAAATTGCAGAAATACCTTGCAGGTGCAATCCCATGGCTATAAACCTTCGTATCATTACACCTATTAACTATTTATTCGAGTATTCCTTACTATGGAAAACTGACCACTAAGATAAGATTTTATGATCCTAGTTTTAAAAAATTATAAATCATAGCATCTACATACATCCCTGAATTTTTTATGCCACTCTAACATCTTATTAAGCAGGTATGTGTAATCTTTGTTGTATTTTCCTTGTACATTATTTTACTTTCTTTTTCCAGAGGTGCTTCTTGTAAAGGTAATTTTTTTTCGAGAAAATGTGAATGGTAATCTTTGCAAGGGCACTAATTATTTAATGTAAAATAGCATTTCCTTCAGATATTTGTACCAGAAAATTAATTTGTTTGTTGATGAGAAATGTCACTTTTCTTTCTCATCTTTCTTTGTGTTTTGGGGATATTGTAGAACCAGCATTTCATCTTATTACATTTCCTGTGGCAAATACTTCAAATTTTCTGTTGTATTCGTTTAATTATCAAGCCAATGTATTCCTCCTTAAAAACAAATGAGCTTTCTAATTATATGGACACTTATTTTAAGATACATCTTTAGCTATGTCTATTTTTCAGAATATCTTGTAGTAATTAATAATGCTGCCATTGTTATCTGCTGATGTTCTGCAACTATCTCTCACTATTACCTCCACTGCTTTGTTATTCTATTGTATTTAAGGTGCCTATTTGTTCAAGGAGTATCTGTTTTAGAATTGTCTCAATTTTCTAATTTTTGCTTAACTTTTGCTCTTTCTGTGATAAATATTCAATATCTTGTTGAACTTTTAGGCTAGGCACTGACAAGCAGTTTTTAGTTGTGCAACTATTTGGTTGGCCGATTGTCATTATTTGTAGCAACATGGTTGTTTATGATTAGTTGAGCATGATAATGCATCGTGTGTGAGTCATTGAGTTACATCTAGTTTGAGGTATAACACAAACTATTTAATCTGCCAACTAAACAGTTACATGTGAGCGAAGTCTAATAAGAATCTCATCCACTGGTAAAGTCACTCAGGCAATCAAAAAGTCGGCTGACTGAAAGTTGCATGTCAGTGCATAGCATTGATTTAATTTTAGTATTTTTCATAGTTGATGCTCTAAAACAAAATTTTAGAGTGCTGCTGTACTTTATTGCTTTTCTGAGCAGGGCTCTTTTTACCATTAGCAGTATTCGCATCTCTCATTACCGTTTGTACAATTACTTGCCTTCTTAATATTTTGTGGACCTGGCATTATATGGTTATTGAGGGAAAACAAAAATCTTCTTGAGTGGCCAAAACTTGTTAATAAATTTTCAAATAATCAGTGAAGTTACCCAAATTTGCTGGGAATTCACAAGAAATTATGGGTTTCTCTTAATTTTGTTGTTAAACTCTGTTTTTCTTTTTTTATTATTTTTGGTTTACCTTAGATCAGTTTCAACATCATGCCTTCTTATTTGCTTTCTTATTATCTCTGTACTCATCTGACAAACCATCAAAAAATATTATAAGTCTATGCTTTGGTAATTTATTATAGGGGGTTATTCACCAAAATTTTCAGATCATTTATTCATGCATGATATTTTTTTAGTTATTTGAATTTACCAAATAGTTTCGAATTTAAGTTTTTAAAGAAAATTCTTGATCCAGCATAAATATTGAAATGTTAATTCCATTCTTACCAATATTTAGTTTTTCATTGATGTTGATTTCTTATGGCGATTTATTATGATAATAACTACAGTCTTTTATTCATTATGTTTTTGAACAAAACTTTATTTACACTGCATTTTATTTTATTCAAGGAGAAGAGAATGGTGCCCAATTGGATCTGAGTCGTTTTCTGTGTCATAGAAATCCAGTGCTCCGTCTGAGATGCTGTGTCTTGCTACATTTGCTTGCCCGTTTTTCTTGCCGTGCACTTCAAGCTGCTTGGTCTACTCGCTTGAATTCTGACATTGAAGCCTTAACCTGTGATTCAATTGATAATGTCCGCAAGGTTTGTTGCTTTCCTTTTTATGTGGAAAATTAATGATATATTGGAATATTTACTATAAATTAGATACCTCAAGCAGAGACATGGGTCTAAAATAAATGAATTTGTTTTATGTAAACTCAGTAATATATTTTACGCAGTTATTGACATTTTAAGAATACATAATTGTATATGATTTTTTCCTTTTACAGGCTGCCTTAGTAGCTGTATCTGAACTGAAGAAACTTCCCTTCTATAGCAATAAATAATAAAATGAAAAATTCTTAATATTTTCAAAGTAAGCATACTTTATTTTAATACTCGAGATCCTACATTTTGTAAATATTGTTATGTTTTTACGTACAAATTAATCTCTATGAAATAAAAATCCAAGTGGGTAAGTCAGCCTTGTTTACACAGTGATTCATCTCAAATCCAGCATTTTTGTGTCCTCTTCCTTTTCGCAGTATGCTTTTATGAGTTTGGCAGTGTCTCCTTTGCTCATCCCTCCTCTCAGACCAATTGTAGCATTTGGTTTCTGTTGGTAAAGATAAGTTACCAATATATAATATTTATCAAGGGTTACATAGTTTTTTTTATATATTTTAGTGAATGAAGACATATTCATGATGAAGATAGGTAAATAACTATTTGGTGTTGTTTGGACCAGAAGCTTATGCTCATCAGAAAATTAATGGGTAATTTAGTTTATATCAGGATTGTTAGTTTGAGCTAATTTGAAGTATTTGAGCATTTATAGTATCCAAAGGATGAATAAAATTCAGTAAATCTGGGTAAAACTGGGAATTTAAACTTAAGTCTTTCACTTTTCAGGTAGTTGCCCTTAGCAATTTGTAAGCATCTATACAGCCACTGGGAAAGTGTATGATCTGGGGTTCAATTCCTGGTATTTTCTAACTTTTCCATCTGATTATCCTTTGGACTTTCTTGGGTGTTTACTGATGCTTGCTAAGTTAATTTTCTTCCCTTTCCACTTATCATACATCCTACGATAGGGGCATTTACAGGTACACTTGATGAGGAAGAAAGTTATCAGTCCCCCACCCCCTTTGATGACTTATTAGTACTACGGTGTGATAATTAGCGTAAATTAAAATTTGGTTGTGAAGTAATTTTGAAAGTAAATTAGAAATGAGTTCATTCGGAAGTTTTAAATGAACCCCCTTGAATGAACTTACTTCTGGAAGGGGAATTTTAGGGTTATTGCCTTACTTATAAATACAGGTAAAAGCAAAATTGTTCATTTCTCCCCTTAGAAAAGTTTTGGGTCACCAAAAACATTTTCCAAGAAATCAAAAGATGTTAAATCTAGGAGAGTTCATTGTCTCTTATGTGCAATTGGTGCCAAGGCCTAAGTACTAAGTTTACTATGGACTTTGGTGTTGTAAGGCAGATAAATTTGTAATTCATTCAATAAATTATTATGAATCTTGCTAAATTAATATGAATTCTAGAAGTAAAAAATGCATTATAATATAAATGACATATGATGTAATAGTTGTGTCCTTGAATTCTTGCACTCATTACTTTGCATAAGAAGGTTCTAAATTTTGAAGAAGTTATGTGCACGAATTATGGATTTATGCTATCCATATTGAACAAATGGAAGAACTTCATCATTACAAACTTATATTTAGATGGTTTTATTTATGAATTTGCCTTACATGTCCTGTTTTTAATTTGATTACTGTTTTGACTTCCATTATTATTTTTAAGGATTACATCATAGGAGAGGCAACATTCAGGCATTTTCAATTTTAAGCTCCATTTTAAGGAACTTTCTGTATTTAAACTCAGTGTTTGAGAATTTATAGAGAGATTTACTGACAAAACAAATTCATTTGTAAAGAAAAGATTTCATTGGTATAACTATAACAAGAGAAAGTTTTAGTTATGTATGGACTTTTAGTAAAAATATTTTTGTTAGAACTTGGCCAAATGCTGTAAAATTTTGCAATCAGTTTTAACGTTAGTGCAGAAATATTTATTGCTGGAGTTGAATGCCATAAATGTATTTTAAATACTTTGTAACAATATGAATTTAAGATAAATTTAATGTTAATCAAGTTGGAAGCTGTTTCATGATATTTGGTGTTAAATTTAATGCTACTCGGACACCTTTGGTAAATAATACTAAGCTAAATAGCTACTCAAGATTACAAAATTGCTGGTTAATCCAGTAAAGTTACCCTATCAATGTAATTTGCCATTTCAGTTCTATCAGTAATCTACTTTTTGAACTCCTGTATGAATTTCAAGACTTCTGATATGGCCTTACCAATTAATGTGGATGTCCCATGAGACGAACTAAAAAGTCAACGCTGAACATGGAAAAATAACTTGAAAAATGATGAATGACCTTGAAAATTAGGCATGAAGAAGATATAAGCATGAAGGCTAATTGAAAATGAAATGATTTCTCTGCCGGTGCTTTCTCATCAGGTCAGAAAAACAATGTTATCTATTCAAAATTACTTTTTCTTGTGCAGCATACACACACAAATTTTAGAACATGCTCATCCTATTTCTTCTAAGTGAGGATTATTAGTAGAATATTTCCTTAGAATTATAGAATTTCATTCTATAGTTTTCATTCAATAGATGTGATATTTTAAGAGGTTCTTCCAGATAGTGGGGTAAAAACCAATGCACATTTAATTCTTATAAACATAAATCAACATTATCCATTTTTTATGAAACCTTGCAGGATTGTAACTCAAAACAACAAAAAAATTAAATTCAAACATTAATGAAAGATATATGATTTACATTAAATTACTCTTTAAAATCATCAATTCATAACTGAATTTCAAAATCAGGAGAAAAATGTCCAACATTAGCTAAATGTGCAGTAAATTAATTTCCTCAGATCTTTCTCTGAAATAGCATGGAAATGTTTTAGACAGCCCTTATGATACCTTAAGTTAGAGGTGGCAGATGTGGTTCTTAAAACCTGAGATAGTTTACTATTGTGTAAAAGAGCATTAGAAACATGAAAACATATAAAGGAAGTATTTTAGACTTAGTATTCCCAAAGAAATTCAAAAATATCTTTCATCATACTTCACTTTTTACATGAGACCAGAAGTATTTCATACTACAAATATCTTTTACTTATGAATAAATGCATAACTATCCACCATACTTAAATTGGTATTTCAGTTTGAGAGTGTTCCCAAAGGGTGGGTTTTTGTGTTTTGATTTTGGCAAATTAAAACTTATATTTGCACCCACCAACGAATCAATTCTTTAGCCATGTATTACTATCATACTCTCTTCACAGCACACTAGGCTCATGGTAAGCCTTTTCTGGGAATTTGACAATATCTGATTTGGGTAGAGTATTCATCGACTCAAGCCAATCTTGAGTAAGCCATATTATTAAACATTTATTTCCTGAATAAAAAGTTATCTTGTATGAATCAAAATATGTCATCTTGATGGCATAATATTTTTCATCCATATAGGTAGATGTATGCATACTTCATATTTCTGTATTTACTGAATTTTGAGGTTAGTGGAATTGTTTAGATGATTAAAACTCACCAATGGCACTATGGTGTCTTTCCCATTTTTAGTAAATGCTGTTCTCCCATAATGCATGACGCTGCTATAGTCATAGGATACTCCGAAGTCAGTTACCACTGAAGAATTGTATTTGTTGAAGTTACTTTCTTTTCCTGCACAGAAAGTTCTTTTATTGCATAAATCATCTATATATAATAGATATTCACTTAATTGTACCAATAACATAATGCTATTATAATTATTATATATTATAATTAGATTTTGCTTACCTTCTTGTATATTTTCCCAAACAATCTCCACAAATTGATCTCTGTCATGCGCACTTTGCTGATGGAAAAAACCCAATGCATGCAATACTTCATGGACTACCACTCCGTGGTGTACACATCCTGGACGTTGTAGGTTTACTACTTGTCCCCCTTCCCCTGGTCCTCTTTCACCCACCAGAAATCCTAAGCCAAGTCCCTCCAAAAATGACCTCTTCTTTCTTCTTCCATCACTTAAAACATCTTCTATGTCTACTGCATCCAGCTCATCGTCATCTTCTTCCTCTTCTGGAGACCCCAAAATTCCTCTTGCCCGTTGCCTCCCAACCATTGACCAACATCCAGTGGGCTCTCCTTGAATCCAGATGAATGTTGCTGGCTCCTTTTCTTTACCAAATGTTTTGGGGTCATCATCACCAAGAGATTCACGACGTATGATGTTATTATCATTTGTCCCTCCCTCATGGGGTACAAGTTTCACACATGAACTGTCATTAAAATCTTTCAGAGCACCTTCAATTGTCCCCCTCTCAGCCTCTGCTAAAATTTGATTAACGTTAAAAGTCTATCCCTAAGTACAGTTTCTATGATATACTTGATTTTTTTCTTCATACTTACAAAAAATTGGATCTATGTAATAAGGCAGAACAGCATCAGGCCAGCGTGTTTCCTCATTTTGTATTATGTTTCTACCTAATCCTTGGTCTTCTGGATTCAACATAATATCTCCTTCATGTTGACCACTAAGTTCCCAAACATTTGATTTACTCTCAGGCGTCCATTCTGCTACTTTGTCTGCTGCTCGGTAGAATTTTATGGAATTAATAATTAGCTTCAATTCTGTGCAATCATATATTGATTGCATGCAAAAATATTTTTATGCTTTTCAAGGGCTAGCCATATTTTTTAAGTCAGATTTTATTAGATATTTATAGAATATTAGATTCTGCTAGATGTTAGTAGAAGTCATAAACTGAGATAATCTGTCACAATTCTCTTTTTGTTATCAAAGCTTATTTTGGAATTTTTGCTACTCAATGCTTAGACCTATAAAGAATATTTTTCATGAGAAGAATGCTGACTTATTTAGCTTCATGTGAGAAATTGCTATTTAACTTAGAGTGCAGCAAGATTTTCTTACTAGTGTATGGACAATTAGCTATTCTAAGAAGATGCTATTTTTTGTCTGAATCATAACTACGACATTGTGGAAAATTTTGATTTTTCATTGTTCTAAAAACTCGTTCATGTTACGTCAAACTAGACTTGATTGGTCGTGACAAAATATTTTTCATTAATTATATATGCTGTTAAAAATACATAGTAGGCTTCTTTCATGTTTTTATGATTGTTGGTATTTTGGTGAGGGATCTCTCGTTTCGAACCCTTAATGACTTGATAATTAGTAGATATCATTGTTTAGAAATAGTATGTACGTACCCACTTCTTTGAAGGGAAAAGCCTTGTCAAAGTATCCTCTGAATGACGGTCCATGCGGTACTGCTGCCGCTGTGGCGAGAAGAAGTACTAAAATCCCTGGTGGCTCCATTCGATTTCTGTCGATGCAGAGAATTGGGCAGACTACCTTGAGTGCACGACAAGACGCTGCACTGTAAATAGCGAAATTCCCTTCCTTGATTGTTCATTTTATATGTCGCACGCAATCTCGCTAGCCGCGATTTCATAGGGAACAGTACGTGGGATGATTTGTTCCTCGTGTAGATACGTGCAGCAATCTGTCGGCGATAGGACAGTAGAAACAAACAACTTGCTGTCACGTCGAAATTACTTGGTAGCGCGTGCGATTCTGGAAAAGAAAACGATAAGCAAGGTCTAAAGCTGTAAAAAAAATTGCTCGCTAAAACTATGCCGTCTTCTTGACCCAAATACTTTTGCCTTGAAAGAAATTCCTACTTACACAGGTATTGTATGAGGGGACTGTGAATCGCTACCCTTGCTGAAAAATGTATTTGCCGCGTTGTGATTCAAATTTCGGAATTCGAGGATCGTATAGCAAGTTGCATTGATTATGAATTTAAAACTTCAATGATACATGTATAATATTATGATAATTCCAATCATGGATATATGGAACCATTATGAATATTGGGGGAATCTCTCCACTCAAATGTTTGATTCGACTCTCCAAACTAGAACTCCTCTCCTTAAGTCGCACGCAAGAATGAATCCAAGCTTGAATGTGTCAAAGTATGAGCTACATTTGTAATTGTTTGTAAACAATACCAGGTTTTCATGGTGTAGCGAAACATGAAATTTATGTTAATGGGATCTAAACATTTTTCACGATTCTCATGCTCCAGATATCTTAAGTTTAAAGCTAACGAAGTTCTATGCCTATGTTTTTGTAAGAACCCTGCAAGCCACTTTTCGACGTGTGGTAGGGGGTGCAGGCACCTTGTCTCTATTTTCTTGATTGACTGATTTCGTGTATCGTTCGCGGAAAAAGTGAATTCTTGAAACGATTCGTTCTAGCATCTATTTCCCTAATCTTCCTCGCAATCCGGTCCATATAACAGGGTGGTCGCATTATAACGGTTACCTCATCTGAGAACGTAATTTCTCTGAACTTATTTAGTAAATTTATCCTTTGAATTAGTCTTATATCTTCTAATGCCAGGATACTCAACCTGGTGCCCGAAGCTACTTTACACAGTGCCCGCCAAGCTTCGATAAAAAGATTTTTTTATTTGCTACAACAGTATTTATTGGGATTGAACTAGCGGAGATAGAGTGAAGATTCGGCGGGGTAGGGTCAGAAACTTTGATGGTCTGGTCTTGGGGTTCGTAAACATCCAGGGTGAGGCGTGTCTAAACTTTATCCCTCTTATCGCCTATGTCCACATTAACAAGACGCGTATCTATGCCATATTTTGTTCATAATGCGAATGTGAATATTCAGCTAGGCTCAGCTTATCAGGATATCAAATTCCCCGTAATAAATGGCTAAATACTGCTTTTCGGAACACAGGGGTGCACATGCAGCGAAAACATTTATACCAGATTTATTCCCCGCAATAAATTATTCTTCGTAGATAAAGACTTTCTCACGTTGTGAGGTTATTATATACGTTGTAATTTTCTCTGCCTTATTCACCAAGGAGCTTTTTTTAAATAGACATACGGTTAACTAGTAGAGTGATAATATTGCCAAGGGATACCCTGGAGAGAAATGTTCTGCGGTGCCCGCTTTGCTTTCTGAAATGCCCTTGGGCGCCCCGGCACAAAAAAAGGTTGAGTACCCCGGTTCTAATAATTCTCATCCCGCGTCCTGTATCATCTGAGTAACACTCGCTGTTTTATCGTAACAATTCTTTAAAAATCATATCGCCTTTCGTTGTACTTTTTCAAAATCCCGAATATGACATTTGTCGGCAGGATCCCATGAACTACATGCATACTCAAGGTGAGGCCTAATTAACATCGCTCGCGAACTTTTTATTCGCTCCTACCGACTATTATTTTAACGAAAGCGAGTTCCTTAAGTGCTTTTTCACATATATTTCGGATGTGGGCACTCCAGGATAAATTATTCGTGAGAGTTACTCCAAGATACTTCACCGATTTTACTGTTATTTGGTTAACCCCTCGGAAGCTGTTAGAATTATCATTTATTTTAGATTTTCTTTCGAAGAAGTTAACTACTAAACACTTTTCTACATTTAGCTCTAATTGCCAATCATCGCACCATTTCATAATTCTATCTAAGTCGTTCGAAAGGGTAAATCTATCCTCTAAACTCTATTTCCCTGTAAATGACCGTCTCGTCCGCGAACATTCTAACTTTGCTTTCAATATGATTGCTGAGGTCGTTGATGTATACTAAAAATAACAACAGTCCGATTACGCTACCTTGAGGGACGCCCTAGGTCACCTTAACTAAGTTGGAACTAATACCATCTAGTACTACTCATTGTTCTCTGTTGGCGAGAAAGTCTTTTATCCAGTCAATCACTTCTGCATTGATACCCACAACCTCTAATTTGTACAGCAATTTATGATGTGGTATCTTATTGAATGCCTGCCGAAAATCTAAAAATATTGCATCGACTTGTTTTATGGTTTTCGGCAGATTTCAAAACATCGTGGACAAATAAAGACAGCTGAGACTCGCAAGAACGAATTTTACGAAAACCGTGTTGATTCCTAATTATGAAATTGGACGATTCAAGAAAACCCATTAAAGAGCTAGCTATTATATGTTCCATTATATTTACCACTCAGTGATAAAGAGATAGGCCTGTAATTATCAGGATCATCCTTTGAGCTGCTTTTAAATATGGGCGTGACATACGCAATTTTCCAATCTTTCAGGACCCTACCTTCGCTCATACTCTTGTCAAATATAACTGTAAGAAAAGGTGCAACGCTCTCCTCTACTTCCTTGAACCCTCAAGCCTGTATGTCTTCAGTACCCGGTGCTTTATTCGGTTTAAACTGTCGTAATAGCTTAATGATGCCGTCTTCTCTGAAGGTGATTTTCGACATCAATTCAGGCTTGTCAACCTTCAGAAGAGTATTTGTGGTATCGTTATTCGTGAAAGCTCTTCGAAAAATATCATTCAAGGTATTAGCATTGCCTCTATCATCTTCTATCTCATTACCGCTATTATCCTACGAACCAAAAGTTTGCTCTTTACATTGGACCTCGAGTACGACCAAAACGCTTTTGGGTCCTCTTCCAAGTGTTCGCATAAAATATTCTTTTTATATCGACGGAGGGCATCTCGCATAGTTCGTTTAGTTTCCGAATTTGCTTCCTTATGTTCGCTTTTTACTTGATACTTGATCTTGATATTGTTCGGTTGCCTCGCAACGGTTTTTAATTTGGAATGCAAACGCCTCTGTTTCTTTAGTGCTTTCGTAGTCTCCTTAATGCACCATCTAGGTTCATTAATTTGCTTTGAAGTTCTGCTAATGCTCACCCCATAAAATGTATTTATGAATACCATTCTTTAATATAGGACTCGTGAGAAGGTTTTATATTATTTTGCCGATTAAGTAACTATAACAATTCACAAGTATCATTTCTATCTACAATTGAATAGATAAATTAGAGAGTAGGTTCTGGAAAAATTGCAGTGCTAAAATATTGTTACTCATACAAATACTAATGGTCATGCACTTGGATCAGTTTTTCTGAAGTCAACGGTATAATATCTCTTTGAGTTTAAACATTTTAAGTCTAATATAACCTACTTCCAAATGTTTACTTTTAACCCTCCAAGGACGAGAATTATTTTTTCTTGAAAATTACCCTAATTTTAGTATATTGGTACTCAGATGACCTAAATCAACAACAGAAAATTGTTTAAAAAAAGTTAACAATAATAGGTTCGTTGCAAATACCCGTTCCCATATGGGCACGTCAGTCCTTCCCACTACTACTATACGCGCGCCATGATGAAATTTAAAAAAAGCATTTTACTGAAAAAAATGATATTTATTTAAAAAAATATTGTATGAAATGGTTTTTCTTGGAAGATATAAGTATTTATTTTATAATTATTTTGTTAAGTACTTTTTAAAACATTTAACACAGAGCCCAACATCTCACTTATTACGCATTGTTCTCCCACGACTCTCGCACTCTTCATATGCGCAGCGTTTTCCCTTGTTCTGCGGTATGTCACCAATTACACCGATTCATTGATCATACCATAACTCTTGCGTGGAGCCAGTTTTTGACGTGGAAGCCTTGCTGAGTCGTCCACCGGGTGGTTTTTTTCCGTCTTGTACTGAATAAAGTACACCTGAGCAATCTCCCGTCTAAACTCTAATTTTGTCCTTGGATCTGAGGATTTCCTTTTACTATTATTATTATTCGATTGTCTGAGCTGCAAATAATTTATATAAATCATATCTTACCAATCTGCAGTGAATTTACATGAAAAAGGTCAGTTCCACCCATATGCCTATTATACTGGGATATGAAGTAGGGTTATGGAAGCTGAACTCTTTTGTTTCCTATAAAACCTTTTAGCTTTCATCAACGGCGTAACTCCATACGCTGTTGAAGCTGCCACAATTACCAAATTGTCCAGCCATTTAGTGATTCCTATTCCTTTACATGTAGAAATAGCTGTGATGCTCTTTCAACTCTCCTCCTTTTTTAGATCATTTTTTGGTGGTAGCGGACAATCTTTCGGAATCCGGTTCTTTCTGATTCGCCCAGTTCCATTGTAGCCACATCCTTTCTAATGTGGCAATAAATTCTTTCGTATAAATTATATATTGAGCTAAATAAATTAATGCTATTATATTATTTCACATACCACTTCAAATTATAATAACCGAATCTTATCGATTTACCTCTACTACATCGCTTGCAGCTGTGTCTTCCGTAGTATCTTATCATCTCTTCTTCACAATCTAAGAACTGGGAAGGCACCAAATGCTGCAAACATCTCTGTCAAATTATTTTCATCGTAGGCCATACTTTGTAGAACCCATCGCTTGACTGTCTAACTTAGTATTATCCGCTAAGTGTACAAATTTCATTATTTGGATGAATCAGTCCCTCCTCATCGCTCTACTAACCAATTCAATATGTAGATCCTTTTTCGCGTCCCAGTAATATTTTTTTCCAGGAGAACGTTGTACCCGGATACAATCAAAATGCCAATGACGGCTCGCATCTCCTCTGCTGTAATTTGTGGACTGGGGCAATTAAAAAATCGGGCGTAATTCTCACTTTGTTCCACAATGAATGCGACGAAATCGTCATCGATGAAGAGCTCTAGCAATTAGATGCAGCTAAGTTTAGAGTATGAAAAGTAATCTGCTTCAGAAAAACTTCCCGTACACTCAATGCTGCCCTTTATCCATTTTCTCTGCACAGATTGTTTTGCCCAATCGTCTTCTCCAGCACCGATACTTTCGTTGGTTGCCAACCGAATTTCTGCTTGTGCCCTCATTTGCTTGCCAGTTAAATTGTCAACCAATCTTTCCTCATCTTCATCAGCCAATGCTTCATCAGTTCGCTCATTTTCTTCTGTTGGAGAAATGAAGAAATCGGTAACATCTACCTCACTCTCTTCATCCTCGGCAAGGATTCGGAGAACCTCCTTCAGTGAAGTCGACTCATGAAAACTTACGTTTTTCCTGAAAAGAAACTATAACACCTCTAATGATATCATTTTTATGTGAAGCTAATAAAATTTGAAAGGATTTCAATTTCAAGTACAATAATCATTTGCTAATATTTGTTGTTGCCGCTTCTACTATATAAATTTAGGTTTTCCGAGATTTAGTTCATAAATATGCATAATAATTGCCATAGTCTTCTTGTCACAACTTAAAACTAAAATAATTCTTAACTTAAGTGCACCAAAAATAATGTATTATGTCGCAAAATATTCTTTTATATACTATATATAGCTTTCCTTGACAGCCATCGGCAAGGAAATCGCGTAGTAGTGGGAAGGCCTGACGTGCCCATATGGGAACGCAGCAATAAACAACGTTATAACAACAACAAATAACCTCAAACTCTGCTCTATTTAATTTCTTTCAATGATTAGAACATCATACTAAAGGTATACAAGCAAAAGAGTACTTTAAATTAAAAACAGTAAAACTTATAAAAATTAGTTGCCAGAAGGATCCATCTCAAAATTTCCCTGTTTTTCGAAAAATCACAAGAAATATTTCCCTTGACTTAAATGCGCCAAAACTGAAATGAAACTAAGCTTTGGACCCTCTTAGCTCACAAAATATCGTTTACTGACCATTTTATGACACTCAAGATATTTTTTAGCTACCTAGAGAACCCAGCTGCAGTCCGTTCCCATATGGGAACGTCAGTCCTTTAAGGGTTAATGATAATTATGGAATTCTATCAACTTAAAACCTTTTCTTTGAGCCACATGAATCGCCCCAATTCGTTTGTCGGTTCCTCTTTCCGTGGATGCGACGCATTTAATTATGAACCTTAATTTTATCAGTTTAATTGTATTTTGAAATATTTTATAGAATTGATTAGAGCTCCAGCTTTGCGTAGTGGGTCAAGTGTCCACTTATGACTTTTAGGTTTGATCCTGGCAAAATCACAATTTTTCTGATTTTGGTTGGACGCAGGACATCTGGATTTGAAACCAAACCCTGAAATCAAGATAAATAATTATCACAAATTATAATTTCCACAATAATTAGCCGGTCCTTTAAATGACTGCTCCCAAACCAAAATACACGCGAGAAATTTACATATTTTCTCAAAGTTAGCTGTATTCTAAACCAGAAACCTACCTGCCCTTCGGAGATGGGGCAGCAAGCAAGGTCGCCGAAATTATGCAATTATGCTGAAGTTGCTTGTTTGAGTTAATACATACTAATACGTTCAAAAAAGTTCCCGAGCTTATTTTTCCCGCGAAAACGCCGAGCAGGAGAAATGTAAAATTCTGGTGGTAGATAGCGACATATATTGCGGATACAGCTAAATACCACCTACCTACTTACCACCAGAATTTTACATTTCTCCTGCTCGGCGTTTTCGCGAAAAAAAAATAATTTCGGGAACTTTTTGAACGTACTGTATTTTTCGTTGAATGGCCCTATAAAAATATTATAAAGCGTTACTCCGAATTACCATTGAGCCAATAATCATAACTGCTGCTAGCAAAATTATTTTTTACTATTAGCTAATATGCTACTATAAGAAAAGAGCGAATACAGGTTTTGCAAAACAAATTCACCCATTTAGAAATCAAGTTTTTCAAATGCAATATTTTCAGCATTATACTGTTATGTAAATTTAATCCTAGAAAAGATGTCAAAATCGGCCATTTTAATGCATTTTGAATATTTCATAAAAAAGCAAAACCTTTATACACATCATTAGAGGAATTTATTTGCAAAGGCTTCCCTACCGCTGCTTATGACAATTTCATGTGGATTATGCAATTAATAAATTCCGAAGGGGTAATATTTACAAGAGAATGAGTGATAACGCCTATTAAGGTATTCATTTCGTGAAGGATTGGCCAAAGTAATTCCTGTGCAGAATTTCCTTTTCCTTGCAATTGCCTCTCAAGAAGGAAATTAACTCCTTATTTTTCCATGATTTCTGTTGCGATTACTGCTTGTTAGTAGAGAGCGATAACATAAAGTATGCCGTTACTAGAATTTAAAAGGATTAAAACTATCAAAATCTTGTTTAACATCGAATTGGATCACAGATATGTCGATTTCAAAACACCAGTATGATTAATGCAGAGAATATATCTTGGAAATTATCATCTTATTTTTAATTAAATTATTGTCTTTTGCATATTTGTTCGTGCATATAGAGTAATACTAGAAGCATATGATGAGCTTATATACCATAGGCACACTAACAATAATAGAAGAAATACGGCACACTTAGGAATCCGCGGCGCAATGGTTCGGAAGTTAAGAAATTGGAAGAAGGCTTTGGAGAAAATTAAGAGGTGAGGGACTCTTAAGCAGGATCTAGGACAGGGGTGAGGAACCTTTCTTCATCGGAAGACCGCATGTAAAACCATCAATCCGCTCTTATGTTGCTTATTGCCTACTTTCAAACAGTACAATGTCGATATCATATACAATAACACGTATTTATTCTTTAAGCGAGTTAAAAGAAAGTATTTTGTCTTTTTATTTTTGTAAAAATTTACTTGTCATTATTAGAAAGATTGGGAAATGAATGATTTGAATAGGGCATTTGTTTCAGAAAGAAAAGGCCACATAGAAGAATTGAAAAGGCCGCACGTGGCCTGTTGTTCTCCACCTCTGATCTGGAGCTACTTGTTGCTATCTGGCAACAGTTTGTCCTATCGATTGGCGAAAACCAACCTGAGCCACTGATTCGGTGGTGACGCCAAAACTCGACTCCTTTAGAATACCGAAACATCGCGAGAATGAGTCAGAAATAATTGTGACGAAATAGCTGCGGCGTCCACCCAGTTTCCAATAGAGCGCCAAAGTTAGAATTAAGGACGCCTCATCAATCACAATCCTTGAACAAAAGAACTCCAGAGAAAAATCTGTCGTAGAATAGAAAAATACGTCGTCTAAGTTTCGAAATCTCTCTTGCTAGAATTAGGCTAGCGTTAGGTTTGGTCCGCAAAGATCTGCTAGAGCTGGAGATACAAAGGAGAATATGAGCCTCTACTTTTCAACCGTAAAAATCTATGTTTCAGTTGTTGAGGGTATATTTAGGATATTAGTATTTTTAATAAGAGTTTTGTTAAACTTAAGGGATCGTCACAAAATTGATAGAAATAATTGTCCGTAAATAATTTTTGATTCTATATTCATTCACGAAGTTTTGGAATATATCCTGTTGTTGACATAAGTTCCACTGAAATTGGGCGCACGATGTATGTATATTTTGTGGAATCCAGTTCACATTTGTTTAAAACACATTAAAATACATATACCCGATTCACCGCCAAGACGCTGCCATCAAATATTATTTCATCAAATAGGTTTATTGTTTTTAATTTGCATTTATTTGACACAGTGCCGGTAATCGGACACGTTGGTTACGGCATTTCTCGACATCGAATTTTTGTTGGTTGGGCTCGCTTATTAATGGTTTTGATGCATATTTGAGAATAGAGTTTGCGTTTTCTCGGCTGTTTATATAATGAAAATATCCTTTCCTCGGAAATTTAGGATTGATACGCGTTAAACGCCCCATTTCTCTGATTTTACGAGTGCCCTATTTCTGCCCATTATCTTTAAGGATTACTCTCCATATAAGTTTGATGCATTGTTTTTCCCTTGTTTTTTGCGAAAAGTTAAGGAGGGAGGGGATATGGTTCACTCAGGTGTTAATAGTTTACTAGTATACAGTTGAAATTATGGATTATAATAGAATTACTATTTATATAAACATGTATAAATTAGAATTATAAACAGTAGTTGTATAAAAATTATATACAATATAGGTATACTTATTTATATTAATTTAAATATTTTTGTGTTTGATTTAAACGAAAATATTGAAGATTTTACGTATAGCTTTGGTTTCAAGGGAAAGGTAGTAATATCGAAGGTTCGGGCAGGATTCGTTGATTGTATTGTTCGACTACGTAGTTAACTCATTGGCGCCATATCTAAGCAATGCAATAGAATGAGATTATACATTCACTTAATATCGAAATATCTTTAAAAGAACTACCAATAATAATTGAATTGGCATTAATTTTTTTATAAATTACTCTATCGTAAAATTTAGTCAAGTATCCGTTACCGATTTTTAATGCTAAATAGGCTTTTTAGGTATTTGTATCGATATATCGGTACACGAATACAAGGAAAATGAATGAATTTAGCTGAAATATGCGTACGATATAGGGGTTGTCACATTAGAAGGAAATCAAGAATGCCATCCTCCATGGAAAAGAGGATATTCAATCTCCAAATAATAAAAATCGTGGTGTTGAGCAGGGAAACGGGAGAAAACGTTTAGGACTGTTGGGAATAAATGCACTTCAGAGAGCCAAATAATTTCGATTCTTTGAAGGATGACCATCAATGGAAGTAGCATTAGGGAAGTAGTGAGAATATCCCAAGCTAAACAGGCATTATACCTAAATAAATAATTGTTGAGAACAAATGTTACATGGTTGGATATGAGGGAAATGTTCATATCAGTTCTGTTTATAGTGTGTCCTTGGATATGGTTGTGAGTCACGCGCTTAGTAACGTAGAAGATTCTACACCAGTGAAAATGCGCTACTAGAGGATATTGAATACGATGATAATTAAACCAAGTCACTAATAAAGAAGAAATTATTGAAAAGGTCTTTCGAAGACATTGATAAAATGAAGAGGAAATGTTACCGGGCCCACACACCAAGGGACGATACTTTGCTATCGATAATGAAAGCATGGGAAGGAATGGTGGAAGGATGTGACCATAGATAATGATCTATAAATTAAATTACAATAGACAGGTGATAGTAATTGCTTAAAGGGTTGGCAGGGGAAAGAATGGCTTGGAGAGAGCAGTGGCAAACATAACGTAGGACTGATAACCCTCAATGTAATTCATTTATCTATACACCTTTATATGTATTCGAATGTTTAACTCTTTGAGTGGAATTTCGATTAGTCGCTTGCTTTTAAATGTGAGAGTATCAAAGTTAAAATCTTGCAAATGAATGGATAACTAACTATTCGTCCATTCTCTTTATTCAGATTTGATACAGAAGAATTTCATTTTCTCGGATTTGTGGTATTTATTTAGAATTATTATTAAGTGAACCTAGAATCTAAGCATATTCCAGCTATTTTATTGATACAGTTTCAACTTCTTCATCCTCACTACAAATTCTCGTTTTCCTAGGACATCTTGCTCTATACACATATTCTGAAGACATCCTACTTAGAGCTTATGTATTAAAATAATTGTTGATTGTACTATTTTCATTCATATTATTTTTCGCTATACTTCATACATTATCCAGAATTCCCTTACATTGAGGTACGACATATGTATGGATGTGATTGTGTCACGATTTTAGCGACTACATTATTAGTATTACTTAATTCAGAAAATGCTCTACGAAAAAAAAGATAACGATAAATTTTATTTATGTGTAGCTTTTCTTGTAAGATCAAAAATAAGAGCTGGAATAAGATCAGTAGGGATATCCTTTTCATTCTTAGTTCTCAGATAATTATTTGTAGTAATTGTGGTATTAAAAATCATCAATATATTTCCTCTTTTGCTGGATGCGAAAACATGCTATTATGTACAAAAAATTTCCGATAGTTATAAACTCTGCCATTTTGTTGTTATTTGTATTCGTCAGTATTCTCCGTAAGTTACAAATTCTATTCATCAATAAAACGTTGTGCTTCTGACAGTCCATGCATCCTTTCGACTTTTCTTTTATCTTGCTGACACTTTTTGCAGTTGATCTAAATGTTGGAGGAACGTGAAAATGAATGCAATCAGACCGGAGTACTTACACTCGCACAGAGAGAATTGACCAAGTTTATTTTGGAGTGATGAGAGATTCGACTGGTGATCGAGAAAGAGGTAATTAACAAAGGAATTCCTCTTAGGAAATTTTTAATTATTTTATCTTGGAAATTAATTTGGGATTTTAGAGAACTTTTACAATTTAAGTATCGATTTTATTTATTGGAAAGGTATAGCAATTATAGATATAGATATTATTTACTTAGCTGGGGGATTCTTACTTGACTTGGAGGTGATTCATACCAATAATTAAGGAAGGAATATTCATTGGACATATCTAAATCTAGGTAGCTGTGTTTTTTATTCATATCGTTCACATACTATAATTAATTTATTTCTCAATAATTTCCTGTGGATAATACGTTTCCTATTGTAGTTTGAAGTTTCAATTTAAAGTTGGTGCAGAGTGCTATAATGACTGTTGTTAATTGGAGTAAATATATTTATGAATTTATTTTACGATATATTACTTAGTATTATTAATTATTATTATTCGTATATATTTTATAAATATCGTTACACATATTTATTCGGAACGGGGTAAGATTAATTACTTATTTTTAATTAAATTAGTATCTTATGAAATAAAGGAACTCACTTTGTAATTTCTACGCAATTATATTATGTGGAAATTAAAAAAATGTGTTCTTTTATTTCATGATGTCGTTCCACGAAGCACGCTCAGAAACGATTGATTAAATTATAATCATAAATTAAATTTTATTGAAATTCGTTTCCCGTGCGCAGAAGGTATTTTGATCACGTAACGGACGCCACGAAAACTTCTCCCGCTAATTAAAATCTCTGGAAAAAAGCGATTCTCCTCGAATTTCATCGCTGTCAGTCCGTGGCACGTAGAGAGCAGTTTTAAGGGCACTATCACCTCGCCGTTATCACTCACAACTTTCTTCCGCCGCCTCTCCCCCCGCGCTACCCGCACTAAGAAAGAAAACTGGCGCCCAACTGCCGCCGCGCTCTTGGAAAGTGCGGGGCACCTACCTGCGTGGACACTGGTCTCCTGGCACATTGTTGCGTGTACTTTAAGTAGGAGGGCTATCTCCCGCGAGTTCAACGACCGCTTGACATAAGCAAACATTTTTACGAGGCAAGAGGGAGAGAGAGGGGAGGCGGGGGTAATTTCATATGAGGGGGAGAAGTGGTGCCCCAGAAACACCAGAAGGGGGAGGGGGGCAGGTGCCGGTGCTCACGGAGCGCCGGTATGGAGCAGGAGCGCCTGGGAAGTCGGGCACTGTTGGCGTTGACGGAAGTGGAGATGGTAAGCTTGAGGACAAGGGGTTGGTGGGGATAAAAGATTGAGGAAAAGAGGTCGGGGAGAAAAGGCGGTGGGAGGAGATGATTGGTTGCCATGGAGTCACGGTGGAGTTAATCGAAAACCTCGTGCGGTTGCTTCATGCCTATGCAAACGATGCTATGCGGGCTTCGGTCGGGCATTCCTCGTGTCTTCTCGATTTGTTTTGGGTGCGTAACATGCGAGGCGATGATCGGTTTGTGGGTGGTGTGTTCAACGCTTCGGGATTGTAAGGAGTCTAGGAAGTCGTGTTGAGGACTTAATTGCGAAGGATGCGTGAGAGGGGAGTAGGACGTTAAAGATCGTGTTTTAAATTTAGTTTTTAGCTATATAAGACGATGGCGTTGTATAAAAATTTAATTTTAATACGGTCTCAACTGCCAGGAGTAAATTTTGTACGACGCAAAGGATTTTGAAGCTGGAGAAATTTCTACCTTAAGCTGAGATTGACGAGTAATATTTATGTTTTTAATTAAAAATAAATTTTAGTTATTTTTTTGAAAGGTGTATTCAATTAATGGATTCTAGGTATGTACATATTTACTACACTTCGTGTGTTGTAGTACTTATATTTTGAAGCCATTTTTACTGGTGAGTACCATGAAACGGCATTCATGGCGTTAATTAAATATTAAGTGTATTCAGTGGGCTAGAAAAATTATTTTTTTGTAACTTAGATTCGTGCACTGAGGACCTCTTCTATTAATAAATTAACGATCATATCGTATAGTATACTTCTAAGAAAGAGTTCTGAAATATTTCATTCATTCACACTTTGAATCATAGTCTAGTAGTCTTAGCTAGTCAGAACTAATGCAATGGTTAGAATTACTTTCTATTGCATTAAGTTTAACCTAATTTTATAATACTAAGGGTTATGTGTCACAGAAGTTTTTTTATTTATAAGCAAGGCCTTAGAATTTTGATACAAATGAAGGCAGAAGGAAGGATTAGATTCTTGTTTCTTACACAAAACTTTTTTTAAAACAGTATATACACATTTTCAGATATATTATATATACACTATGCCGAATAATAGAGTATGAAAATACATAGTATAGTCTTAGGAATATGAGCAATGTCATTAAGAATACCAAGTAAATGGCTACGATAGCTTTTGAGGTATTCGTAATGTAGATGACTAGTTACATATTAATATTACATCTTTGGTGTCAGCTATGATTTAATTTGGGTCTGAGTTATGTTTTATATTTTACTCTAGCGGGAAGATTAAAATAATTTTACTCGTTCTTGAGTTGGAGGTGAACTTGAAGTTATATTTTCTTATTACTGTAGAATTAAGACATCATTGAGGAGATGCTTCGAGCGACTTACACTTTTTTTGCAGCATTTTTCTCTTAGAGAAGTCATTCCTCAAATATTTCCTTTAAATCATGGGTTTTTTGATGGCCTGGATTATTTGAAATTTTCATTCTCGTACAATTCAAACAATCGCTCTTACTTGTCCTCAGAATTTATTATTAATAATATTCTGTCGAATTGGGTGTTTATAACCTGATTTTGAAATTTACCACCGAATGTGTTGTTTTTCTATGGGGAGATGGAAAATAGGACAACGGTACGCAGTTGTGAGTCTCAAGGTAGTTTGACATTTTGTAGGAAACCTCGATTCCTCAGTCATCGAGGAAAATTTTATTTAAATACCCTCAATGAAAGAATCATAATTTGAACAATTCAGGCATTTAAAATTATCATTTTGAATCGCATTTTAAGAAGTCTTCTCTGAAATACAGGCGAGGGCACAATTGTCTGTTAAATTGTTGTGAACGGTTTGTGAATGAATATATTGTCGTTATTAATTGGAATTATTGTTAATCGTCGCCATGAAAAATCAACTCCTGAAGAAAACTATAAAACGATACATTGATGTGAGAAATAGTACCACTCAAAATCTACTGATTACTTCTGTTTTTAGCTTAAATAATCTTGCGTTCAAATTTTGCTTTTACACGCGATAGGCATCTCCGCAGCTAGCCATCTCAGCCAGCTTCTAGGATTTGATTTTCTTTGTCATTGCTTATATTCATTGTTGTGTCAGCGTTATCGAAAATTAAAGACGTGCTTCCATTGAACCGATTCCGAAGAGAAAAGTCTTACAAAATGTAAAAATGGTGATTTAAAAGTGAAGGTCAACGTAATGAGTTCAAGCTCTTACCTCAAAACCATTATTTTTTTGCAAGTACGATATTTCTGTTAGTTTAATTCAACATTTTCTAACCCTAAACTATGCACAATTATCAATTTAAATTTCACCTCCTTTAATTCTAATTATAAATCTTCATTTATTTCCATATCTTTTTATTCTATATATTTTCGGTATACTTATTTATTTTTATATTTATATCTCTTTTACATTTCTATCTCTGTTTCCTGCTATTCAGTGCGAATAGGAGCGAAGTTTCCGTTCCATTTAATAGATTAAAAATGCTTTTTAGAAATAAGTCTGGTTTCACGCGCATTTAGTACGAGAAAATATTATGGCATAACGCGGAATGACATGGAGTCATTTAGTTTTCGTTATCTTTTCCCATGCTTGTGTTTGAGCCGAGATTTTGCAAGGTAGGCACTGAATCAACTCTGTTTATACGCGTGGGGCCTTACTAATTAATGAGTCGATCCCAATCCAAGTGCTGCAGGATCCCGTTGGAAACTTTGTAAATAAGACCATCAATCTTAGGTGCGTTGCTCAACGCCTCGTGCACTTCAGGGGCTAGATAAGCCCATATTAATTGTTTCCTCCGCTTGCCTCTTAAGAACACTCGCCTAGAGCGTGGTTATTTACAAATTCACCGGGAAAGAAATGGTTAATTAGTAATTGGCGATGCAGGTCGGAAGTCATGTTCTGAGATAGCAAATCATATCAATATTTTATTCTGTTTCTTTTGCATAAACTACCTGTGTTAATATACTTAGGCACAGTGATAATTGTAAAAAATAAATCAACCTGATGATCTATTTTGTTATTAGTTCCCAATGGAGTAAGTAGATAGCTAATTTTTCATTTGTAGTGATAGTGTTGTAACTGATTCACACTCCTAAAATAACTCGTTTTTTCCTATTAAAGGTGAATAATTTTAGAAACGATTTAGTAAATATCTTTCCTTTCTTTGATGGCTAATAATGTTTTCAAAACTTTTTGTAGCGATGGAAGACTACAAAGTCGTCCTTGAGAAATTAATTACCTACTACACCAAAATACCTATATGAAATTTATATCTTTTAATGGATATTTTAAATTTATTTATGGATTGAATTATTTCGACGATGATAATAAGAAATTAATAATTTTTGGCTCTCGTTATTGAGAATTTAACGCATGTATATTCAGTTTTGTTAGCAAATTGTAGATTTTCTATATTGCCAGCGTGCTTAATCGAATATAGACTTGTATCGTTATCTCGGAGCGATATGTCATTGACCTATATTACGATCCTTTTGATATTCCTTCCAATCTCGAAATTTGATTCTATGCTTTTTTTCATTGAGGTACTCCCATAGAGTATACATAGTATATATATAGTATAGTTACTCTATGGTACTCCTCTCTTAATTTCAATAATTATGACGTAACGTTTTCGTTATTATATCTCATTATTCCCAGTCTATCCCAAATTATAAATGTTTTAAAATTATTGCTATGTGTCTATCATTATTGCTGTTTGTCTTCTACCTGTGATATTTAAAAAGTACTATTTTTGTACTATACACCTACCTTCATTTGGTATTTAAAGGAAAATATTCTACGTTTTAAAAATGGCAATTTCGACAAAAAATTCGTAATATGGGTTAGTCTGTTACAGAACGTAACATCAACGTCCAGATTAATGGAACATCACCGTGGTTCACATTTATGGTTTTTTCTTTCAACTCTCTCCATCAAGCTCTGATTCATTTTTCACGGCGATTTAATGAATCTTATCGATTACCACTTCCCCCAGGCCTTTCTTCTCAAGGTCAGTTTCTTCTTCTCCTCCACCCATACGACTTCCCCCGCACCCACCTCTTCCTGACAGGATGCACCACCTGCAATTAACACGTCGCATTCTGTATGACTTCTGCGAACAATTGTCGGCCTTCGACGTAAGGAATACACCAATGCCCGCCAGTCTCCAAGCGAGGTCTCCTTTTTTACCATCCTCCCCCAGGAGGTACATACCATTTGTCCTGCGTTTTAGCGCGGTTATCTCTCATTCGAGAGATCGCTTGATCGAGTTTTCTCCGGCGTTCTTCATCACTTTCTCATCCTTGAAATTTCCTCCTTTGATCAATTAACGCACTTACAAGATGGTGAAGGGTTAATGCATTCGCTCAGGGAGAAGTTGATTTTTGCACTTCCCTGAGGATTTCCTGTAGATAGCGAAATTAATTGAAAAGAGACTGAACGGTGGGAAATTGAATGCGTCAGCAGTATTTAAAAATTTTATTCTGTAAGGGATTACTTAATGTCTACGGAACTCTATGGAAAGGTAGAAAACTAAATCTGCAGAATTGCATCTCATGCAAAAGAAAAGTATCTGTAGTGAACTGGCCAACACATTTTCTACTTAAGTCAGAAACCATTATATGTCAAAATATTTTTATCCAAAGAAAAAAGCATGTAGGAGCTACCAGAATAGTAGAATTTCCATATTTCAAATTAATATAACTTAAATTATTATAAATTTTCCGTAAGGTTATTTGGAGTAAATAAGCTGTTAATTCAATGAATGCAAAATGTAGTTATACAGAGGTGAAAAATATAAACAATTCATGTGCAGTGTTAAATTTTCCTTCCATCGTTTTTGCAAAATGCATTTAAGACGAATGTTAGTTGAAATTTATCGTACTATGGTAGATTTTTTCCAATGATAAGGGTTGAATTATAGATTGAGGAGGCGAAAAAGTATAGTCTTACCAAATGGTCACAGTCTTTATCAATTTATGAATAATTAACATTGGACGTATTTTGGACGCGTATTCGTTGAGGAAACTGCAATGGAAAGCATTTTACTCAAAAGCCTTACCGTTCTTACAGAACCTTATCGGTTAGCATTTTTCGTTACATTTTTCGTTTCGGACGGAATGAATAAATGCATGAGAGTATTTGGGTGTTTAAAAATGGTGGCTTCTAATAGCTAATGTTAAAAGATAAGTGACCACAAGAGAAAGCTGAATTAAAAACATAGGCATTCAAAAGGGAAGGGATAGTTTGCGTTTGAACTAAATGCAGACTGAATTTAGGCTATTGGGGGCAGTAGAAGCTAAGAGTAGAACGAAGCTCCCGTTAGAAAATGCCATAATGAAATTGAAAAATAAACTTTTTCTTGTAAAAATACATGAGACTTGACATGATACACGAAAAGATCAATCATTACATTTCGCCTTAACAAAAAAAATTAATTCTAGGTAATAGTAGATATTTTTATCAAATGCAATAAATAAAAATATTTTGCGTAACATATAGTAATCCAGGCATGCGTTACATTAGTATTGTGTATAGAGCTATGCCCTATGTATATTTCTAAGCCATAATCGGAAAACCTACTTTGAACGAAGTCTGAGTCTCTCAGCTATCACCTAATGTGCTTTATTATCAATCCGCCTACAGATGTTTGGCTAAATATTAAGATTAATGATGTATTCACAAGTTAAATATCAGTTTGATGCTGAGAGATTTACAGGAATGTGAATGCTTTTTGTTTATTTGTGCAATAACTTTCGGTTTAAATAATAGAACTAGAATTTTAAGTGCACAGAACAGTAATTAGGTAGTTTAATTATCCGTATCTGCTTACCGATATCGCATCACATTAAGCTCTTCGCAGTAATAAACGGTTAATAATTGCGTGATATTAGCTAATTCATTATGTTTTAGGAAGAGCAACATTGGTGTAGTTGCGAATGCAAATGAACTGAAGGGAAGAAGTAGAATGGAATGCAGATAGAAGGATATGCAGAAAAAGAAGCGTTCAAGGAAAAGTATTTTTGTTTCTACTTGCGTAAACAGGAAGCACTTAAGAAACTGTCTTCTCCGACTGCTACGTTTGTTTCCTGATGGGTTTTGTTTTGGGAAATTCTTCTACTTTCTTCTCCGTCGTATTTGATCTCAAATCTTTCTTACACAGTTTGGCTCCTATTTAGGCCATGGCAGTTAACCACGATGAAACAGGGCTTTTTGTCCATCTGCGGTATATATAAACCCTCTTTTCTCGATGGTCCGTTTTTGTGACTCTGGAAGTGATTCGTGACAGCATAAACTTGAGAACATAGTTTCACCTGTTTAATCCCCCTTCCTCGCATCCGGCAAAAAGTCTCTACGGTGATTCATAACTTGTAGCGAAGCAACTTTCTTTTATGACGGAATTGCATTCCGATCGAGGAATATACACAAACCTTCTCTAAATCCTTTAAAGTATGTTTCAGCAATATAGTCAGACTTGATTAATGTAATAATATGAAAAATATATAATTTATTATGCTCTAAGTAGATTCCCATAGAGTAACACAAAATAAAAAAATGCGTCAGTCAAAGAATACATACATTTATGAAATTTCAAAAGAATGCTCTGAGAAATACAAATAAAAATTTTCAAAATCAAAAGAACAAGCGAGTGCACTGAGAAATACAAAACTATGTGGAAATACAAAATAAAGAAAAACACAACATAAGTAAACAGAGAATTTAGAGCTTAAAGATAGAAAACAAGAGAAGGAAAAGAACGAGACGCAACTCGTCTGACAAAAAATACTCATTTAAACACCATTAGCTAAGAGATAGTTGAATAATTTTAGCTTAAAAACTCTCACCGATCTGAAATATTTTATAGAGTCAGGTAAAGAGTTCCAGAATTTAGAGCCTTCGATCTGAAATGAATCAAGGAAAATGTTTGAACGAGGAGTAGATTGCTCGGGTCCACTTCGTGTTAATCTGTGTGTAATACGTGTATGTAATGAAATTATTTTAGTTCGAATTTGTCTTTTCGATTTATTTAATCTAGAATTGAAGATGGGGTTATGTACATGTATTTACTTCGTGAATCTAGATGTTCCGTATAAAGGAGAAAATACAATTATTTGTACTAAAATTTTTGTAAAAAACTATATATATATATAATTTATTTATTATAAAATATATATATATATTGTGTAGATAAAGTATATTGTTAATTTAATATATTTTTTCTAATATTTGTAGAATTTAGTGTATTGTTAATTTAGTAACTCATTTAGTGCAGTATATAGTTCATAATTTATTTTTGTAATATTTTATCTTTTTAAACATTCGAGCATAGTTTAACTTTAATTTAAATCTATCCAAAACTAGATTAATTGCATCGAAATATTTTTTTACGTTTCGTTATTTCCTTACCGATGCGATATATATGCGATGAATACTCATTCAAGAAGTTTCGCCCCGATGAATGCAAATTTCAGAAAATTTGTTCATTTATTTCAAGTTGCCTTTTCAGAAGTGATCGACAATTAACTGTGAAGTAATGACAGTTGATAATTTTCGCCCAAGTTTGTCAAAACCGGCGTTGCAAAGTATCTGGGCTATTTACTACAGCTATCTGGTTATTTTCCGTGGTTATGAGAGCACAAATCCATGCATTTTGTTTAGAAATAGGCTGATGCTTCACCAACATTGCAGCTCCAAACGCATCTTAGCTCCTCTGAGATTTACTCCCACACCTACGATGTAACACTCGACAAACCGAAGCGTCATCCCATTAATCCGAGCTTTATACACAAAAGGCGTTCCACAAATAACGTTAATTACAGCCGATCCCGGCCGAACTAAGGGACGAGCGTTACGTGAGAAAAGCGCCACAACGATAAGAGCGAAAGAGACCATTGCCGTCCGTAATTAATGATCCCGCGATAGAAAGTTATTTCAGAGGGGATTTTTCAATCTTCTCTTCCTAAGAGCGGTTTAGGAAAGCTTTTTGTTTCGCGGTGAAATTACTTGGAGACGCGAGGTTTGCTTTCGCTAAATTGCGGCGCAGCTTCCCGCATTCAAAACAAGCATTGCTCTCTAATTGGAAAAAGGTTAAGCTGTGTTGGGAGATAGGTTGGAAGTGGGGTAGCAGGGCGGGGTTGTCTCTGTAGGTGGCGGTGGACGGGGAAATAATGCCTGTACTCACAATCTCCCCCTCTCCCTACCCTCCATATCTCCCCTCCCCCTCTTTTCTCCCGCGACCTTGCAGTTCATTGACACCGGGAGCCCGAAAGACTCATCTGTCCTAGTCTTCGTTCGTAAATGGCATCGCCATGGCACAACGGAAGCTTTTATTCGTTGCGTCAGGCACGTACTCGGGGGGTACCATTTTGTTCGTTGTCTCTTTTGTTTTGTCTCGCTTCCCGCTCGGTGATTTTTGGAGGGTCCCGTTGGAGATAATGGGGAGCGTTTAAAAAGATGCGGTGTGTGTGTTTTTGTTCCTCTGTTCCTCGAGGTGGCGATGATGAGCCCGAGACCTGATCGGGTGATCCTGTAATTCATAGTTTAGGTGGGGGATCTGATGAATTTCTGGGAGCAACGGTACGCAGCTCGTGGAGATGAGTTATTAAACTTATGCTTCGTGGAGGTCGTTGCACCGTACCACTAGAGATTAGTGAAAAGAAGAAAATTTCGGAAAAATTTCTACTACGAATTATTGTTTTAGATAGGCCCAAAGATAAATATCTACTTCGTGTAATTGCAAGGGAAACCTTTTCATCGAGTGCTAAAAGTTTCTTTCCTCATACTCAGCATACCGCCATCACCTGATTCGTGAATAAACATTATTGTCATAGAATATTTTTGTAATTTGTTGTTTGTCAGCAAAAAATTCTGCCGTCAGATCGAGCTTTCCAAGTCTAAAGTGTCATTCATACGAAATATTGGGCACATTTAAAGGTATATTTACCAAACAGATTATTTGTCCCATTAAGAGACATCAGTTAGCGTCAGAACTGCCGTGATTATTTTTAAATCTTCTGTAACAGCCTGTATCTGGGTGTTAATTTTACATCTTTATCGATGCTTATTATTCACGGACAGGTTGCGAATGGAAATGTATGTATTTGTTTGCTTGTCAGCCGAAAATTTTGGCGAGAAGTTGCAATACGAAAGTGACCATCAGTGAGTTGAGTTCCCGTTACCGAAACGCCTTAAGTCTCAGTTCAACACATATAGCCGTGGAGTTCGATGTTCGATACGACAACTGACGGAAGAACGGCATCCCAATTACCCAGCGAATCCAAGTTTAATAGCTGACATTAAGATCACACAGGGAGGAATTCCCGGGATTCTCCAGAATTTTATTTCGTTCATTCTGTCTTTTAATGCATTTTTCAGAAATTTTATCTAGATAAATGAATGTTACCTATGTGAAATAAATATTATTTACTCTTTTGCAACTGGCAGTTAAATCCATCGCATGCATCATTTTTGACGTCATTGTTATTTAGACAAAGCTTTATGTGACAAGGATGTATTTTGATGAACATCAACGAATGTTTTCTTAATGTAACTCGCTTTTCTTGGTATTACTGCTGGAAATCGTGCGTACTATTGTAGAATACTCGCCTGAGTGTGAACTATATTTCTTGCCTTGAATATTCCTGTCAGTAAGAGATAATACTGTGTGGCGGTTTAAACAGTTATTTTTATTACCATTTAATGATGTCTACAGGTATTCTCCATGGTTCATTTTGTTGTAGCTATGAATTTAGTACATACAAGGATCCTGCTGCACTTTTGCATCAAAGAAAGATTTTGTTAGTAAATAATGTTGTTGCTAGTCAAAACAGTGTATTACTCAGTCTGAAATTCGCCCAAATTAACTCGAACTTTTTCTCAAGGATAACCGAAAGCGAAAATAATCGAAATGATCGTAGTAGAAACATTTCCCTTGGTATTCCAGGTTTAGGTTTGAATGTACTGTATCCACTATTGCTTATTATATCCCTCAATCGAGATTGTTATTATTATTATTGCTTCCAGTTAATATGGTAGTTGTTATCCTGTAAGTGGAAAAGATCGAGTATTCGTATAAATACTTCATAATATATATCTATTTCATTGCAAAAATAATAATACTATAATTCAGTTAAAATAATAATACTATGGTGACTCGGCAATGATGTACTTTTGATACATTATGCTGATGAGATAATAAGTAATCATCCATAGAATTTGACACCTCAAATAAATAGTGAGAAGTTAAAAAAATAATGGAAAGAAATCTAAATAAAATCTCATTTAGGAATCGATGTAGCACCTTTCTTTATCGGAACACAAACTTTGAGTTGGGAACGTCCCACAAAGGAAATCCCAGCCTTCTCATTCACTGATCTAAGTAACGCTCTCTGGCATTGCTGCAGGATCATTTCGTTCACATACAAAAGGCGGCTCGTAAATTAGCCATTAATTTCGGTCAACCGCGTAAAAAATCCACAAATAAATCTCTAACCCCGCAATCAATCTTCATTATGATGGCCATAAAAATGGAAATCCGTTCGCTCCCGCGAGCGCTAGAGGAATATTAGCCATCTCCATGCGTCGAGACACCTTTTTCCAGCGAGATGAAATTCTGGTTTCCAATCCTCTTTATGTTGTGACCGTGATGGAAATTATTTCTTTTCAACTCTTTCGTCACCGGAGACCGTAATTCCCCATTCGCAGGCACACTCCTTTTCGCTCATCACGTACCGTAGCCAGTCACGAAGCATTCGTGACTTTGGCGCGCTGTCCTTTTCCTTCGGCTTATTGCATTTCGCTGTGTTCGATTCATCGTCGGACTAAACTTTTTCTTCGGAAGGTACTCGTTATTTGCCATCGGTACCCGAAACGAATGAATTGAACATATGTATTGCTCGAGATTACATACCTTTAACCTGTATACTGCCTATTATGTTCGCTTAACAAAAGCAAGATTTTCTTTGCTTTGTTTGAAGTTGCGTTGAATTCTTTCTTCGTCATCACCGTTCCTCCTTTATGGTCCCCGGCAGCCTGACAGCAAACAAAACACGTCTCCTACACACTCTTATCACATCTATATTACTGTATGCATGCCAAATCACCTTTAATTCAATCAAAACAAACATAAAATAGCTACAAAATTCTCCAATAGCGCAATAAGAACAGCTATAAGTAATAAAAAATTAACTCACCTACACGAAATTAAAATGTACCACAAATTAGATAAATTAATCGATACAGGAAAAGGACTGTACCTAAATTTCATAAAAATCTAACCAGTGTAAATAACACTATCATTAAATATACAATAGGCATACTAAACAATCTCTAATATATCCGAAAAGACATGGAAAAAATGAAATAAAAAATTGAACAAAGAGAGAAAAAAATAATAAAATCAAAAAAAATATTCGTGTATATAGCATACGAAACCTGAGGAGGAAAACATAAATGATGGCATCACCAACGTAATTAGTAAATATGTAAAATTTTATACATTTTTATAATTGTTTAATTTTAGTTCTATCCTTAATAGATCATTGGCTAGATTAAGATAGTTAAAAAATAATACTATGTAATCATTGTTTCTGGGCCTCGGTTTTAATGAGAGAGGCGGCTGGGAAGGAATGCATCTCAAAAAGGAGATGCCACTTACTGGTAACTGTCAGCGGATGGATATAAAACAAAAGCTTGGTCCTCAGATATTAGATTAGCCGCGCTAACTAACTCCGCATTCGGAGAAAGTCGATGATCGGATTTATCCTGATTGGGTGCACCGAACGGTCACGGTAAAATCGAATCCTTGCGCTCATGCGGCGTGGCTTTTCTTCTCCTGCCGAATCTATTCTAGCCTCGAAACGGTTCTTCAAATTTATTTACCCAGAGCACGATTCTCGAAGTTGAATTAGGAGCTCCAATCTTAAAGCGTCGTCCTCAACGGTGTTTCATGTTGCGAGGTTGAGAGAGAGAGCTTGTTTATATTCATAAGTCGGAGGACATGAAGCACGGAGGACGCCCAAGGGCCAGCCTTGATCGGAAGTTACTCGTAATTTGCCATCCGAAAAGGTTGAATCGAACGTATGCTCATGATACGCAGTGCTCGAGATCACACACCTTTAACCTGTATACTGTATATTATGTTTTTACAACAAAGGCAAGAATTTTTAACTTTGTCTCCATCTCCAAATGACCCAGAACGACCTCTTTTCCTTCTAAATCATGCTGAAAGTTTATTTACAATCGAGTTTCGTATTTATTTTAATAATGGTTTGAATAATGGAAGCGTCTGCTTTTCAATCATACTTGGACATATTTGGACATCACCTATAAGATATCTCTGAAAGCAATTTTAGATGTTAAATTTGCGTCATTGCGAACGGCCGTCTTGCACTTCAATTTTCATCCAAGTCAGTATTTTGCAGACATCCTCTTTGTTTGAAATATCTTTTATCTATTTTTTAATTTGTGCTTATATTACTGCGTCACTTACCTGACACTATGTAACTTGATGTCAATCCAATAGTGATTTAAAATGTGTCTCGTGATTAGAGGTAATTAGAATTCTGGTTACAATAGCCAACGAATCAGTTGGTGGTAGTTTTGTATCACCCGGTGAGAAAATGCATGCAGTATATAAAATTAAGTAATTTCCGTTATTCTCTTCTACACGATAGGCATTTCACGTAACGAAATGCCTTTACGTAAGTACCTAGTCATTATACATTACCGTAATGAAGTAACGGGTTTTGAAGTTGAGGCTCTTACAAAAGATGGAGTATTATGGAAGTAAAATATTTCCTTTGACGACCTTAATAGCAGAATATATGGGTTTATTTTAAGGAATTGACAAAATGCAGCAATATTGAACGAGAATCCACTTTTTCTTACGTATTCATGGTATTGATAAAATATATAAATTGTATTGTATAATAAATATGAATATAATAGTTGTGGAATTGCACGGCGATTTATGATAATGATATCTACAAATGTCTGTATCTAGAGATGAATGCTTTATGGTTACTATTCTAAATTCGAATGATAAAATTTGAAGAGGTTTAAAACAAGATGATGGAAAGGCAGGGATAGTTTATTATTTTTCATCTCTGAATAACGTTGATCTTCCCAATGACCAAGAACACAGAAACGATCGTAGGTAATTTTGAAGTTCAGATTTATGTCAACATTTAGTGTGATTTATGATGATAAACGATAAGGAAGATGGATAGGGTGAAAGAGGAATGGAGTTAATTGAAATCCATAACAAGCAAAAATTTGAAATGGTGGGAAATTATTTCATGATAATTTAGTTATAATTTCGTTCCGAAACCTGTATTAATAAGTGTCTTACCAGGATATACTTAACCATGCAGCATTTTCGTTTGCATAAATCCTCCCTATTGCCAGAAATCACTTCAGTAGCTTGGATTGAATTCTAAGATCTCTTCAAAGACTGGTGAAAATAAATCAAACAAATTTACGAGTTACGGAAAAATATATTTTTATTCTTACGTGAGAAACAGTGCCTTACACAATTAAAGAACTAAATCAATGGAAATAAACAAACCATTCATTCGATCATTTTTATTATGACTTTGGTATAATTTTAAATTTGATTTAAATATACATTCTTATGCAGGCCAATGGTTTTACTACTTTAATTACTGATTTTATGATGCCATAAATTCAGAGAAATGATCACTGTGTCCAGTGCATTAGTTATGCGTCGTACGCTGATTAAAAAGTCTTCGAAAAATTCTTATCAACAAATAGAGATTTTTAACTCAATCTCCAGTGAAAGGATTAAGTGTTGTTGAACCCCTTCTCCTCATTCTCTTGCCGTTCATTGTCCTTCGCTTCTCCCACGCCTCAGGCAGATCACGAGATACGGGAGACAGTGGTTTACGCGCTCGTTCCCTTTAAAACCTACCTCTTTTAATACCCTCCTCATCACGTCAATGACTCCCCGGCTGCTTTCTCCCTGGCGGTCGGTAAGAGTGCGACAATACAATGGACGAAAGAAAATTATAAGGGACGGCTCATGAGATGACAATGGGAGGAAAGGCGCCATCGGGGAGCCCAACGAACTCAGGGATTAGACTGTTCTAAAACAATCGTCTATAAGAACTCAGCGAAGAAAGTATAGCGATGAGGTTGACGAATAAGGGCCATGGCGTTCGTGTTACCGAAGTTGATTTCTCCGGTGCGTGAGTGGAGGATCACTTGCTGACGTTCCACTGGCTTCAGAGGCTCTTGGAATACCCTGTTTTCATAATTGGCCTCCACTAAGAATAAAATTGTCTACGTAAAATTATCTCCAGGAATAGTCCACTGTGATTGTTGACTCCGGGGCTAAGTAATTAATACGTACATAGATGCAGAATCTTTGATTATATGAAATCAGTACGGATTTTTAGTACCAGATTTTGATAATAATAACAATTGTCTTTATTTGGGCAAGATTGAGAATGAAATTCTCTTCTTCCATCCAACCCATCGTCATTCATTATAGAATTATAAATAGATTTAAGAGAATAGCATGAGAAACAATTAGAAGAATTGTGGATGTAAAAATCTAATCGTTAGAGATTATTAGGAAAAATAAATCCACTGCAAGAAGACACGCACAAAGAAGGGGGTGTGTGAAAAACTCGCGAAAACCTACCGATAGTAATAACTTAAAGATGAGGGAGAAGAAAATGTAACACAAAAATAAATAAATACACTACCAGTAAGTACTTGCATGCGATACATAAGTTAGAATCAGTTCACATGGAAAGAAATGATAGCAATATACACAATAACATAAAACAAACATAAAAAAAGAAAAAAAGGAGGCAGAATATCTCCCTAATTTAGTAATAATTTCGATGGCGTATTTCATAAAATTGTCTAAGTTCTGGCAAACACCATTAGCGTAAGTGATTTTTGAGGGTATTGATTCTAAAATCGTTTTAAGAATATCATTTCATTTTCTTTTCTGAATATAAAAGTGTAGATACCCTGAAATGAAAAAATATTAATTGATGAGACCGGAAGCCATACATTTATTATTAAATAGCATGCGGATATGTCTCTCAGCTTGACCTTTTATCCCAATTTTTCATTATTTGATTTATTGTGTATTTTCTGAGACCTGAGGTTGTCTAAGACAATTTTTGAAATGAAGATTAGTTAGTCGCGGCATGAATTATAGCAGTGTTTTCCGCAGACGGAATGTATGATTATTTTTTTTTCTTTTCGGCATTTTTCAATGACATTTTCAATATACATGTATATTTTATATATTCAAATTCGTTTACAGTCCGCATAATTAAAGTTTTCGCTGAATTAGAGGCCTTTTTTCTTCCTATTTAATGAATTATAATTCATGAATGAGCAGTATTTTATTGTTTGATTATATTTGCTTAAAATAAGTTATAATGAATGTTTACGCGAGTAAAGATATTGAATATACCTGGAATCCACGATTTAGTTTCATGAACAGTTGAAAATACAATAAAAATTAATATCTGATGCTGCAAGTAGGCGTACGTTGATAACTTACATTTCCTAATTAAAATCGTTCTTTTCAAATCAGGAGTTTTATCTCAGAAATAAAATATATGGCAAGAAGTTGAGAGAAATATATCTGCGATATCCGTTGTTTGTCTACAAATCTTTTAGTTGTGATACGTTTCGTAATGCATTTGTAACCCCCTTGATATTCTACTACACTTATTCTCTGAGACCATTTCCATAACCCCTGTTCTCCGAAAAGGTTAAAGTGGGCGTTATTAAATGACAGATAACGATAAAACATGTCACGATCTCGATATTATCGATATTTGCTTTCCTCTTACGTTTCCCAACCACTGGAACATGTTCCATAGATGGGGCTGACAAATCTTGTTAGTGGGACCTCGGCCCTTCCAAAATATGTCAACCTCCCGTGAAGGAAGAAAATTTTGCAGCTGCTATAACCTGGTTCGTAATTTAAGAGGAAATTGGGTATATTTTAACAAATTAAGATCACTTTTATTACTCGTGATGTGTGCACTGGTGTAATATTTATGAATTTTTATATTTGTGTGGTAAATAGAAATGTTTTATGCAATGAGGGGTAAGAAATTTAGGCTTGGATATTCTTATTTTATTATAAAATATTTGAACTCATTAATAAGTGTTATGCTTGGCTCATTATTGACAATCTAAATAATAACTTAAAGTTTAATCATGACCATTTTAAAGATTATTATTATCTATATCGACTTTGTGAATAACTTGGTATTAATTTTTGAAGTATCACAGCAATGTAACTTTGGTGACCGAATACAACTATTTAACTCATATTTCTCTTATTTGCATAGAAATAAGGTGATGACGGAATCTGTTTGGAATTTATACAACTGATATCGGGGATGGAGAAGTCACGGAGAAGAAGCAGGACTGCAACTATGGACTTCTAAAGGTAGGAATATTTTATTATATGATCATTTAATATTTTTTTAAGGTAAAGAGATTTTTCGTAGAAGAGATTTACGTACTTTAATTTTGCAATTTTTTCTCAAGTACAAATTCGAGATTTTTGGATAAATTGAGCTAAGTAAAAGAGAACTATCATGAGAAATGAACGTCGCAATATTCGATTATTTTTACGTACGTCCTATATTTTCAAACAGTGAATCATGAATGTATCGTTCATGAATCTAATTGTAAGTTTAAATTTATGAAGTTAAACAACCCGCTGACTATGTGGTGTATATTGAAAGAATCGATGTAAAATCGATCCATGGGAAGGGTGGCGATATTCGGATGTTACGAAACCGGGACACGCAAAAGTATTAAGCGAGTGAAACCGGTACTATATTAAATCCTTGCCTTAAAAATTGGCCTTGCTTATTATATACTTCTATTATTATTATATGATTATTTATTAAGATGGGTGAACTAAAAATTAATTAAATTCAGTCATTCTATAAGTGCATCTTTATATCCTCTCTCACTTTCCTTATTAAAACAAATAGGGCAAAAAATAAAAATGTATCCGCGGTATAAGCTTGAATCGGCACTGTCCCGTTCAAAACAGGATTCATGGTGAGCCTGTCCCAGGTAGAATCAGCGAGTTAGGAAAGCTCGTTCTCTCCAGACTGGGTTCTGCGTTGGTTTTGCTCTCACCAACTTTACTTGGAATCTTTCATTATTTGGCAAATGTCTGTATTTTGAGCATTCTTTTTTGATCTTTCCTTTTGTATATTCTTCGCAATTATTTATGTATTCTCTGAATATCATTGATTCCGTTTTCATGTTGTACTTCACACATTTTGCACAGATTTGTCCATCGTTTCTTTGAATTTCGTAATTTTTATCAGCTCATCAGCGCAAGAATATGAAGTCAATACGAGTGGGTCTAGAAAATTGCCAAGGAATGGGCTATTTAAGACAATCTTCTCAAAGTAATAGTAATGATTGTGCCTTGATTCTCTACCACGAAGAGGTAAAGACCTTACTTTATGATGATATAGAACGGCAAATTTATGTGACTTTGGAAAGACTTCTCTCTGTCAGTTTTATCCTCCCCATCACATCCTATGCAACTCTTACAAAGACACCCAAAATCCAGATGGAGGCGATCCCCGAATCCCCTCCAATCTTTTTATCTTGTTTTTCTACCAAAAAACGTTAAATATTTTTATTTATATATATATTTATAAACATTTTTGTGATAAAAGATTTCGAGAAACGCTTTGCTCAGCCATTTATTAGTTTAACCTTCATGTCATATCCTATGCAAGTCTGTCTGTTAAGTATTCAGCCTGAATGCCGGTAGGTAGTACATCACCCCCTCGGGGTAGAGGTATGAGGTTTACTAGGCAGGATGAGGAGTGAGGTTGTTTGCCTTTTCTTTCCTCACTGAGCCAGAAAGTAACAAGCGGAACATTTCCACGCAATTGAAGCTGGATGATTCTGTGAGTAACACTTTTTTTGGCCTTCCAAAAGGAGAGACCTTAATTGGTGCATTTATTCACGCATATCCAAGCAGCTTCATTTCATCATAGCTATGATCAAGACTGGAACTAAAAAATGAAGCACACTTTTTCTTTATCCTGTACAAATGAAAATATGGCATTCATCAGAATATTTTAGCAGGAACCTATACAAGTCGCTGGTCCTAAAAAGTCATCAAAAATCGAGAAGGGCGCTTCTCTAGATTCACCAATGCATATAACTCCTAATTCCGTGAACAAGGATGGGGGAATAGCTTCATCAAGGATAAAAGCAGCCGAAGCCAACTTTTTAGTGAAGGCGTTGGTAACAAGCGGCAGAGTCTTGGCGACCGGAGACTTCTTCCAAGCGCCGTGCGCCTCTCCTTATCGCGTCCTCCCTTCCACACGACTTTTCTCCGCTTCCATTCCTTTCTCCAACTCTTTAAAAAGCGTTGTTTGAGAAAAGGAGCGAGTGCGCCTGAGGGCGAGGCCTTCGAAGGAAGGCGACTCGAAGGGAAAGGCGGGCGCCTCGGAACGGCGGTGGGGGGAGGGAAAGGTGTAAGAGCACGGGGGAGGGGGTGCTCGAGGCATAAATTGGCAGAACTTATGGATGTTTATGTTATACACCATCTTGGCAACACTGTCGGGAGAGGACGTTGACCCTAACGTACGCACGGCAGCCGAAAAGGAGGACGAAGTGAGGAAAATATGGGATAGTTAAATGGGGGGAGTGGGCGTAAGGGAATGGGAGAGAGCGGGTAGGTTGTGGGTGGGGAAGGGGTGGAAGAAGGATACGAGGGATGGTGCCGGAAGGGGTTGCTGGAAGGGAGAAGAAACGGTGTCCGCTGCTGTCCCATCTCCCGCTCTGCATCCACCGGTATCTCCCCGGGGCTGCAGATGGCCCCGTCCTTTTCGGTGCACCGGTAAATTCTTCCTCACAATAGACCAGAGGACTCTTTTTCAGGATGGAACACCCTGCTACAGTTCGAGGCGAGGAAGTTGATTTTCGGTTTTTGTTCGGCCGTATTCTGGTGTTTTTTGCCGGCCGAATCGTACACCCCTGTGAAGTTACGGACCGCAGTATTTTTGGGGCTGCAGAGTTTTGCGTGATGGAGTCTTAGTTTACGTGGGCAGTGCCAGTATTTTTTCTGTGGTTGTTTTGGGGGACGTAATGAATTATGCTACGCGGTAGGCTTCCGGAGAAAACGTTCCAAAAGAAAATGACCATGGATGCAAACTGGGACGGAGAGTTCTCCCAAACCAGAGAAACCGCTGGTTTTAGACCAAACAGGAAGTCGTTTCTTATTTATTCCGTTCCGGAACCACTAACATTATGTAAGCCGATAGGAATTTACGAACAGAAGAGAATGATTTACAGTTCCGGATTACAAAAGTGATTCAGAAACTTACAGTTCGTTGATCTTCCGTGCAGAGATCTCACCGCCTTTCATAGCGAGTACGCTTACTTTTTATACAATTACATCTACCTTAAGAATGTTTATCTGCTCCAATTCCTCTGGTGAATTACTAAAGGAGTAAATTCAACTTGAACTTGAGAAGCGTACATCGCATGTATAAGGTTTTAGAAGCATACATTAAGCATCTCCCTGTTACATACGAGGATTAAATACTGCGAGAGAAGAATCAGAGGTAGTAGTCGTTTCAGAAATGTCTATTTATTCCACTAGAGATACATGGTAGTAAACTAAGAATATAGACAGTACGGTGCATGTACCCCTTACCTCACTCCGAAAGGCAGGTTTGCAGTGTAGGTATGTGTTGATATCGGTGACATTAACACGGGAGAGTATATAGAAATACTTATGTAACTTTCTCTGAAATATAGAATCACGTGTACATGATGGCAACTGAACTGTATCTTATGCTGTGAAATACTTTTTAGTACAAGCTAAAATTTTCCTATTCAGCCAATTTGACTCATTCAGCTCTTCACTGTGAAGGATTTGAACTAAAATGAGTTATTTAACACATGAAGAAAACTCGAGGGGCCCAGAAGTATTTAGGAAAGCTTGTATTTATGTCATATTCTAATATAACTAAATTTACGTACGATTTCCTTAATTGAGATCAGGCTTCAACATTCGTCGTGTAAAGCAAACATTGAAATAAATTTAAATCAAAGAATTACTCCCGATTAGTGTGATTGATATCTCGTCCGTCATTGAGCGAAGAGGGCCTAGGTTCGATCCTGATGGGAGTTCGATTTTCCCGACATGAATTGACGGTAGGTATTCGGTCGTAAAGTGGATCTCTTATCGTCATTCTCATCCACCGACCCGTAATTGCAGGTAATAATAAGCTCATATCTTAGATAAAATCAGTTATTTAATTTTGGACTACCTTACCTAATAACAATCCGCGCAGCTGTGAGTTATCCAAGAGACCATAGCTAGCCAGACCATAAGCCGGAAAAGGAATACACAAATATCTTCGACGCTTGCCAGACTGCGTCTACTTTACTTTCCTCTACTACCTTACCTTACCTTATATGCTACTGTACAAGCGTGAAAGACTTTTCATCTTTATTCGGAATATTTATTTTACTTTTCATGCCATATACATAAGATATAACTCATAATATTATTACACTCTGGAACTATCATTACATCGAGAGATATTTAATTATTAATTATATTAGATTTGATATTCTTTTGTTACAATCCGAAAGCAGCATTAGTCAATGTGGATTTAAAGATAAAAACCAACTTTTTTCTATCGAACCCCTGCCGACTCCTGAGAACGTAGCAAATGTTATATCTGTATGTAAGGGACCATATAAACCACTTAGTAAAGACATTAAGGAAGCAACTTCGATTGTTGTTTCAAAATTTATAAATATTTACTTTGCTATTATGAATGAACGCTACGGCTTCTATGCCTTCATTCTCTGCTAGTTATTTTCTGTTTCAGCCATCTTACTATTAATTCTAAGTAAGTTCAGCGATTATTTCAGTTGGATGATACCTACCATTCAAAGTTTGTGTTACAAACCTCACAGATTTGTCACGAAATATTGCTTTTCTTTGAACAAAAGTTTCACATAATATTTTGTTGAATGCGACCGGCCCATTTTCAACTATTAATAGTTATCATTAGGCCACAACATTTCACCAGTTGTTGTAGTCTGATGATAAAAATCAATTGTTGAAACCGGTCCCGTCGCATCAAACAATACACATTGTGAAACTTTTAATCATAATTTTTCGATGCTGGATTTTTTATTTTTCTTTCAAAAATATTTCAAAATTCATATAATATTTTGGTTTGCTTACCTTTAATAATTCTAATGAGAAATGATTCCTTCAAGTTACCAAAGATATTTGAAAATGGACTTAAGTATGTTGAGATTTCATTTTGGGATCCTCCTGATAAATCCCAAGATAAGCGAACTCACTGTATGCAAGTCTGAACTAAGCGTTTTTGAAGCATGTTTAAATATTTAACGTGGAGTGAATGGCGTATTACAAACGCGAAATTTCTAACTTTCACGTGCTTTCACGAGATGATTTCTTCCGCGTGAATGTTAGCTCTAACTCGCACGCAATGTCAACATCTCCTAGTTACATCCTGACCCAAGAGCATTTGCTGTTATGCTTTGAGCGAGGCTTCAAATTTGCTGGACTATTTCCTTACCATTGTTCCTTTATGGCTACAAATAAACATCTAAAGTAATGGATAGGCCAATCAGATGACTCTGGAATAAAAGTGCATAAATATAACTATTTAAAGGATAGAATGCGATTAAAATTATCAACAAGTAGCCAAATTAAAATTGAATCAAACATTTTTCTATGGACTATGTGTCCTTTATATTAAGATCCTTGTACCAATAGTAGAGAAATTCAATTTTTTACAGCTTATTATGTATTACTTACAATTTAGAATGTAAGGAAGAATTTCAAAGAGACTGCGGAAGTTACTTGATTTCTTGAAAATTTACTCACACTTGAATTAGTTTTAAACCTTGTGAGATTTTTATCAGATGCTAGAATATTATTTGTCATCTATTTTCAATTAGATTGCTAGAATTATGTAAATAGTCCAGCCCAATTATTTTCTTAATTTATATCATTTAATAATCCAGATCTTCATATGAATGATTAAATCATCTTCTTCATAATTTAAATGAGTCTGTAGCTTCATAGTACTTAGCTTAAAAAATATATTCAGTTTACTCTATCGTGTTCTCTTTGTAGTCCAATAACTCCTTCGTTACAGTTATGAAAGATGAGCCTGTTTGATATTTGGGAGATCTTGATCAATTAGTTGATTATTATTTATTATGGTTGAGAGTTTACCCAGCATTAATAATTCAGTCAAACTCGGCGTACAACATACTGTTCAGGAAAGCCATGTATACGTGGACCGGCATCCGAGATAGGTTAGGAAAAACTAGTTATATTCTAGTTCTAGTTTCTGAATGGAGCCGGTTTGAACTGTATAAGGTCATCATCGGCTATGATTATTGTAAGTTTAAACTCCTTTTAATCTTCAATAAAATGTTTTCCGTAGAAAACGTTTTGCGGAACTATAAATCCTTTAAAGCCTTCGGATAGCCATGGATAGCCAGGTAGCAGTCCCGGATTCGAATCTCGGTTGAGCTGTTGACCCCTGCATAGTATACGAATTGGGAAGTTAGGCAGCGGATTCATGCAGTCTAAAAATGGCAATACAGTGGCGTGGGAGTCGATATGTTGACCACGTATTACCTACGTCGAATGCCGCTTAGAAAAGACATATCCCTCGGGAATATACAAATTCTTCGAAAATGAATTCTTTGTAAGAAAAATTCTTCGAATGACGAATTCTTCGAAAATAGACTACTGTAATGAATCTGAAGTTATCCAAAATTTATATTAGGAAAACTTGTTCGAAGTTGAAATCTATTCGGTAAAGCTATTAACCTTTTTAAGGTTAGGTTGGGTGCGGGCGTTGTGTATGAAATTTTTACCGTGGAATTTTTTGGATGAATTTGTCATTTGAAGAATTGATCGTTCAAAGTATTCGTTTTGAAGGAATTTTTCGAAAATTTGGCTGTGATTTCACGCCATGGACTTTAATTAAAATAACAATAGTTTCTCTCACCTACCATAGATACGACTCACTGTTTTTTTAGCTAAGTGATTACGTTTTCCGGTCGATATATGTTACGAGTAATTGAAAATTATTCCTCTTCCGTGAAATAATGGAGAGCTTAATCTATTCTGCATTACCTCTTGTCGGCGTAGTAAACCATCAATACGGCAGTTATTTCTTCGATTCCCGCTCTTGAAAATATTTACGACTCGCGATCTAAGCTCATTAGCATTCTTAAAGCAAACGTCGCTATAATTTATCCACGAGATAACTGGACCCCCTGGGTTAAGTTACCGCTGTATTCGTTCGGCCACGCAGCGTCGATAGCCGCGAAATATTACGCTCACGCTCGCACTTGGGCCGTGCCTATCAACGGACCATCGAAAGGGCGATCGGCCCTGAGGCACCGAGGCCTTATCGGATAGATTCAGCTCCCGGGCAGGAGTCCCGATTACGGCGACGCTTGTTCTCCCGGTGGAAGAGGGAGGGATTTCCGCATGGTGATAGGGAAACGCTTCGCCTCCACCGTAGGATCCTCCGCCTCCTCTCCGTAGGCTCCTCGCTGGTCCGGCCATCGCGATTTGGGTCACGATTCGGGCACCGAACGGGGCCCACCCGCTCACGCACACGGACCGCCCCTCTCAACGCGTACGCCCACTCCCAATCGCAAATATACGCGCGCAAACACTTTCACTCTCTCTCTCAGCGTCGGAATGTTCCGCGACCCAAACCACGGGCCACCCGCCATCCCTTCTGCCTCCCTCCACCTCTGGGCTCCCCTGCTCTTTCTTCTTTCGCGGGTCCTCTTGCTAGGCAGTTCGGACTGGCGGTATGAGCGAAATGGCTGAGTGGTTTTTGGAGGGGTGGAGTTTTGGACCGTTGGGACGAATGAATTGCTAGAAATACTTGCAGATTTTATGTGTACGTAAAGGTACGATGATTTATTCCAATATCGAGAATTAACGTTATTACTGCTCACTTGTGATCAAATGGATAATTGTTGCTGAGTATCTTCTTGCTATTGTAACAGACTCAATGTTCATTCACTGACTGAGGCTGACGGTTTTCAAAATTTGTACTGGAGGAGTCCCCAATCTCTGTTACAGCTATTTTAAAGTTGAGTTTTGAATAACTTAATAAATATAAACAATATGGACTCAGGGTTTACTTTGTGGTATGCAACCACAGAATATGGCTTCATGATAAAACTTTTACTAGTCCACAGAAAAATACACTCACGGTCAAGGTTTCGTAGCAAAGCTTCATCTTCAGATAATAAATATAAAGTTTTAAAATTTATATTTCACTTCTGTTTTAATTTATGCTATATTATCATAGAATTTCGTGTTAGTTAATAGTAGTGGCTGTAGAATTTACACTTCTAGTCTCTATGGAAGTTTATTGTAAGCGGATAAGAGATTTCAATACTAATCTGGAAATTCAGCCTCTTAGGGGAGCTGTCTTATGCTATTTCAATTTCCAGTAAGGTTAGGACCAACTGCGTAATCGGTTTCTGTTATAAGTTCTCTCAACACGATGAGAAAGAAATAGAGGATGGAGCCATGCTCATAATCTTAGTGACTCTTGCTAGAAAACAACTTAGATGTACAGATCGACTTTGATTCGCAAGAAATGAATAAGGAAGCGTTAATTAATTATATTTAGATGAATTAAAATAAAATTAAATTGAATTAAAATTCCAGTGTTTTGGTTAATGTTAACAGTGGGTAAATATGTCATTGTGATAAAATTACTGGGAAAGACTACTCAATTAATTTTCTACTTAAAGGAGACTTATTTTATTTAAAACGCGTAATTATTATAATTTATAAAAAAAAAGAAAAATTATTTTTCGGTAACTTGAAGAAGACCATGTATCCACTAATGTGGTGGCTATTAAGTTAGAGTTTGCACGCCCCAATTATCAAACCTAGCAAACCAGTGGATGCTGAGTGGAAGAAGCAAGTCAGATATTTCGCTCGTATTTCACATTTGAAGGTCAACGAACTCTCGTCGCGAACAAGCAGAAAGCGAGAGGTACTGATTTCCAAAGGGCAAGGGAGTAACCTCTACAAAACATTAGTTTCTATTCCATTAGCGACGGGAAAACAACACGAGGAATCATATTTAGAATTGGAAAGTGTTCCGGAATCCGTGCGAATTCTTTTCTGGAATTCGTGGAAAACACGTCCATTGCGCCGGCGAGTTATTTGAACGACGGAGAGTTCACTTTTGGAGATAGATGAAGGTTGTTCCTTCTGAATGAGAGTCATGTGGTGTTCTGGCCGGAGGCAGGCCCCGTACGATACTGCCGTCTCGATTCCCATCTGTCCATAGCCTTCTCCTTAGTCTCTCTATAATTCTTGATTTTCTCCTCATCCACCATCTTTATTCTTCTTCCTCTCTTATTCCTTCCTTCCACTGAGCCTTCTAATGCCACTTGTAGTATGCTATTTCCTCTAATTACGTGGCGTAACTCTCTTATTTCCTTCATCATCCTTCTTTCTTCTTTCACTTTATTCAAGATCTCCTCGTTTCTCACCATATCTATCATCTCACCTACTCCATCCTTCTCCACACCCACATTTCAAATGCCTCAATTCTATTCCTTTCCAGCTTCCTTAACGTCCATGCCTCACATCCAAACATGATTGAGAGTACGCGGTTATAAAGTCGTCGCAAGTTCTTCGACATATATCAATCCCACCCTGTTCCAGTGGCCCATTGCCGCAGTATCTCCGCTACACCCACGCTCAGCCCGCTGCAGCACTCCCTCCTCTCTTCGACCCCCATTCCTCTCCCCTCGATGGCATTCGAGAGTCCATTACTCGGTGGTGAAGAACTGGTCCCGCCAAAGAAGCCGGATCGACGGCACGCTCCCCCCTTCACCACGATAACATTAGATGGATCTATGCCCGACTGTGATTTTCAAGGGAATGTCGCCCAAATGAAGAGAGCGGCATACGTGATTTGACGCATGTGACTCATTGACCCAAACGGTAGGACGGCTCCATCGCCTGGAAATTAAAGCGATTTGATTAATTGATTGGTAAATGGCTCTTTCATCAAGGGAAAGGTCATTGGGTTAATCGCTGCTCGGCATGACGAGCGGTTTTTCAAATCGATATTTTTTCGGCTTGTTCACTCGTTGGGTTGGTGTTACTCTTTTCTTTTCGCTCTCCTTTGGACGTCGATCAATCTAAGGAACATTTTTCATGGGAAGTCATGAATAGAGTATTTATAGTAGGCTTTCAAGTTCATGAAAGTTGGTTCAAACCTTGAATAATCCTCCTAGTACTGAAGAATCAACTGCGTGGGCCGTAACTTCGTGGTATGGATTCATCAGGAACAAAGGTGAAACCAACTTTCACAATGCCATAGAATTATTCTGTGGTATTGTAAAACTTGGTTTCACTTTTTTTCCTCCTAGTACTCTTCTTATTGCGTGTTTTTAAATGAAAGACATCGAACTCAAAGAATCAGATGATGGTTATAAATTCGCAAGTAAAATTTAAGCTATCAAACCTTGTGTAAAATTTTATTGTTGATATATATATATATATAAACATTCAATTACTTGTCCATATATGTATAACACTACGTCCAAAAGAAGCATATTTTCTAACTTTTAGGCAATTCGGTGAATCATTATCAAGCACGCGACGTTATACTAGTAAGTTGATTAATTGTCTTTTAGTTCCAATCAGTTATAAAAACTAGCTTAGCAAAGTTGAATTCTGCTGAGAAATTATTGACAAATACAAGAAAATCAAAACGCTTTCCATCTTGAAGAATAGAGAAGTATTATAAAATCTTCGATTTGACCTTGTGAATTATTGCGTTGTTGTAAGCGGGTCAAGAAGCCATTTTAACCTCAGTATAAAAGTAGATGTGATGCATACACAAGCAACTACGTGTTCATTTATAAAATATGATTTGAATCGTTAATTTAAAATTAAAGCATATTTAATTCTAGCGTTTATATTCGGAATGATCCAATTACGTTTGACATCGAAGTAATTGCTTTAACCAGAAGAAGAACTTCAGCCGTTGAAGTCTCCACAGCAAAAAGCTCGAGAAAGCAAACGATTACTCGCATTGCTCATCCCGAATTTTGGAGCTGCATTACAACGGCCTTTCACCCCAGTCCTTTACCTCAGAGAAATTCATAATTTTTCAGGTTAAGGAGCTGGTGCACGGAACAGGTAATCTGGGAGCCCGAGCGGCGCCATCCCTCCCCCTGGGGGTGGCGGAGCTGCCAAAAAATAGATAAAAGTGGGCGCTTGTTTGTGGCGGCGCCCCCGTTACCGGTCCTTCTTGTTCCAACTCGAAGACCTCCTCCTGCCCCCCCTCACACTTTTCCCCGCACCTGCGTCCTCCTACCCCCACGACCAACCCCCCTCACTCTCATCCTTCCCCTATCCAGAGCTTCATCGTACCGGCAGGTAGATGGACTATTTCCGTGTGTGGTGGGACCACGTGCTCGGAGCAGTTCGTTGACCCCTCATCCTTCAGCTGGCTCACCTTTTTCCTCCCACCTTCCTCTCTTTCTTCTCTCCTCTCTTTCAACTTTTCAGCTCCCCTCCCCCCTTATCCCCCAATCTCCCACTCCGTACCCCTCAAAAGGCTTCCCGTTCGAAAATATTGCGGGAAAGGCGTCGGTTGTTGTTCAGAATGAAGTAGACGTCGCTGTGCGTCCGTGGAGTACTCGGGTTTATTCGGATCCTCTCTGAATCCCGTATTCCCTCACCGTTTATCATCTCCACCCCTCGTTTATCTCTCCTTCTATCTCTTCCCCCACTTCTTCCTCACCTGTTCTTATGGTTTCCTGACTCACTGACCGACTCACAGGATGACCGACTGACTCACTGACTCCTCGATTGACTATTATACCCCGGCATTAGATCCTGACGATACGGTTAACGTAACTGCTGGCGGAAGTGTAAGCATGGAATGTTACGTAAATTATACTATGTTTGAGTCGTGAGGAGCGAAAGTAAGATAAAGAGGTGAAGTCGTGTACTAGTTGACATTTAAACGATAATTTTTGTGCACGAAAATTCAAAGAATGACGGTCTCTGTTATCTATGCAATATTTTCTTGGTTATTCTATTATTTACATTCAAGTTTGATACTGACGATAGCGAGTCATCTGGTTACGAGGTATTATTTAAGTTTTGAATGTTACTCTGAAATAAATACGATACTTACCTTTTGAATTGCGGGTAATACATCGTATTATTTCCTTCGATTCACATATTCGACAAATGAACGAGTTTATCATTCACCTGCTGGTTTACAAGGAAATCTGTAATTCACGTTTTTTTTGTATGTAAGATCCCTTTAAATAACGGGTTCTTTTTAGAACATATACAAATGAGTGGAACTAGTTTAAGAATATGTTTTGCAAACTGGAATCGTCTAGATGTGGACCATAAGGTTTTTGGGAAAATACATGTACAAGTTCGTGTTTATATATATATTTAGTTTAAGGAAAGAGTAATTTTCAGTTGTAGTCCTTCTATAGTTCAAATGTAAATATATTTTTATTTAGTTTAATTAACTTTTTCGCTGAAATGGAATCTGAAAGCTATAAACTATGTAGCTGTAAATAGAGCTTTTTCCTCGTAGGTATAGATTTCTCCTCATAGTACATGTAGTTGGCTTTCAGGTTACTTTTTTTCATACATGTTGATATAAAGTTGATGATGCAAGGAAAAAATGAAAAAGAATGTTTCATTTTTTAGCTACTTAGGATTATACTCGGTTGAGCTATGTTAATCAAAATCAATTTGAAAGCTATTTCATCTAATCTGTCATTTTTATCTTGAGGTGTAATAATCTAAAATGCATTTGAGAGCGTCGTATTCGGCCTTTTTAATGCTTAGAAGACATTGACCCCGCTTTCTATTCTCATCTTGGAAAGAAGTATAGCGTCAGAGGTTAATTAACATTTGATACCTTTTACATGGTAGTTTACGGAAAGTATCGGAATTCATCTCATAGGTGAGATCTTCCTAAAAGCTTTCTCCGGTTTCAGATGGTTGCTTTCTCCAACACAGGGTATTAACCTTAGAAATTATTTAACTGCGAGGTAATTGATTAATGGGAGCTTTCAGTAACTGCTTGCCTAGAAGAACGTGCTTTCTTTCTATGCGATTGCTATTAATAGTCTGTTTCTTATGAAGAATGTGATTCTCCGCACCTATTTGAAACAATGAAAGTAAATCATTCATGAAGTTCATCTATTTGAAACAATGAAAGTAAATCATTCATGAAACGCATCTTTGGAGAAATTGATTCATAAAATAAGAGTGTCTGCTAATCATATATTGGGTTTAAAATATAGGGTTTTAACTTCTATGAACGTTTAAATCTCATTCGCGATCATATTTGGTTTTATATTTGGCCAACACAGTCGCTTACAGATAAATAGGTCATACAATTCAGTTAATTTGTACTTAATAAAAGTATCTACCACATTTATCACTGCAAAGAAATGTTTATCAGTTGTTTTTTGATCAGTAGCCCAGATGCAGTTTTGGCACTGTCGTTTTATATTTTTTAGTGAATGGGTCTTAATGAATTTGATTAAACTATGTAAAATTAAAATTCATGAGAGGTACAAGATTTTTAGGCTTTCTTTTTCGACCTTTTAATTATTTTTCCAAATAAATTTTCATTTAATATAGTGTTTAATGCACGCCAATAATATCGAGTATATACCCTTTAATCTTTTAAATTATGAACAAAATGGACATTGTATATTTTTGATTTTTGCAAAATCCTTGCAGTAATTATACAATTCCAAAAAATGAACGCAAGAACATATCATTTTGCTTTACAAAACGTTTATACTACCTTCCGGATCAATGAAGCATACTAATCATTGGAGAGACTAGAACATTAAGCTGGTTGTATATCACAGATGCACAGTTTCAATTACATAGCACTCAGAAAAAAACACATAAAATATAAAAGAGGTAGCAAATACTTAACTTATTATTTTTTTTACATGAATTAATAATAGCATGAATTTCGTTTTGTCTATTTAAATAAATGTTTTAAATATATATATGCGGAGTCTGATATACATTTCGATGAATAGCATCTACAGTTCAGGTCACTCAGAATTGAAGTTTTATTTCCCTAATATTATATTTAAAGTAAAAAATCAATTTTAAGTATAAATGACAAGCCTCTTGCAATATATAATTCCGCGTATTTACTATTTATTACTACAAATTTAAAGAAAGAATTTATTGGAGTATGATACATCATAAGAAGAGAAAATTCACGGTTGGTTCTATCCTTTTTGCGTAACTTTTATCCATTCATTCGCTAAAAATACAGCTAAATAAAAGTATGGAATTTATAAAAGTGCGATTTGATATTGGGAAGGCTTACATAATATTTGAAGAATATAACTAAGATATTATTCTTTAAGATATTTACTTTCAATACTCAAGAAGTTAATTCGCTTTTTGCCTTAGCATAAGTTAAACATATATTCCATTTTCATTAAATGGATATAACTTCATTTAGGGTGTAAAAAGTGTGTAGAATGTTCTTTTAGGAGAACTTGAAAATTACGAGTTACAAGTTTATTGAAACGATTTGGATACTGCTAACACACAACGATCCGTTATAATTCATCAAAAACGACAAATTGTTTTAGGAGAAAAATTTCTCTACTCCTTTTAAGGTGATATATATAGAAATATGGAATCACGAATATATGTGTATGAAACATGTAAATCAAACATTTTGTATGTATGTGCATTTTTATAAGTGTCATTGACGGAATTGTTTTAGTTTTCAAACATAAACGCAGACAATTGCGACACATGTATTTATACAGAGTAATGATTAAACAGTAAGTACTATATTTTATACTTTCACTTGGCTAATCGTGTGATTTGGCGACCTTCTTTCATCAGTAAACTTCCTCTCGAATACGAAGTAATGCTTACTAGTATGGGATCGGCTCGTAACTGTTCGGTGATAATTCTGAACTTTCTCTCGTAATTTAACACGAAAAATGTACTTTATTTGACACGATCTATGGATTAAAAGTAGCTTTAAACCGTAAACGTCAAATAAAAAATGAACGATTCCGAAATTAGCGAAAAAGTAGATACCAAACTTCCCCGATTGCCTCTATAGTAAAAGAAAATATTTTCCTTCGAATAAATAATTTTTTACATCGCTTCAACTCTAGTAGGTAAGGTAAAAGCTAGCGTTTCAAAGTGACATAATTAAGCAGTGTTCTCAACGCGTGGAAAATAGTAATCCCCTTACGAAATCATAATCCCGTCGAGGTGAATGGATCTTTGTATTAGTGTCACCGTTGTTAGCGAGTATGAGACGCTCTTCCCACCGCGAGTCATGCTCACTCTTCGCAGTCATCGCGCGCAACTTCCATCTCTGATTTTCCTTGTTGCTATGGGCGTCCGAATGGGATCCTTCCACTCTACCACTCTCGACGAAGCCTCATCACTTGACAGTGTCTTTCACGCTCGCGCGTCCGCCGTTCACCCCTTCAAATCGGGGGCACTGCTCCTTCCGTACATCCGTCCACACGTCCATCAACTCCTCGCCTCTTTCAGTACGAACCCTGAGGCTTTCGGGTGCCCCGTGCACATCGACAACCCGCTCATCACCCAAGCCCGACGGGCGGCGAGCGAGCCCTCGCTAACGCAACGATCGTCGACGGCCTTTAACGTGATCGCGGACTATCCCAAAGGTTCTACAAACACGCTAGCGAATGGCTAATTTATTTCTTCTTCTTTCGATTCATCGTCTCATAGATTTGCTCAGGCGCCCGACTTTGTGCAGATTCTCACCTGGTGTATTCGCGGAGTATTATTTGTAAACTTGAGGGAATTTCCTAAAGAAATAGTTTTCTGATATTTAGTTTACGTAATTTCTTTTTCATACAGTTGATGAATATAAATTTGAATTTCAAATAGCTGGACAAGATTTAACTATGTAATATTTTGGATATCTCAAGTATTATATATACTGTGATATGTTCATTTTATATTATTTTTTGTGGATGATATTTTTGTACATTATATAATTAAAATAAATACACAAATTGGTAGCGTTCGAGTTTCACAATACTGTAAATTAAAGCGTAACGGTGGAAGAAATCACAGCGGAGGGCTTAGGTCAAATTATTAGTGGCAGGTGTTGGGGTTACAAGTCATAAGGGATTAAGGCGATGAGTACAGGATAAAGCGGCTTGGAAATCTGCAGCAAACTGCTCCTCGGATCGTTAACCCTCAATGCTGGTAATTTCCCCGTAATTGATCCCAGAAATTGAATTTAGGGTTTGGTTAATATTGCATCGATTAATGTATATATATATGACGAGGCAACGTAGAAGAGCAATTATAAGTAAATTAAAGCACAAATAAAGGCAGTGGATGAGTTGATATATCAATGAGAGTTAAAATTTGAGGTTTAGATGTTACCTTAATATTTTAAAATTATTACCTCGATCTATTTTCAATTATTGTTACGCATATCTAGTTGATCTCAATTTAAGTTTAAATGAGGACCACTCAGTCGCTTAAGATGAAATTGAAAGTAATTCCGTCAAATAGCGGGAATTTGCCATTTGATTTGGATAGTAGCAGTGGAATAATATAAATAATGAATGTGATTGAATGATTATTAGTTAAAAATATTCAAATCTGAGGTTTACGAAGTAACCAAGTCGCAGAATTATGGGTAGAAGAATTTTATCGGAGGCGTTTTCTTTCGAATTTACCAGCTCATAGTTGATAAGTAAAAGGAGTTTTTATAAGGTGGAATCTCATGAGAAGTGAGTATTAAAAATAAATCGCGTGCCTACGGAAACGGAAGAGTTATAAAGGACGCAAGGGCATATAACAATTGACGTTTAGCTGTCACTTTGTGAAAAGTGAAAGTAAAGAGTAAGGGAAAGACTGTACTTCTAATCTATTATTCATTTAACCACTTATGTACTGTTGATTACTCATAGCACATTCCTCGCTTCCCACATGAATGCGAATTGCACTTTCTTCCGTTGGTTTAATTACTTAAAATCGAATTAAATACTCGCATTTAAAGGCACCATAAACCATAAATGGTTATTTAAATGTTAGCTGCGAGTCTTACGTAGCTCATGCAAAGCTTAATGTAAGGTTTTAAATACGATATTTTCCAGGTAATCAGAGATGACTTTATTTGATTACTTGCTGTTTTATTGCGCATTAAGAATGTAAAGCTACAATTTTTGTGTTGGAAAATTACCATTGGATTATTTATATTCCTATCAAACTTGGCATTGTGTATTTTTATTTTGTTACTATGTTTCAATTGAATAAAATTAAAATACGAAGTGCACACATTTTTCTCTCTAAGAACGCGATAATTTAATGCATACAATTAAATGGGTACTTTTAGTTAATCAAGATTGCTCTTGTTGTCTGGTATTTTGGAATATTACGTCTCAAGTGAAAAGCGCAGCGTTTACCTAAACTTTCAGCACATTTCTATCGTGAGCCAACTCTTCTTACATCAGCGAGAGCCAAGTGGCTCGATGAAACTTCGATTCTCATTTCTTTGTCCGCCTCCCAGACATACAAGCATGAGTCACGCACCTAGTGTTTACATTCGCGCGAAGGAAAAATTCCCCGAGAGAACATTCTCTCTCGCGATAACTCTTTTTAAGAGCACCCACAGTGCGCACCTTCCAAAGAACTCGCTCTCCAGACTTCTTGTATTCCATCCACACGTCGAGACATTACTTTCTATTGCGTCTATCCCCTTTTACCACCCCTTCTCCCTCCCGCCAAGAAGAGTCAACGACACCGCCGTGTCAAGCAGTCAAGGTTGGGCCTTTGGAACCAAAACGTAGAGCGAGGTTAGAGGAAAGAGAGAGGCAAGGGGAAAAAACAAAAAGTCCGCTGCGGGCACGGTAAAAAATGTTTCGACTGTCCTCTTCGATTTCTAAAATTCTGGTCCGGCACGGAAGTCTTCATTTTTTTCCCCATCCCTCCTCTAAGCCTCTAGCGCCGTTGCGTCACGAGCAAGCGGCTTTTTAAAGTCCGTTGACGCAGCGTTCTCGAATCGCGGGGACGCGTGTCACGGAGTTTTTTTTCCAGGAGGGGAGGGAGTGATTGCCGGGTAGTCACGCCTCCGAGGGAGAAAGTTCCCAAAGGTGGGGGCGGGATGCTCCCGATGGGTGGAAGGACCGAGGAATTGAATAACCCATTGATTCCGCCCTCCGTGCTTGCCCATTGGGTCGGTAATTTATTAGCCTGAAAGGTGCGATCCATTCTTGTAATGGCGCCGGGATATTTTTCCTCCACTGTTACTTTTCGCTGGAATTCAGGTGCTTCGGTGGGTTTTGCTGAGAGGACTGATGTTTTTGCCTTTTATTGGTGGCTCTCGTGGAAAAGATTTATAGGAAATTAGTTGAAAAATTGGAAATATTTTCGGAAGTGATGGGAAACATTTCGGAAGGAGGTGAACCGAAATATTACGCGTTAGGTCACTTCAGTAACTTGGTTATCCAAGGTGAATCCAAGAAATTATGATTTTTCTTCCCATTCCATGAGTAATATTATTTTATTTCTTACTTATTCCTAACGTGGATTTCTACTGAGTAAATCCGTCCGCAATTGATCACATGTTTATCCTAAACAGAAGTGGGCATATATTTTATGGCTGAGTGATACTTTTTTGTGCTGATTTATTAATACACAACTTAAGAATTGGCATTTTATTCCTCCACTTACGTAGTTTAAATATAATGTATGTACCTTGAATAAGAGAAAAATGTACTAAAAACAAGCATAATATAAACTCATTTTTCCGTAAATTTTGAAATAGATTGATAAAAGTGGTAGTCTGATTCTTTGAGATTTTCAAACTCTATCGACCTGAAACCATTAGATAGTTTTCAGAGTATCACTAGCAGGGAAGATAAATTGAATTGGATTGGATTACTCAGTACGTTGTTCATTGCGCTTCATTGGAATGTTAAGGGCAGAAAAATTCGAAACGGTTTCAGGATGAAATAAGGTTTATCTCGTAAGCCAATAAAGTAATTGTAATACATTCATGTACGTTGCTTGTGACTTAATTTTTTATTATTTTACATTTTGTAGTTGGAAACGCCTTTCATATATATGTAAATAAGTAGAGATTTAATTATTTTAATTTCCAAACCAAATCACTATAATTATGAGTGTTTATTTAAAGGTAAGATTTCCGTTTTGCAAACTCTCTTAATAAAAGGAAATGATTTTAGTGCAAGAATTTGTCTGATTTTTTCAAGTAAGGAAGGGTAAGTAGAGTATATTAAGATAATTTGTAGCAAATTCAAAATTGTGTCGTTCAGACTTGTAATTTTATTATTTTATACTGATAGAGAGTAGTCACAGGCTTACGACATTGCAATTCATTCGTAACTCAAAATTAAGATTGTATGTCACCAGTTGGAAAACAAATTTCCTCTCTCAGTCGAGGAAGAAATATGTTCTATGGCACCTGATTTAGAGAAGTAAAATTCATTTATTTACATTCTGAATTATACCTTTATATCCTGTGTACTCAATTTATAAAGAAAATTTAATTCACCAGACTATAAATCAGAGGGAATGTGTAAAGTGAGGATTCATTTGAGAAGAATTTGAGCTGCGAATTCGACACGTAAACCCAGATTTATTTTTATTTATTTATTTACTTTCCGGGAAATGCTTGGAGAGCGGCTAGAGAGGAATGAAAATACTTTCAACGATTGCTCAATCGAGATATGAAAACTAATATTTGGTATGCATTCCAACCAGACTTAAGCGATAAAGCATGCTATACTGTGATGAAAATTTGGTCATATTTCACCTCTTCTTTCGTGAGGTCCTTTATCTCGGCTTATATTGGCCGGTAAACAAAAAATATCCCGAAGTTCATTCATCTCTCTGGAAGAGTATCCCAAGATTTCGCCACCGTTCATGCCCGCTATTAAGTTTCGCGCATGCGTCCTTATTGAGAATAGGGACGACGTTTTTCTTGGGGCTATAAATAACTCTTGGTTAATGTCCCCGATTTCGTGAGTACGTTCACCCGCAGGAATGACTGACCTCGGAAACATATTGGAAGCGTTATAGAACATTACGTCGGATCTAGCCGGGCAGTGAACGGAATATAGAAGGAAAAATGTCAGATTATGCCGATAATATGGAAGCTATGCGGGCATAATGAGAGAAACAGGACTTAGAATTTATGTTAGAGGGAACGAGAAGCGCGCCAAAGCGTCTCCTACGGCTCGGAAAGCGAGATTTCGACAGGCGTATCTCCTATATCGGCGGTAGGGAGATATTTGAGAATGTTAACATTTCCCCCGGAATAGATTGAGACGTTTGATTAGATTATGAAGAACTACGTAATTTTTCTTATATTCTATCAGTCCTTCGTTGTTACAGATTTACCACTATTCCATTTCAAAAACGGTTAAGTATGTCTTCTCTGAGTGTTGATATTTTAAAGAAATATTCCACCTTGCACATGAGGATTTGATTACTATATGATCACAATCGTTAATTTTCTTCGAGTTTTTGGCTTAGATAATTATATAAGTTATCATATTGCATAAAAAATCTATAGCGAGAGTAGTTTATTTGCCAAACCCCTGGTCTTGCAAGTCACTACTGTTATACCGTAATATCGCTGAGATTCCAGGTTCGAATAGTCGTTAGTGGAAATATCTTCATGGTCATCATTGAACATGATAAGGGTGATGGTGATTTTGCACGAAAAGTCGTGCACCTAGGATACATCCCAATGAAGAACGGATATGAATAATGTCTGACAGGACCGGGGATTCGAACCCGAATCTCCAGATTGTCGGTCATTTGCTCTACCCTGAGGTGCCCTTGGCCTGTACATTCTAATTAGAATTACTAATTTTAGTCGGATAGCTCAATCTGATATAGTAATTGACTGGCAATCCGGAGTTCCAGGTTTGACTCCCGGTCCTATCAGACATTTTTCATCGGTTCTTTCTTGTCTTTTTAATGTAGTTTTCGATTAACTTATGAATATATAAATGGATATTAGTATATCAATGATAAATAAATAAAAAAGTATGATGTATTTTAGTGATATGTATACAAATTTGCAAGAAACGGGTTCCATTTTGAATTTAAATTCTAAATAGATGAAGCGTTAAAGGTGCGAAAATTTCTTCTAGCAATCTTAGGTTTGATTCAACACGGAACTCAATAAAGAGAGCAAAATATCCTTGACTGAAATAGAGCCCATCAATCAATCATTCAGGATTTATAAATGTCAAGAAAGTGACTACGAATAGGAACGGTGTCCTACTTTCCACACCTCATTTTATAATGTGATTCTTTAAATCCTAGAAATAACTAATTCGGCTGAATTGAGCATTGACGTTTCGTAAGACACATTAATTTATGTAATTCAATATTTTATATCTCAACGTATTGAGTTGTATCGGGGTCTCATCCGTGAATTATTCGCGTGCAATAGGTAATCCAAAGATAATAAAAGGTGGAACGACCCGGGACTTGTGATTCCTCCGACGCTCCGCAGTAAAAACCACATTGGGTCAACGCACAAAGTAAGCGAGACATCACGGAATGGTCGTAACCGTTGTTTACGCCGCCGGAGAACAATTTACGTTGAGCGTTTAATAGGGCGTTCAGTAATCAGTCGAAAGGCTTTCTTCCTGTCACGCAGACGAGAGTGAGAGGAAGAGGCGGTAGTGGGAGGGCCTTGCGAAACCTCGAAGCGCAGGTGAGGGATTTGAGTGGGTGTCTTAATCCTGGTCGACGGGGAGACATAAGCTACGATCGCACTCTTAGTTTCAACTTCTGGTAGTCATCGCCCAGGGTATATGCCGGAGGGTCATTTTCGATTGAGAATGGAATATTTTTAATGCGTTTTACTTATTCCACTGAGTTAGCTATTGGAGGATGAAATTTATGAGAGTGACAGGAGGATCGTATCAATGTGGGGTTATTAAAATGGGATATGGATGTATTCGTTTGCTAGAAAAAAATTACCTGTTTCAGGCTACTGATTGAATTAGTCGGTCACTGCATAAAATATTTGGTATACTTACTATATTATTGAATGTATTACTCTACTGTGGGATAAAAGGAGTCGCATATTCATAATTCAATCAGTAATCGAAATACATAATTGAATAAATAGGTAGCTATGCATATAGCTATCTGTTTTTGGCATGAAATGCCATGTTTCCGTTGAATAATATTGGGATATGTTCAACTCCCTAGGGGCTCTTCTGTGATATAAAAAGCATTATTTTTTTTAGAGTTATATATTCAGCATTCAATCACTAATCAATTTGGCTAATCAAATAATTTAGTCACTACGTATTTAGTTCTCTGTTTTCATTTAGAATATTATATTACTGTTGAGTAATACTGAATATTTCATACACACTTGTTGAAATTCAATTATTTGCTTTTTTTAATGAAATTGATTTATTTGCGCAAATATTGCTGTAATTTGACTTACGTAAGTTGATGGAATGACATAATTCAAAATGTTCTCATATAGCATTTAACGTGACAACTTAGAGATTTTCAACGACAAGAGTTTGAAAAGTTTTATAACCTCACGGAAAACTTACCTCTGCTTGGCATATCCCCAAGTCAAGTGGAACACCTCGTTTAAAAACGTTTTTCAAGTAGAGTCAGTCTTCCTACACCTATAAAATATACTTCTTTACCTTTAAGAAAAATGATTCATTACAAACATTAAAATAAAACAATTATTATAACTCCCGCCAATATGTCATATAGCCAACGATACTGTATTCTGAATTTTACGGATACGATCAATAATGCAGATTATTTCTATTCTCTAATCACTACATCGTAACGAAGAGCGCATCAAAAATAAAATGGTGAATTCGGGGCCCGAGCGTTCGGCTTTTACTTTTAGAGGTCGATTTTGATTTTTGGATACTTTTTCCAAAAAATATTTCAATTCGAAAATTCCCCTATTTCCATTTTTTGATTTTGAATTCACTATGGGGACCCAAACCCTATTATGAAACGAAGATCTCCCATTCGAATATCTTTTTTTCGAAAAATGCGCTTCCAATAGTATTTCTCGCGAGAGAAGTCACCTTTAAAAAATATAGAGGTTAACATGAAGATCAGAAGGACAAGGCGGACTAGAGATGGGGGAGGTGGGGATGGAGAAATAGAGAGGCGCAGAGGAATAGTGGGAAGATAGAGCGGACGGGAATGTGTCAGCGGAAAAACTCCTCCCCTCCTCTTTTTTCCGTTGCGTCACTCCCCCTTATGTTTTGCGACGCGAAATGCTTCGGCTAAGGTTTTGCCTCTGCATACAAAAGCTTCTGTTTACTTCTCCGGCGCGAAGGCATGCGTCCCCGTGCGTGTGGCTGTTCATTTGTTAGTCCTCAGCTCCACCCATATGTACACCTGCCCGCGCTATGGCGTCCGTCGCCCACTTTGGATGAATGATTCCAAGAGGGTGACCACAGCGCTCCTATTTATGTAACGAATGCATCGGATGTTATTCCGCCGCAAATGGATTCCTCTTCTGTCGCGGTCCGCGAAAGGGAAGGTGTTTTGACTGCGCCACGTCCGTGGAATATCCGCTGTAAAAACTGTTCGAGTGCGTTGGTATTTTCAACTGCCTGGTTCGTTTGTTCTCGGATATCGCTTCTCATTGCGTGGATATGTATATGCCACAGACTCAGGAAACAGGATTAGATTGAAAATGTGGAAAATCCGAACTCTAATATGAAATATGTCACCTACCATGCTAGTTGAAGGGAATGCATGGAGCCAAAGAATGTATGCAAAGGTTGGAAAATATAGAGGTGTATTGGGAACGTACGAAATCTTTGAAGCGAAGTACCAGCCTTGGTGGTGGAATGGATATCATTCCATCTACGCTATCACTACAAACTCCAAGGTCCCGGGTTCGAATCCCACCGATCAGAATTTTCCAATCAGGGAATGGTTGTGTGTGCTCGTTGTTGCTGTTGCCTCGGTGAAGTATACCCTAACAAGTTCATGAGAGCTTAGGCGGACTTCACCGATAAAGGGCAACAGTGGCTAAGCATGGAAAAAAAGGAAGGCCTTAAGGGAAGTTCATGATTGATACGTATCTATGCATGTAATTAGATCGAAATGCTATGTATGCTGGATTAGATCAAAATAGTGGAAAATCCGGTTTCTAATGTGATTCATGCCACCCACCATGCTAAAATTCAATGGAATTGCACGGAAGCGATAGATGTATGTAAGGAAAGTTTGAAGGAGTATCGTGGATGAGCGAGGATCTTGCAGTGATTAATCTCTACGGGAAGAGCATGATTATTTGTTCATGAAATATTTATATTTATTCATGTATGCATATGTATGTACCTATGTACAACACACAGATGGCATTTCCAAATAGATGATTAGATTTGCAGGTAAGCAGAATATTCATTTCAGCTTTGTGAAACTCACAGTTTGTAAGAATAAAATTAGTAAGCTATGATTATCTTCATAAACGAGGTAACTATACTTATTTCACCATCCTATCAGACCTAATAAGAATACTATAATCACTGTTTTTTTAGCCAGTTAAGTTTATTACGCACTAGAGATCGGTTTGTTAATTGATGTAGGTTAAAATTAATGACAAAATATCTAAGATTGCTTACCAATGCTACTTAGTTTCCAGGAGCTCGTGTTTGAGTATCAGCTATTAGTATATTAAGTTTGATTTTAAGCGGTTGTATTAATTGAATATGGATGTTCGATATAACAGCAGCTTGTATACTCACTTTCAGTTGAAACTCTGCTGAAAGCCATCGAGGAGGTATAAGTAGCTCTTAATATATTATCTCGATAACGGCTGAACACTTTATTTATATTCTGATTTTCTTGAAGTTAATCGTAAAAATTTAAGTATCAGAGTCGAACAAGTCATCCTTTGCTGCTTATATAGCTAAGCTTTCTTTTATCGCATACCTATGGTAACATGTCGCTCCGTGGTCAGGAAAATCATTATTATTATTGTAATTCTTCAAATCTTGTTTGTAAAATATACAATTCTACGGTATCCTTTCATTTATACATATATGTGTTGATAATGTTGACGTTTTATAAATCTGATTTTGATTTCACCTCTAATTTTAAAGAAGGTATAAAAAGCCTAAGTCGAGTTTGCAAAAAATTCTTGTGATACAAAAACTGAATAGGACTCGTTTTTGTTTCCGATTGTTTATAATTCATTTTGCGTATGTAACATACTACATGTATGTTTGACTCATACATGGCAGAATCCTCAATAAAGCAAAATTTTGATAAATGTTAATTGATATTTATTAGGATCGACCCTCTGCTGAAGCGTACAAAAAGTTTGCTTCGCGAAACGCTTCACTTCGGAAATAACGTAAATGGGTCATTCCGTAGTATTACACGATATTTTAATGCAAATTAATTAGCGGGCGGAAGTTTTAAATTGGTGGGCCAGATGAATGCAAACACACTCAGCATGCCGTAACTGCCGTTATGTTTGAGGCAGCCACACCAAAACGAATTTTAAGCAGAAGAAAGTGCTTGTGGAACGAAATACTTAGCTCTTCTATTTTCACACGGCCGAACCTCGTCTAATGGTAACGTGTTTTTATTTGCCTTGGGATATGTAAGTCAGGAGACCCAAGCAGTGGGAGCCACTCGGAAAAGAAAAAAAGAAAGCGCCGCCAATTTCTTTCGCGTTTTTCTTCTCGAAAGTGTGTTGGGTGACAGTTTTAATTATCAGCACGGTGATATGTCACGAACTCTTTTAACGAGTGAAAGTAGAGCGTTGAACCGCATGAGTACGTTTCAGATGCGCTATATCTTTTCGGAGAACCAACAAATCGTAAAGTACGATAGTATAAAATAATCGGGCGACGGTGGGTGATTACGCAATCCGCCCATATTTACATTATGACCTCATTATCATTGTTAGACCCGCTGAAGATCCTGTATCCGCAGACAGATAAAACAAGGTTACGTGAAGGAGAATATGAGATCTTTGTTCACGTGAAGGTGATGAAGCTAGGGTAGAAATGATGTTTGTGTAACTCTTTGTAAATAGATTGGTGTTATCGATAGCAAAATACCGTTTGTAGTTATTACTACCATCTTCGAAAAGTTTCCGAACTTATTTTTTCCCGCGAAAACGCCGAGCAGGAGAAATATAAAATACTGGTGGTAGATAGGTATGTAAATGGTAGGTAGCTTTACCTACAATATGTGGCGCTATCTATCACCAGAATTTTACATTTCTCCTGCTCGGCGTTTTCGCGGGAAAAAATAAGCTCGGGCACTTTTTAACGTAGTTGGATGTTTTGACGTTCCTTTACCATCGTATAGGACTTCCCCGAAATGACGCTTAACTACGTTAATGAAATGTGTTTAATACTTACACCATCCATCGAACCTTGATTTTGCGAATAAACCGTAAGCCAGGTATACATCGCTAAGTAATGGCTCTCACCATGATATAAATACTTTCTATCATGATAATAATAACAAAATACCAAATATTCTTTATTTAGTATGTTTTGCTCTTGCGTTGTTTCAGAGCTAAATTTAAGGAATTTTCGCGATCCATCGAATATAATACCAACGAAACGGCAAAGCTCAAGGTAATTTTATTCCGAGTAGTACATGACCTCATTTCAAGGCGATGTCTTTTAAGATTTCTGAATTTCTATTACATTGTTTTTGAATGTCGTAGGCGTTTAAGTGTTTTTTAATTTTCAAGCTTTTGTCTAAGAGGAAATTGAATTTTACCTCCTTGGTTATCATTACTTTAAAAATCAAATTTTTCGACAAAGAATAACAAAATTCTTAAAATTTAGGGACATGTTATTAAAATTGATATAAAATTAGACATCAAAGGCTGCTTAGTGTCAAGAAAAAGAAATGTAAGGATTTTATAATTTGTCATAACTGTCTTTATTGCAATTTCCATAAAATATTGAGAGCATCTGGATCGTGAAAGTTAAAACAAACATTATAATTTCCAGTATTTGTTGATAATACACAATCAGTTTCGGACCAGCCAGCCAGCCAGCCAGCCAGGGCCAGCCTCACATTATCAATACATAATAGAAATTACATAATTTGTTTTAAGTTTTCTCATGTCTTCTTTCCACAAAATGAATACTTCAACTTTTAATGAAGCATTTGAATCTTTTAGTTTTGTATCCTCGAGAAAGCACAGGAGAAAATCCTCGAGAAAGCATTTCTGTTGAATCGATCTTATCTAGCGCAGTAGTCCCTCGTTCTTTGCAAGGCTTTGAACCTTCAGATCAGCAGTCGGGCGGCGCCGATTCTTTTTACGAAGGTTGGAAAAAGTAAAATGGCGTTCGGCTGAATAATCGTGGAGGAAAACGTGGCGCAGTATTTTAAAGGCGAACTCCGATTGGTCAGTCCGAGGACGATGGAGAGGACCACCGTGGAATCACGATCGGGAATAGTCGCCCGTCCCTTTGGCCTCATTTAAGTAAAGCGCGCCGTAGATTCGGGTGGATCGAATTGAAATTACGCGCTATTATCTGAGTTCCGAGACCGTTCTTAATGTGCCCATAGTACTTTTTCAGAGACATAGCATTAGTTTAACCCTTTAACTACCGAATACTTTTCCAAATTCAAGTGCTTAATATGTTAAAAGAAAGCATTAAAGTTCTCTCTTTTCACTAAATGCAGTTTTTTTTGTTTTCGAGTACAGTCAACGAAACAAAGGCTTCATTATATAATCAACAACAGAATGTTGTATTGAGTGGAAATTCATGACAATGTATCTGATTTATTTTACTAAATACATATATAAAAAGCATTAATTATTACAATTCCACAATAAATTATAAACACGGCCGGATTTGGCTAACTTAGGTAATCATAGGGTAAAATCCAGATAAGTAACAAAAGGTATATAAGAAAAGGAAGGGAAAGTGTTTTGTTTTTGCCTACAGCATGCATTTTTAAAAATTTAGTTGTAAAATAACGTTAAAAATTAAACTATTGTTTATAAATATTTAAATTTATGTGTAGAAGGAAGGAAAGCAAAACATAATTACGCCTAAAGACGTGCACAGTAGTTAAAGGGTTAATAACTCACAAGGTAAAATTCAAAGGGGAAGCAGTCACTTTATAATATGTCGAATTAGAAAAGTAGATGGTAGGGCAAGTCATTTTTAAAATTGCATTCTTCCCGCAAACGATACGCGATGATAACCCAGTAAAAAGGAGTTAAAACAACTGGTTTTTACATCTCTGTCACATGCCGAAAGGCAGCGTATAGGTAATTGATAAAGATATTTAATAGAAACAAAGTTTTCACATGACATATCAAGTTATTAAAATTTGTTGTTTGGTATTTACTCTGTTGAAATCAACGTCTTCATCGTTAATAACTTACCTTTAAATTTGGTGTCAATGACGCACGCAAACTCATTTTATATTCTCTATTTTTCCGAAGAAGATAATTTATTATTTCGCTCATGAATTTACCAATTATGAATTCTGTCTGCGACAAGTTTTTAAAGCCGCGTCTTTGAAAATATCTCGGTCTGACAATTTTTCATCGCTTCAAAGAACTATGTGCTAAGCAGACGGTGCACCGAGTGCTAACAAGTAGGATTATGAGCCCGGTAAGTATTCAGCGAATTAGAGTCGGTGAGGAGGGTGAGAGGAGTGTGCTCGCGAATAGCGTTCGTTAATGAATTGCGCTCGACATTGAGTCTGAGAAGCCCTCCTCGTGAAGGAAAACATTCTCAAGGCGTACTTTCAATGCTCACAGTCGCGATCAAAATACAGTACCTACGTATTTGAATTTGCTTAAATCGGTTGGGTGATTCGATGATATGAATAAATCTACAAATATCGGCTGTCTAATCATCTAAGTGATGCAGTCTGAGTGTATAAGTCTATTTATATATTTAATAAAAACAGAGTGATTTTGAGGCAGAAAAAGGAGGTGAAAAAAATTGGATCGACCTGGATTCAAATCAGCAAAATTACAATCTTCTGCCGGTCACGCTAACCATGAAACCACGGGAGTCAAAAATGAATGCATTTGCAATTAATAAAAGTTAGAAATTAATGCTGATTTTTAAACGCTTTTTACCGAGAAACTAGGAAGTGTTGGTCTAAACTGTAATAGAGCTGTTATTACAATTGGTCAAGAAGTATCATAATATCCTTAAAGTATCATTATGATCCGTTTCCCGCAGAGGGTAAGGTTCCCTTGTTAGACTTATACACTCAGACTACATCACTTAGACAGATGATGCAAGTGATACATACATATTTATAATATGAAAAAGGATCAATCGACTCGTTTCTGTCTAGAATGAAATGATTTTACTTATCTATTTACAAATTTATGCGCACTTTTTATTCTTTCTTGCTAGCCTTATCCCCATCAATTATGGGTTTGACTGATTATTGTTGATGATGACGATGTTGTATTTTGTTTTCTGCATTGAATTTTACGGCCGGATACCCTTTCTACCTCTAACCTAGGGAAAATAGGAGACCGATCATTCATCTGATGTTATAAGTTACCATCATGGGATGAATAAAGTTTTACGATGGAAGGTACTATAAAGTCATTACTTTTGCATACGTGCTGCGATATATTATCTTAGCTCATTCACCTCGAGCTTTATGTACTTAAATTTCACACCCATTTCTTTATCATCAATTTTGAATTGAGCTGTATTAATTTACTCGGGGAAAGGTTGATTTCAAACGTGTTGTGGTATTTTATAGCTCTCACATGAGTCAGCAGTATTTTTGATGGACGGTATCATTCTTCTTTACCTTATTTAGAAACGTTTTTGGTAGGTTTGATGGTTCAAAACATGAACATGATATGATGAAAAAGGGGAAGCTCTTTGAGTTATTTAAATACACTGACAAAAAGAGATGAAAAATTGTGAGATGAAAACAAAAATATATTTTTAACTATCTAAATTATAATTTTCCGATCCGTTAGTAAATTTTCTCGTGACCCTGATAGAAAATTTTTAAGTTTGCAGTCTTTCTCTACCGTATATTTCAGTTGGTGAAATACTTGCATAGTATTGAGACATACATAGTGAAAATTAATTTCTATTCTTAATACTTAAACAAAAAAATTCAAAAATACAATTAAAGATCTCGATTTTCGTAATATTTAAATGTCTCGATAAACATATCATTACAACCGATTCCATTTACAGAGATATTACTATCCATTAATTTTTACCAGAGGCATTGTTTTCAGCAAACATCTGTTCACTTCATTATTAGACTTTAACTAAAGCCTGTTATTAATAAATTGATGAAGTAGCCGGTGATCGACAGTTTCATGTTTTCGAAATTTAGATATTATTGACCTTAAGTGTGATTATGTCTGATTATTGTTAAATTTTGCGAGAACAACATCACTCACATCATATTGACTTTTAAAAATCATGAAAACTTAAAAAAGACATTAAAAATCTTAAATTTTTACATAATTTATAATTTCTAATTTATTATAATTATTTTTTTATTACAAACATACGCTGCAATTGGACAACGATCCAGTGGCAATGTCATAGCAATTCCGTACATAACTGTACTTTATTACATCATTCATTACATTTCATCTGACATATTAACCAGAAATCATTAAATTCGAAATAATATCCAACAATTATTAATTGACAAACCTTTTTTCGCTTATATTATTACATTAAAAATTCCTAAATAACATCAATATATTGTCAAACAAGATAAGGTCACGTTTTCAACAACAAACATACTACTCATTTAACAATTTCTCAAGAACAATATCCCAAACCCCCTTTCAATACATTTTTGTACCTTAGAGATAATAGTAGTAGTGTAATAGTAGTATTACCATAACTGTCTCATTAATGACGTCAAAATTTCTCTGAAATAAGGAACCGATCATATCACAGTAAAATTAATTCGAATGATACATTTGAAAGCTATAGTGCTGTTTGTTAGAATAAAAGTAATATAATTGTAATTAACTCATCGTCTATACATTTTCGTTCTAGTGAACTACTAAGAAATAGGAAACTATCTCCAATAATATCTCATAATGTACTCAGCTACGTGCGCATGCACCCTACTTTGTATTCATGAAGTGAGGCGATAATGAGAATCTCGAACACAGCGATTCTCAGCTCTCAAGGGCATCCCCACCTTCAAAATGCATAAGGAGGCAAATTTCTAGACATGTCCGCTACATGCAATTACTTTCAAGAGTAAAGGAGGGTTAGGTCATTTTCACAATTTAATTAATTTATTTTTCTCACGAAGCTGGTTGCATATAGCAGACATGATTCTATATATATATATATATATATATATATATATATATATATATATATATATATATATATATTACTATATATAAAGCTGCAAATCCGACTCATTCATACAAATTCCTGAGCATTTCTAATCGAGCTGGAGGGCTGAAATTTGCAAGTGAGATTTATAATTGACAGTCGAGTTGGGAAAAAATCGAAAATCTACAGATTTTGACCTAGAATTGAGCCCAGAGACGATTATATTTTTCAATGTATTTAAACGGGAAAAACGAAAAATGGCCATGCAGAGCAAATTTCTTTCGTTAATTAAAATATGAAAAAGTAATCGTAAAGCAGTAGGACTTGGTCTGTGTTACGTCTAAAGGATCAAAGTTTTCTTTTCTTGCGACCGATTTTAACATTCCGGCACGAAATTCGCAAAATCTTAGTTTGAACGCCAATTTTTTACGTTTTTTTCTCCTTATTTTGAAAATTAAATCTATGGCAACAACCATTGTTTGAATCGAAAACAAGTTTGTTTACGATCCTTAATTTCATACGCCATGATAAAGGTTTGATGCATATTTAATTATTTTATAATCTTTCTTTCGATACATGTTATTACTGAATGCTGAAAAATGTAAATTTCGTCAAAATAGACAGTGGATATCTGCACGGTGAATGAATCAATCGTGAATGCATGCTGTGACAACACAAGTTTATGTAGAGAATACGAAACCATTTATCAACGAAGATAATCGGAAAAGTCATGTAAGTAGTGAGATTATTCGAGGATTAAATTGAAAAGTCTACACTGAATCTATATAAGGGGGATAAGAAAGCAATTTGGATGAAAAATACTCATTAATTACTGATAAAGTACGTATTATACCGGATCAAGTTTACCTATGCCTGAGTAAAAGTAAGTACAATTAAAATTTACATAATCGTAAAATATTACTATCAGAATATTAATGCAAATTAATAGTTTTAACGGCAATATTTAGAAATAATAGAAATAATAAGTTCTTTTTCTACGTTTCTTTAATTAATACGTAGTATATTACGTAATTCAACTTTCATCGAAATGAAAAACAAAAATCTACACATGAAATAAACTGATTTTCTTGAACGACCTTCTGATTACGTTGTTCTACGCTGGAGAATTCTTGGTTAGTAAAAACAATTTTTGCATGTATCATTGTATGAATATTATTTTCCCATCTTCTCCAAACGGGCTTTAGAATAAAGTTCTTTTTCTACGTTCTTTAAAACTATTTACATAATTACGTTGCCTATTGTCTGTTTGTTTACTTAATTAGAAACGGAGCTCATTGTCGTGGTAGACGCTATTTAATGAAAATAAGATTATAATGCAATATGTCTTGCACTAAACCGAATACTACACAGGTAATCGTCTATCTATTTTCCGCTTTTTTATCCTATGTAGATTTTTATTCTAACTTAACATTCTTAAGCATATTTCTTTAATTTTACGAATGTACATTAAATCGTCGTCGTCGCCGCTGCTACATTCATCGCGGTGGAATCCCGAAAGAGATACCATGGAATCAGCCGATCGCCGCGGAAACCTTTGACCGTACATGTTCATTGAGGACTGAAATTCAAAACTAAGTAAGGTAGGAATTGATTTGAGAAGCGAGGTGTTTTCACATTGCCAGCTGTAAGTCGCGCTAGGAAGAGTACGTTCCTCAGAAAATATCAGGATGTTAGTTTCACCGGAAAGGATATTTGATAATATTCCGCACGCAGTCAATATTATCCTCACCATCATATGGTGTTCTGCCCGGAAGCAGGCGCCGCGGCCATAGGATTCAATTGGAGTATGTGTTGCACTAAACCGAGTACATACCACAGGTAACCAATCGTCTATCGATTTCTCGCATTTTTATTTTAAGCAAATTTTTATTCTAACTTTACTTTGGCGCATTCCCTTGATTTAAACTTACGAATGTGTATTCATGAAGAACTCAACTCCAAAACTCCCGTATCAAATGAACGTGAAGCACTTATTCTATTATTATATTATTTAATGAATCTCGATCTTAGATTTAAAACTATGTATGCTAAAGAGAATGGCATAATTAAAAAGAAACGTAAATATAACATTAAGACCGATAACACAGGGTAGTATCCCTTGATAATTTTCTTTGCTTGCATAATGCAAGCACCCATTTACTAGTTACTATATATAAAGCTGCAAATCCGACTCATTCATACAAATTCCTGGGCATTTCTAATCGAGCTAGAAGGCTGAAATTTTCAGGAGAGATTCATAATTCACAGTCGAGTTGGGAAAAAATCGAAAATTCCTAGATTTTGTCCTAGGTTTGAGCCCAGAAACGATTATATTTTTCAATGTATTTAAACGGGGAAAACGAAAAATGGCCATGCAGAGCAAATTTCTTTCGTTCATAAAAATATGAAAATGTAATCGTAAAGCAGTGGGACTTGGTCTATATTACGTCTAAAAGATCAAAGTTTTCTTTTCTTGCGACCGATTTTAACATTCCGGCAGGAAATTTGCAAAATTTTAGTTTGAACGCCAATTTTTTACGTTTTTTTCTCATTTTGAAAATTAAATCTATGGCAACAACCATTGTTCGAATTGAAAACAAGTTTGTTTACGATCCTATTTTCATACGCCATGATAAAGGTTTGATGCATTTTTAATTATTTTAAATGTTTCTTTTGATATATGTTATTAATGAATGGTAAAAAATGTAAATTTCATCAAAATAGACAGTGGATATCTGCACGGTCAATGAATCAATCGTGAATGCATGCTATGATAACATAAGTTTATGTAGAGGATACGAGACCATTTATCAACGAATATAAGCGGAAAAGTCATGTAAGTAGTGAGATTATTCGAGAATGAAGTACATAGATACGAATATAAATTAATAAATAGGGATATTAATGTAAATTAAAAGGTTTAACAACAGTCTTTAGAAATAACATAACTGCAAGCAATACAAATCATTAGTTTAACGAGCACTATAGTTTAGTAATATATTTTATTTCATAGCTCACTTAACCAAATATATTTATCGTATACTGAACTCAGACAAAAAAGTTCCATGTATGTATGTACTTTCGTACTATATACATTGTGATATATTGTCACCGAAAAGCTCATACCTGAAACCAAACCCATTGCTGCCCGCCTTTCTTGAAGGACCATGTTATCATTGAATATCAAGAAATTGTAACTTTCATCTAAGTGAACAACAAATATCTATTCAGGAAATACATGGTATCATTGAACGATATTAGGATATCGTTGTTCTTCGTATATGGTGGATTGTTTTTCATGTGTGAGTTCTGTTCATAATATCATATGCCTATTATTTTTCTTCTTTTCTATTTTAATTACATATAATGATTCTGTCTTCCTCTCCAAAGAGAATTTAAAGTTAAGTTCTTTTTCTACGTTTTTTTAATAATACGTAATACACAATTAGTACGTAGTATATTACGTAATTCAACTTTCATCAAAATAAAAAAACAAAAATCTACCCATAAAATACACTGATTTCCTTGAACGACCTTCTGATTACGTTGTTCTACGCTGGATAATTCTTGGTTAGTAAAAACAATCTTTGCATGTATCATTATATGAATATTATTTTCCCATCTTCTCCAAACGGGCTTTAGAATAAAGTTCCTTTTCTGCGTTCTTTAAAGCTATTTACACAATTACGTTGCCTATTGTCTATTTGTTTATCTAATTAGAAACGGAGTTCATTGTTGTGATAGACGCTATTTAATGAACATAGGATTCAATTGCATTATGTCTTTCACTGAACCGAATACTACACAGGTAATCGTCTATTTATTTTCCGCATTTTTATCTTATGTAGATTTTCATTCTAACTTAACATTCTTAAGCTTATTTCTTTAAGTTACTTTTACGAATGCACATTAAAACGTCGTCGTCGCTGCTGCTACATTTATCGCGGTGAGATCCCCGAAAGAGATACCACGGAATCAGCCGTTCGCCCAGGAAACCTTCGACCTTATATATTCATTGAGGACTGAAATACAAAACTAAGTAAGGTAGGAATTGATTTGATAAGCGACGTGTTTTCACATTGCCAGCTGTATGTCGCGATAGGAAGAGTACGTTCCTCAGAAAATATCAAGGTGTTAGTGTCACAGGAAAGGATATTTGATAATATTCCGCACTCCGTCAATATTAACCTCATCATTATATGGTATTTTGCCCAGAAGCAGGCGCCGCGGCCATAGGATTCAATTGGAGTATGTCTTGCACTAAAACCGAGTGCATACCACAGGTAACCAATCGTCTATCGATTTCTCGCATTTTTATTTTATGCAGATTTTTATTCTAACTATACCTTGGCGTATTCCCTTAATTTAACATTACGAATGTGTATTCATTAAGGACTCAACTCCAAAACTCCCGTATCAAATGAACGTGAAAGGCCTTCGAATTACTTATTCTATTATTATATTATTTGATGAATCTCTATCTTAGATTTAAAATTATGTATACTAAAGACAATGGAATAATTAAATATGAACATAAATATAGCGTATAGACCCATAAGTTGGGGTAGTATAACTGAATAATTTTCTTTGCTTGCAGTTTGCAAGCACCAATTTACTAGTCTGTATATATAATACTTGCCTTAAATTATACATTTCAGCCGACCGAATCTATGTTCGAATGATTCAAACGAATGTAGTAATTTGGGTGCTTAAAGAAATTTATCAATTAATTATTATAAATTTTAATAAGCTCGGAAATGATTGAAAACATGGCGCAGATTTAGCAAAGCTGATACTTCTTATTTAGGCATTTCCTTCTTATTCTTTACTTCATTATTTTCTGTTGAATCGAAATCCTTTTTACTCTCAAAACTCAATACAACATGTTTGAAGTTGAAATACAGCAAAAGTAAGAAGTATTACCTCGTGGTTGCTCCTTACGGTATTGATTCTTGACCACCTTTTACCTTCCAATTTAATTTCGCATGAGCTGAGTCTATCGTATCATTTGCTATAATTTACGTTGAGATTCTGATAGTTTTCCAGGATTTCAATTATTGCTCATAATCTCAGGGCACTCAATTACCTTTGGTACGTAAGGTTGATAGAATTCTGCATTTCTGTAATTTTGACTTGATTATAATTCTGACGGATCCTCTGAGACTGTTCTGTCGTTACATTAGTAATTGGCTACTAAAAGAGAAAGTAAGAAAAATTATATACATTTAAATGCAATAAAAAATATGAACGAACTCCTTATTTCATTGAGTAGATAAATGGATGAGAACGGAGAAAGTTTTCGCTCACCAGATATCTACTGAGACACGTGGAAAATTACGCTAAAATAAACATTTAATCTTTGACCACAATTATTAATCCCTTCCACCTTTTAAGTGGATGCGAAATCCATTTAATAAGATAACGCGGAAGATATTTATATCGGATAAGCTATTATCGATAACTATGCCGCCGTAATTCCTTCAGAGCACGATATCGCATGCCAAATTTGATTTATCAATCCATACTTTCTCCTTGCGAATAATATTGCGAAGATTTAGAAATATGTAAATTTGTATTCAGTTAAGTGGTTTTACTTTCAGTTGAATTTTACGAACCTTCATCCGGTTTCAAGCGCGGGAAAACATAAATCGGCAAAATATGCAAAATAATACGTTATAAACAAGTTTATCGGGTGAATTTGGGATTAGAAATTCCGATCTATTTGATATCATTTGAACATATTTTTTAAGGCCTTTGCACCTAGCATATATTTACGAATGTTGATACTTGATTAATCTTTATTATCATATTTTCCTGAAAAGTAAATTTCTCTTCTTGGATCCGAAAATCTAATTCACGTTGACTAACTTCCAAATGAGAACAGTCGATTTTGTTATTTACACTGAATCCCTCTTGACGCATTGTTTTTAGTTTTTTGAGACGTAATTTCTATTTCCGTGTAATTATTGGTCTTTACTAAGTTAAATATCCTTGATAAAATTTTTGCAAATCTTATATTTTTACGAAATTGTGGATCTTTACACCTACATTTCGATTTGCGGTGGGACGAAATTAAACTTTAACTTGAAATTGAAATTAAAATTGAAACTAAAACCGATTAAAAAATACATACCGAACAGAATATCATTACAATGAATTAAATATCACATTACTAAAGAAAAAATATAATAATTTGATTTTTAGAATCACGGGAATAACAAATTCGGAAGGTTGTAAAATAAAATAGAATATACTCAAAAGTAGACTTGGAACGTGGATTATAATTTGAAGTGTAAAGGAAAAATTTATTTTACAAAAACTATCTATCACATCCTCAAACTATATAAACTATTTCATTTTTTTCTCCTGTTGAATATGTTTTGCTGTGGCTATTAAGTTGATATGCAAAAAGTGAATTATCATTGTTTATAAAGTAATCAAATATTAAAATTTTAATTGGTATGTACATACACAAAGTAGAATTAATGAACTCCGTAAATATTTCTAGATGTGAGTATATGCTCGGAGATTATGTTTTTAACGAAAGAATGTGCCAAATAAATTGAAATTAAAAATTAAAGTTGGTTCAATTACGATATTTAGATTTTAGTTACACTGATAGTTCAATTAATAAATTTATCAATAGTGCTAGAATTGGAACTTTCAAACAAATAATTTCGAGGAATAGTTTTTGCAATCGTAAATATCGTTAACATCTCTCCGATGCCCAAAAAAGTATCGATATTTCCGATTCCCAATTACGATTAATCGTCCAATAACTACTTTCGATTCAACTAAACTACTAGCATTCGAAATTACTTATTTAACGAGGTAACTGGCCTTAAGGATGACATTACGACGTATTGCACAAATGAGTTCTATGATGTTCCACGTGAAGGCGAATGCCTTCGAATTTGCGTGAAATTATTTCACTTTTATTTTGTTCTAGCAAATACTACCATAGCTGTTAATTATACAAAACCATTTGAATTGAATTTTACTGTGATTTGATTGGTTTCTTTTTCAGAGAAATAAAGACGTTTAATGAGACAGTTAAAATATTACTATACTTTTACTTTTAAGGTACTATTTTATCGTAAAAACCTCATAAATTGGTTATAAAAAGTAAGAATTGTAATTTTTCTATATTTTCATGTCTGTTGAAGATCAATTATTAGAGGTAAGTGATTCTATTCTCACAATATCTGACTATAATCTGATGTAATCGTACTTAAGGTTAATAATATCGAAATTTTAACGATAAAAATGTCGATAACTGGCTATTTCATCAATCAAACTTATAATAAACTATAATTATGAAGTGAAAAGATGTATGCTGTAAAGAAGGCCTCTTGTGAGCATTAACGGATTGTAATATGTCTGGCAAAAGAATTGGTTGTCAATATAATTGTCACGAAGGTGTGAGTAGTAAAGTTATTTTTATTTGACCACTTCTGAGAAAGCCCCGCCGACGTGGACCTGCATCTTCGTAATGGAAAGGCTCGAATCGAAAGCGACAACACGTAGCGAAATAATCGCATTGGTTGCGGAATTCGCGCAGGAATCAACCGAATCTATTTTCTCTCCCATCGACGCTAGATTTGTCTCCTTCGGTTGGATAGGAAGGCGCAGTCAATCCAAACACGCGAGATCGCTCGCGACGCGCGCAAGTCACGACTCGGAGCGGCATCTTTTCACGTGACATTAAGTGCGGTTAAATTATTGCCAACGGTATAAGAGTTTGGGACGGAGCAATGAGAGGGTGGCGGCTAAGAGTGGAGCACTGTAGCATATCAAGTTACTGGACGCCCCTTCCCGTGGCCTCGACTTCTACGGTTACATCCGGTCTCAATGCGCTGCGTTGCATCATTTATTTACTATCCTCGAGAGTGAATCGCGGGGACCCGGAGAAGAAACGCGGCGGTTTGCGAACGTTTTTCGAAACGTGACGGTCTCTCGGAGGGCATTATTTTCCGGGGATTCACGCGGCCGGGAAATTTATCTCGTCCGCGTAATAAAGTAGCGGGCGTAATTTTATACTCGACACGTTCCCGGTGGTTAATTTGAAAAGGGAAAAGGTTTTCGGCCGTTTTATTCTTATCCGATAGTTATGTGACGTTTTAAATCACGTTCCGGACTTTGGAGCACGAGATTCTACGGCGTTTTTCTCTTAATACGGCGCTTTTAGGTGTTGTATCTTCGGGAGATCGCTTACAATTTAGACAGCTGTGAAAGATGACTAACAGATTTATTTGATGAGATAAATGCATAAATATCCTTTTTAATCAGAGTTAGTATGTTTGAAATATTAAATTAATACTATTTAACAAGGCTTTCGTCTGGATACAAAAAAGAAACACTTTTTCTCAGAGAAGTAGTCAGTTTTAACTCTTTAAGGACTGTAAGAAAACTACAATTGAAATACCGTTTTCTTTCTCTAAATTCTGTTATTTGGGTCAAATTATGAAACCAACTCAATTCTAATGAAAATATGTAGCCTGATTATGTAGGTATAAAATTGGGACAAATATGTCCGTGCGGGCAGCCTATTATCAGAATAGAACGAAATATAAACTAATCAGAATTTTTTTAAATTCATGGGACAGATATGTCCTTTCCTTGCTCCTAATAGGGTTAAAATAGTAACGTAATACAATGTGACGATAAAATAAACCGAATGACGAGTAACTTTGTGCTAATCCTTGACCAAAGAACAAAACAGGAAGTCTTCAAGTCTTGAAATTAAAATACTACTTATGCATTGGAACATGTCGTGTGTCCTCTATTAAGCGTGTAATTTGCTTGGTTATTAAAAACGAAATTATTTTCCTCTAGAAAAGATACTCCTGTTTTGTTCTTTCTATATGGCAATGTTATATTGTAAAATATCTCCTGTATAGATTAGTATAGCGTTCGCCTATAGTGGGAGCGGTCTTGGGTTCGATCTCGGTGGGACCCCATTTCTTGTGAGGGGTTAGCGGTAAGCTTAATGCATCCGGTTAAATAATTAAAAAAGCAAAAACAAAAATTCACCATAATCTTTTAATTTTTATATCCATAACCACCAGCCATTATAACCTCTAAAGGAGAAAAGGAATAAAGTTGTTGAGGGGTATTGAGGCTCTACACCTATCTTTCACTTTTAAAATGTGGAAAGTTTAAGAAAGGTTCAAGGCTAAGGTTATTCTATTTGTTAAATAAGCAGATATAACTTTAAAATTACCTCTATGTTTTAAAAAATCTGAAGTTTAATAAAAAGGCAGTGGATTTGTGGAAGAAAATTAAGCTTTTATCTTTTTAGAGAGTTTGCCAGCAGGTTTTTAACACCTCTTTCTTATTGGTGTTTTCCTGCAGGGATTTAAGTGGTGGATTAGAATATTTTTGTAAACCCACAAAGTATATCCCTCTTTTTGCTTATTCTTTAGTCTTCTTTCTAAATGCTCTTTCTTGAAATATTTAATAATACAAAATGATAAAATAATATAAATAAAAATAATAATCGTATAAGGTCACGTGTAGGATGAGTCTCATTATTCTCTTTGTAGCCCTGAAATGAAGTCTCCTATAACAATTATTATATCACATAAAAATCCTTATGGCTATGTATAATTATTTTGGATAATTATTCCTCTTATTCTTCAAATATTTGTACATAAAACATAGTATCCCACCAGATGTTTTATAGAGTCGTTTAAGATTTGGAAAATATTTTTGCCTCACGTAAGCGATAGATTACTTAATTTTTCATGACTTCGCTAAACATTTTTTCATCAGCATCAACCGTAAGGTATTTACCTCAACGTGGTATTTGCGGCGAGACGGATAGGAGAAACAATCAATCCAAACACGCGAGAATACACGCGACACGTGCTAGTCACGTCACTGAGAGTCTCTTCACGTGATATAAAGTGCAGTGGAATTATTTACATCAGATTATGTTTTAGTTAAGGCGACTGGAAGAGGAACGCTGTAAGAGTTTTGGACAGTGTCTCAGAAAATTCTGAAAGGGGCCATAATGTTAGCTAATTTAAGAGTACTACTTTCTAGTTTTAAAATGTCTTCCATTCCTAATTTTCGAGATAAGAATGGATATTTTTAGTAATTTTGTGATTATGTGCCACTAAGATTTTCACGGTGATTTCTGTAAGTTGATCTTATGTAAGAAAATATCCGTGTTTCAAGAACAGATGTCCGATCTTGTGGGTCACTCTAATTTCAGGTGAAAAATAATGAATGGACTATTTTATGTATGAATAATGCATCGAAGTTTGATGATAAAGTTTCCCTGAAAAAACTTGCGATCATTACATTTCAAAGAAGTTCTATTCAAGAACTGATGAGAAATAAAAAGTCTAATGTTGGCGATGAAGTATTTTCTCACGATTTGACATTCTTCTTTAATGAGCAATAAGGAATTTTAGAGTAGAACAGAAATTTCTCTATAAGAAAGTGAATATCTACTTCATCATCAAAATGTAACTCATAGTAATACCAGTGGTTTACTTGTAATTTCTATCGATCCAAAGAGAAACGGAATTGTATATTGGCTCTCCAAGAGGAGGAATACACGCGCCCTGAACTGATAAATATCTAGTGATTCAATTTATCTATGGTGGATTAGTAATAAAATCGTAAAACAAATTATAGAAGGAGCAAAGCTCAACTGAGCCATGCTCAGCAATACAATCACTCTATGAAAAGTTACCGTTACGGAATGTTTGCTGATGTTCCTCAGATAGAAATTTAAAAAAATAAAATAAACAAAATTAGTGGCTGCTTCAAAAATTAGAGTTCGCCAATTTCTCCTTCGCCTCAGTTTGGGCGATATACTTACAAGATAGTAACTAGTATTCGGCTTATTAGGACTTTAATATGTTTACATATTTTAAAATTCTCTATTCTACATGTATTCAACAGCAAACGTTTCTGAAATAGGATATTTTCCTAGTACCCAAAATTTTGTCATATCCACAATCTGAATGACTTTCATATTAGCTTATATGGATGTTCTACGATAGACGAAATTTACTAAATGATATAAAATTTATCCTAAAATAAATTAAATTGGAAACCACTTAGTGCTGAAATAGTGGTTAGAGGTCGAATAGCGAAGCGTTTAAATTCACGAAATATTCTTGAAATCAGAAGAAGATTTACATCATTATGAGTTTTAGTTAATTTTTACTTCATGAAATGTTGGCACTAAAATTATTTTACTTGATTTTTTATTTGAAATGCTGATTTTTTGCACAGGAAATTTTTCTCTAGAGATCTTTGGGTTTTTTCATCTACACATTTCTAACTTTTCTAATGTTATTACTATTAAATTAAAAACTGAAAATATATTTCGATTAGTAAGATCTATTGGTTCTTCTAATAGAATAATCGGCTGCATCTATGAAGAGGATTAGCAGCGAGGGTAAATTTATACTAGGCAGGAGGCATTATGAACTAATAGCAGATCGAAGCTCCTGTTTGAAATTATGGTAGCAAATACGAAAATTACTCGTCTTAGTCTTACAAACACAGTTCACTAGAAAATTTCAGTGAATGAATAAAAAATATTTAATATTTAATTAGAAGGTTCTTCTATGATTTCAGTAAGTAAATAAGCGGGAAAGGGTGGTTCCTGCGTAAAGTATTTGTATGTTCGACCACAATGGTATCAACAACCATACCAGAGTCCCAAATGAATAGATGGCTCATCATGTATGTGCTTATTTCCTCGAGTTGAAAAGTCAGCATTTCTTATCAAAATTCACGCGTGAAAATGTATAGAGATCCTCAGCTTACTTTATTCTGGACGATGCTGTGAATAGTTTAGGGTAGGAATCCTACAAGAGCCCATTCTTTTTTATGATCATCGTTGGAAAGGCAAATATTATATCTGAGTCTTGGAATATCATTTCGTTACCTATGAACGTATTGTCTTGTATATAACGAATTTAACAAGCTCATCCATGATTCCTTTCTCCTTTCCTACGAGGCTTCCACACTTGCTTCATATAAAATTTTAGTAAAGTCTGTAGATTTTAAAGGGGATTATTAAGTATTCGAATTCAATAGATTCCGTAAACTTGTCGCGTACTGTCTGAGGCTTGAATGAAGTGAAGCAGCATCGCCCTCATACTTAGAGAGCTATAATTTTTATATCTTTGATAACGTTTTGATTTCACGCTGACGTTCCTTATTCCAGGAAAGAACACCGCTAACTTCAGAAGCAAGATGGATCCATCAACGGTTGCTGAAATTATAGATAGGAAGCTGGAAATTGCACTGGAGGTCTTGTGAGTAGGATAAGGAAGGATTTGGCACGAAAGGAATCTGGCAGTTGCAGTCGGACGCTTATCTGCAGGACAAGGAGGATTCATCCGCCGATGGTCTAATGAGTCGTAAGGTCAGTGATCATGCTTCGCAGATGGCGCACCCACCGAAGGGACGATGTCCTTAACCTCTACAAAAGGTAAGGAGACGACCTTTGAAAATTAACAGTTTTAACTAACATACAATAGTGAATCTCTCGTTTTTGTGATCACGTACTTTAAACAAGTGATTACAAGTGTGTGCGAATTAGGTTATGGGAATTGGTTTAAGGTGTAATTTTTCTTAGGTAGGGTACACATGATAGGAATGATAGGTTTAGGGCATATTCTGAATCTGATATGTATTGTAGTAAATAATGCCTATTGCGCGCTGGGAACATGTTTTGAGTTTCGACAAAACGCGATGTCTTCTTACTGTTGAAGATACAAATTCTTCCGCTATCTCCGGTTTTATTAATGTTTCCAGTACGCAAGGCTACTTTTCTTGTTACTAACGCTCTACTAATGAATGTGGTAAGATATTTCCATTGCTTTTTCTCTAAAAGAGTAGGCATTTCCCTCGCGTCCCGAAGTGAAAATATAAAAATATAAGAAATTCTTCAATTGAGCAATGCTGAAGGTGATGATGCATTATTACAATATGATGCATTATTACAATAAAGCATGATAAAATTCTTCAAATTGAACTACATCTTTTATCCATTTTCAGGAACTATAGCTGAAGTATCTAGCACCTCTGTAATTTTAGGAATGGCATCATAGATTGAATGCTAAGGTAAGAATCATCTAGTGATGATAGATATTTGTAATTTAAATCTTATTTAAAACCATCCCAATGGAGAAAACCCATGCTTTAACTTAAAGAAACTAAAATGACCGGTTGATTAAACTAATAAATAAATAAAATAAGTAAATAAATAATTCTCGTCGGCGCTATCCTTGATAGTGCAATACTCATCTTAACGTGAGTGAATTGGCTCAACGTAGGTGCGTATGTACGTTCAGAGAGTTCACTCCACGATTTAGAACATCACGTGCACGAATGATATCTATGACTTTCCTTAACCTCCATAAACGCTGTGTTAGCATGAGAAATGAAATGAAACATTAACTCTTCGCGTAAGAGTTGTGCGACAGCAATGCCAAAACGCACAAATGGGAAATAAGGTCTAGTGGCTAACTTGAACGAGAGTATTTACATCATGCTAAAAAGGAGATATTAAAAGGGATTGAAAAAAGGAATTTATGTTCCTTCCATATTTTCAGGTTTGAAAATTCTTTTCGATTTATTGATGTTTATTTCCTTTAACCAATGGTTGTAGTTGAAGTTTCCTCTGTTGCTTCTTATAATTGATTTTTGCGATCATAATTTTATTGTAACGGCTATTCCAATATAAATTAAGCGCCTATTCCAACTATCTAACTTTCTCATTACCTCACTGAGTTAAGTGCTTCAATGTTTAATTTAGGGTTGCAATCTATTCACTTTCTACCTGTTTGCAAGATTTTAAAAGAATATCAATGGTAAGATTGACAATTTATATTACGAAATAATTTTGTCTAATTAATATCTGCCAGACAAAAAGACTAGACTGAATCGTTTAAAATTTAATTTCGAACCTAATAATAGTACTCATAATGATAGCAATTACTTTGTGTTATGAAATTGAAAGATTTATCTCGTTGCTTTTATTTAATTTATTATAGCTATTATTCATTATTCCTTTTCTAGAGGTTGCAAGTTAATTTCAATTCCTTAATTTCATTTCATCGACTGTTAAATTGCTGTTTCCGCTTTATTTCGAGCAAATGTTAACTGTTTGAAGATTTTGAAATTTCAAAGGCTTGAGAGTGTACTCTAAATCTATTAGTATCAAGATTAGTTACATATATGTAATTTTTATACAGTACAAATAAACTTCGAATGGGTTTGGTATTCGATGCCCTGATAAATTCACCAGTCTTCTTAAAAAATTACACTTATAGCCCATCCTATTAAAAATAAAATCTGTATCGAAATCGAAACAATATATAAATGATAGTGATAATTTAAACTCCCTAATGTAAGTTCAACTTTGTGATTTCTTAATCTCGGAATGTTCTAGTGAATGCAGGATTATATTTCTTAATGACATATCATATTGACATACTGGTTGATGATGACAGTATTAACTTTAAAAGTGAAGCATAGGTTTCGACGCTAGAATATTACTGGAAGGATAAGACTGATGCGAGCATCTATATACTTAATGTGATTAAAATCAGGGGTTTTTTATGCATAGGAATGTATTCAGTGTCTGATTTTGTAAGCAATGTAACATGATGTGGCTAAGAATATTTGTTTCCAAGGATAGCGTTTGAAAAAAAATATTGTTTGTTAACGAGAAACGTCTCTAGTTTATAGAAGTCTCAAAAAGCTTGATTTGGGCAATTAATTTTAAATTCCTTATAAATCTCTCTGATATCATCACAGTCTATTTTGATCATGAAATATTCCATATCTCTGCGAAATTCTTTTATCATGTAATTTCCGTAGTCTATACTATGGTGTGGGATAAATACTAATTAAAATCGATTTTATTTCATATAGGATTTATAGCTTACATTTTTGTAAGTTCAAGGAATAATATGCTTTGGTCCATTAGGTCACGAAATTTATTAAAATCAATGAAAAAACAGCTTTTGCGTTCATACTTGAATGTGAAATATATTTCTTACGATTCTCCTTCCTTTCTGAACAATATTTGTGAATTTTAAAGACCGATTTGCTGACATAATTGAAAAACCAGGGACAGTTTGCATAAGAAATGATTTATTTAAATTATTTTAAATCCACGAGTGTCTTAATAAGTCGTAATTATAAATCGTATTCCAAGTTTTCCATAGAGCCCAACTGTTACTACATAATCATTTATTCCGCATTTTTTATTTTTCAAGTGTTATACAAATTAGTTACTGCTTTTATTTATAGATGTTCATAACCTCCCTCAACATATAGCTGGTACAAATCAAATAACATTTCTTTTTTTTTTTCGAAAAACATCTATATTGCTTGTTGTAACCTGTTTTTACTTGAAGAGTTAACATATATTATTAGGTAAAAAACAACTCAACATCACAGTCAAAATCCGTGTTTGAATAAAAAAAATATGCAACATAAAAATCTCTAGAGGTAGTAAGTAGAGCTTAGTAATCACCTTAGTAGGTAGAGAGTACGGAGTGTATAAAGTATGCATTCTAGTTCTTATGAGAATTCCGTACTATGCAGAAATAATCACAGAACGACAGAAATAGTCCAGATCACGTTATCAAGATCGTATTACCTAGGTCACGTTATTGTTTGCATCTAGCTGATGATAGAGCTTCTGTAACCGAAAACCGTTAGGTGAACTAAAGCCATCAGTCTCATACACTCGAGCGGAACGTTGTGTAAAACGTGACTTTGTCCTAAGACTCAGTATTTCAACTCGCAGCAGAAAAAACACAAACCTTCACGCCCTCATTGTGTTCAAAACTAGTTCACGAAATTTTCAACTAATGAAAGCTAGCTTAAATGTTTGATAACATTAAGTTTTTTAGGATATACTCAAGTTAATTTTACTCTAAATCTTGGTATAATTTTCTCAAAGAACGCATTGGAACTCGTTGATTATAAATCAATTTAAATGAAGAATTTGACTGAATAGATTTCAAAGTTGCGTTGCTAGAAATAGGCAGGCTTTTCGAAGATAAATTTCAACTTCTTGCTATGCCGATGTTTTTGCTTGATTTTATGTAAGAAGCTTAAGTGAGAATATTTACTGCTATGGAGTTAATTCCATATGTTCTCTGAAACTCAATTCAAACTATGATTGGCGCGATGCATTTTGCTGGCGTTTATTTTTCTAAAAGTGTTGAATCACGAGGTAGACGAAGTTGGAAGCCATTCCAATGCTATTCTCATTTTAAGGTGTGTAACGTTATGTCGCTTGTAATTTTCCGTCTCGTTTTCATGATTAATTTTTCTATATTTCTATTTTATCCTCGTATATGTGATTTAACTATCTATTTGTACTGTAATATTTTTACCTTATATTTACTCTGAATTCTTTTCCTGTGTTTTTACGAATTTGTTCATCCTCCTTTTCTGTGAGTGTTTTCCCTCAAGCTGGATTTTTTTCTTTTTTAACATTCATCTGCAAAGATTTTTTCCACTATGTAATATTTCTTGCTTGTTTTTTAATAGATAATTGTTACTCTTATTACAAAATCTGAGGTTTGGTGGAAGTGAATCCAACATGGGTCTAACTTCGCCAATAAAGAGCTCTATATATCTATCTGCCAATAATTTTTATCGTATCAATAACAGGGCCAGTCTCAGACGCAGGCGACCTGAGGAGAAAACTTTGTGGGCGCTCTCTGCCTCGTCTATCCTCCGCGATGGTTAAAGGATCACAACGATTATATTTGAAGGTATCTCTATACTTTTGTACATTGTTTATTTTGAATTGTTCAATAATAAGCACTCTTATTCAATTACTAAGTTCAACTGATTTTTGAAAGGTAGCATACGGTAAATAATAAATTGTTTTGGATTAAACCGATGAGAAAAACGGAAAGACTGTCGACGAATTGTTTTTCTATTTATTTGGGTTCATTAGGCATGGGATAATCTAATGCGATTAGCATTGAACCATTTTAACCCAATATAGACGTCTGATAACTTTTTTCTCGTAAAAGATTCCTCAGCTTTTCCAAAACATCTCTATAGGTGACTGATTTTGTTTTAAGCTTATAATAAGCGAGGGGGCTTGCCATTCTAGCCACTGACGGCATCAGACCTCCCCCACTAGTTTGCCTCCGGAGCCGACTGCCTCGCTAGCTTACATCTGAAGCCGGCCACTGGTCAAAAACATATTCGGTAGACCAATACGCCACCACAGCCAGTCAAATGACTAATTAATGGTCTCGCAGGGATAAAATAATAATATATAATAATAAGGGATAAAATAAAATTATTTAAAAAACATTTCGTCCGTGATATGTTAATTATCGCGAATTGATTATATTATTAGCTTGTTTATTCTTAGGTATTCATTTAGCATGGATTCGATCCTAGAAATAATTCTGTAATTAATTTTAGCTGCTAATGACTCTAATTGAAAATCTTGCTCAGTTGACCAATTTATTCTTGCAAAAACATATACATTTATAGTAGTTCTTACCGGTGATAGTCATAGGGCTATTGTTTAGCAAAATTTAGGTGGTTATTGTCATGCTCTTTCTTTGATTGGAACTGGACATTATATACTACATTTCACCATGTTATTCGTACTACAGAACGATTTTGGAAGTAAATATGTTGTCGAATTCTACTCTGCCCTTAAATCTTTGCTGAATTAGTGTTATTGATTTCTTTGGGGTACTTAATGAACTTTAACAATATGCTGATTGAGGCTATATCATTTCAGTTATCTTGGTAACGTTATTTTTAAAATTATACACGATTGATGCTTTATTTCTACGTCAAATATGGTAATTCCTTAAAAAAGAATACTTAAAAATTAATTTTGTATTCTTTTACAGCAATTGCATATAGTTTTAATCGCATCATATTTTAAATATTTTAGTAAAGTTATTATATGAAATAGGTTGAAAATTTAGCTGTTTTATAAAACGTTTCTAAGGTCAGATAATTCTAATAAATGGTTGTCTATATAAATTGATCGCAATACTGACATCTAGCAACATAATTTATAACTTCCGACAGCAGCCGACGCGATGGCTGAGAAAGTAAAGTTTGAATAAAGGAAAAATTCACTGACTTAATGAGATTGGATAATGTGGTAGTTTTTAACGTCCAAATTCTTTGAACTTTTTACTAAAATTTTCTGCTGTTTCTGAGAAGCATTTTTTAAATAAAATTTACCAGCTTAATATTTACAATTTTGAAAGCATTTATAAAATAAATCGATAAATTGAAGGTATTTAATTATAAGTAATTTTAAGAATTCTTCTGATTCTATCTATGGTCTATTTTGATATGGAATGGATAATTTTATATTTGGCCATGTCCAATGGAATTTAGTGGAATAATACTTGTAAAATACAATAAGAAATGTATATTTACGGTCCGTAGATTGTGTATTAGAAGACAATCACTACACCAATACCATGGCCATGCATGACATAATGAATAACTATGACATATGCACAGATTTAAATTACTTGAGATAGAGACTCTGGAATGGTAAAGTTTAGTCAAACGAAGAAATTACGGGACAAGATGATTTCTTAAGGAAATGGTTTTTTCGTAGTCAACTCTAATATTATCAATCGCATGCTATCGATTTGGTCACCGATCGAGGCTTTCAGTTAACATCTATCTCGGTTACCCATGGTAGTTATATATACAGCCAATTGATTATTTAACTGGTTACACGATTCCACCAAGTGTTACTAAAGAGTGTTAATTCAACCCAATATTTTTTTATTGTTTATGTATTTTTACTTTCTCCATATACGAAGTATAGAGAAAGTATTGTTTTCATGAAAAAATTCGACTTCGAGATTTCAACGGAAATACATGTTTTGGGGTCCCTAGAACACGTTTTGACCATTTTCGGATTGATGTCTGTGTGTGTGTGTGTGTGTGTGTGTGTGTGTGTGTGTGTGTGTGTGTGTGTGTGTGTGTGTGTGTGTGTGTGTATGTGTGTGTGTGATAGTGGGCGCTCTAACGTGAAAACTATTAGTCGTATCAGTACCAAACTTCATATATAGTAGTGGTGTGTGTGCTGTCAGAGTTGATTAGTTTTTGGAGTAAATCGGTCAACCGGAAGTCGAGCTTTATTCATCAAAGCTCATTTCCGGTTTTCAAAATATCTCCATAAATATGATATATACGTATATTGTATTACTTATAAAAGTTTTAGATAATGTAATTTACTATAACTTTTGTATTTAATATATTTTTGTATCACCGGTTGATTAGGAGTTATTCGTGAAATACTGATAAACCGGAAGAAGATGATTATGTACTTTGTGGGCGCTCTAACATGAAAACTAATTGTCGGATCAACACCAAATTTCATAAATTGTACTTTTATTACAGTCGTTAGAGTTGATTAGTTTTTGGAGTAGATCGGTCAACCGGAAGTTGAGCTTCATTCTTCAAAGCTTATTTCCGGTTTTCAAAATATCTCCATAAATATGATATTTAGGTATATACTATTAATTATAAATGTTTTAGAAAATAAAATTTACTATAACTTTTGTTTGAAACATATTTTTTTATCACTGATTGTTTAGGAGTTATTCATGAAATACTGATAAACCGGAAGTTGCTGATTATGTACTTTGTGGGTGCTCTGGGCTCTATGGGCGAAAGGCCAAATTCATCTTTTTTCATCGAGCATGTCCCGAAAAACATTATTTATAATTTTTGTGACGTAAAAGATAATAATATATATATTAATCACTCATCTTCCAAGTTTAGATTGAATATAGAGTTCGAAATAACTGTCGTAGATAAATATTTACATCTTATATATGGAGAAAGTCATGTGCTGGCCACATCAGATTTTTTTTGTTAATTATTGTACCTATTGGCATTAAAAGAAGGACCTATACTAACAAAAAATCATATAATCCACATATTTATTAAACAAATACCTCTTCATATATATTGGTACTTCTGATAAAAAATTAAAAACTTACTGTTAAGGACCTACCGATGAGTCATTCTTAAACTCAGAGGTACTCCATGTAACCTATTTTCATATTGAATACAAATTTACCTATGTATTATGTATAAATTTTAGCAAACGGTAAAAATAATTTACCTTTTCTAATGTAATGAATTCAAAATTTTTCTTTTCATGTTTTTTGTATTGTATTTTAGTTCATTCCTTATGCAATAAATTTGTTATAGTATTTTAAAAATTTTACGAGGTAAAATTATATTAGTTTTAATGGTAGCTATATACATATACATACATACATATATATATAGTTATGTACAGCAGCAACGCGGTAATCGAGGAAAACAAAGCGTTGGGTCACCCTGAACATGAGATCTTGTTCGTACGCAAAGATGGTCGATGGAGCGCGCAAGTACTGTACATCGACCCTGTTGAAAGTTATCCTAGGCTTCTATAGATTTTTATATTGGTTTCTGTTAGTTCCTATTTTTTTCCTACTGGTAACTTCTTTGGTTGGTATTTTGTTGGTTGGTGTTATTGGTATTAGGAAGCTTGGCATTACGTATTGGGACGTTTTATAGCATCTTATTGGTGCCAATTGGTTTTCTGTTGTGTCTTTATTGGTGTGTATAAGTATTAGGAAGCACGCTTATCGTACGGGATTCCAGCATATTGGAGAATATTCCTGAGATATACCAATAAACATTAGATGAGTTTATGGAACTTGGATGTCATAGGCTTATAATTAACGTACAACTTAAAATGTGCGTGACGTATTACAGAAAATTCGCAAGGGTTTCTAGAACGTATTCGTGAAATTCGAGATCACTTTCGATCAAGATTGACTATTAGAAAATCGATAGGAATATATGCGGAAACCATTAGCATATCGTTTAAAACCAATAGGAAAACTATTGGATTTCGTTAAAATCCAACATGAAAACAATAGGATTTCGTTTAAACCAATAGAAACCAATGGCCAAAACCTTATAGGAAACCAATAGGATTTCTATTAGAAATGTATAGGAAAATTTTATTGGAAACCATTAAGGATTTCCATCTGGGGAGCCGTCTCTTGTTGACAGAGAATCAAACTAGCTCTATGAAAGAAAATATACTCTTCAAGTATCGTAAATATTTTGAAATTATTTTGTGCAAACTATTTATATTAATCTAGTCACTTATTCAACAGATGATCCGTAGCAAGTCAGGGTTAGGTTATTTTCATTGTTTACCATAATCGATTTTCTAAAAATTACTATATTATAAAGATATTATAAATAGGTGAAATGTATCTTGGATAGTGCTTCTTGGTTCCCTGGAAACAACCTTTTGTCCCGAGCGCATCTGCATTCCAGCATGAATGGCGATCCAGGGTAGGGTCATCGCCCCGAAGAAAAATTATCTCGTGATGAGAAACTCAACAACACCGTTACTCCTGAATTTATTGAGAGAATCTATTAAAATCTTCTATCACCTGTGTGGGTCTAATTGTGTCGGCAGTCTTTGGATAAAAGTAACGAGATATTAGGTGAATATATACAAGAGTTATTCATGGATATTTCGAATCTTTTCTGTGAAATGTATTTCACCGATGCACTCATGCATATAGATAGGGTAAGTCGCTTCCTTTGAGAGCAGTCATAAAGTGCTTCGGTGAAGCCATTTTATGAGCCTTCGTACGGAGAATATCTCTAAGGATATCCTTTTATTATGCACGCTCTTTCTGACTAGTTAGGAACGTCAGTACCCTAGATGAGAGTCATATTTCTCGAGGTTTAAAATATATGTTCCTTCTCACGAATGTTTCATAGAGATTCTGCAGGAAAATTATTTGCAGCAATTGCATGCCCCTGTTATCCGACATAAGGTTCTGCTTCTTAGCCATCATGCCTATTCATCACAATCACGTTAGCTTTGCGGTACATTTAACCATTTATTCGCTCGCTCTATTCTCAATATATTCCAACAAAGACGCGCAGTAAGGATGCTAGGCATCGGTATAAAAGATATTTTAAAATATTGCTTGTTTGCAATCATCGATTAAAAATTTAGCAAAGCGCATTTCTCCAACAGTTTATTACGTTTTGCTCATCCAATTTTTCATGAAATTAAAATTGTTATTTCATCAGCAAACACACACCTCACCATGATAGATTCCACAAAAATAAGACCACCCCTGTGCATTAAATAGGAGACTTCATATAGCGCGTGTTTATTAGGTTTAGTATTGTATGCGGGGAAATTGTTCAGCGGAGTAGCGCCTTTATCCGCTAGGCTCCAACAGCGAGTCCACTTGCAGAGCAGTGCATCCATCGCGTAATAGATGGACACAACTCTAATCTTAATAAATAATTATACACTGAGTACGTAACGGAAATTTCATATTGCATTGGAAATTTCCATCAGCGATAAAATGCTCCTCAGTATTGAGTGCATGTAAAATGGCAAGCATATGGAACTTCTTTGTCAGGCCATAGTTGGATAGGTCTGTAAATCTTTACTGTTTGTATCACCTCTGTAATGGATGATAATGATGATAGTGTAAACGTTTTCATCCAATGACGTAAATAAGTACATATAGGACACGTCAAAGATGTAGAATTTCCAGTATAACTAATAAAGTATATAAATTAGAATAATAATTTCCATAACATAGAGCATATGAATTTCAGTATTCATAGTTAGTTCGACATTTTATTTTTATTATATAGCATATTATTTTACAATATAAAATGCATACATGGCAACATAAATATTTCTCTTTAAAAAAAATCGTTCACATTATGATAGTCTTTTATCATGAGGGATTTCTTTAAAAGTTTACAGAATTGTACCAGATGTTATTAAGAATATGGATATGAAAATGAAATGAGTAAATAACTCTATAAATATACGGTACATCCAGAGCTTTCTTTATTTGTACATGCCCATGGCATATCCGATTGGAAGCTCTAAATAATGAACCAGAACGGGGTCGTCATCACCCAGCAAAAAGCGCCAAATATCGCGACACAAGGCGAGAGAACCTCCCGCTTACCACCGTTACCTCAAGACACTTGGAAGAAATACCGCGAGTCGGAGAAACCTCCCCCATCCCCCGCATGCCTATTCCATCGTATGTCAAAGTGCTCCCAGAAGTACGGAGGGGCGTCGACCTCAACACCTCGCTGCACCTCCATCGGCGGCCATCGCCCTTCGCCGCCGGCAGGTCGCTGATCCAGCCTCGGAAGAGACTGCGGGTGGGAGGGCGACCGCGAGGTATGCAGGGTGTTTTCCGGCCATGACGCGGTGCGTGCGTGGGTGCAGCGAAAGGGTGCTGGGGAGCGGGGATTCGGGAGAGAGAGGGAGTACGTCACCGCGCGATCCATCGGCTTTGAGGAGGCGCGGAGAAAGTGGTTTCCCTTCCTCCCATCCGTCTCTTCTCGCCTTCTGCCTCCCCATCGGCTCTCTATTCTTTGTGGGTCAGTAACCGCGGGTGTCTGGGAGACGCCGGCCTATGGGGAAGTGGTAAGCGGCGGCTATGGTCTCTTGTGTGCCTTCTTTACACATCTCGGAGGCACGTACCGGTGTCCACTCGCGCTTTCGTGTCTGGTGATTGTGTCCGTCGCGTGGCATGTGGTGTGGGGAGGGGAGGGTTCTTAACCCTAGAAATGCCGAGGGATAATGTGTTACGGCTAGATACAATGCGGCAACGGACGCCGAAAGGGTATTCCATTACCGATGTTGGTAGTTGTTCTCAGAACGAGTTTATTTTACTAGGAGATAAGGATCGCTAAATTTTTGAAGGGTTTGGAATTCAAATGGTAGGATGAATGACATTCCGAGTGAAACATAGTGTTGTAACTGCTGTTTGTTTAGGTTATTAGGAGAGGTAATAATTTTCAAATATAGTGGACTTAACCTAATTTTTATTCCTATGATTTAAAAATAAACATTAGCGTAATTATAAGTTTCGTAGGCTCTTCTTTGTAAGCTTTCATAGGAAATAATTATGTCACGAGAGTCGGGAAAGGTGAATTATAGAAATTCGTAATTTATTTACGATAGGAAATTGTGTTGTTGTTATTAATCCGAATGTGCTTTTCATTATTAATTTATTTTCATTTTGCCTTTGTAGATATTATTTCGTTGATTGACATGTATATACGGAAGATATTTATAAAATATTAATGATAGGATGTGCATATTTATAAAGTTAAAAGATTTATTCTAGGCTTGTTTAATTTTTGAAACCAATTAAATTTTTAAGTTGAATAATTAGAAATGATAAATCAAATAGAAGCGGACTTTTTAAGATTATTGCGTAAGAAAATGATCTCTTTTTTATGTATTCTTAATTTAATCTTGTTTGCCTCCTTTGGCTATCTGTGAAATGTGACAATTTGAATGTGTAGGAGTTAATTTAGAAACTCTTAGAAACGTTGTATTCTTTACATGTAGTTATAGGTAACATTGGACACATCATACATTCCAGATACATTTATCTTCAACGTTAATCTTCGGTTCAATAAAGTGTAATATTCATTATCTTAAAGAATTTTTTGAGGGTAGAATTCAAGAGAAGAAACATAAGGAAAGACAAAGACAAAAGATGTCACATGACTTTGATTAAACTACCAGAAAGTGAAAGAGATGACGTGTAATAGAGAATTTTAATTGTTGATTTACATGAACCTTCCGAAAGATAGAACACACATGTATATAAATCCAAATGATAGGAAATTCTCTCCTTACTAAGGGTATGGGAATTTCAGTCATGCTGAATATAATCGAAGCCTATAATAATAAAAGATGTCCAGAACAGTGTTTACGAAATTTTGAGATTTTCTTGAAAACGATATCTGGCAAGTTAAAAAATTATGGATTCCATTGAAGGATATGGATCAGCCCCGCATTCATAATGGGTGATGCGCTGTCAGAGCATATATTCCCACGTTGCCGTATTGGCTTTTCTAGACCGATACCTCTTAATTGAGATAACTTCTCATATTCATCATAATATTTGGTGAGGTCCGATAAATGTTGGCTTCCACCGAAGACGAACGAGCTACTCACTTCCCTTTTGAACACACACCTCATTGATGATAAGGTCCGTTCAGTTAGAATATTGTTGCCTCAGATTCTTCAACCTATACCATTTTTGATTAATTATCTTAGTTTTTTTTATATTTTTCTAATTTAGATGTATTTCAGTAAAAGCCTTTTCAGGGCTTGTTAAAATGAATTAGAAATTGTTTACTCAGATTAACTTAGCAACGATATTTATCTTTAATTAGTACGATTTTAATGCTGAACTATTTGAAGGAAGACGGTATGTAACTTATGCAAAGCTTGATATTGTTCATATGCGACCCAATAGATTCTTGTGTAGATTCAAATGTAAACATTTACGTGCAACCTTCCGAAAAAAAACAGTCGAACTGTTTCAGTATAATAGCTTGTGTGTATGACTTCTACCGTACGTTGGAGTAATTCGTTGTAATATTCATAGGGAAATCACAGATTTAGAAAACGTAATATAACTTTATGACTTTCCTTTTTAATCATCTCAAATTAAATAAAATTATGATATATCAAATTTTCTATTCTAAAACCTAATTCCTTATCAGCGTCATTTTCATTTATTATTTTTATGAATTATTTGAGAAAGGAAATGTCACTATCATTAATAAAGAAAATAATTTCTAGATTGATATAATTGATTGGAACAACATATACGAACAATGTATACGAATAAATTTAAAATTACCGTAAACATTAGTAATATTGTATATAAAATATAAAATATTCTGCAAGGTATTATTAGTGAATTCTGCTAATATGTTCCTTTATAACATTTCAGCAGTATGACGTTAAAAATATGCGTAATATTTTACCTCAGCGGAAATGCTATTTCTAGTTCTATTGCTGACTTATCCACCTCCCCCTTAGTCCAGAATTTCTAAATTTGGAAATAGTTTCCTTTCCAAAATAGGCAATTGCGAAAACGGCTTCGGTGACCTTTGACAGAGGTCGTCAACCTTAGAGGTGACTCGTCCGGCCAACGCTCGGGAATTATCCGCTCAGAAAAAATATACTTCTACATCTCCGCGCTAGGCTCGTGCTATATGATTTTTGTGTCAATTTTTTATTCTGCGTAGAATACCTCCCGTCCTAGTTTCTCTCCGTGTCTTTCCTCGGCTTTGCCTATTATGGGTTTCCATGTCTCGAATGAGAAATCCTCCGCGTGACGGAGCCTTATTAATTTCTATCAATAATTAAGTAGGTTTTTCTTGGGCGATGGCGTTTCAAAGGATAAGCTTCTATGTATTCCCTAAAATAGAGGTTTTGAAGGACTCATTTCCAGTGCTGACTAAAAGACTTTATTCAGTTTTAATGGGAGCTTGACATTTTCTTCGTGGGACCTGTCCGAGAAAAACATTTTTAATTAAATGGCAGAGTTCAAGCGAATGCCTTGAAATACTTTGGAAAGGAAACGTTATTTGGCATGGACGGGAAAATGCTTCCACAAAGAATGGTTGGTGGTGCATCTTTCTACGTTGTATACAATCCTTATTTATATTCCTAGGAACGATTGCTCCATATTCTGTAAATGGTAAGGGTCCACGAGGGTACCTCATCTTATAAATTAGCTTTTGAGAGGTGTAATTACTTCTCCACATTTAACATTCTTACTATCATACAAGTGATTTTATTGATTTGATTATTTAAAGCAGAGAAAATAATAAGTAAAACCTGTACGAATAAAATAAAAGCAGGAATGCCCGTAAATATATATAAAAAGGGATTTTAAGAATTTATCAGGTAATAAAACTTGCTTTATCCTTTCAAACTTTCTTCTGTGTATAAAATATCCCAGGGTTTATATTTTTATCCAGTTAATTATTTCTTTAGCATACTCATCGTGTATGTTAATAATTTTTTAAATGTATTTAACCAGCTAATATTTGGATGCTTGCAATTTGAGATTTGATTTTAGAAAAACTTCGTCAATTTCAACAAGTGGAGGTCTATAAACATATGACATTTATTTGTAATATTTGGTTTGGCATACGTGAAAGAAATATAATTTCTTCGACGTATATTACCACGAAGTAGTATAGGCCATCTTATTTTCATTTAACTTTATTTATTTTCATTTTAGAATTTGCGAATTTGCATTGTTTGCAAAATTCGTAACAAAATTCGTAGCAAAATTTGTATATGCAAATCAAATATTTTGGTACTGCATCTCCAGTATTCAAGCGCGATTCTCAATGAATTAGTTCCGACTCCGTATCAGATGCAGATTTATCGGATTAGAATAATTCCGAAGCCGATGTTATCGCCAATGTTCTACATAATCATTCCGAAAATAGAAAAAGAAACCCCACGAATGAAATATCGTTCCCTACGATACCCCCCGCATACATTACTTTCCCCCGATCGATTATCGCACGCATCATTTACGTTTTCGCGCGATTTCATCTCGTTCCCCGCATAATTGGCGACCTCCACCGTTATTCGTCTCTCCATCAGGTACAGTTGCGAGTCCCCGCAAGACAGGCAAGGGAGCTAACGCATTACCTTGCCCATTCAAATCTGCATCGGGTGTGAGCGAGTGGCGGTGCATTGAACTCCGTACAAATGTTGTGGGAAAGTCTTTATCGTGAGCGACTCGCTATTGCGTCGACGCGGCGATTTTCGGAGGGGAGTGATTTGGAGGGAAATAATTTCGCTCGTGTTGTAATCATCGAGATTTTAAAATTATGGGAATAAAGATAAATTCAACACAGGAAAGAGTGCGACTTGACCCAAGATTATGGAAGAAGTGAAAAATAGTGACTTGGCTGGGACTCGAACCCAGGTCTCCCACTTTCCGGGCAGGTGTTCTGACTACTAAGCTAGCTTTATTGATCAGAACTCACAGGAATAAACTGTTCTGACTATAAAATAGAATATTTATTATTATTATTTAATTCTCTTGGCGGGATTGGACCGGTTTGGCCTCTCTTCCACCAAACTTTTACAGATATTATATAATACGTATAAAATTAATTAAAAATTATAATCTAAAATTAACTTACGACTGAAAAACTAATCTAAATGAAAACAAGATAGACAAAAAGAGAAGTATACACTTTTAAAAACAACAAAATACACAGTTTCATACTAATTCTAAGTACATATAAAGTATGTATAAAAGATTTGGTTTGTTGGATAAAACTCATCATAAGATGTTCTACGGAGAAAAACCCACGATGTGGGAAAACGCCCACACAAGAAGGGGAGCGAAAAAAAACCGCGAAAACACAGGAGTAATAAAAGAAAGAAGGTTTATAATAAAAAAACCACTTCTTAATTTAGACCAGCGTCTGTAACATGTGTTTCCCGTCGGATCATCACAATTATAGTTATACTGATGTACTACAGAAATGTGAAAACCAGACGAAATTAAAATGTAATTGATACTGTTGATGTTAAAGCCAAGTCTCTGGAATTACTTCCCTTAGATGGCATATTGCAATACTTAATTGTTGTTAAGAACCATTATAACTTCAAGTTAAAATCTCAATAAATTAAAGTACACAATATGGATACTAGGAAGAAGTTAACTTTGATGTAGCGAGATTAATCAATACGGTGCTAATAGATTCAATGTTCTAGTTACAAAAATTTTTAACAATCTTTCTGACTATATGCACCGTCTCAATGCTCTGTCTGAGATAAAGATGAATATGAAAAGAACTCTTAAATGACTAATTGATGAACTAAATTGTACACTTGGAGGACTCCCTGATTAGCTAGAATTAGCTAAGGGGGACTCGAAGGTTTGGTATTCTATTTGTTTTGTAAGGCATTTACTGGCAGTTTCTGTACTTTCTTTGTTTTTTATTTCTCTTTCTCTCTCTGTATATCATAATATCGTCTCTTTATGACTAATTAAGATATTTTAATAATTGCCACCTGCCCAGAAAGTGGAGACCTGGGTTCGAGCACATTAAGGGTAGTTTAGTGGTCAGAACACCTGCCCGGAAAATGGGAGACCCTGAGTCCCAGCCAAGTCACTATTTTTCACTTCTTGTACAATATTGAAATTTAATTTCCTCCGGTGCGCTGAGCATTGAGTTTCTGCCGCTGGATGCGAGGGGTCCACCACCTCGACCGCGAGCGTGGGAACTATCGTCGTAGGATTCATTGACCAGGACGCCTTCGCGAGGAGGAAATACCGCGCAGATTTGCTTACGATTGCACTAGCCCCTTTGATAGTGAGCCATTGAGGAGGTGATGCACAGCGAAGCAAAATTCGTTACGGAAAACGGAGTGGGATTATGTTTCCGTAGGCGTGACTCGCACTCGTCATTGCTTTTTTTGTTATTCGCGAGGTGACTAAGAGGAAAGGAATTTTTCTTCGGACTAAAATGGAAAGTGCATCATTTGCTCCATTCCGTAAAAGATACGTATCGGATATAAATTTATTCTTCGCCTTTCCGTTCATTTCAAAGAGATGCGTTGCGAGATAAACAGGTGCCTCTAATTTTCGCGATTTAGTACGGAATTTGATTGTTTAAAAGGCTTTCGGAATGATTCATCCGTTTTTTGTGGAAAGTTGCGGATGGTATCATTGCGGGAAAGTTTAATAAAAAATATTTCTAAAAATATCGTGATTGCTTGAATTGGCTGTAACAAAACTTGAGTTGGAGAAACCGTATCATTATTTATTTATTATACAATACCGCTGCAGTTAGTCGCTAGGACAGGTGGCGTCGTTAACACATAAAACATAGAACAGCTACCATAAACAAAGTTTCAAGGTTCTACGTATACAACATAAGTATTTAACAACTCCATCCGTTAAATGCAATAATTTACGAAATACTCTAATATACTATTTAAACAGCTATTATTCACAGAATCACTTACAATCACTGAATGCTCTATGTCTTTTAAATAGTTAATTGGACTGGTTCCCCAGAAACCTTACCTATACAAATACAAAATATCGGTACATAACATTGAAGCATTTCCTCTAAAACTAAAAATCTTTCATTTGGTCTTATTGATATAAAGACTTGCACGCTGGAAAGATGGAAAGATGTTGAAAAAATGAATAATTCGTACAAAAAATAAAATTAAAGAAATATGATTTGTGTAAAAAGCGTATTAGCGAATCTTAATATTTTTCCCTCGTCAGTTCCTTCGATCATTAATGTTGAGGAACTGTAGTGCTGCGTTTATTAAAGATTTGACATAATTAGTGGCAATAAATTGGAAAGATGCCGATAAAGTAAAAATGAGAGCGATATTTCAATATCCGTAAGAATGTTGAACTCGAAAATTACAGATTTAGCTCTCATTGACTGGGGAACGTTTTCACTCCTCGGCACAAATTCAAACCTCAAGCTTACATCGTGTGTCACACTTTTAAAAGCGAAGGAATTGTTGAGCTACTTTATTAATTGCGTTAAAGTTTTATTTATTTGTACTCGTTTAGGTTTTACAAATTATAGTATAGGTTTTAAAAATTACTCTTAATGTTATTCCCATTCCCAGTTGAATTTTATCGTCGCAGTTATTCGATTATAAAATATTTACTGACAAATATATATATTTTCAATGGCCACAAAATGCTTTTATGGAATAATCACAGTCTACTAAAAATGAACTAGTTTTGTTGCTACGTGATAGCTTGTACTAATATAAAAAAGGACATTTTTTACTAGATAATTTCCACTATGGTGATCTTGAGAGCGTACGCTAAAACATCTACTATTTCAATATTTCCTCACGGATACCTCCTCCTAAATAGGAGCTAGCTGGTTATGTCGACTCTATGTTTTTCATTTTGGTACACAGCATCTTTTTGTAATTAGAATACCTTTATTCAAATATTGCTAATCGTAAAACACTGGAATTCGGATATCAGTTTCAGCAGTCAACTAAATTAAATTGCACTTTTTTATAGTCTATTTCTTAATTAATTTGAAAATTTGAAAATTTTTATATATTTTTAAATATATTCAAAGTGTTTTCACTATAGAAAGTTTTTAAATTACTCTGTCGTACCAGTACTGAGTTATTCGGATTTATCGCTTTCATACGAGAAAAATATTTACGTAATGTCCTCATTCCACATGTAATCTATTCATTGATTCTCGATGAACGTGAGATTCGGAAGACAATAATATCTTCAGAAGTGATTCGACATCTAGCGAAATATTTTGGAACTACGAGAACCTAACAAGCCCTAAGGAACAGATAGAAATTCATGGAGCCACCAATGATACTCGTAGCGGTGATGGGCGCTTTCATATCAATCTGGAACATAATTTTTTGAAGTGAGATGAAATATCATTTTCAAGGCAATGCTTGAAAATTAACCTCATAAAACCCGTTTAAATTTGTTCTAGCAGTGCCCCGATGTAGAGTCGTTGAAAAAAGTAGTATTCTTTTCTGCCATCTCTTATTAGAGATCTAAGTACCTAAGAATAACGGATTTAAATCTAAAAGTTGAGGAATCGCGCGAGAAATAATAAACATGGATCACGCTATGATGAAATCTCACAGCGATGATGATGTTGGTTTGTGCGTTTACAAAGGAAAACCCCGTCCTTCTCATTACGTTGCTTCCATTAAGCTAGAAAGTTATATCCAGACTGGTGGGAAAAGGTTTAGTGAAACTTGTTTTTAATTTATAAAGTTTGTTATTTGATTTTATAAATTTTGTGTAATATAAATGCAACTTTGCTCTATCAATTGTCTTACATCGAATTAAGGTAGGCGTCCACAGGCTCGCATCGGACGCATCGGACGGATCGCATCAAACGGATCGCTTTACGGTAGTGCGTCCACTGTGTACGCAGCAATCGGATTTGCCGACGCGACGGCTACCGGCAGTAGGATTTTCGCAGTGAGAGGAAACGGTGCGTGCGAGACATGGATGGACAAATGGAAAGTGATGATGAAGAACTTGTCGTAATTGCTTGTTTATTGGAAGAAGAAGAAGAAGAAAGAAAAAAAAGGAAACATGACATGTGGATACATGACATATTCAAGAAAAGATCGCAACATGGAGTATATCATATGCTATTTCCTGATTTGCTGAATGACGACGTAGAATTCTTCTGTACTTTCTTATTTCTCATGCCATGTTTACTACTCTTCTTGACATCCTGAGACCTCATTTATTGAGACAGAAAACAACATACAGGGGAGAGAGCGAGTCTACTACGGAAAACGTCATCGGCACGCATCGGAAAGTTGCCTCTCCGAGCAATCGCATCGGTATTGCCGAAGGGCCGATGCGTGCGGTCCGTCCGCTGCGGATCAGTGGACGCACTCCAATTGCTTTCTATACGAAGAATTCTAAAATCCGTTTGATGCGATCCGTCCGATGCGTCCGATGCGAGCCTGTGGACGCTTACCTTTATTCTGCAAAAATTAGGGTAAAATTGATTGAAAGAAGCTGCTTTTGGTTAGCGGAATATCCGAATTATTTTGATGAGACTAGTAACGGTGAATTTAAAATCGAACAACATTGCATTTGGTATGAAAAACATGTATGTTTAGCTTCTTTAAATACTAGAAGTTATCTTTTTTAATGCACTAGATCAGTGGCGAGGAACCACATTTTCTCCCATTGAATTGGCATATTTACCACTGGGTGGCCTAAGAAATACCTCAAGTGAAACTGTAGTCAGGTCGTTCTTGACCTGCGTACTGCCTAAATTTAAATATTTTGTCATAAAAATTTTATATCCATAAGAAAACTAATTCATTCTAATGCTGATCTGAGATATAATATGTTTTATTTTCACGTGCTGCTAATGGAAAAATTGGGAAATAAAATTATCTAAATACGGGTGTTTGTTTCAAAAAGTGGCTAGAAGGCCACGTCGAAGACCCATAAAGGCCGCATGTATCCTAAAGGCCGCTAGCTAGATGATAGTTAGAGGCCAATTAGATGTAAATTCAAGTTATTTATGCAATGACTGTGTGCATTACTAGAAATTAATCGTAAAAAGAAACTTAATTGCTCGCCGATTCTTCGAATCATCTATCGACTCATTAAATGCATGAGTAATATATGGGTAATCTGAAAATTCTTGGCGCGTTTTGGTTTTGAAAGCGTTTTGCGCAACAGTTTTTGAAAGGTACTCACCAAAATGTAACTGCAATTTAATTTAACAGCTAATGAAATGACAGGGAGAACAGTTTTCATGAGCTAAGACGACATTAATTTCATTAGATTCATTCTGAAAAGTCAGGGTCACTTGACTTCAGGCAAGTCTTAGTATAGTTCTAGTGAGGAATCAATCCGAATACAAATTCCATACTTCGGCTCTTCAATTTGTCAAATGTCATTCGTTCTCTAAACCGTTTCTCCAGATTCCCTCACGTGCGTTCCTCTACGTGTTGAGTGTGGTCAAAAATGTACGAAAAATGCCTTATTAACGAATTCTGGGTGTAGTAACCATGAGATTTCCGGTTTTCACTAGTTCCTATGACAGGCATTTCTAGTGGCCTCTCGTAGTCGAAAAATACGGCGGGAAATAATTTCGACACCGTATCCTCGAGATTTCAGTGCGCCCGAGGCTTTCGGATGGACTTCATTAAAGACAAAGAAGGAACAGATATCGCATATGGATCGGGGTCGTATGCCACTGACTCCTTTCTATCCCTCTCTCTCTCAGTCCGTAAGCAAATGGAGACAGTGGTATGGGGATCTGATTCAAATGATGCAGACAAATTACTCTCCTATGCAATTCAAATGTACGCCATCTACCTGTTATCCAAAGGATGTTGATGGAAGGTCTATTTTGTATTCCTCTGACAGGTACAAAAAATCCTCACATCCGACCAATCCAAGATCTTTTAACGATTATGAAATCCGTCCTCGTTTCGTTAGGAAGGTCGGAAGGAGTCGTATATTCGGTATATATTTCGTAGTGGAACGTAGGAGATTTTTTTAAATTGACAATTTGTCATAAATTTGAATTGGAGTCACCTTCCGTGTTAAGTAGCGAATCTCGATTCTCATTCTAACCTATTTGTATTTGTCTGCTGCTGAAGCAAATTATATTGCAATCCATTGCGGCCATTCCCTGATAAAGTATTAATTGAAATACAGAGGACACCGTCATCTATTTGATTCTGTATATTTGCCTTTAATATATTCAAGCATTAAGTCAAAGCGATGCCTGATTTACCTTGAGAAATTGACATGAGTTATTTGATATTTCAATTAGTAACAATGATTATGATTGTCAAGCAATTAAATTCAACATAGGCAATTAATCATAAGTGGAAACCGTTAATATTGCAGTACGTAGCAAGTTAACGTATTTACTAAAAACTGCTTAGAAAATAAATTGAATGTGGAGGATTTTATTGGAGGGTATTATGAATATCGCATTTTCTTTTATATATGATCTTGACTGAAACGCGTCTATTTCTCTTTTATTTGCAATTAGAATCTTCCTGAGACCCAACCCTTTTATCCTAAAAGGCAATGAAAAGGTTTCTCATTGCCTTTTTTATTACTTGTCTCCGGCCGTAAACGTCGGCATCCGTTTTGAATCCCCAACATCCTCCGCGACATCTAAATACCCCTCCTTTAATGCTCCCGTCAAACGCCTCGGTGCTTATGGAAAACTCCCGTCGTTTATGCAGTTCGGCGGGATACGCCATTGAAATTCACCCGCCTCGATTTAATGAGCTCTGTTTTCGCTGGAAAATTTCCCCCGCTCCACGCTTCCACGGGTCAAATCCTCAGTCACAATCGGCATTCGCGGTGGGTAGTTGCCGAGGAAACGTTCCTTCCCATTCCGACCTCCCCCCTACCCACCCTCACTTCCAGGGCCTCCCCCTACCGTTTCTCCACCTCCACTCGTTCTTCCGAGCCTTCTTACGCGGCCGTTGCTCCCTCAGTCACCCTCAAGGACACCCCTTCGGGAGAGCCGTCCTCAGCATTTCTACGTTTTTCCGGTACGTCCACCCCCTCTTGTAGCCTCCGAACGGTCGCAAAGGGGTGTTCGGGAACATCTCCCTAGCTCCTTTTCCCCGACGGAAACGCCCGATTTCCTCTTAGTCCCCGGGCGAAGAACATCGGGAGGTTTGAAGGCTTCGCGCGTTGAAATCTCCTCAGTAGAACCCTCTCGGGCGTCCCGGCGTATAGCTCTCCGATATGATTCACTGGTGGCGGAGCTTTCTTTCGGATCCACTGACGGTGGCTCTGCTCCTGGCGGCGATCTTCGCTTTGTGGGTGGCCAGGAAGAGGGGCGGGGCACTTCCTCCGGGACCACGCGGTCTCCCCGTGGTGGGTTACCTTCCGTTCCTGGACCCCAAAGCGCCGCATCGGTCCCTCGCGGAGTTGGCGGGCAAAGTCGGCGGAGGCGTGGTGGGGGTGTGGCTGGGATCGGTGTACTCTGTGGTGGTGAGCGATCCGGCGTTGGTGCGCGATGCGTTGTCGAGGGAGGAGTTCGCGGGTCGCGCGCCGCTCTACCTGACGCATGGCATAATGAAGGGGAACGGTGAGTAGTGGGGGGCGTTAGGCGGTGGTGTTCCTTTCCGGTCCGCCCACCCCCTTTCTGCGGAGGGGGCTTGGACTTTGGAAGGAGGAGTAAAGTTGCGCGTTTTTTTATTCGCGTATCTCTCGACTGTATTTTTTCATCCGAGGTGGTTGGGGAAAGTGCCGGCGACAAGCTGAAACCGGCGGGGAAAGGGTTGCTGGACCACGGATGAAAGGAAGTTTGGGTTTTGGGTAGGCTGGTTCGTTGGTTTATACTAGATGTCCGGGTTAAACATATAATAATACAAAATGTAATAACTTGAGAAGTAATTGAGATATTTCTTGGTGGTTTGCTTCTACAAGTTCGGTAACTCGAATTTATTTCTATGTTTGCTTGATGAAGACCCAACATGCCATTATGTAGTAATTGTGAAGGATTTCTTAGATAATGAGTTCCCAGATCGCTTGATTGGGAGAGGGGTCATCGATTGCTTGCCCCCTTAGAAACCCAGACATGAGGCCACTTGATTTTTTCTGTTAGAGTTTATCAAGAATTAAGTGTACCAGACTCCAGTTCGTGATCCACTAGAACTGCGCTTTCGAATTCCTGCAGTTATTGAAAATGTTACGCCTGCAATACAGCAAAACACTTTTAGAGTGTAAATACAGATTGGATGTCTATATGCCTCTAATGGTGAACATATAGGGTGTATTAACTGTTTAAAAAACATTTTGTGTTACCATACTTCAAGAAAAAAACCGCCAATAACAAACTTCCTTGATGACTATCTAGAGGTCCTGCGGTCGTCAGTAATTGGTAGAGTTGTCGGTAGTCATGGTATTAATATTTATGGACTGTTTATCCTCAGTGACGGTGAATTCGTCACGGTTAAAGTCGATGATAATATACATCTCTCTTATTCAAGAGAGCTTATCGCGCTTCCATTTTTAATATTTCATTAATCCTTTTCGGGTCGATTCATTCATCTTTTCTCAATGCTTGGAATTAATCAATGCTCTCCTATTTGTAGTCAACACTGATAGTCATGTCTCATAAATCTATTTGTAGTCGACACTTCTTTCAATATCTGATATCCGTCCTTACTTTCATTGCACAGAAATTGCCTCCTTCTTTAACACCTAGCTCAATATTTTCGTCGTTAAATACATCTACGTAAATATTGAAAATTATAAGATATTGCAATATTCTTAACAATGTGTCTTAAGAAAATCCGAATTAGTAATATAAACTGGTGGACAGAAGTATTCACACAGCAGGATATATCATACGTACCATTAATGTTTAGACTACTTATAACATTAGTGAATACAAGCGACCAAATTGAAACAATCTATTCTCCATGTATGTCCGTTTATCCACACTTAAACATAAATAATCATGAATACTGTTCCGAAAAAAATTAGTCTTAGCTGTACTGTGATAATGGAGTAAGTATTCACACAGTTACGTATGTTGGACTGTTTGATTTAGCTGCATACTTCTAATAGCGTGTATTCATTCCCTTGCTTCTAATAACAGCCTTCAGCCTGTTCTGCATTGATTGCACTAGCTTTCTTGTTACTGCTGCGTCAATCTTCCCCCATTCTTGACCAATTACTTCCTTCAGTTGTGTTTTACTGGTAATATGATGTTTGCGGACTCTTCTTTCTAACTCGTCCCACAAATGTTCAATAGGGTTCAT